>JAWNOU010000005.1:7157500-8520156 GCA_035045725.1 Drosophila ezoana
TTTAATATTATATTCCGTATAAACAGTTTTTGTTCAAAACCTTAAGTACAGTTTATAAGATTATATGTTTAATTTCCACAGTATGCCATGTTTATTTAAATTCTCTAATGCTGTCAACAGAAAGTTCGCATAAAATCAATTATTCCTAGTATAAATTGTTTCTTTTCTAATATGTAACCTATCTAATATGTAACCCAAAATAATATATGAAAAACCCGAATCTCTCCTGTGGAAAATCGTTTACATTATCTGAGAAGAACGAGAACATATATAAAAGTTTAGCAATATATCTTTTCTAATTACCCTCTATTTTCAAACTTTTCTCAAAAGATTTTTAAATAGTCTATTAAAAACATCTTCAAAAAGTCAGCTTTTTTATTTCTCCATCTCCTAAACCAAAACCTTTTCTAGTTGGGATAGTTCTTGGACTCACCCTTTACTGGCGCCGCTATCAACACGACCTCTTCATACTTGTCCTGGTGTCCGGACTGCCTGAGCGGCTTCTGGTCCATGGCATCGCAATTGGAGGAGGTCTGCGTGGCCGGGCGTGTGTCCTTGACTAGCATGCGCACCTTGGTGGAAATGCTGCGTTTGGATTTACTTGCACCTCCGGCGCTGTTGCCAGCATTGGAACTCGAATTGGAGCCCGCCGATTGCTGTGAGGCATTGCCATTGTTAAGCTCATCGAGATCGCCCCAGCCGCCAGCCGAGCCAGCGCCTGATCCGTTGCCTCCTCCACCGCCTCCGCCACCGTTACCTCCAACACCTGCTGCTCCGCCACCGCCTGGTCCGCTGCTGCCGCTGCTGCTGTACATGTTGTTTATGATCGGCTCCAGTTTGGCGTGATCCCCCGCATAGAGGTACATATAGAGCGGCTGGTGGAAGAGCTCCTGCTTCTCATAGCCGATCAGTTCGCGTATGTTCTGCGTGCAGGACTCAATGATGCCGTTCGCGTTCACCTGCAGCAGGACCCAACCCACCGAGCTGATATAGTGTTCGAGCGCTTCGAAGTAAGCGGATATTTCAGGCACTTGACCGTTCAGCAGCGATGGCTCTGGCAATGGTGGTTCTGTTGAGGAGACCTCACCCTGTTGCACAGGGTGTATCGAGCAGTTGTCGGTGGCACAGCGGGTGCAGCGCGTTGAGGTTGCTTGCGGTTTGTGGCTATTGTTGTTGTTATTATTGTTGTTATTGTTATTGTTGTTGTTGTTGTTGGTCGTTGTTGTGGAGTTGTTGTTATTATTGGTAGAAGTTGAGGATATATCACGGCTTTGGCCTTTGTCACAAATATCACGATACTGCAAAGGCAAAATAAAGAGTTTCGAAATCGATTAAAAAGGATTGTTCACAAAATATTAATTAAATTATTTTAAAAAGCTTTGATTAGTTAAAATGATTTAAGAACTTGTTGAATGTGTAGTTAAAATGTTATTTATACATTCTCATTATTTTACGCAATTTTTAGTATGGAACTCCATTATTTGTCATGACTGGTTTTTAACTAATGAAAGTGATTGAAACGATTTTTATTCACTTATACTAAGCAAATATGCTCATTAGTATACGGAAAATTCGTAGTATAGAGTGAGGGGCGTTTTAAAATTAGAATGAAAGCTAAATTATCCTTATAAAGAGTTCACTTAAGTAGATTGGGCGAGTATATATTATATACTTTTATTGTATGCATGTATGTGTGCATAGTATGTATTTATCAACACCTTTGTATATTGAACATCTTCATACATTTAAATATCACACATTAACACATCACGTTTGCATCTCTATGTCGAAAAAGTTCTGACACACGGAAGTATTCTCGACGAAACTCATTTTATGTACTACACATAAACAAAACCAAAAAAAAAAAAACAGAATACAACATTGAGCTTCACTCATAATAATTATTATAGCTGGCTTTACGATCGACATCGTTTGCCGTTGTTATTGTTTTTGTTAAGCTTTTGCGAGTGCTAGGAAAAGAGCAAAAAGCTCGCGTTGAATATCGTGCGTCGGCGTTCCGCTCATTGTGTGTGTGTGTGTGTGTGTGTGTGTGTATGTGTGTGTGTTTACACAATGAAGTGCAATAAACCGCATTTCATCCCATTTCTTTGGAGTGTGAGTGTGTATTTGCGTATGTATGTGTGCGTGTTATATTTTTACTCCACCAAGCAAATTTTGCGCGCGCGTTTGAGCTTTGAGTCATTGACACAGGCAAAACATACACACACACGCGCGACTGCACGCACAGCACAAGCACAACAAAACTCAACAAGAGAACTTCAATGAAAGCACAACAAAAAATTGTTTTTCAATATTATTGTTTGATTTGAAAAGTTTTAAGACGTAGTTCAGACACACGAATTTCACAATTTCCACAACATTCTCAAGGTCAATCAACTTGGGGGCGCATGTTCTGAACGTGTCAATGGCTCGCTCCATCACTCACTTTTGTTTTCTTTATTTTTTTTCCAGTTGTATTGCATTAGCATATGTATATATATGTATGTATGTGTGTTTGAGGCACTAAGTAGTTTTCGTTTTTGAATTACTCACTGTTAAAATGCTGCTGACAAAAAAGCAGCAATTAAAAAAATCACAGAATCGTTGCGCACACTCAGCACTGTCACAAAGTTGCCGAAATACTAAACACACATTTTTTGATGCAATTGTATTATTGTATTAAAAAAAAAAGAAGAAACCCGAAAACACGGCGAAAAATACACGAATACAACAACAAAGAAGGCAAAAGCTGACGAAGCGTTGCTCTCTTTCTGGCGCTCTCGCGATATACTCTGATGTTGCTCTCCTGCCGTTTGTTTACCGGCTCACGTGTGATACGTATGCGTAGATGTGTTTGTGCGAGAATGTGTATGTGTGGGGGCATTGTTATCACCCATTGCCTTTGCACCTTGTGTGAGAGGGCGTCGAAGAAGCTGCCGCTGGTGCTGCTGCTGTTACTGCTGCACGCAAATAATAACAACAAAATATGAAATTGCGATGTGCGACGTCATCGCCAAAAAGCAAACGCAGTTCGTTGATCTGCCAGTGCAATCGCGAGAGCGCAGAGCGAGCTTTTACTTCTTTTTGTTTGGAAGGAAGCTCACATCTGTGTCAGTGAGTACAATTGTGTGTGCGTGTATGTATTAGTACATGTATGTGCGCCAGCCAACCAGGAAAAGTTGCTCAAGCAACGGGCACACAACATTTTTTTTGGGGTGAAGGCACTCCGAAAATATCAGTCAAATGATAAAATAAACAACAACAACACGAATCGGGGCATGCAATGACGAATATGTCTAAAACGTGTCTGGACTTTTTGTTCTCAATGTGTGCGTTTGTGTGTGTGTGTTGTTTTTTTTTTTGTTGCGGGCTTTGGCCTGTAGCTTCAATTGATCGCATCAGGTAATGTGCGAATTTTACGAGAGCTTTTTAAAAACGCAGATGCAAAGCAACGCATAACAACAACAACAAAAAGTGAACCGAAAACTGAAACAGATCCCTGCACAATAACAAAAAGGGGTAAGTATTATCTGCGACCTGAAAAAACAATGTGATGTCGGGCTTTTAACAAAGTAGTGGATGAAGTGTCACAGCGGTAGCAATCCGAAATTAATGAACAGACTTTTTTTTTGTTAATAACAGACTTTACAAATTTCACGCAATTTAAGCAGATCTTTTTTAGTTCATCTTTTTTAATACTGGATTCAATTTTATTTGTGTTGGTTAAAACTTATAGTTCATTTTTAATAGGATTCTCAAAAGCTGTTCATGAAATATGCCCGTCTTCTAATAGTGTATTTAATATCTACTAAACTCTCGTAAATTACATATTTCTTAAGTTTTTTTATTAACCTTAAAGTTAAACTTAAATGTATTATAATGTAATCAATACTCTTACTATAGTGTTTAGTTACTTACTAAAACTTTAATTGTCTACGTTTTCGAGTAATTTCTATAAGGTCGTCGACGCACTAAAATTCAAAATGAGCACAAAAAAAAGTGTTGCCAAATATAAGTTCGATTCTCATGCGCTAGCTTTTCGCACTCGCACTCAAATATTTACGCTCAGACTCTAAAGTTTCTGAGTAGAAATGCGTAGCTGAGTGAGAACATCGGCAGTTCAATCGACTGAGCCAGGCGCGCAAAGCTTCAGCTTTCCACACTGCTTCAAGCCGAACTCAAGCCGACAACAGGCCGGCGGCGGAATTTTAAAAAGAAGAGCAATACAGAATAGAAGCAGAAGAAAAAACGGACTATGGGCAGCTCTACTTAAGCTTTAGGTGGAAGTTTAGGTATCTAAGAATTTGCCGAGGTCTGTACGAAAGTTGTCAGCTTGCCGGCATGTTTGCATTGGAGTATATCTGAGATAAACACATATATACATAAACCTATGAGCTTTAACTTAAAATTTGCATGCAAAGTATATTAAGCAAGTACTGTTAAGGGTAATGAAACCCGAATTAAGTGTATTATGTATGTAACTGATATGAAGCAAATAATTTTTTCTCAAATAAATCCAATATCATATGCTATAGCTAAGTTTTTTGCTACCCTTTTATGTTAAAAGTGAGCTCATAATTGCTTTAGTTCATCAATAAAATATCTATTCGCTTGGCTCTCTTGGTAATACAAATTAGACTTCAGCTGCTCGTTCCTCATTAGCAATAAATCAACCCAGCGATACATGGATTTAATTGAATTTGTTTTATAATTGTACACAGAATATCTTCTAATATAGCGCTAATGGAGAACTAACCTAATAGAGCTGTACTAAGCCTTATTAATTGCATTAACCTTTGTTTAGTTTACGCGCACGCTGCATGGTTAAATAGAATTATGTTTTATGTATTTTGTTTGTTGTTGGGCCTTTTGAATGTTGTTGTTGTTTTTGGTTTTGTCGCTGCCGCATTTCATTTAATTTTGTTTTTGAAGTTCGGCAAAGCGTGGCGCTTATAATTTGCATAATAAAGTGCTTAGGCTACCTGAAACCAATAAAAGAAATACTCAAAAAAAGTGAAAAAAAAAAAAACGAAACGAAGCCTAAAATAACATGACGAGACTGAAGCTCGCTGTTAACCGCGTGTCGCTGTCAATGGAAACATAAATAAATTTATGTAAATTGAATAAAAATATTAATTAAATTCTTGCAGAGCGAAATTACGTCAGTCAAAAAAGTCTCTTTGGGTCCTCTGGCAGCCGGCTTTTATGCTTGTTCTAGCTTATTTTTGTAATCTTCCTTTCTCGGTTTGAAAATAATTGCTTTTTAATTGAAGCGCGAGTGTCGCCAAATAGAAAAACTGCATGGAAATTACATTGGGGATTGGCGATTGGGGATTACTATATTAATTGATCATTAGTTATTCCAGGCAGAGGCCCAGAGTTCACGCACGACAAAGTTGTCTATTAGTTGTATTTGATGAGTTTTTTGATTGATAGATGTTGTTAGTTTGGGTCTATTAGACAGATGGTTGAAACTTTAAGAATTTTTGGGTATCACTTACCGTTCGAACCACTTGATTTAATATTGCCGCCTTATCCGGTTTCGTTGATGTCATATCTCCACGCTTATTGAGCTGCAAAAACTCCGAGAGCTGCTCAATATAATTATTTTCCATTTCACGTCGGCGTTTCTCATTGTTGCATTTGTTTATTTGTGATTGAGGCTGCAAAAAATTGATTCAATAAAATGTATTGATTGATGTTATGTGTTTAATAGAATTTCTTTTAACAGAATTATTTTTAAAGTTTAGAATTAATCTTTCTTCCAACAGAGGATAATTCTTTGAAATTAAAGTTTTGTACAAGCTTTAATCGAGCTTTTAAATCTCACTCAGAAATACTGGTGTTATATAGCACTCAAAATAAGCTTTCGGAACGTCGTTCTATTTAATGTAAAGCTTTTTATATGCATTATAAAATATTCTTTGAAATAAATTTATTTCATTTGCTTTTGCACAAAGACTAGCGTATATATTTGTATATGAAACAAAGAGCCATAAAAGCTAATCAGTTCTTCATATTAATAAATTTATTATAATTCTTTTTTGTTTCACTTAATTTTTCTATGCATATTTATAATATACTTATTAATACAATCACTGTAAGCCTATATTAATTAATGATTAAATTCCTTCTCCCCCTATAATCCTAGTTTAATTCTACATTTATGCAACAGCTTATCTTCCAACACTTGAGCAAATATGTTTGCCAGCTTGAAAGCTCAAACTTTAAGCTAGATAAAATTGTTTTATTCATATTTTTAAAGCTTTATTGAGCTTAAAAGCTGTTTTCACTCCCCATAGTTTTAAATTTCCTGAATGTTCTGCTGGATTTATGCAGCTTTATTTATGCTCCACTGCCTGCTGCCAACGGTGGGGAATGTTGAAATGTTAACTTCAATTAATCTTAAAGCTTTTTGTACCCCAAACGAGTTGTGTACTACAGAACTTTATTTTTACTGAGCTGCTGGATAAATCTCAACTTAAAGCTCATCTGCTTGCTTTCAGCTGTGGGTATTGTCTAAGCTTCATTGAACCTGAAAGCTGTCTTTCAGCCTTGAAGAGTTGTCTTCTATAAAACTTAATTTTCTCGTGTGATGTTGAATTAAACGCGACTTTAAGTTTCACTCTTTGATATGAAAAGGGACTTTACAATTGGACTCTAGTTTATCGTAGTCATCTTGTCTCATTACTTACCAAATTAATTTTTGTATCCGTCTTGCGGCGTATCTTGCGACCCGGCGTCGCTGAGTTGGCTGGAATCGGCGATGCCACCGCATTCATAATGGCGGCCGATCGCTGCAGCGCAGCTGCAATATGCGCCGTTGCGGCGGCAGCCGCTGCCTTGCTATGATGCGAATGATGGGAGTTGAGCTGCTGCTGCTGCTGTTGCTGTTGCGTGTTGCTGCTGTTGCTGTTGATGCTGTTGATGCTGCTGGTAGAGGAGCTGTTGCTGCTGTTGCGGCAGGGTGAGCAGATTGTTGGCAGCTGCTGCTGCGGCTGCCGCAGCGGCAACTGCTGCTGGTGAGGGTGAGGGGGAGGCGCCTGTAACGCCCAATGCGCCGGCAATACCAGCGCCTCCGCTCGCTGCCGTCGCGCGCTGCAGTGGCGTGCTGGGCGCCAATCCGTGTTGCAGCTGCGCCACCGGTGCCGGGACGGGGCCCGGGCCAGTTACCACGCTACCGCCAGTGGCTGGGATTGTAACGGCTGCGGTCGCAGCGGCCGGCGATGAGCGCGGCAGATTGCAAACTGAGTTGCTGTTGTTGTTGTAGCTGTTGCTGTTGCTGTTCGTGTTGCTGTTGCTGTTGATGTTGCTGCTGTGCTTGTTGCTTGTAGCTGTTGCTGCTGCTGCTGCGGCTCTGGCGTTAGTTGTTGCTGTACCTGAGGCCCAATGATCTGGTAAGTCACCTGGGCTAAGCCTGTAAAAGAGAAGCAATAAAATTGATTTAGACATTAGTGGAAAGTTTTCGTTTTCATTAAATTTCGCAAATGTTGCGGCCTTGGCCTTGGCTTTGTCTGTGGCCCCAAACGCCCGAAACAAAATGCAAATGCTTTGCACATAGGCCTCATTCTGTTCGCTCTGCACTAATGTGCTGATTCGATTACAGGTTTGTATTATCTAATACATTAGCATTTGGTGAATCGCATAGAGAGGCTGACATTTTGGTTTATGTCTACGATAAGTTAGATATTGTGTCTAATAACTAGACTATTTTAAGTACTTCGTGAAAGTGTCAACATATTAAATTTTTATAGTGCTGTTTTAAAATCAATTTAAGATTTATTGCATTTTTTATTTATTTATCATTGAATTTTTATCTTAGTATGTAAATGTAAAATATTCAAATAAAGGAAAAGAAACACACAAAAGCAAGTATTTGCGCATTAGCAATGATCAAAAAATAATTTCCCAGTGTTGCCAGGCAACAATTTTCTACCCGCTGACTTGTACAGATTATAAAAAAAAAAACAAATAAAAATAAATAAAATAAGTCCAGGAATCGCAACGCCCGCTGTGACTGCCACCCCAGGCCACACCCATTGGCCGCCCATGCCACACTCACCGCAACGTGAGGCAAATAAATGTTGTCAGTTTTCGTTGGATGCTTCCTCGCTGCCAGCAACAGCTCCAGCAACAGAGCCCAGAACCTGAGCCCGACCCACAGCCCGACACTTGACCAGACCCACTCCGTGGAATTCAAGTGGTCATCATCGTCATTAGCATTGGCTGCTGCTGCTGTTGCCGTTGGCGTTGGCGTTGTCATGACTGCTTTTGTCTTTAAAATGTTATTTTTTATTTTTATTCATTTTTCATATATTTTTTTTTTCGCATGTATTTGGTTACGTGATTAATTGTTTACTTTGTGCGCCCAAAGTGTGGCATATTATTTGCTTTTTATTTACGTAAGGACCACTTGAAAAATTTGTTTGAATTTTTCTTTATAATTTGGATTTTGACGCCACTTTTCGAAACGGAAATTTTAATTGGGCCTGACATTTAGAACAGTATGCGGAAAATGTGGCAAATATTTTTGGAATGCAAATCTAGAAAACTGAGCGAACAGCAGCTATTTTATAATGACATTATTGGAATTTCACTTGATTTTCAAATGTTTAAAGAAGAAGAATGGCAAAAGAATTGTATTTTAAAAATGTATACATACTACTGCATTCGAGAATTTTAATGAGAATTAAATAGAAAGCAAAAACAAATTCAACAAATTCTTCGTGTGAAAAATAAAAGTATTGCGAAATTTGTGATGGAATAAAAAGTCTGAGATATCTATATCTATAATCAAGATTTTATATTGTATAACAAAGTTCAGTTGAGTTCTTCTTTAAGCTGAAGAAGATCTGAATGAGTTCAGTTGAAAACAAAAAATATAACTGATGATCTGAACTAAAAAGGCATCTCTTGATAATTGACATTTTCAATTATTTGTTGAATATATTATACTCAAATACGAGAAAAACTTCGAAAATACCAGAAAACGTCGATTCGACATTGAAAATTAGCATGAAAGTGAATTCAAATGTAATGGGCATAACAATATATAAAGAGGTTCACAATTAATTAACAGGTGATTCAGTTGTTTTTCTCTCAGCGCTCGGCAAACAAACGATTCGCACTGTCATTGTGTGTGTGTGTCAAATGTTTGTCGTGTTTGAGTTGAGGCGAAAGTTGTGTTAAACGTGAAATCGAGCGAATCTCTTTGCGATTCTCAGACTATTGACTGGCCTCTTGGGACTGCTATAAATATCGCGGCCCTCAACAGCCTACGATTGATAAGTTGTGAAATTAGCGCTGTGAGCAATGCGATAGCTGCACATAATATACATTTGTGTATATAAATAAATATATATACATATATGTATATGCTAGCTATTTATTTATGGCCTGGCAAAGTGCAAATAATGATAAGCACAACAACAACAACAACACCAACAACAACAACAGCAGCAGCAACTGCATTAATTGTAATTTAATTAATTAACGCTGCGCTTTATATTCGCTGGCTTCTTTAATTAAGCGCGTCAATCATACGCCCCGTTCGCCAGGCACTGCCCAAATAGAATACCCCCTCATCATCATCATCATCGATCATCATGATCATCTTCTGCCTCACAGCTAGCTGGCACATTAATGTGTCACCCTGTCAAAGCAGGCAGAGAGAAAACATAAAAAACAAAGTCAGCCACAGAACGCTAAAGAATCTGCACAATTATTGCGCCTGTCAAGGGAACCCATCCGGTTGCCCAGCGGCGGCTGGAGGGGCACGGGACGTGGCCGAGGTGCTTGTACGTCACTCATTTTCGCGCTTATTGCATTGGGCGGCCATTCACAATTTTTCCTCTTTTTTGCCTCTTTTTTTTTTGGCCAGCTGCCCGTCACCTCCACCTTTGGTTTCAGCTCCGCTCGCCCCTTGCCTCTGAGTCAATGCACACTTTTTTTGTAGATTCTTAAAATACCCTGCACCATAGGTACGAATGGGTGGATTTAGTTAATGTGTAACGTGCCTAGTAATGGCATATAATAGAATAGAGCTAAATGTATTTAAACAAAAAAAAATAGCTGATAGCTTGAATTACAGGAAATATATTGTCCCATACGAGGAATACGCGTATATTACAAATTACTTCGGAAATATATTAACATATCTGTTATCAAAGAATCTTCTTCAACTCTTCCTAATTTCTCAAATTATTGCAAACCTTCAAGTAAGGACCAATTGTCAAGGAATAATTTGACAAATTACCATGTAAGAAACTAGTTCTTTTACAGAGTATTTTCATGTACATCATAAGCGAATAATGCGTTTAACCCATTCCAGCCGTTCTGCTCCGCTTTATGCTGATTACATCGCTAACTCGGGGCGTCCAGTGTCTGTAATTATTTTTGCTTGCATTCGCATTCGCAGTCGCAATCTCTTTGGGACTCGGGCGAGGCTTTTATCATGCATATAATGTAATTAAAAGGGAAGTCGGGAAGTCGGTCGCTGGACACTAGCCACTAGCCACTAGTTGCCGGGTGGTCTCCCAGGTAAGCTACAGATATCAAAAACACAAAGCTGAAAATTTCTTAACGCTTCGCTGCCATGGAGTTGTCTTTCAAGAGTGCAGTTGAGATGCAGTTGAATTGACTGCTGAAACACTTGGCGACCAGTTGAGAAGCGTTTGCATCGAATTGTGGGCGGGCAAATTGCAGGTGATATGAAAAAAGGCACATAAGCGTGGCTTAATTAACTGAAGTCAATCGATAAAATTTCAATATGAAGCCAAACAAATTTTGTTCAGTATTTGCATTTCTCACAACAAAGTGCCGTTAACAATTCAAAGGGTTTAATATTTAAAACTACCTTATATTAGGGCTTCGATATGACTAAGATTTGTTAATTCGGCATGAAAGTAGAGTTAACATCGATTGCTTGTAGCTAATATATTTCTCATTTTAACAATATGCTTTGTCGAGCTTTAAGCTATGTATAAGCTTTATGGTCAAGCTTTAATATGGGTATAAGCTTTATTGCTCACAAACAATGCATATTAGCATTGAAAGCTCTCTAAGCATTAATAGTTGAAACTTAAATAATTGAAATAAAAATATATATATATATAAAATCAATTAATCTTAACTCTCAACTTTTAACTTTTAAACACTTCAAAACTCAATCTGTCACAATGAACACTAGACAAGGTTGTGCCAATGAATCATAAGAAATGTGCTCAAAATTCTAGATAACATTTAAAATAGATTATAATGGGCCACAAGGAATTGCCACCTTAAACACCTAAGCGGGCTCTTAAGACAAATTGATAATGACAAACATAATGATAATGGCGATGATGATGATGATGATGATGATGATGATGATGCGGGCATAGCTTTGCAATCTGTAAAGATTGCAGTCAACAACAAATTACTCATACGCACTGTATGAAGCTAGGCAGTCAATTTTTTGTTTTCTTTTATTTCTCCCGAAAGCAGCCGCTGCTGTTGCTTGGGGCAAAGCTTAAACATTTTGTGTTTTATTTATTTGATTTAGGTTTGGTCTACGTGATGTTGGACTTGTAGGCAGTCGCCGCTGGGACGTAATTCGGTAGCTGGGACCCATAATGAAATACCCGAAAAAGAAGAGATTTTACGAGCTACATAAATTATGCTGAAATTGTTGAAATTGCGCTGTCTGTGAAAAATAAAACCTGAATTGTGCACATGTGAGCTTTTGAGTTTTAGTGCCAAGCAAGGTGAGGCGTGAGTCATAGCAGTTTATTCTTTCCTTTTTTTATAGGAATTGCTTCTAATTGATTCAAGTAATTGAATGTGCTCTAACTTGTAGCTCACAAATAGAAAACACGCACGTTTTGCGCCGAGTAAAGCTGCAGAGCTCAAAGCAAGCTGAGCGCTGCGAGTCCAAAAGCTCACCAATACACGCACACCCATGCACTACCACATGCATACATATAGATAGATTGCAGTGAGCACTTTGAGTGCAGCTTGAACATGAAATGTAACAATGATCCAATTTGATGGCCGCTGCTGCTGATGGGATTTCAGACAGCAAGCAATTTCCCAAACGCAAACAAACATATTGTCGATGTTGCCACTCACAATTAATTGCAAACGAGTGAGAGTAACAACAACAACAACAACAGCAACAACAATTTTGAACAATAGCAGACAGCTGCTAGTGACAACAGCATCGAACGCCAGCGATGACAAGCGCAATGAAAATGTAATACAAAATGGGCAAAATGCAACTGAAACGACAACAGCAACATGACAAGCAACAACAACAACATCAACAACAACAACAACTGCGGTGACCACAATGTCAACGTCGGCAAAGTGCGCGACAATGTGGCTGACGTCCAGCAGCAACAACAATAACCAGAACAACCGCAACAACAACGATGACAAGAAGCACAACACAACACACACAGTGGCTACAAAATGTCCACACTATTGTTGTACTGCAATTTCCACTGCCAAGGGATATAAATTCCATGTTGCCATTAAAACAGCTTACGACTAAGAATCTTTCTACGGTAACATCACCAATGCCTAGTATTTTTTAAATACTAAGAAGTTTGTCTACAGTAAGTTAAATACTATTAAATAATAATACATTTCAAATCATATAAACTAAAATCTTTAACAGCCCTGAGCTAAGAATAAATTTAAAACTTTAAATTGACGCAAGCAAAAAACAAGGAAAAATAAAATTACTACTAAAATTCGATTGTTTGTTAAAGCCTAAAATTATGCATGCCATTAGTGAAATCTTTAAGCAGAAAAAAAAAACACTATAATGATATACAAACTCGATTTTGTTTGCTAAATAATGGAAATGTCGACAGAATCAGAATAAAAGTATTATATTAATAATATTTTTTCTCTACTCTTCTATTTTTAGGTATATAATAAATATTTTGAGACAAGTGAATTTTAAAATAATGCAAAAATATTATATTAATATTTGTATTTATATTATAAAAAAGAAACATTCTTGACAATTTCATTTACTTTTGTAAATGAATGAGAAAATATTTAAGTAAAATATTACTTATATAATAATATAATATTTATGTTATATATTACTTTTATCTCTATTTTTTGTTTATGAAAAAATAAAATATAAAATTAATATAAAAATTGTATATTTATATTATTCAAAAACATATTTATATTAATTCACCAATGTGAACTGGATAAAAATAATTATAATTTCGCATAATGTTTATCCCAATTTTTTAGATGTTAAAAAATTCTCATAAAAAAACAAATGTCCGGAAAAAACATTGAATATGTGAGTCTTATATTTATTTCAACTTTAAAAATGATTCACATTTCGGTTTTGCTTCCTCAAACAGATATCCTTGACATCCATTTTTGCAAATATAATTTTTTTTTTTTTAATTTCATGGAACGCGTATGACTATCTCGCGAATGTTGACGCATATTGTAATGACAATGGGCGGGGTAAGCTTCAAACTACGAAACATTGTATTGATACGTTTTATTGATAACTGTTTTATGTGAGGTACTTTTTTAACGATTACTGTGGATGACTAACTATGTGGGTCGCTGGTGGGTGGGTTTGCCCCAAAAGCGTGGCAAGTGTGTAATAAACATTACCAGAAACAATAGCAAAATAATAGAAGTAGGAAGACAGTAAATAATACTTTTATATGCATAATCATTTGATACAAATATAAATCAAAGTAAGAATGAAATTAT
Organism: Drosophila ezoana; assembly: GCA_035045725.1. Taxonomy (NCBI): domain Eukaryota; kingdom Metazoa; phylum Arthropoda; class Insecta; order Diptera; family Drosophilidae; genus Drosophila; species Drosophila ezoana. Next base: position 7,171,238 of record JAWNOU010000005.1, read on the forward strand.
TGAAAAATTTAACAATACTTTTTTTATTAATCATTAATCTAAACATTATATTGTATCATATCAAAAGTACTAATAATAAGAAACTTAATAATATTTTTATTTGAGTTCAAATTTGATATTCATATTAATCGATTCTTTATACCATATCATATCACGACAAAAGTACTCATAATGAGAGAGTTAATAATACTTTTATATTTGCTTAAATACAAGATTATTATTAATTAATTCCATGCAATATCATGGAAAAAGTAGTAATTTGATAACAAACTTGTTGTTTATATTAATCAATTCTATGCAACATATTATATCATATTAGCTGAGTGTGCTCTTAACCTCCACGGCAAATCATTTTGCAGTCTTTTTATGCACATAATTCAGTTGTTGTGCGGCTTTTCGAGTGTTTTTTAGCTGTCTGCCTCTTCAAACGACTGACTGACATTCATAATCACACACACACACACACACACACACTTGGCACTTGTCTGGCCCCTAACTAAAAAAAAGCTGAGCTAACTAAGCCGCCTCGCTCAGCTCTCAGCTATGTTTTGCCAGCCTCTGAGCAGCGCACCCCCCGCCGCCGTCGCCCCCCCTTGCACCCAACAGCGCCCACAGCTGAGTCTGGCTCAGCTCATTTGCTCAGCTGTTTTTGTTGTTGTTGTTTATTGCTGTTGTAAGCCTGCATTTTAGCAACTAATTGTCTGTATATAAAACATATGCTTCAACGCTCAGTACAGTCAAGCCCTCTCTCTCTCTCTCCCTCTAGCTCTCCCTCTCCCTCTCTCTCTGTCTCGCGCGCGCTCAATCATTGCTACAAATAATAAAGTGGGTCATGGATGAAAGAAAAAGCGTTTTATAAAGTGGGTCATGAATTTTGTTTCACTCACGTTCAAGTGTATTTCGATTGCCGCTTGTTGTTACTCTTCTTCTTCTTGTTATTGTTGTTTTTGTGTTGTTTGCTGATTTTTTTAAATATATATATTTTTTTGTGCAAAAAAGCATAAAGTATTTTTATATGCTATGTCGCATGATTCAGGTTTTTGTTTGCTTCTTGGTTGTTTTTTTTTGTTGTTTCGTCCATTTTGGCATTAGTTTTGGAGCTGAGTAGGTTTTTTTATAAAATTTTTATTTTTATTACTTATTTATTTATTTCTTGTTTCGCTTTGACTTTGAATTAAGACGAGTTAGCCAATAAATTTTAACAATGATAAAACCCAATTTTTTCGCCCAATTTTAAAAATTTGTACAGCTGCAATTGTTTCTAAACAACTTTCAATTAAATTTAACTAAATGTTTTGCTCAATGGGGACAAAAATATTAAAAATACTTTTTGCAATTGATTTTTTACGAGTCACAAAATGTTAAAACAAAAGGATTATTTTTATGTTGAAAGGAAATTTGAAAGTAACATTTAATTCTAAAATAATTGCTTCTAAATTTATTTTTTAAATGTTTCTCAAAATATATATATATATTTTTTTTGTCTTTTAAAATAGAAAGGTTGCCAAAACTAGCATTAATTATTGTTTATAAAAATCAATTTATTATATTTTACATTATTTTATTCGAATTTAATTACAATTATATAAAATTTATTTTGTATTTATTTTAAAATATTTAGTTTATATTCAGTTTAATTTGCAGATACATTTGTTAAAGTTTTTATGTACTTTCTCAAAACTCAAACTCAACCCTCAAAATATATTATTTATGTTTTTACTTATTTATTATGACTCAATTAATTGACATTGATTTATGTTTCACATAACTTTGCTCTTATTATGCGAGTTTTGTCATTTTAATTGCTCCGATTCGAATGAAAGAAAAAAACCGAATGAAAATGAGGAAAAGAGAGCGGTCGAGGGGGGTTTGCGGTAGGCAGCAAGTGCTTTGATTCACTTTCACTGACTAATTGCCAGGCCATGCGTTGACAGTTTTCACTTTTCATTTAGCGCAAAAAATGAAACCAGAAACAACAAATTAACAAATGGCAAGCAAATGCTGATGGAGCAACTTTTGAGGGGGACAAAAGGGGTTTACACATTGTAAATAATATTGATAAAATAGAAGAATATGATATGAGAGTTGTTTCTCTATATAATTGTAGCTCGAAATATGAAGCTTAAGTTGTCTCTTTTAAATTATTGCCTTGCATAATTGCAGTATTTAGTGAGACAATAATATCCATAACTGATAGTTATTTGATTATTAAGTTTAGCTTTATCTCAACTGCCCATTAAGCCAGGTACTTACAGCCAGGTACTTACAGTACACTCAGCTTAAGTAATCATTAATTGTCGTATAAAAGTTTTAAAACATCTTTAGTTTACAATCTCAAATCCTTAATTGTACACTTAGTCGATTATATCATGTTGTATCTGAGTGATTCAATACTGTAAAATGTTAATTATAAAGCTTAAAGCACTAGTAGATACTCTCACTTGTTTTTAAAAAAACATTTTAACGCAATACGGTATTTTATAAATTTCTATTATTAATACATATAATAATAAATAAATATGAAATTTTAATCAAATTTTTAGATTGAAAAAATATTTTAGTATTTTAATATACATAAAAATTTATATTGAGCAAAATATACACTAAAAATAAAATATAATATATCAAATATTGTTAATTGCTTAATGCAAAATTGATTGTAAATAATATTATATTTCCAGGAATAAAATTGGATGTGCTTCGAAGCCTTATTCCAATATCTTAATTTGCGATATCCTAACCTTATCTTTTATTGTTATATTTATTTGATTAGAAACTTTTTATGTTTATAAAAAAATAATAATTTAGTTAAAATAAGCTTCCACAACTCTTATAACTGTCCAGTTATCTATGTGTTCATTAATCTGCACTAACCAAGTTCTCAAAGCTTATCTAAGCCAATAAGTTGTGCATTTACAGGGTATAAACAAGATCTGAACTACCTATCAACTAGCTTAAACAATGTAATAGACAAACAGGGTCGTTCTCTTTCCGGCATTTGAATGCCGCTCTCAGTCTCTATTATTCTCTATCTCTCTCTCTCTCTCTCTCCCCCTCTCCATATATGTATTAATATATTGTATAAAGTGTGACATTGTATAAGCGGCCACAGAAATCCACCTGCTGACAAAATGCACTTTGTTAGCTTGTTGTTGTTGCTCTTTTTGTTGTTGTTGTTGTTGTTGTTGTTGATGTTGCTGTTGTTGTTGTTGTTGCTGTCTAAGTAGCTGCAGTAGTCGTCATCGTCGCTATAGCGAAATAATGTCAGTGGGTCAGAGTCGATTTAGCATTTTGCGGCAGTTTGTTGTTGTTGTTTTTGCTGTAGCTGCATTGGCTAAGGTTACACTCGACTGAGGAACAGCTGTTTTGTGTTTGTGTTTGTGTGTGTGTGTGTTTGGCTGTACAGAATATGGTCACACTGAACTAACTGAATTGCTAGTTTCGTAACTGGGCTAAGGCTAATTTACGCTGTGGGAGGGTAAGTTTGAAGCTTGTCAACAAAATTGCAATTGTTGTTGTTGCGTGGGCGGTCGAGTAAGGGGCGTGGTGGCAAAAAATGTGTTTTCATGTACTCCTCAAAGCTGGATTGGAGCAAATACTTGAAACAACAAGCAACATAATTGCATTTTTTGTTTGGAAAGATTTGCTCAACAGTTTTAACAATTAAATTAAGTTTGTACAAAATGTTATTTTTTCTCATTCTCTTGGCTGCGTTTCAATGAAAACGCACTGCAAAAATGTTAATTTATGAGTAAATAAAATTTATAAGCTAACCTTCAAATTGTTGCTGTTGTTGTTGTTGAATATGCTTCAGTTTTTGTTGCTGCTGTGCATTTCGCATTTTGTTTACAAGCCATAAAGGTGACGACGACTCAGTTAAATGTGCAAATTTATTTATTTATTTATTTATAATTTTTTTTTTGTTGTTGTTTTTGATATTTCACAGATTAAAATTTTCATGTGATTTTATTGCGTGCTTTTATTCTCCTTCTGGTCGCGCGAAATTTTCGATGGAAATTTTTATTGTCTTACTCACCTGTAAAGAAAGAAAGAAAGAAAGAAAAAGTGTTGATTAAAATAAATGCAGTCAAGTATTCAAGATAAAAAAGCTAATGTAAACTTGTTCTTATTTATTCGTTTTGATAACCAGTTCTTTATATTATATTGTTTATTTTATGGAAATTATTTTGGTAGAAAAATACCTTTGAATCTTTTTATCACTTGCCCTATCAAACGATCTCTTTACACCATTTTCTTCCCTTTGATATTTTTTCGACTCTCGTTTTCTTCTTTGCACATTCATTTTACAAAATTCATTCACATTTACAAATATTCAAGCACGACTTGATTTTTTGAAAATCGCATAGAGAGGCGGCATTATTTTTCATTCATTTTAGCCAACTTAAAATTAAAATTCTTGCGCCGAATAGTTATTCAATTTAGGGATCTGGCTTAAAATTCAAAAATATATATTTTTGAACAGCATTTAAACGGGCTTTCAGTAAGTTCTACAGCAATACAGGAAAGCTTAAAAAATCAATAGTTTTCAAATTACAAAAGATTTGTATTAACTTTGATCAGGTTTTAATTCAATGCAGGAAAACTTTTGTTTTAGTATTTATAATGTACTAGTATAAAAAGTTGATTCAACATTAAAACCAGTTTCGATAAAAATTGGAGTTTGCACATTTTATGTGAAAATATAAATGTGAATTAGTTTCTCAACGGGTTTTTGTATAAAATACAGCACTTATTGCTAGCATGTTCTAATTTATTGATATAATTTGCTTTAAGGTATTTTATCCTTCAGCTGGCTCATATTCCCTTTGTTTTGATGATGTTCAATATTGTGTTTCAAACTAAATCCACCGTGGTCTCCATACTGCGCCTATGTCTGGTGTATCTCGTAGGCCTTTTGGTTCCCTTTTGTTGGGTTAGGTTCGGTTTGGGGTTCTTCTGTTCTGTCTGTGATTTTTCTACCGGATTACAATTGTTTACACACACGACTGCACATTGTCACAGTTTTAACAGTTGCCACGGCGGTTGCAATTGTAGTCAGACATGACGCCCCCATTTTACTCTTGGTCCTCGTATATCCTTTTAAGCCTGCCACACACACACACACACACACACACACAGATGTAATTGTGCGTCTTCATGTGTGTGACTCCTGTTAGCTGCCTTTGGTTTTTTTTTTTGTTTGCTCAAAGTATAAGTTTACAACCAGCGCTTTGCATGTATCCTGCTAAATGTCTGTGCGTGTGTGTGTGTGTGTGTGTGTGTGTGTGTGTGTGTGTGTGAGTATATATGGCTGCCACTTTGTCTAACATTTCACTTTATATTCCACCCTCTTCTCGCAAGTCCCTCCCTCCACCTGACCAAACGCAATTGCCCAACATTTTGTATGCTTTTCAACTTTACATTTGCCAGTGAGAATTTCTTTTTTCTGCTGTTGTATTTTTCCAGAGTTTTTCCAATTTTCCGCTCATGTGGCTTCCTGCTCATAGTGTGTGTGTGTGTGTGTGTGTGTGTGTGTGTGTGTTTCAGTCGTAACTTGCCTTGTTGACCGATATGAGCACGGGGTATTGCGGGAATTTCCCCATTATCAGTTGAGCTGTATAAGCTACTAGCTTTTCCGATTTTTTTCTGTTGGTTTTTCATTTGGTTTTCGACAGTTGTTTGACTTGAACGGCAGGTGCACTGGACAATCGAACAGTTAAATCAATAAGCTACAGATATATTGTAAAAACATTTTTATAGCGTGCAAATGGACATGGTTTCGACAATTTGAGGTTGACATACATAAATCAGTTGAAGAACTTTAGGATAACTAACGGCTTAAAGAGAATTTTCCTTAATACATACATATATCTGAATTTTTTTGGTAAATTTTAAAGTATTTGCAATATTAGAAATCGTCTAAATATAACAATTCTTGTAGATTAAGATCTAAAAAAAATTCCTATAAAATAGAAACATATCGGAATAACATAAAATAGTCAAAATTGAAAAGAGTTCTCCTTGTCTTTGAGAGCCTCCTTCATTTTAATGAAACAGTTTATTTAGAATAAACGATTTCTGGAAATATGCTCTCATCAATTCAGTGCAGAAACACATTGCAAATCAATAAATAAAATTGCAATTGCAAAAAGAAATAAACAAAAGATTCGCTATAATATGAAAAATAAATAAATAGAACACAAAGTTTTCTACTTTGCTTAAGACTTGCTTGTAGAGGCATTAAATGAATAATCTAAAAACTTAAAAACTCGCTAACTAGACTAACTAGAATAATGTGTGCTAAGATATAATATATCTTTATAATAAATTGATTTATGGAATATTTAAGGATTCTTATAGAAAAGAACTTAATAAAGAAATAAGCACAGCGAAGCAACAAGTTTTTGTCGGGCACACAAAAACGCACCTGCAACCGTGCCCCGGGGCCAGTTGCTGCACAACTCTTGCTGCCTCTTCCCTCTGCCTCTCAGTTGCCAGCCCACAGTTTGACAAGCACTATGCATGTTGATGTCTCCGCTCTATCCAATTGCCGCTGTTGACGTTGTTGTGTTTGTTTATTTCTCATGCAAATTTAATTAAATGGACGTTTTTTTTTTTTCCATTTTTATTGTGTTTGTTAGCTGAGCCGCTGCGCTGTGGCATCAACAGGGGCGAGCAACGGAGGCAACTTAATTAAGTCGGGCCAACGCAGAATGCAAACTTAACGAAGGGTCAGTCAAAGGCAAAAAAAAGGGTGGACCCGCGCTGAACTTAAACAGTTGCTAATGTTACTATAATTAATTGAATTATGATTGTGTTATAGTTGGACTTATCCATCCAATAGATCTAGTTCGCAGTTCAATGTCCTTTCCTTGGTTGTTCTTTAATTATTTGCCACCCTGCCTTCTCGTTGATTGAATTTGATTGTTGGCTAATTGGAAATGCAGATTGAACGGGTTTACAGAGATATTTGTTGGCATTATTAACCCAGATTTTATTTAATTTTCCTGCTAGTTCACCAGTTCAAGCGTGAAACAGCCTGCAAGTGTAAAGCTTGCTTGTGGATTGATTGTGATTGATGGACTTATCTATAAATCGAACTAAGTTCTCGTTCGAGGAACACCCTGTACAGCTGGCATACTTTTCGTAACTGTACTCTTTTTTTTTAGCTAATGTGATTATTCCTAGACTTCTATAGCATTTAGGTAAGATACTTCGCTTTGAGTTTCAGTTTCGATTCTTGATTGTTTATTCGTTTACTAAGTTATCGGCAGAATCTGTGGGTTTTCCTTTACCTATTCTTAGTTCACCTGTCTGCCAAGTGGAACACCCTGTTTAAATGGAGCCTTTGGCCTGCTCGTCGACACGTCTGTCAATGGTAATTCGATATTATGCCGCTTTAAATATTCTCTTTGCTCTGCTGTTGTGCGCTGTGGAGCTGCCAAATTAATTACAGAGCGCTGCACCAAACGGATGAACGGATTGACAGAGGGTACGACCACGGGGTGGCGGGGCAGGGGCAGGGGCAGGGTCGAGTACAAATAAACCAACAAACACGATGGCTGAGATTTTGCAGCACAAAAGCTAAAGCAGCAGCAACGGCAGCGGAGGCAGCGAACGTAGGTTGAGGCAGAGGCTGAAGCTGAAGCAGAGGCGGCAACAACCAACGCCCTGTTGCCGGGTTGCCAGCAGTCCAAAAAGGGCGAAGGCATTGGCTGGCAACAGGAGGGGCAGCAGAAGCCGAGGCAGGAGACGAGGCAACGAGACGGAAAGCAGCTTTAAAACGGGCTCCGGCATTTTCAAACTTGATTTGGCAAAACAGCGGCAAGTTCTCACTTCTTATACATACATACATACAAATACATGCGTGTGTGTATGTATATGTTCTTGTGGGTTTGTAGGTCTCTACGAGTATTACGGTGCTCTGTGAAGATTATTGCGGCTGTAGAGGTTGTTGTTTTTGTTGTTGCAGCTGCAGCCGCCTTTTGTCTCAGTTAGCTTTTGTCTACTGGTCGCTCTTAAAGCCTGTCGATCACCAGGCGATGACAATGAAAGGAATGGGAATTGTGTGTGGTTGGAAAATATAAGAAGAAGGCGACGCTTGCACGTGAATGATTAATGGCTGAAGCGAGCTGCGAATATAGTATATCTAGAGTATTTCAAGCTATCATGACTCAATTAATTACGTATTTTTTGATAAGCCTAGTAACAATTTGTTATATATTAAAATCGAAATAACTATAGCTGTGATTGTCAATTTTATTAATTTATCATTTATTATATTTATCTCTTATTATCTCCATCCAAAACAAATAATATCAACATCTTGTGTGTATTGTACTCGATTTCATGAAAATCGCATAGAAGTCCGCTTTTAAAAAGTGAAAAGTAAAATTGAAAGGCAATTAGGCTTTTATCTGATAAGAGAAAATGCGATCAGGGTTTCGGATATCCACTTCCAGGCAGAAAAGTATAGCTTGTACAGCGCTATGATGGTCTATGGCATTATCAAAAATACAACTTATTTTCATTTCGGATTTTCAAGAAATATTTCTTATATTTTATTTAATATATAATTTCGCATTATTGCTATCATTTTCAAATAATACTCGCTTGAGCGCTTTCATGACATAAAATACAAAACATCAGATTCACAATTTGAACGCATTACGGTAAATACGTGTGTAATTTGCTCGAACGCTGTTAATCGCATTTGCGCTCAAGTTTACGACTGAGCACCCACGCGACCATAAGAACTTATCCACCATTAGACTCCCCTGCACCTCTCCCCGTGACCATTGCGCACTGAGTTTCACACCCTTCCAACGCGCTGCTCATTACAAAAAGTCAGCCGCCATCATAAATTTGTGAGTGTTTTTTCGGTAGGTTTCTGGTTCAGCTCTGTGAGCGCGTATAAGCGTATCGAAAGCTCAGCTTAGTAAAGCTCAGTTATTTTGAGCGGGTTCTTTGCTGGTTTCTCTCGTTCTTTTTGTTAGGTTTCATTCTTTTGCAACGCAACTTGAAATTAAATGCGCAGTAAATTACGCAATTTTATGCTTCGTTAAGTTCGCTGCTGATGGATTTTTGTTTTCTTTCTCTTTACACACACATACATATTTGCCACGGCAATAAGAACGTATTAAGGGAGCGAAAAGTAAAAGAAGTGCAAGTAACAACATTTTTGACAGGCACTGCATTAATTACGCTTAGAGCTGGTCAATCAGCCTTGATTTGGGGTAGCGCAGCAAAACAACAAACTTTCAAGCTCCCTCTCTCATTCTGTCTTTCTCTCCCTTTGCTCTTTGGTTGGTGGTCCTACCCCAATGTAACGGCAGTCGACGCATAATGCACCAGGCAACATTGCCGCAGGGCAGCTGCAGTTGCACACTCGAAGACTAAAAGACTTGCATAACAAATTCTTAATTGTGCAACAGACTGCACGCGCGCTCCTTCTCTCTAGCTTTCTCGCTCTCTTAGTGCTGCTCGCTCTCTCAGTCTTGCTTAAACTTGTCCATTTGCTGCTTTGTGCTGCTGCTTCGCCCTGCAGCCATATTGCGGAAATATGTCAACGCTGTTGCTGCAGTTGTTGTTGCTGTTTGTACTCTTCTTGCTGCCTCTGTTGTTTTGAAGTTGAAGTTTGCATCTCCTGGCTGCCGTTGGGTTAGCTGAGGTTATGTTCACACACACATATACACGCACGCAACGACATAAAAGCATGTCACGCATAGTGTAATTTCATGTGACGTAAATGCAAAAATATGTTAAAACTGACGCAGATTAAAAGCAGTTGCCGTTACCGTTGCTGTTGCTGTTGCCGTTGCATTCACTTTAACTGCCAGGCAGATGAAGTTTTTCTTTTCGAATCAGGGCTGTGCGCGAACTGCATTTGCAAAACATGCAACTGGGGTGAGTCTATGCAGTTTTAAGAGATTGATGGGCCAGTGTTGGAGAAGTTCATAAAAAACACGGAGGGTAGCAAACTTAATGAAGCAACTGTCAAGCAGCTTAGATATACAACAGGCCCGTTATTATTTACCAACTGCAAGCGACAAGATTATGAATAAGCATAAAAATCAAACTTGACGAAACTTAACGAAATCCTGTACAGGAGTGCAAAAGCACGTTTCTTTTATCATAAGGAGACGAACATACATGAAGTAAGCCATATTTGGAATTTAACAACTTAGCAAAACTTAACGAAAGTCTAAATCAAATTATAACTTCAAATAAAACATTATTCGCATACCTTTCATCGACTTAAGCCGCACTAAGCCCAAAAACAAAATTAAACGAAACTTAACGAAACTACAACATAACGTACTTATCACTGCTGATACCACTGTATTGAAAAAAAAATCAATCAAAAACTTAACGAAGCATAGCTAGAATTAGTCGCTCTGTCAAACTGAAGACATTCATTAATTTTAACGAAAATCAGCCGCTGAAAGCCCACACAGAAGCCACAGAAAATCGGTTGACAGAGCATAAAACTGAATGGATGCGGTATAAAATTTACAGGCAGGCAGCAACACGCCTAACGCCCCGAACATTATGCAAATTGGCAACGAAACGACTTAACTACATGTTAAGCTTATCGCTGCCATCAAGTAACTGTTTGGCCAAAATAATAAACTGGAGTAGCGACAAAGACAAACAATATGAACGGCCAACTGGGCCCCCGAAAGCGTGAGAACCTTGGAGGGGGGCTCAGAAAAACAGTTGCCGTTTTCACTCTGGGAACTCTGGCAACGATTGAGAGTTGTCAACACGTAAGTACGTACGAGCGTGTACAGCGGCAGAACAATAATAAAAGTTATAATAGCACGGCGTTACTTATAGGCCTTCTCCTTTGGCCGACTCCGAAGTTTTCCGGTAAATGGGCAACAATGAAAACAATCATACATAATCGCACACATTCACAACATGCATGCAAATTAGTCAACACACCCCTCCCCTCACGATACACAAAGGCTACAGTTAACATAATGTTAAAAAATAAACATGAACATGCTGTAAACAAAGGCCAACAACAAGTAAAGAAAACCAATTTGTCGCCATGTTAAATTGCGGCAAATTTTAACGGCAGTTCGTTTATTATGCTGAATTGTTAAGCAAACAGTTGTTAAATTTCATGTAAATGAATAAACGATGATTCGTTCCGCAAATTGTGGCATGCCGCAAGAGAAATGAGAGATTCGAAAGCAGAAACATTATTTCGGTTAGGTAAAATAAACTGTATGCTGAACTCGAAAAAATTTATGTACCAATTAATTAAGATATGGACAGATATTTTCTACAAAATACTTTCAAGATTTAACAATATTCTAGATAAAAAGAACTTTACTTTATTCGTTTCATTAAAAGTAAGAAATACTACAAATTGGGAATTTAACTAACTTAACGAAAGTCTTTAAAATTCACTTTGGTCTGTTCTCCAAAGACTAGCACACTTGCAGTCTTGACGTGTTGCCAACTAGGCAATAAAAATGTATAAACGTGTTGCCAACTTGTTGAGTGTTGCTGCCAGACTGCAAGATAGATATGTTTGTAGATCAGAAATGTTCTAAAGGAATATGTATAACAGAGTGGGCAGAGGACGCCTCGCTGAAGGAGAAATCGAATGTTCGAAATGTATAAGTTTTAAAAATTGTAAACATTTAGGTTGACAGATTTAACCTTTAACCTAGAACAACTCACAATTACGAATAGAGCTTTAACTACTCTGACTATAAAAATAAAAGATCTATGCAAACTAGACATAATATCAGGTATTTTGTGTACTCGACATCTCTTTTTTGAGAGCCTTAGCAAACATTTGCGCACAACAACAATTTATACTGTATAAATTGCATAAAGTCGTATATAGAACGACGGGAGGTCTTATCAAAAAAGTAAAATAAATATAAAAAAAAAATATATATATATGTATAAAAGGGAGGCCAACAAGTCGAAGTCAAGCAGAGGTCTGAGCTATTTTTAAAACGCCGCTTAAAACAAAACAAATTTCAAGTGCTAATTTCGCTTGGAGCAAACAAATATTGAACGAACAAAACTGTACAAGTTTTTCTTTTTTAAAAATGAAGTATATAATTTCATATTTATGCGTCATTTTTGTTTAACGGGGGCATTGAACCCTGCAAATGAATTATACGAGGAGAAAAAAGTGCGCTCTATGAGTAATAAACTGGGCCGCAAATACGAGCAAAACTGCCTCATTCGCAAATATTTGCATTTGAGGCGCACGCCGCAATGCAAAAAGAACATAATGAACAAAAAAAAAAACGGGACTGCTCGACTAAAGATACTCCTGTTTTTAAGTTCTCAACACAAGCACAAGCTGTTTTTTAAAACAAAAATTCATGGTTTCTCTTTGAGACCAAAAGATACGCGACCTGAAGCTGTCAAATGGTCCAAGACATGTTCATCGCATATTTATTTTGATCGCATTTTTATTATTTAAACTTTAAGACTTCTCATTTCAACTTTTCATTCATTTGACTTCTCAATTGGAATGCAGAAGGTTTTGTTTTTATTAAATGAAAATTCCTGATTATTCCCTAGTCTAAAATATACCCAGAGTAAAATTGTCAAATGCTCTAAAAAAACTTTCATCCCATATTTACTTCACTCTCGTTTTTCGTACAATTTCTGTCTATTTGAGAATATATATATGCAGATGTACATATCTTTAACTGATTTAAATATGAAATAAACATAAGCCGTTTTTTTTTTATTTCCAAATAATTCGGTTTAATTTTAAAAACTGTTTAAGATGAAGATTTACTGCTTGCCACAGCTGCTCATACCCATATTTCTACATATTTATAGGGCATAGTAAATAAAAAAAAAAAAAAATTAAACAAAATGCAATAAGGAAATGTGCGTCGGGCTCGTCTTCGGTTTGGCCAAAGGCAAACATGAAGAAATGCTCTTGTTTATGGGGCTCTAAAGCTGTCTTACGACTTTGTGCTAAATATGCAAAATATTTGTGCCCCGATTTATATGTATGGCATATAGTATTGCTCGAATTCTCACTCAGAGTCTCTCTCAGATTAAAAATATATACATATATATAAATTGTTTTGATAGAAGTGCTCAAAAAATGCGCGACTCCATTTGGTCTACATGAATGTCGTTTTGTGGTCAGCGCATTGGGTAATTAAATTTTTGTGGCTCATAAAACGTCTGCGGTTAGCGGGAAATGCCTTATGCTAGAATTTTGTGAGTTTTGTGTTTCTTTTTCTTTCTTCTATTTTTTGTTAAACAACCATTTCAAGTGTGCCGAATTGCATTTCAGCTCCAGCCTCAACTCGCTGTCTAAATGGACCATAAAAAAGTCGTTGCAAACAACGAAACATCGAAACAAGCGAGAAAATAGCTACATAAAAAGTGAACTGCAGGAGAGTTGAGGCTGATGAAAGCGCTTAAAATTTAATGCTTAATGCCATTGCATTAGGTGATTAAATGCGGTTAAGAGTAATCTCTTTTTTCCAAATTGTAGCCGTATAAAAGATGTTATTTAGATGCAGCTATTTGTAGTAGACATAAAAGTCAAGGAAGGCCAAGGCGCAATAGTTACAGGCGCCGGTTTTACAGTTACACGATATAATTAATAAATTTAAATGTGTTTGCGAAAAAAGTGAATGTAAGTTAAAAGTTCTTAATAATCTAAGACATATTGAGCTTAATAAGACGCACTCTTTCACATAAAAGCACATGAAAGCTCTGAAGCTGAATTGTACTATATTAATTAAAGCTTAAAGCTTAACTTTTTGTTTTGAGCCAAGCTTTTTTTTAATATATTGAAAAAGGAACCTAGTTAATTCTGTAAAAATTACCGGAATTTTTAAATTCTACAACAATCTACATATTTTCGGCTTCATGCTATAAGCTGCCGAGATAGCTGAATAGATGAGATTTTGTATATACTTCCTAAATATCTAACTAAACTTTTTAAATATTTAAAAACTTCTAAAAAGGTCAAACGAATTTAAGAACCTTTACAGCACAGACTCTTCTCATCTTATTTTTTTCCCCAATAATTAAGAGGGAAAGATATCTGTAAAGTCTTGAAATTTTCCCATCGAACAAATGCTATTAAGCTGCAATTCTTAGCTGCTGCCCACATGTTCGCACTCGACCATTACAGGCCAAATAAAACAGATTAATCTGCTGTGTAAATATGCGGCACGTATTTCACCCACACAGATTTCGTGGTTGACCCTCAGAGAGGGCCCCGACCGCGACCCGAAGTCGACTTACTAGAGACATATTACAGCAAATAATTTCTTAATGCTTGTCCGGCCCATCACCGAAACCTAAGCCAGCAGAGATGGAAAAAAGATTGGGCAATTGTCGTCGCTTTTGGACCGCAATTAATTTTCATTACAAGGCAATAAGCAAAATTAAACACGAATCAAGTAGCACCCAGAGACAAGACCAGGAGAGTCGGAGAACAACGGACGGACACGTAGATGGTCGCAACGTGTTGACATTAGCAATTTATAAGAATTCAGTATCTGATTCGTATTGTCGTTTAGTTGGGCGTGGAAAGTTTGCCAGAGCAAAAAATGATAAAATGTTCGCAAGGACTTGACCCGAAAACTTACGAGCACTCATATGTCAGCGCAGGATGAAGGATGGGAGATTGTCAGCTTAAGATTGCTTACCTGCAAAGAGAACGAGAAAAGGTAAATAGATATTAGTTTAGTGTCGTGAATATCATTAATAAGAAATCAATCAATGCAAACTAAAGAACATATTTCAGAATAATATTAAGTTTAAGCGTAAGCATAGTTTGCTTTTATTATTATTAAAATGTATCCTTTTGCTCAAATAAAAATATCTTACTCAGATATATATCTTATTTATTAATCTATAAGATCAGACTATTCAAAAATTAAAGTTTTGTTGAGAATATTTTAAATAAAACGTTACATTACATATTGAAAATCCGGTTAGGCTAATAATTTCTTTAAACTCTCCCCGATTTTTAGAATAATATACATAAAAGATCAAAATATTACAATTATCAATAATAATTGAGTTAAATGCTTATCAAAATGTGCGTTAATTAATGATTAAATTAATAAATGAAATATACATATTTACATAAATATTTTTTGCGATAACGCATAGAAGAAGACATCTCTATATTCTAGCTAAGCATCAACAACCGAGTCTATCCAAGTCTGTCCGTTCGTCCGTCTGTTTCCATGCGAACTAGTCTCTCAGTTTTAAAGCCATTTGTCCAAAAACTTTTCAAAGATCCGTCTTTGGGCTTGCAGGCAGTATATATCAGAACCGGCCAGATCGGAGTACCATATTTCACGCATATGCTCCTTACATGCAAAAACTTATCAATATCGGACAACTTTAACACATATTTTCATCAAAACTGTAGGGCGAATGTCTGCAAGGGTATTAAATCTTCGGCGTGCCGAAGATATCGTTACTTTCTTGTTTTCCAATAAAATATGTGCTTTTTATTAAATTTTTACTTTCTGAAATGCTTTTGTTTACTAATAATCAAAATATTTGACCGCTTGTTATTTAAAATTAGCGATGCGTTCAATGTCTGCAGTTTTTTTTTTTTTTTCGATCAACAGATTAACAATAAAAATGCCAAAAATAATTTATTTCTGCACGCGCCCCAAACGAAAATACAAAATTCAGTCATTAGTTTAAGGCCACACACAAACGAATACTTGAATCATACTCATGGATACTTCGAGTACATCTATTCAAGCATTCAAATAGCTGAATGACTGAAGAGTTGCGTCCATCAAACGGAACCGTTTTGCCCATAAAGTGGGTGGAGATTTGTTCAAGTTGAAATCTAATGATTTATTTTTGGAAATCAGCAAGTGTTTTTTTTTTTTTGTAAAGAATTGTTGAAGCTGCTGCAAATATTTCACAAAATTCAATGAATGCAACCCGGCGTATGAGTAATATTTGATGACTGTGTGTGTGTGTGTGTGTGTGAGTGTGTGTGTGTGTGTGTGTGTGTGTGTAAAGGCAAGCCCAAAGCCAAAAATCATTCAATTTGATTTCAAACAATTTAAAAATAGATTTCTTTTGGTTTGTTTTGTGCTGTCTTTGAATGTTTTGAGTGTGTTTTTTTATGCTTTCCTTTTTTTTTTTTGTTTGGTTTTCAGGGTTAAGTAGCTGTGAGCTAATGAAGCGTGTGTGTATTTGTGTGTGTGTGTGTGTGTGTGTGTAGCATAAAGAGAATTTGATGTATTGTTAACTGTTTGCTCTTTTATGCTTGTTGATAAGCCCATTAATATGACATACTATCGCTATCAACGAACAATTTTATAATTGTAATTGAACTTGAAAAGATTGATAAAGTTAGTTTTAACAGCGCAAATAGTTTTAAAAAGAATCTTTCATCAAAGAAATATAAAGTTAATTGTATCAAAATATATATTATTACCTAACATTTAATGAAGGATTTGCATATCTTATCAGAAAGATAACTTTATAAACTTTATCAATGGCTTTTAAATAAATTTCATTAAAATTTGTGTAAACAAAGAATGAATTTACCTACAAATATTTTTATTTAAATTGAAAGGGATATGTGCAATAACTTTATCATGTAAATATAATTATAATATATATTAATAATAATCATAATAATAATATATAATAAATATCGCTTCTTAGTAACTAATAAATTATATTGCTTATTCTATTCCTTTGCTTCATATGCAAAAAATGTTATATCTTAAAACATTTTGGTCGCTCCTTAATTAAATAATATTCATGTATGCTTAAATTTCGAATTTTTAACCTGATTTTTAGTATATTCATTTGAGCTCAACTTTCCTATAGGCACACAAACTTGGAGTATAACCCATTTGTAGGCGCCAGAGCAGAGCCCCACTTGGACTATTTAAAAAAAAAAAACAGCTACCGCCTACCGCTTCATGTTGAGCGCAGTTGGCGAACCCAGCCCAAAACTGGCTCTCAAGTACACTTGGCCAGCCCAAGTCAGAGTCTCGGTCGGAGTCTCGGTCGGAGTCGGAGTCCAGTGTTCACAGCAATGACGTGGCCATAATTAAAGCAATCGAACAGGAACTCGAGAAATTGCTGCGCCGGCCAAAAGCCATTGACGTGGGCCCATCAAAGTGAGTAAAAATAAAATAATAAAGCAGAAAACAGAGTGAAAAACAAAACTGAATGTAGGCAGCGAGCGCAGGGCCCAAACTAAACCAGTCCAAGTCCGTTTCGACGTCTTTTCAGTTTTTGGCTTATTGTGTATCTCGTTTATTTCCTAGCCGCTCTCTCGGGATGACGTCAACGCGTAAATATAACTATTTTTACAAACGGCGAACGGGGAATGTAAGGATAGGTGGGCGGGGGGCGGGGGCTAATATTGTGGCAAGTGCGAGCGAGACAGCAGCATTGGCCAAATGTCAAAATTTTGTTTTATTCCGAGCTGGAAGCCACGCACTGAATTGGCTTTTGTGGCGCACACTTCATTAAGTAGCCCCGCCTCCCGCTCCCGCTGCCGCGGACCCTTCTTGAATGCCAAGTTCATTGAACCGAGCAGGACATTAACTTCTTATACATTTGGCAGCACATATTTACCGCTATTCTAATTCATTTCGCTGCCGCCTGCGTTTATCTAATCAAGGGAATCGAGCGAGCGAACAAGTCAACACGTGCCTCCGCCCGCGATATCTCAATCTTTTGGTGGCATTGACACCTTGCCAATGACCGATATAACCAACGGGGAAGTCAGTCGATTGGAGGACCCATATACACATTTGGCAAGCATTCATTCAGTCGCTTTCAAACTGTCGCTGGGCCTCAATAAGCAGCTCCTCTTCGCTTATGCCCAATTTGATTGCATGACGCGACGTGTTTTGTGTGAAGCGCATCAAGCAGCCTTTTTTTATATATTTTATTTTCCGATCAAGCAAAACCGTTAAGCGCATTGGCTCAAACAAACCGAGTTGTGACCAAGCTAAATTCTAACCAAGAGTTTGGTAATCAACTTTTATTTGATTGATTTCAAGTGAGGTAATTTTGTCCAACAATTCGAGAGAATTTGATCAGAATGATAGAATTCATGTTTGTCAGTCCACCCAAAGACCCCGAACACAATTCTTCCCATTGATAATAATATTATAACTAAGACTTAAAACTTTAATACTAAGTATATCAATTATATAACGCAAATTAACTAAAGTTAGTTAATACAATTGAATAAATATTAAATTTAAACTAGTTAAGAGCTTTTACGAACTGATTAAAAGAATATACATAATTAAAACTATATAAATATGTGTATAAAAATAATAATAATATAAATAAACGACGGTAATAATAAAAATCCAAAATCTAGCCAAATAAATATTGAATCTTATATAATTTTATTATTTTATATATTTGTATTAAGTGTAAGGTAAAATTATTTTCCCGTTTAAGTAAACATTCTTTGAACAGAATGGAATAATCCAAATATGCTTTCTGCGTGTAAATTCTTTGATTGTGTTTAAGTGTTGGACAACGAATATATTCATATTGTAAGCATTTGACAAACAAGTTCTGTAAATGCTTGCGCCTGTTGATATTTTATCTTTATTTATCACAACTGCCGTCTCATGCCGGACATCCAAGCAGGACCAAGGACATTTAATCGCAGCACCAATCACTCAGCAGTCGAGATCTCTCACCGGCACCTACTGCACAAAGGCTCATTTGTCGCCCATTTAGAGCACGTTCTCCGGCCGTAAATCAACGCCCAGGCACACACACACACACAATGTTGGCCAGTTCATTTGACAGTTGCCGTCCTGCTCGAGCCTGGCCACACTCATTCTGTCATATCGGCAATGTCGCCAGTTCTGGTATTTTGCCTACTTTGCTCTGATTTCTATTTGGTTACGTGGTAATTTAATAAATTGTGCATTTGTCACTGACATGTGTGCTAGCATGAAGTCCTTTCAAATCTCTTTCTCGCCTCTCTCTCTCTCTCTCTAAGTTTATTATCCTGGCTGTCTTGCTGCGTCCTACAATTGGCCAATTTGGCTGACACACTGCGTTTCATTTGATATTTCGTTTGTCGAAAACTCCTCGATTGCCTGTCCCTTGTGCCTTATCCTTTGTCTGACTGTACCCGGCACTCGCCGCTCGGCTATTGTGTAATTATGATTGCGCGTGCCCCTTAAATACATTACAGCAACAGCGGGAAGCGGTTGCACGTGTCGCCCAATTGCGTTGGATAATTGAGCCAACTATTAGCCAGGCCAACAGGAAAAGCTACTCTACTATTAAATCTGGAGCGCGTAAAGGCAGAACTGTACTATGTTAATAGTTCTTACAACTGAAAGTTCATGTCAATTTATGTTTAATTAGTTTATACTCATTAATTTTACTGCAATATATTTGCTCAATTAATTTTTTTATACTGAACATTTAAAATGGGTAAAAAGGGTTTTTTTTTTTTTTGAATTTTTTTTTTGGGGGGTCTTTTTTTTTTTTTTTTTTTTTTTTTCTTTTTTTTTTTCTTCTTTTTTTTCTTTGTTTTTGGTGTTTTTTTTTTTTTTTTTTTTATTTTTTTTTTTTTTTTTTTTTTTTTTTCCCTTTCTTGTGGGGGGGTTTTATTATTATTTATTAATATTGTTTGTGGCAAAGATTAATGAATACATTAATACATTCTAAAAAAGCTTAAATAGTTTTTCAGGATACGTTCTATAAGCTAAAAGTTTATTTATTTCATTATACTCTGCTGAGTATTGGAGTTTTATCAATATATTCTCTTAAAAATTATGATTTCGCCAACTAAATTTCGTTTATATTTATTTTTTCTATGCATTTTATGCCTCTCATAAAAACTCTCACACTTTCATAAATGCTTCCCACTTTGATTTTATTATCCATAATTCATCGTCAAAATAATTTCTTGCTAATGCTAAAAAAAATATGTGGCAACGCCTACGCATTGCTCTTTGACACACGCCCACACACACACACACACACACACGCACATGTGTGTTGGAAAAGCGCAAAATATGCAAAGACGGGCGCTAGATAAAAAGTTGACTAAACCAATTCAATAAATCAGCAGCGACCAAAATGCTGCGGCAACTGCGTGTGTGTGCGTGTGTGTGCGTGCGTGTGAGTGTGAGTGTGTGTGTGCGTGTTTGGCTGGCAGAGTTCGTTGCCAGCTTTTAGGCGCTTTATGGGGCTTTGCGCTATAGTGGAATTTCCATAAATTTCGAGAACTATTGATGCCATTTGTTATCGCTTTTTAAGAGTGACCAGCCTCGGTCAATGCACTCTTGTCCTTCGCTGTCTTCCTTTTCGAGTGTTTTGCCCCGTTGTTTGTGTCTTTGCATTGTTGTTGTATTAATATTAACCCACTTCAGCCTCGCATACGCATTTTATTTGCATACATTTTCCACTTACACACACACCCACACACATACACACACAGAAACACAGAGACAGAGAGCAGCGCTCTTATATTTCAACTCCCTCTAAAACGCACTCGCGCTCGCTCGCACCCACTTGCTGCCCATTTGCTCTCTCCCTTTTACTGGTTGGCTTCAAAAAGTGCGTTGAAAGCTTTGAGGCGCGCGCGTATTGTGTTCACATTGTTGTTTTTGCATTTGTTTTATTTGTTCTTATTATTTTGTTGTATTCTTTTTTTTTTTGTTCACATCTTTTCTGCTTTGCGTCGCAACGCTGTTGTTGTTGTTGCCGTCGTTGTCTTACGTATGCATTGCCGCTGGCGTCGCTGCTGACGCCTGCGTTGGCTTAAGCGCTGGCGTCGTTGCCGTTGCCGTTTTGTATCTTGATTTTGGTTTCAACGGTGAATGAACTCAGGACCTGCGGACGTTCAACCGTCAAAAAGCGCTTTTTCGATTTGTTGCCTGCTCTCTTGCTTGTCGCATTTGTTATTGTTATTGCTACTGTTCTTATACATATATTGCTTATATTCTACGCTGTTGCCGTCGTTTGTTATCGCCGCATGCGTAACACATTTCCATCTGTTGTTTTTGTTGTCGTTTCGCTTTTTCGCACTGTTTTAACTGTTCTTTTCACCAATTTTACGCTTGGCCCGAAAAATTGCAAATAATTTGCTTTTGCTGTTTTGTCATCTTTTATTATTGTTGTTGTTCCTTTTGTTTTTGTTGCCGCTCTTTTTGAGCTGCGGCTGCGAGTCTGTCTAACAATTTTGATACTTTCTTTATCGTTCGGTTTGTTACATGTATTTATTATTGTGGTCGGGTTTTAGACGGGAAAGATTGATAAGAAGATAGAGATTCGTTAGCTAGATGATATATGTTTTCAAAATACTTTTTTAAAAACTTCTAGTTGTATTTATTTTGTACCCATCACTTTTGCACCCATTACTAAAAATAATGCCAGTTTCACTAACTAGAAAGAGAATCGCATAGAACGACAAATTTCAAATTGCAGCTTCAAGCTGAGAGAGCGAGATGATAGATAAGAGGAAGAGAGGGAGAAAACAATTTATTTATACCTTACATCATATTAGCCCTTCGGACCCTGAATACTCCTTGTAAACCTAATCACAGGGAAAACTAAGTAATACGCTTAAAAATAATCAAAACTCATTCAAGCAAATGTTTTTATGCGTTCAGTTAAGGTGCAGGCAGTTGGAAAAGCCCCTACAGATGCTGCTCCCTACGCATCAATCAACCAAGTTAGCCACCCAACCACCCACATGACCATTACAATTCGGTGTACAAAAACTTGCCAGCAATAAAAATTCAAGTTCAACGAATTCTACGCGCTGGGTAAATAACCTGAACTCGGGCAATGCAGTCAACGTTGACGTCGACGTTGCGACGTCAGCGTCGGCAGCGGCGTACGCGTCGGCGACAACACCCCAAAAAATGTGCTGTGACAAGAACAACAACAACAGGCCACATGACATCCTCCAAAAAAAATATATTCACGCCCAAAAATCGAGACCGAAAGGCAAAGCGTAACGCGAGAGAGAGTTGGCAAGAGAGTGGGTGAGCCGGAGCGCGAGAGGCTGAGAGAGAGCGCGGCAGCAGAGACAACCTTGAACTTGAGGCCGCGGCATCGCCAAAAAGGAAAGGCGTAAAGAGAAAAAGTTTGCACAAGACTTGAACATTTTTTTTTCCTATGTTGTTGCCTGCCTTCGACCAGCCCCCACCCCCCGCTTCGTTTACTAGCGCCTAAACTTATGCAAAGTTTGCGCCGCCGGCAAAAGAGACGGAAAAAGGGAGAGAGAGAAAGAGAGAAAAAGAGATTTGCCGTTTTATTTTGAAGTAAATTACGCACGTACTTGAATCATTTGGTAATGTCGAATATTACATAGCAATTGAACTCAGCAGCTGAGCGACACGTTTCGGGGTTACATGCTTTATAATATATATTAAAGGGATATTATACGCAGACTTTCGTGTTTTTAATTTATATGTATATGTATGTACCGATATTGTAGTCTGCTTTTGGGCTCACAGCTGTGCCACAAAGTTAGCTGAAACGTGCTTTACAAACCTATACAGCAATGAGAGCTAACTACATTTTTTGGGGATTCCTCATATTTTAATTAAAATCTTGTGTAAAGAAGAAGAAGAACTGCCAGACATAAGTAATAACTGGGAAGGTTAGCAAGGAGCAAAGAGAGCAACATAAGTTAAGTGATGCAATTAAAGAACTTTTATTAACTTTTTCAAGTGGAGGCAAATAATTAAAATAAAGTGACCACGGAGGACCAAGGAATTATAAATTGAGCATTGAGGATACTTTTTTCAAAAGGTTAGCAAAAATAATATATGAACGGGGTATATCGACTTAGAGGGTCAACACAAAGTGAACATGGAGATTATCTTCTTGCTATACAGGAATTGAAATTTATCACAGTTTGGTTTCCCAGAAATTACCAACTCGATTCCATGCTTAATTTTACGAAAACTAGCAAACTTTCAAGTAAATTTCTAAATGCCAAAATGGTTTAAAATTGAAATTAATTTAGTCTTACATGGGAGAAATAATGTATGTTTATTCCTATTTCGTATATAGAGACAAACGGGACAGGTCAAAGATTTTTTGGTTTACTTATACATGTTTCTC
The DNA here is from genome assembly GCA_035045725.1 of Drosophila ezoana. Lineage (NCBI taxonomy): Eukaryota > Metazoa > Arthropoda > Insecta > Diptera > Drosophilidae > Drosophila > Drosophila ezoana. The sequence goes on from JAWNOU010000005.1 coordinate 7,194,329, forward strand.
AATTTCAAAGGGGTTTTGAGATTCATATCTTTGCAGTTTCTCGAAAAACTGCAAATACTATCTGAGGACTTTATATAATATAAGCGCAATTAGTTTGCGACCACTCGAAATTCCATCTAAATTCAGCCTTAATTATAATTGGGTTTAAGCCCCACACACACACACTGGCTAAACTGGCAGCATAAATATTTAAGTTTTATTTTGGCCTGTAAGCCGTATAGATGCATGCATCCATGGCTAAATATAGTCAGGCAGTATCTACAAGTCATTTCCGCCCAATTCAGACATCAGAGCACAAAGCTGCTTTAAAATTAATGCCACAAACTGGCAAAAGCAACGACTTTGCCATAAGCTTAACGGTGCCCAACGGCAAGCAACACCTTTTGATGTTGTTAATATGCGAGAGCGGCAGGTAGATACATGCTGCTGCATGCCTGCAGATACACAGATACACAACTACACACACACACACACACATGTACATGTATTGTAGATGCATAGATACATGGCACACATTTTAGCAGCATTAATTAGTTTTGCTAATTACAAGCGAATATTAGCACTGGCAGCTTAGCTGTAGATACAGCTAACTGACAGATACACAACAGCTAGCCAAGTTACAGATACAGATACAGATACAGATACATTGCATGCTCAATTCATTATGCTGGGATTATTAAAGCACAAACTGTATTTTCATTATTGTCGCCAAGATTTGCTGTTAATTCAAGCTAAATGCGACTCCAGCTCTGATAGCTAATTATGATTGTGATGCCAATAATGACTGTGGCTTACTGTTACCAAGATTGGCAGCCAGTCAGCCAGTCAGCCAGGCAAATGCCAGGCTCCACTATCATGAGTGTGGCTGGAAAAGCTGTGCCGGAGGGGATATGGAAACCTATATGAAAACTGGTTCTCTAATGAACTGTCAAACTGTACCCCAAGAGTCTTACGCTGACAGTTAAATCAACGATTGAGAGGCGCAACTGACAATTGTGACAAGAGAGGAAGAGACAGAGAGAGAGGGACGAGAGAGAGAGAGAGAGAGGGAGAAACAAAGAGTAAGCGGGAAATATTGAATGTGAAGTTCATGAGAGCTTAATATATCCTCGAAGCGTATAAATAAATCTTAGTAAATTAACAAATAAAATAAAGTAAGTTAGTAAAATTGAAATAATTAAAAAAACATTGTATGTTCAACAAAAAACAACAACAAAAGCAACACAAAACTGTTTTTAGTAGAATGTATATAATCTGGATTTAAGATGAGATTAGGCTCATTCAGATTATAGTACAAGAAAACAGCTTGTTTTTTGTTCAATTTTAATTATATTCTTTATTAACTTGGTTTCATATTTGTTCTATTATCATTACTATCCCATTCTAAACGTACATTAAAAATGATGAATCTAAATCAATTCGCTTTAAAAAACAATAAGTAGGAAAGATAACCTCAAACTTCTAACAATAAATAAAAGATAACTTCATACTTAGTCAATCAATGTCAATATCATAATTGTTTTAATTAAATTTCCTAACCCAATTAAAAAAAACTAACCTTAACTTTATATTGCGTGGTCTTTTTACGCTCTCAAGTCTCGATTTGCCATCGTGTTTGTACTTTCATTTCAAATGTCAGGCTGTCAACTGTGCTGTCAATTGCAACATGCAATTTTAGGAAAGGACATGGCCAAACATGGCCAACAACAGGGATGAAATCAAGTCAGAGACCGAAAAGAGCAACAACAAATGAAACTAAATAAAAAGGTCGGAAACTAAATGTTAATTTTATTTTCTGACATGACATGACGGCAACAACAACAACAACAACAACAACACACTGAGACTCGGGCTGTCTGACAGTCAGTTTGTCAGTCAGTTAGTCGGTCGATTGTGGCCCTCAGTTAACAGTCTGAAGAACGCGCTGCATATAACTTGGTCAAGTCGAGCGCGCAACTTTTAGCGGCTTCTAACGGTAAATAAAAATACTTATGAGCGAGAGAGAAAAAAAAAACACAAATACCGTATGAGTAGCCAAGGCAGCAGCAGTTGCAGCAGCAGCAACAACAAACATTGCCAAGTTGCAGTTGCTAAGTGGGCGCGACGTCGTCGTTGTTGCTGCCTTGTTCAACAAGGCTAAAAGCTGCGGCAGCAGCAACAACAACAACAACAACAACTTTTGTTGCATTCCTGACCTACTCTGCAACTTCAGCGAGACAACGGCCTGGTCTGGTCAGGCGCAGGGTCGGCGCGGCCTGACAGCAGGTGGGGGGCCCATACGTGCAACAAAACTGGGCGTCATTGGCTAAAGGATATGGCAAGAGCAACAATAGCAACAACAGCAGCAGCAGCGCACGAGACGCCACAAACAAACAAATATGTATGTATATAAAACTTTGGCCCGCTGCTCGCCTCCAAAAGTAGTTAAACTTCAAAGCCGACAAACGACATAGGCAACAAAAACATCAACAACAACAACAACAGCAGCAGCCGCAGCAAAAACAACTTGCAGCGCGGCATGTGAAAAACGAGTTTTCACTACTTTTGCCTATTTCACAACAACAACAAAGGCAACACTAAAAAAAAAACGTGCCAATAACAACAACAAAGAAACAAAAAAAAAAGCGAAGCGACATGCAACGGAGCAAAGCAGCAACAACAACAACAACAGCGACGACGACGACGACGACGACGACGACGACGTTGGCAACGCCTCGCATATTTGTTGTTGCGGTTTGGGCGGCTGCGTTGTGGTCGATGACGTGCGCACAGTGGTATGAGGGTTATTTAAATTTACAAAAAAAATTAAATAAAGCATACAACAAAGAAAAAATTAAAAATACAGACTCCAAGCCGAATTTCTTTATGCATGTGAAAAAAACATACTCCTAAAACCAAATCAGCCATTTTTTTTTTTGGCTGGCAGCTGGTATAAAAATGCAAGCAAATGCTTTTTACAAATTGGAAGTACATACTAAATACCTATTTTTGTTTTCAAAAATACGAAGCAATAATATTCTATAATATGTGTAACTGTTAGATGTTTGGAATTGGTTAAATCAAAAAATATTTATTAGAGCACATTTTAACCGATTTAATATCACAATAAATTTAATTCTCCGTAATAACATGTAAAGTTTATAGAACCTAAATATAACCTGTTTGCGAATGGAAATTCAAAACCAAATGACATCGTTTATTAAATAAAGTGACGAACCATTTTGAAACCAGGTGTTAACTGATTATATACCGTGTTTTTTTTTTTAACCAGGTCAGTCCATATTTGTTTTAATTATTAACACGTTTTAAACTACTTTAAAAACAGTATGAATTATTTGAATACAACATGAAATGCCTTGTTTCAGTTATTAAGATCTTGGCTTTACTTACTTATATAACATAAAAATAATTTTTGAGCCCACTTTAAATAACGTTTTTAATTGTATTAGCAAATAATTTCGGGGCACAGGATTACAATAAACTGGTGCAAAATAAGTTCACCAACGCTATGCAATTGAAAATATAAAGCATGCACACAAGCATATTGGAGTATACTTTGAAAATAGTTGCACCACTGTAACTAGTGTTGTGGAAGGAGCATGCATTTACTGTTGTTGTTTTGTTTTTTGCAGCAGCAGTTGTTGGTTTTGCCGCAACGCAGGCCTCTAATCCAGTTTTGTGAAGCGTTTTTTTTTCATAGTCCATGTTTTCCAATAAGCCACCTCTTTCCAGCTATTGCTGGCTCGTCCATCCTATCTCTTTTGCACCCGCTAGCTCATTAACTTGCTCTCTCCTTTTCTCTTGTTCGCGGCATGCAACTTGAACAAGTTTACAGCTAGTTGGCAACAACAGCATTACAACACGTTACAAGTGCAAAGGCAACGCCGATGGTCACGTTGCAATGTTAGACATTTTTTACATAGAGGCAACAACTCTTTTTTATTTCTTTCTCTCTCTCTCTCGTTCCCGCTCTTTTGGGTTATGCTGTCTCCCCGCGAACTTCACGCGCCTAGACCTATAATTTGTTTCACACAGTTATTTTTGGTCTTCGACTGGCTGTTTGAGTATTACCGCACAGTCTCGTCCCACTGTGACTATGGCTGTGGCTGCATTTGCCGTTAGATGTCGGCGAGAGCGCCGACTGCGAAAGCTTGTCGTGCTTTTGATTCGGTGTGTCTGTGTGAGTGTGTGTGTGCGTGCATTTTATGTCTGTGTGCCAATGTCGTTTATAATGAAGTTTCCTGTCGATAAAGTTCAACTTCAAAAGCTGGCCAACTTCGAGCTCTGCTGTTGCGTGTGTGTGTGTTTGTGTGTGTGTGTATGTGTAAGAGTGTGTGTACATTGGCCAAAGTTTAAGGTGGGCTTTAATGGCTTTTTGGGCCAGTTGTTGTAATCGTTGTTATTGTTATTGTTGTTATTGTTGTTGTTACTGCTTGTTTCTGCACTTGTCCAAGTTAGTTGTTGTTTGCAGTTACTGTAGCTATTATTTAGGCAGGAAATTGTGTATATTACGTTGCCTTGAGCCCTGAGAGTTTTTGGTTTTTAGGTGAGTCGCAGGAAATATGCATATAACTTTGCATTAGCCTCATGAAGTTGCTGTTTACGACGAGGAACACAATAAAGCCCAGACGGTTTTAAAGTTATATTCCAAGTTACGATTTACTTAATATGTGCCCATTTCCTGTCAGCTCAAAGTGGTAAGTTTTACACTTGATAAATGATTATTTTAAAGGCTACTTGACTGCGCTTATCGATTTCTTAAAATTTATTTTCGTAATTTACAGTACGGGATAAGTACAAAATATATTTTTAGTTTAGTTTATAGTAGAGGAAGCTTTGGTTACCATAGTTACTACAATAAAAACAATGTTTATGCTTAGAGTTTTACCTTCGAATAAGCATTATTATATAAGTATGCAAGAGAAAAAAACTGTTTTTTTGAGTTTTCAGATGTAAAAGACGATAATAAATGTTAATGGGCCTAACAAATGAATGAAATAAGTAACCTTTCTTTAGGTTATTTTAAACAACGATATTTACTCTAATTAACATATAAACAATTTACGACATAGATTTTTGCATGTTATGAATATATGGAATACTGTTTTTAATTTGTTTTCCGTTTCCAATCAAAGGGAAAAACTTAAAACTTTCGTTATATGGGCCTGAAATTGAAGAAACGTGACAACAGATTTTGCATTCAAAAACACAGCATGCCCTTTTAATGCTCTGCCAGAAGCTTGCAAGAGCTTGCACAAAAGTGGTTCCGCTCGTCAACTTGCGCTGCCAGCAACAAAAACAATGCACAGACAAATCACCCAATAAGCCACCCAAAAACAGTTCACAATGCACAGCAACAAGACAACGCATCAAAACAATGCACACAATGCGAAGACCAACCCAAAAAGCGCACGACAACAACAATTAGCAAACACACACAAGCAACAACAGCCACGTGACGTAATAGGCAGCAAACAGGCGCAGCAAACAACAATAGCAGCAGCCGCGCAGCAGCAGCGCAGCAGCCGCAGCAAACATGCAAAAGCAGCAAATGGAAGAGAAACGAGAAAAACAAGAACGCGTCGCGTCTGCGCCAGCGTCAGACAAACAAATTACACACATTTCAAATTGTAACAAGATCAATACGTTGAGATAAGCAGAGCTGCAAAGCAGCGAGAGAGCTGGCGCGTGCGAGTGAGACAGCAATAATCCAGCTGGGCGGCAAAACTATGCGAAACACGTAAAACAGCAAAGACACTAAGCAAAGCAAAGCGCAGCATAAAATCCTGACACATTACATTTACAGTTGTGTAAGGACACGCAGCGGACAGCATAAAGGCGTCACTAACACAGCGCCCCTCCTGCGCCGACGACCTACCTTACAACAAAAACACACCATATACGGCAGTCAGAGCAGCGGACGCCGGCAGCGACGCAAGCAGAGCGCGTAGGCTCCGATACTACGTCAACAATGAAACGAATGGCATTGGAACGCAACGTCGACCCATTGCCATTTGTTTGTGTTTGTTTTGCTCCAATTAGCAAGACAGCAAGACTGGGAGAGCAACTGCAATTGTGATGTTCGCTCACTCGCTCTCGCTCTTACTCTCCTTGTGGCGCTGTCGCTTGCGTCATTTTGTGTTTGCAAATACAAAAGCAGAAGAAAATAAAAAAACACAAAAGAAATTGTTAAGCATTGCAACTTTTGCTTTTGGCCTGGGCTAGGGCTGCGGTGAAAGCTTTTCTTCAACACTTGGGAATCCAAACAGCTGCTTGTCGCTTTGTCGCCGTGTCGTACAGCTCGCACGCCTCTGTGTGCCCGTGTGCATGGCTGTGTGTGTGTGTGTGTGTTTGTATGTGTGTTTCATTGTCAGCCGCCCCATTCATGACAACGTCAACGCCGCCGACGTCGCTGCTGTCAAAACGCCGGTTGGGATAGGGTTCCAAACTTCCCCAAACCACATATTTTGGACGAGAGATGCGACAACGCGTCGTCGACAATCGCCACTTTTTTGTATATTTTTTTTTTCATAATTTCTTTTAATTATTTCACCTTGTCGTTTGTGTTTTATATAAATGCAAATTTTCAGCTTGATTTGTCGCTTCCCTTCCCACTCTCTCTCCATCACTCTCTCTCTCTCTCTCTCTCTGTCTTTTGCGCACATTAGCCTAGCATATTTGAAATGTTTAGAATGTGTAGAATGTTTTTATGTCTTTGTTTTCGTAATAATCTTAACTGCGTTAAGTCATCAGTTTAGTTTTTTTCTTCTTCTTATGGGCGTGACTAAAAAGAGTTTTTGTTTTTTACTGTTTTGCGGGGAATTGCGCATCAGGAATATAGCAAGAATATGCAAATTGTTTGCTAAGAGAAAGGCGTGTGACCGTCAAAAAAAATTTCAAGGAAATATCCTTCATTTTCCCCACAAACAAAACGTATTTTGAACACGAAATGGAAATTTCCTTATGCGAAATTAGAGATTGTTGTTGGAACAAAACGGAAATAGTGGGTCACGTTTAGGGTTGCGACTGTTTGCGAAAATTATATTGCCCGGGTTAAGCGGAAATGAAGATATTGAGCATATTTGCAGTTGTAATTGGATGGGTTGTGCTTTTCTATAGGACAGCTGAAGGTCATTTTAAGAAACATGATTTATATTGGAATACAGCATGACTTAAAGAAAATACACATAATATATAATAAATATCATAAAAAAATATATTTAAATTATAGTATTAATTTTATTGCAACTTTGAGACATTTCAGACACCTGCAAATTCACAGCTTGAAATGCAATTAAGAGAATTATATACTCTATCAGCTAAACAAATTATAATTGGTTCGTACTAAACAAAACAGACCCTTCTGACTTTTTTGATAACCTTATCGCGACAATTTTAATCAACATGTGTCTTATGGCACCGACGCGAGCTCAGCTCATGAAATTAGATGTTTATAAAATGGTGTTTATTTTTTATTGGCAACATCAAAAGACAATAAATAGATCAAACTAATTAAAAAGCACTTAGAAAAACATTTCCAGCCGCACAATCTGTGCATAAATCTTTCAATATGGCAATCAACTCGCAGCGCAAAAGACTTTTAAATGAATTTCTCAAGATTTATGCGCAAAATTTGCAAAAAGCGAACTTTTTAATTAACATGAAAGACGTGAAGAAAAAATAGTTTTTTACATATGATATGTTCTACAATATGTTTATTGTATTTTTCACACCCAACAATTAAGTTGATTCTGTGACCCAAAAAATACAGAATAAATAAATTAAGACAAATTGCTGGGAAAATTGAGAAACTGCATGAAAACTATCAAATGGGTAGTTCCAAGGAAAAGGCGCGCTCTTAACTTGATGGCCTTTTAAACATGATCCTAGGCATACGTTGGTATCATATGTATCCAAATGGTTTTTAAGGTTTAAAACAAATCCCAGTTTTATGCTCGGGATTAGTTTAAAGAGCTATAAAAATACTCACACACACACACACACACATACACCGACAGTAGTTGGTAGCAGAATGCTCCATAAAACTGTCAAGATTTTTGAAGTGAGAACATGAAAACTTGAGAGCCCGTCGCGCATTATCACAACTTTAATGAGCTCCAATAGCGAAACGTAAGATATAACAACAACAACAACAACAACAACAACAACAACAACAATAAAACGAACAAGAATAACAGAAATGGGATAGGAAGCAGCATTGGCTAAAAGTTGTTTCTTTTCAACACGTTGTGCCGCTTGCTTGGCTCTCTCTGGCTGGGGCGAAACGAACGAAAAATGCTAACGAAACGAAAATGCAAAATGTCAATGTCCTCCACTGTACAGTTCAGCGCCACAATTGCGTCGCAGTTTTCGTAGCAGCTCCAAAAGCGCCAAGAAACGTTCTCGTTCGCGCGGAACGTTGTGGCAATTGGAACACGCGACCGCTTGCTCGCCAAAGCGTACGTAACGTAAGCCAAACGCGTTGTGTGAAGTGATATGCCATTGGAGTTTCTGTGTGAGTGTGTGAGTGAGTGGGGGCTACTCACAACGCCTGTGTGCGTGCGTGCACGTCTGTCTGTGTGTGTGTGTGTGTGTGCGTGCTTAGTTTTTGTACTACGTAAAGTTAAAAAGTTTCTCGAGATCCCCCCACCAACCGCTACCATAAATCCACTGCAAATACAAATAATGTCGTTTGGCGTTGCGGTTGTTCTTATTGTTGTTGTTCTTGTTGTTGTTGCTGCTGCTGTTCTCTTATTGGCTTTTGCATTGGACGAGCAAGTTTTTTAATAAGCGCCTTCGTGGCTAAACAGCAAAGAGAAACATTCAAGAAAGGAGCAAAATATATGACTTCTTGTTGCCAATAATTTAATGAAAAACGGAAATACCATATTAGATTTATCGCTTGATAACAACCCAAACGGGCCAAGCCAAGAAAATGATAGCAATAAAAACGTGTTAACAAATGGTTACAAATGTTGGCCAACTAGTTCTCAAGCGTGCTCGAAAAGGTTTCTTAAAACTACGTCGGAAAATGTGCGTTATATAATGCAAATGTCATATGCATAACTGATCTAAATTGAATATTGCAATTTAATGGAAGTACCGAAGAAAATTCTAAAGAAAACCTTTGAAAAATTGTTTATAATTTTGTTTAAGGTTTTTTTTATTTTTTTTTTTTTTTAATAATTTATAAAACTATATAAAAATATTATGAGTCGATTTATAGTTATATATGGATTCAAGAAGAAGTTCAAGAGTCTAAGACGCTGTAAGAAAGGGGAATTATCAAAGGCTTGACTCAGATCAAATATATATATATATATAGATCTTATATAAATATAAGTATATTTGAATTCAGTTTTTATTTTGTTTCTTAATATTTCGGGCAACTTACGCTAATCTTGAGAATATGTTCAATCCAATTGTGTTTAATACATACCTGCAAAGAGAAATAAATAAATAATTAATTATTATTATTGTTGCCAAAAATTATATGCTTTTTTTTCAAAATTAAACCAATTTTTTTGATGTAGCTCAACCAAAGAAAAGGAAACCTTTGCAGGCACAAAAAAAAAATAAAAAGTTGGCAAAGAATTAAAAAGCGAAACTCTCTCAACAAAGCACAAAGAGAAACCAACAAATGGCCAGACCAACTTGTTGTTGTTGTTGTTTTTGTTGGCATTGGCATTGTTTGTTGTTGTTGCCGATGTTTTGGTCTCTGTCAGCCCTACACGTGTAATCAAACACAATAAGCCATAAAAAATTATCACAAAGCGAGGCGCTGCATAAAAAGCTAATAGAAACGCCAAGAAATAGAGAAAGGGGCGGGAGGAGGTGTGGAAAATTGCAAAATATATATATATATATATATATATATATATAGAAAAATAAATTGACAATGAGCAAAAATGGCAAACAGCATCAGCAGCAGCAGCAACATCGACACTCCAACACAAGGCAAAAGGTGAGACCCAAAAATCCTTTGGCACACACAGACGACGACGACGACGAGGACGAGGACGAGGACGAGAACAGGCGACGGCGAGTGGCATAAATTAAGGCTCCGGCTCAACATGTTGTATACGAAACCAATACACAACAACAACCAAAACAACAACAACAACAACCACAACAATAACAACCACAACAACAACAACAACTGCGATAACAAAATCTACAAGTGTTGACACATCGCACAGTGGGGCAAAAGTGCAATGAAAATGGATGAGTTCTGTTACTCAAAAACATTTCTAGAATTTTCTACACAATTATTAAGCTCCTCCAAATCTTTGCTAGTCAAAAATGTATATAAATATGTATATAAAATATTAAGCCTAACCAATTTTAAAGTACAATTGTTTTAAACGTTTAAGGACAAAGAAGAAAAGAAAAGTATTGAGAAAAGAAGTAATTGAGAGGGAGATAGAGAATGAGATAGTGATGCAAATAAAGAAAGAGAGAGAGAGAGAGAATGAGAGAGAGACCGACAAAGAGAAAGTAAGAGTTAGATTGAATGAAAGTGTGAGTAGAGAGAGACTTTAAAGCAAAAAATATAGCATAATAATAATTCATTTTAATTCCTTGCAATATCTTGAAAGCATACAAAATTATATAAACAATAAAGGCAATCTATTTGCTATCTTGTATTTAATTTGAATATAATACTTAATTAATTTTATATAAATAATTGCACTTTCGATTTTTGTTCTCATTTATAAAATATCATTTTCATTTCAATTGTGATCTATTGACTGAATGAAAATATCATTTCCATTTCAATTGTGATCTATTGACTCTCGCCACACTGTGCGATTCGCGTGGGCAATGTCGCTGTGTCAATTTGATGATGTCCTTGCTTTGGCTTCGTACTCGCAGCACTTGTTTGTCTCTGGATGTTGCCATGAGATCGCTCGACCCCCCCCTCTTTGCCCCTCGCCCCACGGGAGGCGGCCACGCGCCTTCGTCAACAACAACTGGAGGAGACAGCCTTCTCCTAGTTAGCATATTTTACAGTGCGTGCCATTTCCAGTGAAACATGATGTTTTGCTAATGCGACAGATTTACACGCCGCTTTCCATTTGATTTGCTAGTTTATTTTCAAGCGACCGACCCCCTCTCCCACCGCACAACTTTCTAAGTCTGTGGAAAATTTTCCATATTGCGCATCCTTGAAGCCAAGTTAAAGTCGAGTAATTTTAATTACCTATAATTATTGGAGTTTGTCTACAAATTGCCATGTTGCGGCCACACCCAATAGAAAATGTCTGGCATGCAAACTTCGCAGCGAAGTTTCGCGGAATCGCCAAACGTAATTAATACCTGGCAGCACATATGTAGATATAATATATGGTCATTTCTTGTGGGGGTGGGTGAAAACAAGGAAAAACCAAAAGCAACATTAACAAAGAGTCTCGATATGCCATCAAAGACCCAAGTCAAGTGAGGTGGGAATGTAAATGCGTCGTTGTATAGCCCATTAAAACTGAATCATCTGATAAGCACAGGGCATAGTTTATTGAGAATTCGTTTGCAAAGAGCTCATTGAGTTATGAAATATTAATCAGTTTACTTTTTTTACAAAGCCTTTGTTTTGTCTTGTTTAGAATATTTAAAAAAAGCTTAAGCTCGTTTTCCATCAATAAAAGTTTATATTTTTTAAAAGGTCTTTAATACACGTCTGATCAGTTTTATGTCTCTCCCAAATTGGAAATATATGTATATAGACGCCAACAGCCGGAAAATTCTTGGAAAAACTGTTATATAAATTAAAAACGTAATTCAGTTTAGTTCGCAAATTTATATTCATTTGGCCATCCAAAATGTCCATCACAGACAATGCCAAGACAATTTCTATGCTGATGAGTTAAAATTTGACGCATATTGTTCTAAAAATGTTTTTTGCACTTGGCAGATGGGAAATACTTTGGGAGATTCCGCTCCAGCGGACATTTAGCTTTTTGCACATCATGGCGTAATGCGAGAACTTGCAAATAAAACAAAAATTATCTAGAAAAATGTTATGGCCATGACGTCATGCAAGCCAACATAGAAGCCTGATATTGACGTGCACAGCGAGAACAAAAAAAACGGTTCATTGTCTTCCCTTTACAGTTTATTGCACTTAATTAACGAAATACAGAAAAAATAATAATAATAAAAAAAAATAGGAAGAGAAAAAAAAAAACAGATGAGCAACAGACACAGATACAAAATGCAGGCGCTTTGGTCTGGACTGGCAACACCTACCAGCTACAGATACAGATACAGATACAGATACATTGCGCCAGATAATGAATTATTAGCGAGAGGGCAAAAGTATCTGCCGGATATTAGCGCAAAACAAACAAACTAAAGCCAAAGCGACAACATGTGTCGCGTCATGGAGACTCGCGCACACAGGAGTCGCTCGATATGGACAACTCGTTCCCGAGTTCCCGAGAAGTCATCATCCGACGGGCTGTGGGGCAGGCCAAAGGGGCGTGTCTACAGCACTCTTGTGAATCACAGCCCTGTTTTCATTTGTTTTGCTGCTTTTAATGTTGCATGGCAAATTTAATTTCTAAATTGCAGCTGTTGTCGTCATCAGCAGCAACAGCAGCAGCAGCAGCCGTCGGCGGCGGCGGCGTCGCCAGCGTCGCTGCTCATTTTGTTTGGCGTCTGTCGTAATCTTTCCAATAGAATCATAAATCATATGAAAAGCCATTTCATCAAAAATTGCTGTCAAGCTAGCTAAAAAGAAGGAGCTAAAGAAAAACTCTAGCTTATGCCGATTGGAAATAAAATAATTGAAGATATATACGAAATATAAAATAGAACCCAGAACCCATTAAAAATGGGAAGGTTCTTGTGCAAATGTATGTATCACTCAGAAGAAAGTCAAGTGTCTTTCATTTTATAGCTATCTAAGACAACGAATAAGCTAAAGACTATTTCCAGAGAACTCAAATATCTGGAAGTTGATCTTAAATAAGAGCTAAATAAGTTACCAACTTTTTCTGAAGAATATGCCTTGTTGCCTTTCAATTTACTACACATATTCTGAAGCTCTGTTTAAGCAAGAAATACAAGAAACATGCAAACAAAGAAAGTAAAATTACTGACTCACACTTGTTAACTATGTAATTTCGCAAGTGAGTATCTTACAGATACATATGTCCATATGTATCTACAGCCATATACCATCTACCAATTACACACATAAGCAGGACTGCACCTATGCTTTATGGCTGGCCCCAAATTGCATGTTTAATTGCAATAAAAACAAGCAACGCCCACGCCCCAAAGAAAAACGCTGAAGGCAAACAGATAGACGGACGGCAGGACGGACGGACGGACCGACGGACGGACGGACAACGAGTCAGCGAAGCATTTTCATTAAATTTTCGCACAAACTGAAAGACACAAAACAGCTGCAACAGTGCAACAGCTTCGTAAAATTGAAAATGAAAATGCCACCAGAGTGGTAGAAGGGGGGTGGGGTGGGGTGGGGTGGGGTTGTGTGTGCGGCAATACGCAGAAACAAACAATCGTATAGAACTTGGGCAGCTGGACTGCAGCAGAATGCGACTGTAACGGAGACCACATGCTGTTCAAAAATAATAATAATAATATGAAGCAGAAGCAGAAGCAGAAGAAGAAGAAGCGACAGCAATTTGGCAATGCCTGCCACGCCCCAAAAACTAAAACAAGTAAATATACATAAAACTTTCTTTTAAGGAAACACAAAAGCATTTAAAAGTATTTTGTTTAGAAAGGGTATTAAAATAGACGTATATCCAATTTATCTATATTTTTTTTTCGCAGTTACAGAGTTTTTTCAAATATATAAAGATATTCAATTATTTTGGCGCTTAATGCACCTTTTGCTGATTTTCTCAAAATGCTGATTACTTTTTGTAAACAATTTTAGATTTTGTAGAATTATGATCATACCCGCTTTTCTGACTCTAGCCTCTGTCTAAAGCCCCATTGCAACGAAAACTAATACTAATTACAGGGTATCGCGGCCACAATGCACTGAGAACTGCATAAGCCACAAGCTTGCCACTTGGTTGATGACATGTTAAAGGCCAATAAATAACCCGCCGGGTTTAATGCAGTTTTAATGAGGCACAGCTCCTAAATAGACGCCATATTAAAAGCAAAAGCAAAAACGAACTTGTTAACAAAAGACACGGTTAAAATTTTATTTTTTAAAGACTTCTGTGCGGAAATTGCCGCAATTAACATAAATGGCAGCAAAAAAAAAGACAATAAAACAAAAAGTTACACACAAAATTATTATAACAATAATAAAAACTACCACAATTAACAATTGTTATTTATTTACGTTAAGGTTTAAAGCTAAGTTTTTGTAATTTTTAATTAAAAATGCGCCCAATCAATTTATAAACTTTTTGTGCCGTACTTTTAATTACCAAACGACTTGAAAGACCTCAAAATATATTGTACAAAATGTGAGTTTCGATCGGCTGGTTTTTAGTTTCGATGCCATTGACCATCGATCGATCGACGACTCGCGGTTTTGCTCAGAAAGGTCGAGTTAATTACGGAGTTGCAACAGTTCTGAATGTTTCAAAAATATAACAAATATTTCCCAGAGATATTTTTTTAAAAGAATAAATTATAGGTCGCGAATAGTCGTAAAAACTTTAAATGTTTGCAATTGGGATTGAAAAAAAAATTTAAAAATAAAATATTTGGACATTGTTTCATTTAGACTTAATTCATAATTTAAGAAATAGTAATTTATTTAACTGAGTTATTCCTTTCAATTATTTCGAAAAGCATGAAAAGTGAAAATGGGAAATTTGGTCAAATTTACTGAATTTTTCTTGTAATTTATTTCAAACAATATAAATTGAATTCACAAAACCTTACCAAGTGTGAAAATCGCAATGAAATAGGGAAATATATATAGAAAAAATGTGTTATGGGAAATTTGGGAAAAATTCAAAGATTTTGTCTTTTCACTTATTTCAAACTCAATTTAAACTCAATTCACAAAACCATGCCGAAATAAAAATCGGAGCCGAAGAGCTTCCCTACAAAAAAAGGCTGACTAGTTTGTAAATGAGAAATTAAGAGAAAAGATACTGTTTTTTTCCAATTATGTATTTCAAACAATATGAATTCACATCGCTAACTCTTGCCAAAAGGGGAAATACACCTAGAAAAAATGTCTTATTTGTTCGTAAATGGTTCATTTAAGTAAAATGTGCTTACTTTTTCTTGCCCCTGTTTTAAAAACAATACGAATTTAATTCACAATTGCCAAACGTGATAAGCGCAATCAAGAAGGGGAAATTCACGTATAAACAAATGTTAGACTTGTACGTAATGGGAAATTTGAGATAAATATATGGAATTTCTCAAAATTATAAAAGCTGACAGTTATTGTGCAACCATTTGAGGAATATACATGCATTAGAAAATCTCCGCTGTGAGGAATGGCAATAGTTAAGCATTGTTTTGCTATTTTATGACGACAGTTTTAAACATTTTTAACAGCCACAAAAATGTATTTTGAAATATGCATGTAGCTGACATTTGCCGGAGACAAGGGTCTTGCAGGGGCAGAGACGAAGGAGTTGGCTGTCAGCATTTAAAACGACGGCATATATTTATTTAATAATAATTTATGCAGCAATAAAAAGTCATTGTTGCAGTTGTTAATGTAATTGATGGCCTGTTTACTAATTGTGAGTAAAACGTTTTGCATAATTGAGGCAACAAATTCACAATAATATCGAATGCAAAAGCCAATTAAATAGGTGAAAGTTAAATATGCATATAATAAACATCAAGCTTCTTGTATTATCATTGCCAGACGCTTTTTTTATTTTTTTCATTATAAACGAATATGAAATGTGCACTGGCCGTTGCGAAAATCCATCCCATCCAGATCTTCAGAACTCAAACTGAAGCTGATGCATACCGAAAAGTCTGGAGATGGCGGCTGATGAGACATGAAACGAAGCGACAGATGAGTTGATGGACCAGACACACTCCTTACATATACAAAACTATATACAAATATATACATACATATACACATACTGTATATACGCTTGCGAGTGGCATGTATCATTGTGCCAGATATTTCTTAGCTTTTATTACGCATGTAGACCCAGACAAAAGCCAGAGAACTCGAGTTCTGTAAAGAATGTGCAGCATACAAACAGCAGGCAACAGAACGAGCATGACCTACCCCAAGGCGAAAATTATTATTATTTTTCTTCTTTTTTTGCTTTATATGATTTTTTTTTATATTTTTTATTGTTGGCTGGTCGGTTGGCTGGCAAAAAGCCTGGCATATTTGCCTTTGGTGTTATTACATACACCGAAATGAAGCAGTAAAATTATATACGCATGCTGAATCCTCTACACATCCCGCTCCCCCTACCCCTTCCTGTCCCTGCTCGGTTTCATTGTTTCAAACTGCAAGGCAATAAATGAGTAATATGGCATTAAGACAAAGTTTGCACAATGCCCGCCAACCCGCAGGCCATTGATTATGTTTGCAGTGCACTGAAATTCTACGAATGATATTACAGACATTCTATCTACATTTTTAGTGGCAGTCGCTGGGAGCTGAAAGGAGCCCCAAACGTAACTTGAATTGGCTTTAAACGTTGAATACTTTTTGGGCTCCAAATAGTCTAGAAATGGTCTGGGTTTAGTTAAAAGTTGGTAAGAGAATAAATGCCAAGAATTACAAATTATAACTGGCTGGTTTCTTTTTAAGCTTACAATATATAACAAAAAAGTCTTTGGTCAAATCCAAAGAATTTATCTGGTAAATGGAGAGAATATATACCTTCTTTTACGACCTTTTTTAACAACAGACAGCAATATAAATAAATAGGTTAAACATATTAAGCCAACACATGCATATTACAAATATACCAACCCAAATCACAATTACCATCAACAGATCCTCAGATAACACTCCCAACTAACCCAACGTAACTCAAGCACAATGAATAATAACTCATTGGAAATGGATAGCAACTAATTTTAGACAATTTTAAATTGTTTTTAGCGCATCGTGACATACGGGAGTCGAGATTATACGAACCCTACCAGTAAACAGACCATTGTAACTTGGCTACCGTTGAGCACACGCAGTTGTGATAAAAACTAAAAAATAAATGAGCTGCAGGCATAGCTTATTGCAGTGCTGTTGCACAGTTAAACATAATTTGCCATTATTTTAATACCGTCACATATCTATGAATTTATCAAATAATCAGACCGTGTCTAATGCCCAGCAATGATACTGAAAATGAGAAAAGGCAGCGGAAAACAAAAAAAAAAGCGAAGGCAACTTGGTCATAAAACACAAGAGGAAAACTGAAAGCGATTTACCAACGTACTCGCAGATACAAAGGCATCAAGACAAAGGCATTAAATTACAAGTGGCTAATGTAGGCAGCTAGCCCACCCTGAAAAAGCGACTAGCCAAGCAACCCGACCGACTATTCACTATACGTACGTATAAGTTAATAGCTGAGACTATGCCAAAAACGCCGTGCTGTTTGTGTGTGTTTGGCTAAACTTGATTTCAAAGTTAAACCAACCTTAACCAACATTTATAGACATCAAACGTTGCAAAAACTATGCGGCGTAAAGAAGCAAAAAAGCAGCTACGAAAATTAAAACCAAAATCCACCAAAAACAGAAAACAAAAAACGAAAAAAATAAAAAAAACCCGAAAAAAAAAAAATAGCAAAGATTTTCGTATCTCGTTTTTTATTTTTCCATTTTTTTTTTATTTTTGTGTATTTTGGTTTTAAACTTGATTTGCAAAAATTTGCGTTGAAGGTGAAGTCTTGTTATTGAGGTAGGCAACAGGCAGCGTTGAGTACACGAAGTCGCAGCCAAGCAATGAAAGATGAAGCCCCAGAGCAGTTGTTGGGTAATTAAGCAACTTTTGAGGCTGTAATGTATGAATGGAAAGAGTGCGAGCATCGAAAAGCAAAAGAGCTGCAAAAGACCTTGAAGTTAGTCAGCGTTGTGGAGAATGGAAACAGAACCTTTATTAATAAAAGCTATAGAGAAGGGCAAGCGCTCTCAAGTAGTTCCCCAAAGATTCTCAGCGAAGAAGCTGAAGCAACTTAAAGGCCGTAGGTTTCATTGAAAGGGTTTTGAAAGGCCTATTTAATTGAGATACTTTGTTCTCACTATCAAAAATCAATGCCAATTAAGTGAATAAGTATGCAGAAATACTAACAAAAATAGGAAAACATTAATAAATTGTCTGCTTTATAAGGAGTATTTAAAAGAATGAGCTGCATGTTTTACGATGTTCATTGTAAACTTAACATGCATGTTAACCCACTGATAAACTAGATTTTTGTCGTTTTGATTAATTTTGACTATGTACCAATATACTATACTCAACATTTAACAGACTTGGGTTTACTTTCACAAGTACGTTGTAAATTTAACATGTACTTTAACATGCTAATAAACTAGGATTTTGTTTATCTGACAAATTTCACGTTATAAATTTCTCTTATGTTCATTGTAGATTTAACAGGCTTGTTCATTAAAAACTACAAATATTTAGAAATGAATGAAACGCTAGAAATGAACCTAACAGGCAGAAGTTAATTTTAGCACAATGTAAGCTAAAATGGCAGCCCACTGCAGTCTAAAAGCTGCATTTAAATAATAGGTCTGCCTGTTCAAATATGAACCAGGTGTTCAGTTAATTCTAACAATTTTGACCCACTCAAGAACTCTGAAACAACTCTGTCAACACAGAGAGAGAGTGTTGACCGTTCGACGGTCCACATAAATATTTGATAATTGCACCAACAGCAATTATAATTAATAATGCAAATTGCATAAATGACAAACTGTGTATAACGAACAGCAAATACGTGCATGAATATGCATTATGAATGCTAAAAACGCCTCGCGTATAAATAGGCCAATTGCAAATAGTTAATGACTTATTCGCACTGCCCTGATAAATGTGAGAAGCCCAGCAAATGTTGGGCCCTTATAAACGATTCTTTAAACGCCCATCCAACCGTCGTCTAAGTAGCCCAAAAGTGTGCCTTACTGTGGTCAGGTTGCCAGATTTGCCTGTGGGTAATTAGAAGGCCTGTTCTCTTGGGGTCGCGTCTGGTCTGTGTCTGCGGGTACATCGGCTGGCCGGGTTCACATTACAAAATTGGGTGATTGGTCAATAACACAAAAACGAAAGTACTAGACAAACAAATACCTCGCAGTAATCATATATATTTTGTGTAGATTTAAAAGTCATTCAGAAAGCTAGTTGCAAATTAATCAAGCCATAAATCCACAAAAGCTGCAGGAAAGAAGCTATAAAAAAACCTTGCTCAACTTGAACTCTACTTGGTAACTAGCCTATCTCCAGCTTTTATAAAGAGTTTTGTTTTGATTTTATCGATGCATATCGATTCTACGTTTTTCAACTGCAATATACCCTTTGACGAGCACAGGGTATCAACGAAAAAAAATATGCTGAGGTAAGTAACATGTAATTAATATTTTGACATGGAGAATACTCAACAGAGTTTCCAATATGTTCAAGATGCCAATCCAATTTCGACTTTTGCCAAGACAAAAATAATTTATATATAATAAGCATAATGACTGAGATGGATCATATATCAAATGTTGTTTGTGATAAACAACATGCGCAGCTTCGTGTATTTATTGCTGTTGTTGTAGGTGATTGACACATCGAGGCATGTGTTGGGCCAAAGTTGTAGGCGCGATTAAGGCTGTGGCACGTACTTTGCATGCTGTGTGGGCGTCTAGGCTGACGTGCAGCCGTACAAAAAGCTGCTTGCTACGGCAAAGATAGATGCAAAAGTTTAGGGTCTAGTTTTTTTTTTAAAGAGAAGTTGGGAGAGAAGTGAGAAGTGATTGAAATTGTGATATGATAAACAAATATCTTAAATTCAAGATTTTACAAAATCAAAATAATTAGTTTTTTAATAATAATAATTAAAACTTTAAGAACTTATAAAACCAAAGAAAGTATGGTGTTAGATTCGTGTTGATTTGAAGATAAAAAGCTGACTGCTATGAATAACACGTTATTTTTCTTTGATCAGTAGCACGCAGACAAAAGCTGATTGCAAGCCAAAGTAAAGTGTTGTAAAGTGCACAAAGTATGACACATGACTTTTTACAGATTTAGAAATCCTTTTAAGCTAAGAGTTTATTTCTTTATCCGTGCTAAAGACTTCGCTTAAAGTCGAAGCCAAAAAACTATCAAATATTAAAAGCAATTCGCAATGCATACAGCGAGTCTAGAGAAAGAATGAACGAATGCATGAAGTATGTAATAACAGAAATGAAAATGATTTTTCTAACCAGCAAATCAGCCAACGAGTCTCAATGAAGAAGACAAACCGAACGAAACGCAAAACTGCAATTGCGCTGTCTGCATATAAATTATGGTGGGGTGACCAAGCGGAGCTAACCCCAACGACTTAATAGTCCGCCAAAGTCTTCTAGAGAATGTGCGTCTGATAAGGATAAAAATAAAATGCAATAATTTTATTATTTTCTCTTCTTTTTTTTTTTTGTTTTTGCACAAAGTACAGCGCTTCTGCATTAGCTGTGGCTAGGGGGCGGGGTCAGGGCTTATAACAAAGCATGGTCATAAAAAAAGTTTTCCATGCTCAGCTCGCGCGCGAATGTGTGTGTGTGTGTGTGTGTGTGTGTGTGTGTGTGTGTGTGTGTGTGTGTGTGTGTGTGTGTGTGTGTGTGTGTGTGTGTGTGTTTGGGGCGTCAGCGCGACGGGACATTGGAATTTTCATCAAAGTTTTTTCGCAGTCCAAAAAAGAGCAGCTGAAGACGCCCAAAATCAAGCTACAGATACAGATACATATAGATAGATAGATACAGCTACATTTATTACAGCGAAAATCTAAGAAAATAAAATTACTTGTGGGCGAAATCTACTTTGCCACGCCCCAACGCGCCAATTAGGCCGCACTTTAAACTCAACTTGAGCAATAAGCGAGCAACAAATATAAAACAATAAAAAAAAAAAAAAAATAAATCAAATAAATAACAAGCCATATTCATAGGCATTGCCGCATTCATTGATTCTTATGTAAGCGGCTTATAATTTTTATTTTTTGTTTTTTCTCTTTCTAGAAAACTGAATTCGTTTTGTTGTTGGGCGTTGTTAAGCTTGTGTGGGCGTTGTTTGTTGTTTCTCCGGTTGTTGTTGCTTTAGAAATTATATGAAATTTTCTACGTAGTTGTTGCCAAATGGAAAATGTGTGTTTTCAGGCACTTGGCTCGCAAAATTATAGATGATTTTTTTTTTCTTCTACTTTTGTTTTGTCGTGCCCAAGTATGCTTGAAGATAAAATTTGAAACTGATTTAAAAATTAAGCTGGCCCAAAGCGTCGAACAATTTGAAGTGAAGCGTGAGTGTGGACAATCAAATGCTTTTCACTATGGGAAACAGTTTCAAACGAATTAGGCTGTAGGCAAATAGAACAAGGTCTGGGCCTAGATGAAAATACGAAAATAAAGGCCTTTTTTTGTAAAATGCCTTAAACATAACCAGAGTTCAATTTGTGAAAGCAGCTTGGGAATTGCAATTTGTATGTTACTTTAACAGACTACATATAATCTTATAACATAAATAAAACTATTTAAAACGAGAAAGACGGGATATTTTCCGAGAATTTTAACACTTGTCAATTTGTGAGAATAGTAAAGCTCGTAAATGCTGAGTTTAATAAAAAATTGTTAGAAAACGGAATATTTTGCCAAATTTAAACCTACTTTTCGATCGATGAAAATAGTGAAATTCGTGATATAATTATAAAATCTCTATAAGGGCATACAAATAAACGATTGAGAATTAATCCAAGTTCAGGCTTGGAGAATTGTGAGGTGTAAGTCTTTTACAAATAACATTTACCTATATGTACTTAATACTAGTATTTTTTTTGGATTATTTCTCATTTAATTTGATTTTCTGCGAAGAAAGCAAGTTTTTATACATGTTGATTTATCCGTAAAGGTTTTTAGTAATTTATTATAGCTTGATAATTATATATATTTTTTTACCCTGAACCCATTAAAAAGGGAAAGGGGGTTTTTTGTTTTTGTGAAAAGGGGAAGGATGGGGGGGGGGGGGGGGGGAAAGGGGGGTGGTGGGGGGGGGTATATTTTTTTTTTTTTTTTTTTTTTAAGGGGATTTGTTGGGTATTTTATATATATATATTTTTTTTTTTTTTTTTTTTTTATTTTTTGGGGGGGGGGGGGGGGGGGTGTGGGGGTGGGGGGGGTGGGGGGGGGTCGTCTGGGTTTTATATTGAGAACATTGCAGTTAACTAAGGTTTTAATAATTGAGCATTTATTTAATAAATTATATGCCTTTCTTATGCAGATCTTTCAATTTTATTCCTTGGCATTAGTTTATGTAACAACATCTTATAATTATAGACATAATTAATTTAAATATTTGTGCGCCTTTATTCTGCAGATCTTTCACGTTTATTGCTGTTTTATTCTTCTACTGCCAACAGTTTATTAATATTTAATTAAAATTGATTATAATTTCTAGATTCTCCTGCGACCTTATTAATATACACATCTTACTTTGTCAAGGCAACATTTATCAAACTTTGGGCGGGATTATCCAAGCAGCAATTAGGCAGACGCATGTAAGCCGCAAATCTGTTGCGACACGTTCAGATACAAAAGTATCTGAAAGCCCAAAAAGCCGAGTAACTAGTCAAACTTTTAGTTTGAAGGCAATGCACAAACAATTAAAAGTTTTAACACTGTTTGCGCAGTTGTTGTTGCTTGTTGCTTGATTTGACAACAAAACGCTGCAATAGCAATTAAATTGCTTTTTGCTTTTGTTGTAGGCTCATTTCAAGACGAGCGCAATTAAAATGAGAAACTTTATTCATATTGTCGTTGTCTGTTGTTGTTGTTTTTGCTGTTAGCCACACTAATTGCGATTGACAAAAGTGAAAGTGGGAGCGCAAGGCGAGCAAAACATTCAAAAATTAATAGATTTATATGAGGTACTAAATAAAATTGAAAACAAAATAATATGTATATACATATATACTGCAATGCCTGTTATTACGTGGGCGCGAACACAAAGCCACGACTTGTTGTTGGCCATTGATAAGAAAAAAAAAAAAAAAGGCGAAACAAAACTAGGTTTTTATGTTTTCTACTCGTTTTCTAGGCCCGCACAAAGCCTTTGGTTTGTCTACGGCTGATGAGTAATTTACAGGCATTTTTCTATGCCAACTTTTTTAGGCGCTGTTAGTTGCATATCTATTGCTGCCTCTGCCTCTGGCTCTGGCTCTGAAATAGTTTCAGTTTCGGTTTCAGTTTTTCAACTTGCCATGAAATATGAAACAACTTTATTTCATTGTCAATGGGTCTGTGTGGTTGGAAAAACCGGCTAGGCTGGGGCCGCAGCCAGGCCCAAAAAACAGCCTAGCGCGCTAGAAAAAAACAAAAAAAAAAAAAAAATGGTAACGAAAACGAAACCAAACGAAAGTGAAAGTAGGCCAAACTCATCAGCGTGGCCGAGAGAGGCTTCACTGTGCCTGGGCTGTGTGTTTGTAGGCCTAAGCCCAAAAACCGTCTGCACTCGTAACTCTATCTGAAATGTCTGTCCCACTCGGATAGAGTATCCCCCCTCTCTTTTTTGCATATATTTATTTCTCTTTCGTGGAGCCGCAATTTTGCGTCTTTGGTTTATTTCACTTTCGTTTTCTGTTGCCGCATCAAAGAAAAGTGAAAATTATGCAGTGAAAATGTTCAACAGACGTTGCGTTGATTTAGTCATTAAATGTTGCTGCCTGCACTGGGAAAGTGGCATAAAATTCGAATGGATTTTATATATACACATATTAATGTGTGTGTGTGTGTGTGTGTGCACAATATGTGTGAACAGTGTAAATTGAGTTGAACTCAGGTCTTATATTTACATAACTATATATTTGGTTTTATCTAAATTGTTGCCCAAGAAACCTGTTCATTTGCGCCTATATATTTACCTAACTGTTACCTAAAATAGTCTTAACTATTTATAAATCTATTTACAGGCAATTAAATAACCTTGAACGAAGGGCAACTGCTCGAGTTCTGCAGCTGACAAAGTTTTGGCTTAGCAATAAATAAATAAAGTAGTAAATTATTTGAATGCAAATTTAATATCTTATCTGTTTAAACGTATAACCCAGACACAATTCTCCTATAATTCACTCTTTGATCTGTCTTATTTTTGTTTAAAATATAGTTTTTTGAATTGTTCATTTCAACTTTAATAAAATTGTGTCTGCCAGGTTAGACCAACAAGCTTTTCAAGTATTCATTTAACAAAATGCTCTCAAAAATGCGCTCAATACAACAAATAATATGTTTCAACAATAAACTAAGCTCCTTCAATAAATTTGGCTGCACTTTTATAACAGAAGATACTTCAAATATATATTCAATCACATGATCACATTCTATAAAGCTTAGGGAACAACTCCCACGCTGGCCGTAAACCCGAAATGGTCACAAAAAATAAGTATAAAGAGACGAGCATTTGGTGCAAGTGCAATCATAAAAAACGCCGCAAATTTCCACGCTGAGTTCAGTTTAACTAATATAAAAAAGTCATAAAATCAATTTCAATCAAAAGCTGAGTAAAAAAACAAATGAAACGAAATACCAAAACAAACTTGAGAAATTATGAGCGACAATAGAAACGCCGAAACGATGTCGGCGAAAAAATCTGCCACAAAACACCAAAAAAGAAAACCAAATTGCAAGCTATAAATCAAAGGCCGAAATATGCGCAAAAATATTTGAGAACAAGATTGAGCCGAAGACAATGCAGAGAATCTCAATCTGTCTCGCTCTCTCGTTCTACTCTCTCTCTCTCTCTCTCTCTCTTGAATTTTATAGCTAAATTTGGTGGCAAGGTGTCGTAGACTTTGCGTGACCCGCCGCCGCCAGTTAAGTTGAAGATACATTTGTATCTGGAGTGTTTTATTAGTTTGTCGCTACATTTGTATCTGTGAGATACACATGACAAAGTCGATGACTGCCAGAACGTGCAATTAATGATTGCTGATTTCGGAGCGTGATGTCGCAATATTCAATGAGCTTCTAATGACTCGCACATGAGCCCCATATATCATCTTCTGTATATTTTCTTGCTTGTCTGCAAATACAGTTAGATTTTTTTTTGGCCTAAGTCTAGACCAGGTAAACTTACAGATACAGCAACAGCAGCTACTGAATTCAGAGACTGTGTGTCTTATAACATGTGATGTCTCGTATTTTTCCGTTGCCTTAGGAATTTTGACGAGTTTTCTAAGGCATTTTTGAACAACAAAAATTTAGATAAATGTGCGCTTTTTGGCTAATGTTCAAATTAGCAATACACATTTAACAATATGCGAGAGATTTGTTGTTAAGAATTTGCTTAATTAACTCATTAAATTCTTGAAATATAATATTTAATTAAAATAAATATTGAGTATTATTGAGAAACTATTATTCTATATAATGCTTGGCAATAGAAATTCACCTCAACTATTCTTCTACTTCCGAATTTGATATGCAATAACGTATCTACTTATTTTAGTCAAATACAATACTCAAAACTACTCATTCTTTTCGTTACAGTACTTTGAGTATTTTAAATATAGGGTTGAGCGCGGTAAAAACTATTTGATTTTCTATTCCTTCAATTTAATTTCTCTAAAATATAATACTCAATACTACTCATTCTTCTAAAATACACTACTCAAAATGACTCATTCTCCTTAATGATACTCTCCGAATGTTTTAACAAATATTTTTATGTCCCTTTTATGTCTTTTTCTTGTGCTGTTACCGACATTTGATGTGCTAGTCCAGGCAGAAATCTAAGTAAATGCTGAGTGAGCCCTGAAGCTCCCTGAAGCTGACATATAAGACTCCAACTAGTCATTCATTCATCTTAATGCCACTTTTGGCTTGTTTTATCTCAAGTTCTTTGTGCTCAAGTTTATTTTCATTTCTCCTCTTTTCTTATGTTTTGTTTTGCGCACTTACCCTGCATTTTCGGCTGCAGCAATTGACATCTGTTGTTGGGGCTCATCTGTTAGCTGCAGCGTTAGATGTGCCCGTCGTTGTTTTTGCTGCTTTTGTTGCTGTTGTTGTTGTTGTTAATGTTGTGCTTGTCGTTGATTTGATGTCTAACTGTGGGGGCTACACATAAAAACGCGCTACGAAACGTAAATGAAACACTGCAAAGAAAGAAAAAGAGATAATAAAATTTTATTAACATTTTTCCACAATTCTTTTTAATACTTTTATGGCATGATTTTATTTTATTTTTTAACAAAACGTTGTTGGGCTTGACACAAGTTGCCTCACTCGACACTCGCACACACACGCACACACACACACACACACACAACCAAACACACACTGGGAGCATTTTGCCTCGGGAAAAGAAGAAAAGCTGGCAAAAGCAAATGCCAGCTGGCCACTTGAAGACTCAAGTTACAAGAAACACTTAGGGTCGAGCCGCCTTCGGCCCTACCCCGCAAGTCTTCCTTGGCTTTATCCAGTTGCCCAAAAAGAAAACCCTACAACACCAAGGCGCAGGCCAGGCTAAATTAGTAAAAGGCGCCAAGTGTGAATCTCTCTATGCAAAAAGGGGGAACCGAAGAGGTCACGGGGTCGCAGGGGCAGACAACATAACGTAGGGGGCCTTTATGTGTTGCCGCCGGCCAAGTGCAAGTTTTTCATTTCGGCAAGCAAGGGTTAATGTTTTGGGGCTTATGTCTAAATGTATGCTAAAAGTAAGCACAGTGGTTAAAATTTGTATATTTTTGACAAGGTTTTAATAAGATATGTCTAAACTAAAAAAAGGCACGTTAAAAAAACTAAGTTAGGCTAAGGTTCCTTACTTGGCAAATATTTTTGTAAAAATTTAAAAAAAATTAAATTGTTTTTATAACTTATTTGATTTATTATTTAAGAAATTCCAAGTTAATATATTTATTCGTAAATTTAAACTAGATATAAATTAACCAAATGAAGAATGGGTTTTTAAAATATATTTTTAAATTTAAGTAGTTAATTGTTTTAACAATGTGTATCTTTTAATATACCTTATTCTGAAATTCTTTGTTAATTCCTCGTTAAATTATCCTAACTTTTCGGGACTCAAATATTTTATGGCATATTTTTAAGATTTGGAAAAAATTGAGAAGATATTTTAAATAATTATTCGTTTTTCACGGCAGTATTTACTTAATTAAACCACGTCCGATATGACAACTCCAATGGTTAACCCTATATTAAACCCTCTCACAATGTGTGTGTGTGTGTTTGTATATGTGTGTGCTTTGAGCTTGAGAAGCTGCTGTTGAGGCTTTTGCTTTATCTTCTTTGCTTGTTCTTTCCTCTTATAAGCTCATCAGCTGCATAATCCGAATGTGAGACAACGCATTCAGTTCCTACACGTGTGTGTGTGTGTGTGTGTGTGCGAGTATTTTTCCCTTGTTGCTAACGTGTCGTATACTCAATGCAGCCACCACCCAACAACAACAACAGAATATTTTTGTTGTATATTTTTTCATATTCTTTATTTTGCTGCTGCATTCTTGTTGCCTTTATATATTTTCGCACTGAGAGATACACATGGACAGGGAGAGCGAGAGAGAGAATGCTTTATTGTATTTGCTTTTTAAGCAAACAGCAACATTTGCTGTTGCACACACACACACGCATAACACAACTGCAACTGCAATGCGTTTTGTTTTTGTTTTATTATTTTCTCTTATTGTTTTTGCCTTTGGCTGTGCGCACACACCCCCCTCCCTTCTCCTCCTTTCCCTATTCCCTTGCAATGCCTTGCCCTGCCCCGAGCAGCAAAAACATGTTTTATATAATTTCCTGTACGCGTGGCACAAAAGCAGAAGCATAATCTCTGTCTCAGTCTCTGTCTCTCTCTGTCTCCCTCTTTCGACCGTCTCGCTCTCTGGCATTCTTTTGTCATGTGTTTTTACTGATAATAATGCATTTGCTCTTGCTGTTGTTGTTGTTGTTGTTGCTTGTCATTGTTAATAATTGTTGCTTTTTGTTGCGTTGTGTGGGCGCCTTTAGATATATAGATACATTTATATATATACGTATATGTATCTGATATCTGGTGTACGTATGTATTATATATATTTTGTTGCACTGTGTAAATTGCATTTCATATATTTTTTCTTGTCTCTTGATTGATTAAAACAAAGCGCATTGTTTTCTTCTTGTCAGGAACTGGCGAGCAAAACATAAACTCATCACATTTTCCTCTATGTGCGTTTGTGGGCGTGGCAGGCAAAGAGAAAACACAATTTGCAGCTCGAGTATAGGATAAAGATTATCAGTTGACAAGTAATAAACAAGTTGTAGAGTTAAGTAAATTAAATTTTGTGTGATATTCAACAATTAATAGTTTTGAGAAAAGAATTTTATCAGAGACTAGAAACAAGAGATATCTAGCGGCTACTAGAGATGAATTACAAGTCCAAGGCTCAACGAAGTTCTCTAGCACCAATCTATAACAATTTACATACACACACAGACACAACAGTCTGCTTTAGCTGTATATACACACTGATTTTACCCACACACGTAGCTGGGTATTACAATCAGCGCATAAATCCCCAATGGCCCTGTGGCAGCATGTTTCGCTTGATCCCCACGCAAAATCCAATGCCAGCAAAACTTTTGACAGTCGCTCCCAGGCTCTCGCAATTGAGTGTAATTTTAATTTAATTAAAATCTAAGCACGTCTGTGAAATATAAGAAATACTATAATTACGTTTCGACATGAGAATTTTCGCTGAAATCGCTCAACACAAAAACTACAAGCACAAACAACAACAACAACAACAAAAGCTACAAAAACTTCTTGCGTTTCTAAACGGTGATTTAGCCATTAAGTTAACGGTAAAATGTGCAGAATCTTGCGCACAGACAAAGCAACAAACGAAGCTGAAGTAGAAGTTTTGCCAGCAATAAACCGCTGCTCAGGGGGGAGGCGGGCTGGTGTCGGTGCCAGGCGCAGGTAGGCAATGTAGCTTAGCTTTTTCGTATGCTCGCTTTGTGCCGCTCTTCGCCGCGTTGCATAACTGAGTGGCTCTCTCTGAGAGCGAGAGAGTGATGTTTCGTATTGGAGCTTGCAATGAGCCAAACTTGCGCTCGCGAGTCTTTTATGCTCAGGTTCTTGATGGGCTTGTTTTTCTCTCATAAAACAGCCGGCAAATCTGTTTAGTTGTGTGCGTGGCTACGTCTGCGCGTTATGTAACCAGAACAGAGCACAACAACAACAACAACAACGGCAGACGATAAGGCAAAACCCAAAACCGAAATGCACATTCCAACAATTTCACTCAAGCGACAATCAAACAATTTGTCAATTCGTCATGCGCTCCAGTCACGGAAATACAAATAAGCGCAGCAGCAAGCTGCGATATTATTAAGTATTTCTCTTCTTCTTTTTTTTTTTTTGGTTATTTGTTTACTCCCGAAATTTACACGCAATAAATAAATACAACGCGCACAAAGAGTGCCTGCCTCTGCAGCGAGTGTGGGAGAGGGAGAGACTAAAAGAAAGAGAGAGAGAGGGAGAGAGGCAGCGAGTGAGCAGGGCAAACGTGTGTTGGCTGCGACTATCAAAATGCGTTTTGTTTACGTTTTGCCTGCCACTCGATGCCTCAATGCAGTTTTTTTTTATGTATGTATACACATACATATATATTTTTTCTACAGTCGCTGATAAAAATAAAACCACAAACAACATTTGAAGCGACGACAAAAAAGCAAACAACTTCCAGACTTGTGTAAAAAATATCTCAAGCGCAAAAAGGCAGAAGACAAGAAGAGATGGACAGATAGAAAGGGGGAGAGACAAAGAGAGAGAGAGACAGAGAGGGAGAGATGTGCCACGAACGGCGCTTTTAATTAACATGGCTTTGTGAAAATTTAGTGAATTTCATTTGATGAAGTAGCGTGTTAATTAACAGTACCCACAGCTCCAGAGATCCAGATCCATAGACTCTATTATCTCTCCACTGTGTGGAGCTTATCGTAATAAGTAGTTGTAGATTACGGAGCAGTCGCTTGGAACTAATAGCTTAAGATTGGATATCAACTCTATGCCACAAGCATACATATAGCTCAGCTATATGCGTGTGTATTGGTAAATATGCTAGTATTGGTGAGCTTTAAGTCACACTGCATTTCGGCACTGCGCCGAGCTTTCAGCTTGCAAGCCGCCTGTGTCGGTGTGTCATGTACGTGAGCTGTCAGTAGAAATCAGATGAGGACACCTTAAGGCACACATGTATGGGTCAAATCAGCGCAAAGCACAAGGGTTTGCAAACATACTCATATCTTTTATAGTAAACAAAACAGCAAAAACTTATCAAATGTGTATTTAAATCCCTTTATTTATGTTTTCTTTATTACCTTTCATCTTTACTTTTTTTTAAATAATATGTTTTAAAAAAAGCGTTTACACAATTTTCTTTTGTAACTTTTCTATGAAAAAATAGTGAAAATCTTAATCTTGCGTACACTTTTCTATAGAAGACTAATCAAAACCTTAAGCTTGTGTTTTTTCTGTTAAAATTCTTTTATTTATGGAAATACGACGCAAGCGACTTAAACTTTACCCATTATACACATTTTGAAATAGTAAGCTGAACTTTCTGAGACACCTGCTACTACAAACCTTTACTCTAAGTATATATATTTTTTGTTGATTTCATTTCAAAATCATTTTAACTCATCGATTACCATTTTATCTCTTATGAAATATGCAGGATTAGGATGAAATTCGATCTGCATAATATGAATATTCGTACAAGCAAATAGGAAATTAAATGCTTAATCTGATATCCATTCATATCCAATATATATCTCTATATATAAAACTGTCTGTCCTCACTGACTAAGACGGGGTTTGGTAAATTCCACCCGCAAGTGTGGAAAAAACGTGAAAAACGATCAAATAAACTTTTTGTTTAGCGTCCGATGAGCTTCAAAATCATTTTCACAGATATTTGTCAAAATTCATTTGATGCACTTTTCAAGATATCCACCGCTCTTGGATGAAATAAAAGTTCTGTGTTTTATTAATCTTATTATTTTTACTTTTATTTATTTTGCTTATTATTTTAACTTTTTTTTTAGATACCTTGTGAATACTTGAGATACATTTGAAAGCGCGTGCTGAGTGCGCTGGCTCTCAGAGATAGCATTTCGTTTGTTGAACAATTTCGCTTATTTACTTAGCATTATTAATGTCTGGTTATTGTTATTGTTGCTGTTGTTGTTGTTGTTGTTTGTACTCCTTATTTGGGGCACAGCGTGTCGCTAAAAATTGTTGTACGTTTTCTTGCGTACGCGACAGTAAAATATTTTGCGCTTTTCGCTTATTTTATATTTTTTTATTGTTTGTGTAAAAAAATGAGAGAAAAAATTGAGTTTATGTATTTTAAACTGACCTCATTACGAGCGGTTGCTCAAGCGATTGTCGTGTGACAAATGTAACTAAAGATTTGTACGGAATTTTAAGCTGTTCTGAAGCCCAAGTTCTAGTTGCAAATGCAGACGAACTTTTGAGGCACCTTTAGGGCATTTTAACAATAATTAATTGTTTTTGTTGCATGACTAATTTGTAGACAAATGTAACCATAAAAGCAAAACAACAAACTTAACATTCACCGATCCCCCTCCCCCATCATTAAAGTGGTTGATAAGCCACAATGGAAGCACAGTGCCCACTGTTCTTATCTGGCGGGCCATTATTATTGTATCAGTTGTAAAAAAAAAAAAAAGTACTCCAATGAGAATTTACTGTAGTCAAAAGTTTTACAGGTGCCTTGCCCCACACCTTAAAGGCAAGGTCTTTTAATTTCTGCAGCTGTCTCGTAACTCAGCCTAAAAGCCAATTAATCAAGCGTATACAAAATAATTTTGAATATAATTTACACATTATTTACGGTACATGTCTTTTCCGCTCTGTCGAATTACTTATATAAGTAATTGTTTATTTTATTTCGGATTAAATGCGATTGGTAAAAATGTCACGTAAATATATATATATATTTTTTTTAGCTTTGGGTGGGTCGCTTTAGGAAAGCACGTGAGGAGGGGCGTATAGAGAGGAATGCTTGAGGTCTTACCAAACATAAACTTATAAAGTTTATTAGATAGGGAAATTTTCATCAGAAGAGATTATATCTTTGAGAGTTCATCAAAAAATTTATGGAAATAACAGACTTTCCTGCCGAATAACTTAAGGTTTGTCCAAATTAAGCTTTGCATCAGGATATACTTATTATAAATTCTAAAGATGAATTATAAACATGACCAGCTGCCTTTATGATTTAAAGCTTGCTTGAATCGAAAATTTACTATTCATATATGTGAAAAGAAAAATATGGAGAAACCTTATGAACCTTAATAAGAAATACCTACTAAACTGAACCTAATACTTCAATTAAGAAAAACTAGAACAATTTGTGGTAATAAGCCAAGTCCTTATGGGCTGTGCAGAAATTCTAAACCACATGCAAAACAAACTTAAAAATATGAGTAAAAAAATTTTAGTTTTAAGATACGAGTACTTGGTTTTATGGGCAACTTTCTTAAAACTATTTGTTTCTGCCGCATTTTTATCGAACAGGATATGGCTAACATTTGAGAACTCCCTAAGTTTCAAGCACTTTAAAAGTCATTAAAATTGCACAAGACATGCTCAAACGACAACTTCACGATCATTTTTATTGGCCATTACCTCAGGCGCATAACAATTTCCAGCAGACTTTAATCCGAAAGCCCTGGCTACAAATGAAGCCAACTTATCAGTTACCAAAGCTATTTCCGCATAGCGCACAAGTTACAAGAAGAAGACGAAGAAGAATAATAAGAAGAAGAAAAGACCCATAGACGTAGAACTCGTATAGCTATCAAACTGTGGGCATAGGCCATGAAAAGTGCCATGGAAATGGAAATGAAAATGTTAAGGAAAGGTCTTTCAATATGCATGTGCGTGTGTGTGTGTGTGTGTGCGTGTGCATAGGGGCACATGTTTTGCATATCAGCTCTGCCCCTGCACCCAGCGGGGGGATGCGGGGGGGACGGCAACCGTTGGCTGAAGACCAATTCGAGTAGATACGAAAACGCAGCAACAAGTAAGCAAAATTACGAGGGAGGTGTGCTCGGGTTTACGTGTCTGGAATGC
This sequence comes from Drosophila ezoana, assembly GCA_035045725.1. Taxonomy (NCBI): domain Eukaryota; kingdom Metazoa; phylum Arthropoda; class Insecta; order Diptera; family Drosophilidae; genus Drosophila; species Drosophila ezoana. The sequence continues at coordinate 7,227,609 of JAWNOU010000005.1, forward strand.
TTGACGGACTACGAAATACAACTGAGAAATAAAATTAAAAAAATAAAATACAAAAACGAAAACAAAAAAAAAAAACACAAGAAAAAACAGCACATGGCATAGCATTTGAATGTTTTTTAACTGTTTGCAGTGCGCTCGCGGCAGCTGTTTAAATTTTGTTACTGATAACGCCAACGTGAACAAAACAACCGGATAGAAAATTTATCTGCAGGTTGCCGAAAATTAAATACCCTAACACACATGTGGCGAACACACAACGTAACTCTTAATCTAGTCAACAATTTTTGTACAGCCAAATTATGAGCACCAAAGAGAGCTATATTATGAAATGTTGGGCTCTAGATGAAGTATAAAATTCGCTTAGTTCAGCTTATTTTACCTGTATAGTAATACTATATTTATCTATCATATCATATAACTGCCAGATATAGAGATGTCGATGAAAGCCTTTAGCGGCCGATAAAATGTTAAACGTCTGTTAAGCAACAGAAGGTATGTTAACAGGGGACGATAATAGACAGAGTTGAGTTCGAACTTCTGAAGCTGAGATAAGTTACCAAATTGATCAAGTATAGAAAGACCAATACAACCATATTTACTTAAAACAAGATAATTTGAATCTAATATCTCCAGAAAATCGATCCCTACACAAATATATGTGTTCTACAAATATAAGAGGCTTATTTAGATACAATTGCTCTCGCCTGGATATCACAGTCTTCCGGAAAAAGAACAAGAAATTTAATTTGGAATCGAAGCTGATTTCAATGCCTTACACACATATTGCGAGCCAAGCATAATACCCCCCAAAAAGTGTATAGAAATGCGGTTTTAGCATTTCCATTCGATAGCTGTTTCAAAACTGGCACACTGAGAAACAGAGCCGAGGCGAGAGACCCGTTTCGGATGTACGAGGCACCCACAAAAGCCTTTTGTACTTGCGCAAATGAATTTTAGCATTAAATGTTGAGTAAATACAAATGTTTGGTTTTTCCAAAGTTAAAAATGGGTTAGTTTGCACAAAATAAAGCCGTATTTTCTTTTTTGATAAAAAGAAATAAAATGAAACGCAACATAAATCAACGTAAATAATTTGCTCAAATTCCTCGAGTCTGCAGCTAAAATTCGTCGTTTATTAAAACAAAACGCAGGTATTCATTTTCGTATACCTAATTTAGGCACGACGAAATAACGGCCTATTAACATGCGAGTCAAATAACTAAAGCTAAATTAATCTGTTAAAAAATAAATAAGACATGTTTCTTGAACACGTTTATCGATTAAGGCACGCTAGAATACCTTGTGTAATACCCCATAACCATAAATGTCTGAGATTTCGCTTAAAATGCCAAATAAACATCGCATATATTTAATACAAAATATTTATTTTTGATGATTGTTATTATAATATCATTACAAGGGCGTTGCTTAAAAAGAAAGCCTACTAATAATATGTTTAAAAATAATGTTGTTTGTTTTTTAGAGTTAAAAAGAAAGTATTTTTAAAAATATCGAAAATTAGCGAAAATAAATTCGAGCGATTGAGAAATGTTCCAATTTTGATACATTTTCTTGGATAGAAGTTAAAGCTTCAAAAGGATTAAAATGTAACCCATTTATAATCTATTATTTACTGAAGAATGAATAATAAAATCTGTTCCATTTTGAAAAATACCTTTTAATACTACAAATATGTATGTTTTCCACCTTGAAAATGTGTTACAAAAGGAAAAGAATACAAAATAGTTGTGTTTTTGACTGTTTACTAAATTGTATCGATTTCGATTTTCCATAAATTTAAAATTAACACAAAAAATAACAATTTTACAAAAATACAAAATATATTCCTAAAGTTCCGGATTCCCATTATTCTTCTGACTGTATTCTAAAGAATTTTAGCTTGATATTATTACATTTGAATTTAACATAAAAAATAATATTTGTGGAAAAGTCGTTTTTTTTTCGTTACCAAATGAAACTGAATGCGAAAAAAGTTCACAACATTGTTTCTGAATTTTGGCTTGATTTCGACATAATTACAATTTAAATTGAACATGGAAAATAAAATTTATAGAAAGTTGATTTCTGGGCAATTGTCAAAATAAATATTATTCAAAAACGTCAAGAACAGTATTTTTTTTTTTAAATATCCCTCTTTTTTAAAGATAAAGCTGTAGAAGACTTTAACTACAGAACTAATGAATACTAGAGCTAATGAATATTACCAATAGAATTCTTAATAGAAGTTAGAAACTTGTAATTTACATTTAAGGCGCTGCATTTAGTATATTTGTAACAGACATTTTGCATCCTTTGGCATCTTTTACATAAAAGGGTCCATCTATAAAGAACCCAAATCAATTTGTGCTTGTCAAAACTCATTATCGAGGCATTGGCTCAATCGGAGTCACAAAATTGGATGGCAAAATTAACTCGTATGCCCGGAAGCAGTTTCAAATCCAAGAAAACGACAGAGGCACCTACATCAATATCCTCTCTAGCAAGTGTTTAGCCGATAATGACAAGAACAACAAAAGGCACAACAATAAACTGAGGTAAGGCTGTCTTGTGTTGTCAATCAATTCATTAATCACAGCAAAAGAAGGGGGCACAGTCCGAGCAGAGTTAGTGTGAGAGAGAGAGAGAGGGAGAGAGAGAGACAGAGCACGGGAACGTTGCTCGGTTTTATCTGCGTTCTGCTTCATTTGTGCTAAAACGTGTTTATGTCAAATTTAAGTAATTAATCAAATTAAAAAGAGACAGCAGCAGCAGCGCGTGTGCGAGCGAGACAGGCTAAAACGCTTAAAATATGCAGAAAAAAGTGCGGCTAATTTTCCATTATTCATTGCGGCCGCAGCTTCCGGCTCCCGTCAGATCATCGCAGCAATTGACTTGTTTGTTATTTGTTACTTGTTAAGGCAAAATCTCTGACAAACTGTCAAATGCCCTGCCGTGAAAATTGTCGGGTTGACAATTAAATTGAATGTCGAAAAATATGTTTTCAAAGGAACACATGTATTGTTTATATGTAAGAAGAAACGAACTCGAGCCAATACTCTCTCTTCTATCTCCCATCTCGCGTAGGAACCAAGAATTTCATTCGTAAAACTCTTTTTATGACCCTCCACAGAAATGTCGCCGAGCATTTTTATTGGGGGCCGCCGGCCATTAAATTATGAGCCGAGTTGTAAACCGTAAATTTCGGATAGCTTGTTGTTACCAGGAGGATGAATAAGCAGGTTGTTAAGATACAAGATAGTCGGCGAACATAAAACTTAATTAGCCAGAAAAACATATTCTTCGATTTGCGTGAATTGGGACAATATATTTTGGGAACAGTGTGCCGTGTTGCAGTGTTGTAAAACGCGCGAGTGTGAAATGTTATTTAGCTAACTTAGTTAATTTTAAAATATGTGCTTTTAATATGTTGGTGAACACGTTTTTAGTTTGATTTAAATTATTGCCTGTTTTTAGCAAAGAGTTCAGCACATATGAAGTTAAAAGCAAAAATTTTTAGAAAAAATAAGCTACAAAAGGTAAGCTGGATAAATAAAGCTATAAAATGAAACATTCTTGATTTGTATTTACTTGTCTAGAAGCGATATGTTAAATTTTATGACTCTAGTTCTTAAAACCAAAGAGAACTGCTCAAAAACAGCATTTCGAGATCGATTTTTATCGATTGCTTGAAAATTGAGCAAGTTATCGATTATTGGAAACAAACTCGCATTGCGCGGACACTAGTCTACGTTAATTACAAGTCTCTAGCTCTTATAGGCTCTGAGATCGAAAGAAAGGACGGATCGGCTATTGATGCTGATCAATAATATATATACTTTACATGCTCGGAGACAAGATAAGGTAAGGTTTTTACAATAGGCCGAGCGACTACAAATTTAATAGCTAAGCAACAACAAAAACTAACTTGAATAAAAAGATATGAAGTAAGTACATTAATTAAAATAAACTACGTACAAGATTCGTCTTAATTTTTCTGAGAACGTCAAAGCTCTGTCCTTATTTCAGGACAATTTGTCGCACATAAGCTGTACGCATACGTAAGTATAATAGGTACACACATGCGCCTATTTTATGAGACGGGTTTATTTTGCAGACAAATCATGTTTTACACATGACTTGGCCAACAGTTCGCAGCATCAGCCAATGACAGCAGTTTATTGATTTTTATGAGTAGACCAAGTTAAGACGCCGTGAAGTATGCAATTAAGCGGCCAATATAGTCTATGCTGGATATGGAGCTGGCCGTGAATTTAATTTCAATTTCGAGATCTTCAATGCAAGCGGCTTGTTTTGAGCCGAGACCAAAAATAGCACAAAAGTTGTCATGGCAATTCATAAGATTCTCTCGGCGATAAGTCGAGCGTAATCCGATATATTATAACAATATAATACTCGCTTGGATCGAAGTTCCCGAATGGACTTGTGCTGGACTTTGATTCACAGCTGAATTCCATGACCAAAACAAATTTAATTAAAAATTTATAACGCGCAATAGCAAATATACAAGAAATAATTGAGTGAAATGTGCAAAATACCATTGCTCGACTGCGAGATACCCAGCAATAGGTCTTAAAAAACTCTATTTTATGAATGAAAATCAAATGGGATGAAAGTGTTTTTATTTTTAATAAGAAAACTTAAAAGAAGTGACCAAAAGTTTTTGTTTTTAGTCGAGAATATAAATCCCTTAAGGATCTACTGATTCCGTATATATACAAAATACGAAAGTCAAAATAAATGTTTGTTATCTTTCTCAGTTTACCTGTCGTACAGCATATACCCTGCACAAGTGTGTGTGTGTACTACAGGGTATACACAATGGATTTCATATGAATTTGCATACACTATGCAAAGAGCCTAGCAAAAAGCGAAAACAAATAGAGTAGAGCACTAAAATATTTGCTGCCACGTATTACCATATGCCAAAAGCAACAACAACAATAACAACAACAACAACAGATGAGAAGAAGAAGCAGAAGAGACCGTCATCATTAGAGGCAGGCATTGCGAGTGCACAAGTTATTGTTATATATATTGCGATACGATTTTGGATGGTCTGGCCATTTTTGGCAGACCTCTTGAGAGTCGGGCACGAGCCCGTGTGGGGCTCCATAAAATAATCGACACTTATGCAGGGGCCCGTGTGGATCGCATTGCATTTGAATTGGGTCCGAGTATAAAATATGCAACAATTGGAATGGAATTTTCTGCCCCATTTGCAGTTCAGCTGATTTGCATTGGCGCATTGTTAACAATATATGTATATCAGACACAAGATTTCACTCAAATATTTCGATACAATATGAAATGCACACACCCCGCCCCACCTCCCGCCCTGCGCTCCTTCACCCGCCGTGGGACACACTAATTAACTGCTAAAGATTTTGGCATGATTTATGCGTTGGCCTGTCAATAAAGTCCACAATCCATCATGTTATATATAGACGCCATATTCTTTGGGGAAAATCTTTGAATTTTAGAAATTGTCAATGGTGCACACATTTTAAATACGCTTGCAGTGAATACTATAAAATTGTCATTCAGTTTGTAACGTTTAACAGAGATGAATTGCAAAAATTCTATTGATGAGAATTGAGAGTAGATTGGATCTCTAGTTTCTTAGATTTCAATTTATCTTTATTTTATGTGGAATATTTCTGACTTTCCTGATCAGACAAATACGCCATCTATTTATACAAAGTTACTAGAATATCTTTCTTGAGTTTCATTATACTTTTATATGAATACCTTTATTATTTAGCATACATTGAGAAAATCCTTCCAAAATTGAGTTATTATACAGAAACCATTTTTGAGATATTTTCATCAATTAAATATTTTATTTTCATTAAAACTTTTTCTCAAAAACATGGTTCTCAAGTTATTTATGTTTTTAGATTCGATGTTATTGTTAGAGGTTGGTTATAAAATTGGGTCTCAATATAAGATATCCATAGAGCATGAAGTATCGGTAATATTTTATAATAATATGCCACACATTTGCGAAATGTTTTTTAAGGGTATTTAATTATCTGCAGGCCAAAGTTAACTCATTTTTCTCATTTTTTATTTTCGTCATAATTACTCACAGCGCGTATTACACAACTTTGCGTCAAATTCGTAATAGCATGAGTTATTTCACACACACACACACACACACACACACACACACACACACACACTCATATATATATGGCTCTAAGTATATATCTCTATCTGAGTTGCCTTTATTTATTTGGCTTTTATGTAAATTCACTTTGAATTGCTTTAGAAATTTTGCTAACCATAAATAAAGCTGCGTAAATTTGACATTTAGCACTTGAAAGCGCCATTTTTATGGAGGGCCTTAACAAGTTGTTTATGTGCCCAGATGGGTGAAAGAAAGAAAAAACGGGGAACAAATGGATTTTTAATGCTGGCACTCGAGGAAAAACTGATGTCAGAACCAATCTGTACAGGTTGTTTGGTAAGTATTTATGGGCTAATACAATCAAACAGAAGAACAAATATGCAAACAAAAATATTATCGAGAGATAAGTTAGTTAAGTGATAAATAAATTTATCCTTAAGTGTAGCTTTCTGCTGCTAAGTAAAAGCTGCAGGCTTTCAGCTGATCTTAAGTAAAGGATTTCAATTCCCGAAGGATAAAAAAGCCAGTTACGGTAAAAAGTATCCTTAATATAACATAAAGTTCTTGAAGTTTATATTGGAAAGGCTAAATTTATAATTTTAAGCAGATGTTGGAAGCAATTCCAATTCCAACTTTGTATTGGAAAGTCCAAACTTCGCATTTGGAAGCAGATCCAAGATTTTTAAAGTTTTCGAACTGAATAACACTCAAATATGTTGAAGCTCTTGGATTTTGCATTGGAAATGACAACTTTGTCATTTTAAACAGATGCTTAGAAGCATTTTTAAGATATTTCAAATTTGAAATCTAATTGAAACTGAAAGGAATCATAATAAATATATATATGTTTATATTCATATGTATTTATTATATTGATTTTCTGGTTCCCAAATCTTTAAGTTCTCAAAAAATATACTATATTTGGAAAGAGAATTTTGAGTATTGTGGAATGTCATAATTTTTAAAGTTTCCAACACCTGATCATATTTAAATGGTAAACATGGCGTTCATTCTGTGCTTAAAGCCTTTAAATAACGATACCAAGATATCATGAGAAGAAATAACTATATATAATTATCAAAAGGAGAATAATGTAAAATGTAAATATGCTTGTCAGGATATTGTTATATGCTTGTTAGGATAATAGCCCATCAAAAAGCTGCAAGCCAAATTTTATCTTCGTTTTTTCTCCAACTCTGATGTCCTGCAACGCCAAAATTTGTAACGCTGCCAAACAAAGCTTGCCACAAAAAAAAAAAAAAAAACTCAACACCTTTCCGTTTGCTGTTTTTTTTTTCGTTTTGAGCTTTTTTTTTCACACAGCAGCACAAAAAAAAACCGGCTCAGTTCCAACAGCTGCAAGCAACACACACAACAACAAAATCACAACAAAAAAAGGCACGAATAAAAATAACATCTAATAATTTCTAAAGATGCTGCTGCTGCTGCCGGGCTCTTATTGTCTGCTGAGCTTTTTTTATATATTTTTTTTTTTGGTCATAGCATTATTTTGACTGCCAGATTTGAATACGCAGCGGCGCAGAGCAGTTGTCGCAGCAGCAGTCGCAGCAGACATAAATCTTGTTTTGATTTATTTATTTGTGAATTTTGAACAGCCGACATCGACGCAGCGCAGCGAAAAGGAACTGCTTCAAGCGCAATTCAAAGCTTTTGGCGCATAGTTTTCAATTAACTGCGCGCGTCGCTCAGATAATAAGAGTGGAAAGGAAGAAGAAGCAAACGAAAACAAGAGAGCAGCGGTCAATCAGCAGCAGCAGCAGCAGCAGCGGCAGCAGCAGCAGAAGCAGCAGCAGCAGCGGCAGCAGCAGCGCTGTTGGCAGCAGCAACCAAAGACAAGAGCGGCTCAAATTTCGGCAAAGACAAGCAAAGGGCGCCCTATGGCTCGGTTCGGCTGCTGCTCACTCTCCCTCTCTTGTTCTATGCTCTCTCTCTTTCTGTCACTCTGTCGGCGCTGCTGTTAGAAGCGGCGACTAAGCAGTGAGCGCTTTGCTTTTTTCGGTTAGCTTGTCGTTTTTTCGTTGATGACCTTGAAAAAGCTGTATCTAAAAATCGAGTGCAATCAACTTTATAAACACTCATACACACATACGACAACGCTGAGAGCCACTGCCGCCGCACACATGCTCATTAATATTTCCCCTACATTTCTCACACGCACACACACACGCACAGCAGTGCCCAGAACGTTAGGTAAAGTCTTGAAGCCCCAACATGCCGCCATCTCTCTCCCACTCTCCTGTTCTTTGCGCTCTTGATATGCCCCTGTAGTTGTGTTTGTGTGTGTGTGTGTTATTGTTGTTGTGCTAAACCGCATATAATAATTATTCTAGATTCTGTGTGCTCTTGTTGTTGTTTGTGTTAGTTGTGTTTTGCTTCTCTAAAAGGTGGTCGCTCTGACGTTTTGGTCTGGTCAGTTGCCGATTTTCGGGGTTTATCTTTTGCTTGAGTTTTGCGCTTGTATTCGGTAATAATAGAGTTTAGCGGCGTTTAACCGAGCAACAAAAATACAACAAATTGCGCTCAAAGTTGTTTGGGGCCAGTGCTCGGGCAACAGGTAGCCAAAAGCAGTTCAACATCTGAGACAAACTTTTGTTTGCGCAGAAAAACCAAAATGGTCGCTCACCGTTTGAACTCAGATCACACAGAAAACCTTGCGACCCGGCAAGCGAGAGCTTTCTAAGCGACCAGATCCGCGTGCTACGCTCGTATGCAATTTAACTGTCAACTGAGCTTTCGAGTAGCCATTAATATTAAGCTTGTAAATCATTTAAGTAAATCTTCATTAGAAACATTAAAGGCCGACTGGAGGGAAGCTTTCGAAGTGTGTGTAATTAAGCAGGAGCGGGTAGTTTCCTGCTGCGAAGCTTAATCGGAAGTTGGTCTAGGAGCTTTTTCTTTTCCCTTTGCTTGTCTCTTCCGATTGAAATAGTTTATTGTTGGTTTTTCTGTTAGCTTCGGTGCTTATAGTCCGATCTTTATGAAATTTTGAGAGCATTATTAGGACATTCAATTCCTACTCCAATTTCTATAAATATTGGGGCAATGGGAGTAGGTATCCCAAAAGTAAATTCTAAGAAGAGTATACATTTATTTTGATCGTGTTTAAGAGTATAATAATATGTATATAACCCAGCCGGATTGATTATTATTCTTAGAAATGATCTTAGGATTAGTTATCCGAGTTCATTCTACAAAGCTTAGTCCGCTTCTGATAAAACAAAGCCCATGTTATGTTATATTCCAGATATATTGATTGTCACATCTATGACTTAGTCATACGTTTTTTATTGCACATCAAAGATAAACTCCGAAACACTCAAGCGCTAAACTCTTTACATCATCTTTCATTAAAGCCCTCTCCACAAGCGTTTAGCACAGTTCAAAGGCCTGCAAATGTTTTGCCTGATTATTTATACGGCATTAAATCGGCATCGACATCGACATCGGCATCGGCATTCCTTCGATTTGATGCCTGCATTAGCTCACACAGTTTCAAACCGAGTGCGTGCCATAAACATTTTTTTACGCCAGCTAACGAACCTATGACATCAACATTATTTCAGCCAAAAAGCCAAACAAATTTTAAGATATATGTACATATATAAATGAAATAAATTTATTTAAACGCCCTCTACCCTATAAATGTATAGAGAGACGTAAATGTATATAGCCAATATATGCGCGACGTTCTCAGAGCCTCAAAGATCTCGAATTGACAAATTTGTATTGCTCGAAAGTTTCGAATATATTTCACAGCAGCTTCATAATTTAATAAAAATTACTTTTTAATAATCATTATAATTATTCAAATTTAATCTAAGTATTATACAATGTGTTGATGCTTATTGTAAAACTTATTAAGAAACAAAATGTTTTATTGCACATACTTAGATTGAGATAAGTTTATCTTTTGCTTTGTTCACACTCGTAAATTAAATGTTCATAGAGCGATTCGGAGGGCATGGTGGGCACAGATATTTGGCTAAGAGCAAGTTTAAGCCCTGTTCAGAGCGCGGCTTGTTGGCCATTTGAACGACGTTGATTATTTAATTCAACAGAAACGAGATGAGCTAATCTTTTGTTTTTGCTTTTGCTGTTTTGTTGTTGTTGTTGTTGTTGTTGTTGTTGCTCTGGCCAACTTTGACTTCAGATTTTTAATTAAGATAATTGTAGTAAGCCACAAAAATTCAAACGTCAGTCAGGCTAAGTACAGCTGATACAAAAACAAACAAGAGAGAGAGAGAGAGAGATCTAATCAGGAGCGCATGACTATTAGTTACCCTGTAGACAGATCTAAAGTAGTTTACAAGCGCGTGCTTTTGCTCTAGTCTATAAAAACGAGTATCTTATACTTATGTGTTCATTATCCGATCGTTCAGTATACAAGTATGATGATATAAGAATACCTATCATAGATATTTCTGACCAACACACGCGGAAAGACAGTCAAATAGCCGGATCAGCGGAGCTAAGGCAAATTTGTTTGCTTGCCTTGCCATTCCCTTTCTTAACAATTACAGGGTATTTCACGAAAAACTGAATCATTGAATTGATGAACTTTTCCTCAACATGAGTTGAAACATTTGTCTCGCATTTGCGGCATGTCCGAAATGTCAGTATTTGAAAAACGCAAAGTAAAACAAATTTAGGATAAACACAAACGTCAATTAGTTAATATGCTTTCAAAGGCACATCATATTCATATATGTACATACATGTATATATATATGTATGTATATATGTAGTATATAGGAGAGCACATGACACTAAAATCGGGGCGTACAGTTGGGCTCAAAAAATGCGGTAAGCGCTTGCAATTTGATTTTTTAGCTAAAATACAAAAAATGAGTATCAAATCAAATTCGCTTGAAGAAGCTCACACACACACACACACACACACACATATGTATGTATATATATTTTTATATATGGCATACATAATATGAAAAGAAATCGCACCCAAAAAACCAAATTGGCATAAACTACGCCGAAAATAAATTGAAATCTAAAAATGAATTTCAAATGCGGCAAGCCCCAAAAACGCAAAGCAAAACAAAACAAACAACGACTCGGACTGTGTGTGTGTGTGCGTGTGTGTGTGTGGGTGTGTGTGTGTGTGTGTGTGTGTTGTACTAAAGGAAATAGTGTAGCAAAGCCGACAAATGACAATCGCACTTCTTGACATTTGTTGATACGAAGATGTGCAGAGTGAAATGTAAGCAAAACAAAATGCAACAAATTGTATAGAAACTTGGAATTGAGATTAAAATAGAAAACAGAAGTGTGAAAGAGAGAAGAATCCGCTTTGGTTCCTATCTGCTGGTTGTAAATTTTAACCCGTGCTTATAAAACTGTTCTCGTTTTGAATAAACATATCATTTGCAGAGCACTTTAAGCCCATGTGTTATCAGTACTATGATATTATGCTAAATATAAGAACTACAATATTAAATAAATTTTGGTTTAATTAAGAGTGCCATTTTCTCAAAGCTGTTAAATGTTCCGATCTTAACATTTTCTCAAAGCTGTTAAATGTTTCGATCTTAACATTTTCTTTTGCATACTGTTTGCAGAGCTCTTTAAACGTACTATATTATTATGCTAAACATTATTCAACATGAATTGCTAAATTATTTTATGTATAATAAAGAGTACTATTTTCTCACTACTGTTAAAAGTTGTGAACTTTACATTTTCTCGCTGCTGTTAACATTTGGAATTAACATTTTCTCACTACTGTTAAAAGTTCAAAACTTAACATTTTCTCGCTGCTGTTAAGTGCTTCAAACTTAACATTTTCTCGCTGCTGTTAAATGCTTCGATCTTAACCCTTTCTCACTAAGCAGATATTTTCTTGTCTGAATGCAGTTTAATTACATTTGAATTATACCCTTCAGTTTAATTCTTGATTCTTGTGAATATTGCATAATATAATCAAATAGAATAATTAAATAAATAATAAATTTTTTTGCCCCCGTTAAGTTATTAAGGTTTATATATAGTATTTATACAAAACATAATTAAAAAATGTATCGAAGTTTTAACAAATTTTGTTCAGAAATATTGTGTTTTTCCACAGACAACACTCTCCGCGTGCCAATCGATCATTACAGAGCCCTCTTTATTGAATTTTACCCATTTTAGTCCACATATCGGTATCCATTGAGCTTAACACATCAACAATTTGAGACGTTCCAAAAATTATTTAACTACTATTTAAATAGCCCCGGCTGCAGGCCGCGGGCAAAGAGGCCTTCAATACGTTTGCGAAGAACTTCAAAAAGAAATTAAAATTATAGCAAAGCTCGTGGAGCATACCAAAAGACAAAAAACGGGCAACCAAAAACCTGTTTTAGCTGGAAAACAACAACAATAACAAGAAGAAGAAGAAGAAGATGAAGAAAAATTGGTATGATATTGTACGTAAGCAGTAATTGAAGTTAACGTAATTATAAACGTGGCCAGCAACAAGAACAACGTGGTAAAAAAAACTTAAGTAGAGTTTTTTTCGTAGAGCCGAAGATCAAATACACTTGCCAGAAATATGAACGATAAATGAAAAACTTGAAAAAATAACTAGTTTGATTTCTTTTCTATTAAAAATGTACAATAGGAAGGTTTGTTGTTAAAAGAAATTTTGAAAAAATTCTTTATAGACCAATTTCGACCGATTCTTAACTTTTTCTTATGTATATATAGCTCCTTTCCTTTATGTTTATCTAGAAAAACATAAAAGTTTTCAGAAATGTTGGTCAAAATTTTGCAATTGATCAAATTATTCAAACCTACCGGAAGCAAGTAGACCTCTGCCAGATATTAGGTTAGATTACATTACAAACATGATCAAGAATATATATTTATACACAAATATAGTTTCTGAGATCGAAATATATAGTTACTTATAATTATTAGTATATAAAAACAAACGTTTTTAGTAGGAATTTTGATTTTATACAAATTTTTCCAATTGGAGCTATATGATATCATTTGCCAATCCTAACGGAGGCAATTAGAGAGATAGATACATGCCGAATATTAGATAACATTAAAATTGACATTTCGATCGAGAATATATATAATTTCTGGCTTTCGATTTGCCTTTGCATACGCTGTGACAAAATGATTAAGCTCTCGAAATAAGCGAGATGCCAATTTGAGCGAGGAGAATGTAACTGGTGCTGGGAACTGGAATCGAGACTCCGAGACTTGCCACAGACTCTGACGCACAGCGAGGGGCTACGCTTAATTTCCCAATTAACATGGAAAAATATATATATATATATAATTTTTTTAGATGGCACAAAAATTCATTTGCGCTTCACATCAAATTGTGCAATATTCCATGGGGCGGGGGGATTGCAAGCTCATTTTCTACAAACATAAGTCGAAAAACGTGCGCTCAACGTTTTTCCTCAACCAAAAAAAAAAAAAACAACAACAATTTTGAAATAAAACGCCATTCAAGGTTTTGAGGACATTGACGCAAAGGTCAGATAGACGCTCAGGCGACAACAAGTTTTTAATGGCGCATGCAATGCATATACAGATACAGATACAGATACAGATACATATATTTATTATTTTTGAGCGTATGCATATCAAGAAATGGATGTGCAGTTAAACGAAAGTTTTCAGAGTTGCAAAAGTAGCTCCAAAAGTCGGGCATAGACTAAGGGTTTTCGGAGCAGGAATTCAAAATTTCGAAGCACAAATAATTTCGGAGTTAAATATATGTTGTGGAGTATAAAAGAAACTTCATAAAATCGCTCTTGAAATATTTTCTATTGTAAATTTTGTTATACTTGAGTCTCAATCAGAGACTTCAATATTCAGAATTCATGCCTTTTCACATTATAAATTTGTTTTTGCTCGAGTCTAAATCAAAGAGTTAAATATTCGAAAGTCCTGTCTTGAAATGTAACTTTTCTATACAAATAAGTAATACAATAGGAATATAAAAATATTTCCCTACACACAACAACAATCCAATAAGAAAGTGTAATTCAATGTTAATATTTCCCTACACAAATAAGTTATCCAATAAGAATGTGTACTATATGATCCCAATTATTATTATTTGCTCTTTCTGACTTATTCCAGACATTTTTAATACAAATATATATTGCTTTTGTATTAAATTAACATAATTTTCGGACTAATGAAATTGCGGAATCAGTAAAACGCACACAAAATATGATTTGAGCATATTCAAAGTAATTTGCCATTAAAATTGAATTACAATTTACTGAATTATTGCGAAAATGTAACTTTTCGTCAATTTTTAGACAAGCTTTTGAAACAAATAGTTGAAGAAGTCAAGAAGTGTTTAAATTGAGAACAATTTCATTAACTGTTGTGTTTTTTTCTTATGCATTTCCTTAAATATAGTCTTGCTTTTTTATTGGCTGTAGATTATATTACATTATAACTTAATTAAAAATCGTTTTAATAACGAATTTAATATTTATACAATTTTCACCGTATTGAGAAATCAAGTTTAAGATATTTAAATTTGGCTTCTAAATGATTTCCAGTCATTTTCGGAGTAAACGTTTCGTTTACTATTATTATTATTATTAAATATATATAATATATTCACATTCATTTAAGTTAAAATGGCAATATACAATTGTCTCATTTATATACTTTATATTTACTTTGTTATTTTATTTTGACATTGTGACGTAGACTCAAAACATTTCATTAACACGCACGGTCCGAACTATATGCAACCTCTCTCTTTCTCTCCCTTTCTCTCTCTCTCTCTCTCTCTCTGTTTGTGCGATTGCCTTATCAGCAGCAGGGTTTTGGTCGCTCTCTGGCTCTCGCTCGATCTCTCTGGCTTTTGCAGTTTCAAAACAAAGTCCATTTGTTATTGTTGGTCAACTTTTTTCAGCGTACAGTAGAGACAACATTTAAAATGCTATTATCTAATCGCTGCTGCGCCCCACAGTGTGTGCGAGTGTGTGTGTGTGAGAGAGAGAGAGAGATGAAGGGAGACAGAGGTAGAGAGAGAGAGAGAGAGAATGCGCGCACTTGCCTTGGCGATAAGCCTAAGCGCAGTGTTTAGTTATTTTTATTAAATTATGAGCAGCGGCAATTAAGTTGAGGGACCCGAAAAAAATTTACATTTAATATAAACTCACGAGCAAAACTATTTATAAAGAAATTTTTTGTGTGTGGCTCAAAACTGGTTTAACCTGTTCGCAAATGCTGTGGGCCAAAACGAAAAAATCAAAAACCATCTAACAATAAACTAATTAAATCAAATCAAAATACGTCGCAAAAGTGCGCACAGAGAGAGCGAGAGAGAGAGAGAGAGAGGGAGAGAGAGAGAAACAGAGAGCGAGCGAACTGCATATAAAAATAACTCAAGAAATATTCATTGAAAATTATAAATAAAATGTTTAAAAATGTTTGAAACATATTTATATACATTTAATATCATATGCAAAAAGTGCGAGATAAGAAAACAAATTGACCGACAGGCTCGTGTGATACGCTCCAAATGTATCTGTATCTGCAAGATACGCTGTATCTATGAAATACACGCACTCGCGCTTCACATGAGAATTTTATGTCTAAATAAAACACAAAAAAAAATATACCTCAATATGTCAGTTTGTCAATTCAGTTAGTTTAGTTTCCAACTCTGCGTTTTGTTTGTCTTTAAGATCAGCCAAGGCAGCCTTTAGAGCCGTGTTTGCCGCTGCATTAACTGAGGAATTTCGACCGAACAGAAACTTAACTGAGACAACGTCGTTATTCTATTTGATTATGCAATAGCAATAGAGGTGTTATACACTGAAAGAAAAAATGTAAAAAGCCCAAGTCAAGCAAATCTCATGGTGAATATCTACGTAAACTTTCAGAAGCCAACAGCCACAACTTCTAGTGTTGTAAAGCGAGAGTACATTACTATATATAAATCTGTTATAATAACGTCAAGTTGGTCACTCTCAAAGAAGAAGAAGATGAAATCAATGAAGATTGTACAAAAATGTCAAAAAGTGCAAGTCGAACTGCCTTTAACTAGCTTTTTATCAAAATAATTATTAAATTTAACCAAGGGACTGTTAAAAATGTAGATATAGAAAAAAAAATATATATATATATATATATATATATATTCATAATAATTATTGTAAAGTTTTCCTTAATTCCTTCAAGTTTTTAATACAGCACTTAAAATTCAAGAAAATCCAGAACATTTTTATTAAAAAATATATTTGAGTATAATTTTTTCAAACAATTAATATTTCAATCGATTTGAATTTGATTCTTATGCACAGCAATTGCCTATGACTGGAAAATTGATAAGCGCCCTACAAATGTCTGTTTTGCTAAAATCAACTTCAAAACTTTCGAAAAACTTTCTAAGAATGGTTTAGGAAATGTTCTCTTAAGATTAGGTAAAATAAGAACAAATTTGTAAGTTTATGCATTGTTCTTAATAAAAAGTATTACAATTATAATTATAATATTTATCTATTATACCTTTTTTACTCAAAGCTTTTGTGGCCAAAAGCTCATTTAATCAATATTTAAATGCGTTGTAATCCAAGTTTTAATTGAGTTTGTTTATCTGCATTTTTGGTATATTTTATACAAATCATATTTTCATATTTTCATTTATTTATAATTATCTAATTAATTTGTTGCACATTTATTTGCACTTATTTCCGGCACTAGGCAACACTGGCCTAACAATAAATATGGTTGATTGTAAATTTATGTTGTTGTTGTTGTTGTATACAATTTGCAAAGTGAAACCGTTGCGTGTATAAATATATGTGTATATATATTTATGTGTAGCAATAAATTTGCTTTCTATTGATTTAATTTCATTTCTTTCAAGATTTTTCAAGGCGAACTTGATATATTTTTGTTTTTTTTTTTCTTTTTCTTAATATTTTTTATCTTTTGTTGTATGTTAAACTTGTGAGAATATATATGTATATATAGTATTTATGGATTTCTTCGAGAAATTATATAGTACTTATCGTAGAATTCAGAACTATAGAGCAAAGAGTGTGGGTGGGAAATAAACAAAGAGTTGAGAGACTATTAGTAAAAGAAGAACTTAAACTTTTTAAAGTTAAACGACGAGTAGGGGGTGGGGGGCTACAACATTTAACAAGGCGCGAGTGCGAAACGAAATGGAAACGAAACAAAATATAAATAAAGATACGCGCAGGCGGCAACGGCAACGGCAGCGACAGCGACGTACGAAGACGACCACAAAGCGAGTGACGGCAATTGGATTATGAAACGCGGCCGACGCCGCAAAGCGACACGAGAGAGCGCCTCAGAGAGAGAGAGAGTGAGAGAGTAAACGGCTAGAGAACGCGCGCGCTCTGAGACGCTCTGGCAATGAAACGCGACACAAAAATTCCGTAACCGAGTTGAAAAATTGTCGTAAAAGAAAATATGCGCACAAATGATATTTGTTTAACAGTTTTCTTGTTGTTAATATATTGTAAAGCATAAAATGTTGCTTTATTGAGTGTTATTTGCGCTGCAAACACTCAAAACAAGCACACTAACAAACACACACACACACACACACAGTTGAACGCACGCACTTTGCTTCATTTATATTTTCTTTATTGGGTTGCGCCAAGTGATTTGCTTTTTGCGCACTTTCTTATATTTTATAACTGTAGATATTTAGCTTGTTATTCACAATTGTTTAGCCAGTTAGTTGTGAATTAGATATTGGAATAAAGGCTGGGAGACACGCACGGCGCACGAACGAGACACGTCGACAGTGGGGACAGCAGAGGCTGGCTCTTTTTTTGAACGCCTTGCGTGGGCTCAACCAGACAACCTCACCAAACGAAATACAAACTCGAACTGAAACGCAACGCAGAGATACACCAGCTGTGTGTTTGCGCTGTCTTTCAGTTTATTCCGCTCTCATTCTCTCTCACTCACTCTCTCTCTCTCGCTCCATGTGTCAAGTGTCGCGGGAGCGCAAAAATATTTTTGCCTGTTGGCAATGCCCAACACTAGCCGCGCATAGTGCGCCTCTGCTTACACCAGCATTCGACTGCCCCACAAATAGAACGAGATGCAACAACTACTGTTCTGTGCTGTTTTTGAGCTCGCTTACTCTTCCGCTCTCTGGAGGCCACTGCCGGCATTTTCATTTTGCGAGGTGGCCCCACAATTAGCGTACATATCTCAGAGATACGCGGCGCTTAACGACAGGCAGCGACAGCGACGACTACGTCAAGAACGGTACGCAAAAACAAAAACAACTTTGCCGTCGAGCGTTTTGTTTTTGTTGTGCTTTGCACAAATTTAATGGTGGCTTCTGGTTGCAAGAAAAAACAAAAAAAAAACCAGCATCTAAATAAATAAAATAAATTTTAAAAAATATATACAAAATTGCAAAATTAATATAAACACATGTAAATAAATACAGTACTGCATAGTTTTCCAAAGCTTTTCCGCCAACACCGGTAAGAAACCGTTGATCATCACACGTCACAAACAAAATGAGATGACAATAAAAAATTTCACCAGCAAAACACACGGCAAATGCAACAAAAACAAATTTTGATGACGAAACACATGTTGTGTTTGTGATGAGTGCACACAAAACATGCACACACACACACACACGCACGCACAGAGAGCCGCAAACTGCGAGAGAGCGCGCCCTCTCGCCAAGACGCGCTCATTTGCAGCTTTGTCGCGCGCCGAAACGACAGAAAAAATTAAGCACAAAAATAAACAAAATGGAAAAGCTCTCAACGTCGTCGTCGTCACTGTCGCCTTCAATTTCAATAGCACTCGGCGCTACTAGCTGTTCCTACACACACTCACAGATACGACAGATATGTATGTATGAATGTATGTGGTATGTACATACGGCTAGACGACAAACATACATATGTATATAGTTTTATTGGCAGCTATTTTGCTGCTTTTTATGGCAATTTTTTAAGCAAAGCGTATTTTCATTTTTTTAATGTTTTTTATTTAATGTCAAAAATCAAACATTTTAATAGTTGTCCCTAAAACTTGTCTGGGCTAAAATTTTTAAAAGAGTTGACTTGATAAGAAACGGCTAATATGACATTTTTAAATATATATACATGCTCGAAAGTTGTTTTAAAATAATTAAATTTTAAGCTAAATGTTGTTATATAGCTATTTTTATTAAAGCTGTTAAAGCTTTGGGCAGCTTTAAGCCTTAATTCAAGCTATTTTAAAGCTTTTCAGCAGCTGCATATCTAATTGAAAAGCTTAATTAACAAATTTCAATTGCAGACTCTTGTCAATTGGCTGTTATTGATAAGAAATATCGCGAGTTCAGCATAAAAGAGTTTGGTTTATGGTCAAAGATATGATAAGCAATCTTCAAGTTTCAAATGGGTCAAGTAAACTAATGTTTTAAACAAATGTAACTATTAATTATTTTTATAAAAATTAAGTTTCAGTTAAACTTAAAATTGTGCATTTAAAAGTAAAGTTTAGCTAGCGATAAGAGGAGCAATTTAGTATGTCCTTAGCCAGTGTGAACTGATATGATCTTTTAAATAGATACTATCTTAGCCACACACATTTGAAGATAAAATAAGAAAATGCAAGCTACCGAAGCTTGTGACAGACCTCAGATACTTGTTAAGGGTATATTCTTGCAAAAGGTACATAACTACGGTACATTAAATTATCATTGTAATATATATATATACTAGCGGATATAGCCCGGCCTTGCCCGTGGCACGTATGTTAGAAAATCAATGTTCTCAAAAAGCTTTGAAAATGATTTTGAAACTGAGCGGACGATAAACAAACTGCTTTCATATAAAAGTTTTCCGCCCTTTTACCACTGTTGCAAGTGGAATTTCCCAAATCGCTGAAACACGTATTCATCATGTTATTATGTAGAGCTTTGAAAATAAGTTTGATGCAAATCGGACAAAACTTAAAATTCACCAAAAAAAATCTTTAAAATGCACTTTCCACCGAAGGAGTTTAGATTTTACGAAAAATGTGAAAAAAGTCTCAAATGATTTCTTATGTAGATCCTTGGAAATGAATTTGAGGGCAAATCTTTGACCCCCATTTCCACCAAGGAGGAATACGTTTTTGGAAAAGTGTGAAACACCCCTCAAATGAATTTGAACAAAGAAATTTGAAATTGAGTTTGTGGCCAATCGGATGGTAAACAAATGAGTTTCATACAAACGTTTTTCGCGATTTTTCCATATTTGCGGGTGGAATTTTCCGAAACCCCGTCTTAACGTGCACCTTCATCACATAAGGAAACTACCGTGAAAATTTCAGCTTTCTAGTTCTTACGGTTTGGGCTGTGCGTTGAACACCAATCAGGACAAACAGTTTTATATATAGAGATGATATAGAGATTATATATTTTTAATTATATTTTTAATTTAAACTCTTAATTTAAGCCCATGCTGTTTTCCTGTTCATATGACGTCATCTCACACAAGATCTTTGGCAAGCGGACAGCAAACAATTTTTTGCAGGTCTTTTTGTGGACACTTTAGATTTGAGTTAAGATTCTTTTGCCAGCCTTAATTATGCATGACAAATGCAGTTAAGCTGCTGATTGTATGCACATAATTACCGCAAAAGAACACAAAAAAAAAAAGAAAAAAAACCAAAAACAATCAACAAATAAAACACTTACCAAAACTGGCAACTTCAGAAGGCAAATGGCAAATGTGCTACTTTAATTGCTGACAGTTTGAAAACTTTATTTTTTTTTGCCATTTTCCTTTTAGCTTTGGCTTCGTTCTTTTTTGTTTTTTTCGTTAATATTACAAACAATTAGAAACCAAATGACGAGAGACAATGCTTAAGCTAAGCGAAATAACAACAACAATAAAAAAAAACTTGATGACCAACAAGAAAAACTCAAAACTAGTGACAGCAGAAACACAATTTCCCAAACTTTTCGCTGGAAAACTGTTTGTTGGCATTGAAGCGTCTGCAAGAGCCCAACTCTGTTTTACCTGAGCCATAATAAACATAACAGCGCAAAGGTGTTGCATTACAAAATACCCTGTAATTTTTTTAAAATTTTGTTTGGAATATGTTAGAATTTCATTAAATTTATTTCAATTCAAAATGCAAAGCTTACTCCAGATCTCATATTTTCAATTCAAGAGTTTTGCGTTACAAAATACCCTGTATTTTTTCGATTTTGTTTGGAATATGTTTAGATTTAAAATTTCAAAATGGTTTATTGCCAGAGTTAGCCATGCAAGCAAACGAACACGATCGCAAACATTTAACACAACTCTATTATACCCCACTGTGTGCCCCATTTGCAGGGTGTAACAAATAGCAAAATCCCTACAACCGCAAACACTACGTGAAAGAAGAAGAAGGAAAAAAAACCAGTAGTTCCCAACGTGATGCCATAACTTTCTGTGTGTTAGTTTATGGACGCTTCTGTGGACCCCCCGCCAAAGCCCACGGCTAGACGAAAATCAAAATCAATGTCTGCTCAAAAAAAAAAAAAACGTGGGCTACAGGTAAGAAATGAAAAAGAAAAAAAAAACAAAGCGAAATCAAATGGTTGTGCAGAGTTGGAGCGAAAATGAGTTTTGCCAAAGAATTGCCTTGAGTTGATTTTCGGAAAAAGCTTTGGACGAAGTGCCAAAGAAACTGACATTACATTTGGAATGCTATGATAAGTGTACTTAGATAAACAGAATATACTTCAACAATATTTTATATAATAAACTAGCGGGATGATAAATAAACAAAGGGCGAAACCTCGTGAAAATCGGATAAGATTTGACCAAGCTATGAGGTTGGGAAATTTTGACCTATGTCTATATAGGATATATGAGGATATTTTATCTAGAGGCCAAACCATGAACAAAGACCCATACCACGTGGAAATCGGATACGATTTGACCATAGTTATGGGGGTGGAAAATTTGGACCTATGTCTATATAGAATACTAGCGGGTATAGCCCGGACTTGCCCATTGCTCGTATAAAATAAACGGTAAACAATGATAATACTTCTTTAATATTCCCTAACTCCATTTTCAGACAAGATATCAACTCTCATATTTTATTCCCCAAAAAGAACACATTTAAGACACGATTAGAGCAGTGTTAAATCATTTTGTTGGCCAACTTCTGGACTTCTTATTCTTCGACCTTAGCGTATCTATGCGGCTGTTTTAGTTTCTTTTTGAGAACTACTTGGTGACTGTACTGCGGCAGCATTTTTTGTTTTTTGCTTTGTTAGCAATTTTTTCTTCTTTTTTTTTTTTTTGTTGAAAACTATTATATTCAACTTTTTGGTTTTTGCCCTTTTATTTGTTGTTTTCTTGTTGAAGACCTTAAAGACGTTTTTTTGTTACTTTTTTTTTTGGGTTTTTTTGGGTTTTTTTTTGTGATTTGAGTTGCGCTGCAAAAATTGCTGATTAAATCATTTTGATGCGATTTGGCATGGCGCATAAATCGCTATGAATAAATATATTTAATGAATATTATTTAATATTTTGGCTTCAGCTTTTGGCATTTTAGCTTTAATATGCCTACTTATTTTGGGGTTTTTTTATACCCTGAACCCATTGAAAATGGGTAAAAGGGGTATTTTGTTTTTGTGCAAAATCCAAATGTATGTAACAGGCAGAAGGAAGCATCTCCGACCCCATAAAGTATATATATTCTTGATCAGCATCAATAGCCGAGTCGATCTAGCCATGTCCGTCTGTCTGTCCGTCCGTCCGTCCGTCCGTCCGTATGTATGAACGCAAGGATCTCAGAACCTATAAGAGCTAGAGACTTTTTAGAGAGAAATTTTAGCTGTAGGTCCTCCTGGTGCCCGCGCAGATCGAGTTTGTTTCCGATAATCGATAACTTACTCCGTTTTAAAGTAATCGATAAAAATGTATATCGAAATCCTGTTTTTTAAGCAATTTTTGTAAATAATAAGAGGTAGAGTCACCAAACTTGACATGTAGCTTCTAGAATAGTATATATTTATCGAGTATCTTTCATTTTATACCTATCGCCACCTCCCCGCTACTCTCTATCTATTAGCGCGAGCTGCATTTGGTGTTGGAATATGAGGGTTCAGGGTATCCCCTAGTCGGGAGCTCCCGACTAGAACCTCTTACTTGTTTTAAGTTATGCTTATGTTTTTTCAGAGCTAAAAAAGTTTAAATTTTGTTTTCTGTTATACTATAATTTATACTATATACATATATACTATATATTTTTTTTAAGTAACTTCCTTTTTAAAAATTTTAAATGGTTAATTGTTTTGAATACTGCGATTATTACTTTCTATTAATTTCAAGCATATAAAAAACTCTTTTAGGCTCATATTTACAAGTACGTAAATTTTGTATAATTTCTTTACAATATTCCAATCAATTGTTTGTGGTTGCACAAACCTTGCGCGTGTTTTAATATTGTTGTCAGTTTTGTTTTTGGTGGGTCTATTATTATAAAATATTTACTTAATTTGCTATTTGCTCAAGCTGAAGCGCAGACTTGTTTTCTTTCTCTCTCGAATATAAAAGCATTGTGTGCTGCTTTCAAATTCATGATATTTATTTAATATTGTATGCATTGCCATACATTTATTTGCAGTGTGCGCTTTGGGTTTTCTCTGTTTTTCGCGTTTGCCGCCTGCTTTCGCTTTGAGCTTTAACGTATTTATTTTATTCCATTTTATTCTACTTTATGCTGATGCCACAATTCGACAGGTGTTGCAACCATGAACGACATTAACGACGCCAACGTTGACAGCGACAGTTTTTTTTTTATTTTTTGTAAAAATGTTGGGCTTTTATGTTTGTTTATTTACAATCTATGTACAAATATTGTAAGGTTGATTTTACCTGAAGTTGTATTTAAGTTTAAAAAAACGTTATTAAATATTTTCATCAATATGCATATATTGTTCAATATAATATGTGTATATATTGAATATACTTTCTTCTCTCTTTCTTCTTAAAGTGCTAATCAACTTGAAAGCTATGAATCTTATATATTATTATACAAATAGACAACATATTCCTAAGAATGTCAGCTCATGTAAAACTTATTTAAAAGAAGTAAGAGTCCTCTAGTCAGGCATTCCTGATTGCCGACTAGCAGATACCCTGCAAGCATCTAGCTTCTGTCTGTATATACATAATAACTTTATGTGAAACTGATTCTTATGTCTGGGAGATGCTTTCTTCAACCTGTTACACAAAGCTCATATACCCACTTTTAGGGAACTTTATTCCATAGAAGTTATAAAGGAATTCAAAAATCTCTGAAAGCATATTAAAGCCCTGGAACCCAGAAATGAACGGAAAATATTCCAAACACGAATAAAATACTTCAAACATTTAAAATAATAAAAAATACATTTTAATTTACTTAAAGCTTAGAATATAAACAACAAATAAATGTATATGCAATAATATGCAAGGTAATTGTAATGTTATTTCTGTTATATAAAAAAATGTATAATAAAATATTATAAGTTTTATACAGGGTATGTTTAAGTCTCTCAACAAATGGTTCTATATGTTAGCTGTTTGTTGCCAAGCGGATCTGTGACTCCGGAATTTGCTTTCTCGGCCAGCCAAATCTGAAGCGTTCAGTTCTACAGCTGCCAAAGCTTGCCTCGGCCCCTACCCTGCCAATTAGACACCATCTGATGATAGTTTTGTGGTCTCTCTCTCTCTCCCTCTCTCTCTCTCTCTTTCTGGTCGCCAAGCAAAGTCATCAGGCAGTGCCAAAAGCAGGCAACAAGCAACACACGAGCAGCGACACGTGCTTACAACGAAACTCAACAAGCCAGGTGAGGCAGCACTGGCGAACCGGTGGAGACGGGCGGGGTGGGGAGGGGAGGGGGCAGGTGTCAATGTTGTAAGCCGGTGTGAAAATGGAATGTGCAGGCAAAAATATGCACACGCAGAGGTGATGTCTGTTGCTGCTGCTGCTGCTGCGGCTTGTTGTTGCTGTTGTTTGTCTGCGCTTATGGAATTTTTTATGAATGATGCAGCAGCAGCAACAACAGTTGCCGCTTTTGGCGTTGATGAAGTGCTGAAAAGCAACGGCAATTGCTGTTGTTGTTGTTGTTGTTGCTGTTGCTTAACGCTGCATTTGTTTATGAATTAATAAAATTTTAATTATGTTGCACATATAATTGCGCACTTGTGCAGAATAACATGGCAGCAAATAAGCTGCTGCTGCTGCAACAACAACAACAACAACATCGGACAACAGCAACAATAACTGTGAATGCTAATGGGCAACCAAAGTGCAATTTGAATAATTGATCGCATGAACATTTTTATACATTTTAATTAAAATATGTTACCTACACAAAATGAGAGGAAACAACATATGAACAGCCGCATGTAAAACATAGTTCCCAAACATAGTTCCCCAGGTTGCATAAACCTTCGACTAGCTGCCATTAATATATGCCACAAGTAACACGATGGTTCTATATAAGCACAATATTATTTAACAGTGTTCTGAAACAAAAAATACGAACCCAAAAAACCAGAGGACGATCTAGTACCTGAATTGCCCTTACACAGATTCGTACAAAGTAGATTCGTAACACAGATTCGTAACAATGCGTGAGCCTTAATTGAATTTATGAAAATCGCATAGAAAGGCGATTCATTTAGCGACAGAGGCACACAGAAAGAAATCTAATGAAAATCGCATAACTCTCATTCTCTCTTTTTCTTACACACACTCAAAGCTCCATTCAGATTCATTTTTAAATATCGCCTTTCTATGCGCTTCTCATTACATCAATTAAGGCTATTTAACAGCTATTTTAATAACATCTTTATCTTGTTCATATCTAAACTGTTAAATTTTTATCCATGAACTTTTTGCACACAATTTTTCACATTTGACCCTAAGCAAAAATGGTATCCACATACGAACAAATTTGATTAGCTTAACTTCCAGTTGAAGTTGCCCAGCACAGAATTCCGCGTATTGCTGGCATCAAGTGACTTTGTGTTATATATACTTATATCAGATATAACAAAAAGTACATAATTTTGTATTTTTTTATAATTTCTAAGCGTTCGTTCACACACAAACAACAGATTATGTACAATGTCTTCAAATTACACGGCTTATCATTTAATAAAATTCAGGGAATTCATTAAAGAACGAATAACAAGCAGCAACAAAAAAAAAAATGAACTAACTACATATTTAAATATATCGAATTTCCTAAGTAAATAAACGAACGCAAAGCCAAAGTTGGGGACCGCAAAGAACGAACTATTTTGTACCTAATGCGTAGGTTAAAGGCATGCCATAATAATAACAACAAAAACAACAAAAACAGCAAAACTGAAGAGCCAAATTCCTGGTAAAGCTCAAATCCTGTTTACTTCCTTTGAGCTACCTAAGCAACCAAGAAGACACAGCCACTAAATCTTCTATAGGTAGTTTTCAGATGCTTTTGTATCTGCAGCTGTTTGTGTGCGTGTGTCTGTGTGTGTGTGTGTGTGTGTGTGTGTGTGTGTGTGTATCTATGTGTGTGCTTGTGTGCCTGTTTATGTGCTTCGGTTTTCATATATCGTCTCGTCGCTGATTTATTATTTACTTTATAAAAAATGCCTCTGCCTCAACCTCAGACTCAGCTTTGGCTTTAGCTTTAGCGAATCTTTTTCTCATCATTTGTGTGTATTTGTTTGTTTTTTTTTTTTTCGGGCGACTTTTGCTTAATTTGTGTCTTGCAGGGGAACGAACGGCTTCTATCCATTAGATAGAAAGAGCGAGGGAACTGCACATCTCCCTGGCAGAGGTTTCTTCACGGAAATCTTGTTAAATTTCGCTTGATTGAATTTGCCTGCATTTGTCGGTTTCTTTATTTTTTTCTCCACATTTTATTTTATTTTATTTTATTTTCATTTTTTTTTGTATTTGTCAAGCGCCTCAAACTGACCACACGCACAGCATTCGAGTGCAGAATAGCCGGGAGAAGCCATGGCTGAGCCGGTGAAATGTTTCTTATGTAACTCATAAATTGCAATACAAACACATATATCAACATTATAAAAACACACACAGCTCTCTAACCGCACAATTTATGGCAAGGAAATGAAACATAAACAAGTTTTTCTGCCGATTTCAATAGTTATAGAACGAAACTAAAATACTCTAACCAAAAATAGAAAATAGACATTGTTTGTTAAAATATAATTTATATTATCTATACTATTTGACATTTATATAAAAGGAATGTGCATAAATTTATGTAGCACAAAGATTTAATATAATTAAATTAATTTAATTTAAGTTTGTAGAAATATATACAACATTTTAAACTTTCTCAATTTAAATTTAAATTTAGGGTAGTTTTCTTAAGCTCATTGCATTTTTCGTTCCATACTTAAATCATTTGATATGCTAGTTGGCGCTTCATCTTCATGGTAAATATTTACGAAGGAGCTAATAATTTCAGAGTTGCCATCGTGACGTTCATTGTAATGTTTTCAAACACGTTTTGTTAATAACTATTAGCCATTATTAAAGTTCTACATTTGGTTAAAATGAAAATAACAGAAAAAAATCATAAAAAGGCGATTCACATTATTACAAAAGATGACATTAACTTTGCAATGAACATTGAAGGCGTAAACTTAATAATATTTAGAAACGAACTCAAGTTGAATATACACTCCATATTCAATTTGAGTTAGTTTTAGTTCAGTAATATCGCATATCATATATACTCGAATATAGAGTATATTCAGTAGACTCTTAAGAATGGTCTGCTAAATTAAAATCTATAAACTAAAAATGATCATAAAGAAAATAATTGAATGCATGTACAAATTGTGATATGATTTCGAGACAAATCAAAATGGTTTATAAAATGCATTGTTGTCATATTTCAAATGAAAGTTATTGATGTATTCAGGAATAGTCTTGAATGGGTTTTTGCCTTAGGTGTTACCAAAGAGCTTAGCAAGTTATGAGAGCTTACCTCATAGAGCATCTAAGACAATCAGCTGGCTAGAAGCAAAAGCGTGTTAGCAGCACAGAGGAAGCTTGAAGATTGCAATAAAGTCACAGCGTGGCAGCAGCGTCAGCTACCTGGGTGGAGCCCATAGACGCCCCCCTCCCCTTCCCACACACACACTCTCACACACACACACACATCAGAGCCTGGGTAACAGCTAAGAAAAACCGCAGAAAATGCTATACAGCTATAACAGAGAGAATCACGGGTAAGCTGGCCAAGATGAAGTTCGCTGCACAATGAGATTTATTTATCGTGATTGTGCGCTTAATTGAAAATTGTTTGAAAGGCCGCACATGACGCGGCTACTTGAGAGCGCAACAGGAATCTTTGCCAGTTGCCAGTTGCCAGTTTGCCATTCGGTAGTTCCAAGTTGACTCTCATATATCAATGTGACCCATCTGAGTGCTCTATGGCTCTTGGACTGTCATGGTTAACGGTATTTTTAGCAGAAACACACACATATTGACATACATTTTGTACTTTTTTTCTACTTTTTTTTGGTGAGTCCCTGTGTGTGGGGGAGGGGAATGGGGGAGAGTCCTGCTCCTGCGAGCGACTTTTACGGACAATTTGTCAACGACATGGACAATGATAGCAGCAGAAATTGTTACCAGTTGTAAAATTAAAATGTCAAAGCCGACAACAACAACAACAACAATAACGAGAAGAGCAACTGGATAAAGAAGCCCACCCAGGACATCCAACCAAGTGCGGGGCCACCGTGAATGGAATCCATCAACCACCCGTGGAGCAAAGGCCCCCAACTGGCAGTTGTCAAGCAACGCAGCAACGCTCGCATTCAATCAGTTTTCAAATGCGACGAGAGAACAACGCATATTTCTTGGGGAGGATGGTGTAGCAGGGGGGTTGGGTGCAGAGCGGTATCCACTTAGCCTCGGGAGGTTTCGCATGGTTGGCATATGCCATGATATGATCATTTCTAAAATAAGCTTCCATTTTATTTGCAAAAACGATTTTGGACTAAAAAGCCTCTTCATAACTGTGGTTTGGGTGAGGTGCGGGCACTTTACCAAATTAATTGGCTGGATTAGCTGTGATTAAGAAGTACATTTAAGATACATTTAGTCTGAAGGGTTAACCTTTTCTTTCCTTTCCTTAAAATAATTAGAGAGCACTGTGAACTATTGGTACCAAAACTTTAACTAAATTAATCAGCAAGTCCCATACATCGAATATACATATTAGCAAACAAGTTTAAATATTACTAAAAATTGTGGCATTAATATAAATAACATATACACAATTGTCTTAAGCTCTTTAGAAACTATTTGTAACAATCTTTAGACTCAACAAATTTACAAATGACAATGCCTCTGTATAAAACACACGGTCTTCTATTCTCACAAGAAATGGCAATTAATTAATTTTATAAGAACTTTCTATTCGTTAACTTATACAGCACTAACATAAAACTTTAACAACACTGCAGAATAGATAAAAGTTCTTTAAAATGGAGATGGACTACCTCATAAAAGTAATATGTTAGATCGTTTTGTATTCTTAATGTATTATGAACATATACAGCACTGTTGTAAGACTTTTTAAGACGTTTACAACACTAAAATTGTTTAGAAATGGACATAGAGTAACTCATAAAAGTAGTATGTCTGCACAGTTTTGCTATTCTTTAACATTTTTAGCTTATGCAGCACTGTTTATAAGACTTTTAAAGACGTTTAAAGCACTAGAAAACACAACTAAATCACTTATCTACTAACTGCTTTTAGTAGTGCACATGGAGCACCTCATTAAAATAGTATTGTTTTTAATCTTATGCAGCACTGCTCTAAGACAACTAATTCCACTTACTATTGCATCATTTTGTTATTTCGTTGCCAAGCTACGGAGCTCTTAACTAGCCAACCTGCTGCCTTAACCAGCAACATATGTTTTCAGCCATCAGGCAAAAACACAGAGTACCACCCTAATGACAAGGAGCCACCCACACACCCTTCAGCTCCACGGGTGGGTTGCGCACAATTCCATCAGTAACAATAACACAAAATACTTTGCAGAAGGAGCGCTCGATGGCATCCTTGACAAGTCGCCTACACCACCCGTTGGCACACGTTGGATTCGCTGTAATGTAATGTGTTCCCCTTAATAGCATCCCGCCCCAAACCCACATGCATTTTATTTTATGCGTTGGTTTTTTTCCAAATTGTTTTACTTTGATGTTTGTTTTTATGTTTTTGACTTGTTGCATTTGCAGTTGATATTTTGAGTTAGGATTTGATAAATAAAATCAATTCATCTCGTGGTATAATTTTTACTCAATGAAACATAAAACCCGAAAAAGACATGTACATACGTATGTGTATTACACAAAATAGAAGCCAATTTTGGTGAGTTGCTCGAGTGTGAAATACCCTGTAACTGCTGTGTGCTTGCAGAACAATTTTTAATTGAGAAATAAAAGCTTCAATAGTCCTCGACACTATCAATAGATTTTTATACCCTGAACCCATTGAAAATGGGTAAAAAGGGTATATTGTATTTGTGCACAGTGCAAATGTATGTAACAGGCAGAAGG
Source organism: Drosophila ezoana (assembly GCA_035045725.1). NCBI lineage: Eukaryota > Metazoa > Arthropoda > Insecta > Diptera > Drosophilidae > Drosophila > Drosophila ezoana. The sequence continues at coordinate 7,258,356 of JAWNOU010000005.1, forward strand.
AAGCATCTCCGACCCCATAAAGTATATATATTCTTGATCAGCATCAATAGCCGAGTCGATCTAGCCATGTCCGTCTGTCTGTCCGTCCGTCCGTCCGTCCGTATGTATGAACGCAAGGATCTCAGAACCTATAAGAGCTAGAGACTTGAAATTTGTAGATGTAGGTGCTCCTAGTGCCGGCGCAGATCGAGTTTGTTTCCGATAATCGATAACTTGCCCCGTTTCCAAGTAATCGATAAAAATGTATATCGAAATCCTGTTTTTTAAGCAATTTTGGTAAATAATAAGAGCTAGAGTTACCTAACTTGACATGTAGCTTCTAGAATAGTATATATATATCAAGTATCTTTAATTTTATACCTATCGCCACCTCCCCGCTACTCTCTATCTATAAGCGCGCGCTGCATTTGGTGTTGGAATATGAGGGTTCAGGGTATCCCCTAGTCGGGAGCTCCCGACTAGAACCTTCTACTTGTTTATTTATAAAATCATTAAATAACCATTTATTTTATCATTTATAAAATCGTTTAGCGAAGCAGCAAACCCCTCGGAAAATAGTCGGGCACAGATAAGTCTATGACTTAACTCTGACATCCCAACAAAAATATGTATATGCCTTGCAGTTTGATCAAGGGGTGTTAGTTTAGCGTATGTATATACGTAAAACATGCTACTATACATGCTACATTTAAAGTCAGGAAATCAGGTTAATGCCTCGTCGGGCAGTTAAAACCGTAGCCGGATGATTTTCTGGCCCAGCGACTAAACGTGTGAATTTTATGAGCTGGCTGAAATTTTAAGAGGCTTTCAATTTAATGGGCCAATGCGATGCGTTAAGAACACCAGACCAGGTGAAATAAATTGCAGAATTTCAGAAATGCATGCAAAAAAGATTGTACACAGCTCTACAAAGATGCTGGCCGAGAAGACTCGGGTTTATTTATTGTTCGATGCTTTATGACAATATCCTTTGTGCGGCATTTTCCGGTTTTGCCTACACTCGCACCAGGTGTCGACGACTGCATGCGTCAATTACTTAATTTTAATGGCTTTTATTATGCACTCGCACACACGAGAAAGTCTAAAAGGCCAACACACACTCACACACACATACGAACATACGCCCATAAACAACGCCCGCCGTGTGGGCCATTAAAAATAAATAAAAGCCAATGAAGCCAAGTTGGAAAAGCCACTGGCCATGGAGCTACTTATTCAAGTGCAGGAAACAAGGAAGGCAGAAGAACAATTTGGCAAGAAAAACTGAAGCAAACGAAGCGAGAAAGATCAAAATATCTTAATAAGCAAATAAGTTTTCCATACAAAAATATACTTTCCGATCGATCGGTCGATCTATATGATAAAGTAGTTAAACCTTTAAATACCCAATTTGGTCAAGACATCTTGTTAAACCAAAAAGTTTTTCATAGAAGAATTTGATTATCGGCCGATCTTTGCTATGGTAACCATATAATATAGGTGTTAATAAGATTAGATATATCAATGAGGAGCATAATGAAGCTAACAAATTTCTTGATAAGCAAAAAAGTTTCCCATACAAGAACCTACTTTTCGACCGATCGTTCTCATGACAGCTTTAGTATATATTGGTCCAATCCGGCTGGTTCCGACATACAAAGATGGACATATGAGAAGTCTCATCTTTATAATTCCTTCTGCAAGAGTATAAAAATGAATGCTCCAATCAAAATTAAGAAACTCTGAAAACTAAATAATTACTCTTTCTAATTCAATTTCGACACCAAAGTAAAACATAGTATACGCTGCATAATAAAAGGAAAATCCATATTTTGAAATATATAGATAAAAGAGATATAGATCAGATCAAACTAAATTAACTTAACAAATGTTTACAGCTGTTTAGAATAACTGCGTAAAATATTAAATTATTATTAAACCTATAATAATAATAATATTCTAATCAAAAAAAATGTATTAGTACTGATTAATTGGTATCAACTATGCAAATATTTTATTGTCTAATTGTTGTATGTTTAATAAGCTAGTTTAATTAATCAATCACTTAAAATAAATGTGTATAGTTTAATAGAATATTTTAAGACAGATTTAAACTATGCAACAGGTGGCAGGTAGGCCCTATCTTAATGACCCCAATCAGAATTGCTAATTGACGCATTGTAAGAAGAAAATTAAAATAAAATAGGTATATATAGATGTATATCATCTATTTATATACTATATAAAAACTCACCTGCATAGCTAAACAGAAAATCCAAGCCAAATGGGGCTGGCGATTTGGTTACTTGGATGGTATTTGGTGCGAGTCCGAGTTTGAGTGGCTTTATATCTATCCACTTGTTGCTAACTGCCGACTGCCAACTGCGCGTGTGTTGTAGTTGTATAGATTTTGTTTATGACGCCCCAACAACAAATAAACAAAACGCAGGTGTCGTGTGAGGCTTTTCTTGTTGTTGTTGCTGTTGCTGTTGTTGTTGTTGTTGGTAAATTATTACAGCGCGACGAAGACGCAGAATACGAAAAAAACATACTCACACACACACAGAAACGAACGCACACACATATACACTACAACTACAGGCACACTTTCAATTACGCACTAACCGTAACAATTGTATAAACTTCATGTAAAAACTTAAGCTTGGATTGCACTTGGAATTTGTTTATGAAATTGAATGGTTATTGTTGTTGTTGTCGCAGGCAGCAGCAACAAAAACAAACAGCTGCACACTCTTGCTGTTTGGCGGTATGGTGAGTATGCGCATCCCGAAAACCATGCTCATGATTCATATTTTAAAGCATTTACACGATTGCTTTTAAGAATTTGAACATTAAATACGCAATTTAGCACTTTAAAACCCCTCATTTAATGGTAAGCAACAGCACAAAATATTAATAACAATAAAAAGTACAGCGTTTAATAACACTAGCCTAACACTTGCTAGCACTGAATGCGTTCACAACTGTTGCGCACAGCTGAGTGGGGCTACGTATGTACATATGTACATAGCTGAGCGCACGGGCAGACATCGCCACCACGGAAATACCGATAGCTGATTTTATATATAAATTGACAAAAAAGGTGAAATGTAAATAGTAATCAAATACTATTCACCCAAATCTTAAATGCAAAATATATGTTCATTAGATTAAAAGAAACGCCTATAAACTGTTCGTTCATAAAAAATCATTTTGAATATTTACTTTGATTTCACAACTTTTAAGCAGCTGTTCTTTTTGCAACGCTTCGCAACACTAATTCACATGGTGTGCGGAATTTAGTTGCCTTTTGCGGCTTTTATTTGCCTGGAACTGGAATACAATTGCTGCCCCTTGCATTTAAGATGAGTGAGTTTCAAACATGGCTCAACGATCAACTCCGGCTGCTCAACACAGATGAAAGTGTATTTGGTGCGTACATAATTGGCATTTTGGAGGGCGAGGAGGAAACGCAAGATGAAAAAATAGAAGCACTCGAAGGCATACTCAGCGGAACAGGCGTAAGCTTAAGCCTTTTTCCCAGTAATAAACCCTATTTATCGAGCAGCTAACTTTTGCAGGCATCTAACATTGAGGAGCTGGTAGCCAGCATATTGCAGAAGTGGCTGCAGAGCCATCCCAGTGCCGATGAGCCGCCCAAAAAAGGTCTGGACATTGATGTGAATGCACAACTAGCCAAGCTGCTTGAACAGCAGAAGCTGCAACCCGCCGCCAAAGAGCGTGAATACACCGAGGAGGAGCTGCGCATTAAGCAGCAGATACTGGCTCAATATTCACAGGTTTGATTAGGCTGAAAAGCTTAAAAGGGCAACTCGAATTAATTGTTATGTCTGGTCCCATCATTAGACTGCCGTCAGCGAGGAGGAAAACGAGGATACCGATGTCGAAAGCGCTGAACCCAGCGGATCGGGCGTCGTGGCACCGAACACCAACAAGTCGGACGTCGCCAATCTGGCCAAGGAGAAGCGCGAGCAGGCGCGCCTGGAGAGTGCGGCCAAAAAACAAAAGGACAAAGAAGATCGCGAGAAGCAAAAACAGCTGCGCGAGGAAAAGAAAGAGAAACGCAAAACCGTCAAAGGCGAACGTCGCCGGTAACCGGCCCAAATCCCGCCTGCCGCCACTTCAAGCACCCTCAGCACAGATCAGTGCAAATTTTTGCTGTCTCCCAGAGACATTAAAACGAAAACGAAAAACAAAAACAAAAAGAAAACCTCTATAAATTCAGTCAAAATAATAGTTATATACAATTTGTATTGCAATCGAACTACCAAAGTATCAAATTGTAATTATTATATCAATGTATTTTGTTGCGAATTGAGTTGATATTTCAAATTGTTTTTACTAAATTCAATTTAAATTGCAATCGCATTTTTAATTCAATTTCTAATGCTAACTTGACTTTCTAAATAACTTCTAGGAATTATGTTTAGAACCCATTTCATATATAATTAATAGTAGTTAATAGTGTTTCAATTTATGGATCATCATCCTCCTCGTTCTCATCCTGCTCTCTGTCGGATCCCGGCTCCGGATCACCTGCGCCATCGTTATTGTCATTCTCATCATTGTCCGCGGCGCTTTGACTTTGCTCATTTTCCGCCTGTAGCTCTGCAGATAGATTTTTAATAGCCTCTATATCATCTAACTCTATTCGCCTATTGTTAGGATCCAAGCAATTGACTTTGACATCTATGAAATCACCAATGTGTTGCTCATCCCAGCTTGAATACTGAAAGAGAAGATTAAATACAAATGATTTGTTTTCAAACAACGGTTTTTATATTAGTTTGATTTGTTACAAATTTGTAGTTAAAACTTATCTTATTATAGTAAAATTAATAAATGCCAAATTTTGTCAAACTATCCATGGTTAAAAAAGTTTATAAACGACTTTTATTTTCGGCTATGTATTGTATAATTTTTGACATTGAATTATTGACCTGACTATTTATAGTAATGTATTTTGTAGAAAATTATTCCTTCATCTACAGGGTACAAATCCCTTATAACAGTTTATTCCCAATGATATTATATCGGAGTTCAGGTCTATGCAATACTTCGTTCTTAGAAACTATTAAAATCAAATATATAATGTTGGAGCTCCCTTTCTGACGCCTCGTACCTTTTACTTATACAATTTATATAGAACAGGAATGTCAAATTAAATAGACCTTACCACAGAGCTGGAAGTAAAGAGCAGCTGTTGCTCCTGCGGCTTGGCCGCATCCTGTGACGTTTTGACGCGCAAATATTTTTGCAATAGATTCGTTTGCTCATCCTTGCGCCAAAGGCACAGGCGACTGTTCTGCAGCCAATCCTTGTCCATTAGATCCCGCTTGTTAAGCAACAAATCCAGTTGGGTCAATTTAACAAACTGCTTCTTGGGCGGCAGACACTGCATTCGCTTCGATGTGGAAGTGCTTGCCGCGGCGGGATTATCGAAATCGTCATCGCTGGGTTCCGTGTCCAGCTCATCGTCATCATCGTCATCGACGGACTCAAAGTCCTCATCGCTTACCTTAGGCATAGTGGCACGTCTCTTGGTTTTGGATGCAGCCGATGAGGCTGCCTTGCGCTTGCGTCCTACGCCGCCAGCTTCGCCGCCGCCGCCGCTGCTGCTGTTGCCATTGGCACGTGACTGTTTCTGTTGGCGCTTCTTGTTGGGCCGCCAGTCCTCCTCGGAGTCATCGTCGTCGGGACTGAAATCCTCCTCGTCGGAGTCCAAATCAAACGTGGTGGTCACCAGTTCGGTTCGACTACGCATTTTACACCTGAAACTGCCAGAAATTCTCTATCCTGTATTTTCTCTAGCGCTGACTGCGGCTGCTGCGTCGCAAAGCTGACTGAAAATTGTTGTTGTTGAGACTCCACACAAATTGCAATACATCTTCTCAGAAGCGTCCATGTTGGGGGTTGTTTTGCTTGGTCTCCGGACTCTCAGCTTCTTTCCAAAAGCTTTTTGTGCCTGAAAGCTTGCGGCAGCGTTGCATTCGTCAGGGGATTTTCTGCACAGTGAGCTTTTATTACTTTCATTTGTAAGCTGAACTTCGGAATTAAAATGCAGCATCAAAAAAGCTTTCAAGAGGAGAAAACTTATAACCGTAAAGGTTAATTAAAGTGAACTTGAAATTAAGAACCAACAAAAAAGTTTCTTAAACAAAAACTGATTGCTTGAAAGATACTTTCTAAAAACTTTATACATTGTGTGCTATATTGATAAGATTTTGCTTGTATAATATTATAATCTATGTTTAGCCAACTTTGAGAATGCATTTATTTTCCAAAAATATTGCGCTAATAAATAACACAACTTAAGAGTTTCATAATTTAAAATAGCTATAAAAATGTAATATTTTTAAATTTAATATGCTATATCGACAATAATTTTTATTTCATTGTTTTTTTAGGCAGTTATTTGACATTGTGCTTTGATTTTGCCAAAATAAGCAGCTATATCCATGATTATCAGGAGTATTTTGGCAAAATTGTTAGGCCCTCTACAAGGGGCAGAAACATATGCGACAAGCATAAAAAATATTTTAAAAAATTGTTATTGCATTAGAATAAACTTCTAGATGAAGTACTCTATATGATGGCTACCTGGCATTTCTGAGTACATGTATGCAAATATCATAAAAGCGTCTATAAAATTGCCTAATAGTATTGTAACTTTTGGAATAGTCAGCATATGCGAACTTCATCAGTTTTTCTCATGCTCTCGCTGTGTTTGCTTTTGTGAGATTTGTCCAGTTGCAGAAGACGCTGTCGAAATTCACGCATACGCTTCACGCTCAGAGCAGGAGGCGTCTGTGGACGCGAGTTCTTGGTGTTACTTTTCTGCTGGGCAGGTTTATTGTCATTCTGAAGATCCCGACGACGCTGACGCAGCTCACGCATGCGCTGGGCACTTGATTTGGGCGGAGTTCTTGTACACGGAATCTCGCTTAATTTGCTTTCGGTCTGGACAGGCGTCTGGACATTGTCCGGTTGCAACAGACGCGGATGGGGCTCACTGCTTCTTGGGCTAGTTGTTTTACTGGCGGGCAGTTTGATGGGCTGCTCCAAATTCATGAGACGCTGACGCAGATCCTGCATACGCTGCCTATTCGGCGGATGAGTTGCAGTGTCAGCTTTCCTGCGGCGTTGTCTCATTTCACGCATGCGCTGGGCGCTGGATTTAGGTGGAGGTAACGAACGTGGATCAGCTGCTGATCTGTTGCTGGGTTTAATGGCCATGTCGAGTTTCAGCAGACGCTGATGTAGCTCACGCACAATGATGCGGCGATTATTTGATTTGGTTGCGGCAGGCAATTGATGTGCGGCTTGTGCCCGTTGCGACACAGTTTGTTGATGCGGCTGCAAGTAGTTGCGGCTCACAGCTGGAATTGATGTATTTACAAAATATAAATAAAAGAGGTTTTCGAATTTAAGTAATCATATTTACCATTCTCTACCGACTCCAGCTTCTGTTGTGCTGCTTCACATTCCATCTTTATCGCTCTGCTAACACCCGGTTCTATTTTTACGGGTCCTATGTCCATTTCAGTTTCTGCTAACTTTTCCATGTCCACATTTGTTGCTGTATTCACTTTGCTAGCATTCCAATACTTGGATACATTGTATTTATCTTCATTGTTAACTTCCGTGTACTCCTTCTTAATGCAGCTGACATCTATAAGTTGTTCCATTTTCAAATATTATTTACCGTTTATTTAAATAACACAACAAGAAATTACTTCGAGTTGTTTATAAAAAACAGCTGTAGCTAGCGATGGTACAATCGGCAAAGTCATCAAGGCGTAACTCATCTCTAGGGACCCAGTCACTATTTTAAAAAAAGTAATCATTAGTATGGCGGAATGAGTTCCTTTTGAATGACTTGTTATCTTATAAAAATTAAATCCTTTTTAAATTTTCAATAATAGGATTTCGTCTTTTTCTGCTCCTGTTTCTTACTCTCTTCATTAACATTTGCTGTAGTTATTGTTTATTGACCCTTTTATTTCGCTTATCTTTCGTTTTTTTTAATACTGTTATATGCATATATGGAACATTACCGACCCCATAAGGTATATTTTCTTGATCTGCATCAACAGCCGAGTAGAATTTAGCTCAGTCCATTCGTCTACTATTTTGGAATCCACCTTTACAGTTTAAAAGCTCCATTGTAAAACTATGCATAGTTCCAAAAGCGTCCATAAGTCGCAACCGGCCAGATCGGACTACTATATCACATAGCTGGCATAGAAATAAACAAAATCATTTTGTAAATTTTAAACTGCAATAATTTATTAAACAGTAATCAAGTCTAATATATTTACTACTCGTTTTCTTAGCTACGTATTTTTAAGCTTATGTAAATGCACCCTTAAACCTTTATTTTTAGCATTAATATTTACATAGATATTTGGTTTAAAGCTTTTTTGTCATTTAGCTGAATTTAAATTGTGTCATTAACATTTACTTTTTTGGTTTTAGTTTTTAGTTTTTTATTTATTCTATCCTTGGCGTGCAGAAAATGCTGCTGGCAAATTTTGTTTATATCAACATCCGTGGCATAACTGAATCTTAGAAAGCCTATTTCTGTAAAAATTTCAAATTATTCGAGAATTATCAAAGTTAACATTTTAAATAGAGCACTTACCTTTAATGACAGTAAACGTGGCGAAGCTTTGGAAACTGGGTTTGTCATTGGTGCCACACCAAGTTATATTTGTGGATGCCTCATCCGATAATATTCGCCGCAAAGCCAGCCTAGTAAATGCTGAGAGATCGCTTCCACCAACTCGGAGTAGAAAGTTTTTCTATCAAATAAAAATAAATTTGATTATTTTGAAAAACTTTAAATTTTGCTTAGATAGATAACCCACCAGATTTACGCGCAGATCATTTTCCACTAAGAGTTTTTGATCAAATTCCTGAAACTTCGCGAGCGTTGGCATTGGCAGAGTTGGCAAAAGATTTGATTCACTCTCTGTTATGGGCAGAGCTCTTAGCTGGCTGACTTCATTTCTTAGACTAATGATCTCTTCGGTTAGTGTATTGAACATTCTTTGGTAAACTTCATTCATAGTTCGTAGTTCGCTCAAGATTTGATTAAATGCATGGCCAGCTGAAATATTCGTTGAATATATATACATATATGTATATGCACGATATATGTATAACTCACACACACACAGTTGTTGACATTCTCTCTTAAACTTTATAGAGAGAGAGAGAGAGAGAGGCAGAGAGAGCTGCACGGCTGCTGAGCATAAGGAACACGCAAAACCGAACCCATTAAAAATGGGTAAAAGGGGTATAATGCTTTTTTCAAAATATCAATCTATGTAACGAGCAGAAGGAAGCATCTCCGACCCCATAAAGTATGTATATTCTTGATCAGCACCTAAAGCCGAGTCGATATAGCCATGTCCGTCTGTCCGTCCGTCCGTCCGTATGTATGAACGCAAGGATCTCAGGAAATTTTAGTTGTAGGTCCTCCTAGTGCCCGCGCAGATCGAGTTTGTTTTCAGAAATTCGATAATTCCCCGTTTCCAAGCAATCGATAAAAACCGATAATCGATAACAATAAGAACTAGAGTTACCAAGCTTGACATGTAGCTTCTAGAATAGTATATAAATTTGCATTTGGTGTTAAAAGAAGAGGGTTCAGGGTATCCCCTAGTCGGCAGCTCCCGACTAGAACCTCCTGCTTGTTAATTTTGCTATCGTGCTCCACTTCTGCTTTTTCTTTTCATTATTTGTGTGAGATTTTATTAACGCACTAATGAAAACAAAGCTTGATTACATTGTGTTTTAGTTCGCGTGATAAAATTCGTGAAAGTGATCGCTAATAATTTAAAGATTTCTATTTTCTGTTAATCATTCACTTTGACTTTGAAATGTTTGTGAGTGTGAGTTAAAAGAGCTTCCCCAAACTTCCACCAAACTGTCGCAAATGATATCACAAACTGGTGAAATGCGAGAGTTTACCCGACAAAACTCTCGCAATCGCATCGGAAAACGATGGCAAAATGAATCATATGTCGTTCAGCTTGTGGCAGTCAAAGTTTCATTTACGATTGTCGCAAGAAATACGGCTAGCGAGCCTTTTGTGATATGTTTTGCGAGCCTTTTCTGATATTTCTAACGAGTCTTATAAAATATTTTCTGTGATACGTTTTTGATTCAAAATAGCTTTAAAAAAAATATTTTTTTAAGCCGGCAGCAATAGTAAAAAAATCTCTTAAATGATAAGGCAAAAGGCTCGCTGGAAATATGTTTTACGAAACTTTTTTTTTAATAATGCCCATTTTGTTCCCATAAAAATGTTGCTTGTTTTTTTTTTTTTTCTAAATAAATAACATTTTAATTGATTGATTTAAACTAATTTCTTAATTATAATAAAAGTTTATACATAAATAAATTAGAGTAATTTAAAAGTATTTTTCATTAATATTATCAATGATTATTATTATTAATATTATATTATATTATATTATAAAATTATATTTTAATTTTTTTGGCATCAGCCTTTTCTATGCGCGCCACTCTTTCCTGCGCGTACTGAAAATATTTTTGTGTGACGCGGTCGAAATCGCTGTCTTCCAGCGCAAACTTCTGTTTAAATGCATCTGTAGACAATAACAAAATAATATTAAATCGCACATATACAAGTTTTAAAAGTAATGCTTACTTCGTATTGCCAATGTGGTTCGAAGGCCTCTAACACACATTTTTTCCTCGGTCCCACGCCAGGAGCATTGCCTTGCCACATTGTCAGTTATTATTTGGCGCCAGGAGCTCCTAATGAATTTGTCGTAGGTCTTTTCACCGCTTTCGACTAATTCAACGACCTTAAGGAAAATGTAGGATTTATAAGTGAATAGTAAAAGTATTTAATTTAAAGTTTCCTTACCAAGTTTTTAAGGGACTTCTCTTCTTTGAGGTATTCTTCAAATGCCTCAAAGTCCCCAATAGTTGCTTTTGGCGCACTTGGCAGCGACAATTTTGCCTTGTGCGCCTCTCCGCAAACTCGTCCCTTTATAATTGATATTTCATTTCTTAATGAAATCAATTCAGCCCCTTGACGATCAATTTTCATCAACATTTGATGCATCAGGCTTAATAGTTCTGAAAGTATATCGGTTGAACTGGAATGTTCTGTAGATAGCAACTCATTGCTATCTGAAAATAATAAATTAGACTCAAATTTCATTTCTACTTCATTTTTATCAACAATCTCAATTTTTTCTGCGACTCGTTTCACATGCCGAGCTTCGCAAATATATTGCCTGCTTTTTCTTTTATATGGCATTTTCACAACTTTCCTATTTATTTATTTATTTATTCATTTTTAATTTATTGATAGCTCGTGAAAATATTGAATACTATTCTGAAAGCGAATAGTTTAGTTATTAATAAACACTTGTTAGTTCACTTGTTAGTTAAATACCTCTGTACAGAAATCCAATTTCCACTAATCACTTTAACCACGTGTCTGCTCGCTTCGGCGGACAATAGAAAAGGGAACAAAGGAATTTTTCAATCCCCAAAAAACACATATTTTACGGGCTGAGTAGGAAACAACAAAAACAACACAGCATCCGAATGCCGCGTCATTTTTACTCTCTCTCTCTCTCTTGACAATGTTGCACTCTCTGAGCACGATTAATATTTAATACAAAAACAACACACCATTTTCTCTACTGGACACGCATTTTTATCGCAAAGATCTCACTGCAACGCTCGTGTGCGAGTGTTTTGCGATAAAAATATATCCCACTCGTTTTCTGCTCACATACGAGCTCATTTGAGAGCATTTCGCGAGACTCTCGCTAAAGGCTCGCATGTTGGTCCGCTGGGTCGATGTTTGTAATTGACTGTGCATTGTGCTTAACGTTATTATTTATACTTATGTACATACATATACATATATATGCGTACTTCATTTAAAGTAGTTTATTTATACCTATGTACATACTTATGTAAATACGTAGTTAGTTTAACGTAGTTTTCTTTGCTGGTTAAAGCCTTAGGAGGAGTGACAATTAGGCAGCCTCTTACCTTCTTTCAATCTGTTAGACATAAAATATGTTTAAAAACTTGTTCATGGATTTGTATTATGTAATTATGGCTCACAAGTTTTCTGACCGCGGCACTTCGTGGGACGCCGCGGTGTCCATTTCCATTGCCCCATCCTGTCCTATTTTCGTGGGTTCTATATCAATGTTATTTGCTGTCAATTGCTCGACTGCTTCCTCAACACACACATTCGGCTCCAGTTTTATTTCATTGCTTTCCCATTGCTCAGACACAATGTATTCACAATGGCCGTTCTCGTATTCCTTTTTAATGCTCTTCGGGTTCACAATTGCTTCCATTCTGGGACTATTTACCGGCAGTTGTTGTATGCAAACAAACTGTAGTTTTCATTTATTCGATATGGAACAATAATGCGATTAGCGATGGTATGCTGTTAAAGCGCCAGTAACAGCAAGTACTTTAAGGTATTTAGCAGCGGCTATCGGCAAGATACTCACGAAATTTAAAAAATAAATTTAGATCTGGGACGTTCTCAAAGTTTATTTATATTATATATTTTTCTTTGTTACATGTAGAACTTAAATTAAGTGTTAAAGCGAAGTAATAATTTAAAATGATAAAGAAATAAATATTAGTCCAATATTTTAAATATTTTTATATACCTAACATATATACTTAATCAATTTAAACATTTTTTTGGTCTCATTGGTCTTAATAGTTTTAATTTATAGTCTTAATATTATTTATAATGTACAAAGTTTTAGTTACAACTAAAATTCGAGTATATATTATATTATATAGTATATTATATGTACGTAACTTTATAGATTTTTAGCTAGTCCTTTTTTTGATTTTGCGGGATCGACTTTTATGGATCCTGTTTTTGTTGATTTTATATGCAGATCTGATATTAATAACAAATTCTTCACGTGTCTCCAAATCTGATGCTTCTATAATAATAAAAAAAAGTAATATATAAAAAATGATTTGTTTATTAAATAGCTTACCAAAAAGTCCAGCTATGAAATGTTGATAAACTTTAATTGGCTTTTTGTTTTGAATGCCATCATAATTGTAAGAAAGAATCAGTTTCTCACTAAATATCTTTGAAAAGTTCTCTGTAATATTGGCGCAAAGAAGTTTTCGCATTTGCATTATCTGAAAAGTAGAACGTAAATCCAGAGTTAATTAAATGCCATTTTTTTATATCTTTAGAATATTTACAATATTTGGTTTCTGCTCAGTTTGCAGCTGCTCTTCTAGGTATCGCAGATTTTCTTCATCTTGAAGTGGAAAAAGGTCTGCAAATTTGTCAGTTGTTAGGCCAAGATTCATTTTTAATAGAACACACATTTCTGCCATTGTCTTCTTTAGATCGCTGTGCTCTTGCAATATGTGATCTTGTTTAAGCAAAACATTCTGCAGCTTTTTATTGACATTTCGTAGCTCAATTCTCATATTAAGTAGTTCGTCAATTACGGAGTCTATAAAATATGTAAAATCATGTAAATAATGTTATGTTGTTAACAAATTATTTAAAAAAATCCCACTTTTGTTTAATTAAACTAACCTGGATTTTCACTAATATACACATGCTATGTTACAGCTAAAAAAACAATTCCAATTAGTTTGATTTTAAAGAGTCTTGTTTTGCTTAAATCGAGTGTTTTGCTTATAGATAAATGTCTGTCACATTAAAATTGCATAAGTCTCTTTCCTAGTTCCTCGAGCCTCAAGTTAAACATATTTTCTGCTCAGGTGTCGTCCTTTTAGTCTTCTCGATCTTTCGCTTTACAAAGTATATCACATAGCCAATGAACTCGGGCTGCAATAGCTCCATGTAGGAAAATGTAAGCTAATTGAACTGTTGTCTATAAAAATAGAAAATTGTGAGAAAATTTGCCTATGCGTGGAATGTATCCTTTAATTTGGAAACTGTAATGTATTACACATTCTCTTAATTTTTGTTTCACTTTCACTTGAAGACACTTCTTAAAATAGTTTTGAAAACAATATAAAAGAATTTCAACTACACAGATGAGTTAAGCCAGTTTCGACTGCTCCTTGCAAAAATGTATTCAATATGGGGATGGAATTGATTAATACTACCAGCTGGTATTGGTCAAGTTTCAAAGCGGTGTTATTCGATGGGATCGTCACATATATCCAACAATCATAAAGCTTTATATGACTGAGTTTGATTGAACATAACACTTGGGCGTTCAAGAACATATTTTTTGAACGATTCTTCCTATAAAGCAATTACAAACGGTCATTAAACTTGAGACTAATTTTCAAAGAAAGGGAAAGTCGGGCATGGACTAAGCTGTGGATAGTCTCTATAAGGACTTTTAGAATAAGAAAACTTAAGCAAAAACCGAACTTCAATACTTGACAGTCTATTCGCTCTCTGATTTGAAGTTAACATAACATCAATTGAGTAAAGTACGAATTGTCCATATTGTCCAATATTCAGACTACAAAAGTGGAAATACTTTTTGCTTCCCAAGTAGCCTGTGCACCTCTTACCTTTCGTCAATCTGTAAGGCATAGAGACGATTTGCGGTTAAAAAGCGGGTTAAAGCGGAGTTATTATATTGCTTACTTGTTTTGTGGCTGCGTCATTTCGTTAATTCTTGCGTTGAGCGTTTCTATCGCCTCATTGGTTACAAAAAATTGATGCTTAACCGGCCCAATATCGCAATCATTTTCGGACAAACGATCATCATTTTCGTCCTCGCCCACAATTGGTTCCGTTTTAATGTTGTCTACATTATAGCCGTGACCCTGATCAGGTACAATGAAGTCTTCGTCGATTATTTCCGTTTTAAGTCTTTTTTCGCTTTGTTCCATGCCAAGCTTCTGCTAACGAGATCAAAATCAAAACCAAATTATTTGCAATTAAACAGCTGCCATTAGAGATGGTATGATATTGTCAGTTACTCTTGTCGCAGCTATCGCATATAGCGTTACGTGGCGAATACAGTAATCGATTAGTTACTTGTCGTGATTATCAATACGGCACAACTATCGTTGCAATTTCATCAGTCGGTCATCAGCAAGTCTCATGCTATTTAGTTCTTTATTCTGTAACGTTTCTTCTTGCCGCTGAAAATCAACGTTAAGCTAATTTAACTTTTCATCATATAATTTTGATATTCTTCATCTTTACGACTTCCTTACTGTATATGCGAGAGGTAGCAGTATGAGTGCTGATTTAAAAACAGAACTGAATAAGCTGACAAACGTGGAACACGTGGCGACGGAGCTATACGGCAAAATAAAGGATTCAAAGCTGCAAGAGAATTTGCCTTTTGGGGATCATAATGATAATGATTTGACCAAGCTGCAAGTCGAAAATACAAAACTCAAGCATCGCTACGCTATAATTAAAAAAAGTATTTTAAGCTTACAGTCACAAACAACTTCTGAAATGCATGACGATGATACTTTTGCCATTACGGAGCACTTGGAAAAAGTTTTTACCCAAGCAATAGCCACAGCCTATCCACGCTTCTCCAACGTTCCAGCTATTATTGCAGCCGTGAATGCGTCCCCCAAATTCGGAGATTACCAGTGCAACAATGCCATGGGATTGTCCAAGAAAATTAAAGATGAAGGCATTAATAAGTCTCCACGTGAGATTGGCCTAGAGATTCAGAGATGCTGTCCGTCATCCCCAATCATAGAGAAGATCGAAGTGGCAGGTCCTGGTTTCGTAAACATTTTTCTCAGCAAGGAATTCGCGGTGAGCTCCTTAACCCGCATGTTGCGCGAGGGCGTTAAGCCGCCAAAGGTGCCAAGGAAGCGCATCCTAGTCGATTTCTCTTCGCCAAACATAGCAAAGCAGATGCACGTCGGCCATTTACGCTCCACAATAATTGGCGAGTCAATTTGCCGGCTGCTAGAGTTCCTGCAGCATGATGTTATACGCATAAATCATCTGGGCGATTGGGGTACGCAATTTGGCATGCTTATAGCACATCTGGAAGACTGCTTTCCCAATTTCCTAAACGAAAGCCCACCCATCGGAGATCTACAGGAATTTTATAAGGAATCCAAGAAGCGTTTTGATGCCGACGAAAGTTTCAAAAAGCGCGCCTACAACCGCGTCGTCACCCTGCAAAGCGGCGAGCCCGCAGCAACGAAAGCCTGGCAACAAATATGTGATGTGTCGCGTAAGGAATTTCAGAAAATCTACGATCGCTTGGATGTGACAATCCAAGAGCGCGGCGAATCATATTATCAGTCACGCATGTTGACAATAGTTGAGTTCCTGCGAAATAAGGGCTTGCTGGAGCTAGACGACGGCCGGGAAATCATGTGGCCCGATGTTAATAAGAGTGGAATTCCTTTGACAATTGTAAAGTCTGATGGGGGCTTTACATACGATACTTCGGATATGGCATCTATAAGGTGTCGACTTGAAGAAGACCTTGCCACTTGGCTAATTTATGTCGTGGACGCCGGGCAAAGCACTCATTTTAATGGACTTTTTAAGGCCGCAGAGCGGGCGGGCATTTTAAATCCGAATATTCATCGTGTCGATCACGTACAGTTCGGCGTGGTATTAGGTGAGGATGGTAAAAAGTTTAAAACACGATCGGGTGATACTGTGAAACTGTCCGATCTGCTTGATGAGGGATTGAAGTACTCCTTGAAGCAGTTGCAGGAAAGAGGTCGCGACCAAATACTGTCGCCCCAAGAGTTGGTCGAAGCTCAAGAAGCGGTCGCATACGGTTGCATCAAGTACACGGATCTGTGCCATAACCGTATTAGCGATTATATATTTTCATTTGATAAAATGCTCGATGATCGTGGAAATACCGCCGTATATTTGTTATATACATATACACGCATTTGCTCGATTGCTCGCAACTCTGGTGAAGATTTCAGCAACCTGGGTGAGATTTTAGATAAATTCGAGATTGTTTTGGAACACGAAAAAGAATGGAAGCTTGTTAAAACCCTGCTCAAATTGCATGATGTTCTAATGAAGTGTGCAAATGGCCTATTTCTGCACTTTCTTTGTGAGTTTTGTTATGAGGTCTGCACTGTGTTTGCCGAGTTCTATGACAGTTGCTATTGCATTGAGAAAAACAAGGCTGGCGAAATCTGTAAGATTAATCACAGCCGAATTTTGATTTGTGAGGCGACAGCCGCCGTTTTGCGAACATGTTTTCATATATTGGGCCTAAAACCTGTTGCTAAAATCTAATACAGGCAGCGTTTAAGAAAAGCTTTATTTAGCTGTATGCTAAATGATATGTATCTAATGAAAATTAATAAACTACTCGGATTTTTCCAAAAACAATTCGTTTTATTTTCGTTGCTTCGATTCTTGATGTGAATCTTAAATTTCTAAGCAAAATATCAAAAATTCGAATTATTTTATTCTATAATTAAACATAATTTATTTATAAAGCCCAGTTTTGGATGTGTTTGTAAAAATACAGT
Source organism: Drosophila ezoana (assembly GCA_035045725.1). NCBI lineage: Eukaryota > Metazoa > Arthropoda > Insecta > Diptera > Drosophilidae > Drosophila > Drosophila ezoana. The sequence goes on from JAWNOU010000005.1 coordinate 7,275,843, forward strand.
TTCGTAAATGTACTCAAATATACAAATTTAAAAACTAAGTACAATTGTTATTTTATTTCCATGCAAAAATTTCTTTTTCAGGCAAGTCGAAATATTTTTGATATTCATAGATTTTCTCTACTATATTTGAAGCAATATAATCCACGAAATTTTCTATATGTTCAAAAAACTGTTTTTCTACGACAAGCATGTGAAAAAATGTATCCAAATCAACTCCGACTCAATATGTCGGAAGTATATAATATTACATTACGATTTTTGGATGAAAGTATAGAAACTATAGGCAAATAAACAACCATATATATCGAGCCGACTTAACAACAACATATATACCTCATAGCGTTGACGACGTACTCAATGCCTTGCAAATAACATGTAAAAACTACAGTTTCTTCCTCTAGGATATATTTATAATTTTGGAACAATTTTTATTTCTTAGAGTACTTAGTTTCATGTAAAAGATCTCCACAAATTTTCAGAAAGTGAGTGTGGATTACGTGCAATTGATATACTTATCTATATCATTTTTATCCTACTTTTATTTTTTATGTTTATATTTAAATACTTATATTTAAAACATTGAACCAGAGTATTTGTGCAATGTCTCACTGTCCTCTTGCATTTCCACTTTTACGGGCCCAATCCCAATAATATCCATAATTGGATATTCTGTTATTACCACGCTGGGTTCCAGTTTACTATCTGAATCTTTGGCAGTCGCAGTAGCAATTTTGAGAGTTATAAAGAAATATTCATTTGTTTGATTTGGTAACTGAAATTTACGAACCACACTGAAGTACATCAACAAAAACAAACATAAATGCTTAAATATGTTTCAATAGTATTTATTCATTATATATTGTTAACCATTTTACAAAGAGCTGTGCCTTGTCCAGTATTTGTATATATTTATTTAAGCTGCTTCTTTAAGCCAAAAAACTTGTGGAAATTGGTAGAGATAAAGGTAAACGCCTTCCACCGGAAACGAACGCTTCACCCAGAAAAAGTCTCATTTAATAACAGTGTGTCAATCGTGTCAATATTAATCTTAATCAAGCATTTAGTCTGTTCAAACAAAACCATTTATCTGCGTGGAAAATGGGTGGAATTCAATAAAATTTAAAAATAACTCTGATGCAATGACTTTATAAATGAACCTATCATGCAAGCAAATGTCAAACTGATGAATCGCAGACATCAGCTTAAACTTTGTACATTTTTTTTTATAATACTTGTAGGTTTTTATTAAATGTACATTTACTTATATTTAATATCATAATACTTATATATTTTAAAAATTAATATAAAATTAGTTTGTAGAATTTCCATATTTCTCATACAAAATGTTGATCACTTTTATTTTTTTATCCAAGTCATTTGGCAATGCTCTTTCTACCTTTGCCAATGCTTTTCCTAATGTCTGTTTGCATGCATAGGGCTCGCAGTTCTCTTCTATTTGGGTTTCATTTTTCTTTCTATCTCGATATCTTTTTTGCATAGTACGATGTTTTTCCAAGACGCGTTCTTTATTTTCGGACATTAGCCTCTCACGATATTTTCGTGCTCTCTCTTTGGCTTTTTCACGGTAACACGCCAACTTGATGGGGTCCTTTTTTAAAGCCTCCCTTTGCCGCCTTGCCATTAGCCTTCTTTTTTCAGTAAATGATGCTTTCTAAAAAAATATTTAAACTGTAGGAGATTTTCGAAAGGAGTATTTGAGGACTTTTGACAACAGTCCGTTTTTCCATTTTCTAATATTTGAAGACATAATAAATTTACAAATTTAAAAAGAACTGAGGTACTAACCCTTCTAGCTGAGGGAATAGCCCTATTAATTGGGTCCAGAGATTCCTTGTTGCCGCACATGCTGCTAAACAAATTGAAGTACCACAGATTCGAAACGTACTTTTTGTCCGTGCCAAAGTTGCCATTGTTCAAGTAATCAATCTTGCGCAGCTCGAGATTGTAGTTTGACCTATATCCATTGATTTTCTTTTGCATTTCTTTCCTGTCGGCATCAGGATAGTATTCCTGATACTTGGTCAGCAAGCTTGCGAATTGAACTTCTTTTTTTTTGGGATCATGGAAATCTTCCGAGTTAATATCCCATAAGCCGGGCGAAGCGCGATAGGCCTCAAGAAACTCAATCAAAAAATTTCGTTTGGCGTGCTCCTCAGGACTGTCAGAGAATATTTGTCAAAATTTAAAAACATTGTAGTTGGTAACGTAAAAGTACGTGGCTTACAGATTGGTTGCGAATTCCGAGAAATATTTGCTGAAACACATAAAATGGGATTACAGGCTTGTTTAGATATCTGATGTAGGCATTGCTCACTTCCAAGTGGATTCCTCGTTATGCATTTTCGCCATTGCCTCGCTGTTCTCTTGAGGTTCTATTTTTACTGGCCCAATATCAATGGTATTTATGGTCGGATCATCTGTTTTTACCTCGCACGGCTCCAGTTTAATTTCTGGCTCCGATTGCTCGGGTAATATATAGTCTTCTGTGTCCCCATTTTTCTTGATAAAGTTTGTCTTGATGAACACTTCTATATTTTGGGCCATTATAGCGGATATATTTGACGAGCTTAGTTTTCTTTTGTCCAGGGATTCGCTTTGGATTCGCTGCGTTTTCGCACTCATTTCTATGTTTATGGGTTTATATGGAAGTAAAAGACTACGTGTTATAAAATACGTAAATGTTTATCAACTCCAGTTAGTAAACAAAACAAAAAGCTAACAATGTTTGAGACGCGTGTTTGAAGCAACAGCTGTTCTTAGTGATGGAAGATGCATTTGCGTGGCCGTGACTGTTCACAAGTATTTTTATGTAGCAGTTTATCGTAGCAGTCACAGTAGCAGCTTATATTTGTAAATTAAATCCGTTGACACAAGGAAGACAATTATTTATTGCTTGACTTGGTTCCTTAAGTGTCTGAATCAAACACAAACACATCAAAACAAGAAAATTTGAAATATTTTCTTAAGAGTATTTATTGGATATTTGTAATATTTGTTGTTTGATAGTATCAAAATCGCTCATCTCTTACAAAAATGGTTGCGTCAATGTGTGAATGGCAATATGAAGAAGAAATAGGCCTAAGCCATTCACGACGCACAACCTTGCCGTTAGTTTTTAACTTTAGCTTAAAACATTTTGCTTCTGATAAGACTTAGAAACTATGTTTAATATCGTTGTTATGCAATCTTTCTTAATAACTCTTCCATTAATAAAAGTTCTCAAAATTGATTTTATTGAAAACCTTGTTCTAAATTTTAATACAAATCAATTTCATAATCCTATTTTTCTAAAGCTTAAGAGCTTGAGACTTTTAGGCCGGAACAAATTAAATATTTATAGTTGATCTCAATAAAAAAAAATACTATTGAATTGATTTGTAGTCGAAATTCAGAACAAAGTCGTTTTTTATTTTATTTAACGTTTTACATAAAGCTGGACAATGTAGCACACTAAAACTACTTGAGACTTGTATTTATTTATTTAAGCTACATATTTAAACTATGTATAAGTATAATTACTATTATATTTCGCTGGCATCTGTTAACCAAGCGCTGTAAAGACGCTGCATTAAAGGTCTACGAGTTATATATATTACATATTTGCTTAGAACTAATTTCTGTATTATTCCTTTATTCAATTATTATCCGTTGACTAATTTAATGGATTCACTTAAGCATTAAGCTACTTATTCGGCTAATGGTAATGCATATTTTAAGTGTTCTACGACCTCACATATCATTTCTCTTAGACTTTTAACCGCTATACGCGCGTGGGTGTTCCAAATATGGGGACGTTGTTGCGTCTCTGGGCCAAGGGTGAGGCGGGCACCGGTGTTGGCCCATTGTTGTTGTTGTTCAGACGACGTTGCTGGCTATCCGAATAGGCACGTTCTATAAAAAGGTGGCATATCTATCAGATGCATGTCCATATACATACATATATACACATATACATACATATACATACAAATATATATATACGTATTTATATTATTTGGTTCTATTGATTTGCCATGCTTGTTGGGTATTTTGTAGGGTTGCTGCATGCACTTTTATTTTTATTTACCAAATATTTTCCGTTTCTTCTGCAAATTGTTAACATGCAATTGAAATAAAGAAATATATTTACAATTAAATTTAATAATTGCTACAAATAATAATGGTGTGCATGCTTATACTTGATGATAATTTAGAATATTTGATGATTTTATGTAAAATTAAATAATATTATAAACATTCCATACCCGATTCTATTAATATTACACACTCCTTACTATTTTCTATCCGACTTTATCGATTTATCTATACGTTCTTCATATCTATTTGTTCTTAACATCCAATCGGATTCATGTATCAAGTGTGAAATGTCACTTTTCAGAACGAAAAATGGGTGGGATAGCGGATATTTACAGTTTAAAGTAGAGCACAGCCCGTTTTCCACAAATTCACACTTCTGAGTGGAAAATGTGTGGGATTAAATAAAATTGAAAGAAAACAGGACTATGTACTTGAACTTAAGAAAGAATGTCTCGTACCTATTTGAAGCTGATTTCAAGTGTAAATCACACTAACATTATATTATGTTGTTTCCCTAGCAAAATTTGATGCTCAATTTTGAGTGCTATTTTGTAAATTATGTGGTTTCTGTACCTAAAGACGAACATGTAATAAACCTTAACAAAAAATCCCATGAATTTCTATCTTCAAATTCAAAATTATTTAAATAATCAATTACGTAACAATATTATACAATATTATATACAAACTTATACGTGCATCTATGTTGCTTACCTCGAAACTTCAAGCCCTGCGCTTCGTTGATGATCGCCGCCAGTGCCGGATGTTGATAGCGCTCCCGGAATATGGCAGATCCGTTCATGCCGGAGCTGCCATTGCCGTTGAGCGTACCGTTGCCGTTGCCATTGCCATGGTGCATCATTTTGTGCTGTGGCGTATGTTGGGGCGTTAATGAAATCGGGGGCGTGGCATTACCATTCTTATAGTAGCGATTCTGATTGGGATCATAGGCGGTGGTGTTCTGATCATGATTGTGATTCAGGCGATTAGCCAGCTTAATGGAGGCGCAGCGCTCCTCTTCGTTGTTGCGCATCTTCAATATGCGCTGATCCTGCACCGAGTAGCGCGAGCCGTGCAAGGAGTTTAGCTGGTTCAGATTGTTTACCTGGGCGCTCAGCTTCTTGGCGCGAAAGCTTCCACCTGGCGAGTTGTTCAGCAGTGTGCCACGCGAAGAGCTGCCATTGGTTTCGGTGCTATCACGACTCGCTGCCTCCCGATAGCTCGAGGGACGATGCGTCGACGGCGGTGTGTCCAGGCCGCTATCATGTGCCGAGCAGTCCAGCTCCTGTTTGTTGGCCAGGCCAGCATTGCTGCCGCCGTTTGTGTTGTGAGTGGGCAGCATTGGTTGCACTAGGGGTAAGGGAAGCTTGGATTAGTTTACGGCTTTTATGAGCAAAGCTAAGCGCGTGTCAGACAGGGCAAGAGCACGAACCACAAAGCTATACGTGTTTCCTTATGCCTCAGATAACTTAAGGAAAAGTAAATTTCAGAAATCTACTTAGTTTACTTGAAGAATAAATATTTATATGATATTCTTTCAAGGACTAAAGTCTTGCAAGATTAAGTCCTCTTTTTTATTAAAAACGCTTTAATTCCACGTGGGAAAATTTTGTATGAACAGAAATCGTAATTCGAATAAGAAATATGGTAAATAGTATAATAATATAATATGACCTCATATTTGATATAAAATGTTTTTTATATATCGAAGACAGTTCCTACTTGAATATACTAAAATTGAGTATAAACCGAACTTGATTCAAAAACGAAAAAGTTCTTAAATGAATTGAATAGAAAATTAATGCCTTGCATATCTATAAACAGAATTTCGTTGTCAAGTTGACAAATTTTGCATCTTGTGTTCGATTTGAGTATAAGGTTCTTGGATATTTCTCCAAGAGTCTAGAACTTCTTTGAGCACATCGTGTTGAGTCGGGAGTTTTTTGTAACTAACCTGAGTGACGCATATCGGTGGGCGCACGTGGTTTGCGATAGAGCCAATCTCTGTCCAGCTCGTTGCCATTGTCCGGTTGGGCGCTGATGCCACGGAAAAGCCGCGGCCGACGCAGCTGCACCTCCGCCTCCTCGGCGGTCTCCTCGTCCACCACCTGATTGGAGCCAAAGCTGCTGTTGATAAAAATGCGCCGTGGCGAGCCATACAAAGCGCCGCCAGCCTGCGTAAAGCTATTTTGGGCCGAGGCATAGCCATTCGAGTAGCGACTCAGATTCGCATTGCTGTGGTGCGGTATCTTCTGTGGCGTGGAGTGATTCGTTGAGATGCCGCTCAAATGATGATTGTGATTCTCATTATTCAATGCACTCAAGTCCGGCACCGAATCGCTGAACAGAAATGGATTGGCGCCCGCATAACCATTCAAGCTGCCAGCGCCGATTTTGTGACGCGCCAGGCCACCGCCGCCGCCGGCGCCATTCGTCATCAGCCAATCGTCCAGGGCGCTGGAGTAGGTGCTGCCTAGGCCGAAGTGCTGGAACTGCAGCGAGGCATGCGAGACGGGCGCGGCTAGGGAGGCCCGCGATCTCGGACCCTGGGCGATCTTCAGAGCGCGACGACGTTCCTTGGAAGTCAGCGTGCATTCCTGTTCAGAAAAGCAAAACACATTAGATATACACCCTATAGAAAAGTAACTAAAGACTTGCCTCCAGCAGCTCAAACCAATCCTCGAGGCCATCGTCGCAGCGCAAGAGCACGCGACCCTCGCGTCCCAGCAGCAGCCCGATGACGCTGTACGAGCGTCTATTCAGCCATTCCACCTTCTCCACGTCCACCAGTTTGATCTGGAATGGTTTAACAAAACAATAAGCCAATGGTCTACAGCATTGTTACAATACAATACAAGTCAAAGGTTAGGCAATGATCGTCGGTTTCTCTGGGTCACGCAACAGGGGTCTGGGAACTGGATTGCCATCGAACTAAAGACGTTCACGTTTCTGAAGACCGATGAATGATCATTCAAAGAATTACATCATTTGCGGTGGGCTTGTGCGTGATTTCAAAGGGAAACCCCATAGCTCCTTAAGACTTAAGATGTAACTTAGCAAATACCCAAGATTCGAACATTTTAATCCACAAATTGCAGTGGAGATTTTTAAAACAAACTTTTTTAACAAACATGCCTTTTTCTTAGATTTATATGTATATTAATGATACATTATATTCTTTATGTATCTCTGAAACTTCTCTTAAACTCATTGTTTGTGAACTCTATTGCAATTTTTCTTTGAAGTATTTTAATTTTTAATTAAAAATATTTTCAGCTTTCTTTGCCCCACAAAATTGGCTCAGAATGTTACGGCTTATGACATCAGCTGCCGGATAGAAGCGAGTAGTTCCATTTAAGATTGCATCGCACTTGCCATACGAAACTAATGTACTTAAATTTAATGGCAGACGCCATAAAATAAATTGCTACTCAATTATTTTTAGCACGTCTTTATGCAAAACTTTTGGCCCAACAATACAACAATTAAGTGCCACCCTCTATCTGTAGTCCCCCCCCTCCCTCATATATCTACCTTTCTCTAACTACTAAGCATTTCTTTCTGGTCTCTGTTCGCCTTTAGTTCTTCTTAGTGCATTTTGCAACTCGGTTAAAAGTCATTAGGCCAGGCTGACAGTTTTTGCCTTGGCCAAGTGCAAAACTTTTTACCATGTAGAACTTTTATTGAACTCATTTTTCCACATTGTTGTCGTTGTTGTTGGCCAAGTCTGGGCAAGTTTATGGGTTTTATTTGCAGGTTGTTGCTGGCACTGCCTTCTGGCCTGAACTTAAAGTTGTTACAGATTCTGCGCTCCAGCTAAAAACTATACGAGGCCATTAGGCAAATATGTCAGCAGCGTGTGGCAATTAGCCAAGTTATGCGATATCAAACGTTGGCCAAGATTTTTTCTCCTGCTTCCATATTTATGGCCAGCCATAATTAAGTCGTTGTAAACGTTGCGGACTGAACGGGGCACGTTGGATCGTTTTTATGATAAATTGCGCGATTTATGTTTACAAAATAAAAATACAAAATCAAAAGGCATTAGAATGGATTCGAAATACTTTGGATATGCGATCGCTCATCAGGCCGCATGTCAAGCCCAAAAGGCCTTGTTGAACAGCTATTAAAATGCGCCCCAATAAAATGATCTAAGGCAACAAGCAGCTAGAATTCTCTTGTGTGGGCTGGAACATGCAAAATATTAATGTAATTTGTGGCTGATGACATAAATATAAAGATTTTTGTAAATTTATTTAGAACTGTTTTGTGCATAAAACATTTATTTGGGATTAGAGTAAAATGTTTTCTTGTAAATTCAGCTCTTGAGTTTTGACATTGATGAATATGAGACTGGAAGACTACGGATGAGGTATTTAGAAGTGCTTTGCAAGAGGTTAAAAATTTATAAGAAAACATTATTAATTTGAATAAGGAAAAGCTTTTAAATAGTTTAGCTCTATTTCCAATTGAATTATGTTGTCTACATTTGAAATATAAGATATTAAAAAGAAAATTGCTTAAAATTATTTGGGCAACAATGGGCAAAAGTATTTAAATTTGTGAGATCATTCTCAGTGTCCTTTTGCCTAGTCGCATACACTGTTCGCTATCTGAGCGTAATTTGGGTTATATTTACAACACGGAAATAAAATGTATCTAAGCGCAAGGTCTCTTAAAGAATGAAAGGGCGTGTTACGCACATGTAAGAATTGGCAAACTATTTAAATATAAATGTGTTTAACTATATAAATTAGTATTGCTGTGTTGAGTGTTATGACTAATTAAAAACGCAGTTCACTTTTACTTTTATGCCCATATGCATAATTATCTGTCTATTAAACTAAGCTAACAGTTTAGCTTAACTGACCCCATTAAACAATTCATAATCGCATTTTCCGATTTTCGACACAAAATTTAACAGTTTTTAGGCAAACTTTCAAATACCAAAAAATCAAATCTGATTTTCAAGGTTGGCATTGATTAGCTGTTATTGTTATTGTTATTATATTGTTTGTTGTTTCATATTTTGTCATATTTAATTGCATTGTCTGTCAAAACGTAACAAAACTAGACGGCAACTGACTCATTTGAGTGGCCCATTCCATTGTATCAACAACAAATTTGATATGTAGGCTTCAATCTATATTGAGTACTCGTAATTCAAGTGAAGCCATTGATTTCGTACACTTTTGATTGATTTGTAAGACTGTGTGCTGTAAGATTATAATAATAATATTTTGGCAAGCATGTGAGGCATTTTGTCATCTTTTTAATTTCAATTATGCAAATGCATTTTTAACACGATTTCAACCTGCCGCCAGGCATTCAACTCAATTAATATCGAATCTTTATATGAGGCGTACATCGGATTGCCGCATAAAAATCAATATTGATTTCAATCGCTGTCAAAGTGCAAAAGCTGCAACTTTGAGGCAACTTTGTGCGACCCGCAGGCTCTCGATTGCTCCGTTTTCCACTCTTTTCCCCTATATCATTATGTACCTACTCCCCAACTCTCATCATGGCTGTCACATCACCTGTAATTATTAAGCTTCGCTACGTTTCACGCGCGATTGATTTCCCCCATGGAAATCAACTGCAGTCACTGGGCACAGAAATGTTTCATCGACAGGCGAATCGAATCATCATTTTGCCAAAGGTAGACACAAAATTTGCAATCACTTTGAAATTTATGCAAAAATTAAATTAAATAATTAGACTGTAAATGAGACTGCCTCTCCATCGCACACCTAATTGATTAAGTTGATTACATTGACAAGGCGTTATTGATTCCAGTTCCAATATCGCTTACTGTCAATTGCCACCGAACAGAGAAACGACGAAATAAACATGAGTATAAGAATACTCAGATACAAATAAAAGAATGAGTTTAGTATCCTATAGGTTAAATAGGATAATTATTGGGTTGTTTCCAGTTTTCGATTTGAGTAATCGAATGTTTTATAAAAATATATGAAATATGTATGCATAATTATTTCGACTAGAGAATCATTTCTGAAGAATATCCCATAAGAGATGTGCAAGACATGTGTTTAGAAATAGGATACAGGTAGAAAACAGATTAATGCACTAAAAAATAAGAAAGAATTTGTGTGTGTTTAAATATAAATTTTAACTTTATAAGTTCCTGGCCTTAACATATAATTAAAGCTGATTATGTAATTAAATATGATCAACTTTTATATATTAACTAAAACATATTTTACACCCTTTTCAAATTCTCTAACCGATATAGTTGGAAAAAATTGAAACTTTGATATTCTTGATATATTTCCATATATATAATAATATAATATTTATAAGTAGATAATTCCACATTCACGCTAAAATCTTTCAAATTTTGATTTAACGAATGTCAAATTAAACGTACTTTTTGAACGTAAGTGTATTACAGACTTCAAAAAGTCGCCGACCCGGAGGCCTCTAATGAGGAAGGCAGCGAGCGGCCTCTCTGCTCAATGACTCGACTTTGTTCATGGTTCGTTTCTCTGGTTGTTGTCTCTGCTAATAAGTGTGGGTGTCTAAGCTTATGCAGACCATTTTTGGTAACATTTTTGATTTTTGAAGGTCTCTCAGGTGCAATATTTATTGCTATGCGTGGAACAATTTGTATAATCACGAAAATAACAATAACTATTTTATGGGCAAAAACTTACTGAGATAATGCTCAGTTTACACGTGTCATCATATTGAGGTAACACGAGATTTTATATCTTGTGACTATTTTTCGGGGAAAATAAACAAAAGAAGGTCAATTGCAAGAAACCAATTTAATAATTTTAAGTGCTTTTATCGTTTGGCATATTATAATATTTTAGATATTATAGCTTATACTAGTAAAAATGTTATCTTTAAATTTATATTTTTAGAAAGCCATACTTCTTTATGTATAAAAAAAAATAGCTTCCCAGGCTTGCATCAAATATTTGATTACCTAATCACGGAGCGTGTGAACACGGCTACAATTATTTGGGAAGCTGTGTATCCCACATTTCATGGCTAAAATAAACCCGTAATACCCATTTAAGGAGCTGATGGCATTATTTCACTACAATTTGTCGCTTTAAGCACTTGAGCACAATTCCCAACCTGTTTTTCTTTTTCGCATTTAATTTCATTTACCTCGATTATCTGCTGCTCGCTGAATTGTTTATTTTGGAAAATTGCCCGCAATAAACAAAATGTTGGCTGCTGCAGCTTTAGAAATTTATTTTAATTTTTAATTAAACTGTAAACAACGGCGACTGCCAGCTATTTATTGATGCTACTCTTGCAGAGATTTTTGTTTAGGCAGAAAAGCTAGCAAATAAAACTAGAAAAAAACTTAAATTAAATGAAAATAAAAGCAATTTCCCATGATCTCTTTGCAGTTGTTGTTGTTGTTGTTGTTGCTGTGCATGTTAAGTGGCATTTGTGTTGTTGTTGTTGTTGGTTGCAGTTTTATGTGCATTTTCCTTATTTGTTTAAAAAAACAACAATAACAACAATGACAATTTCATTGCAATCGTGTTTTTTTTACTGTTGTTGCTTTTCCTGTTTTCTATGTATTTGAATTTTTCCAGCTGCCTTTTAGACTCGTATTTGCTTTGTTTTAATGGTAAAGTTGTGCGGCATTGCATGGTTTGGGCGGGGATGGGGGTGGTAATTGCTCCAGTTGGGCCAGTGGGCCAGGCTCATGTGGGACGAAACGATAGTTAGGCAAATTAACATGCAGTAGCTGCAAGTTTTAGCCAATTAGTTGAGTTTTGCCCAAAAGTTGCCGGCGTGGTAATGAAGTTTTTTCTATTTGTTGTTTATTTTTGTTAAGTAGGTAGGGGAAATGTATGTAGTAGGAAATCGCGCTATTTTAATGAGAAACTGTGCGCAACGCCAAGTGCAAACAAAGTTTGCTGGTAAACTGCAAAAAGCATTTAACTAATGCATGAGTTTCTCATATGTCTTGCACATCGATAAGTTCAGTTTCCCTACCCCTCCTAATAAAAGATCTCTATCGGGAGACCTCAAGACGGCAGAACGTGACTTTATGTGTCAGCCAGCCACAGTGGGGACTCAATTTATAAGCATTTGTTGTATTGTGTTGAGTTTGTTTTTATTTTTATATTTTTTTTTTCAAGGTGTGTCCTGATGTCTGATATGGGACATAAAGCGCACATTTAACGCCCCGCCCTGTCCCCTGGCTTCTGCCCGTACCTCTCCCTGCACAGCTATAACTCTCATAAGTATGACAAACTTATACTCGTAGTTGTCATAATGCTCGGCATAAATCTCGTTGTGGTAATAGAATTTTACAATGCGTAGTAAATAAGCATGAGATGTGTGCGTTTTGTTCTGGGTGTGTGTATACTGTGTGTTTGTTGCCTGTTAACTTGGTCAAGCTGTTGAGGTAACCCCACTGAGGTAACTCTGGATAATTGAGGGGCGTGCTGGAGATGTACAGAGATATGTGCGCTAATAAAACTCTTACACTTAAATATGGGGTAGTGGTAAAGTCTATTGTAACTCCTTGAATTTATGACGTCACTAAAGGCCTGCCTGCTAATTTTGTAAGGTTAGCATTTTAAAATAAGTAGAAGTAAGCCAAGTTTTTGATGTAAACACCATTTTAAATTATTTATTTATTTATAATTGGCGATAGACTATATATATCATATCACATATCATCATCATGTATAGCAGTCAATTATAGTTGTCTCTGTCAACTACTTTTAGTAGTTAGTGTGCTCTTTTGAATCGTTTTTTTCTTTTTCTTTCTTTTTTAATAAATTTAAGTGTCGAAGTGAGAAAATCAATTTTTTAAATCGTAATATACTGAGTCGCCAAAGTATGAGGAGAAGGAAGTGATAAATAAGAGATACTTCTATCTGTTGACACCATTTTTCATTTAAACCTGTTCCGTACTTGATTTGGGAGCGTAACCTTTGACATATTGTATTATTAGTAATTTGGTCAACGTTTGCTCACCTTAAACTTAAATTGTCCCATATCCGAGGCACGTTCATTGGCCGAGCCCGAGGCACGTAGAAAGCAATGCAAATAGTCGCGGGTGAGCACAAAGTATCTGCAATAAAAGAAATAATAAATAAATAATAATGGCTATATTTAAGGTCTCGTCTTAAAGGTCAATTGCTTCAAGATAATAATGATCATTATTCAATAATTATCATTCAGCAAAAGTAAGTTCAACAATTGGCAACAGCTTGCCAATTGCCAGTGCAACAATTGGCCAAGATTAGACACACTTGGCCCTCTTCAACAGCCCACCCGCAGCGCACACTGTTTTTTTTTTTTATTAATAAATAATAAATCATGCGGCAAAATAAGAGAAAAAAAATACCAGAAGTCAACGCCAAAAGCACTTGAGTAACTCGGTCTCAAAAGCTGCTTTACATTTTATGGTTTTCATAAGACGATGATAATAATATTTTATCGTCTCGGTCGCAGCAATGAGAAATCATTTATTAATATGCTTTTGGCATTTATTTATTTTTCTTTCCTTTCGGAAAGTATAAATTTTATTTTGGCAAAACTTAATAATGCATGCCAAGAGATATTTGCTTATAGACTGCTCTAACTTTAGCCATCGATTTATTTATGGGCAAAAGTTTCTGGCGAAAGCAATGAAAATTTTGTTTTTCGAGTTTTCAAAAGGTGGTTTCAAATAATTTACGGATCTGTTGAAAAAGCGAGTTTCGCTTAGGCAACTTCTTTTGTTGCCAAATTGCTCACTTCCCATTTGGCAGTTGGTTGAGTTTTGGGTTCTTGGCACTCGCAGCTGCCTATTAACGTGGTCAAGCAAATTGAGTTAAGGCGAGACGTTAAATGTTTTGTAAGCTCTTTGCAAAACCGTAAGATGCTTTCGTACCGAGTTTGAGTAATTGCTTAGCAATTGCTTGGCTATGGTTAACAAAATAGAGCTGCAGTGATTAGTTAAGCTTGCTAAATGCTTGGAGCATGAAACCTAGTAATGAGAATGGGTATGCAGATTGCAAGAACTTAATGACTGGAAACTGAGGGAAACTAATGTGGAAAAAGTTAGAAAAATTGGCAAAGCAACGGGCGAATTGTAGAACAATTCAAACTGAAGTAAATCAAGCGGAATGAAAAAGAAATTTCAAATGAAAGTACAGGCCTGATAAAATTTTTTTAAAAATTTTAATATAAACTAAAAAGCTATGAACGAGTAAGAAAAAAAACCATCAGCTGTGAAACAATTGTAATTTGGCTTCGGGGAAGCAGGTTAAATTTGATTTTTATTGATAAAAGCAATAAATTCACTGCGTCAAGCTAAGCTAATTTCCTCATCATTAATTATGATGGATGAGTTATTTCGACAGGTAATATAGATAAGGAATGTAAGAACATCTAGGCTGGGTATGCTGATTGATTTGGGCAGTATTGTGGGGAGTTTTAAGCCCTCTGGCAGGAAGCAAGAGCTGGGATGATAATCAGCATAAAGAAAATGTGTAAAAACAATTTGCAACTAGTCAAATTTCAAAAATATCAGTTATGCATTCGACAAAACAATATATCTAATTGGCAACATTTTTAATGGAATTTCCATGCAGCTGGCGAGATCAAATATGCGCAATTGATGGCTGCGCTTAGTGGCTATTAACTGTCAATTAAAAATATGCCGATAAACGTAATTACCAGCTCATTGAGAGAAAGAGAGAGAGAGAGAGAGAGAGAGAGAGGCACATAATTAAATTTCAATTAAATATACAACAAACAAAAACAAAAGCAGAGACCTGAATGCCCTCTGCCACCCACTGAATCAGTTGGTAGACCCATTCGCAATCGCATTCGCATTCGCATTTGCATTTGCATACCCCTATTGAATTTGCATCTCACATTTTGCATTATCTGCAGTCCCCAATATGAAAGCAAACTTCAGCCACTGTCAATTATGCGCTTTTTGCAATTAACAACCCCTGGTTAAATATATTTGCATAATTTTTGCCCGGTCAGCTCGAGAGGGTTGTTAAATTGAACACTCTTTTGCACAGGTATATTCGAAAATGCTTAAAGGTTTATGAAGTAAATACACTAAGCGAAAAAGTGAAGACTTCCATTGTAAAACTAGACATACATATTTAAGATCGCAGAAGTAGGTAAAGGTATATATTTATATTTAAAACTATCTAAGTCTAAGTTCATGCTGCAAGAACTGAATACGATTCGACCGATTCTTCCTATGCCTGTTATATGATACATTGTCCGATGTTGAGTAGATTTTGCGTAAATATGAGGAGCATAGTAAAACCAATAAATGCCCAGTTATGTATATCTTTATAAACAAAATAGTTTTTCTTGCAAGAACCCATTTTTTGACCGATCAATCCTATGACAGCTATATGATATATTCTCCGATCCGGCCAGTTACAACATGTATGTACGGTTTCAAGATGATTGATCTTAAACTGAGTCTAGTTCGCATAGAAACAGACAGACGGATAGACTCGGCTGTTGAGGCTAAATGTCTCCTTCTACACACATTTCTCAGCAAAATTTGAAACCATCTATAGTATAATAAGTTATACGATTATTTGTAAAGAGCAGCCCTAATTCATCTTAAAAGATATATCATTTAACTTAAACAAATTTTCAATTGTAAAACTGAAACTTTGAAATTTAATTTTCTCTATAGAAGATATTTTGAAATCTTGTTAAATTTGTCCTAAAATATGAATGTTTTATTGTTATTTAGATATTTATACGTATATCTTACCTCTCCTTCCAACGCGAGAAGAGACGATCCCGTTGCTGTAAGAGAAGTCCGCGCTTAATGGGTCCCGTCATGGAGGCCACGGGTATGCGACCCGCCAGCAGCGATTGCTGTGGAAGATAAAAGTGCAACAGAACTGATTAAAATACGCATATATTATATATATACTTATATGTGTGTGCTATCATTAGGAGAGGGAGTAAGTTTTTGCTGATTTTGCAAATTTGCTTAATTTATGATAGAACATTTTCTGAGCGTCTCAGCTGTTTTCGCTATCAGTCGCAGTGGCTGTCATAATTCTTTAGCCCCTGCACTTTACGGCACTTTAAATAATTTAAGCAACAACAACAAAAACAACAGCGAGCCGTAAACCTTTATGTCTGGCTCCCATGAGCTATGATTAATGTTGCTTTAAAAAGCCGCCACTTGCGCCGCTTTTCAGCCCCAAACCCTCCGGACAAGCATCCCCCCATTTGAGACACGCCTGCTGCACCATAAATTCCACTTTGGTGTATGTTTCTTTTTAATGTTGTTGTGTGGTTTGTTGTTGTTGGTTTGCTCATAAATGCAATTTATTATCAAGCGGGTTGTGTTATAATATTTTATATTAACAAATGCTTCGTAGCTGGTTAAATAATATTCGCGAATATATGAACGCGTGTGTTTCATAGTACAACTGGCTAAGTTGGAGCATGTAGGCAATTATATATTGGGTTAATCTTTGCGGCTTACGCTTCAATTAACAATGAACAATAATTTAGCGGTTTACGCATTGTGATGAACTCGCTGAAAATAATTCAATATTACTCTTGAGTGTTGAAACGGAAGCGAAAGCATCTATGAAATAGTATCTATTAACTTGTAGATTATTTGTGAACACTTCTGCCAGAAATTCAACTACATATGAGTTATATTTCTGGTTTACATTTTGTTTTAAATTTTATAAGGTATTATCTTAATTCTTTATCATACAATTTAATTAACTCCTAAGTTTTCCAAAAATATCAGCTAACTGGGAACTTAGTATGCCGCCCACCAAATGGCCCCAATTTCAAGAATTTAGTCGAAGCTCATTTGCTCATTAAACTCAATGGCTGCTGCACGTTTCTACCCACAAAAAAAAAAAAGACAACCTCAAAGTCCACTCAGTCCATGGAAACGTTCGAACTGAACAATAGTTTTTAATGTGCTAAATTAAGTTTCGAATGCCTCTTATACCGAGCGCTTCCCAGTTTGCCCCCTCAGAGAAAATTACCCGCACAATTTCTTGTTGAATTTGGGCGCCCCTCGAAGCCTTCGTACTCCTTGCCCCCTGTTTGCCATATTGAATTTGAAGTTAGCCAAGGCATGCCTTTTGTTCTTGTTGTTGTTTGTGTCTGGGCGCTTAAACGTGACTACCGTTAATTTGGCCAGAACCTTATTTAATGCTCTGGCAAAAGCAACTGGCAAGAACTTCTTGCCATAGTATACTTAGATTGTGTGGCAACGATAAGCGAAAGACGTAGCACAGCAGAAAAAAACGAAAAAGTATCTTTATTTTGGGTTTGAAAACCGAAACGAAGAAGAAAATACAAAATAATACAGCGTGTCAAAGATTTATCGGCTTGAAAAAGTATTTCGAATTAAGCGAGCGCTTTGCGGCCGCTGCCTCTGTTGCTGATGATATCATTTCTCTCAGATTTGAGGTTCACATACTTTTGGCCAAAATGTATCTACAGAATACATATACATATAGATATGTACATACATAAAAGCGATTGATGCGACGGCATCTAGCCGGCATGGCCTTTAGCATCCATTGCCTACCACCCGGCGATAATTCATTTTTGGTATTTCGATTCATGCTTTTTTTCTTTTTTTTGTCAAATCGAAAGCCCGTTAGCGCCCCGCTTTGCCCCGTTGATTGATTGATTTTCGTTAGTTTGCACTGGCCATAAGCATATCATTAAGTTGAACGCCCCGAGCCAAATGCTGCCGCGGAGGTAGCCGCAACTAACCATTGGGTAGCTATTTTTATGGCTTTATAATGAACAGCCTAATGCTTGACATTTGTTTGCTGCCATTTGATACATAGCCGCTGATTTATCTATCAATCCATATTCTATACCAGAGATAAGCAATAGAAGCTGTCGAAATTTCGCCTTAAATTTGGCTAAATGTTGATTGGCGCCGTTTGCATAGGAATTGGGAATTTTTAAAGTTCGTTTCGCAGAATTTAAATAGAAATAGTTTACTAAAAAGATACGAGAATTACATTTTTAAGTCTTTTGTTAATAAATTTGATATCTCAATTCATGGTATTATACATTAAAAAAAACTAAATAAAATTTTGTATAAAAGTTTTTTTGCTTAAGTGATAAGTAAAACTAACTTTTTCATTTATTTCACAAAGTATATCAACTAAATATATTTTACGAGATATTTATAATTCTTTATTTGAAATATTTCTGAACCATTTTCAAATTTCTATAATATTTTGATTACAAACTAAATATATGTTAGTAATACATTTTTTACTGTATATTACTGCTCATAAATTCTAAATGTGCTTGACCTCTTTCCACTCATTATCACCTTCATCAGCTGATTACTCAAAGCCATTGGAAAGAAAGGAATACTCATAAATAAATCCGAACAGAATAAAATCCATGACAGCCTTTACTAATAAAGCCAAACAAAAACTTTTATTTTAAAGAAAAATTTGAAAAAAAAACGAAAAAATATAAAAAAATTGAATTAAATTTTCGTCACGTTCTGTGCATGTAAATTATGGCCAAGCATATTACAAATGTTGTTGTTGCTTTTGTTTGTTAGCTTTGTTCTTGTTGTTTATTCGTGTGTGCCCCATGTGGCGCGACTGGGAGCGGAAATAAAGCGTATAATTGTTCAACACGCATCTGTGAAGCTGTAAAACCTTCCAAGAACTTAGCTTTTATGGCTTGATATGAGTTATTTTTATGGCCAAAAGTGTGCCAAAAGCTGTTGAAAATCAAAAGGCAACTGTAACTGCAACTCTTCACTTTGCCAAGGGCTAAAAGTGTGGCAAAAAATCTGTCATAAATCAATCAAGTTGCGCAACCATAAATTGAAATTTACAAGCTGAACAGATGAGCGCGGCTGCAGATGATCATTGATGATGACACAATTGCTCAATAATACGATCAGTATAAGATGTGCGCTTTCAGTTTTGGACTGAATTCGAGCCAAAAATTAAAGCTAACATAAGAAACACAATTTATGACGAATCCACGCGAAAGAGGAGCGTCAGCATCTGCCAAAGGTTTGCCACAGTTCTGTGTTGGCGGCGCATTTTAGTGGGTGTCAGTGTGTGTGTGTGTGTGTGTGTGTGTGTGTGTGTGTGTGTGTGTTCAAAAGTGATTGAAAAATGCAATGCGAGGGTTGTTTATTGAGTAGATAACCTTGGCTAGATGAAAAATAATTAATCAAAATTAGATTAACATTTTTGCGGTTCTCCTCTCTTACATTTTTTGGTATTATTATAAAGCTCATAGTTTTTAATCATTTAAAAAGGATTAAGATTCTTAGAGATTCAAGCAATTTGTTAGCTTGCTTGGCAGACAAGTAATTTTGGGTTTAAATATACTGAATATAAAAAGCATCAATTAAAATGAATTAAGAATTTGATTCATGAGTATAGACTAAAATTGCAGCATCTGGGTCAGGGCTAGGAGGGATTTTCCATTGTAAATAGTTTTATTATAGAAAATATATAAGTAAATATTTCATTTTGAAAAGTTAAAAAACAAAAACAAAAATATGTATTTGAAAATATTTCGTAAAAAATGAAAATTTGATTAAAAACAAACGACCCTCTCAGAATGACATTACGCCTGTGGGCAGCTTAGAATAAGATGTTTGATCTTGGCATCACGACTTTAGTCAAGAGCTTAGCCCATTTTTATTGCCTCAATAGCAGCTTCAATTCCAATTCCAACTCTTAACTCTGGGCCATTCAATGCGCTGAGATTTTTGTATGCCAATCCAATTAAAAACCACTAAAAGTGCGCCATAAAAGGCTGCGGCCAGTCTGTCCAGACCAGACCAGACCCGACCCGGTAATTATGTAAGCGGCACAGACTGACTGCAATCAAAATAAATATAAAAAAAAGGAAAATACCTGAAGAAAAAAATACCAGACATTTACGTGCCAATTTTGGCGGCGTCTTGAATACATCATTGAGCCAAAGGCAAAAAACGCGCCCGCAGCATAAATAATAAAACTTCAACTTGTTCGCTGGCAAAAGCGCGTCAGCTTCCTGCACTCGTTGGATTTACACAAACCAACAAAAAAAAAACTGACATAAAATGCAATGAAAATGGGGGCATTAAGCCATTGGAGTTATATAATATTTTATTTGGCGCGGGAAACTTATGAAAAAATTTATTCACAGATGTGGCGAAAGTGACAGAGAGATAGAGTGAGAAAGAGGGGAAGAGAGCGCTGCTGGCAAATAAACTGAGAGCTCTTCACAACATTCAAAATGTGGCATAAAAACCCCTTCGGTACATTTGCTTATCTGCTTATCATAGCGCATTATTTGCTCTTTATCAAAACTCAACGGATATGCTAAAGTATGTATCTAAAAGCTTGTATCTCTAGCTGTGCACCGCGCTTTGTTGTTAATTAAAAATAAACTCATTTAAATGTTGTTTGCCCTAAGATAGCAAATATCTTTAAATACCCTAAACAACTATATAAATATATACATTATATGTATTTACTACTACAAGAAAATTGTTGTGCAAGCTGATAAGAAATTTCTACAATGCTAGATATGAGATATCGGATGGGCTGTTGAGGGAACTTTTTTAAATCTATGCGTAATTTAAGTACAATAATTATACTCCACAACTTTATTTTTTGGATGAATATGTTGCTCGAGTTTATTTAAACAAAAGCGGCATTTGAAATAATTGCATTAACGACCCCAAAGTCAATGACTTTTGTAAACAAAAATGAAAAAGCTTTTGTAATTTAATTAGGCATACATTTACACACAAACTACTTGGCTAAAATGGTAAAAAATCAGTGAAAAGAACGCGGGGGAAACTCAGCTCAGCGAAGTGAAAATTACGCGACTAGCGCAGGAGTTTTGGGTGTAGGGGAAATGGCAACTCAAAGGTAGCGTAGGAGTCGCATTTTATAATTTTTATTATATTTTTACTTTAGTTTATTTTTTTGTTTTATTTATTTTTATTGTTGCCACTTGAAAGCACAGCAAGTATTTATGACTGCTCGTTGGATGGATGACTGCCTGGTTGGCTTGGATGACTGGCTGGCTGGATGGATAGGTGGATAGCTTGTTGGGTTGCCGACATCAAAAGGCAAACAACGCGCAGTATAAATAAAAAGAAAAATTAAAAAACATTTTATGATTGCTATGAAAAGTCAAGTCAAAGAAAAATCTGCGAAAAAAAATAGCGGACTGTGCAGCGAATGAAATTCAATTTCCAAACAAGTCATGTTGAAACAATGTGTGAAGTTGGCAAATTGTTCAATATTTGCCCAGCGGTAATTGAAAATCAACTAAAGCATCATAAAATACGACTATCTGCCTGATGGTATGTGGCATACGCGATATCTGGTAACTTACCCAGTAAAAGTCCGTTGATAAAATCATGACACGCGCGCCTATAAAAGATGTGTGTTTACTATGCTATAAATACCAGTTTATAGGCGCTGCATTAAATGCCTTTTGTTTTTCAAGACAATATGTCGTATAAATTTCCTTTCTTTTTTAAAATTTCTTTAACATACACGTACACTAACACTCACACACACACACAGCACTAATGATTCTTATGCGCTGCTAAACAAACATTTAGCTATACGACAAAAAAATGAGGAAAATTTGCTGCGGCTGCAAACTCTACCGACACGAACCAACTTCCATTGACGACTATTCAAAAATTCTGAGCGAAAAAAATATATATATTTATTTTTCATGCCACAGCCGCCTAAACATTTTACACATATGGCAAAAACAAGCCCAGTCCATTGTGCTGTTTGCCGTTCTACACATGAGCACGCAAAGTATCTACAAAAAAAGTATCTGTATCTGTAGCCGTAGCCGTAGCTGTGGCTATAGATGTGTAGCTGTTGCCATTGCCGTTGTCGTTGTCGTTGTCGTCTGCCGTGACGTGACACACATGTGGGCAATTCTATGCAGCCAATGGTAGTTGTTTTGTTGTTGTTGTTGCTGTTGTTGTTACTGTGTTTAGCCAAACATGTGCCTACGGTCGATTTTTTTTCTTTGGTTTTGGTTTCTCGACTGGCTTTTATGGTTTATGTGTTAATAAGGCGACCTTCAGAATGCTCTGAGATTTTTCTTCGCTTTTTTGGCATATTTAACATCCAAAAAAGTAAACCTAATAAACTTTACTTGTCTTACATAGCGCTTTACTAAGACCAAGTTTCTTCTTATTTCTCTTTTGAGGTTTGTTGATACCCAAATGTTGGGCGTGGCTGTCGAGTGACACAATGTCTGGCATATTGCAATAGGATTTCCTTCTTTATCTCATAATCACAACCCAATCAACGTTAGCTAATGTTATTTAAATTGCACAGCATAACAATAAAAATGTATGCGGAAGTGAGTTCCTATAAACTAGTTCTCTTCGAGTTACACTATCATTTAAATCATGAAGGAAATCAAAACTGGAGAATCTTCATTTAATTTATACACATATTTTATGATTAGCGATTTTTGTGTCAAAACATTATAACGACTGTGTGATGAGTATGTCTATCAAAATAGTAAACAGACATTTTAAGTTAAGGAATAGTTAAGAAATTGTTTATACTATTTTATGCTGGGGAGGAAAAAAATACAAACTTCGTTTTAAATAAAAAAAAAAGGTTAATAAAATATAGGTGAATATGTTTTTTATTAGGGATTTAATTGTAAGTTGTTTAAAGGCTACCCATGTTGTCTCGCACTCCACGTTTTGGGTTATATTTTACTAAGGTAATTGTAAATATATTTTTAATATATCGAAATAAAAACCAAAAAATTAAATTTAGGCTTTGAAACAACATATTTTTACACAATTCATAAAATTTAAATTAACTTTTAAGAACAACGTTATAAAACAAATTATATTATATATATACTAAATCAAAAATTTGTAAGCATCGGCTTGCATATATGCAATAAAAATAAAAAAATGTGCATTAAGATTCCCTAAGGGCAACGATATCAGCATTGTAAATATGCAGTTTTTAATAATTATGTTAGGCAGGGAACTGTTCTCTAACGAATATGCCAGTCGTGGGTTCAGTTCTAATTTGACTGTGCAACCTAATTGTACTGGAATAGAAGCGAATATAAAATGTGGTTAAAAATAATTCAAATTTGTTGCATATGTTTTGCAATTGATAAAGTTAATGCTGGTCTAAATTCAATAAGAGTCCACACAAATTATTGTTTTGTGTATCAGGTGATATTTAACCGCGAATGCCCGCTACAAAATCCATTTGATTGTGGAGTTAGTTCTTGTGAGCTAACTTTAATGGGCGCCACTCTCGGATTTAAGTGCTTCTGTCGATTATACTTTTTGAGTGAATTTGAGGGTACTTGTTATGTGGATGAAGAAGCTATCTGTACGTTTTATTGTTTTGCCAAAAAACAAGGAGATATACAAAACGCAATGGACTGCGAAATGTTTGAAAACTACGAAATTATTTTAAGGAATTGCAATAATACACATGTTAATTCAATGCGTATAAAAACGTTCAATAATAACGACTTACGCAACACTCCGAATTTGCCAAACTTGAGGGAACTAAGTTGGCAAATGCATGGGGGATGTCCGCATTTCTTTTATTTGGGAGTATTCTCCAACGCTGAAAGGTGCGAACTTTATGATTTCACCAATGTACCTCAAGTTAGAGAACTGCATATATCGATTTATAAACCTTCATTTTGGAGACGGTCTAAATATAAATTGAATACATTTAGTTTAAGTAAAATGTTTTTAAGAGGCATGCCCAATTTGGAACTATTTCAAGTGAATAATATTAATTATTATTCTAAGATGCGCTTGGATATTAATAAAGAAATGTTTGAAAGCCTGAGAAATTTATCAAAAATTATATTCGAAAACTTTCAAATTGATGGCCTTACACCAGACCATTTTAAAGATTTAATTAATTTAAAGTCTTTGCATCTCAGAGGATTAATCATAGACCAGTTTGACTGGCTCAGGTATGTTCATAATAATATATGCTCATAATAATAAATTAGAATATGGGATTAAATTGTTATTTTATTTTTATTTATTATCTTTTCAGTTCTGAAATATTACAAAATAATTTGGAATATTTGGAAATTAAAAATTCTACAAGTGAAACGGATGATTTATCTGGAATGCAACATCTTCAAATATATTCAAAATTAGGCATAGTTGATATTGTATCTGAAACTAAAAACTTTGACTGGATTTATAAATATAATACGAAGGCCTTTATTTGCACTGAATTCTCAAGTGATTGTATGTTCAAAAGAGACATTATTAATAAAACATGTCCCGTTGGCTGTGTATGCACTTTGGATCGTATAAAAATGATATTTAAAATAGATTGCGCTTCCATGGAGCCACTTGAACCAGTTCCAGATTTGCCTATCCCAATAATCGGTAATGCATCGTTGTACTTCAATAACAAAACCCTGACTGAATTACCAAACTCAACCTTATATGGATATGGTAAACTTCAAGAGCTGCATGTGGCCAATAACAGAATCACAAATTTAACTGTGGCCCAACTGCCACCTAATTTAACTTATTTGGATGTAAGCAACAATAGTTTGAAAACTCTTGATAACCAAGTGCTCGAGTTTCTCTCCAGTAGATCAGGTACAATACGACTAAGGCTATCAGGCAATTCATGGATATGCAGTTGCGATGCTGAGCCCTTGGTATCGTTTGTTGCCAATTTCTCAAATATGATTGAGGATCGGGAAAATATTAAATGCAAAGGAATACATATGTTATATCTTATAAAAAGAGATATTTGCGGATTTTCTAGAATGACACTTATTTTTGCTAGTCTTTTGGGATTCACAATTATAATAATAATAATCACATATTTCTACTTTAAGAAATTCATTATTAAATGTCTTTATGAACGAAATCTTTGCGTTAGCTGCATTTCCCATCCGGAGCCCGAAAATAGTATATCGTTGACAATTGACGCATTTCTTGCATTTTCACACAAGGACTTGGGACTAGTCGGAGAATATGTTGAAAAGCTGGAGAAGGGCTCTCGCGAATTCAAGCTTTGTTTTTATCAACGCGACTGGCTAATTGGCGAATCCATTCCGGCATGCATTTTAAAATCAATAGAGGAATCGAAAAGAATTATTATACTGATGACCAAGAATTTCAAGGAGTCATCCTGGGGTCGCTTCGAATTCCGAATGGCCATTCAGGCTACCTCCATCGACCGGTATAAACGTCTGATTTTAATCGTGTATCCAGAAGTGGCAGACTTTAACGACTTGGACTCTGAGCTAAAAACCTACATGAAATTAAATACGTATCTGCGACGTGATGATCCCCAGTTTTGGAGAAAACTTATCTATGCGATGCCCCAAAACCATGGAAATATTGGACTGCTGACCAGGCAGTAATGACCGACAGGTTCGAGAGTAGCAATTGAGATCAAGATTATTTGTATGATATTTCCATTTTATTCATTAAGATTTATATTAAAATGTACTATTAAATTTTAATATTTTGAATTAAAATGTGAAAAAGGTTCTTGTTTGGCTATTGGGTCAGAAGCTAAAGCAAGCTTATCAGCGTGCATACACAGCCAAAGGGATATGTTTTATTAATAATATCTCTTTTGAAAATACAATCACTCGAGAGGTGAGTTCAAATAAAAGCAGTTGTATTATATTTATAAATCCAGTCGAAGTTTGTACTTTCAGATACAATATCAACAAGTTAGAGGTTCTAGTCGGGAGCTCCCGACTAGGGGATACCCTGAACCCTCTTTTTCCAACACCAAATGCGCTTATAGATAGAGAGTAGCGGGGAGGTGGCGATAGGTATAAAATGAAACATACTCGATATATATATACTATTCTAGAAGCTACATGTCAAGTTTGGTAACTCTAGCTCTTATTATTTACCAAAATTGCTTAAAAAACAGGATTTCGATATACATTTTTATCGATTACTTGGACACGGGGTAAGTTATCGTTTATCGGAAACAAACTCGATCTGCGCGGGTACCAGGAGGACCTACAGCTAAAATAAGTCTCTAGCTCTTATAGGTTCTGAGATCCTTGCGTTCATACATACGGACGGACGGACGGACGGACGGACGGACGGTCAGACAGACGGACATGGCTAGATTGACTCGGCTATTGATGCTGATAAGAAAATATATACTTTATGGGGTCGGAGATGCTTCAAATACAATATACCCTTTTTACCCATTTTCAATGGGTTCAAGTGAGTTCCTGTAAACTAGTTCTATTCATCATTTAATATATACACATATTTTATGATTAGCAATTTGTGTGTCAAAGCATGATAACTGTGTGATGAGTATGTCTATCAAAATAGTCTAAACAAACATTTTAAGTTTTGTTCAAAGGAATAGTTGAGTAATAGGTTATACTTTTCTGTTGTGGGGGAAAAACTACAAAATTCGTTATAAATTCTAAATAAAGGTTAATAAAATATAAGTGAATATTTAATGCCTGTTTTAAAAAACTTACAAAATTTATATTTATTGTTTATTATTTGGGATTTAATTGTAAGTAAGTTTTGTTTTTTGGCCAATAGTCAGCGTACGTTTTGGTCAAGCCGATAAAATTTGCCCCACGCATCTATTCAATTCCTTGCTGACTTGCAAAATATTAAAAAAAATACATAAGTTCACAATTTGAACTGGGGTGCTTCCGATTGTTAGCGTCGCTTTTGCATAGCACACTTATATATTTGCGTCGCTTTTAAGATTTTCATTGACGATTGTACCTAAATCCTGACCTAATGCTTACTTTCGAGGCGTAGCAGTTTCAGTCAAAATTTTGTGCAATATTTTGTTTTGGGGGGTGCTTTTCTTTTATCCGGTTTCCTGGTTTTCCCGTTATATGTTGTTTTTATTTTATTCTTTTTCGTCGTATCCTTTTTTTTAGAACGACGTTATAAGAAAATTAAAGAAATAAATCATAAATTTGTAAGCATTGGCTTGCATATATGCAATAAAAATATTAAAATGTGCATTAAGATTCCCTAAGGGCAATGCTATCAGCATTGTAAATATGCAGTTTTTGATAAAATTGTCGGGCAGGGAACTGTTCTCTAACGAATATGCCAGTCGTGGGTTCAGTTCTAATTTGACTGTGCAACCTAATTGTACTGGAATAGAAGCGAATATAAAATGTGGTTAAAAATAATTCAAATTTGTTGCATATGTTTTGCAATTGATAAAGTTAATGCTGGTCTAAATTCAATAAGAGTCCACACAAATTATTGTTTTGTGCATGACTTGATTTTCAACCTCGGATGCTCGAAAGTACATAAATATGCTACTGGAGATAGTTCGTGTGAGCTGACTTTAATAGGCGACACTCTTGAATTTAAGTGCTTCGATTCCATTCGAGGTATCAATTCACTTGAGGGAACTTGCAATTTGGATAAAGAAGCAATCAGTACGTTTGATGATTTTGAAGAAAAACAAAGAAACAATGAAATTTTTGAAGAATACGAAAAAATTTTAAGGAATTGCAATAATACACACGTTAGTTCAATGAGTCTAAAGACGACCCTTATTAAGCAATTTCATGCCCTGCCGAATGTTCCAAACTTGAGGCAACTACGTTGTGAAATAATTTTGGGATGTTTTAATGTTTCTAATTTAAAAGAATTCGTGAGCCCACACACGTGCCAACTTTTTGACTTCACCAATTTACCTGAACTTAAAGAATTTTACGTAACGATTTCGCAACTTTTAAGTTGGTATCTTGTACCAAATTCTTTAGTGCAGTCATTTGCTTTAAGTAAAATGTTTTTAAGAAGCATGCCCAAATTGGAGCTATTTCAAATGCAAAGTATTGATTATTATCAAGTCGCCGTGGATATTCATCAAGATGTGTTTGCAGGCCTGAGAAATTTATCACAAATTATATTCGAAAAGTTACAAATTCATGGCCTTACTCCAGACCATTTTAAAGATTTAATTAATTTAAAATCTTTGCATCTCAGAGGATTAATCATAGACCAGTTTGACTGGCTCAGGTATGTTCATAATAATATATGCTCATAATAATAAATTAGAATATGGGATTAAATTATTATTTTTTTTTTATTTTTCATCTTTTCAGTTCTGAAATATTACAAAATAATTTGGAATATTTGGAAATTAAAAATTCTATAAGTGAAAAGGAGAATTTATCTGGAATACAACATCTTCAAAAATATTCAAAATTGGGCATAGTTGATATTATATCTGAAAGTACAAACTTCGACTGGATTTTTAAATATAATACAACTGCCTTTATTTGTACTCAACTCTCAAGTGATTGTATTTTCAAAAGAGACATTATGTATAAGACATGTCCCTTTGGCTGTGTATGCACTTTGGATCGTACGGAAATGCGATTTAAAATAGATTGCGCTTACATGGAGCCACTTGAACCAGTTCCAGATTTGCCTATCCCAATAATCGGTAATGCATCGTTGTACTTCAGTAACAAAATCTTGACCGAATTACCAAACTCAACCTTATATGGATATGGTAATCTTCGAGAGCTGCATGTGGCCAATAACAGAATCACATATTTAACTGTGGCCCAACTGCCATCTAATTTAACTTATTTGGATGTAAGCAACAATAGTTTGAAAACTCTTGATAACCAAGTGCTCGAGTTTCTCTCCAGTAGATCAGGTACAATACGACTAAGGCTATCAGACAATTCATGGATATGCAATTGCGATGCTGAGCCCTTGGTATCGTTTGTTGCCAATTTCTCAAATATGATTGTGGATCGGGAAAATATTAAATGCAATGGAATACACATGGTATATCTTATAAAAAGAGATATTTGCGGATTTTCTAGAATGACACTTATTTTTGCTAGTCTTTTGGGATTCACAATTTTAATAACAATAATCACATATTGCTACTTTAAGAAATCTATTATAAAATATCTTTATGAAAGAAATCTTTGCATAAGTTGCATTTCGCGTCCGCAACCCGAAACTAGTATATCGTTGACAATTGACGCATTTCTTGCATTTTCACACAAGGACTTGGGACTAGTCGAAGAATACGTTGAAAAACTGGAGAAGGGCTCTCGCGAATTCAAGCTTTGTTATTATCATCGGGACTGGTCAATTGGCAAATCAATTTCGGCGTGCATTTCAAAGTCAATAGAGGAATCGAAAAGAATTATTATACTGATGACCAAGAATTTCAAGGAGTCATCCTGGGGTCGCTTCGAATTCCGAATGGCCATTCAGGCTACCTCCATCGACCGGTATAAACGTCTGATTATAGTCGTGTATCCTGAAGTCGAAGACTTTAACGACCTGGACTCTGAGCTGAAAACCTACATGAAATTAAATACGTATTTCCGACGTGATGATCCCCAGTTTTGGAGAAAACTAATCCATGCGATGCCCCACAATCATGGAAATACTGGACGAACTAGTCAGCAGTAATGACCGACAGGTTGAAGAGAGGCAACTGCTGAGACCCAGATTAGTTGTATGATATATTCATTTTATTCGTTAAAGATATATATTAAAATATAAAACAAAAACTTTGATAATCTTTTCCCCCGCTTTGTAGGCGATTGTACCAAATTCCATGCCTAATGCTTACTAACGAGACATAGGAGTTTTAGCCAAAATTTCAGCTTCGCAACTGTTAAGGTTTAGGCTGTGAGCTGGTCACTACTCCGCTAATCAGTCAGACAGTTTTCACGGCCCATATGTGTTGCTTTAAATTTAAGATTGCTCTTTTTTACACGTTTCGGTATCGTGGAAATTTAAAGTCCAACCATATTTTACAGCACCCCAGTCTCAGGTTATATTTTACAAAGATATTTTAAAATGTATTTTAAATATGTATATCGAAATAAAAACAACTAAATTAAACTGAGGCCAGAGGCCGAGATATGAAACTTTATTATAATATAAAATGTACTTTAACAGAACTGAGATGAAACAATATTAAACACAATTCATAAAATTTAAATTTTCTTTAAAAAGCAAAACTGAGTACAAAACTTTTCGTTGCTTTAATAAAATTATAGAAAAAAATCAAAACTCTCTTAGCATCGGTTTGCAATAAAAATGAAAAAGTACAGTCAGATTCCCTAAGGGCAACGATATCAGCATTGTAAATATGCAGTTCTTAATAATTTTGTCGGGCAGGGAACTGCTCTCTAACGAATATTTCAGTCGTTGGTTCAGTTTTAATTTGACTGTGAAACCTTATTGTACTGTAATATAAACGAATATAAAATGTGGTTAAAACTAATTCAATTTTGTTTCATATGTTATGTAGTCGATAAAATTAATGCTGGTTTGACTTCAATAACAGTCTACACAAGCTATTGTTTTGTATATCGGCTGATATTTAACACGGAATGCTCGCTACAAAATCAATTTGATTGTGGAGTTAGTTCTTGTGAGCTAACTTTAATGGGCGCCACTCTCGGATTTAAGTGCTCCTGTCCATTATACTATTTGAGTGAATTTGAGGGTTCTTGTTATGTGGATAAAGAAGCTATCAGTACGTTTTATTGTTTTGCAAAACAACAAAGATACATACCAAACGATCTGCATTGCGAAATGTTTGAAAAATACGAAATAATTTTAAAGAATTGCAATAATACACATGTTAATTCAATGCGTGTAAAGACGTTCAATAATAACGACTTACGCAACACTCCGAATTTGCCAAACTTGAGGCAACTACGTTGGCAAATGCATGGGGGATGTCAGACTTTTAATGATATTGTAAAAAGTTACAGATATCTGGAAGTTGACGAAGCCTCGAACGCAAACAAGTGCGAACTGTATGATTTCACCAATGTACCGCAAGTTAGAGAACTGCATATATCGATTTACAAATCTATAATTTTGAGAAGATCTAAATATAAATTAAATACATTTATTTTAAGTAAAATGTTTTTAAGAGGCATGCCCAATTTGGAACTATTTCAATTGAATGCCTTTCAATATTATTATGATGAAATCGGCTTGGATATTCATAAAGAAATGTTTAAAGGCCTGAGACTTTTATCAAAAATTATATTCGAAAACTTTCAACTTTATGGTCTTACACCAGACCATTTTAAAGATTTAATTAATTTAAAGTCTTTGCATCTCAGAGACATACGCATAGAACAGTTTGACTGGCTCAGGTATGTTAATTAATATCTGCTCATAACAATGAACAAGAATATGGGATTAAATTGTTATTTTTTATTTGTATTTTTGCTGTGTATAAATATAACTTTTCAGTTCTGAAACATTACAAAGTAATTTGGAATATTTGGAAATAAAATATTCGATAAGTGAAAAGGAGGATTTATCTGGAATGCAATATCTTCAAAAATATTCAAATTTGGCCATAATTGATATTATCTCAAACAATACTAACTTCGACTGGATTTATAAATATAATACAACTGCCTTTATTTGTACTCAACTCTCAAGTGATTGTATTTTCAAAAGAGACATTATGTATAAAACATGCCCCTTTGGCTGTGTATGCACTTTGGATCGTACAAAAATGCGATTTAAAATAGATTGCGCATCGATTGAGCCACTTGGACTAGTTCCAGATTTGCCTATCCCAATAATCGGTAATGCATCGTTGTACTTCAATAACAAAATCCTGACCGAATTACCAAACTCAACCTTATATGGATATGCTAATCTTCGAGAGCTGCATGTGGCCAATAACAATATCACAAATTTAACTGTGGCCCAACTGCCGATCTAATTTAACTTATTTGGATGTAAGCAACAATAGCTTGAAAACTCTTGATAACCAAGTGCTCGAGTTTCTCTCCAGTAGATCAGGTACAATACGACTAAGGCTATCAGGCAATTCATGGATATGCAGTTGCGATGCTGAGCCCTTGGTATCGTTTGTTGCCAATTTCTCAAATATGATTGAGGATCGGGAAAATATTAAATGCAATGAAATACATTTTGGACAGATGTTAAATTTAAAAAGAAGAGATATTTGCGGATTTCCTAAAATTACACTAATTTGTGCTGGTTTATTGGGATTCACAATTATAATAATAATCACATATTGCTACTTTAAGAAATCTATTATAAAATATCTTTATGAAAGAAATCTTTGCATAAGTTGCATTTCGCGTCCGCAACCCGAAACTAGTATATCGTTGACAATTGACGCATTTCTTGCATTTTCACACATGGACTTGGAACTAGTCGGAGAATTCGTTGAAAAACTGGAGAAGGGCTCTCGCGAATTCAAGCTTTGCTTTTATCAACGCGACTGGCTAATTGGCGAATCCATTCCGGCATGCATTTTAAAATCAATAGAGGAATCGAAAAGAATTATTATACTGATGACCAAGAATTTCAAGGAGTCATCCTGGGGTCGCTTCGAATTCCGAATGGCCATTCAGGCTACCTCCATCGACCGGTATAAACGTCTGATTTTAATCGTGTATCCAGAAGTGGCAGACTTTAACGACTTGGACTCTGAGCTAAAAACCTACATGAAATTAAATACGTATCTGCGACGTGATGATCCCCAGTTTTGGAGAAAACTAATCCATGCGATGCCCCACAATCATGGACATACTGGACGAACTAGTCAGCAGTAATGACCGACAGGTTCAAGAAAGGCAACTGCTGAGACCCAGATTAGTTGTATTATATATCCATTTCATTCGTTTAACATATAAATTTGATATTTTTAATTAAAATAAAAAAAAAACTCCTTTCTTCACGTGTCCTTGTAATGCAATGTACTTTTCCCTTATTCTTAGGTTTGCTCGTTTAACTACCAATTGAGCAGCTCTGTGTCAAGAACTCTTCTGGTATATCCTGCTGTTTTACATAGCTATAAGCTAGCAGTCTATAACAAAGCAACCCATTGACCTTCATGCAATACTCGAGAGGCACTCGCAATACATCAAACCACTTAACCCGCTCAAAAACCGTTATCAAGCGCACATATTTGGGCATGTCAGGCCGAGTGCAAAAATGTTCAAATTCTGCCACATGCAGCTCAAACACACGCAGACACATTTGAACATTCAAAAGTCATTTAAAATGCAGTAGAAAACTCGCTGCCACTCGCACAATTTCAGACTCGCAGTGGGGCGGCCCAACGAGAACCATCCACGAACTGTGAACAGAGGCCTCAACAGAACCATTCACACGACCAAAGATCCTGCCGCGCGTAAGAAGGAAAAATATATATAAAAAATAAGAGGCATGCCAAAAAAAGAGGTACACAATTTTTGCTGTTCTCGTGATTTCTCAGAAATGAGCAAAAAGATGAAAAAAAAAGGAAAAAAAATACATCATCTTGGCTGTCGTCTATGGCCCAGCTTGTGAGGCGTCGCCAGGTCTGCCAAAAAAAAAGAGTGCTCAGAACTTATGCATGTGCCACAGATGGAAAGATACAGAAGGCAGAGCGGGAGAATAGCCCTTGAACTTGGGCCAGGAAGTGTCGGTCGATTGGCAGTGCCAAATACTGTTTATCTTTTCTGCGTGTGAGTTTATCTTCAAAGTAGGTATAGCTAATACCCTTTAGAAGCAAGTGATATATTTGTGCAGTGATATCATCTCAGTTGAGTTAGGTATTCCAATGAAATTGGGTAAATGGGAATTATGGTTGAATAACATTTTGTGGAGTTCAGAGCAGAAAATGTTGATTTGTATCTTTAAGTTATAATAAAAACAAACTCGAAATTCTATCAAGCTAATACTAATATTTAGAAAATAATTGCATTTGTTAGGCTATAAATGCGTTTAAGATATTCTTCTATATTTTAAATTCGAAATCAAATGGTGCCCAATTTACGCTTATTAGATATTCGCTGTTACTTATTGGAAAATTAAAACAATAATATAAATAAAGTAAGGCCTGTATCTAGTAAAAATGGAAAAAATATAAATAATTTGTTATTTTAAATTTTGTGAGCAGAGATCGTTTTCCTTATTTGCGACATCCTCTATTAAAAATGCCTCGCACCCATTTAAACAGCAGTGTATAACTGCTTCGTATTGCATTGAACATTTCTAAAACAAAACAAAAAAAAATAAAATAAAATGCCTTGCATATTTGTGCAAGCTCTCAGCTCAAATGCGATGGCGTCATGCGGGCTCGATAAAAATGATGCGATTGGCGCTGTTTGCCTTTTTTGGGTCTGTTGTGTGAACCATTGCATAAATCTGCAGAAATTATGGCTATATTTTGAGTTGGTTTTTACGTGCCGCAATTGATGACAGCTCAAGTAATTCGCATAAGAAACGAAACTTGAAATGTATCTAAGTATCTGAGTATCTGTATATCTGTATAGCCATTAGCTACAACTAAGTATGTGTGCTGAGCGCTGAGGTCACGCCCCCTTCTGTAGAGTCGAAGGCAATGCCATTTCGCATGCTGTTTACATTTATGCAACATGTCGAGAGTGGCAACTTTGTATCTAGATACTTTTAGTAGTGTATGCGTGTGTGTGGACGTTTGTCTGTGTGCGACTGCGTCTGATTATGACATTTAACATGAACACGTAGCAAGCGCAACACATGCGAGCGACAGGATTGATATTTTTTTCTTCTTTATATTTTTGCTGTTGGTATTTTTGCTAGACACGAACGCACAGCATGGCAGCAGGGGAAATAGCAAATGGGGGCGGGGTAAAGAATTGCAGGCCAGTTCTCGTTTTTGGCTTCATTGCGAATTCATTCATTCATTTCGTGCTGCTGCCCTGTCATATTTTGCGGTCTTATCGCAGCCCAAAACAAAATTGGCAAACATTTTAAGGCGCCAAATGCACCTTAAAAAAACTAACTGCAGTGCACACAAAATGCTGCCCCTGCCCAAGGACTGGAGTCGGGCTTGAGTCTGGCCCGGGTCTGGAATCGGTGTTTGTCCATGGCTAAATTGGCTTGTTCGAATGTATCTTGATAAGAACTGACGGCCTATTGGCGGCGGAGTCAGCGCATTGAATTGGAAAATGTTTTTAGTTTTTTTTATGATTATTTTTATTTTTGTGGCTTGCCTGTGAAACTCGCTTGTAGACATTTTTGTTGTTAACACTCACCTGCAAAGAGAGAAGCGAAAGAAGTTGGAAATTAATTAAAATATGTAAAACTAACCACTAATTGTAAAACTAGCATTTATCTAGATACTTTGTAAAAGAAGCAGTAACAGCTTGCAGATAATATATGGAAATGTGTTAAATGTACATATATCGAATTTTGAATAGAGAAAATAATCGGATAAACTCTCTTGTTTCTTGAATTTATTTTGAATTTAAATAACTTGTACTCAAGGGTCCTTTTCAATCAATTATTTTAATTTTATGAAATTAAACGCAGCTAAATACTTAAAATCCAATATTATATATTGCTAAATACTGTGTATACAAAATAATTAAGGGCTTAACATTTCGAAACAATTGAAACAAGTTTCGATAGGTATGCAAAGCGAATAATGATACCTAAAGCTTGCCTGTTTAATGAGCAGCTTATAGAGCACTTGTTATAAATACCACAACAACAGGCTTAAAGTATATTTTTTAAGCCCGATAGACTACCAAATATTCAAGTGGGTCTTAAGCCTAACTCAATTATGTTATAAATGTTAAAAGCTTGCAATCAATGAAAAATAAATTCCAAACTGGCTTTAAAAAGAAGAAATATGTATATTTGTCACCTCAGAAACGAGTTCTATAAAGAAATCAAGTGGAACGAGAACAGCTACAACAACAAACGCAGCAAGTCAAGTGCTCGGTGACGACTTATTTGTCACTAGAGCTGTTTAGCAATG
Source organism: Drosophila ezoana (assembly GCA_035045725.1). Classification (NCBI taxonomy): domain Eukaryota; kingdom Metazoa; phylum Arthropoda; class Insecta; order Diptera; family Drosophilidae; genus Drosophila; species Drosophila ezoana. The sequence continues at coordinate 7,311,728 of JAWNOU010000005.1, forward strand.
GTTGTTGTTGCTTTTATGGACAGTGTACAACAATGTTGTGTGGGCGTCAAGTTGAACGACAGACAGGGGCGTGCAGGCTGAGGCGGCAGCTGGGTAAGGTCAGGCGTTCACCAGTGCGTATGAGCAATAATTTTTTTAATTGTCGCATTAAACAGTTAACGGGCGTCACGATTGCCTGCCACAGTATTTCACTTGTGGTTGATTTTGTTTTTGTTTTGTTTTATTTTTGCCTGCCTTTAATTGTTTATGCAAATTAGAATTCACTGATGAGCAATTCAAATACACATTCAGCGCTTTTATATTATTAAAGTTTGAGGAAGCGAATGGCGCGAAAGTATCTGCAACTCTCAGCTACTTTTAGCTGTGCAAATAAAGGTGTGAATACACTTTGCGAGCAAATGTTAACGAGTACTTTTGCCTTATTAGAGCCTGAAGCGTAACTTCGTGTCAACTGCGCCACAAAAGACGCCGCAGCATTTCAACTGGGTTGACAAGTGCGCGTATCTCTGGCTTCGTGTATCTGTAAGCTATGGCAGCTGAGCATTGGGCACTCTTCAACATAATTGGGTTTACTTGTCAAGAGCTGCAGCAATCAGCAGCAGATAGTTTTACATTAGGGGTGCTCATTGTACTACAATTTTAAATTAGTTGTTACTTTATATTTCTTAGAAAAAACTCTTAACTTGAATTGAAAAATTAAGGCAAAAATTTGATTTATATTTAATTAAAATTGTTTTTTAATAATAAAACTCTACAAAATATTTAAATTTTTGTGATATTTAGATATTTCTTTCCTGTGCTTTTAAAAATATTATTATTCTATAAAGAAGTTTTGATATAATTGTTATTTTTATAAACGATTTTTCATTTAAAATGTTAAGCCAGAATTGTTTTTAGTTTTTTTTTATATAAGTTTTGAATTTTGCTTGTTGGAACTCAAGATTTAATTTATATATTTTGTTAAATTAATTTTTTAAATTTTTACAATACACAAACATATATTAAAGATTCTATGAATCATGAATATCCCCACTTCATGTTCATCTCGAACTGGATACGTTCAAAATTTGTGCAGCTCTTGACCAATGCACGCAGCACACAGTTTGCGGTCAAAGCTCGTGTCATGTATCTTGATATGTGGCCCGCCCTGTTTACCCTACCGCCCCTTATCAAATTAGCTCAGCTAACAGGTAGTGTAAACGTCAGTTAACCAGCTCTTTTGTCATCATAACTCCGTTCGTCTAGACTTAAGAGCGTACAGCAAATTCCATTTGATTGAACGCAGCGTTGACAAACGACGTAAAAGTCTGTAAAGTCGGTAGATAAACTCCGCATAACTCTTCCACCCGCCAAACCCCTCCCATGTTGGCAGTCGGTAGCATTGGTCCAGGTTCAATGCTTCAATTAAATTTCCTGTCAATCATTTTTTGACTTCGCTGATGTTGCTGCTGTTGGCTTTTGCTGCTTTTCACTTGTTTTGTATTGAAAAATTCGTTGAGCATTTTGAAAAATTTCATAGCTGGTTTTGATTAGCTAGCGCTGTCGGCGCTTGTGCATTGGCCAGCAAATGGGTTTTTTGACTTTGACTTTGACTGATTTGCATTGAAGTTCATTGAGGTGTCTGTCAGACAGGTGTAACAGTCTCTTATGATTAGCGAGCTGGCGGGTGCGTGTACTATTTATGGAATGCACGCTTTTCTGTGGGGGAAATTTGGTTTGGTTGTAAATCTTGAAAGATCATCAAGTTTACTTTTTAGCCATGTGTATTTCCCATGTGCTTTTTGACCCAATTTTCGAATCTCTTTGCAAGTTAAACACATGTATAGTGACGAGAAAACTATCTAGATAAATTCCGTAACAGCTATTGTTTACAAAATGCTACTCTTTACAAAATGGTATGAAGTTTTCTATTGATATTTTATACAAAAATATTTAAACATTAATACATATAAGACGACTAGTCTGTAGTTTACTTATTGCCTTTGTGAATTGATCATTTCAACTCCATAAAGCCCCAAGTTCACATATTTTTTCAATATTTAAATAAATTTCATTCCTTTAGATGCTAGCAATCCTGTTTAATTATTGTAATTCTTCTACTTCTCAGCAGATCAATGACACTTCTTCTCCTTCTCTTTCCCTTTATTTTCTAGGCTTTTACTTTTCCTTATCTATTTAACACCAGTAGGTAATAGTAGGTGACAGACATTTGCTCGTATGTTTAAAGCGCAACTGTTTGCCCTTCAATGGGTTCTACAATCTACAATCCACTCGCATTTGCACCTCATTCTCTCAGTTGTATCGCTCTTTCGTATCTCGTTCGCTCTCTTGCTTTATCTCTTCGCCGCCCACTTCCTCTATGTGTTTTTATTTACCTACCTAACCAAAACGCAGCTCCGGTCGGTTTTTGCCTACCCACCGCGTTTATGCCCGCCGTGAGAACTGTGCCAGGTGAATGGCTCTCCATTGTTCTTGGCCCGTTGTTCAGCGACATTGTAAGAAACTTTGCGCTCTTTTACCTATTTTCTTGTGCAATTATTTATAATAGCGCCTGGTTTCTGCCTGGTGTCTGCTTTATTGCCATGGAGAACGCGCGCGCTCATACGCCTCGGAATTATGCAGGTAGCGTTCCGCACTTTGTCGAACCCTGAGCGCAGTTCATTAAGGGTAATGCATGCCAAAAAGATTGAAAGAAAGACAAATTGTCTGAAAAAATACACACACATTGCACACACCCACAGCGCAGACACATCAATGTAGCCAGGGAGGCAGCGCCTTAATGACAAAACGCCGCCTGTCTTCGGGCACCTGCTGCAATTCCTTAGAAATTTTTACCTTCATTTGTTGTGCAGCAACGCCTACAACAACGACAACAACAAGAATTGCAACAACAACAGTAATGTACTGATTCTTCCAGAACATGCCCAGCTCCTTGCAATTTAGTTAAATGTTTATAAATAATTAAATTGCTGGACTCCGCTTTGGGTGAAGTTTATTGATTTTTATACCCTGTACCCATAAACTGGGCGTAGTTGAGAATATGTTTGTGACAACAGCAGATATTTCTTTTATAATATTGCAAAATATAAAGCTATATGCTTGTTTGATACCAATCGATATACAAATTCTCTTACCGATTGTGGAGCTAGATGAAATCCATAAATCCATACAGTAGTCTATATAACGCATCTCTAAACAATACAAATCTCTTTGTACCTTAATTTAGTTAGAATAAAGACCAATTTCCTAAAGATTTAAAGATTTTATAGAATTGGGAAGTTTTTTATATGACATTTGAATGATAATTATAATCTGCTATGTTTCAAATATTTTATAACTTCAGCCCACTCAATTTACGGTTTGATGAGGATAACAATAAAAAAAGCTGTATTCTCATATTCAAATTTCCAGCGCATGTAATAATTTTGGATTAATGCGCCATTCGTTTCTAATACTTTAGAGCTTGCTGCAGGGTATCTACAAGTCAGTTACTCTCAAGTTGGACTCTGGCTTGCTTGGATTTTGTACCCTTAACTTTTCTAACTTTGCGGAAATGTGTGGGATCAGATGAGTTTGCTTTGGCGCTAGCTGCACAGTTCATTGCACTGACCCACTGCAGTTGCTAAGGAGCCGTTTGCTTCTTCTTCTTGTTCTTATTCTTCTTCTTCATATTTTTATTGTAAGCCATACAACTAGCCACAAGTGCCTTTAAATGATGACATTGTAGCACCTACAATAAGCATACCCCCTCTCGAAGCGACTTCATGCCACACCGAAGTCTTACATGTGTGTGTTTATTTCTACGGCCTGTCACATATGTCATACAGCGAGCGTCTCATATTTCCGCAGCTGATTAGCATGTGCACTTGAAGGACCCGACTCTATATAGAATGCGTGTGTGTGGCTACCGAAACCGAAGGGAGGTACTGCGTTCAAGGTTGGGACACTTGAGGTGCCCGTGAGAAAAGTGCATGGCGCTGTCTTCTTTTTATGCTGTTTTATGATGTGCTAATGGGCGGTAAACATTTCGTAAGCTTCATTGATTTTTATGCATTGTTTATGGGCGGAATATCTCAAGTGGGTCACTTGAGGCCAACGGCTGTGATGAATATGTTTTCGTTTTAGCTGTGTAATTTAACATGTGTTACATAACTATAGTTTAGTTCTTCACGGCATGTAGTTATTGGCGGTTTGCATGTGTCTACATTTTATGTAGTAAAGAATATGAGTAAACAATTTTTAGTTTATTAACATATTATTTAAACTTAATCTTGTACGATCCCATAAACATATATTATAATGTTTCATTATACATAAAAATACATGTTTAATTTGGAAATATTACTTTAACCCATTTTATTGAGCGATAATTTCTTTTCCAATTAATTTTTCAATATCTTTATCGTTCCTGTCAAATAAATGCGTTATGATTTCAACTTTCTCATTTAATGTGTTTCCTGCACTTCCTGCTCTTAATTGAATTAGTTTTTTATATGGTCATCAAATTAATAATTAACATTTTTGTGTTGATCATTTTTTCAATAGCGACGCTTTTCCGCAAACGAAAATGAAAAACTGGTCAAGTTTCGGTCGTTAGAAAAAGTGACATTTGCGATGTGGCGAAAACTAGTCGGTTTAACCACTTAGTTGGACATCGCCTAGAGAGTGAAATCTTTTGAGCGGGAAAAGTGCTCGGAAACATGTGCTGCAACTTGTGTCCAAGAGCGATTTATCAGCTAGCATCTCGCAGCGACGACAACGACAACGTCATCATTATCATTATCATCAGCCGCATCATCATTTACAAAGGCAGAGCGCCAGTCTTTTGTCATTGGTATTGGTGTAGGGGGCTTAGGGGTGGAGAGTTAGGGGCATTCATGATAAATGAAATTTTCTGCACTAAATGTTGCTTTTATTTAAGTCCAAAAACTTTTGTTGTCTTGCCACTGTGTGTTTGTGTGGATTATGTGGGGCGGCGTTTATCATTATTGTAATTTCTGGCCATAGGCATTTGGCCAAAACACGCACGTCTCTCTCGCTCTGGGACATTTGGCACACAGCCAAAACAACAACAACAACAACAATGAAAACACACCATAATACAACATATGTGATTGATTGTAATTGAGGTTGGTAAAAGTTGTTGTGTCAATGTCAAAGCCGGGGTGCTAAGCAAAAAAGAATCTGAGTAAAAAATTGGTCTTTAACTTTGGGGCCTGTCACTTGTAAAAAACCAAAGAAGCGGCAAATTTTCTATAATTTTCATACAAGTTTGAATGATGCAGCACATTGTGAAATTGTTTAGAATGAGAGTTACATGTTGGCCATTTGTCATTTAAGTTGTGCAGATTAAAAGCGGAATTCAATTGTTGAGTAATGATAAATTGATAGTTGAGAGGGATGCTCCATAAAGTTTTATGTTGGGGGAGTATATATAAGTATTATTCTTAAAAGTATTTATCTATGTTTTTCTCGTAAACTTCGTATTTTAATTAAAAAAGTACTCTATTAATAATTCCGCTACGCAAAAAACGCACGGAGCATACAATTTCTAAGGAAATGGCCAGAGTTTTATTTTTGGGTTTTAGTAATATTAAAAAAGAATAAAATCTCCTAACTAGCAGGTATAATATATTCTGTATGCCATTATTTTTGAGCTTTTTTAATAAAAATAAAATCCAGTTGCTCGAGTCCAGCTCTTTTTAAGTTTCAAGAGCTTGCATAGAACATAATCATAAATTAAACCTCTTTCGCAAAAAGCTTTTTGTCTAATTAACATAGAAACCTTCCCGAAAATGACCGTCAAATCCCACATTAACTCTAGACAACTTCAAGTTAAGGCCAAAAAATAAATGAAAAAAAAAAACAAAAACTTTTCAGTTGCCAGAAATTTCACTTGCGAAAGTTGTGCGCCACAATTAAAGTGGAAAAGTTAAGAGCGAAGAGCTGACCAGGTTTTTTTTTTCATTTGTGTTTCTATAAAAGTGTATCTAATTTGGGGCGGAGCCGTGGCGTAATGCTCAAAAACTCGGAAGCCCGAAAGGCACATTAACACGTTTCAAATGACTTAAATACGTTGCCAAATGATGGCAAGAAATATAAAACAAAAACTTGGGAAAGTTGGCATATCTGGAAATATGTCAGAGTGTCAACAGCACAAAATAATGAACGAAATAATCGTAAGCAACATAATCATAATCATAATGATAATAAAATGTAGCAAAAGAAGAAGAAGACAGCAGCCCCAACTTGATTGTTGTTGTAATATTATCTGGCTTTGTATCTGCCACTACTCGCCATGATTGCCCAAGCGAGCAAATGAAGGGGTTAAGACTCCCAACTCCCCGCTACAGTCAAAACTCTGTCTGCGAGTTTTGGCCTTATGCAATTGTCATTATTGTCTGCGGGTGTTGTTGCTGCTGTTGCTTTATGAATATTAATATATATATATACATATATATATATGTAAATATAGTATGTATTTTGTTATTGTCGCCCCGTTGAATGCGCAAGCAGCGCGTATCTTCAAGATGATTTTTTCAAGTGTTGTGTTTTTTGTTTGCTGTTGTTGAAAAATTTCACTGTTTCTCTTGAAATGAAGTTGTTTCAGTTTGTTTCTTCTTTGTTTTTTTTTTTTTTTCAATTAAATGCGCCAAAAGCGTAAATTTAATTAATTTAATTGTTGCAGCAAAAGAAATGCAGTAAAAATATTTCAACTTGGCCACATTTTATGGCTAAATTTGTGCAAGTTTCAGCCAAGCTTATTTCAGTTATTTTTAAAGCATTTTAAACTTGTGCTAGACCTTGTGTTGTGCATAATAATTAAGGAAAATAAAGTTGTTTTTGTTTTTGCTCTTGTTGAACACATTTCAGTTGTTTAATTTTATGATGTATTTATTTTGTTTCTTAGTTTATGCGTAGTGCAAGGATTTCCTTAAAAGCTTAACATGTATTTGTTTGTTTAAATTTACATTGATTTATTTGTTTAAACATTTTCTTTGCATCCACAATTGTTTATTAATTAACTTAGCTTGAATACTTCAATAATCTGTTGGTAAGTGGCTTCTATTTTCTTTTCAATTTTTATCAATTCCTTTTCGGAAAAATGAAGTCTTATCTTCTTATATCTCTTGATAACTCTTCATTCAGGAATATCAAAATAATTATAAAGCCTTGATTTTCAAGGTTTTCAGTTTTCATCAGATCCCAATTATTCATCTGAACTTGCTTTTATTTTGCTTTTCTTACTAGGCTTAATATCTTATATGAATAAATTGTCTAAGACTCAATATTCGAAAACTTTTACAAGATTTGTAAGGAATAGTTGTTGCACTGTTTAAGCTCAGCAAAAATTGTTCACGAAGAACAAAACCTAAGCTCGTATAACAGCATACAGCAGTTTCCATAGGAACTCGTACAATTAACAGACGCCTACGACAAACTATGACTAATTGATGATGCTCAGCTGTGCAAACAGTTAGATGAAATAAAAATAAAAAAAAAGAAAAACAGCCAGCAGAAAGAACTCCTCACTTGAGCGAAAGTATTTCATATGCCATAAATTTCCATAAAGCGTTCAGCTTTAACGGGTCCGATTACTCATACGCTGGGGTTTCGCCGCTGGCGATCAAGAGAGACAAGTGAATCATCTATGAATTGAATCCGAATGTGATGTGCACTGTTAAAAGCAACGCTCCGAAGCGGCTAATGACGCAAATTCATTCAGCAAAATTGTTGTTATTAACGAAAAGCTAAAATGCTATAAATTCATATATATATTTTTCTCCTTTTTTTTCGTTGTCAAAAATTTTGGCAAATGATTGCATTTTTAAATACAGCACGCAGCCAGAAAATGTACGTGATTTGTATGCAAATTTGTTTTAGCGCGAAAAGTGTATCTGATGGATGCCTAAACGCGAACATTGTAGCTGTTGGATGCAAATTTTGCTATCATGACATTGGCCGCATGTTGTGCAGAGTGTTTTTCGTGTTCAAACATAAAAATTAAAATGCCTGCGGTTTGTATTTATGGTATTTTCATTTTTTATATTGTACATTTTTTTTTTATGTTTTGTTGCGGTCTCGCTCCGCAGACGAGTGTATAAATTTTGTTGTTAATACGGCCAATCGTAAAGTAGATAACTAGACTGACCAAACAGGCGAGAAGAAAGAGTCTGCATTTATTAAAACATATTCATTTTCGAATCAGTTGTCATTGTTATTTTACAGTTGTCAGATGCCTGCCGGCCATAATAATCGTAGCTGCGCGTTATGCAACATTTGAGACAGAGTTTTATTGAATTAAATTTTGATTAATGTTTCCAACAAGGAAACTAGTTTAAGTCGTGAGCGTATACTGTAACTTCATTTGTTGAGTGGTTTTATGTGATGAAATATTTATTTTTTATTTTTGGCATAGTCAAGATGTATTTCTTATTTGTTTTTGATGCCTTCTTAATATTTTTAAATAAATGAATATGAATATTTTGAATTTTCTCAAAAATCGTGTTATTTTTCTCTTCTATTCATACTTATCTAATTGTCTCAACTTCTTACGGAACTAGTATTAATTTACAACTTGCTAGTTCTTACAACAAAAAATTATCTTTTCTGTTTTAAAAGATTTCTTTATTTTACTGTTAAAGTTGAAATAATGGAATTAGTCTAATTTTAAGATTTATTATCCTTAAGAAGCCCAAAAGCTAGCTTGTTGTAATAAGAACTGAATCACCAAAAGGAACTGCAAATTTTACTTGTTCTTCAATTAATTTTTCAATATCGTCAGGCTTATCGTATGATCTATGCTCATTTGCAAATGTTTTCGCTGACACGCTCCGAACTAGTTTCTAAAAGTAGTTCCACAATATTAGCAACAAACTGTCTCGCCAAGAGCCACATAACATGTTTGGTACGGTTCCAAAAGTCCGAGTACTCTGTATATCCAATTAGTTGCTTTCACATTTCATTTCAACAGTTTACAGCCAACTGTCAACACTTCTTGTGCCGCTTTTGCCCGCACTCAATTGCCATTTCAATGGGCCACTAAAAGTGTCATTCTTCATTTAAGAGCGGGATCATTTGTACGCTAGCCTCTCAGCACTTGCGAAATTATTGGGTAACAATTTCTGTCATATTTTTGGGTAGAGCTCCAAAATGTTGAAAACGCAACTAAAAAGTGACATTTGACATTTTAAGTTAAGTGCTTGCTGCAATCGCTCAAAGGCGAAAACCATTTAAAAGTTTTGTCATTGAGTGGAAAATCAAGAGAACACAGCGTCAATTTGATGATGTTATGAAAGTGAAGACTTTCAGATTTTCCAGCTAATTTAGCAGCTGTGCGTGGCAATGGAAAGTTAGGGCGAGACAAAAAAGCAAGTGAGAGTTCTCTAGTCGAGAGTGCCCGACTAGAAGATGCACTGCAAACAGCTTTAGATTAACATAAACTGCTGCAATTCTTTTTACACTTTGCCACTCAATATTGAAATTTTTACCAAGGCTATCATTTGTTATTTATTTTCCGATTGTCATTCAAGTGTACATTCTATATTTCAGTGGTTGCAGGGTATACATAAAAAGTTGGCATTGGCTACACAGTGAAGCTGCCAATGCGTGAATGCGCCCCAGAGCAATTTAAGTCTATTGTTCTTTTTGGCCCATTAAAAGTGGCCCCAGCTACAGTGAATGCCCCCTGCCCTGCCCCTGGCGAACAAGTCGCACTAATGAGCGTCATGGCATGCATAATGCATGGTCGCCCGGCACCACCACAGCCACCCACTCGACAGTAACATAATAGTGGTTGTCAAGTGCAGCGCGTTGTCGTCGTCGACGTCGTCGTCGTCATCGTCATCATCGCATGTGTAAGAGATACAAAGATACTAAGATACTTCCTTGTCCGAGAGCTCTTTGGGCCACAGTCGAGTGCGCACACGAAACTTAATGACAATATCAAATTACACACAGACGCACAGGCAGGCAGTCGGACATTCACGACAATTTGCATGACACACTTAGCCAGGCCAACTGCCAGCTGTGGGAGTGGCAATGCTTAAATCCTCAGCTGTCCGCAAGTTGAACTTACATTTAAAGCCCCCGTCGACTGCCAGTTGGCAGTTTGTCAATGACTTGTTAGCAATGCGAGGCAGTGTCCACACAAATTAATGCAATTTTCACTGACAATTTCTAAAAGCCACATCGAGACTGAAAATGAAAGTAATTTGCAAAAAGCCACGCAGCGTCTTCTTCTTACTCAAACACAAAGATCGTGAGGCCATAAACAAACCTCAATGCAGCTCGCCAAGAGAGAAACATGTGAAAGTCGATGCTCGCTCGACCCGCTGCTGATGCTTTGGCATTTAACGGAGGGGGCACAATCGAAAGTGTGGAGTTGTCTAATGATATTTTCTAAGTTAGGCACAAATTTAGACTTGACTTTTGCGGTAATGGATTATGAGCTAAAGGTTTAATACAGGTAGCTATTTCCAAGAAGTAAAGAAATTAAGTATGTGTATATCTTTTGATTCTGTGCAGCAATTTTAGGTTAATATAAAATAATAATATATATATATACAGATTTATTTATACCAAAAAAGTTTCTTTGTGTATTATATCTTTGGGGCTTAAGAGGGCTTCAAGAAACCCTTGCGGCTTTTTTAAACTCTTTTAGTTTCTCAACCCCCCTCCCCCCATTCCCACATAGGTTTTACCTGTCCTACAATTATCATTTTCCTACCATATTTCCATTTCAAATTTCGCTCGCTTTGATCTATTATAGTTTTGTAATTATCTTCGCTCTCATTTCCTACACTTGGCACTTATCCATGGTCTTCCTTTCTCTTTTGCTCCATGCTGCTTAATTGATTAACTCCCACACTCTAAACTTAAGTCTCACACCAATTGTATATTTTACGTTTTGTCTTCCTCATTCTGGGCACAGTGCATCTTTCATGGGGTCTTTGCATGCCTTGTAAATAACTTCCTGCATACTTAGCTCAAACAATTAATCAAATAATCAAAAACAAAAAAAAAAAAAAAAGAAACTGTAAAAGGTATTCACGCGATACCTTTCCAGGCGACTCACATGGAAACCCATCGATAGCAGCTGAAGTGCTTCCTGAAAATTACTCATCGCGATTGGATCGATAAGAAGAAGTATTATAAACTTAAAAGCAGTGCAAACAAAGTCAGCTTTTAATAAAAATATGCAATGTATAGAGGAAATTATATTTAAATATTCATATATATACATATATATACATTTATATTGAAATATAGAGAATGCAACTTACTGACGTCAGTGAGAGGCAATATGCGACTTACCTGGAAAGAAAGAAATAACAATATGATTAATTAACGCTGAGTCAAGTAGTATTCAAATATTATAAACAACTAGGTATTACTTTTGGGAGTGCTTTGTATGTACTATATAGAAAAAAAGGCCATGTGCACCAAGCATTGGAAATTTATTGATCTTAAAAATGACCAGAACCAGCACCCACGTCATATAGGAAAATATAGATATGAATGTATATATATGTATAGATATATATATATATATTCTCACAGTTGGACATATAATTAAGTGCGAACAAAATGGCAAAAGATAAAGGCGCCTATGGATCATATATGTAGTATATTATAAATAGAGGCCAGCGAACTTTGAAGGTCTTAATTGGTCGCAGCATTTCCGTTAAGCGGGCGTGTGCACTGTAAAGGGTTGCCAGATCAGTGCACTGTCTGGGTTCATTTGAAGTTGGCTGCGATATGTAAGCTGTCATTAACATTATCATAAACTTATTTGTTGATTATACAGCCAAGCAGCTGGCTGCGACTTTCATCTTTAGCCAGTTGTCAGTTTTGGTTTTGATGTCCGTGTGATCTTTTCTACTCATGCTCGTTGGCTGCAACACATTGACCCTGACTGAGTGATGGGGTCGTAGCTGGCTGGCTGGCTGGCTGGCTGAGCACAGAGCGTGGCATTGTCTGGGCTTATGGCGTCTGTAAATTGTCAGCTAATTGCATTCGATATGAAGTTGTGGGTCATATTGATGTCTCGCTTGAAAGGCGGAAGTTGATGGCCTATCTATAACTCTCGTACGAATTCTAAGCTTCAGCCCACGCTTTGCCCAAAAGCTAACACCATAAAATAGCCAAGTAATACATATTGACAGCGCTACATTTAAATTGTCACCTCTACAAAAACCCACTTCCAAAAAAAAAAATAAATGAAATAAAACCTGAATTCCTTTTAAATTCATTTCGTGTGCCCAGCCAAATTTGGATAGTATTTCTATATAAGGTTAAATATTTTTAGTGGCGTTGCGCGTGGCCAAAACTAAAGATCAACAAAATTTGCCTTAAGTTTTGGTCTTGTGCGACTTGTCGACACGCTCTTGTTGACTTTGAAATTCGATTTAGAGACTACGCAACCTGCCCGATCTTATCAGCTGCCTTATCTTATCTGTGTTACATTTCTGGCTGCAACACAATTTTGAGTTGTACAAATTTGTGTTAATTACGTCACTAAAAACAATATTCATTAGGCATAGCGCCTGACAATTGAACGGGTTGGGCTGGGGCGGGTCAACTGGCAAACAATTAGCGTTCCCAGCATGTGGGAGTTCCGGAGGGTATGTTACATAAACTCTTAAGTGATTAAGGTCAGTCCGTTAATTAGAAGACCAATAAATGAAAGTGGGTGAGCGTCGGGAACGAGTCTAAGGTGTTATATATATGCATATATAGCGGCTACTTTGATGTGCAGTTGCTGCAGTAGCTTCTGTGAAGGGGCGGGGCTTTTTGCGAGAAGCCCTAGAGAGCATATTGCATTGGGGAAATCTATTAAATGCAATGAACAATGTGTTATTGCATGAAAATTATAATAATCTAATTATATCATAATGATGAGACTTCAAGTTGTTTGTATTGATGTTTGACAAGTTCTGTAAGCTGTTAAAACTTTTTTTAAATAAAAATATACGTACGCTTAACTCAAAGATTCTAATATGAGTTATAATCAAATAATAAGCAATGAATTTATGTAAACCCCTTTAGCTTTATTTTATGATAAATAGAGAAACCAAATAAAAAAGACAATTGGTTTATTTTAGGGACAATTTATTGTTTTTGGCTTAACTAAGCAAAAATGTGACCTCTTTGTCAATATCTATGATATTGATGTAGACTGCGCCTTGTTTGAAAATTGGATTTTAACAACTTCATATGTTAAAGCTAGCAATTTTTCAATGGTACACCTTTCTGACGGGCTTTTATTTCTCAATGCTTTTTTTTCGTTTTTAATTAAATGCTGACAATATTGCAACATGTGGCTGGCCACATTTCAATGCAAGTTTACCTAACGACAATTGACAGACATCAAAATAAACTGAGTAAAAAATGCAAAAAATTAATATCCGAGCTGTGTATGCCCAGCTGCATGCCGTCTCTCTGTGTCATGATTTTTGGCATTGCCACAGTGCCATGTTGACCAAAACGGCGGAAATATCAAACAATTGGACAGTGCTCTGCCCAGGCCGTCACTAACAAACCATTGCAAATGCCGAGGAAAAACTCGAAACCGAGTTGCCGAGTTGACATTTTCCAAAGGGACAATTGCACATGGCAATGCGAATAGGGAAAAACAAGTGGTAATGCCCAGGCCCATTGTTTCGCCTAGAGAAACAGCTGCCAGAAACCGAACTGAATCCCTGGGCTGCCTTTGTTCTATACACATTTTGCGCTGTTCAAATTCAACTTCCGCTCTGGTAATATTTTCTCTTCTTTTTCCGATTTTTTTCTTCTTTTTGCTTGACTTGATTTTAGTGCTGATTTATATTGTATAGCTCGGCACGGCCTGCAGCCATATATTGAATATCAAATATGATTTTAAGACGCAGCCAGCAAAAAAAAAAATATGGTAAAAAATTGCCTTGAATTGAATTTTATGTCGCAGCAGCTTAGGCCCTGACGTCGACGTTGACGCTGATTTTGATTCTGACTTCGACTCTTGGGTTCTGCCTCTCGCTCTTTCATTTTTTACTGCACTTTACTTGGCGCAACAATAAATTGCCTTTTATATATACATAGAATCTGCGGCTGCATTATGTATGACTACCATGAGATAAACGAGTGTATATATATACATACATAGTATGTATAGTATGTATTTTTGTATACATACATATATATAAATTCTCTTTGTGGCTTTGCCATTTATGTTATTAATGCGGCGCATGCCTTGCGGCTGCCTTTGTCTGGGCCCAGGAACCTGTTTGCCCAGGAGGCTTTGCTGCCTATTTTTTTGTATGCCCTTTCAGAGGCTCTTATAATATTGCCAAGCAATACGTAACGTCACGAAAAATGTCTTTCTTAGCCCATCAGAAGCATATAATGTTGGGTATATGAGGCCTTATGAACTAGCACATAAGCTAAGGTTCTCTGTTTAGTTTCGAATTTTGTTCAACATTTGATGGTATATATCTTGCGACATCGAATCGATAAGTCGAGGCCCATATAAGTTTGATTTTAACTCATAATTATATATTTATTTTTACATATATTACTCATGCAATATTTATTATCAATTTGGTATTTCTAATTTTTAATGCTGACAAGTTCTTAGCTACGTTTAGATTAGCAACGAATCTATAAAAAATTGCAGCTGCAAGGGTATTTAAAGTTCGTTGAAACGCGAATAGCGGTTGTCTATCTTGCTTTTTCTTCGCATGAAAATCAAAGTTTATAGCTGAGCATATAAAAAATATGGTTGATTGATATCGCTTTGGCATTTGATGTAAGTGAAACGCGTGCAGCGCAAATTTCATTAAATTTTAGCAGTTGCCCGCATATTTTACAGATGCCATAATTAATAGCCATGTGGAGGCTTTTGATACATTGTAGAAAACTTGCCCGTTGGCGATATAATTACAAGCGTATTTTACAGCGCATGTGGAGATCGATCCGAGAAGTTTCTCTGCAGCTTTTAAATGGGCCTTGTCTAGGGTGTGTAAGCGGCTAGCGGCTTTTAGCTTTTAATTATATTCTTTTGATGTGCCTGCTTTGAGCTTCTTTGTGGCGGCAGATTTACCAAATGGGTAAGAAATGACCAGGGCTAAATAGTTGATATATTCATTAGAAAATAGTGGGAAACAAAAGTTCCCAATTTAAAGATGCTTCAAGAATTGTTAAAAATTGGAAAGCATACATTTTCCATAATCCTGTCTATTTTGCTTTTCCTTCTGCGTCTATATCTCTATGATTAACACTAAATACCCAACTTATTTCTTATTATTTTCCCATTTATATAAAACTCCTATGTGTGAAGAAAAAATAAAGTATCAGAAAGTTATATCAGCCATATCATTTCCAGTATTTGGTAATCTGTCCAGATAACAAAAATAACACGTTCGAGTCATTTGCCACTAACGGCACAGTTCACACTTTTAAGTCCAACAGAAATTGGTGCTATATCTAATGCAACCCATTTATAAGCCCATAAACTTCACACAACAGTAGCCAATTGCAGAAACAGCTCTCTAACCACCGTGCAGCAACGCGTAATCTACTCCATTTCGCATTACGACGCACGTATCCACATCTGAGTTTTTTTTTTGGCTGCCTAATAAAACTGGAAAGTCTATCACCGCATGTTCTACTTCGCATTTTGAGTTGCACTCGTGTCAGACAAATCGTCAACAATTCAAAACGAAATGGAAAATTATAGTGTGCGACCAGTTGGTGCTTCAGTAGTTGGACTAAAAGCACGACGGATACAAACCACCGAAACGGACGAGCACAGACACCACTCATTATATGTGTGTGTGTCTCCGGAGTGACAGCGGCAGACAGAGCCAGGTAGATGGGTGCTTATGGCTTCCAACTGTAAACCGGTTCACGCGACTGCGCAGCGGCAGAGAACGGCCGACGCGTTGGCTGCGCATGCGCCGGAAAACCTGTCCAACGATTTGCTCTGCCCCCAAGACAATGTAATGGAAGAGCATCGGCACACAACAACAGCCTCAATGGCGCATCAATTATGTTAATGAAGCTTTAAATGTGTCTTGATATTGAAAAACTTGTACAGGTTTTTCACAAAAGAAGAAAAAAGGAAAAAATTATGCGGCCGGCTGGTGCAGCTTAGCCGGTTTTTCCTATGCTGCTGGCAGAAAATGTCAGTCTCAAAAAAAAAAATAAAATTTAAATCTAAAGACCAATTTGCATATGGCGACCTTTGGCACTCACCAAATATCTCTCGAGCTGGGCCCACACCTTTCAGCCGTGTCATTTTCACAGCGATATTACACATTCTGTTTTTCTTGGCTAACGAGCTTTTGTTTATATTTCACGCTTTTGCCAGCAACGGGGACGGCTCTGACCCTGAGCTGATTTATCCAATAGTTTATGGCCGACACGTAACTGGCTTTCATGTAATGCATGTGCGCAATATTTCTTGGTGGCATTTTAAGTTGCCGCAAATGAGAGTATTTGTACAGATTTATCCTCAATCAGGCTGCACAAATTCCCCAATGTCATGTAAAATGTCAGAGCTACATTTATTCTGATAAATATGAAAGTCAATTGCCGCAGAACTAAGTGCATACCTAAAGTACGATCTTGTTTCCATTTTCACTGTACGCTGCGGATTTGAATTAGTAAAGGTTCATTGAAATACCCTAAGTTTGGACTACATTAGAACTAATTTGAAGATTTCCCTGATATGCTATCCTTTGTTATATCGAGCTCATGAATGTTACGCCTTACATTACTAATTAACAGGTTTATAGTTCTTAATTTTCTTCTTCATTCTCATATCTCACTTTTCTCTGTTCTGGTCGGTTAACAGTAATATACATATTTTTATATGAGTAACAGCTGTTATCATCTTGACAAGTCTCTAGATCTTAAAATTACCTATTCCTATTGGTATTCAAATTTATATATTTCAATAAATATGATGTACTTTCTGATAGTAGTTATATTTAGAAACAAAAACATTTGTATCAGTTTATATTTCGCTTTCTTAGCGTCTGACTATGAGAATGAAATTTTTCATTAAAAATGTTTTAAAATTGTCTATAAGATATTTTTTGGTCTTAAAAATTTGGTGGAACTGCTTATATGTTTTCAAATTATTTGTTGTCAATATGAAATAATTATTTTAGAATTCTGTTCAGATAATTATCAAAAGTTATTTGCAGTATTTCAAAGCTGAAAGAGAGGTAACCATATTTATATATATGTATACTATATATAACGTACATATTTATATATAAAATCATAAAGTTCAAATTGGCATGCTTCGTAAAGTTGCACTTATAACCGCGGGGTTGCCTTGGAAAAGCCAATTGCTGGCATTTGGTTGCAACGAGGTTTACGATTATGATTACGATTATTATGAAATTTTTTATGCATTGCATTAAATGCAACATTAAGCTCGGTGAGCTGGTGCTGAGGTTGCTATGCAAATATTTGCAATTTAAATAATGTGAGGAATATGCATTAAGGGTAGGTGGAGATTAGTGAGGGGTGGCTTAAGTTAAGGCATGGACAAAGTCGGGTAATATTCAATATTAATCAAAAAGCCAGGCAAAAAATAAAACTTTTAAATCATTAAACTATTTAAAAGCCAAAAAGCAAATTCCAAACCAATATCCGTCAGCCAAAAAATGATAAAAATATAATTAAATATACTTAAAAAGTCATTAAAAATTCTGTAAGTTTTATGTGGGCTAAAAAACAAACTACAAAAACTATTAAGAAAAGTAGATATGATTATTGAAAATTCATTGATATATAATACCCAAATAATTTTCCAAACTTATGTCTATGCAAGACACTAAAGTTGTGCAGCAAATAACTTTTATTTTATAGATAACCGAAACCAAGTACTATCATAGATAGTATAGCCATAACCATGCCAAAGAAAACTATGGAACTATAGATCTTTTCGCATATGCGTATAGCCTACCATATCGGGCCTGAAGTAGACCTGTTGCGTATACATGGAACTTTTCAATGAGGACGTCTTATCCGGAAATAATATGCATTTCCCTGGCATTGTTCCTCTGCCTGAGCCAGCATTAATTGTTGATGTTGTTGTTGCTGGTGTTCTGGTTGTTGTGTTATTGTTTGCTGTCAGGTGATGATGGCCAACGCCCACGTCTGTTTTCTGTGCTGTCAAACTGCTCGTCGAGTTGACTTTTGAGGCGTGTGAGAGGCGTTTCATATGCGTCCACATCTGATGCCAGGGCGCCGCGTCTTTCTATATAGTTTTTTTGTTTGGTTTTTTTTTTTTTATTTTTTGGGGGTTGTTGGGGTGTGGCGTACACGCAGGAAGAAGAGTAGTTTGTTGTTGTTGTATAGTTTTGTGTGTGCGTGTGTATATGTAAGAGAGTGTAAAGGATTGTATTGAGTTGGTTTGTTGGGTGTACGAAAAAATAGAAATAAATACAAGTTTATTTTAATTGAATGCGGCCAATTTTTCAGTATTCAAAACTATAATTTTAGGTTATGTAAATTTTTGAAAACTTTATTTCAAATAAACAAATGCTATATAGAGTTTGAAATAGTAAATGGGTATATGTATATATATGTATATATATTTGAAAAGCTCTATCTCTCCTCACTCTCCCTCTCTAGTAAATTGAGTATATATGTATATTATATACATACTTCCTTTAGTTGCCAAGCTAGTGAACCCCAAACAACATTCAACTGCACGCACTTAGCACTTGGCACACACTTAACACCCCAACACATACACACGAATCACACCCCCCAATATACTCAGCGAGCCCCCATGTCTCAGCTACTATGATGTCATGCACTCGACTCTTAACAATTCACAATCCATCCAACCAACACTAACACGCGAACAATTCAAATTTCATTCGCATTTACTTAATGTTTTTATTTTTTTAGTAAGTACATATATGTGGACAGCATGATGTCAACCTTATAGACTGAAACGCCGGCTATAACATTGCATTTTTGTTTTAATTTTTTTAAATTTTGAGATAACGGTTGTGTTGCGATAGACGCCGGAATTTTGATAAAGCAACTTTTGTGTAATTGTTAGAGCAATTTGCTTGATAGGGTTGACTAACTTGATTAACTGGAATATTTATGACAATTTCATGTTGAGGTAGTCAAGCTATTTTTGTGATGAATTCAAAATTTCTTCAAAACTGTGAATCATTGTGGATTGCAGATAAAAATGCAGATTATTTTAAGAGCATATAAAAAGTTGAATAAATACATATAATATTCACAGTGTCGAAATACTTGGAAATAACAGTTGAATTTTTTAAGATTGATATTCGAATAAAAATAGGCTTGGAACGGTGCTGACTAATTATTACGGATAAGTTGAGCTTTTTTTTTTTGAGAATTATATTTTGTTTAAACTAGTTGCTTGATACGCTCAACTATCTAAATTGCGATATATTATTATTCATTTTGTAAAAATGCCTTATCTCAATATTATTTAATACAATTTATGCTCAAATAGCTGAAATTTATTTTAGTTTGACAAATTTCAAAATACAACTTTTTCATTTAAAACAACCTCAAAATATTGTCGCTAATTAACTTATTGTTACCCCTTTATACAGTCCACTCAGTTCCCCTATCATGCAATAAGCATATAACGTTTATTTGTGTGCCTATTGCACATTACACATTGGCTCTGGCCAAGGCTAAGCCCACAAAACATGCATATGCCACACACAAAGGCCCCAATCATAATATTCATAGCTCAAATTCACAAACCCCAGACCCAATGCGGTCAGCAATGCATTTAAAATTCATGCCCTTGTCGCTAAATGGGTCTATGGTTTTGGGGTCTCTAACCGCGCTGTGCTCACGTAATACCACAGAGTTGGTGGCAGAGAGAAACGGGGCGAGAGTGAAAGAGTAAGACTGCAGGGGGGCATTTCTCTATACATCAGCGACGCAAAACGCTAAACAAATAAAAACGATTTCCGTTCGTCATGCAAACAGTTGTGCACCCCGCCGCCCTGCCCACGCCCTTTAGCCAAAAAAGAAAAGGGCAACACGCTGCCATTTGGCAAGTGCAACGGCAGCGGCGGCTGCAACAGCGGCAACAACAGTGGCAACAACAGCGGCAGCGAACGGAAGCAATGAAAATGGGCACAACAATTGCCCCGGCTTTAGTACCCACACACATGGGTGTGTGTGTGTGTTTGTGTTTGTGTTGTTGTTGCCATGACCCACGCCGCCCTCTGCGCCAACTGCATTTATATGCATGCATATAGTTTTTTCTTTCTTAATTCATAAACAATTCATTAAAACGGGAAATGGCAATTAAAGCATATGCATGATATGTCATTAAATTATATACAAGAGGACGCTGTGAAAGAGTGCCCGACTTGGTGATACTCTGTAACAAGCACCGAATTGCTTGAGAGAATGCCTGATAAGAAGTTACTCTGTGACAAGCCGCAAATTGTAAATCCACAAATGTATTTTTTTAACAGAACATTTGAAGATAATTTCTTAAGTCTTCGAAAGACTACAAAAATATCGATATATTTCAATTTTGAAATTGAAATTGATTCCCATTTCCCATCTCGACGCTGTCGTGGTTGGCTATATAGACTCAGCTTCGTTCCGATGCATATATAGTATGCCTCCCTTTCCCTGATAGATGCATTTGCACAAATTAAATATACCCCTTACACATTTTAAATGGGTATAATATATACAGGGCATGCACAACATGTGGAAGAAGGAAGTTTGCCATGCGAGGCTGTAGACTGAAGGAGGTCAGTTCCCAGTTCGCATATTAAAGATATTAAATATTTATTAAAGTCGCGCCCCCCACAAAGATAGCAGGTTGCTGTTTAGCTATAATGGGATGTGAATCAAATGCTAACCGAGTTACTCACGCATTCACTCACACGCACACTCACACACTCACTCGTACACTCACTCTCTCACTCACACAATAAACGCTGATTGCAATGCAACTGATGAGGGGGCCTCGTCTCGGGCTGCATCTTTCCATGATTTTACTTTAGTTTTGTCTTGTCTTATTTTTTATGCCATGGCTCGTTTAATGCAAGGCGGGCGGGAGTTGAGGGGAATGCATGCGCAAGTGCAGGGCGCTTAACTCAATTGCATGTATGCAACAATTCGTTGCAGCTTCGCACTGTGAGCAACAACAAACTAGATACAAACAACAACAACAGCATTTGGCATGCAACATGTTGATGTAATATGCAAATTTGATGCTGTGCGCCCCATTGTTTCGAGTTTTTCCGTAGAAATTTGCTAACGTCGAAGTCGATCTCAACGCTAGCTTGTTTAAGGCGCAAGAGGAAGCTGCGGCAAGCTGACAGTTGGAAGGGAGAGAGAAAATCTTGAATATATATATGAGTAGCCAAGATAAAGCGTATGCTTACTTGAAAATTCAGTTAGATACTTTCAGTGATTTGTTGATATAAACTTCAACATTTTTTTTTATATTATAGATATAAATTAAGGTTTCATAAAAATCCTTTAAATAAGAAACGCAGCAAAAATAAAAATAATTTAGCTGGGCGTACGCCTGAAAAGGCTTTTAAGTCTTAAAAGGAAATGAGATTAAGAAGGTTAATTGCTGATTTTGTTGAATACGCATATTTTATTTTCGAAAGATAAATTAAAATCTTCCTATATTTCATTCGAAATACCAACTTAATGCAAATATACATCTAGTATGCGCGTTCTTTGCGTAATATGACCCCCGGCTTTCTGCCGCACATGATCTCTCTTATTTTTGAGGTCAGCCCTTTCACACTTTACTTGCCACACTTGGCGGCACTTGGCAACCCAGTCTTTATCAATTTCACCCAATTTACATGTTGCCATATAAAAATTAACACACTGCTCTACATAAGAACTGCTGCCCACCAAATGCAATCTATCAAAGTGCATTAAAAATAAAAATTGCCCCTCTGCTACAGCTGGGTGCACGTTTCGGGCGTTTCGGTTTTGTTTTTATGGGTCAAAGTGACCGGACCGCTTAATTGTGATATATCACTTCACTCCGAGAGCAACAGCATTAAGATATAATAAAAAAAAAGTACAGCGGGTAGAGAAGTTCAAAAGCTGCGCCGAAGATCGTGTTAAGATATACAAAAGTTTAATGAAAGTTCTTAGCAAATATTTGGAGGAATGGGGTATTTTTTTCAGGAAAGTACTTGTATGATCATTTGCTATTCTCTGTGAAATTGAACAATTTCTAGGACTTTGTTGAACTCAAGGAATATAATAGATTAGAAACATAACAAAATGTAACCAATCTAATTTTTCAATAATCACATCTAATTAAAGTTCTGATAACAAACAAATCTTATTCAAAACAGAATTGAGTAATATTAGTTTTGCTAAAAACGCCTTTACTCATAGAAAAAGAAAAATTACGAAATGAATTAAGATTTGAACAAATCAAATTGGATGTGGAGTTATCTAATTACGGGGCTTTCTAAGAAAATAATCAATTAATTCGTGAATTATGTGTTACAGCAAGGTAATTAATTTATATATATATCCCTTTCTTAAATATCTGATTTCAAAATCATTTCAGCCCTTCTCTCTTACACTTATCATCTCTCAGCATTTCAGCGTTAAAGCTTTTTCAAACAATTTTTTCTGTTTCTGTGGCAATTTTTACTCCACATTTTCAATGTAGTTGGTTTTTCAGTTGATTTGCTGTTCCTTTTCCTGCCCAATTTCTTGCTCTGCCTTCCCCCTCTCCGACCTCTCGTACATTGCCAAAAATTGCACTACTGTGTGCCATTTGGAGCTGCGACTGGAAATTCCCTTGCGTAACAGCCTCGACCTGAACCTGGGACTGTTTCTGGGCTACGGTTCTAGCATTGAGCCTATGTGGCGGGGCGCATTTGCAGCCCTGCCCCTTTACCCACTCTACCCGTTATTTGCATTAAGCCGGGCCATTTATTTGTATATTTTATTGTGGCGCATATTTTCCGCTAAAGTTTTTCCGTATGCTTCGCTTCGCTTTTCTTTGCCTTGCCGCTCGCCTTATGAATGAAAACATTTTCGTTTTGGGGCCTGTATTATGAGAGGGGGTTGCATGATTTTCTAGGAATATAAACATATACTTATATACATATATATATATATATATATATATATATATATATTTGTTTGGCTCATTTTTATTTTTACGCATTTCTTGCGTGTCGTTGTCTTTGTCTGCCTTTTTTGTCTGTTTGTCTTTACGTTTAGTTTTCTTTTAGTGTGGGGCTAATGGGTCGAGTCGGGGGAACGTGGAGGTTCTACGATGCGTCGCTCTATTTTTTGACTTTGCAGATAAGCAGCGAGTGTTTGTGTGTGTTTGTGTGTGTTTGTGTGTGTTTGTGTGTGTGTTTGTGTGTGTGTGCGCGCCCACTTGCCGCTTGTGCCCCGTGTTTATTCAACGATTTTGGATGCGTGCTTGGCGGCAATTCCGACTCAAATTACCCGGTTGCAGTTTTGACTTAACCCTAAAATTTATTTGATTTTCTATTTATTTATTTACCTTGTCGTATCTTTTGTTGTTATTTTAGCTGTGCGTAGCGCTGGGGCTGGGTTTAGTGTTACAGTTATTTTGGGTGTTGCTATTTATGAGCTAATTTATGGGGTCATAATTGCTTCTTATGGAGAAAACAAGTGTTTGCGCGTTTTCGGTGCGTATTTGGCTTAATGATATAACTAAATATTGCTTCGGATGTGAGTTTTGAGCGAAAAGCTTTTCGGACGTTTTTTTTATATTGAGAAAAAGACTTTGACAAGAAAGTTAACATTTTTATTTTCATTGTTGAAATTCGGTAAAATAAACAATATTTTCTACAAGTATTCTAAATTCTAAAGGAAATTATGTCTACAAAATAAACAAATTATAGATTCTTATAAAGTCGGTCTCAATTAAGTTTTATTTATTTCTGTTTCTTTTGTATAACATGTGGAAACTTTTGCCATATTAACTATTCAATATTACATAAATAATTTTTAAATTATATTAAATATTGTAATAATTCTATTTTGCCTAATTTGTCGGCTAATTTTTAAAGAAAACATATGGAAGAGTTTTTATTGCTTTTTAATATCCTCTAAAAACTTATTTTTGTTTACAATACAAAAAGCTTTTCCCATTTTATTTTTGTTATTGTTCTCAGAAACAATTGGAAAACAATAAAATCATTTTGTGATTCATTTTGATCTTTAGCTGGTTCTTTTTTTTGGTTCTCTTCGGCAATACTCAATTTTATGACTACAAAATTAGAAAATCTTTGTGTTTGATTTGAGAACTTGTCATTTATTGGTCAAACTTAATAAATCTTTTTGTTATAATGTTTAAAATACGCATAGTTTTGTAAGAATTGACGATTTCTCTGCTCGTTTCTCTCGTTCTCTTTCTGCTCGCTCTCTTAACATTTTCCAGCTATTAACTCTATTATATTTACGATCAGCTTCACACTTTCTACACCTCTTTCCCTGCACAATTTCCCGTCAAATTGGTCCCCTTACCCCCAACCCGCTCGCCCATGAGGCTTGTGTGCGCATTCAGCCGTGCAGAGAACATTTTTCATTTTAAAATTCTTTTTTTTTTTTCATTATTTTTAATTTGTTGCAAAAACACTGAAAATGTAACAACGCGAATATGAATTTGTTGTGTTCTAAATGTTGCTGTTCCTTTTGTTGTTGTTGTTGTTGTTGTTGGCTCTCTGCCGTCAAATTGAAACGCGCAGCACAAAATAAATTGACATTGAACGTAAAATTTATTGAAATTGTTTACGTGGGGGCTGCAATTGTTTTGCGGTCGTTGTTGTTGTTGTTCCTGTTGTTTTTATTTTTGTTTGAAAATATTTTACAACCATTGGAATAGATTTCATTTCATTTCTTTTAATACCCTTGCAGTGTGTGCATCATAATTTAGTCACGAAATACGTAACACATGGAAGGAGACGTCTCTAACCCCATAAAGCTTATAATATTATTGATCTGTTTTGTCTATTAGTTTTAAAGCTATCAAGAAATATGTGCCCAGATGTGGTATATATCTGCAAGTGTATTCAATTTGCGACACTCTAAAAGTGAACTGTGTTTTCTTGCTTTAGCTGAATTTCACCCAACACACACATACACTGCCTAACACATTTCTCCCACATAGCGCTGCATGTTTTCTGCTCCAGATACGCGACTTAAGCCCTTTGGCAACTGCACTCGAGTGCAGCGAGGCTTGGCCATATGGCCAGAGATGGAACTGGCCAAACTGACCGTGCAGACGATGTCCGTTTGTTTGGCTTTTGGTACCGTATATACTAGTAGTGTACATTTTCTAGCTATCTGTGGCAAAGTCCAGCCAAATACTCGCCGGGCACGTACCAAGTTTTTCTCGATTTTCTTGCCGAGATTTTTGCTGTTTGCTTTCCATTTGCGAGCGCGCTGCTCGAGTGAGTCGAGCCCTGACGCTTCCTACTCATAACTTTGGTGCTGTCTCTGTGCCGTGTCTCTGGTTACCATTTTTCATGAGCTTCGCTTTGTTTCAGCTTTTGCCTTTGCTCATATTTCTGGCCTGGCCACTAACGGGGCAAAAACTTTGAGGGCCAATGGCTTTTTAAGTGTGACTAATTATGAACTTGTCTTAATGTCTTAAGCAGTTGAAGCGTTAGGCCGTCGGGTTCAATGAACGCCCCACCTTTCCTCCTCTCATCTAACATTCACTGCCCAGCAAAATGACCCCGAAAAAGTGCAGCATTGATTTTGTGCCTTGCCTCGTGCATAACAGTTTCGGGCGTTGCCAAAACTTGGCTTAAAGAAAACTGGGGGAAAAAAATGAGGCACATAGAAATTTATCGACCTTCGCTGTTCGCCCCTCTCGTACAGCCGTCAACGTGCTCAGCTTCCATTTTTCCAGTTGCCAGTTGCTAAATCTATTGACAGCAGCCCCAAACAAACTGCATAACAACTGCGCAAATATTTGGCAACATTTTGTTGCAACGTCGCGTTGCGACATTCAGGAAACTGAGGAAATTATGCAGGCAATTTGCTTCCAGACGAAAATTCTACATAGTACAATTTGTTACGAGTCAATAGACTAAAAAGAGTGGCCAGACAAACTGGCAGAGCTCAAGTATTTGGCATGCACTACTTACGAGCTCTCAGGTAATCAGTCAGTTTGCTGGCAAAACTGGCTTCGAGCCAAAGTAAATTGAAAAGCCAAGCAGAATTAAATTCTGAAAGTCGCAAACTTATGTGACTCAAAAGAATTGCATTAGTCAACATTAAAATTATATAATGTTCAACTGGGACAAGCTTAAAGAGGTACAAGCAATGGAAAAAGAAAGAGACAACCAAAGAGCCAGCTTAACAGCAGGAGTTTACTCAAAGAGTGCATATTATATATATATTATAAATTAAATATGCTTAAGAATCAAAGTTGTCCGGCATTCTTCAAAGACGAACTGTATTTCCCATATATTAATATTTTGTTTAAGTTCATTCTTACTTGTTATCTTTCAATGAATGGGAAAATTAAATTTATTTTTTCAAATCAAAAAGAGAGAACACAGACATAGTAGACAGTGCTGTTTTTCAGTTAGGCTATATACATATATTCAGGATAATTCTGGCGTAATCATAACAAAAGCTTTACTGTTCCTTTCGTTAAAGCGAACTTACTTTCTTTCCCGAGACCTATTTTAGTCCATCCACACTGAAATTGTATTGTACAAGGAAGAGCTTATGTGCTCTCTACTTATTTAGTGTGTGCTGAACTTCTTACTTAAGCACACAGTGCCCATCGATCATGTAATCGCACACAATTCATTTAGTGCCTGTGTTTGCCCAGCATAGATACGAGTAAGCGATTGTGCCTATCTTAAGTCCATGCTGTATTGTCGGGTATCTTTTGCAATTCATTATCTTTGTTTGTTTGGTTGTTTTTGTTCTTGTTGTGCAGAGCCTAAGCAAACCCTCCAAAATATGTTAGTTACCTGACAAGGTTTATAAGCTGCCCGTTTTAGGCCAGGTTGACATAGTAGCCAGCAGAGCAGTATGCAAAAATGAAGGCGAACAGAAAAAAAACAGAGTCCACAAAGTCCACTTGGATAAGCTTTAAAAACGAGCAGAGTCTAAAGAGCTTATGCTCTGTAGATGATGAGACCGCAATGCCAACAACTCAGATAGACGCTGTTCAGATAAACACCCGACAGATAACAGTGTTAACAAAATAATAACAAAATAAAAAGCATTTACACACACACATATATACACAGCCCAGAGGCCAATTACAAAGGGGAATGGACCAGGGGACCGGCCATTAGTGAAATGCTGTCAAGAGCTGGTCAGGAACAGGCCAGGAACGAGCCAACAACAAAACATGGTGAACATGGCTTAGCAGCAACAATGAATGTGAATACACTCACATTTTTTTGGCTCAGCTCACGACTAATTTACCACATCCGAAATGACCTTTATTGTCGCCTAGGGATTGACAGAGCTGAGATAAAAGTTTTCGAGTTTTCTGGATTTTTATTTTTGAACTAAGAAAGACATCATGTATGATATGTACCACGGAAACCTTTGAAACCCGATAAAGAGACCGATAATTTCCATCGTTTTAATAATTAAACATGGACTCGAAGAACTTGGACATACTGCGTCACTCTTTTTAAGGCTTGCAAAAAACACTGGCATATATTGTATTGGAAAGTAAAATTTAATGATATTTAATGATGATTAAATGTTCTAGAAATGAGATTCATTGATGTGTGCAAGTTTTCCTTTCTTAACTAACAATTACTTGCCAAACGGCAGCTGTTTGGGAAGAAACCTCATTAATATGATTTGTTAACAACTTGCATAGCGTCTCACAAACGACGCATATAAAACATTTGGGAATTCGAATCACAATTGGTAAGCCCCAAGATTAGAATGACTGTGTAAGATGAAGAATATTCCAATCGGACCTGATTGTAGAAAACAAAACATAGAAAGATATTCTCAGCTCCAAGAAGAAATAGAAAAACGAAATCACCTGAGAGGATTGCAAAAAGTATTATGACATAGACATAGAAACAATTTTACAATTTTCTTTCTTCGTCTTTTCTACCATATATCTCAAAGGTCTTCAGAAACTGGTATTTTATTTATTTCGATTTTTATTTTGTAATTTTTCTTGAACACCCTTAACTTTCAAGTGAGTTTCGTATCAACAACTGATCGATAAACTCTAGTTGCCCACTTAACAGACCAATCGATTTAATTCATATCTTGAGACTGAAGGAGTTGTCTGAGTGGCTTCCATTCTCAGGCTCTCTCTGTACCATGCCAGACATGGTAATCTTTTCATTTTCACATCACAAACTGAAACATTGGCGGAAACTTAATTGTAATTTATGTGTGTGTGTGTGTGTGTGGCGACTATCGGCTCTTGGACTGCTGGACTGGACTCACCTTTGGATCGAGTATGCTGCGCTCCAGGCTATCCTCACGATTCATGGTCGTTGCTGTGCTGCCTGTGCCGCTGCTGCTGCCACCACCGCCGCCGCAGCCGCTTCCTCCTTGGCTGCTGCGCTGGCTGCTGCGTTCGCGTTCGCGTTCATGCTCCAGACGCAGACGCGCACGTTCCACACGCGCCAGCGTGGGACTGTCCAGTATGGAGGGAGCGCGCGAGGGGGGGCGCGAATTGTTTGTTGTATGCAGTTGCTGCAGTTGTTGTTGCAGCTGCTGCTGCTGCTGTTGCTGCTGCTGCTGCAGCGTCTCTAGCGTGGCGCTGTTGTTGGACGACGTCGAGCCCGGCGTGGGCGTGGCCGATGAGGATGAGTTGGTCATCGTTGCCGTCGATGTGGTCGATGTGGTGTGCATCAGCATGTTGCTTTTGATTTTTCTTTTTTGTTTTTTGTTTTGGTTATTGAGGGGCGTTTCAGGAGCGAAGATTTGTTGAGAGCGTTCTCTCTTCTGCTGCACTTGTATCGTTAGATAATTTAAAACTTAACTGCAGTTGGTAATTCACGCACTTTTTATATTCGATTTAACCTGACTGGGAATTAGAAATTTTGAGAATAAATATTTAGCCTTTTAACTCGTTGCATATTGCTAGTTTTACCGTAAAAGTCACTACATAGATCAGTCAATGTTTTTGGAGTTTCTTGACAATTGAGAATCATTTTCAATATTTCTTTCTAATTTTTTAATCTTTCGTAATAAATTTGCATCCAAACTATCTATCGAACTATGTTAAAATATTTGTTTCTTATATGCCCCATTTTATTAAAATATTTTTTATCTGTCCCTTATTTTGAAAGTCTCAGAATGTACGTTTTCGGATACAAATGTAAGTTTTCATTTCATTCCAAGTATTTTTAAAGAATTTGGAAAATTAAATTGAACAGATTTTAAAATATTATTTTATTAATCAGAATATGTTTGAAATAATACTTTAAGAGTCGAGCTTAATATCTTTTAAAGCTTAAATCTTTCTATTTCTTGTATCTAAGAAATTTTTACTAGTTAATTTAAATTAAATGGTTTTTCGAAAATATACATAAAATATTTAAGAATATTTCAAAAAGCATTTATATATTCTGCAACTTTTCGAATATATATTATCCCGAGATTCATTTCGAACAGTCCACCTTCAGCTGACCGCTACCTACACAAAGTGCACAATATTTTACGAATCTGTCGTCGTGCAACACTTGCAGCAGCCAATTGAATGGCCAATTTCTGGTTATTATTTAGGGGGGGTCTCGAATCCATCGAATGGGTGAGCAGACAAAAAAATAAAAGGAAAACAACAAAGTCTGAAATAACGAAAAACAACCAAAACAAAAGCAATGGCCAATAATTTTCACAAAACTGGTTTCTCGGCCAGTTGCCAAGTGTTGCAGGTAGTTTTTACTTTCGCACAAAACAAGAAAACGGATAACACAAAAAAATAAAAACCCCATTGACGACAACGACTGGCAACTGCACAAACTGCAAGGCATAAGATACAAATGTATCTTTGAGTACGTTCGAGCCAATTTCTGGCGCTGTGCTTGTGCTTGTGCATAATTCTTAGGTTTGTTTGTTTGCTGACGTCTTTGGCTTATTATTTATTTAGTTGGCGCGTAGCTTTTGCATATGGCATGCCAAACACGTTTGTTTTCATATTTCCGCTGACCATTTAATTCTCCATATAACTAACTCGAACACATACTTTTGTTGTTTTGATTTATTTGTTATTAATTTATTTGTTGTCGCGTCGCATTTCTTCGCGTTGCGATTGAAAAAACAAATTTTGAATTTTTGGCAAAATTTTATTTTCAATGCTGCTTCTTCTGCCTCTTGGCACGCCAAGCAAACGAGCGACCGTCGACGAGCCGAGAACCGTTTTCGAACTGCGTACTGCGTACTGCGAACTGCGAACTGTTCACGTCAGCTGCCCGTCGTTGACTGTGCGCGCAAGAAAAACTGGTTTGCCGTTGTGTCTCGCTTGTCTCGACAACGTTGCCCATGCATCGGTATGCGGCTGTGCTGTCAGCGAACATGTTCGAGCTGCAAGCCATCAAATTTCCCAGTATTATTTGCTGGCATTGTTGACTGTGGCCTGGCGCAAGTTTCGTGTGTAATTTTTGTCAATAATGTGCGTAAATTGCAGGCAATCTCAACTGCAATACAAAAACCATTATTTTGAATTTATCATTAGAGAGTAGAATAAAATATATATTTCTTATTTTAATTCTTAGAAATATTATTCAATTGTATTATATTAATCAATCGATTATACTGCATATTTATGCTGATCTCTAAAAATAGTTGATATACATTTTTGTTTAAGAACAACTTTTACTTAATTTATAAGTATCTGTTCCATTGAAACAGTTTCCATTACCTTTCTATATAACACTCACTCAACTTTAAGTAGAGCACACCACAAGTTGAAAATAGTAAACAAAGGACAGCGACATAGAATGAGCACTACGGCTCTACATTCACTATCTATTATTATGAAGTCAATAAATAGGTTTGTACTGTGGTAAGTGGTAATTTTTTAATAGCTACATATTTTACAGCTGTATTCTTGATAATATATCTTCGATTTACGGAAATGCGTGAACTTTTTTAAATAGAGTAACTTTATTTATTTGTTAATTCACTGTCTGTCAAAGTCGAATAAATAATGTTACATCATTATTATTACATCATTTCAATCAGGAAAGTCAAATATTCAAACCAGAGCAAAGATAATTTATTCCCAGTATGCATCTTGCATATATACATATATAAATATAAAGACAACTTATTTTTAACTAGAATCAATTGCTCGCTTGCCAAATAGGAAACATTTTTATTATCTGAACTTATGGCAGATAAAACATAATTCAAATAATTTCCCTCTTTGGGTAATTTGATTACTCAAAACAAACTTAAAGAGCACCAACAAAACTTGAAATGCCATCGCATAGCGATCGAACATGTTGGTTCGATTGTGTTTAGCCGGTATTTTGTTTGGGTAACGATTGCGCTGAAGAGGACAAAAAAAAAAACAGGTAAAAGCAGGTAAAGTTGGCGTCTTATGAGCGGTTTTATAGTAGTATCTAAATCTGTGGCTGGGTCTGGCGTGTGTTTCCTCTTTGATATTATGCCTGCCCCATTGTTTGGCCGGGCGGCATTTCAAGTGATTTATGCCGCGCGA
Organism: Drosophila ezoana; assembly: GCA_035045725.1. Lineage (NCBI taxonomy): Eukaryota > Metazoa > Arthropoda > Insecta > Diptera > Drosophilidae > Drosophila > Drosophila ezoana. The sequence goes on from JAWNOU010000005.1 coordinate 7,343,415, forward strand.
CAGCAACGACAACACAACAACAACATTTGTTGCATTTCGGTTGCAGTTGCAGTTCAATGGCCCACACTTCGAGATCAATTGAAGGCGGTTCTATGATGAGCTAATCAAACAAACACTTGACAATCACTTGACTCATGGGGCTTTATCCAACTATCCATTTACTATAAAAAAAAAAAAAAAAAATACAAAAATATTAAGCATATTCTCCACACATGATTCACGCATTTGACGGCATGCGAATCACGCAATTATGCAAATTATCAACGCATCTTTATCTTTTGGCATGGGACGTGCCAATTTTAGGCATGGCGCATGCCGCCTAATTTTATTAAAAATAATAAAGTGTTTCCAAAAAATAAATATAAACGGGGAAAGATACAAATGTTTCAATTTAGGTTTCCAATTACTGCGCGTCTGTTGTCGTCATTCATGGGCTCTGCACGACTGGCGCCAACATCATTTTTATAATTTCAGATACACATTCATATCAAAAAACCCATTGAAAATCTGTCGCGACTTGCAGCTCGTGTTCTGTTGTTGTTTTTTCCCAAGAATTTTACGTGGTCTTTCGAATCATTTTAGATTTTTGGTTTTATTTTTATTTCTTGTTTTTTTTTGTTTTGTTTCTCTTGTCTGTACGTTGACCGTCAAGTGGTTTGATAACTTTATTAGTTGTGTTCCCAAATGTTTGTCTGTGTAATTTGTTGTGATTATCGCAACTCGATTCAATGAAGTTGTTGTGTGTGTGAAGAAATATGATAGGGTAGAACAGCTTGTATAAAGATATCACGCACAATAGAAGGTCTTAACAACAAGTATATCAGATTTTTATAAATGTTTTGTACATATTTCTCAAAAATATAATTAGGCGCTAGTTGAGATTTTTTTTTAAAGATAATTTTAACTTCGGCTATACACATATTTATATTTTGTTTTTGAACATCATGCAAATATAATATTTTGCACTATTCTAAATTTAAATTTCTGACTATAAAAAAAATAATACATTTCTTCCTTAAGATTAATATCAAATGTTACTATCCTATAAAAAGGTGGACTAGATAAATAACAAATCACAATAGCTATAATATATATTATAAACTATGTATGCATATATATCCTGATATCATAGATATGATTCAATAGAACATTTAATAAAGTTTATTAAAAAGTATTTAATAGCTTTGCCTATCCATAATACATATTTATGTGCAGTATATTATTGATATTCATATGCCATAACTATTACTAAATACCACTAAATATGCCTGTTGCAATGTCTTTATGTATTTTGCCTGTGCCACAGCCATATCTAGGCCTTGCCATATACGCATGCAATGTTCTATGGAAGCAAATGGTCCCAGCCCATTTCTGGGTCTGTGCCGCATTTCCGTTCCGTATTGGAAATTCTTTCAATGGGTTTTGTTCTAACATTTTCAACGTATTATCAAAGCCGAGTCGCCAAGTCGTCTGGTCGCCATTTGGAATCAAAGTTTCTTTTGCGTTTCCCATTGTTTGCCATAGTTTTTTCTGATTTTCGTTTTTTTATTCACTTGACTTTTCTCTCGCTCACACTTACGCCCCCTCTCCCTCTGTCCTTCTCTGCATATCGCATGTACGGCTTGGCATATCTTTTGTATGCATTCGACGCATTCTAAAAGTTCTTTTATATTTTTTATTCCCTTTTTTTTATCGCAAACTTTGGCAAGGCAGGAAAAGGCGCGTTGGCTTGGACTTTGCGTGGCGATCTTTCGTTTAATTATATACATGTGTGTATATCTATATACATATTTACATGCACATTCGTGAGTGCTTATATGCTTTGTATGCGCTGCATCAAACAATGCAAAACTGACATTTCCTCAAAGGGTGGCGGGTTCTGTTATCAGCTGTTTGGCATGCTGGTTGCCAGGCTGCCTCTTTTTCTTGCTGAAGATAAGCCGCGTCTATAGCTTCTTGTGAATATTGTCTTATATAGAAGTCAAAGGGCAAACTGCGCTCTGATTGCCAATTGTCGATAGTAGCTGCATACCCTGTACACAAATAAAAATGGGTAAACAAAGGGTATGTCAGAGTTGCGCAAATTGAAGGGTACATGAAAAATTATATATCTGTCTCGTAACTAGATCTTAACATAACAAATATTAAGCATATCTCAATAAAGATATTTTCTGAGAATAACAATATACAATATTTATATATATAATTTATTGATATTTATGCAACAGGTGTGTGTAAAATTTCAAGATAATAAAATATCATATTAATTATTAAATACATTTAACAATTAACCCCTATTTATACCTTATAACTAAATTCAAAGGGCAAAAAGTCTTCGCTGTTCTTTAATTTCATATTTTCTTTAAATTCATATTTGCTACGCATATTAATTGCAGTTTCTTTAACGACTTGTGCACTGGAAAAATGCTCTTGTTTTTTAGCAGTCATCATAAATCATTGATAAAACGTAGGCATGAAATATTTTCCATTTATTTGCAATTTATATTCATTTATATGGCTTTAATATGACTTTCGTCAGCTTCCGTGCCTTGAGCCTGGTCATGGACATGGACTGGCCAAAGCAATTAGTCAGCTCGCATCGCATGTGATAGAAACTAATGACTGCATTCCTTGCTCTCCCCTGTTTCCCTTTCAGTTCCCCGAGCCAGTTGTAGTTGTACTCAAATGCATTCCAAGAAGCAAATCAAACATTTCATGTGGCGCTCCACATGAAAAAGGCCGGCGACTCTGTGGAGAGTGTAGGGGCGCACTGTAAGAGAAAATTAACTTAATTAAACTAATTAACGACCCTAATAGCTTTATCTGCTTTGACAACTTCATGCGTTGTCGCGTCTCTGATTGAATACTGCACGCAGTTTTTATGGATATAGGAAATTATAGTTTCTTGGTGAATTATTTTTATGGTTAGTTTATTGTTGATAGTTTTATTATTATTATTGTAATTGCTAATGGTATAATTATTGTTATTTTTAATTTTCTTGTTATTTAAACACATTTTTGATAGCGCATACTTAAACATTAACTATTTATAAAACATCTATGCTTATTATTTACATTCATGGCATTTATAATTATAAATTAATACATTTCGGCTCATTTCTATAAATGATTATATGTTGATTAAATATTAGTCGACATTTGCTTGCTTAAGTTTTTAAAGATACATTTATCAATATTTCAAATCTGAAGAATATTTTTTGTGTATATTAAACTTATATCTAAATCGACTGATCAATTTTATTGTAATCTACCTTATATATTATTGGGTTCTTAAAAGGCTTTTATTTCGGACTCATTTATTAATCGCATCTCTTTGGTCTTTTGCCGTGCGTGTTATACGCCGCACAGACTCCACAGACTCTTTCTGCACTACCCACATTCCCATAGACTTTGACACTGATCTTAAAATTATCGCGTCATATTATTTCAAATTATATCATATCCTATCATATTGAAAACCTTTTCTTCATGCAACGCTGAGCAGACAAGACGAGTCGCATTCCATTGTCCAGGGCTAACCTTGACTGTTCTCCTGCTGAAGAACTTTGTCGCTTTGGTACCTGTTTCGATTGATATCCCAGGTAGCCCGAGCCCAAACACAATAATCTTATTAGAATTCGTTAGCAGTCGAACTACATACATTTGAATTTTAAAGAGGGGTATTCGTTTATCTGTCTTGAGTTCTCCCGCGTTTCACTTCATTAAAATCATTTTGATGTTGTTCCCGTCGCCTTCTTTTGTCTGGCTCATCAAATTGACGCCCGACTGTCTATACGCGTTTTATGCTATCGTCTGCTCAATAATATCGTAAGCAGAGGTGAAATTTGTATCTTGTTTATTCAATCGAACTGCAAAAAATGCCAGTGAGGTGCGAGAGCCTGAGTCATGGAATTTCATGGAAGTCTTTGAGATAAAATCAAAACAGGGGCGGACCACGATCAGAAAAGAGCATCGGTCAACAAGATTCGATTAAATTTAAACAAAAATAATTCTGGTTATGGCTTTTTTGTGTGTCTTTCGCGCTCAGAAAGCATAGAGTTATTTGAATTGTATATATACTTAATCGACAATAGTCAGTATATATTTGTATAAAATTAGGTCGAATTTTTGAAGGGCGATGTGCAATAAAGAAAGTGAGAGGTAGTTTTTAAGGTAGCTAAGCTAAACAAATATGATAAAAACATACTGCTCTCTAAAGAATATTGATAGAAAACTGATTGACATACTAAGATTCATTCTCATCATGCATATATATTACTTTATACAGCTTAATTCTTATTGCTGGATTTGTTATATCGATATTGTTTTTGTTTTTTTGATTCTCCATTCCACCGGCCTTAAACTCATTTTAAAAGATCTTTGTCAAATTCATTTCGGGTCACACTTTTCGAAAAATGCATTCGTCCTTCGTCGAAAGGGAAGTCAAAGATTTTGTGTGTCGAAACCAAATTTTTTTCCAAATATCTATATGAAATTTGAGTCATGTTTCCCACTTTTTTTCAGAATCGAAGCTTCCTCGGTGGAAAATGAGATTAAAAATGTTTGGGCAAAGCTTTAAATTTTGTCCGATTCAAACTTTCATAAGATCTTAATACGTGTTTCACCGATTTGTGAAATTCTGCCCATAACAGTGGGAAAGGTAATATCTACAATTTTTAGCACAAAACGTTACACGGGCAAGGCCGGGCAATACCCGCTAGTTATATATATTTATGCATGCATAATTAATATAAATATTATAAAAAGTTAACATCACTGCAATGTGAGTTATCTCTTTTTGTTCGCTTGAAAAGATCTTTTATCTCTGCAAAGCTTTTTGTGCAGTAAAAAACTGCACATTGTGCCTGAAGTTTTGCAATTATTTATAGGCAGAGCTTTCAGTCTGCATTTGTTTTTCCAAGTGAAAAGTACACCACTAAAAAAAAATGAACGCCGCTAAAGCTGTAGACGATGGTCATTCAGAGGTTGATTGTGACGTCACAACAAAACTAAACATTGACTGTTGGGAGATGGTTTTTACTTATCTCGATCCAATAGAACAAGTTCATTTGTCGAAAGCCAATGATCACATTCATCAGATTTTTCAGAACTACGCCAGCCGACGCTTTAAGAACATTGGCACATCTCTGGTAAAAGGACTTCCAATTGAAATATTCGATGATTTTTTGCAAAATGTTGGCGTGCATGTCAGAAGCTATGCGATTCCCAGAGACATTAGACTCCCAGAGACGGATAGTTTCGGCAGAGGCGATTTGAAACATTTCAGGAGCACATGCGGTTACGGTAGAGTTCAATTAGAAATGCAGCTTTACAATTCAATTAGACGCGGTTTTGAAGTTGTTGTAAAACATTGCAAATATTTGGAAAGCTTTGAGTTTGGCGAAAGACGTCTTAATTCGAACGTACCGTTAGAGATAATCTGTCAATTGCCCAAATTGCAACATCTGTTCATTTGGACTCGGGGCTACATGCGCAACGAGTTTTTGGATGCTCTTCAATCAAAGCCAGGCGCACCAATGCTCAGTCTTTCCATAAAGGGTTTACCTTTGCCCACGCAACAAATCGAGCGAATCTGTGATATTGCCAGTCTTAAACAGCTTTGTGTATGCTGTGATACAGTGCCCAAAAAAGCCTTGTTAAAGCTTCATCAGTTGGAATCTCTGCATCTGACTGTGCCTTCCATAAAAAATGAACAGCTTCTTGAACTTGTAAAAGGCTTACCTCATTTGCATACCCTAAATTTGCGAAACTGTCTATTAATTACAGAGCAGTTTGTGCTTGAGACAAGAGACTGGATGACCACAAATTTGGAACTACGGCACAAACTAAAGATCTATATGCAAGGATCTGGCATTAATTGGGAAAGTCTCGATACGAGCAACAAAGACGTTGTAGAAGTCATAAAAAAGGAAAAGACTCAAATGGTGCCTTTGCAGGGTGAACTAAATCAGGCATATCGTTAAGCACATTAGTCAGCCGAAGTAGTTAATCATTAAAAATAGATCTATTAAAAATGATGTACTTTTTTAATCAACACAGTAGCAAAATATCTGCTTTGAATAAACCGTTGATAAAAGAAAACCCTAAAAATGTTTTAGAAAAATAATATGGAGATTATAAGATAACGAACTTAAAACTAATATAATATTAAACAAATATCTGACTGTCTTTGAGACTTAAGCTTAACATCAACTCAATAGTTATTATAATGTTTGAACTGAACCAGATGTCAGAAATAAATTTTAATTTTTCACTGCATACTTTTAAGTGCACATAAATATTCGATGTCAGTTTGACCTGGCGCTCTTTTAGGCGTGCCATAAACTGCAGCATAAACTTTAGCTCGAGAGCAGGAAAAGAGGCGTGGCACTGAAGGCGCGTGCCTAAGTGCCGCTTGTCTAGACGCTGAAGACTCACAAAACGTCAAGTGAAATAAATTTCAATTCGTTTTGGCTAAACGACCAAAAACAAACACAGCAAATAAAGGCTTTTTAGAAATACTCGGAAGAAGAAGTGACAGTTACTGCAATAAAACTACTCCTAAACGTTTTGTTTTTTTTTTGCAATTGTGTTCAGTTTTGTTGCATATTGCAAATTTAATTCACACACGTCATCTTTACATTCTCACATTTGTATATTACTTTGCTAATTGTAGAAACTACGTTTAAGAGTTATTAATTTATATATTTACATACACATACATACATTACTTTATATCTATCATCATCAAACCATAGCGACCATATAAATATCAATTCATTTTTAAAAAGATTACCACTTTTGTGAATTCATAATTTGTCCTTAAAGGCCTGACTTGCCCCATTCGTACTTGCCATTATATTTGATTTGAGAATATTTTTTATATTTTCATCAATAACATTTGATTTGATTGGTTTTTATATTAATTAAAAATAAAATAAAAACTAACATATTTTCCGTATATCTTATATTCCCGATTTTGTGTTTGGAATACGAGAATTGTTAATTGTGGCCTTTCCCAAAAAAACCACATTTAAATCCTTTTAAAAAATCTTAAAGCACAATTGATAACTTTGGAGTACTTTACACATTTACATTATTTTTGCCCTAGCCGTATTATTTGTTCTTTGGCATCGCAATAGATGCAGCCAAGCAAAATAAAAACTTGGCTTGGGTAGAATTTTAAGGAACCCTTTCAAATCTCTCGCAGACGCTCAGCTGGGCCATCAAGCATGATTCAAGGAGCACAGCCGCATTTGGCGTTAATTAGTTTGGCAACGCTGCGGGCGTGTGACTTTCACCAATCATTTACAACAGACCCTCAACCTTTGCCAGTTGCCCAATAAAAAAAAAATTGCCAGGCGTGAGAGTTCGATTAGGAGATACCCTGTAGTCAGTGCGAACACTAGCCATGCCATATGGCAAATAGGAAAAAATAATACAAATGTTTAGCTTGGATAATTGCATCCCCAAAGCGATTTAGTATTCTATTTTTTGGATAACTGTCCAAGGTTATGGCTTTATATAATTAGTATCCGTCCCTTATCCTAAACTATCAATATAGAATTCATAATATTGTGGCTGTATTTATTTAACTAAGAGATAGCTTTACTCTGCAAACTAAACATAGCTTACAATTATCAGTTGATGTGCATAGGGTTTAGGGTATACACTTTCTGTGTATATGTACTTTTTTTTTGGCCCAGGCCATGAACAATTTTCATTAAGAGTCCGTCGTCGTTCCGTTCGTTCGGCAGGCGCTGACAAGTTCAAGTCCCTCGATTCGAGTTCCGCCCAGCCCGTTTCTTGTCGCTTCTCTGATTACACATTTTAACGCCATTTTTGGCGCAACTTTTGCTGAGCTACTCGTAAAACCCTTTAGGCCAGACCAGAAAAAGTTTTTGGCCAGCACGAGAGGCAAGAAAAAAAATTTGTAAAGAATCTCAATGTAGGGGTTAACAAGCAAAATTTGATTTATTTGATGAGTTTCCCGTGTTGTTGCCGTCGACATCGCTTCAAAGACGCATTTAATGAGCATAAAAATGGCGGATGGAGTCTTGGTTGGGTTGGCGGGGCAGGGGCATTGAAGACATTTGGGAAATGAATTGCAAAAAGCGATAGACGGAAAAGAAAAACTGTTTAAATAACCAAAGTTCGTAATAACTACAAAATAACCAAGAAGCGCAATTGACAATAAGTATTCTGTATGCTTGCAGTGGGATGTACTCAAATAAAAGTTACCCTGTCGAAATGTCCAAGAATATTATATTTGACATTTTTTCTATTTTAGTGTCGAGCATTTTATTAAATCACACTTTAACATCATATCGCATAAAATTTCATATTATCCTTAAAATATATAAAAAATAATTTTTTGGAGCTGTTTTTTTTTACCATTTCTTTCAATATGTACTTTTTCTCTTTTTGCCATATGGTCTTAATTGAGAACTATTTTTAACAGTGAAAGTTTTGAAACGCTCGAAAACCAAATTTGTGCATGCAAAGGAATATAATAGATGTTGAAAAAGTAAGAAGAATATACATGTATATTATTCTCCTTAGTTATTCCAGCTCCATTTGCATTCACAATAAAAGAAAATAAAAATAATAAAAAAATACAATTGAAATAAAAATATTTAAGCACAGAATTTAACTGCAAATGTGGCCAAGAAGTGCACATAAACACAGTCATGCTGTAAAATGTTCTGTATACTCTATAATAACTATAAAGAGACGAATGTTCCAAAATATCACTCATACGCAGCGTGCAAACTGCAGTAAAAACAGAAAACTCAATGTCTAACGCATATTTTAAGCATAAAACAAGGTGCTGTAATAATGAAAAAAATATATAAAGAGCAAATGCTAAAAGAAAACACAAAAAGTATGTAAACAGGTGAAAACATTTTTCTTTATGGCGTCGCTTTCGCGTTAAAGAAACTAACAGCCAAGAAAATGTATGAGGCGGAAAATTTGCGTTGAAGCTCGGCAAAGTCTGCCATAAAAATGATTTAATATGCGTTTTATATGAGAAAAGTTTTGCAATTTTTGCACATTTAATGTCGGCCGCTCTCACTTGACATTTGACGCCACTGAAATAAATAAAAAATTGCAACTTTTTAAAGTTAAAGTCAAACTTTAAGCAACCTGCCAGTTAATTATGCAGCTAGCTGGCAGCTGGAGTTAAGCAATCGAAAAGTTTCTGCACCGGAAGTTGTCTTCCCGAAATTAAATCTAATTGAATTGTAAACTTGCGCCTTTGTTGGCGTTTATTGAGCTGCCATTTTGGCCAAATGTGATTACAATGGAGCTGTAGATGTGTCCCACACTTGGGCATTATTCACTTGTCACTTGTACGACACGTCCCTGCCGGGGCCCATGGGGAGTCACCGGCTAATCAGAGGCTTTGTTGCCCGCACAAAAGCCGAACAAGTGAAAAGTTTGCACTTATTGAATTTAGCTCAAAGTGTAGCAAAATGTTTCGCTTGCCTATTAGAAAGTTCCTGGCCAAAATTGAAATTCCATTGCTGTCACTCTACAAAGCGCGTTCGCCCAACCCATCACAAAGCAGCTGCCTTTAATGTGACATACATAAACAATGCGCTCCAAAGATAAAAGCAAAACTTTGTTGGTAACAATGTTGGACATGTTATAAATTGACCAAAACATTAGGTTGCCATCTTCATTTGATATGGAAAAACAGCTTGAATGAAATTCTAAACAAAAAAAATAAATTATATTAATGCCAGCATAAAAGCTAGTGATTAAAAAATTAATCAATTTGTATAGGGAGACAAAAAAAAAGAAGTTGAATATTTTTAACATGTAGTGGGATATAATGAGAACCATCATCAAACATATGTGGCAACTGTGAAATGTATTAAAAAATGGCTAGGAGCTATGAGAAAAAAGGTTCAAGCCTTTATTAAAAATATTCTCTGCAAAGAAATCTTTTAAAATAATTTTATATATTATATATAATTTAAATATAATATTATAATAAAAATGTACTAAAGAGAAAGTACATTTATGTTGTCCATTGATTCTCTCTACATTAATACCGGCTACGATTTTCGATTCTTTGTTGTACTTTCCCATTAAATATCAGGTTATTAGCTGCATTAAGCATTTTTCATCTCATCCAACTATTGCTGCTGCATTGTTCATGGTGCTTAACCCATTACAACCCCTGTTGTCTATGCTCAATTCTCATTCCCCGAATTCGTTGAATGTGAAAACTTTTCAATCTTTTTGCCAGCTGCCAAAAGTTCATAACACGCCGCTGACTTTCTGCTCTTCATCTTTGCCATGTAAATCAAGCTGTACTTAAGTATATACAAGAATATGCATATTTTATCTATATATATTTGTATATATATACAATAAATTATCATAAGCAGGGCTGCTGGCAAGTGCTAGAGCTCTGCTTTTCGGTTGCAGCAAGTGCAAATAATGCAAAATAGTTTCCCGCAGCTGTGACTCGAACCTGAATACAACGACAAAACTGACACTTGACATGTGACAGTGGCAGCCAGACAATAATAATAAACAAAACAACAAAAACAACAATTTCAACTGACAGCCACAACAAACACTATATAATTTCAAAAGTTTAGGGGCACAAATCCAAAAAGCAGTAAAAAAGCATAGATAAAATCAAGATGACAGCATCGTCAGTCGTAAGCATGTTAATTAACAGTGCACTAACAGTAGCTGACACAACTGCACGTTTTTTTAGCAGCAATAAAAATTATCTCATTTCGAGTAGAGAAATCTAAATATGATTATATCGTATATATATATTTTAAAACGGGTAAATAAGGGCATAATATGTTTTGAATTTTTTCTGTAAAACTGGGTTAGTGTCCAGCATGTTAATTAACAGTGCACTAACAGTAGCTCACACAAGTATATATTTTTACCAACAATACAAACTTCTTGATATCGAGAAGATAAATTTAAATAAATATAAAATGGCTATACCCTATATCTATAATGAATAACAATTATATTTTAAATTGCAATATATTTTATATACATTTTAAATTCTTCGAATGAAAATAAACGATTTAACTCTTTTGTTAACCTTCGCTACGCCTCGTTTTATATTTAGTCAAATTACAAGGTCGGAAAACATTAGCTAATTGCCAGCGTGTAAAAATGGCGTGACTAAAGAGCTTGAAAATGTCATCACGCAAAAGTTGTGCAAATATTTATGATATTTGGCCAAGATAGAAATCGTTAAAGTTGTGTTATACTTGGCCGTAGCCCAGTAGCTAGGAGCCAAAGAAACCGCTAACAATATAAAATTTAAATTAGAATTGAAATGTTAAAAAGCCAAAAGAAGAGGCTGGCAACAACGATGCGGCTGTGAGCGGTCCGTAACGGTGATAATGTCTAGCCCACAGAGACTAAGCACACACAACAGCCAGGACAGGCCCGACTCCGCCAGGACATTCCCCCATCAAATGCGAAGCGACAGCGTCGATACAAATAGTCGTTTCTCTAAACAAAAAATAATATATATATATATATATATATCTAGCGAAAAAGTGTCAAAGCCGCCAGACTGGCAACAGACGACAACGGGAACATTTGGCTGGACAAGTGATGGAACGAAATGCATAATAAATAGATTTCGAAACGGGTGTACAGCCAGCTAAAAGTAGCAAAAGAAGAAAAGATGTTGAATAACCGCATGATAATCAAATTCGAATAATACAACAAGTGGCAAAGTAGCCCAAAGAAGACGTCTTGAAATTTCTATAGAAAATGAATGAATGAATTTAATTGTCATGAGTAGAGCTATATGGGAGAAAACAACTAAAGTCGATAAAACCGAAATCTGTTTCCGTTGTAACCAAAAAATTGTAACCAAATATTGCGCAAAGGTATCAATTTCTTGGCACCCTAGCAATTGATCTTTCTTGTGTTTTTTATATATTTCTTACAATATTGCTTAAATAAAATTAAAGCCTTAGAACTATAAACATAATTATTGCGAGAGGTATATTCTAAGGTTTCGATTTTTTGTGATAATAGATCAACTCTTTTGTTCAAAGGAGGATAAATTTGGATCACACACCAAAATCGTTGAGCTAATGTTTCCTATTTATTTCTCTATTTTCTGTCCTGCATATTTACACTTGCTAATGTGTAAATATGTCACAAAGCATTAGTTTATGCTTATAAGTGACAAGTATTAGCCACATACAAGGATAAAACGTTGTCCTTATCACAGCTCTTTATTCGGTTCCATTCACCTGCTGAACTCTTTGTCTGCCTCTTGCAATTGTTTGTCAGACCTTTGGCCCGCATTTGCCAGTGCAGTTGGCCTGCAGGCGGCTTATGCAACACAAAAAGGATACAGAGAGACGCACATTATCCTTGCACTTGCTGCCTGGCACTCACAGTCAAGTATTTGTTGCGGCCGGCACGCATTCATTGGCATTCATAAATCGCTTACCCAAACTGCAGCCTTAATCAGATTTGCACAACCATTTTGTTGCCAGACAGCCAGCCAGCCTGCCAATGCCAACCTGGCATAAATGGCAATTTCCCAAACGAGCTGAGAACCAAAAGAGCAAATTTTACTGCACCTCCTATCGTCCCGTGGAGCTTTTGCTGCCTGCCTTTTGGCATTTTGCAAATTAAGCGCATTTTAACATATAATTTTGGCGACAACTTTGATTGGCATTGGCAATTATGCTCAAGGTATTTAGACTCTATATTTGTAGTAGGGCAAAAACTTTGGCTTAGCCAATTTGATCAGGCTGCTTGGCCTAAGCAAATACATTACGTATACGCTACATACGAGACCGGCATCTGTTTGTTGTTTGCCTGTTAGTTTAATTAAATTTGGTTTCTCCAATCTCGCTTTGGTCTTTTACAATTGCCACACAAATGCATTGCAAATTGCAATTGCAATTCCTTAAATTATTTATGGGCCACTCTATTAGCCGGCCATGGCACAAATTTCATTTGCAGGCGCTGTCGAATCGATGTGAAATTTCTTTTGCACATTTTTCCTCTTGGAAAAATTCAAGAGTCAACAAATTTGTCAGGCAAACCTTTTTTTGGGTCAATGTCGCCGGCTAGTGTGATAATAATTTATGTTTGGGCGGGCTTAGGACGGCCACAAGCCCATATTTTTAGCCTGGCTTTATATATTTCTTGTCCATGTTTTTTTTTTTGCTCTTTTGGCTGCAACAGAAATAGCTGGGGAAGGGTAGTTTCTTGGGTTAGCTTTGGGGTGTGTCGTGCACAACTTGTAAATGCTTCGTAATCTGCCATTGTAAATTGTTCAGAAGGTAACAAATTATAAGATTTGTTAAAGGATGTAAATATGTGTTATGAAGCAACCATATATGAAAAGAATATTTATTGATATTTTTATATTTTAATAGGGTTATAATATATATAAATACAAATTTGATTTAGAACTAACCCAAAACTAAATAAAAACTTAACCCAGGGCTCATTTAATCTTTCTGTTAAGATTTGAGTGTAACCTTTGACTACTATTGAAAATTTATGAAACTCAAGTCACTTTTTTGTGTCTAATTTAAAATTATAAGTATCTCAAACAGCGGACAATCTATATTTACAAGAGACTGGAGAGCTTTAAGTGGAAGTGGCAATATATGATATTTAATTCAAGTTTCCTCAAACAGTTCTCATTTTCATTTATACCTCAAACAACACTTGTAAAATCTTAAGCAATCTATCGTATCTAAAGCTTTCAAATATTGACACACGAATCCTTTAGCTCTTAACCAAACACAGCTGCTTCAACCCCGCACATATACAAATACTAACACCCCCCCTTCACCCCTCCTGCTTGTTATAGACATAAAACAAAACTGCGGGCCACTGCAGGCAAACAGCATAAGACCCTTGACAGGGGCCCAACAACGACATAAAACACTTGACCGCTTGACCTAAATTTGACAAGTTTATTTACTTTTATTTTTTTTTATTTTGGTCGACGCCGTATTAAGGCAAGTCCGTCCGTGCGAACATCAAATGTCAACAGAGCCCCCAAAAATAGTACAAGAAAAATGTTTTAAAAATTACAACACGTACGCAATTTTGTTCTGATGCGCATAAAATAGGCATAAAATACGGGGTGTGGCCGCACAGCCAATGAAAGCTAATGGAGCCAAACTCCAGGCACAAGGATGCAGCAAGGGTTATCTTTCCAGGGTGTCAAATTCACCTCATTTGGCAGAAGGCGGCAAAAGTTGGTTTTGATTTCTGGCCAGCTACTTGGGTAACCTGCTCACACACAGACACACACACAAGTACGAATAACGCCCGCGGCAAGGTGTTGAAAATTGATTTGCGTTCTGATAAATTTCTGTGGCAGCTTTAACCAGCTGGAGGGCTTCACGATTCATGCCACCTGCCATTGAAATTAAACGTTGCCTGGCAGCAGCTGAGCCACCCACAGAGATAAGACTTCACCAGCGCCCCCAATGCTCGACTCAGGGAACACGTACCACATTTTAGCACACTATTTAAGGAGTGCTGAGCAGATCCACGGGGCGACTACAAAATGTGTCAATTTGGCGTCAAAGACATTGACAGACAGCGGCAACAATAACACAAAAACATATATAATAAAGCTTGGCACTTTTCGAATACCCTGCAGCAGAGCGAGACTTAAAATAAAATTTCTTTTCATTTATTAGAATGCAAACCATTTAAAACTAATGTATAATTGTTTAGTTAACATAAACTTTTATATATTCTTAAGTGAAAACAAGTGCTATCTATAAATGCCGTTCTATGCTATTTTCATTATTCTAATTATTCTAAAGGGTGCTAACAACCTTTACTTTTTTGAATAAAAAATCGTAGTCTTTAGTTTTAATGACAAATTAATTTCAATAAATATGTCATTAACATTGTTGTCAACTTCCCAAAAATTGTTAAGACTTTCTGTAGCGCAACGTAACCTATCCTCTGTCGCTGCTAATGAACAGTGTACCAAAGCAACAACAATACATGTTTACATTAGCAATGATAGAAGCTGCTTCTAAAATTGAAGCTGGCTGCAACTGCTGCCACGCCCACTTGCCACACAGCCCGCCAGCTGTGAGGTGTTTGTGCTGTCTCACGTACGCGAAACCAGTCAGCGGCAAAGGGAGGAGATGAGATGGCAGGAGATTTCCCCGGTTGGTTAGGCAGACAATAACTATAATTGTCGCATCAGCGTTTTTGCTGCTGCTGCGAGGCTCCTAAAAGTATGCAGTAAAACGGCGAGTCATTGCTTAGTTTGTAGAAGGTGGAAGGAAGCGGGGAGAACTGGGAAACAGACAGCAGCGAGCAGTGGAATGCCATTAAGCAGCAGACTGGGACATAGGCAGCAATTCCTTTTGTAGGTCTTTAGAGAGGAAGCTCGCATGTGTGTGTACGTATGTGTGTGTAGAGCATATAAAAAATTCTTGAATTAAAGTCAATTTGACGACTCGTTGAATGTGCGAAATGTCTGAGACTGTGGCATGGGGCTTGACTGAAGTGAAACTTAATGTTGATTAGGAAAATTGAAGCGATAATGTGCGGAGTCTGAGCTGCAAAACAGATGTCAAGAACAGCTTGCAATGCAATTAAAGAGCTGAAAAAGTATTGGCAACAAAAAGTGAGTCGTATATTAAATTAAATAAAAAGTGACTAAAATAGAACAGAGAATATAAGATAAGAATCTGGTATACGTAATAATTATTAAATAATATAACTAATTAAACAAATGAATTTCTTTATCATTACTCTATTTAGATTATTGTTAATTTTCTTTTATTATCAGTCCTCTAAATCAAGTGAAATAACTTTAAATTTTTTATTGAAATTAAATATACTAAAAACTTTTCGTTAGCTGAAGAAAACTGATAAGCTTTGCACTTTGGTTAAGCTACCGAGTTAGTCAATTTATGATTATTAAATAAATTTATAACAGTCAGCTTCTTTTATTTATGGCTCCTCAAGGCAAATTAAAACACAGAATAGCTACCAATAAACAGAGCCTAACTAAGCAAACCACAAATAATTTCAATAAATAAAATACTGTATCAATAGCTTGTGGCTTTTCTAAACCCAAAAAGAACATATACATATCACAAAAAGCAGTTTGGCAATTAAATTTACTGTGGTTTAGCTTAAGGCTATACAAAAAGTTTATGTACACATTTTGCTCTGTATTCCCGTTTGGAATATAAGTGTGTATACACTTGTAAACAGCTCAGCTTCCCATTTCCACATTAATTAACTGAATTGGCAAGCAGACAATTTCGAGACATTGTGTTAAATTTGTAAGCAATACGAAAAGCAACATGAGACTGGACGGTCCCATGCCTTGGCTTCTGCTGCCACAGCATTTAGTTTACGAGAACATTTTAATCTAATTTAACACACTTTAGATTTATATTTGCTTAAATAGAAGTTATCTAAGTGGCACGTGCCGAGCATAGCCAACAGGGCCAACACAACAAAAGAAGGTCCTGGCCAGTACTCAGTGTCCAGCTCCCTGGGTGCGAGTGTGGAGGGAGACAATGGACCAGCCCAGACGCATTTTTATTATAGTTTATTTTCTCTGGCTTTTGTACCATTTTTGGCTCTAAAACGTTAAAATGCAATTCCGCATGCATTGGCCAATCGAATTGCGGATAACGTTTATTGGCCCAAAAGCTAAATGCAATCAATTTTACAATTGTCCGATCTACAAAGGATAAATGTGGTCTAACTTTAAAGGCGACTCAGCCATAGACGCGTCGCAGCAACGTGAAAAAGGAATAAATGACGTTCAGCAGCGATTGCAGCATCTTCAGGTTCATTGGATAAACACCGCCAACGAGTATCTAAAGAGATATCAGATATGTATCATTTACATATATAACTTCAAGGCTTCCTTACCGCCAGTGGCTTTTGCGAGCGCATGATTAGAAACTTTAAAGTTTTCTGTGTCTCAATATCCAAATCCATCCAATTACTTTCATAGGCGGCAATAGATATGTTGAAACTCTAAACATTTGGCTTTTCAATTTTCAACTTGTAAAAAGAATATATTGTATGTGGACTCACCTGAAAATAAAGCTCATTGGCCACGTAATAGAGCACAAAGCTGTTGGCAAATATCATGACCATATAGAAGATGACTATAATAGTCTGGGCAATAGTTTGTGCCTGTGTAAAAAGAAAATTGGAAATATAACTAATCATACTTAATCAAACTTGCGTTCTGAATTCAATAAAATAAACATAATAAAATATACATACTATGTAAGCTCTTAAATGCTGAGTTTGATGAAACTATCTTGAAAACCACAATATTTTTTCATACAAAACCTCATTTTCCGACCGTTTCTTTCTAACTATATTTTATCTTATTACATAAATTATATGTATTCTTGATCAGTATCAACAGCCGAGTTGATATAGCCATGTCCATCTGTTTGTTTCTATGATTATGAGTAATTATCATCGCTTTTAACTCGAGGTTCTACATCGATCAATTTAAAAAAAATAAAAATCTTAAATAATTAAACATGCCTCTTGCTGCGCATGGCAACTGCACCATGTAGACATGGAATACTAGCACGCTGTCGCAAATTGTACCACATTACAAAAAAACTTTACTAGTATATGCATATAAAATCTGGTAGTTCTCGACAAAGTGTCCAAGTGCCAGACGAAAGTCTTGTTTTAACAAAAATAATAATAATTAAAATAATAATAATCATATTAATAATAATGAAAATATTAATTAGTAAAATATAGTATATAGAATCTTATTTAAGTTTGAAACTTACTATGATCAACGAAAAGAGCAACACACAAAGCATCGCGCCAAAGCACAGAAACTCTAACAGATGCAAATTGGTCGTCAATTCATTCATGGCATCCACAAGTCTGTATGGGAGACTTGAGTAGTTAGTTCATGGGTAAATTGTAGGTAAATAGCTCACCCTGCCAACTTGACCTGATAACGTATGCACCATATAATTTCGTGACGCACTCGTATGCCTCGCAGTTCCTGCAAGGTGCGCAGCTTGTGCTGGAGCACGCGGCACATGAGTATGGCAAACAGTGTGAAGGTAACCACCAGATTGGTGTAGGGTATGTAAATGCAACAGCCCATAGGCGCCATTATGACCTGCACCACAAAGAAGACCTCATAGTAGGGGCTGGCGTATTTGTCAATACCAGGCACATACATGCCGTAGGGCAGCACTGCAAATACAAATACAATTACCAATGTGCACAGAAACTACATCGAGATTGTGTAGCTCGCCTACCACGCTCCGAGCCAAAAATGGGATAGGTCACAAGACCAACACAGGTGCAGGTTCCCATTAGCAAATTAATGCGGCCAATAGATTTAGAAATTCGCTCGGCGTCAGCCACCAATTGACCAATATGCAGATCCGAACTGTTCTGAAACAAGAATGTATCTATTTTTTAAGGCAGCAACAAAGGTATCAATTGTTAATAATTAAAAACGAGAAAATCAGGACTCTTCGACACGCCAAAAATTTATGGTTTTGCAGATGTGTTAGAATAGTAAAGCTCATAAATGCTGAGTTCGATTAAAATATCTTGGACAGCAAAATATTTTGGCAAACATAAGCAAAGTTTTTAACTGAATTTTTCTATAACAACAGCTGAGTTGATATAGCCATGTCCATCTGTCTGTCGATACTTGATACTTGCCAAAGATATCCTTACCTTACCCGTCATCGGGATATTAAACTCACCAGGAGCTGAAGATAGTAGCCCTTGAGCAGTTCCAGAAATCGCTCGTAACGCCTGCGCTGGACACACAGCTGAACACCCCGAGTAAATGTATTGGTAAAGAGGACCGCCAGGTAGACGTTGCGAATGATAAAATCCAAGGACTCGGAGCTTAGGTAGATGTCCACGTATTGTGTAACATTGATGAGGGCAAATGGCGTCAGCGCCACATAGCGTCGCCAATTATGAACGAATAGATATGACCAGAACTTCATCAGGTGCAGCGTTATGCCAAAAATTGGCATCTCTGGGGTGGACATCGTCTGTACATCGTCCATGTTAAGCCAAAGACGCTCCTCGAGCTAGAAACTACAAGGCTGGCGTTGAAGCTACTTTTATATACTTGACGGTTTTAATGATTGTGGTTCCAGTGGTTGCGTGGTGTCATCATTAGCGTCTAATTATTAGCTGTGCTATGGATATGATGTGTAGGCGGGTGTTAATTGGCTTGCCAGGGCCTAATTAAAGGTCTGAAGCATTTCATTTTGTGTGACTGTCGCTAGCTCAATTTGTATTACTTAACAAGGACTGTAATTGCCTGCTTTTAACAGCAATTTTTCTGTTAGAGCTTTCCAACAAATTTAAAGTTATGTGTCAATTTAAATTTGATACCATCAATAACTTAGCTTAGGTCCAGGCTAATAAAAACGCAGGTGTAAAAATTATAGTTAGCTTTAAATGACTTGCATAGCTCTGGGTATGTTAGAATAATTTTTTAAATTTTTTAATTGCTTTATCGATAATCATAAGCAATGTATCAATTTCTTTTATGTCACGGATATATTTAAACTACAGAAGATACAGATTCGTTAACCAATTCTGAAGTATTTCGGAGAATAATAGACTTAATTGTGTATATCATTATGTATGTAGAAGAAAATTGCATCTTGCATGTTTCCCACGTCTCTCTTTTCTATGAGGTTAGCGCATATTTATGCACACATTTTAAAATGCTTGGAATTGCCGCCTGATAAGAGCTGGTATTAAATTATACTTGCAGTGTTAAGATAACTACTTCTTCAGTGTGTGTTATATGGTTAAAGGCGACGGTAAAAATGTGCAAACTTTTTCAAATAAGTAGCTTAAAAAGCTTAAAGTGTTCTGCAACATGACATTGGCCAATTACCAGTGCTGGTCAGTGGACACTGAAATGCTAGTCCTACGCAACACTATGCAACTTGTGCAGACGCTGCACTTGACCTCTTTGATATTCTGACTGCGGTCTCGACATTTGTAATAAGCGTCGGCAAACTTTTAATTGCAACACGCAGACAGCACAACATAAAGAATGATGGGCGTGGCAAATACGTGGTCATGTGTGTGTTTGTTGTCTTCCTGTTTGTTTGCCAACTGTTTTCGGGCAGCCAGACAACTGGCAACGCTTGAAATTGAAATCCAGCCCGCCTTGGCGCCCAAAGTTATTCAACGAAAAGTTTTGCTTTTTGCATATGCGTCTGTGAGAGATACTCGTGTTGATTTGTTGCTCTCTCAGTTGGGCAGTCGTATTAAGGATCTGGCCGCTTGTCGATAATGCACATCAGTCCGGTGCTCCTATGCGCCAAATTAAATGCATAATTACTTGATAATTGGATTTGCGGTCGGCTCAACTGGGTGTGCGAAATTTTCTAATTAAAATGTTTAGTGGCTGGCGAGACCAGGCGGCACTCCCCAATTGCCACTTGATGGCGCTAAGCCTCAGGCACGTACTACACAGCACGACCAAGCGGCCAAGTGGCTGCCGGTCGCCCGCTGTGAGCAGCCGAGTGAACAACCTCCCACATTGTTGTGATACCCTCGAACAGAGCATATTAACTATGCTGCTTTGCAGAGAGACACAAGAAACTGCAATCATAATTGTTGCCGCATAATAAGTTAGCTTTGTAAACAATGATTGCCACAATTAAGATACATTTTATGTACATTCTTGTTCTTTGATATATACAATTACTAAGAAATTGTATGTAAAGTATAAAATTTAAAAAGAAATCTTATAAGCGTAAAGCAGTCGTATCTAAAAATTCGGTTTGCCATCGAAATCGCGCCAACATCTTATCTCCCGCACCTTGGAGGATCTATGTAGGCGTGCCGCTCTAAATAAGTAATAAACACCTTTTCTGGCCTGGGACGTGGTCTGTGCACGTTTTGGTGTAATAAATTTCCATTTTGTTGTTGTTGTTGTGGGCGTGTCGAGGGTAGAGCCAATCTCAGTTGGGGCATAGTTTGGCGCCTTTAAAATTTTCATAAGCAGCGTCGCATTCGTAATACAAACGAAATTTATTGCAAACACTCAGGCGGCATTGCCTGCTAACTTATTCATATGAAATTGCCTGATTACAGCCCACCCGCTGCACTCTCTCTCTCTCTCTCTCTCTGTCTCATTCTTTCTGTCTGTCTCTGTTGGCTTCTCTAGTGCTGTCTCTGTCTTCTGTATCGGTACGTGTTTGAATTATATGCCGGTCATGGGATTCGTAGATTTTGGCCATGTAATGCGCCTGTTTGTATGGCAATCGCTGCGCTGGGTCGCATTTTTTATGAACTGTCGGCCCATGACTTTTATGATTTGTATTTTTCGGCTTGAACAGGAAATTGTACTGCACACAGTTTGTGTCTGGCTGTGTGTGTGTGTGTGTGTGTGTGTGTGTGTGTGTGTGTGTGTGTGTGTGTGTGTGTGTCAAGCACCAATTCACAAGTGTGTTGTTTCGAGTCACAGAAGTCATTGAATTAAGCAAATGGTCAGGCAATGCGGCAAAGGGGCATTCAACTGGAGTGGGCACTATCTAACTCTGAATACTATTGGATTTAGTACACCATGATGTGAGATCATATATGTACATACAAATATGGCTAAAAACTTGACAACTTTGAAAAATGCTTTAGATTCACAGAGATTATATGACCACATAATAATCGGAAATCTTTTCTAAGGATACCATACTTCATTTGCCCTGTTTTTAAATCAAAGTGCAATATTTTGCTTTTCATTTTAATTTTTATTATCATTAGAATATCACCAGAAGGAGACTTATCAACATTCGAATTTGCCTGCCTGTCTAACTGTCTAAGTAAGCTAGTCGTTCAGCTTTGCAGCTATCCTGATGTTACTTGCCACAGATCCTCCTTTTTCTGGGTACTTATTTGAACAACTTCTTTGTTTTTCAAAATATCTGGAGAAAACTCAGTAGGTCCAAGCTATTCTTTGCTTCTGACAAATGGGTAACAGATCAAAAAATGCAAATCACAATATCATGAAGATCGCATAGGGAATATTATACATTTCTTTCTTTCCTTCAGAAAAATTCTCGTTCTCGTCAACATTAATTATTCTTAAGTCTCTTACGAATCAGTGTTAGTCAGGCTCTATGGCAAATTTAAGGGCTCTATCACTATTATGGGCTTGTGTTAAATCCCTTTTCGGCAAACACAACACATAAAATCAAAGGAGCTGCACGTGCACAAAATCTCAGCTACACACTTGCCACATACACACATATACACAGACGCAAGCAAACAAGAGCACATCAACACCTTGGCAAGCACTAAAATATAAAATATAACTTAATCCCAATGAAATTGATATGAAATTTTACACAGTGTGTGCTTGCCATACTCTACTCGGCTCTTGGGGCGTATGAGGCATGTCTCCGCACATGCACTCAAAAGTATGCCCTGTAGTGTGTGTTTGTGTGTGTGTGTGTGTGTGTGCGCGTGTGTTAGCAGCAAATTTAAATTCTACACATGAGGTGTGAACATTTTTGTTGATTCGCTTGTAAAACTTCTTGCCATGCGCCTGTCTCTTTTACACTTGGCGGCGCGACGTCTGCTATTTTGTTTAGAATTTTAGCCTATGCAGTATTTGTATGTCTTGCTAATTTGCAAGTTTCTACTTGTTTTTATTATAATTCGTTTTTTTTTTCTCTTGGTGTAACTTTGATGTTTACTTTGATAATTTTAGATTGAAAAAGTTTTTTGTTGCCAGCTTTGCAGTCACGTCGCAGTTTTGATGAAAAGTGAAATTATAGAAGAGTGTAGAAAGCATACGTAGCGAACTCTTTAAAACTACAACATTTTGAATTTCTTTCTTTTAAGGCAAAGCATTTAAATCTCGCACTGCATTCGGCAGCGACCTTGTGCCAGTTTCGCTTTGTTTCAGGTTGTGTGTCGCCTTTTGCGGTACACGCCCATTCGCATACTTTACAATTACTTTTGAGGCAGCCCTCCCCGTGGCCTGCGCCGCGTAATTTTATCTCACTTATTGCCTGCTCAGCTCGCAGCTGCTTAATTCTTACACTTGACGCGCGCTCGACGCCTTCTAAATGACATCCCTTGAGGTGTGTAACACAACGCAGCAAAGCTCAACCAAAAAGAAAATGAAAATAATAATAAAAAAATAAAGAAAAAGCAAAACTGGCAGCAAGTTTTTCTTGTTGTTGCTCGGCGTTGTAATTTGCCAGTGGGGTGCCGCGAGGGCAACAAACAACTTGCTCCTTTTGTTAAATTTAATGAAACATGTTAGCTACTTGGGTAGCAACAATATAGAAAGCATATAGGGCTTTTCTTGTAGGGACTTGTTATACTATTATCACATGAGATTATAATTATTATTCTGGAAATAACATTAACATTTCTACAGTTTTCCTGACACCAGCTAAAACAAAAAGGAAAATGTCCAATAAACAGTAAACCATTTATCGAATTGTAACAAAATTGTGATCCATCATATTTTAATATCTTAAATAAGTTACAAAATAGTTTTTCGTGTTCAGAAAATGACATTTTTTACATTTTTAAGTTAATAGCTTAGGAAAATAATTGAAAATGTCATAAGAAATAAAATTCAAGCCTAAAAGGACTAATCGTTAATGTAAGCTACACATATTGAAAGAAAAGTGTTTATAATTATTCTGAGTTTTTTACGCTCTTTACATTTTATATTATAGAGGTGTTCAATTCATTCAGGACATTGTTATTTTACACTTAAATGCTTAACTACATACCAAATTATTAAGTCACAGCGAGCAATATTTCGTTTTGGGTTTAGAAACTGTTGGCAAATGTAACCTCAGACTGAAATTAAAATTTCTTATGCATACATTAAGTATACGCCCCGCTTTGCTGTCTGCAAATATATTTCGCCACAAAATGTGCAACAAATTTGTATATTTGTCGAAATGCCACGAATTGTGAAATGTTTATCTAGAAAATTACAGTAAAGCGCTGCATTTGCATTTGTTGCATGTCCACGGGGCAAACCTCAAGAGTGCAAAGTAACTCGAGTGTCTGAATATTTATATATAAATATGTAAGTATGTGTGGATAAAACCGACAAGCGTCTTAACCGCTGCTAAAACAAGTAATTTTGTGCACATTTCACTTGTCATATGACACGTACTTACTTTCAACCGCACCTTCTCTCCCCCTCTCTCTCTCTCTCTCTCTTTCTCTCTTCCTCTTTCTATCTATATATCTGGCTGTCTGGCTGTTCGTGTTGTGTCTCGAAGCGATTTTCCTACTTAGCAGCTAGCAAAAACTTGCAAGTTTCTTGCATTCTATAAACGCCCTTTGCCCTTGTCTCTGGCGCATAACGCGTATTAAGTGCAGCTAGATACAAGATACAAACTGCAAGATACAAGTTTGCCTGCGCTTGTTAGTTCACTGCTTCCTGTTGCAGCCAGGTTGCCTGGGCAACAGCCCTTAAAGCTCCACATCGAAGTGCTTTGTGATTATATTACAACATATATATTTTTTGGATATGTCTTTTAACAGCATTAAGATATTCTCGCCAGGCATTTGCAATTGTCTTTATGCATTTTGAAAGCGCCCATTTGAATGGCCACGTTCGGCCAATTAAAACTTTAATTGGCGCTCATAAAAACAAAGCGCCAACAAAGGCGGCTTTAAGCTCTGTAAAAATTGCCGCCGACGGCAAAGTTTCATATTGCAACATGCAACCAGAAGCCAAATCAAGCGTTAATAATGGAAACTGTGGCCAACACCTTGGCTACACGGCGTATACGAAATGGCAGCTAATTAAGAGAAAGTTTCTTTCCATATTTTAGTTATTTTACTTCGTAATTGTATGATTGATGATGACAGGCTGTTGGCAGAGTTTTCACCCTCACATTTAACAATTGCAACTCAATTAAGATGGCAATCTACTAATAAAAGAAATATCTTCCATTTAAGCTCTGACCACTCGTAGTATATATGTATATAATTTTCCTCCCTCCCGTTTTCAGCACATAAATATTTGTGGCAAACACAAAGACGCTTATAGACTCTGGGTTCAAAGTTCATAGCCTGAAAGGTCTACAGCTGTAATTGATGTGTGTGTGCGGCATGTGTGTGTTTGTGCAGCCGTCGTATTAGCCGCAGCCAGTTCTAATGGAAAAGGTTGCTTTGAGCTTGGGTCTATAGCATTGTGCTATGATTTGGTTTTTGGATAGAGGGGCCTTGTGTCAGACAAATTGCTGGCGATTAAGATTTTTTATCTGACAGAGCTATAAGAAAAAGAAAACCCAGTGCAGCAAAATAAGCCACTGTTAAAATCAAAAGCGCAAAGCAAGCAAGTCCTATGTGAGCAAATGAGGAGTATATCTAGGCAGAGCAGTGGTAAATATAAGAATAAACGAATTTAGTTGTACTTTAAAACAATCATTAACAAGAATAATTAATTTTCTTAATTTACTCGCAGAAAAGCGTCCTCTCGTTCTATTATGATAGAGAATATGGATAGAGAATTTTTAAATTCTTCGTTTTGGTTTAAGGAAGACAGCTGCAAGAACTGTCAATGTGGTTGGTCGTCGCAAAACAATGCCCCAGTGTGTAATTAGATTTATGAGTGTAAGGTCAACCAGCTGATGTGTGTTGAAATGGAATTGTGTGATTATTATTAAATGTTTATGCAAGCTTCACTTTTAAAGTTGGTTAATTTTGTTATTTATAGTTGTTCTTTTGTTATTAGAATGTCTTTAATTGTCTTGACTCGAGAGATATTTTAATATTTGCTTCCTAGAGGGTTAAATTTCTAAATCTAGACAATAAAATGTGCTTTCTACATTTCAGTGCATATTTTACGTATGTCAGTATCGACATTGTAGTTAATAATACTCTTTACAAAACTTTGCGGACCTTACTTAGCTTATTTAGGCTTAAGAAATTAATTTGAACGTTTGGTTTAAAAAAAGTTTTAGAAATAAAAATGTTGTCGGATGAAACAGCTTTGACCTTGATAACTTGTTAATTCATTTAATTTTTCTAGAATTTGTTCTCTTTTAAATTTAAATAAAGTGTTGTTATTTTTCTTATATATTTTAATGAATTTAAAGGACAAGAACCAAAACCTAGCCTAATTTAGATACACAATTTTAGTTCTAGTTTAGCTAAATCGGAATAGCGAAGCAATTCCTACTGAACGCTTATCTACTGCATGCTCATCTATCAATACCTGATTCGATGTTTACTGCGCACTTTTGTGGGCCAAGCTTATTTGTTTTGGCCTAAATTATGTTTATTTTAAACTGAGGCCGCCTTTGCCTTGACACAGTTTTCCAGCAAGTGAATTTGCCTAAAAGTCGGCGAGGTAAACCCAAGAAACTTTTCGACTGCTTTTCATGTCAGATCCGCATTAGAGATTGATGGCTTGTATCCTTCCCCTCCTACCCCTTCTCTTTGTCTGTTTCTTTGAAGGAAAGGTGCGTTAAGTTTGACGAGGCGTAAAATTTCGGGATCCGTGAATTAGCATGATGAGAAAATTACTTTAGTTTCTGGGTATTTGCAATAAATTGAAAGCGGCTTTTGCTCAAGTTTTAAAGTGCATTGGCGTTCTTCTTCAAACGTATATAAATAGCTTTTGTTGTATTATTTGAGCTGATAGTCAATAGACTAAAATGCCCTTAATTGCTTTCGTTTGTTGTTGTTGTTGCTACTAATTAATTTAAAACATTAGCATTTGCGTTTGTGTCGGCAAAAATACGCAAATTGCGTGGCTATTTAATATTTTATGCATATAATTTAATTAAAAACATTAATGAAATAAAAATTGCAGTGCTTTTTATTATGCGCAACCTGTTCGTGTATGTGTGTGTGTGTGCGAATTCTCATGCATTTAAATTAGTTACATGAATTCTTTATTAGCATGTATCGCACGAAAAAGCAAACAAAATGCCAGAGATATATATGTTGTATATGATTTTCTTTTTTGCAATAAAAGTATAAAATTAAAATCAAAATCACTTGATATATTTACAAATTTTTTGAAGAGAATTTTCTTCACGTATTCCATTATATAAACAATGTACACATAAATTATAGGGTATTTTGATTGGCTTTTTGTTTCAATGAAAATTATTTTAACAGAGTTAAGCAGCTTCAACTCTTACAGTGAAATTACAGCTTATTTTGCCAGATCGTCTTGTCAGCAGCAGGTTTTAAAAAGTTGTGTAAATGTTTGAAAAACGGAAATTAAAATATTTATGCATCAGCATCAGGGGCTTGTCGACTTTAAAGTGGCTCAGTTGTTTTTTTGATTGCAGGGTATCATTTATTCAAAGCGTTATTTGCTGTCTCTTACTTAAAACGGGCCCTAAAACGCTTGTGTATAGCTGTTGTAGGTATCCACCTGAACATACCTTGGCAATCAGAAGTCAATCAATCAATATCAACAATATAAACCCCTGTCCAAGAGTCAAGTACTCGAGCCGCCCCTGAGCCGTGGCCCAGTTTTATTTTTGCGCAACTATTTGGCCTGCAAATCCACACACAAAATGCGAGTAAAAACAAACAGGAAGGCGGCCCAAGCTGTGTCTCATCAATAAAGCCAGTCGAATAAACAGGATGTAAGCTTCAAGGCGCCGCCAGCTGCTGGGATTTTGCGCCCTTCCATCTCCCCATAGCCCGCTTGGCTCAAGGATGTAGGCAGAGTCGCTCAATCAGCGCGACCAAGTGGAAAATGCCTCCGCATAGCGTCTGACACCTTGTTAAAGCGAAGCCCGAGAGTTACAGAGAAACAAGAACTGAGTATAGCGAGACCAGCGACCGGCAGACTTATTAACATTTAGATGAAATGCCGCGCCAAGTTTGTGGGCAGAGCCAGGGCCGAGGTGAGGGTTGAGACCTCACTGGTTTACCATTTGAATGTGACGCTGGCGGTTGCTTTTATTAACCGTGATTTAATTTATATGGTAAGGCTGCTTTTGGAGCAGGGTCTCTACAAGAAGGTAGTCGCGGCCATTGTTTGACTTTTTGGATAAGCTCAAATCGTAAATAATTTGCATGGGCTAATAAAGAGAGTCAATGATTGAGAATTTATCGATTATTGAAGGATAATTGCATTTGACTTTGATTAAAAAGAGAAAATCAGAACATTTTGATATTTACTATAAAAAATAAAACGTAAATGATTTAGTTGATGTACTCATCATTCATATACTTGGTAAGGATTCAAGTTGAGATGGGAGTCTCATTCACTTTTATTAATTTTTTTAAAGAAACTTGTTTTGTGATTAACTGTTGTGTGTGTCTTTTTATTTATTGGTTGTTTTTTAACAGACAATTTTAAAATGATCTTGAAGTTAAATATACTGTGATTTATGTAAGCATTCATATTACGAATTGCAAGCAAGGACTTTTTCTCACATTCCACAATTCACCCAAAACTCACTTTACCATGCCAAAAACTTTATCAACTGTTCAGTGCACTTGCACAATAGCTTGAAAATCCTTCAAACATTTCTGGCACAACTTTTCACTTCCTGCAACTTTT
Organism: Drosophila ezoana; assembly: GCA_035045725.1. Taxonomy (NCBI): domain Eukaryota; kingdom Metazoa; phylum Arthropoda; class Insecta; order Diptera; family Drosophilidae; genus Drosophila; species Drosophila ezoana. Next base: position 7,371,964 of record JAWNOU010000005.1, read on the forward strand.
CGGTTGTCTATTGCCTTGACGAACGCTTCAAATTACGTGGCCCCGAGGCAGAGACAATTGCCGACACGGCCAGAGAGAAGACATAGAGGAGGCAGACAAGAGTCATTCAGCCAATTGTCTCAATTTCATGTTGTCGGAATTTTCATTGTCAGCTTTTGTTTCGTTTCATTTCGCTTGTTGTTGTAATTTGGCTTGAAATGCAAATATGTAATGCAAATGCCAAGCTGTTGGATGAGTTAAACATGGCTTACAGCTGGCCGTACAGTTAACTCAATGTTAACTAACAGCACTTATTTGCCAGCTCCTCTCATTAGCCATGCACTCAACGTGCTAATGCCCGAGTTTGAAGGCCAATCAAAATGTAGCAAAAATTGCATGATTAGTGTAATGCCAAGCACATAAACCAAGCCATTGAAAGCGATTGTGTGTGGGTGCTTGTGCAAGTGCGTGTGTGAGTTAGTTATGACCAGGCTTAGCAATAAGACACACAAGGTCAAAACACATGCGAATGTTCTTGAATTGAATGCCAACTAAATACTAACATGCTGTGCTTTTGATGAAGCCTCTAATAAGCTGGCTAAAGTCTGGGAAAATATCCAACAAAATCGCTTGAGAAAGCACAATATGTCGGAAAAGCGCTCGAAACGAAAAAAAATGCCCTACGTTCAAAAAGAACATGAAACTAAGACATATTAAGGAGCATCTAGTGTATATGAAATTGGTAAATCATATTTAACTTTACGTTTACAAAACTTATCCTCGAGGCAACTTATAGGCCCACCAAATTTGATCTAGCGCATTCAAATGTGCTTAGCCGCAATATACGTAGCAAAATAATGGACTTAAGGATTACCACAAACAGAGCATTAAATAAAATGAAGACATTTACTCGTACATCTACTGGCAATAACCGTATAAAGTTGAAGCATAGATAATACTATGATCTTCCAGCTATTTTAATATAACCATATGTACAGTTTTTATATTCAATGAAAAGTGTGTTTAAATGGTATTTGTGGTCTGCATAGTTTTGGAGTTTATGTACTGCTATACAACACTTGAATCTTGATTCTTTGATGCCACTTTTTGCCGATAAAACACTACTCGAGTACAAAACGCTTGAGCTGCTTCATTCTCAGAAAACTTCCTGCATTGCTAATAAAACAATAAATCCCACTTCCTCCCGTACAGTTGAAATGAGTTTCCGAAAGCGAAGGCAACGCGTCGCGTTGTTTATATTAAAGCAAGTAAATATTATGGGGCTGCACTACATGATACCCTAGAAACAAAATATTAAAAAAAAAACAAATTATATATTAAGATGCTAAAAACTTTTCTGCCATTACGTTTATAATTTAATTATAATTTTATTTAGAGTATAAAGTATAATATTTAATAATAGTAATAATAAATATGAACAAAACTGTATTTTGATCTGTAGAAATATGAAAATGCAACTTTTAAATTATTAACTGTAGGAAAAGAATATATACTTTATTTAAATTGTAGACATTCAAAATTAAAGGTAACCAAAAAAACACCATTAAATGAAAGCTGACAAAAACAATTTTTCAATTATTTAATGCACTATGATAAGATATATACAACTATCCACGATATATAAAATTGTGAATAAGCACTCCCTGCTGCATTCGATTGTAGGGAAAAAGAAAGAAATTACGCTCAAGTCATGCGTGTGGCACATAAACAAGTGGCATGTGTGTGCGTGTGTAAATGTGATTGTGATTGTGCATATATACACATATGTGAGGGGCGTGTTCAACTCGTGGTATGTGTCTTTGTATTTGCTTACGCTGTGGTTTCTGTGTGCGTGAGTGCCACGTCTGGTGGCGCCTTTTGGCTTTGCTGGGGCACAAAGCCCCACCAATCAATCTTTATAAAGTGCGCTAATTATACGCATTAATAATGACTGGCAGTGAGGCAAATATGGCGGGAGATGTGCCCCAGAAATGGAGGATGAAGCAACACGTACCAGAAAAACAAGAAAACAAGACACAACACACGATTTATAAGCAATATGCCTGCCGTGTGGCTTAAAGTGCCACAAAATGTTGCAAGTTGATTAGGAAATTGTTCAATTCTCGACTTGCAATTGATTTTTCCACTACTTGTGTATGCTCTTGTCATCTGACTTTGCCTCATTTTTTATTTAAAACGCAATCTTTAGCTCTTTCCGACAGACACAACAGATACATATTCCAGAGTCCTGTGTAACTTTAAGTGCTTCAATTACAAGCTGCAGTAAAGGTCGACGAATTATAAATAACTCTCGACCGATTTTTAATTTCTTTGCCTGCGTCGACAGCGGCGTTGACAGCAAATTATTCGCACTACATGCGAGCGCGGCAAGGGGGGAAATCAGGTGAAAGACTCTTCAGAACTGAACAGAACAGAACACGGAAAGGAACTGAGCAGAACAGGGCAACATGGCATGGAATAATGTAAAAATTTAGTTGCAGGGAGGAAAAAGTGAATAACCAAAAGGGCAAGCCACAAGCGAGACAGGAGGGAAAACTGAACAAGCTGGAAAGCTGCTGGCAAAAATAACTTGCAATTAGTTGCTGTCAGTTGTCGGCGCTTGCCGTGCGGAAAATTGTGGAAATAATTTGCTTAAATTTAAAGCCAACTCGTTGCACAAAAAAGAAGGAAAAGGGAGGAAATCTCAGTAGCAACTTATAAATATAAATGATATTACAAGCTACGTGTCGGCTGTTGTTCCTGTTGCACTTGAACTTAAATTTCAAGAGCATTTGCGGCCCTGACATTGGCAAATGTGCAACAACAAAGTTGAAACTCAGTTTGGGCTTGGGTTGAGAATTGAAAAGGAAACGGAAATGTCGGTGAAATTGTCGGTTGACTTGCGTAAGCAGCGTTTGCTATTGGGTAATGAAAATCAATGAAAATGTGCTAAAGAAATGTGTCTGGCTCGAAATTGAGTCATCAAATATATGGGAAACGTGCTTGGAAAGTCAGAGAGGAATCCGAAGAAAATGTTTTTAAAAAAAATTATTAGATTAATGAATGGCAAAACTGGCGGGCAGAAATGTCTTCAGTTTAAGTACTAAAAATGTCTATTAGAGAATGTTTTGCTGGACAATTCGTCTCCCTTTTATAATATTATGTAAAGACTTTATAATTTTTCAGCCGTTTTTACGCTTGCGTATAATTCTCATCTCACAGAAACAATATGAATAAGAAGCCTACCCAATTTCACTCTTGTTGTCAAATAGAGAAGCAGCTGTTGTCCTCCTCGCTCTCATTGCACGCACTCTTTCTATCCCTCTCCCTCTCGTTGTCTGGTGAGAGAGCTCTCCCACTGAACTGAGCGACGATCGTTAATTTTCGATTACACACAAACGCACACTTGTACATTAAAAGCATCTGCTGTCTCGCCTGAGACAGCATCAAAGAGAGCATGATCACCATTGCTTTTCAGGCAAACTCGCTCTCATTTCTCGCTCTTTGTATAATGAGTCAAGTTTCATTTCACTCAAGAGATAAAAACAATACACATATGTATGCATATTTGTACAATTTTGTTTTCCCTTGATTAGTTTAAAATATGTTGACAAGCGGAAACTGATTTGTGATAAAAGTTTTTGGTAACGACTATCCTAGTCTCAGGTCAGCGTCTTGGGGCTTTTGCTCTATATTATATAACAAATTTTTTTATTTCAATATCTGTTAATGAACTTAAAAGTAGCGAACATTATTATAAGCATTGGGCAATATCATAGTTGACAACACATCCATATTAATGTGACTTCATCTGCTTTGCTTATGCAAACTCTACGATAATTTGTATGAAGTAGGTCAAACTGGGGACTCATAGACTACCATTAGCAGCAACCCCTAGAAGAACTGCCTTAGCCTTGGAAAAAAAAGGCTTATAAATGTGAGCAAATAAAAAAACCCCCAGCACACATGCTTCACCTCGTTTCCGGTCTAAGCTCCAAGCACATCAGCTCATTATTATGCGTAAGCTGTGCCCCAGCAGAAAATTACATTTTGATGTCGTCGTCGGCGACATCTTTGAGTTTCGTTGATATTTTAATGGATTTTGTATTGAGTCATTTTTGGAGCTCTGCTCGACTCGACACAAACCGAAATTCCTTTAGGCGCCAGTCTGTTGTCACATTGAATTTGGCTTTTGAATGAGTTGAGAGCCGGCAAAAGTTGCGTTGAGGCTCGTAAATCCCAACCGCAGGTGAGGGGGCTCTAAAGTCGGCTTTTTGTTGAGGTAATCTGAAAATGCGAATAAGCATATCTGCATGTGAAAAGGCAAAGAAAAGGAGAAAATTCCTAGACAACAATCGCCTGAAGGCACCAGAACTTTTCTGCCAGGAAAACGTTTATAAAATAAAGTAAATATAAGCGACTCTTTTTCTTTAAGAAAAAAAATGCTCTAACTCAACATGTGGCAGTTCTAAGATCCACTCTAATTGTTCCTTAATACAGGCTTTATTTGCTAGCGTAAAACAACCCTCGAAAGCTGCCCCATTTGCACTTCTGGCTTAACACGCCTTTGCGCCATAAATTTCAATTAATTTGTCGCATTTTATTTGAAAAAAAAAAAACCTTTTGTGATGTTGTTTTGTTTTTTTTTTATTATCATTCGTGCCCCAGAAAAAATAAGCAAATCATTCCTTTATGGCAATTTAATTTGCCCCTTTTTTCGGGTTAAGATGCGCAATAAATATTTAAAACAAGAAAACCCAGTCAACTTGGGAGTAACGAATATTGAATACACTTGCAGGCCTACGTCAGCTGGGAGATATAATTATAATGATATAGTAATCAGATGTTGTCACAAATTATGCCGAATACATTTTGGAACTTGGTAAAAAATAAAAGATTGCAGAACAAATGAGATAATTTATATATGGGATAAGTTATATATAAAGTTTGTTTTCGGCTTGTCGCTCTAATTAGTTCTTTATGCAGTAAGATACGTCTTCCTAGTCATTCTCCTCCGAGAAGAGTATAAAGCGTGCAAAATTTATTGTTGAAATAAATTTGAAAAAAAAAGTAGCTAAATCAATTAAGGCTCACATAATTTATTTATAACCAAATGGCCAGATTACTTGGGACATCTCTCGCCTAGCGCTGGCAAATGAAATGCTTTTAGAATATTTAAGGCCAAGGAATTGGGAATTTCTTGGGAAATTCCATTAAATTTGTGTCAAAAATTGCAATAATGGTCAGTCCAATGGTTGTGTTACACACAACTAGCTGTGAGAGGGTCAGGGATTGGTACTTTTCCGTACGTATTCCCCTTCGTGCACTAAGCATGGCCATTTTGCCAGTTGCAGGTCGGAGAACCATCCACAAATGTAGCACCAACTGCTGCGCCCTGCCATAAAATGCCAGCAGACAATGCAAATTGCCAGCGAGACTGAGGCTGGAGTTGAGGCTTCAGTAGTGGTTGTGGCCAAGGATCGTTGGGAGCTGCAGTGTGGCTCCTTGTGGCCGTATTGCATGCAAATACACAACAACACATAGACACTTGGTCGAGACACGTGAAATGATGTGCAAATCTTATTAACAATTGCTGCCAGCAGCAGCAGCAGCAGCAGCCATCGGTCGAGTGTAGTTCAGTTGAGTGTGTAATCCATTGGGTTCGCTCTTTGGTTGCTGTGCGGCTTCCTCCCACCTAACTCATTCTGCATTTGCAGAACTAAAGCGCCTTTGAGTATAGTTTGAGGGAGTGTCCTTTGGGGTTTTAGTTGAGGGTTCAGTTCGTTTAAGGTGCGTCATAGGCTAAAGGCATTTTAAACTATTTTAGATTAATTCAGACAATAAGGAAATGTTAAAAAATAGTTCGAGACAAATATACACAGACAGATAGAGAGAGAGAGAGAGAGAGAGAGAGAGAGAGAGAGAGAGAGAGAGAGAGAGAGAGAAAGAAAGAGAGAGAGAGAGAGAGCAATGATATTTTTTAATAAAATTGATTAAACATCATCGTAGCATTAACATCTTAGAGCTTCAGCTATTAGGGTCTGCATGTATTAACTATATATACAGTGCTTATCCAAATTAAAGGTATTGTAAAAGTTAATTTAAATGGGGACATTATAAAATTCAATCGCTTTAAAATTTCAATCAATTATAGTTTGTAACTAAGCAACATAAAATTAAATAGTTTTGGAGCTTGAACTAAAATTTAATGCCTATTTCTTCGGCTGTAAATTCTTGATACTATAAATTGAATAGTTATATTGTAGAAAATGCTGGAAGTTAAATATTAAGAAAAATGATAATTGCCATTTAATTTGCATGAACGCGCATATAACTTAATTCCTTAAAGTGACATCTTCAAAAGGGACAACCCAAATTTCTTTATGGTTCCTCATAACTCAGTGGCCAAAAACAATTTTGTGTGCCCAACTGTTGGCTGGGTTTTCCATTAAAGTCAACTAATAAATATTCGAGCTGCGTGGCGCGGCAGTCACCCAAAAGGGGTCCGGCCGGAGCTGAAGTCTCAGACGGATATTAAACACTTAAATGCTGGCATAATTTTTACTATTCCAGCGGCTAAGTATTTAATTTAATGCGTCGCTCCCCCGAAAAGCTAAGCTGAAAACAAATAAATTGAGCTGGGGGCCAACGGCGAGCCACGGAGCTGGCAGCCGACAGTTGGATAGACAGGCGGGCGGCAGACTGCACAGGGTCGGAGGGTGGCCCACACAGTAGTGGGCAAATTAAAGATTAAACGCTGGCAAAAATATGCTAGGGGTCAGTCGGGGGATGGGCAAGAGATGGCAAGAGAAGGCTCCAAAAACAATGCCCAGCTAAACAGACAGCGCTAGGGGAGTCGGAGTCGGAGTTGGAGTAGGAGTTGGAGTTAGAGCTAGAGATGGACGGGGCCAAGTCAAACAAAAGCCAAATGAAATGAACGCACGCGTGTCCGAGGAGCTGCCACCATTCAACTCTGTCCGAATGTCTGGAGCAAGGGAATGAAGCAGTCAAAAGGACCAGGGAGGGGTCTACCAATTTATGCGCATTATTAAAGCGAATGCATGAGATGCTTCACATGCCAAAGGTGGGCGCTACGTCCCGGTTCAAGTCTGCGCATATCGGGTCGATTGGGGTCTAGTCTGGTTCGGTTTGGTCTACCCTGGCCTGTCCTGCCTGCTGATGGCCACGTACATAGGTGTCGTAAACGGACATTTATTTATTTAGATTTTAGTCGAAGGCAACAGACTGAGATGCGTGGGTGGTGTGGGAATGTTGTTGCCTTGCTTCTTATTAGAATTATTAAATCAAGTTGGGGTGTTCTTTTTGATAAGGGGCTCTTGTATGGTTAGATGGAAAGTCAACCAGATGAAGAAGAGACATTTGCAAATGTAGGCAAAAATTAAACACTATTTTTGTGAGAATAAAAATAAGAGATATTTTGAGAGAACTTCTACAAATTAATAATATAAAATATTAAAATATGTTTTGAAAATTGACGGAAAAAAAGAATTTAATTTTGGGTTGAAGTTTAAAGTCAGTTTGCATTGGTAAAAAAGTAAAATTCTCGGCTATCGCTTAAAGGACTATTTAAACAGAAAAAACGTCAATGTACAAGAATAAAGTTAAGGGTAATTATAAGAATATCAAATAAAAGTAACAGATATCTTAAATTAATTTTAACTCTTATTCCTGCTTTTAATAACCATGTCTATCTCATTGATATTTCAGTTTTCATATAGCCACTGCCAAAAGCTACATAAAACCATATCCAAAATTATTTAAGAGTAAGCTAAATCGCAATTCGAGCCATTGACCAATTGCAGCTGCATCATTAAACGCAAATTTTGTGGCATTAACATTAATTTATGCACACTTCAAATGTGGCTGAAATTATAAGATTTTAATATACTCCACCCAATCTACCCGCTGCGCCCGCTAATATGGCCAACATGGCAACTGCTGCAGTGCGTCGAATTAACAACGCGCCATTTAAAGGGCCAGGGCCAAACAATAGGCATAAAAATCAATTATGAGCCATTAGCCAGGGCACAAAAAGCGGTCCAGGAGCTGCCAGGACTCCCCTCCAACCCATGGCACAAGTGTAGCTCATAAATCATCTGGCAGGCTGTTGCGCCGACTTCAGGTCTGGCCGTCTTTATATACACATACATATATATGTATATATACATTTTGCGTAGCAGCTCCTCGATTTCCCAGTTGTTCACGCATTAAATATTTATTTAGCAAGATTTTAATGGAGCCAAAGAAGTTAAGTGTGCAAATGCCGAGCAGCACACAGCAGGTGAATCAGCCAGTCTTACGTGTCCTTTGTGGGCGGTGTGGGCAGTGTGGGTGTGGCTGCCTGTGCCTGTGTATGTGTGTACGTGTGTCTGTGTGTGTTTTTATGTAGCTGACAGCTGTAGGCAGGTCGAGCCGACAATTTCATTTCATTCGTGCGGAAATTAAATGCATGTTTGACCTATTTAAATTTTTTGAGCAACAATTCAAGAGCCTATGAAATTTAATTTATTGTGAAATATGTTTCAGTGTGTGCGTGCGTGTGTTTTGATGTCAGAGTTTTCACAGCTTGGACTTAAACTGAGACACGAATTGATGCGCAAATAAATAGAGTAGAGTTGGTTAAGTGACCGAAGTTGAGTTGGAACTAAAAGTATGTAAATACTGGAGTATTAAAAGCGGTTTAATTGAGTTTTAATGGAAATTAAGACAAGTTGTGATGAGTTAAACATGGATTTAAAGAACTATTTGCAATATAAATCACTTATTGTTCCGAAAATACCAATGTATTAAACAGTATCACATTTATACTAACTATGTGGCTTCCCAAAACTAGAGGGGCTTTCGATTTTGACCAATTCTGATTCTTATTCTAAAAATAATAAGTAAAGAAAAGTAGGTTGTTCCGTCCAAAGAAACATTCGATAAAAAATCGTAGATAGTTATTTGAGATAAAATGGGTTTGTCCTTGAAAAATGCAAGAGAAAGTCGATAAATATTCTCACATAATATACTTCTGTGTATTTAATAAATTGACTTTCATTATATTCTAAAGCAGCGCAAATTTGAGAAATATTATATTCATTTGGTGTGAGCTTGCTTAAGTTAATTATTTCTTTACATTATATCTCGTTGTTTTCAATAATTGATTGTGCGCCAAATTTTGCACAGATATCTGGCAAAACCTGCTGCTGAAATACGGCAATTGCTAAATTTACTGCTAATTAGATCCAATTCTGGCAAATGCCACATTTCAGTTTATTAAAGCTGAAGTGTTTTAGGAAAAAGTGTTGCCTTTATTTGCGCCTCTTTGTCAGAGTGTTCGCTCATTAGAGGCTCGAAAGGCATTTGTGGCTTAATTAGCAACATAAAAGCCGCTCACACCCAGAGATCTAGTTAAATGCGAACCCCGGCCGCATATGCCCAGCTGGTCATGTGACACTTCCGCAACATCCGCAACATCGCACTTCAATTCGCCCTGCTACTTAACTTGCCGCTCACGTTGCTCTTTTGGGGCCGGGGTCAGGGTTTACTTTTATGACTGATTATGTTGTTTTTCGGCATTTAATTGCCACTTGGCCTGCGTGTGGATGTGACTATTTTTATGGCTAATGAGCAGCTTGAGGTAAATTCTTGGCCCGTTCGTGCAGCATCAGGTGTATCAGGTATTATAATGATTGGTGTGGGTAAATGGCATGGCGAAAGAAGGTCTCTGGACAGCCCAATAAAATGCATGAAGTTATGTGCGGGTTGTTAAAAATGCGATAAATTAAAATAAATGGCTGGTTGAAGTGACCAAGTTGGGGATGCTTGAAGCTTGCGGTTGTTGGGTGCCAACGCAACATTTCCAGTACAAGGGTAAATCTTTATACACAACAATTTAATATAATAATATAATTGGGTTATTTAACTATGAAATAGATGCGTCTGTGTTGAATGTAATTAAAGCAAAAAGCAGAACGAAAAAACTCAATTGATGCGGATAGCGGTTTTTAAACTTTTACTCAAAGCCATGACTCTCAAACTGTGGTCTAAGAAAAGGCGAATTTTTAAGTTTTTAGGGCGAGCTCATAAAGGAAAAAAGTGATAAATTTACAAATTAAATGAAAAATAATAGAACAATAAATTGAATTGGGGTATATTGAGTTTCGCTTTGTTCACTTTGCAGACAGAGTATACAAAGTAATAATGTCTGCCATGTTTTTAAGCCATCTTGTTATATCATGGCATAAATTGCTCCACCAATAAAATCAACTGAATTGCGTTCGTTAACTCGTGCTGTCTGAAGCTATCTCACTCTCTCCTTGTGAGTCTTTCGCTTGCAAGCTAAGTGTGTGAGCAGTTCAACTATACTTTCACATATGTAACGTGACGATCACTCTTGCTCTCTCACTTACACCAACGCAATGCGCTCTCTTATTTCTAATAATCTGTATTTCTATATAAAATGGTTGATTAACAACTAAAGAATGGGCGCGTTACGTCTGGAGTTAACTTATTTAGCGCCTGCAGTGCAAATTACATGTCAAAAATTGTCAAGGGTCTTGAAGCAAAATAAGATGCTAGAAACATGCCGCAACACTGAATGCAGTGAAGACTCAGCTGCAGCAAATAAAATTGCTCGAGCTGTTTGACTTAATGGCCGCTCAGATTGGCAGCAAACAGACGGCTACACAGAGAGGCAGCCAGAGAGCCAGACAAGTAAAAGGGAGGGAGACAGAGAGTCATGCAGACAGTCGACGTCAAAAGAAAACGCATTACTTGCAACTCGACGGGGCAAAAGAAAGTTCAACTGAAATTATGCGATTGCACATATCGTAGTAGCATAGTAGAGTAGCAAGTGGTAAAAAAAGACGAGCCGACGCTACTATACCCTTGAATATAAAAATACCATAAGCGCATATGCCACGTTAACTATTGAATAAGTAACATCTGCCTGCAAAAATTTAAGTGTTTTATTACCAATAGCAAAGAACAAAGATATATAATTGATCTTTAAGTATCTTTTTAGGGCATCGCATATTTTTATTGTATTTTCTAATGTGTGTACTTTAATTGTAATATGTATTACAATTAAAATACAATTTTCGAAAAATGTTAAATATAATATAATATCTGTATAGTTTCAAAACCTATTTTAATTATTGCATGAATGGTATAATTCTTGTTCTTCAACAGAATAAGTTTTATTTTTCACGTTAAAAATCATCTTTGTAGTACATATTAAACTTAGCATCTTCTTCCAGGTCCTGTCCTTCCGCATTGTCCACAAAGCATCTGTCCATGCATTCCTTTCTTGTAGCGAAACGATTTGGATTGCCCCCACAGCCACCATAATAGAAATGAACGCAGCGATTGGTTAGGTAATCATAGCCAAAAACTCTGACATTTTCATCACAGGGTCCTTTATCAGCCATAAACAGGCATTCGGCTAAGGTATAGACAATGAGATTCTGAAATATTGATATATATTACTTACGTGATCGAATGACTGCATTATAGGGCGCTATTATTCCAGTAATCAGGCCTAGAAAGCAAAATAATTGGACGTAGTTCATGATATAGAAATTCCGTTAGAAATTCCTCGGATTAGATAACTATCAGTGCTCTTTGTAAGAATCAACTGTTTTTAAGTGAACAATCAAGGCTCACTCGATGCAGAAACAATATATATATATATATTTGTATTTAGTACTGAAACCTGACAAATCGGATGTACCCTGTATTAGATCCATGAGCCACCGACTGCAGGCAATGCTCATATTTTTACTCTCGAGCTCAGTCAGTTTCTCCATAAGTATGTAAGCTGGGCTGCACTTTGAAGTACTCACACAGCACTTCATCATTTTTATTGCCAAGTAAAATACCCCTCACCTCCCGCCGACGTTCTGCCCAGCTCCTTTTCCTTCTTCTAAAACTAAAAAAGTTTTTGCGTATTTGACTAACGATTTGATGACGTTGATGGGGCTTTGAAACGCATCGGGTCGACACTTAAAAAAATATATAAAACCAGCAAAAGGAGAAGTTGTCGCCGCATATTTCACGCAAAAGTGCAGCGGACTTAAAGTTGTGTGAGACGGAAGTGGAAGTGGCAACGGAAGCGGATATGAGAAGCCATAATGTAAACGCCAAACGCGGCGTATGCGTAACTTTTGCCAAGGATTCGTATCTCGCTTTAAGTGTCTGGCTAAAAAATCGATTTAATTTCATTTGTAAAACGATTTTCACTTAAAATGTGATTACGCAAATTTTCAATTTGAAAACGATAACGAAAATTGGCAGCGTTGCTAAGAGGAAAGGGAGCTCCCCACACCCCACCAGCAGCCAAACCAATTGCCATGCGTTGTCCCAGAGGATGTCTGCTGGGGAATTGTTGTACATGAAATAGGGCGCCTTTATGTCTCGCGGGTATTTTAGCGGCAAAGTCTTAACAAGCATAATTATACTCCGCATACACAAAATGAGGGTGCAATCAATTCTTGTGTAACTGGCTTTTTTCTTTGTCTGTATGTAGGTGCTTATCCGCAAACCTTGTATGTTTAAGTTGTAGTACCTAGATGTTTCTATATTATGTTGGCTTACGATTTACATTTTTTACCTTTCTCCGCATAAGATGACAGTTTTTCATGAGTATCTTAAATTATCATATATATAAAGCTTTAAATCCGGAATAGGTTTGGGATACTAAAGGTATTCTATTAACAGTTTACAAAAACGAGTATATTAAAACAAGGAATTTCGTTAGAAGTCCAATAAAATCAACTGCAGTCCGCAAAAACCAAAAACAGTTAACATTTATCGACAACCGCTGAGCAATATTTGCCCTGGAACTGGCCCAAAGGGCCTTCAACCAACACTTAATTAAGTTTCAGTTGCTGCCCCGTTAGCAGTTCCTAAAACCCACTGCGAACAGGCCCCGGCTCCGGTTGAGCCCACGCTCGCCACGGAACTCCAATCTGGCGTTAACTGCGCATGAGGCCACAGCAAAGCTGAGTGGCGACCGCTAATGTGGTTTGGTTTAAACTACCCCGCAAAAAAACCAACCCCCTTTGCAATTGCAGTTGGCATCACACAAAATGTAACAAAATTCTGGCAGTCGCTGATTTCAGTTCGTTGATTATCGGCGACCAATGCACCTGACCAGCTGGGAAACAGGTGGAAAAGTCCACGCCAACAACTGCAAATTGTTACAAATTTGGGCAACTAGCTCTTTTTTATTTTGTGATTCAAATAAATCTGCAAGAGGTAACTTTAGCTCTTGTTGTCGTTGTAATTTTGGCTAAAGCGGAAATGTACCCTCATCAAGTTCCATTAGATTGTCAAAGTTCAGCGTTGGCGTTGGCGTTGGCGTTGGCGTCGGCGGCAGAGGCTCAACCGTGCGCAAAAGTGTCAAAATGTTTAACATATGCCCACATGAGACGTGCCCCACACATCCAGCGCAACCCCTCATCAGGCCAAGCTTCAGCTGTGGGCCTCTATTTATTGTTGTAGTTGTTGCTGTTTGCGCTGACATTGTTGATAACAATGACAATAACAAGCAGGCGGCGCCCTGAGGTGCTCAGTTGAGCTGGGGGGTAGTGGGGTGGGTGTGTGGATCAACTCTGATTGGGGATCTGCTGCATGGGCGTTGTTTTGTGTATGTGTTTAGATAGATGCTCCCCCTGAGCTGCGTTTTGTGAGTAATCACATGAAATGGGCTGTTGATCTGCCAATGGTCGCAGAGGACAATCAGCCTTGGTGTGTTGTAATGTTAGATAACTCCACAAAATGTGACGACACTCGAACAAAATATTAGTGGAATATTTTAAATAAGATAGCGAATACTTTAAAAATTTAAGTTGCTTATATAAAGTAGACCTAACCAGTTCTGATAGAGCATAATGTGCTGAGATAAGCCAATCTAGTTGTTAACTGTAGATTTCCAATAATAGTGTTGGAAAAGAAAATACAATTCAGTGGTTTCTTACACCCTTGTAATGATAGTGTTGTATGTGCAGCAAAGAGATGAGGAAATGGCACGTCGTATACGTATAAATGCGAAGAATCGAAGTCCAATTTATTTAGCTTTACAGGCAACGGTTTATTATTACATTTGCAATAGTAGTTGATCATTCCAAGTTTCTCAAAGATACATGTTTCTGGACTAGTTACAAGAATATATACATATATATAAAAGCTTTATCGGATATGAGATGCTTCCTACTCTATATGCTAAACACATTTGGACAAGTATCGTCTCTGAATCATTTACACAGGGTAAAGTATAAATAATTTATAAAATCAATTAACAAATTTTAATATTCGGCACATTTTATTTAAGTTCCTTAAATTTGTGGCTCAATAATTTCTCTTTAAATGCCTGTATGGCTGCCTTAAATTATGCCCTATGAATATTTCCGTTATGAAGCCATTTTTCTTCTTAGCAAAAAAAAATTATGATTGCATTCTTTCGCAAGGCAAACTAATCTAATTTCCCTAAGTTTTTATGCATTTGAGCTGAGCAAACACTTTGCTAGCTCATTTCTTTCCCTTTCATTTCTTTTCCTTTGGTGCAAAACGAAACCCCGCCTAAAATATGCACTGCGCTAATTACCAAACCTACCTCAAGGCTCAAACTTGAGGCTCGTTCGAGCAAAGTTGCCAAATATTTTCATTAGCTGTCAGCAGCGACGCCGCCGCCGACGCCGTCGCCTTATTTGGGCATTTCCTGCTCCTCGAATCCTCTATTGCCGCCAGGAAATGCTTTAAATTACATAAAATTTGAGCGCGGTTTTTGGACGCGTTCTTTTAGGCCTCTCACACCTCTCAGTCCTGTGGGCTGTGCTAATGTTTAACTTAATTTAAGCGAGCGAGTTAACAAGCAAAAATTTGATTTATCGCTAGCAAAAAAGTTTGCGCCTTGCTGTCTTGTTGCTCGCCTTGACTTGGCGAAAGTTTTTTCGTGTGTGGGCGTGGCAGCAACAAACAGTCTATCAGCTGCCAGTTGCGAAGTCAGCCCCCTCCCGCTGGCTGCACTTGCGTCTAGCATGTTTTGGCTATATGCAAAATACGCCCTCTAAACTTTAATGAGCTGACATTGAGGCGCCTTCGTGCGCCATTTGGGCGCCAAAAGTTTGCGTTGTTGCTTTAATTGCTTTGCGTGCCAAGCGAAATTGTTACGCCGAGGGCTGTTGGCTGTTCGAGTGTCTGTGTATGTTTTTCTGGTGTTCGGTTTGGTTTTTTATGTACATTTTTATGGCCCGCGAGCAGAGAATTTCGCTACAAAATTCTACAAAAAAATGTTTGCGCTTTGCCACGAATTGGGGTTGGTCAGTTTTAACGGTCTTTAAATGCAGTTGCTGTCGCAATTAAATTTTGTGTTGCCTACTTTCAAGCGGCGCTTTTAATTTGGTTGGTTCGCCAGCAAAGCAAGCAGTGCAAAAAATGGACTTGAGCACGCGCTGAGTTTTTTGCAAGCATTGCATGAACACCCCAGAAGTTGGTGCAATTTTTGAGTTTTTATATTCTATACTATAAGCCTGGAACTCCAATATTTACTAACTATGAATCGCAACGGATAAGCTACCTAACGAGCAATCTGAACCTAACTATATTTTTGCTTCATTTTTATTGTGTTATGGCCCCTTCTAAACACGATCCACCATCCTTAAATTAGTTAAAGTCGATACTTGATAAAGTCACAGTTTGAAATTTACTAATTTGTGCAAACATCCTTAGATCATCCTAGAATCTTTTAACAAATTTGAGCTGCAATAAGACTGTAAACAGAGTATAGCGCAGTTGGTTGTACTCGATTGGGTTTGTTATTCATTCGGGTTTTTAAAGCAAATTAAGTTTGTTGAGCCAAACAAAAATATTTTCTAGTTTTTGCCTGCACGTAATTTATGCCATGCGTATTATTAGCTCATATCTATGCTGGTAAATTTCATGTGCTTGCAATGGTCCAACATAAACTGCTGTTAATTTCCATTACAAAGCGAAAGACAGGCTCGGGCAAGGATAGCAAGTGGATTTCATATGTAAGCGTATCAATATGCAAAAGAGGTTTAGCCAAGACTTGCCACTAAGTGAATGTGAAGACACGGCAGCCAGAAGCCCGCAGGACACAAGTGGCTAAACGTGACGAGCATACATTAGCCTGGGTCTATATCCAACAACCAGCACTCCTCGAGCCGGCTCGAGGCTACATGTTTTGGCACCACAATAAATGCAAAAAATATGCATAAAGTGCAAAACATGCCATAGAAAAAGGCGTTCAAGTGTCGGTTGGCAGAAAGTGCGAGCGCTAGCAGAAACAAAAAAAGTGAACGCCAAAAATGAATACGAAAAAATATTCAATCAGACAATCAGACAGCAGCGTGTGCAAAGAGGGATTGAAGTCGCGGGGGCAAGTGGAAAATTTGCGTGCAAAAAATGTGAAAATGTGTCGAGCCCAGTTGAAGCCAATTTCATTACAGATGAACGAAGAAATCAGAGATGCACAACGTTCAAAACGTGCCAAGGCAAACTGTTTCTTTTGAACTGAACCCCTTGTGAACTGGTTCAGCTGAACAAACAAATTTATGCCCCCTTTTTTTATTTCGGGCAGAGATAATTAATTATTATACTTTTATAGAGGGTACTATAATTTGGTTATAAAATGTGTTACTTCAGAAAGTATATAAGTATATAGCAAGGTCGGCATCAACAGCCGAATTGATCAAGGCATATTCGTCTGTCCGTCTGTTTGTTTCCATGCGAACTAGTCTCTCACGTTTTAAAGCTATCGTCTTGAAACTTTTCTTGGGTCCATCTTTCTTGCGGAGCTGGCCCGATGGGACCACTATATCATATGGCTGCCATAGAAACAATCGGTCGAAAAGTAGTTTCTTGTACTTCAGCAGTAACGAGCTTCACTATTCCGCAAAATGTAATTCTCGAAGATAAACATTCTTTCTTGTTTTCATTATGTTTATTAAATTATGAACAACTTATAATCGTACAAATCACGTAGGTTTTGTATTCATCTTGATTAATTTAGTTCATCTTTACTAATTTGCTACTTTGCTGTAATTATAGAGCGAGGAAGGCTTTCAACAATTTTCAAGGGATATACATATATGTATAATATACTATAACTTAAAACTTTGCTTAGTTTTTAATTTTCTGAGTCTTTTAACTAAGTCCAAGTCAAGATATCGTGACTGATTAATGTGCGCCTGATCCGTCCCAGTAAGTTTGTAGTCAAGTTGGAGACAAGACATAGATTATTACCACAATTTTGCTATAAGCAGCTATTGACAGACACGCAAATGGCACAGGGCCAAGCAAATATTTAATTAAAACGATAAAACTAAAAATGAAGGGGCGTGGCTGAGGCGGAGACAAACAAATCATATGAGCAGCGGAAAATGGAATCGACATTAGCTTACGAGTGGGTTGTTGGGCTTGTTTGTTGATGTTGCCAAAACATTTTCGATTATGGCAACTGGCAAGCCGCTTGGCCAAGTCATCAAATGGGCTAGACTGCAATAAAACCATATGCAGCCACAAAGGACTGGCTAAAAGTCGATTCACAGCTTGAGTTTTCTCTATAATATTTGCTTTGCTTATATTTTTTAATGCATATATTAATCTGACGCTTATTTCGTTTGAATGAAGTTAAGAGCCAGCTGGAAGGAAGAGCAAAGCAAAACCTTTGGCAAAATCCATTTGTTGTAAAAAATTCAATTTATATTCGATTACGCGACGATGTCTAAGTAGGAGTCGGAAAAATCTGAAGCACTTTTCTTTTCTTATTCTTACTTCTTTTTTTTTGTGCCTCGGGAGCGCATTGAAAATGCGCCGTCATGCGTTAAAATTGCAATTTTTTCTCGCTCGCTCAAAGCAAATGCGAAGCAGCCTTCAAGATGGTAAAAATGTTAAGCAAATTGATAAATGAAAGGGCAAACCCCACCCCCAACCCCACCCCCTGCAACCCTCTAGCAATCTAATTGTAAAATGTGGACTGGATGCTGTCGAGAACTAAGCAACAAACATAACAATCATAGTCAATTGTAGCTAGTTAAATATTCATGGGCCCCCGGTTATCCATGGCGAGAAATAAAACTCAAAACAGAAACGCTTGAACCCTCCACACACACACACACACACACACACACACACATACACAGAGAGATGGCTACACATATACAATTTTTAGCATGGAAATGACACCCGGACACGGAAGCGGGCCGCTGATTGCCGATTGCCCACATGCCGTGTGCATAGAAAATGCCCATCGAGAGGCGTCCCGGTATATTGGAAAACGATTTGAGTCTCAGCTACAAACAAACAAACAGACAAGCAAACAAACTGAGAGAGAGAGAGAGAGAGAGAGAGAGAGAGAGAGAGAGAGCGAGAGATACGAGTATAGAAATAACAAAACAAAAGACAGCACTTGCGAATTTCATTGCAAATGAAACGAAAAACGTTTTATTTTGATTTTCTGCACGCGTTCGAAACATTTCGCAACGCATCGGCTGGCGGGGGGAAAGGCCAGGGGATGGCACTTCAAAGGCAAATGTTTGCCGCTTCTAACCATATATATACCCTGTTTTGTCAAAGCAGGTGGGCTATGCTACCCTACTGCCAGCTAATGTAATTATAAGCATGAAAGAAAGTTGAGAGTGAGTAAAGATTTAGATAAATTCATTAATTTTGGTTTTTGTGTATACCCTATAATTTTAAAAATGTACCTAGTGTGGTATACTTGATTAGTTAATTATAACTGAGCGTAATGCCTACACTTGAGTGTATAAATAAAATGTACACGCCAAGGAATTGAGAACTACATAGAAGAACTACGTATCTAATACATGTGCCTCAAGGAATATTTTTAATATATTTATATTTATGGTGTGCCTAGAGTTTAGAACATTGTCTTCACTTGCCAATAAACATAACGATATGCAAGCAATTTCAAATGAATTTATGCATTGCTTAAATTTATTTCTTAATTCTTCAAATTTGTTTATAATTTCTTCAATTCTTAAACTTATGTTTGAAAAAAAATAGCTGTCAGTTAAGCCAATTAAAGGGCATTTCATAGTCGAGCCTGTCAAATTCACATAAACCAACTTATTCTATTTTCATTTGGCCATGCACTGCAAAAGGGATTTTCTTTTTGTTTGTGCTTTTTACGTGGCCAATTTGCGGGGAGCTGAGACAAAAAGTGAGCGACACACGCGAATGAAGACGGAAATGGAGAAGGAAATGGTGGCAGAGTTGGAGGTGCCACATGTTGAGAGCCCGCCAGACCCGCCACATGCCAGGCGCTGCTCATTATGCCCACAGAAAAAAACTAGCCCAAGTGATAGGAAAGCTTTTTCAAATACTTTAAAATTGAATTGCTTGAAATATATAGAAAGGTGTTCATTGAAATATTCAAGGGACTTAGCGAAAGTGTTACTTACTATATTTATTATTAATCAAGTGCTGATTGAAAGTTTTGCAAGCAAATATACTTATTAAATTAAATTAAATGTACATCAAAATACATGAATTAAAAGACTAAGGATTATACTAAGTTTAATGGGAAGTATAGGATCAATTTTAATACTATTTTGACATCTATGTTTTAAAGCCATCAAAAAATATATTTTACCGTAACCGGCTTCTATAACAGGCCATCAATAATTAAAAGCAAAAATAAATAAACAGATTAATAAATGGAAAAGTGTGTAATAGATTATTTTCAATTTCTTAAAGGTTTTATTGGTGCCGTATTCTAAAAGTTGAGTCCTGAGGTATGGATTGGATAAGCTCAACTCGATTGGATAAACATACCATGAAGATTGATCGCAAAAAAACTAGTCTGACTTTCCTCGCTGCATTCAAAATTTAAATCGGTAAGTTTGCATAAAAACTACAAAAAACAATTCGTTCTATAGTTAAAATCTAAAAAATTTGACACTATTTTGCTATCAATTGAACACACAAGTTTATAAAACCAATCAAATTAGAACAAATTATATTTGTTCTCTTAAAGTTACATATTTGTTAAAGCTTGAATTGCAGTGGCTTAATAAATAAACCTTGAAATGAAAATACTTCCTTTTTGGAAATCGAAACCCAAGCAAAATGTTGACTTTTTGTCTGGTGCATCTCTTTAAATAAAGATATTCGGTTGGATAACAAATGAAAACAACTGTTCCCTGTCCCGAAAAGCAACTACTTATGTACAACATGCTGTGCAAAGACAATTGGCAAGCGGGTCCTTGCATTTCCCTGCCACAACCTTCAGCGTAGTGGGCGGATACCGGAAGGTGCCAAGAGGGGCAAGGGGGCGGGGGGGGATGAAAGATGTTGCCAATGCCGATTTATGTCGTTCGCCTCGTTGCAGTTAAAATGCTTTTCATGTAAACTGTTCAGAACGTTGCTCAAGAACTTTGCTCAAGCGGACAAATAACCGAACACAGAGAGATGGGCGGAGCGAGGAAGGGGTGGGGGGTGGGGTGGGGATGGGGGTTTCTAAGGAAACAAGTCGAAAAATATCAACTGCTGAGTACATCAACTTATGTAAATTGTAATGTGAGGGACAGCTGTAAGATTTCGCAGCTCTCTCTCTCTCTCTCTCTCTCTCTCTCTCGGTTACTCTCGCTCATTCACCCACTCTCGCTGCCCCTCTCTCCCTCTAGCATAGTGGCCACTATGTGGGAGGCGCGTCTGGTCCTTTAGTTGTCCTCAAGGAATTGCGGGCATGTTTGCTTCTGCTGAAATGAGCAAAAATAATTGCAAATCGTAAAAAGAAAAAAATTTGTTGAGGCTGTCGCCGCTATTCACTACTCAGTACTCGATTCCCAGTTCACAGTACTCATGTGTGCTGCTAGACGATGTCAGACAGCAAGAGAGCGAGAGAGAGAGAGAGACAGAGAGAGAGAGAGAGAGGAAGAGACGGACAGACAAACACGGACGGAAACGGAAATATGCAATGAAGCAGAAGTTGGCAGGAAATTGTTAAGACGCCGCGCCTCCGCTCACTCGCTCCCCTCCCCTAACTCCTTGTCCCCTTCTCTCTCTCTTTCTCTCCCTCTCCGTCGCGCTGTTGCTCTGTTCTATTTTTCTATTTTTACAGCTTTATTTTATTTGGCATCATCGAAAGGGTTCCCCAAAAACGTCCCTTTTTTGGCTCGTTTTATGTTCTTAGACGAATTGAAAAGCCGCATGCAAATAAAATTTGCCTGTTTCTTAGTGTGTTGTCCTTTGAACCCGGGACCCAGCAGACAGAGCTGCTTTGTTGCTTTTCGTATTTTGTGGTTTTTATATTTCAATCGAGCCTGTTTTCTGTTCCCTGTTACTTGTTTCCTGCTGCTTGAGTTTAAAGTATTTGCAGCAGTTTTTTTATTGTAGTTTTTGACAAAAATATATATAAAATTTTCTATGATAAGAAAATATGAAGTAAACCCTTGAAAGTATTTAATAGACTTTATTTCTGGGTTAAACACAGAATCTTCGTGTTCGAAATTTTCAACTTAAGCTTTTGTTTAATTGAAATTTTAATTATAGTCTTTTTGATTCCTAATCCTATTTGGAACCCGGAACATAAAAGTATATCCATCAATTTGACCTCAAATAATGAAAAGTTAATAATATTTTTCATAGATAAATTGTTGTTGTTGTAGCCTAGAAGAAGGCATTAGTTAGAACGGGGCACAGTAGATTTTGAATTGGAATCATTTTATCTAAGGCTGTTTTGCCATGCTCCAAAATATTTAATCAACATAATTTATCTGATTTTATGTGCTATGAGATTAAAAATATTATTATTAGCTTTATATCCAGTTTGCAGCCAGTTAAACGCCTAAAAAAAACAAACACAAAATTTACATAATTTTTACAACTGTCAGCATAAATTTGCTAAAGAAATAGAAAAAATAAACTCCACATGAAATTGTTGGCCTAAATGTGAAAAGTTTTCCTAGAGCTGTGCCAAAATAATAAAAAAATAAAACCCGGTAAAACTTCAACAGGCTGAAAGGGCAGCCGAAGAGTCGCAATGAGGTAGAAACTTTGGACATAAAGTAAACAATAAAATGCGCCAATTGTAATTATGTGTCAGTACAATAAACGTAATTAGCTACAGTCTTCTTAACATAAAATATACAATTTATGCTGGGAGCTGGTGCTGCCAATTCGTTATCCACTTAATTGTAGGCTAACAGTTTCAATTTACCTAAAAGGTTGCAAAATGATATAGCTATAACTGTTCTACTTAGCAAGGCTTCACTGTGGCGGTGACCACACTTGAATTGCTGATTGAATAATAACCCATCCGGGCGCTTCTAACTGCAAAAAGAGAAAATGTGCACAATATTATAAAAAATTATTTGCAATTTTAAAATGCACTTGAATATGTCGACGGCGCCTTTTTCAAGGGGGCGTGGCATTTGCACATGCACACACGTGCGCCGTTTTAGGGTTTTGTCTGCACGCGAGTCGCGCCGCGCCGTCGTCGTCGTCGTCGTCTGTCGCCCAAAAAGTGGCTAAAAACGTGACGCGCATTTCCAATTGCGGGGTTGACGACGTCCTGCCAGCCAAACCCTCCCCCGCTTGGCCACCCTGCCCTTTGCTAGCTGTGCACCTGAACTCCCCTGCGTGGAGTCGTTTGCAATGCGCCGACATGAAACGCTTGCACTTTTGTTTATGTCCTTTGGCGAGCCGCGTGAAATTGAAAAAGCGGCTGCTCTTAAAGCAAGGATGTGGGCAGCCGGCAGCCAGCGAGCAGATCCTTGCTGCGGCGCGCTAAGTAGCTGGGACTGCTCAGTCTGTTGGCAGAGACAGACAGCATTAGCATCAGTTTACATGGAGAATTTCACACGTCATTAGCTCGCTGCGAGGCTGGCGGGGCTGAATGTGCAGTGGCATGTGGCAGCTGTAACCAGGTTGAAGATTGCAATAAGTTAGCGTGCAACAAAAGTGATTTATAGAAAGTGCTGTCTGCTGAATATGAGAACAGAAAGCCAAGATATGCATAACTAATTGGGTTATAGATAATTCGCTTGACTGGATGTGCAAGTTACTACATACCTATGCATATATATAACTTAGTTAGTCTCTGTCTTACATTAAAATTTATAATATTTTTTTATTACCTTACTCATTGTCACTCTGTTGTTGTTCCCATCGTCGCACATTTTGCTGATGTTTATTAAAGTTTTACTGCTTCTTCAGGTGTGCTTTATTAAGCGATTAACTCATTAGTTCTTCAGAAATTGTGAAACGATTTCAGATCTTAATTATTTGCTATTGTTATCTGCATTAGAATATTTAAAAACTCGTTACACTTTTTCGAAAGTAGCCAGCAAGCAGTTGATGTTGCACTGCTTTAAAATATGTGTCTAGGCGGTTAAGATTGCTAAAAAGCTTCGAAAAGGATGTGCACCTGCCCTGCTTTGCAAGCTTATGAACTGCTTGGCGACGAGCACAGTTTGAGGGCAATAGTTAAGCTTATTCACAGACCAGTCTGTGCTGCTTTCATAGCTTTGCAGCTAACTGATAAGTGAAAAAAAATCAATAAGCAATAAATAATAATATATAATAAAACGCATAAAATTCTAAAAATCTTAGCTATTTTGAGTTATATTAACTGGTTACAAGTTTATAATCAATTACTTAAGTATTTGAATATATTGTTTGTCAAAAAATGTTCTGAAGCCATTTTAACAGATTTTCTTTAAGCAAACCAGGGCTGCTTAAAAGTCCGCGTCGTGCACCCTTAAGACTTTGTCAATGAACAATTGCCGCGAAATTTCAATTGAATAATTTATTTTAAGTTGTGATGCAAATCGAAAGTGCTTGGCTTTTTACTAAATATTATTAATTTTAACCAGTTATAACAATAATATTACTATTGCTTTTATTTTGATTTATATATATACAAATATGTATATTAATATATGCACATTAAAACATAAAAAGCATTAAAGCTGCCTTTTATAGAAAAGCATTCAGTTCCTTTTGCGGAATTTTATAGCAGAGTGACAAATAGATATTGATTGAACTAGCCCTAAAATGCATAAGAATACGTCTAGTGAATGTTAGGCCATTTAAAATTTAAAAACATATTTTAAATGGATTCAATGTACATAAATCTTAAATATATATGTATATATTCCTAGATATTTATGTATATTCCAATTCTCGGCACTTATTTACCGCAACAGAACAGTTCGAATCCTTGTCTTCACTTTAGTCCTTTGGCCCTTTGCTGGTCACACGCTGCGCCAATTGATGTCAAATTTATAACGACAAATACTACAAAACTTGCTGAGCACACGTTTACTCCCCGTGCTTCCTTCGAGCTACATTGCTCCCAACCCGCCTTCACACACACACACACACATGCACACAGACACAAAGAGCTGTGTTGCATGCCAAACACACAAACACATGCACATGCATGGTCTGCTTGTTCACTTTTCGAGCATCATTATTGCTTTTTGATTTTGGTGTGAATTTGCAGGACGAGTGTGCGAGTGTGTGTGCGAGTGTGTGTGCGTGTAAACCAGCTCGAGTGTGTTTGTGTTTGTGGCCAGCAACGTGGCTGCGATGAGTTATGGGCTCTAGCAAGGAGAAGTCTGTGCTGTCTGTGGAGTCTGGAACTGTGCCCAGGCAGGCGCGACTGCTGCCGCAGCTTGCAGTTATGTCTGTGTGTGCGTGTGTGTGCCGTGCTCTGCTGTGTCCTTTTCAAGAACATATTAATGCAATTTTATTTAAATTATGCAACATTTATGCCTTTTCCGGGTTTGATATATTTGCCTTACACGCGCCGCCGTCTGAAGTCCCGGCGAGCCATCGACGTGAACAGCGACTACGACAGGGCAAAGGAAGAGGAAAGGGCCATCCGAATGCTGTCCTTATTGTTCTTTCGTTTTGGCACTGTTTATGCTGCTGCTACTCGTTCATATTTATGGCCGTCAAACAATTTATGTTGCCTTGATAATTTTAAATGTTAATTACACTTATTGTTGCCAATTAAAATATTAAAGACTTTCACAAATAGCTCGCTATGCGTGTGTGAATCGAAATCGAATCCTCCCACGGACGCGCAGCCACGTAAAATGAATAAACTTGTGTAAATTGCAAGATTGATTTTAATGGAATTTTTAACTGCTCTGCTCGTTCAGATGGGGTAATAAAGTAACAATGTCAGAGAATAAGACTGTTAATTGATTTTAATTATTAATATTCTACAATTACATATTCATGAAGCTCACACTGAAATAGCATCCGTTTGTCAAACAATTGGTCGAGAGTGTGATTTCGTGCAATGAAAAAACAATTCTTACATGGATTTCGACAGCTTCAAAAGTGACCGTAAAGCTACCAAAAAGTCGTGCATTAAAGCTGTCGAAATGCATGTAACAGGAAGGCATACCCATAATTTAAATATATGTGTAATTTTTGTAGATCGCCTTTCTATGCGATTTTTCTAGTGTTCCCACTGACCTTTATATGCTTAAGTATATGCAAACAACCAAGTGTTTAAGTGAGTTTATAAATATTCAAATTAGTTGTTAAACATTGCCTTTTAACTGTTGTTGGTAGGCTCGCAAAATGTTCGATTTAAAATAAAGTTCTTGCATTGCAGCCAAAGCAACAGAGAGCAGACGGACGGAGCATGACACATGGTAAATGATTTGCTCAAGCGAAAATGAAGCAAATTGAAATCGCTTAATTTATCTGACATGCATTGAGAATCAAGCGAATTCGCATTAAATCGCATATACACATGGCGCACAATTGGAATTCAGGCAAAGGACTCGCAATTATGGCACGTCAAAACCGGAAATGGTAAAGTGGCAAAGCGGAAATGGCAGGCACCAAAATGCAAATTTCTATAAAAAGGAAATTATAAAAATATTTGCCCAGTTGTTTGGCCAAAAAAAAAAAAAAAATGAAGCAAATATTTCTTTAACTGTGGCAACAGCATTTGCACGTGGGTCGTTTGTCTGCGCTGTGCTCCCAGCTGAATCCACTTGAAAGGACGCTACCCACTTGGGCCAAAAGGCTCGACGCCAAGGTGGGGCAATTCAAGTGGAGCGTCTGGCGTAAAGTTTTTTGCATTTTGCTTCTTCAGGTTTTTTATTTTTTGCCCAAATACTACAAATAAGAAGTAGCTCTATATATGCAGAGAGTGCGGCTTGTCGGCGACAGCAGGCCAAAGGTGAGTACATATTTTGTATAAAAAAAATACCAAAAAAAAAACAGGTAATTTTATGCTTTCTGCCAACTTGTTATTTTATTTTAATTACTTTCAACTGCCTTTTTATTTACATCAATTGCAATTAAAGCTAGTTTTTTTTTTTTTCGTATACATCTACATAAATATCTTTGGCATTTATACGTGCTCGCAATGCGACTCTTCCTCTTTTCACTGAATATGCTCGGCCTTTTCACTGGCGTTCAGGCCGTGTTGAATATTTAATGCACACGAGGAGAGCTCAAATGTCAAAAACAGCGAAACCAAAAAACGCATTACACAAAGGCTTGCCAGTCCTTTTGGGCTTTTCGAAAATCATAAATGTGCGAGAGTTGAGTGTGTGTGCATGTGTGTGTGTGTGTATGTGTGTTTGTGTTTGCCTGTATCTGTGCGGTTGCACAGGTGAAAAGTCAGAGGTAGCCGCATTAATTCCACTTAATTTGTTTTAACCACAAAGCAACAACAAGCAGAAGATATATTTTTATGGCATCCGCCGAATGAATGTTAAACGCTTTTGCAACCTGTGCATATACAGTTATGGCTTAATGCTTAAAGATAAGCATTAAAGTGAATCTAATTGATTGGTATATTATCCCAAAAAATGTTGTTGATAAGTTGATAAGCTAATTAGCCTACAAATTCATTTTTATTCAATCTAAATCTACTTATTTGCGCTTTACAGCGTGTCCTTCCGGCATGTTAAACTCAAAATATGAAATAAATCTGTTAGTTAATCAGTAAATACAGTTGCATTTAACATTTTTGATCTCTTAAGTTGCCATGTTATTAAAGCTTTACTGCTGTTTGAATCTCTTTAGCTGTCTAATAACAGACTTCCCCAGCACACTGTTAAAAAGAAACTCTCTTAAGCTCACATGTTAAAGCTAACAGAACTGTTAAGCGACCTAACATGGCCAACGTTTACGCTCTTAAACACGGCTGTTACACAATTACCCCACTGTAACTGTTAACTAACAGTCTGTTAACACTTAAGCTTCAACCTAAATTGCCCAGCAAATACTGGTCAATTTATCCCTTCATAAAGCTCGATGTTATGTTAAGCTTGCAAGCTCTGCTGCTGAGCTTTCGCTGTCATACATCCAGCTTTCGCTCTCAGCAACCCCCAAGACACCCACGCCAATCCTGTGCAGCTTAGAAATTAAATGCTCATTTCTTATTGGCTATGGGCGCCTTATAAAAGTCCAAGCAGCACCCAATTAAACATCAGTTGGGAACTGGACTTGGCCGGAGACTGATGCGATTTTGAGGGGACATGAGTTGGCTTGAGTTTGGTAAATTAAAAGTTATTTGTTCGAAAGAGAGTTCTCGAAATAAATGTCTAAAAAATTGTTTAAATTCGTTTTACTTGAAAATGGTTATAATCAATATGATTTAGTTGATCTGAAGAAGTTGCAAAGCGAACGACTTGCAAAACAAATAAAATAAAGTAGAGAAATATATTTACTCATTTTTATTGCAACATTCAAATAAGTAATGAAGGGTATGAATTAATGGATAAACATATCTATTTTCATTATATTAATTTATTTTTGTAAAAATATTTTATTATTTAAACGGCTTTTAAGTTCGCTTTTTCCTAATGCGCTATTTATGTTACATTATATCGTCTGGTTTCTAATGGTAAAGAAAGTTGACTGCATTAGAATTATCTTTTGAATACATATTTTCTGCAATTGAGCTATCAGGTGGCCAGCTTGAGTGGAGGTGAGCGCAAGGTGGGCGGGATTGCACTCTCTTGCGAACAGATGGAACAGCTAAATGCCAGATAATACAAATCGAAATTATATATATATAAATTGTTATTTGACAAAAACATGCTTGACTTTATGCCCTTCCTTGGAAATATGATGTGGTAACATATTCTTTTTATTCTCGTGTATCGTTCAATTTTTTATGGTTTTCCTCGATTGATGATTATATCGATACTCATCGACAATAAGTTATATCGCAATTAGTGTTGGTAATTTGCACTAACCATTATTATCTGAGTACTCGCCATTTGCTTCATTGCAAAAACTTCATTAGTAGGAACTTTGCTCCAATCTGGATAATTTACAGCCTCCATCAAGCAGCTGGCAAACTAACCTTTAGCACTGACCTAATTACCGTCAATTAACAAGGTCTAATTAACCCCATCCGGCGGGGGCAATTCAAGCGCGTCCTCTAAGTCTAAAATATGCCTCTAAAGTTCAGCAAAGTCATGTGAAAATTAAATGCTCTGTGCGAGCTTTTCACTAAATTGGAAAATCGCAGAGAGCAGAAAATGCGCGGACCCCAAATATATACATAGAATGCAATTGAAAATGCAGCGAGCGTGGCAATTGGGGCCAAAGAAAAAAAATGTTACTTCACAAAATGGTTTGAACTTGCGGCAATAAATTCTTTTTTATCGCTGGCCAAAAAGAAATAAAATTCCTAATGAAGAGAACGGAGCCTACAAATTGTATTACGGTTTATACTCCACGTCTTTTTTTCAACATTCAGCACTCAAAAATGTTTACCCTGTACATGGTGTATCCAAAGGAATATTAACTGATTGCCAAGCATTCAAATGAAAACTTTCAAATATTGATTAAGTTGGGAAAATATATAGATGACATTTTTAAGAATGCAATAATTATTAAACAATAACTTTGACTTTGAGTACCTAGATAATATTTAACGCAAATAAAAAGGAATTGATTAACAAAATATTTTATTTTAAAAGTAACTCGCAGCTGAATTTCGATGAGAGCATCTTTTTTCAATGCATATAACTAAATTCAAGAAGTAAATTACAGGTAATCTAAGGGTCGTAGATATTGCAAAAGAGTTTTCAATCTTTGTTTTTTTTTTTTTTGACTTCATAACGATTGGCAGGCATCTATATCCATGAAAGCTGCGATTGTCTGTGTGCGCGTCTGTGTGTATGTCTGTATATGTGTGTGTGTAAATGTGTGTGTGGCTGCATGCTTTGAAAAATTACTCACGTAGCAGAGAGCGCAGAGAGCCTTTTGCTAATCCCCGCAAGCGTGACAGGCCATGGCCAAAATGCAAACGGAAACGAAATGAAAAAAAACGCAAAACTTTAACCAAAGTGAAGCAGCATTTATATCGGGTATTAAAGCCAATGGTTTAGTTATCAATGGAAATTGAGCTATTTAACTATGCCTCAATTTGGTTAACTTTGATCTACAACTTTTTGTGGGCTCTAACAACTTAACAAACTAACCAACTATTCAAATGTTAACTGGCCAGTTAACGTGTTCGTCCATTTTGGGGTCTGCTTGATTTCATAGTTGTTGTTGTAGTTGTTGTTATCAGTCTGCAAGTTGTGTTGAGGCCCCTAAACATATGCCGCAAATGATTTGTTATTCAATACGAAACACAAAAAGTACACAAAGCGGCAAACGAGCTACACACACACACACACACACACATAGACTGGACATTTACTAAATTGGCTAACAACTTTTTGCTAGTCTTCTTTACTTTTTGCTGTGACTTGATTGTTGATCCTTTCTTGCTGTTGTTGTTGTTGTTTTTGTTACCTCCTGTTGGCCAGCCTGTCGAATTGTGTTCTGTTGTGTTGTGCTGTGTGCCATATGCTTGACGGGAAACATGCGAGAAAAATAAGGGATTAAACAAACTTAGTCAACCAGCTGAGAATATTTTTATCGGATTTAAATAAAAAGTCTGTATATTCAATTAAACGAAATATCGACTTAGCAATTTATATTCCTATTACAACACATTTCAATTCAGTTTTTCTTATTTAATTTATTGACTGTTTATTTATTTATTATATTATTTTTTAGGTTTATTGGAGTAGAAGATCTCAGGTCTGAATACATTTTCTTTGGGCAATTTATCGCTCTAATCGCGCATTTAAACTATCCAAACCAGTTTTAATCTACATTAAATATTAAATACTTTTCCTTATATTATGGTCATACATTTTTACGTAATTCCAATCCGTAGTCTGTAAATACTTTCTGCTATCCGAACGTAAGTGGCAAGCGTACTGGGCTACTGTCAACGCTGTTACCCAAAAGAAATATGTGCTTAAATGCCTCGCCACCCGCCAAGCTCAACATATGTTGGCACATTTTTAAATGTATTTGTGTCAGGGCGTAGTCGTGACTGCAGTAAATTCCTGGTAACAAAACACCCAAAGACCCGAACACCCCAAAAGCAAATGTAGCAGCAACTGAAATGCGCATTTCAACATTTTCAGGCAGCCGAGCATCGGCATCGAGCAGTGCATGTCTGCAATTTTTTAAGTAAACATTTTATTTGCTACAGTTCTCAAAAAGCAGTCAAGAAAGAAGCGAGCAGTGGCTGCAGCAGCAAGAAGCAAGCAGCATGTGGTGGGGGAGGGCAACTCGAGACAACTGCACAATCCACATCAAAAGAGCAACTTCTCTTTGCCATTTTGCTTTTATTTCCGCTGCCGTTCTCGTTGTTGACATACGTAGCTGTTGACATTTTGATACAAATCTTCAATAAAATAAAAGCAACTCAAGTGGCCACTGCAGCTGCAACAACAACAACAACAACAACAACAAATAAAAGAAATAGATAAAATAAACAAAACAATAACTGTTGTTGCCTTGCGAATGCTGCATAGTGGAATTATCCCAACTAATACTTGAAACTAACTTATGGTCCGGTATTCGACTTGAGCCAGTTATGTGTAATCAATTTTATTATTATCTATTTAATATTATATAATAATTAACCATAAATATATATTTGTTTGAATATCTTTTTGTGTTGATTAATAATTTTCCTTACGTGTTACATAAATTCCCTTGCTTCATTAATCAATGTTCCATTTTTCTGAGAATTATTCAGCATACTCAATATAAAATATATAGTATTTGGAGACATTCCATAACATACTAATTTTTCTATTTCAAATCAATTTTAACTAAATATCCTTTACAAATCTAGATATACCTTTTATATATATTATACTTTCTACACATTGAGCAGTATTTCATCCCACTGTTGGATAGATATATATATAACATTCCACTTCGAAATGCTCAAAACTCGCTTTCAATTTATCTATTTCTATTGTTTAGCCGACTAAATATTTAGGCACTTTCTAAATTGCAACAAATTCTATTTTTTCTAGACATTCTTTGGCATCCTTCCATTATTACATTATTCCATTTGCAATGCTTTGACCAGTCTATTTAAGACTGTAGAACACTTCTCTGTTTCATTTGATTTAATTATGCATATATTTTTCCTTCATCATATTTGCGAGTTATTTGCACATCCAATCAACATTGTCTAAAACTTCAGACCATATATAACTCTACTTGAAAGTTGATTTTTATTTGCACATCAACAGCAACAAAAAAACACGCGTTCCTTTAGTTAAATATAAATTGTGCGATATTCAATACTCGACTCCCTGTGGCAAGTGTAGCTAACATTATTTTACATAAAGCATACGCCATGTTGCACACGAGCAAGGGAGAGAGGGAAGGAGAAGCTGGGAAGCTCCATGCAGTTCGTAGCTAATCAAATTCCCTAGCAAAAGACAAACAATGAAATAAATGTCTTAAGACAAAAAACACACACTGCCTGATGGAATGCCAAGCACCACACACACTCTCTCTCTCTCTCCCTCTCTCTCTGTCTCACCCCCTTCAAGAAACTTGACACGCTGCTTGCGACTGTCAGGGGGTGGAGGGGGATACTATTTGTTGCTTGTGTGTCTTTGGGTATGCTGATATATTAAATGTACTGTTTCCACTTCGACTTTGAGCAGGTTACATCAAATCAACACAAACACAAATTCAATTACTCAACAGAAATAGCAACAACAACAGCAACTGGCATCTGGCAACTGGCAACTGGCACACGCGGCGTATGAGTGACATTAATGCGATTTTCGCAACTGTCAATCATTTTTCATTGGCATCGCCTAAAAATATTGTGGGCGCTGCATTCGTGTTATTTTTCGTGCCTTGTTTGTGGGTCGCTGTTTGATGTCTGCTTTGTCACAATTTGCAATTAAATCGATTGCTCGTAAATCTACAAATAAATAAAGCACTTTATGCTCCTCTTATAGTTGGCTGTTTTGAAAAACGTTATTGCCTTTGAAGTTTCGATACATAAATTTAGAAAATGTAATAGGGTATTCAATTCTTCTCGAAACCAACAATTTAATTTAATGTCTTTTTGTTATTTTCATTTCATTTAAAAATATTTCGTATTTTCATTCGTTTAGTTGCAAGGTATCTTTCAAAATCGGTCAATTTGTTGTTTCTTTCAAAATTTACTTAAAGATTGAGAAATGTCAAAAAATGTGAATTTCAGTCTATTTTTCAACTAGCTAAGCCTTTGTAAAACTAACAAAAATAGAGTTGAGATAAAAAAAAAATGATTTTCGAAATCCTGATTCTAAATATTGAAACTTATTTAAGTAGCCAAGCTGTTCTCAGTCTAGATTCCAATTATTTTCGACAGAAAATTGGTGAAATTGCGACGATATTGTTTTGGACATAAATTTGTTGCCTTTGCGCAGTGCGTGATCTAATAAATAAATAACATGCTGGCACATTCATTAAGGCCACCTCCATCTACTAAAAAAAATAAAGCGAAAAGAGTAAAAGAAAAATAACAAGAGGCGAATTGAACGTAACGTAAATGTGGAACGCCTGTCGGCAGATTAAAAATACAATTTACGGCAAATCAATTGCGGCTAACATGGCCACGACAGCAAACGAAAATTAAAATGGCCAAGAGAGCGAAGGTGCGGACAGTGAGAGACTGGAATAGGAGAGAGAGAGAGAGAGAGAGAGATATAGGGAGAAGGGGAGATGAGGGAGGAACAACAGCAGCTCGAGCAAAAAATTAAAAGCAAACAAAGTTGGCAAAGACAAAAACCGTATCCCAAAAGCCACCCCCCCTGCGGATGAGAAAAGAAAGACTGTGAAATGTGAGAGGCCAGGATAACAACAACAGATGTTCGCATAAATTTGTGTGCATAATAAACAATTTACGATTCCGATACCAATACCAATACCAATACTAATAATACTAATACCGATACCGATTCGATTCCAATTCCGATTGTGATTTCAATTTTTTAGTGCTGCCGCTCCTCGCGCGGTGCCGTACGCTCCGCCTGAAGCTGAAACAATCGTATGGCACGCAACCGATCCTCGCGCCTCAGCTGACAAAAGTACACCATTCCCCTTACATAATTGGACAGCTCGCGGGCACATGCCAGCAGGCACTCATCTGCCTCCGGCCGGGGCAGCTGCCACAGCAGCTGCACCAGAAATTCACGCCACTGTGCCGGCGCCAGGGTGAACAGCAGCAGCGCCGACGGCAGCAGCGTTAACATCCCGAGCGTAAAGTAGCCGCACCAGCGGCAGTTCGGGCAAAGCAGATGGCTCAGCTGGTGGACGAGACGCTCGTAGCTGCACCAGCCAATCAGTATGGCCAGCTCCGAGATGAAGACGGTGCCCAGCAGCTCGACACAAATGTGTATGCGCGGATAGAGGCTTGTGTAACGCTTTGGCAGCATCTCGCACCTCCACAGCAACAGCAGCAGAGTCAGCACGAACAGCCACTTGGCCAGCATCGGCGCCGACGAGCACTGATCCTGCGGCTGCCGTATGAACAGCGTGATGCCACACATTTGCAGCAGCGTTGCGGCCACAATTGAGGGCGGGGAAACCATCTCCGTGGAATCTATCGTTAAATTGTATACTTTTCACGTTTTGCGTTGCCTTCTTATAATTTGGAATTTAGCTAGATTTTCGAACTCATTTTAAAGTGTTTCGGTAAAAAAAAACACGAAAACAAGCGCCTGCTACAACAAGCTGCCCCACGCCATCCCAGCTGCCTGCTTGAAGTGCAAATGGGGAATAAATAAATGCAAAGTATCTAGAAAATCGCATTAAGTTCGTCTGCGCTTTCTTTCGTCCTTGTCCGCTTTCGCATTATTATTGCGCCAAATCTAATCAGGTGTTAGTCTACACACACACACACACACACACACACACACACCCTGTCACATCGCACATTGCTTCAACGCCTTTGTAGCTGCCGCAGTCGCATATTTTTTTTTTTGGCTGAGTTTCATGCTTCACTGACTTGCACATGCCCTCACACACACACACACATAAATACACGCCCACACGCACTTTCGAAATTTACGGAACTCAGCTTGAAGCTAACGCTTGCCTTTTAAACACGTCATAAGCCTGTGCGGCACAGCAATTGCTTGGCCTTAACATTTATAGCCTACTTTTGAGGGCAGCCAGAAATACGCATAGTTTGTGGGCTGGAATTATTTGGAATTGAAGGTATGTGGCACATCGGAATGTAGACGGCAAGCGAAAATGATTGAGGTATAAATGAACATAAATATAATCAGAAATATAAATATATATAAATATATAATATAAATGCTTAACGATATATACCAGCCAAAAGACTGCAATCTTGCTAGATTATAACTTATATAAAATATTTGTAAGTTGAATGAAAAAAGTAATATTCCATGTATATTTGAATTTACCTCTGCCTTATTTAATGTTAAATCTATCAGATTTTAAAAAAATACTTAGAAAATATGACAGGGGTACGCTGTTATTTTTTGTTAACGAAATAAATTTGTATTATATTTATTTTTAGCTGTCAAGATGAGGTCGAAAGCCTTGTGGTAGGCTTGTGGAGGAACTCTGATATTATATCCCCCATTGGACGCGCAACCTTAGACGTCTTGGCCTGCTACTGTGAATTTCAAATTCTAACATAAAGTAAGTAGTCCTTTTAATAATTGCTTGAGTTTTTATTAATAATTGAAGTTACACAAATAGAAAATTGTTTTAAAGTATTTCACATTTAATCCCATCATTATGCAGAGCATTTAAATGTCGCAATTCAAAAAACTCCCATTTAGTCGTGCCTGCTGTTCGTTTTTGGTGATTTTATGTCCAGAATATGTGACTGAGCTTGTGGCTTTTGATTTTCATTGGCCCCATAAATAATTTGCAGCACACAAACTTGTGCTTGTAGAAATTTTAGTGCATACTTTCAGGCGCTTAGTGAGCAATCAAACAATTTTATGGCCCATATAACGCTAAGGAGGCGGAGGCCTCTGCGAGGGAAGCGAGACCTTTGCAGAATAAGAAAAATTTAAGCAGGCAGCACTTTAAATTAACATAAACTTACCATTGAGGCTGGAAAGTCAGGTCGGGCCACGCCCTAATTAGGAGATCGACCAAGTCAATGACAAAACTTTTTGGCAAGCAATAAAAATCAACATTATTATGTTAATTGGGTAGGGCTTCGGCGTACAGGTGACTCCCTCCGGCGTTTCAGGTGCGCGGCAGCAGCAGCAGCTGCTTCACAGATTTTAATCACTAAATTAGTTTACAAAAACAAAAAAATGTGCCGCGAAAAGCGCCTAAAAGCATGTGGCCTTTATTTGTCTTACGGTTTCGGTTTTTCCGCTGAGCACAAAAAAAAAGGTACACAAAGCTTTTGTTAACTGCGTAAACTTTGCGCCCTCCCCCCTCAAAATAATAAGTAAACATTATTTATTTTAAAAGAAGAAAAGCCGTTGCATAGCTTCCGGCACACCACAGCTCGCCGTAACAATGCAAGGGCGGCGAAAGGAGGGACGGCTGAGAAGGGCCGAAACGTCAAAGTAATTAAACAAAAGTAATTAAGATTAGCGCGCTTGGAGTAGCTGCAAGTCATCAACGCAGCTCCAGCTCCAGCCACTGGTCCGCGCTCGTCCATTATCATCATTATCATTATCATAGTGGAGCCGAAAAGGGAGCAAAGGTATCTGGAACGGTAACGGGAACGGTAACGAGGAACGGTAGTAACGGCGAGGTAACAGTTAGGTAACGGCAACAATATGAGTAAAAGTGCTGCCAACTTTGACGTCATTATAGCTGGCATACCTGCAAGTCAAATACACTTAGCCCCTCGTTATGGTCGCTACTTAAGCTCTTGTTGTTGCGCTAATACCCTGTAAAGATGGGAAATGGTTAAATACGGCTTGTATAAATATAAGGTATACATTAATATCACACTCACCCATGAAACCATTTATATTTTTATACTTTCTTTAAAGTAGATATGACTTTTGTTTTTAATTTTCAAGTTATCCTTAAAAACAATCTCAAGACCGATAATTTATCGATACTGTTTTAACAATATGTTTTATAAGAGTTATCGAAAAAACTAATTAACTCATGTGGTATATGATTATTGTCATACCATCTTCCCGGCGATAATATTAAGGCCTCCATTGCACAGTAA
This sequence comes from Drosophila ezoana, assembly GCA_035045725.1. Taxonomy (NCBI): domain Eukaryota; kingdom Metazoa; phylum Arthropoda; class Insecta; order Diptera; family Drosophilidae; genus Drosophila; species Drosophila ezoana. The sequence goes on from JAWNOU010000005.1 coordinate 7,408,493, forward strand.
TTTGTTTTCGTATGTCCTACTATGCCTGTGTACAAATGTGTGACTCAACAGGCCCAACAGGTCTGTCTACAGGGTATCGCCTTTTACTTGTTTAAATTGCTGTTGTTGTGTGTGCAGCTCCTTTGGGCTATTTTCTGAATTATTATTGTTCGACAGCAAAGTTTTTCGCGTTGCTGAAACTTTAGAGGAGCGCGTATGCCTTTCGGGTTTCCTTATTTTTATACCCTACTTTTCTTTGGGTATTTGTCAAAATAAACTTTTGCTTAAATTCGCATGCGCTGATAAACAGGAATACAAAAAGCAGTTCGTGTTCGGCCAATCAGCAAAAGATCATAACCCTGTATCGGACAATCCTTCAGTTAACTTTAACAGCCCACTCACAACACGCCCATTGGCAACGCTTCATTAACCCACACGCACACACACACACACACACACACACACACATACACTCTAAACGAATTCCCACAATCCTTGGCTTATGCCCGGCTATCAAGTGGCAGCAAAAGAAATCCCGAGATTCGAGTGGGGCATTAACACTAAACGAAATCCCCACATGGAAACTTGTCGACAAGTTTTTCGCACACACACACACACACACACGAAGATAGATTTTGTTCTCGTTGCCTTAAATTATATTTGGCAGGGGCAAAGGTTGAGTTTAAGCCTCCAAATGAGATTTATTAGCATTCAAAGCGGCATTTTAGCCGCTTTCGGCCGGGCCGATTGGCCATTTTTCATCAGCCCAAACTTTTGTTTTGATTAAATGAAGCTTAACGAGCCGCCCAGGCAAAAGGCAAACCACGTGGCAGGTAACGGGGCTGCCAACTTAACTAATGAGCTGATTTACAGCCCAACAACACGTCGGCGCCAGGGCCAAGACTGCAGCAGTTTCACGCTGGCCATGGCCTGTGGCAGCTCAAGAGGCAACGGGTCGTATGACAAATGCGCCCGGCGTTATTTATGGTGACCGCAGGACAAGATGTCCTACGTGTGGTCATTAGGCCCCGTGGCTGAAAACTCTGTGCTTTATTGCGCACTTTTGAGCGCAACGCAATAGGTAATCATATTAAGAATAACATACATTCCCAAAATCTCACGCTAGGTTGTTTTGAGTGGTGTGCAAAAGCGTAACCAACTGCGGAGTGTATGTGCTTTAAATGCATCTCTCTGTAGATCAGTTCTCGATGTGAATAAGGCGAGGTTCGCAGTTCGATTCACAGGCTAGCCTCTAGCCACAGCAGGCAGTGCTCTTTAAGTATTTTGCTAGGTACTTTTAAATAAGTTCAATGAATAGATTTATCTATAAAAAGCATATTAGGTCTCCTTAAATATGTCAACAATTCTTTACTTATCTGACATTATAATCAGTATATCTATTATGGCCTATCTATAAATATTTAGCTTTTACAAATTACAAATTTCTACAAATTTTTCAAAACCATTTCACACATATATTTGGATATAATAATTCGGAAAGGGGCTTATGTTGCACATCGTCAGCTAAGTCGCGAAGTGTATGAATCGAACCCCCGAAAGCAGAGCAGTCATTTTTTAAAATGAATCTACAAGATTTTCAAAACCATTTCACACATATTTCGAAATCAGAATTCGAAATATGGCTCTTACTTCAAATCGTCTGAGAACTCATGAAGTGTAAGGATCTACCTTGCAATTTGTGGGTTGTCAGTAAGAAATAATAGAAATTTGATAGCCTTTGGCCTGGCCAATTGGCAAAGTGAAGTCTCAAATCCTGACAGGCAAAGTGTCAACCTGACGTTTGGCCCTGCCCAGGCGCTTGCCTTTGTTCCTTTGTGAGTGTTGTGCCATTCGCTATAATCCCTAATTAGGCGTTTGATATATATGCGGCGCAGTTGGCAGCCGACGAGCCAGAGACGACAACCTGAGCCACAAGCTGACAAATTGTAATTGCGTGGCAAACAAGCGGAAATCGGCTTAGCATCGGGTGGATTGCAGGGCGGCTGGGGGCAGGGGGATGCTGAGGGTCGGCTGAAGGCGCCTGCCTCTTTGGTTTTATTGAGTTATTAGCCGCTGAAATGCCGAAGCATACTTTCGGGCGCCACGCGACTCTATCTTGGCCAGGCGCTTAGTCACGGCGGCTAATAAAGTGCGGCCTACTTTTTAGGGGTTGCTGTGGGTGGCTGTGGGTCGTGAGAGGGGAGGGGGCTGCTTATTGACTGCCGATGGCTATGCAAAATTTTTGCAGAATGACAAAACACATTCTAATCTCACTTTAAAAGCATCATTTTCCGCATGGGTTCGTCGCCAAAATGCGTGATGTTATGCAATGCTTTTTGCTGTTAGCTTGATATGCGCGAGGGCGACGTCGGGGGCGTGGCATTACGAAACTCTTTTCGACATATATCTGTATGTATGCGAATTCTGGCAATTTTCGGCATGTCATTTTATTAAATTCGCTGAAAAACGCGCTGCATACTTTTTGCTGGCCCGGGTTTGCTGTGGGAGAGGGGAAGCGGGGTTCACTTGTGCGTAACATTGCGTAAGTGCAGCTGTCAGGCCAATGGAGGGTATGAAAGGGCAGGGGAGGTGAAGAGTGGAAGTAGAGAAGTAGGGAAGTGCTGCATATGCACTGCATGGCAGCTTGAGTGTGAAAATTGCTGGAAAATGCATTGAAACTTTGATTTTTTTATGCATGAAAGCAACTGGTCGTAGTGAGGGGGGGCGGGGCAAAAGCATATGTGCAAGCATTTTGTGGGTTTGTTTTTCTTGTGGCACAGAATGTTGTTGCGATTCACATTTTATGGTGTTGCGGCACATCTCACAGCAAGAGCAAGAGGAAGAGGAAGCTGGTGATGCGAGCAGCGACGCTAAATGCATATTTTGAGTGTGGAATTATTTATGGCAGCTTGTTGAAGCAAATATTTGGTTCTATTTGCCGATGAGTGATTCGATTTGTTCCCCAAAGCAATTTCAACTTTCAACAAAACAAGAATAAGCAAATTGCAACTTTTGGCATTAAGAAGTATACTAATTTGCATTCCACATGCTTACTGGGATAAATTTCACAATTTAGCAAAAAAGATTATTTTAAAAGGGTTTTTATTTCCCATACATTTTTCTAATCTCAATTAAAATGTCGCCATTATATGGACAAATAATTCCTGCGGTCTTAAGCAGACTTTAAAATCCATTATTTTCTACACATTTAAAGACCAGCTAAAGAAATTATAAAGGACTTTCTGGACTTTAACTTTACACAGCTTCTCAAAAGAAATGTTTAAACATAAATCTAATCTTCAGGCCACTTTGTTGTTAAAAAGGAGTTGGGAACTCAAAAGAGACTTACAGATTTAATCATTCGGACACATACTTTACATTACTTTCATAAAATACCTTAATACTTTTGCATGCGTCAATAGTTTAAAGACATTTACCTAATGCTAAAATCCACATTTTGAAAAGGAAATGCCATACATCAGCTTGCACATTTTGCTTTCCTTTACTTCATTTTTACTTATACACCTGAGGAATCACGTGCTGTTTTTTCTTTCTTCAGTTGCCAAGTAACTTGAATATCTGCCGCATAAATCTTTATATCGCTGAGCAAAAGTTTTGCCAGCTCGTACAATACGATTCCCCAAACTATTTTACCTCATTTGCTGAGACCTGCGACTAGACGCATACTTAACACAAGCAGCAGCAGCACAAGAGGAACAGAGATAGTTGGTAAGAAAAAATGTTACAAAAAAATGTTTAGTTATATAAAGTTGCAAAAGTCGAAGCGCCACTGCAAAACAAAAACTTTCCATTTTCAATTTGCTGCAAGTTTTTTTTCTCTTTTTTTTTTTAAGTATGTTTATAGAAATTTTCTTAGCTGTTTTTTTCACTGCGCCGTCTGCTTTAAGTCAGGAACAGCAACAGAAATAACAGGTCTGAACCGGAAGAATAACATTGAACACCAAACAATCAGCAGTCAAAAATTTCATTGTTGAGAAAAAATCAACAACTACAACAACAACGGGGAGGAAAACTTTCGACACGGCGTGAAAAATACAAAGAGGCGGCAAAACAAAATGAGAAAAAAATAAAGAAACTTTTCGCCAGGGCCAACAACTTTACAAAGCAGCCAACAAAGTGTTGTAATGGCCGGCAAAGGACCTGCCCGACATTCCCCGCCCCACTACACACTTGACTTTTGGCGTCACAACAACAAAATGTGTTGCAACGACCTTTGCGGCCTCTGCGTCGCGCCACATGCTGCACAAACACACACACACACACACACGCACACGCACACGCACAATATGCTGTTCGCGGCGCAACAGTCGGCCACGCCCACACAAGGGGGACAGCTCCCCTACCAGAACATGTCCCCTGGGCAAGCGCCTAACATAATGAACATGCCAAGTGGCGTCTGAGGTTCTTCTTCTTGTTGTTGTTGGCATTGGCACGTACTGTCCGGGTCGACTTGCGTGCCCCCTACTCAACATCCATCCCGCCCCCGCCCCCGCCCCTAGAGACCATCTTGCTGCGTGTGTCTAGCCTTGTCAGTTTTAATGTTGCTGGCATTGAGCGATGCCTCTGATTTGAAAGAGTTCATTAAGCTTGTTAGTTAGTTTGCCCAACTGGGAGGAATTCCTCTTGTTGTTGTTGTTGTTATTTTCTTCTTCGTCTGGTTGTTGATATTTCACCAGCTGGCATCTGTCTGAGGAGTTGCTAGTCTTAAGGAACAGCTGGAAGTGGATTCGAGATGCACACGTTAAGATAAATATCTGCTAAAAAAAACTTTCAACTGGGAACTTCAAAATATGTAGTCAATCATACTTTAATGCAGATATAATGTTTTGATATATATTCAATATATCGAGGTATTATTGATGTAACTACAGATGGATATCCATGTGCCAATATATACAGATGTTAATTTTGAAGTATATATAGAAATTGACTTGCATATACATTTAAATGGAAGAAATTAAGTTATGCGAGTTGCTTCTTAAAGAAATTAAATATTTGCAATAAATAAAAAAAAAAAAGAATATTTCATACTTAATGCAATTTTCACATATCAATAGACTAAAAAAAAAAAACTTTTTATTTAGCACATATGATTCATTGTGAAATGATTCTTATTGTTGTTTTGACTCAACTCAAAAAAGTTATTTTTTAACATTGAATAATTTCAACACAACACAATTGCGTGATTTAATTAATTGTGGGTAAATTAAATTGGAAGAGTACAAAAAAGCATTTTTTTTTTGCAGCAACAAATAATTTTCAATTTAGTTGACACACGAAGTGCATATTAAATTTACTTCACAGTTGGCCACACAAACGCACATATCAAATAAAATTCATTTAAATGAAATTAATTAACTTGCTTAATTAAATATATAATAAGCACAGTTGCAGAATCACACAAACTTGTTTTGATTTCTGTTTGCTGTTTTATTTATTTTTTTTTAATTTGCATTCATTTAATTAAGCCGAATACGCATTGGCGAATGCCTCAACCTCAACAGAACAGAGAACAGAACTTGTCAACTTGTTGCAAGTCGGTTCGGGCTTGGGTTCGACGCAAACCAAGCCCAAACACAACTCAAACCCTAGACAGCGTCAGTGCTCAACAGTCCGGAAGTCATTTACGTGCCATGTAAATGGCAAGGGTATGTTGTTTGTTGGTGTTGGTGTTGGTGTTGGTTGGCTGTTGCGGGCGGCATGTTACGGCTGGAAGCTCTGTTAACATTTTTGTCGCGTGTTTTGCGGTCTGTTGTTGCGGTTGTGGTTGCACGCAGACTACAAGCCGACCGACAAGCATGCCGGCTATCACAACAATAACAAAAACAACACAACCCACAACGAACAGCATCCTACACGATGCTTGGCGCCAGCCGAAGCTGCTTCGTGCTTGCCGCTCGGCTTTTGGCCTGTTATCATTCGTTTGCCATAGCGTAAGGATTTTTCTTTTTTTATTTCATTCGTCAGTTATTCTTTTTGCCGTTGGCGTTGCTTTTGCCATTTTCTTCTCAATGTTGTTGTTGTCCTTGTTGTTGTTGTTGTTGTTGTTGTTAGAGCCAGCCGGCTCTGTGCTGTGTGCGTATGGCGCCAGTCGACGAATCAGTTTCGCTACGGATTCTGCACGAAGCGGACGCGTCGAGTTGTTGGTCGCATTCACTAGCCGGAGGATCCTCTAACGAAATGTCGTGTTTCGAAAACTTACGTTGACTTTTTTGAGAGCGATTTCGCAATATTAAAGAAGTGTTGTGAAAGTGTTTTCCGTTGAGTTTAAAACTTTGAAGAACTGGCTAAAATGATAAAGAAAAAACTAATTTAGAAGGTTTCAAAAATTTAAATATAGCTTATAATAATGTTTTTAATAATTTTGCTTTTTAAGTTGAGATATTTTATGGATACTTTTCTGTTGGTAGAGAATAAAAAGATTGGATAATAATATTGGGACTATTAGTAGATAGAAAATACGAATGATTAAAAGTAAATTCTATTTTTTATTTCTGATCATTTTTCTTGTAATTTGCAATCTTGAAAAATACATTTTAAGTAAATATTTTAAAAAATATTTAAGTTGACATAAAGAAAACAAAGGTAATTGATATATTAATAGAAAGCCAAAAATGGTTGTTAAACTTAAAGTGCAATTAAATAAGTTGCAAGCAAGCAAGCAAAATAGAATAAGTAATGGTCCACGATCACTATCTAAATACTTATATTTAAATTCTTGAATGAAAATCTTAAATTACTTTTAAGCAGAGCACTAAACTGACTTATGCCAACACTTGAATGTAACCAGTTCTTTGCCTATGTTAAGCACTTAACATGTGCAAACAATTAACAGTTCTCTCAGCTAATGCACATTTCATGCAATAAAAGCAAACAGCAACAAGAACAATCAGAACAGCAAAACATCAACAACAACAATAAGAGGAACCACAAAAACACTCATGTCATCATAGAACTTGAAAGGCTGAATGCCAAAAACTTGAGACAAACTTATGGGCGTATGTCTAAATGAATAAACCAAAGTTAAATGGGGGCTTGACTCGGAACATAGAGTCGAAAGAGAGCGAGAGAGAGAGAGGGATTTGAGATTGGAATCCTAGTTGGTGTTGTTGCAACGGCAACGAGCAAAACTCCAACGAAAACAGCAAAGCAAATATAAACAAAGAATTTAGCTTAAAAATACATTAACCCAGCACACACACACACACACACACACAGGGGAGAAGACAGAAAGACACACACATACAGAGAGAGAGAAAGAGTGCCAGTCTGCAGGAAACAGCTTGAAAACTGCATACGTAATATGACTGTCGCGCTTGCCCCCGCTCCCACTCACTGTCTCTCTCGCTCTCCTTCTCTCGCTCTCTTTTTGCGTGCGTGTGCGTGTGCGTGCTTGCTGGCATCAATGCAGATCAATGGCAGATGGCGCTACCGAAAAAAGTTTTTTATTCAGCCAGCGACAGTGCAGCTTATTGTTTTGTCTTTGGTATTTGGACTTTTGCCTGCTGCGCTTTAGTTTTTGCGTTTCTTTTGTTTATCGTTTGGCGTAACAAATTTACAAATTGCGCAGAGCAAAGCAAACAAATTGCAAAAATATGATGCCATTGGCTGCCATTCCCATTCCCATTCGCATTGCCATTGCCATTGCCATTGATGATGATGATGGGGCTCACTCCGCCAGAGACTGGATTTTCAGCTGAGGCAGGGCATAGAAGGAGGATGCTGCGGAGGGTCGAGTTGGCCTTTTAAATTGCCACCACGCAGTGCGACAAATTGTGGGGCACAAGTGAAAAGTTATTGATGCAACTCAATGGAGCACAATAACCGTATTTATTTGTATCTGCGTATCTGTGTATCTGTATCTCTGTAGCCGTATCTGTAGGCTATATCAGTAACATTGGCATTGATGTTATTGGGCTCCTTGTTGTTACCAACTACAAATTGACAGCAATTTGTCTGGCCTGTCTACAGTGAGTTTCCGGATCAGTTTAGGCTTGAGTAAGATAAATAGAATTTGTGGCGAAATCTGGGCTTAAGTCTGAACTTTCGTCTGGAGCACATTCGCACAGTCGTGTTTATTGAAATCTCGATTGTAAAGCATTATAATTTCCAACTCAATTATTACTTGAAATATTATTAAATGTATGTATTTACTTTATTTAATTTCATTTATTTTTGTTATTTTATTTACTATTTAACTATTTCTTTCTTAACTCTCTCACTATGTCGCTTTATCTCTCTATTAAATTAATTAATTTCTCTATTTTTCTCGTTTTGTCTCTTCCGCTCTTTTTAACTGATCCCAAGTTCCATTCTCTCGTTTATTTTTAATTCATCTGTCTCTCTCTCTCTCTCTCTCTCTCTCCCTCCATTATTCTCTCTTTGTTCTTAATCTTCTTAACTCATTCTCCCCCGCTATCTCTCTTCCTCTTTCGCTCACTCTCTCATACCCCTTTCTCTATCTTTTCTGTCCGACTCCTAACAAGTGATCTTATTGCCCGTTTTCTCTTTCTTCCTATCCTATTCTCGGCATCTCTCTCTTCATCTTATTTATCGTTAGTTTTCCTCTGTCCTCCAACTTCATTGTAAACACTTTCAAAAATAGAAAACATTTCAGACACCTGAAACTTCAGTTTGAGCCACATTAAAGTAGAACCCACTTAAGCATATGCTAATTTGTTGGTCGGCGGCTTTTCATTGTAAACATGGCAGGGCAACAATGAGCCCCGTGCTAAACCCCGCCCCTAAGAGCCGCCCCTCTTTAACCGACAGTTGCCATTACCCGCAGCAAATGTCGCAGCGTTGAAAGCCAAAAGCTGTCAGCATTTAGCGACTGTAGCTTAGGCCACAAAACAAAAATAAATAAAGGCCAGAGGGTGGATGCGCTGGGGCTGGTGATTTGGCACGTCAAGCGAGGACCACAGCTGCCCCAGCTTATTATTATAATATTTATTATATTTCGTTTTCTGTTTTTTTTTTTTCTGCTGTTGTTTACAATTTAAACAATTTCTGTTTGTTTTCTGGGTGCCATTGAGGAAGCTCCACAAAATACAAAATATCCATGACGTTTTGTGCGAGAGAAAATAAATGTTATTCAACTCTAAATATGTTCATGTTTTGTCTCACTTTCTCTATTTCTTTCTCATGTGCGACACACATGCTTTTAATTAGGCTTGAGAAAAGAGAAGCAAAAAATTCGGAAATTAAAACGTGTGCCTGGAATGCCTAACTAATAGCTAATGGCTGCCAATGCGGCATTCGCTTTCTGTTTGCACTCAGAACCTACTTTTTGGTCCTGAGAATTTGCCGACTGGCAAACGCAGCCTGTGCCCCGCCCCGCCCCGTCCCATGCCTCGAATTGTCCTTCAGTATTTTGGCGCTAATTGGTCACATGTCTGGCTTTGTCCAGGCCACAGTACGAAATGTGTACATGTCCTGGTATGACTGTATTTTATTTCCATTTGAAGTTGGGCTCTGTCCTGGCATTGATTTCATTCTGCCTTGGATTACTGACGAGCATCGAAAAAACTCACACATGAAGTTTGCTGGAATGTCCCTTCATAAGGATATATTACAAGAGGATGACATTCGGCAAAGGCGTCTAATTAAATCAATTTGTTTAGGCGTTGTCTACGACATGTAAAACTCAATAAAACGTAGAATTATACAACTATTTTTTAAAGTAATTTGGGCTATTTATAATTTCTTTGCATATGAATTTGCTTATTTATTACTTTGTTACCTAATAATGCAAATGAGGAAGAGAACATACATAGATTTTGGCACCATATCATCCATTTAAAACTTTCATGGATTTCATATTCTTCCCGACAAGAGCAACTTAACATGCGAGTGAGAAACTTAATGGCGACTTGTGTTTGAACAATGTTATTTTGGACTGTCGTTTTCTCTAACGCCTATTTCTTGGGGCCTTAGAAAATGTTGTATTAGCGTTGTAAAAAAAATAAACGACATTTTATTTCCATAAATCGCAGACACTAAATGTAAAAAGAGTAAAATATAATTGTTTGCTTATATTATTTAGTTTAAAAATAAAAAAACTTTATTTTAAAAACGTTGAGGAAGTTTAAGAAAAGGCAATAAAAATGATATAGTTTTAAAGACAAACAACCCACGAATGTGTATCCTTGTAAGCTTTGAAATGCTTTCAACTCGACTTCTGACATTCTCCACTGCAGTGGCCATGTTTGCTTTTTCTGCATTGACTAATTCACTTTTAGCTTTTATTTTTTTCGTTTCAGCCAGGATTTCTTTTTATCCCCTTACCACACCCTGGCATATCCTAATAACAAGTTTTCCATTTGCTTAGCCTAAAAAAAGAAGATAGCAGAACAACCCAAAAAGCCAGAAAGTATGCACGCAGAAATTGCTTAATTCTCGAGTTTTCCATATGACTTTGGCGTCCATAAATTTGCTTTCAATGCACTGCTCTGGTTTGCACTCTGCTTTACAGAGCCCCCTAGCCTCTCCTACGCTCTGCTGTACCCTGTCAATTGTTTGCTGTCTAGCAACTTGTGCGTTCAGTTTCCCTTCCGGGCCTGGGCTAACCTCACAGATGCCACGCAGATTTGACTGGGAATTCAATAAAGTTTGGCAAAATATTATGCCCGACTAAGCCGCCATATTCTGGATGCCACGCCCATTTTGCAGTCGCTGCTGCACGTGCCGTACAAAAGTTTCAGCCATTTGGAAAAAGTGAGAGAGAAAGAAAACCCTTTCGCCAGACCGAAACTCAAAAAGTCATAAAGATTTCCCTCTGAGTTTGTTTGCAACGGCTGCAGCGCCCTCTGGCGGCCAATTGATATATGGTCTGGTTTATCTGGGCGAAAGGTGTGCGACTTTCTTTTGGGAACTGCGCGCAGATAAAAATGCTGTTCTACTTTTTAGATAAGAACAAAAGTCAGCAGCCGTGGAAAGTAGTTGCCCAACTCTGCAACGTAATGGGAGCAACATCTAATTCGTATATTCACAAACAGGGTTAAAGAAAAACAAATTGAAATTTGACGGTAAAAAAGGGAACTTTTATTGCAACTGAAATAGATGTGGTAGAAAAAATCATATTAGTCAGTAAGAAGTATATATAAAATATGGTTAAAACAATGGACCTTCAAAAAAGTATAGCTATTTATATAAATACCCCTCGTCAGTTACAAACTTATTCATTGTAAATCTTAAAAGGAGTTCTGTTCTTGTAAGGAATATTTATTTCACAGCGTTTTAATAAATAATCTTAAATTGTGTAACACTTTTTAAATAAAGAAACTTAAAAGGGATTATTGTGGACCCCTTTTACTCTGTCAGTTTTGCTTTTCCATCATACTTTCCGAACAAGGCCATTGGACTTATGTTATATTATGTCATGTTGTATTTTTTTGTCATTAACTTAAAACTCACGACTACATTTTCATGGCAATAACAGATGCAACAGAAGAAAGATAAAGATCCCAAAAGAACGGGACAGAAATATTGTCAACTCGTATGCAAAATGTCAGGCAATTAATTTAAAAGCTGTTTTCATTTACGTTTATCTTAAGTTTTCAGTGGGTTTCGGTTAACTTTGTCAACGTATTCAGTTATTAAGTTGCTTCCGCCGCATAACTTTATCTGCGTTCAACAAAAATATATGAAACATTTTATGTGTCGTGCGTGTTGCTGGCGATCTGCTCAAATTTCGAACAACAAAATTTATACATATAAAGTAGAATACAAGAAATATAGAAAAACTTTCTCTAGAGCATCCATACTTTTTTATGGCTTTTAAGCGTGTCGCTTTTTTCATGGCTGCAGAGAATGAGAACGAGCTGGGCGGTGTGGGAGCTGTGGGCGGTGTGGGAGGTGTGGGCGGTCCACAGCTTGCGGTACACTCACAAAACTTTTTCCCTTATGACTCGCTTATGAAATTAAGCAATTTTCTACAAACCACGCTCCCGCCCCGACACACACACATGATGACGTTTTGGCATAGACAAAAACAGATTTACAAACAGCAACAAAAAAGTGAAAATAACAAATTTTATGCACTTTTTATGAGTTCGCCAAAGTGTTTGTAATTAAATTAATAAATTCTGCTCGGTTCGTTTTTATATGGCTGCAAATTAAAATTTAATTGTTGAGCTAAATTCGTGTTTTATGCGGCTAGTTTTCAAATTGCTGAGCGTGTGACAAAAGTGATAAGTAGATTAGGGATTAGCTAGCCCTGCAGTTAAAGGAATTCATATAATGAATCAGAAATTAAAGAATCATGAAATCAAGAAACTTAACTCCGGTCTGGGAAAACAACTTTTGATATAATTTGTAACTCGTTTGTTTGAGTTAAATTAACTAAAATTAGTTAAAATTCGTTTACTTTTTAAAAATGTAAATATAATTTGAAAAAATTATCTTTATGTACATATTCAGGTTGAAGAACACTTTTATAATTTGAAAAATATCACAGCCCAAATGAAGCTTACAGCTGTTGTGGTCAAAGAAAATTAAACCGTGTTAAGAAGCTAAGCAAACAAAAAGCAACGCACAAACAATATTTAATCGAGCCGCAGGCAAATTTGATAGCCGAGAGTGGAGCAGAGCTAAGTAAGGCAGCTCGCGGGGACCCGCGTGGAGAGATGCACTTAAGCCAGGCCACGAGGCCAACGTTGGTGCTCCTGGCTGGGGAAAGTGGCAAGGCAACGGCAAGTTGATGTTGCTGCCGTCTTGGCATCTAATTGGGGCCCTCCTAGTGCTCACGGCAACAGCGGGGGACTCCACCAACAAGATCATCTTGCCGCAGATACTCAACGGCAGCGTCGGCGGCGGCAGCGGCAGCGGCGCCTACGGCGCTAGCAGCAACCATCTCAGTGGCAGCAAATCAGTGGCACCCGCAACTGGCAGCGGTGGCGCCACCGCCAATGGCAACACCGTTCTAAGCAGCAATGGTGTAATTGTCGCCGGCGGTATGCCCAATGTGCCAACATCGAATTTAAATAGTAAGTAGACCCGCCCACAAAACACTTTATTTCCGATTACAAATTTACTAATTACACAATTCGCAAACATTTATTGAAATTTATTTCAGATTTTTTCAAATTTAAAATGAAAATCTTATTCAATTTCCAATAATTAAAGAAATATTACTATCGATTCCATACGAAATTGTTTTTTAGATAGATTTCAAGTACTTTTTAGAAATATTTGATAGATTTTTAACATAAGTACATATATTTTTGTTGATGAGACTCCTCCGTCCCAAATATATACTTGAATATATATTCTTAAGCAGTATTCAAACCCGATCTATTTATCTATCTATCTGTCTGCTTTTAATAAATGGTGGAAAAGTCTTAAAGTTTAAAGTTACTTTGCTGCAGCTTGGATTATTAAAATATAAATTCATATTTTGTAACCGACCAGATCAAATTATATATCTCAAATATATTTCTCATAGAAAGAAATAAAACGTTTCTGACTAGTTTTCGCTTATAGTTTAAAAGGAAATATTTGTAATTCCTTAATATGGTGTAGGTAAATTGTTAGAAAGATCTTAGTTACGTGAGCATAGCCTACGTTTCTTAACTTAACTTAATATTTTTAATAAGAATCTAAACAAAATGTTAGTCCTTTATCAGTTAAGATAGTAAAATACTACTTCTAAATTATAATTTAAGACAGAATATTATAAGCCGTACAGAGTATTGCCAGCCATAGGGTTCTTTTTGGAGCAGCCACATTTCTTGTGATATTGTTATTTGTTGCACAGTGTAATGCGGCGTACTTATCTTGGTTATCTTTATGCCCGGTTTGCCCGTTGGGCTGACACGAGTGTCTGATGCCATCAATAACACTCGACTCGTAGGCGGCTGACCTCGGGCAATCATATTTACACACTGACAGGGAGACAGATAGAAATACAGAGATACCGAGGGGGATAAAATGCAGCCGCGGGTCATAAGTGATACACAGGGCTATATGCCAAAAATTGAAAGCTAGCAGCTGCACAGATACGCGGCGTGAAAAAAGAATATCGGTGACAGGACTCGGAGCACCCACAGCGAGTGCCAGCAAGCGAGAGGGAGGGAGAGAGTTGTGGGCCTCTCTCTCTCTCTCTCTCTCTCTCTCTCTATCTCGTTCCCGCCATACACACAAATATTGACGCCCATGCCGGCTGTCATTGTTCTCAGGTGCAGTTGGAGTCACGCGAGAAGCAAACAACAAAAACAACACAAATGTCGCTTAACTGTGCGCAAAATTCATTCAGGCAACGCAATTTATGTCGCAACAGGCAACATCAACCACATTCCCAGCTCCTGGTCCAGCCCCCTTCTGTTTCTGCACCCATACCCACTGCAGCTCCCACACCCCTTCTCTGACAAGCCCATCAACTGCTGCTGGCCAATATCATTGCCAACTTTTTGTGCAATGCCAGACGTGAAATTGGGTATATTATGTTGTACAACTGTAGAAACAGAATAGTTTTCAAGGGTTATAGGGGGAACTCCCTATAAAACCAGTGTAGGCTATCTTTAAATATTGGCAAGTTCCTTATTATCTTATTTTCGCATCTCATTGTATAATAATATTATTATTGTTGATGTCAATTAAGTAGATTTAAATAAGCGTTTAGTTTACTTTTTAACTATGTCCAAACAAGTTGGAGGAATGGAATATCACAATAAGTCTATTTCAAAATAAAAATTGTAATCCTTCAGATATCGAAATAGAATATTCTGTAAATATTTCCTTTTCTTCAGACCAATCTTAACCAATCTTAGAAGAACATTAAATCAAATACTTTAAAGAGGCTTACCCTCTTTTTAATTAAAAATTTTATTGAATTATTAAATCCCATTTGAATTAAAAATTTAATTTAACAGGTCATCTGCGTGTCGCCTAACCCTGCTCAGGGTCTCGCCCCTGTTTGGGGAGTAGGTGCTGTAGTTGAACAAGTGCGTGGAGGGGGTAGGGGATGTTTGGTGGGAGGTGATGGCCCTCAGAAAATTTATATGCAGACACGCGCTCTGGCGCGAAAATTGCAGCTGGATGAAATCCCATGATTATGCAGAGAATTTGACGCTGCTGCAAAAAGGTTGCACGCTCGAGTTGCAGCAGCAGTTTTCCTTCTTTTTTTTCTATTTTACTTTTGTGCCGTTTGTTGTTTGTTTTCTTGTTTCTTTTTTGTTTCTTTTTGTTTTTCAATTCAAGTGCATGAGGCATAGAATGGAAAAAAGGCGGAATGAATGTCATGGCTTATATTTGCCTTGAGTGCTGCTAATTTATGCGACTTTTCCTCTCCCCTGGTTGCTGTTTCATAATTAGATGGGTCGATGCATGTTGTGGGCGTGGCAAATGTCACATGTCACATGCCAGCTGGCTGTGCTCGAGTGTATGTGTGTGGAAAGAACCCTGGGGGCAGTTGTATTGGCAGCGCTAACCAAATTGTATTGACTTTTGCCTTGTGCATTCTGCCATATTGCACAAATACGGGCTTGTGTGTGAGTGTGCATTATGTGCTTGTGGCTGCCAGGCATTATAAATAGCTAATTAGGCTAGAACAGGGCCCCAAAACTGTTGCGTACTTGTGGGCGCTGAAAATTATACTAAACTGCCAACATTCTATATAAATGTCAATCGAAAATTAACTATTTATATTATACATTTTAAACAATTCGATAAAAGTTATAAAAGCGACGCACGTACATCATTATATATAGGTATCAATACAGAAAACAAGATATATACAATTATAAGGACCAATCCAAACTTAAGTTGAACGTCTTTGAAAACTGATAAATTTATGAATTAAGTTTAGTTATGCCTTTGTAGGTATACTCTCCAATACGACCCGTTTATAAATAAACTCATTTCTTCACCTTCGATTTGAATTGATGCCTTTTGGCCATGTGATTTAATTGCACAGCTAACAAGTTAATTTAATTGCAACGGCATTCTATTACGGCTCAAAGCGATTGAATTCAATTAAGCAAACGTACATACACATAAGTCCAATAAATGTTTTCACTGGCAATTTTATTTCATTACGCAATCAAGACACAAGCAGGCAAAAGTACAAGATACGTATTCATAAAGCGCACACAGTAGCCAATGCAGAGAAATCCATTTGAACTTTATTGCTGGCAACCCATTTGTGTGTCTGGAGGATATAATATCCTTTTGGAAGTGCAAATATATTACTATTGCCGTTTCCGCTGTTGCCATGTAAACCAAGAGTATTCTGAAGAGTCTTCTACAGTTCTGGATCGGATTAAGATCAATTGATTCTGTACAAAATTGTTTTATTTGCAATCCCAGCTTAAGTAAAATATAAAAAAAATCGTATATAATTGATCTTTTTTTGAAAGTGAATTTAAGCTTCGGCTTATCAGAAATATATTTTCATTAACATATTTATTCGTTCTTAAATTAAACATTATTTCTGACAAGATTTTTGGTCGCCGCAAAAAAAAAAAGGAATTGTATGTTCGTTAATAATTTAATGAGAGCCGCGAGGAAAACACAAAATGAAATGCGAAAAACTCGAAGCGTGAAAATGTTTAACTTGTTGATATTCAAAGCAAATAAAGCGAGTGTGTGTGTGTGTGTGTGTGTGTGTGTGTGTGTGTAAACATATGTTTCATTTTTCTTGTAAATATTTCAGCCGATTTGTTTTTTATTTCCACTTTCAATTCGATACAATTTGATTATTCTATGCTGCATCTATTTTTTTAACAATTAATTTAATGCAGCTGATTGAATTTATGACGTTTAATTTTTTGCGACATCATTATAAAATAAACCTAGTCCCAATCATTATTAAATAATAAATGAAAATAAATACACGCTCATTTTTGATAAATCTATAATAAATAAATTGTATTTATTTTGCAGCTGTTGTTGAAGAACCCGAATTTACTGAATACATCGAAAATGTAACTGTACCTGCTGGACGAAATGTCAAATTGGGTTGCTCGGTTAAAAATCTTGGCTCATACAAGGTGAGTTAAAGGACAGATCCCAAATGGGAATCAGACGATAATCTACCAGATATTTTTAAATGAAATGAAATGAAATATTGCCATATCCAACAATAAATACAAGAAGAATACATAGAAAGTGAATATGTGGAATATATTTTTATACCCTGAACCCATTGAAAATGGGTAAAAAGGGTATATTGTATTTGTGCAAAGTGCAAATGTATGTAACAGGCAGAAGGAAGCACCTCCGACCCCATAAAGTATATATATTCTTGATCAGCATCAATAGCCAAGTCGATCTAGCCATGTCCGTCTGTTTGTCCGTCCGTCCATCCGTCCGTCCGTCCGTCCGTCCGTCCGTCCGTCCGTATGTATGAACGCAAGGATCTCAGAACCTATAAGAGCTAGAGACTTGAAATTTTAGATGTAGTTGCTCCTAGTACCTGCGCAGATCGAGTTTGTTATAAACGATAAACGATAACTTGCCCCGTTTCCAAGTAATCGATAAAAATGTATATCGAAATCCCGTTTTTTAAGCAATTTTGGTAAATAATAAGAGCTAGAGTCACCAAACTTGACATGTAGCTTCTAGAATAGTATATATATTTGCATTTGGTGTTAGAAGAAGAGGGTTCAGGGTATTTCCTAGTCGGGAGCTCCCGACTAGAACCTTGCTTGTTTTATTTGTATTTAAAAAAATAAATAAAGCTACAAGATATCTATTGTCGAGCACGACTTCGGATTCCCGCAGCTATGCACCCCAGCTGTATGACATTCAAATCCATACCAATTTCGACAGCGTGTCCATTCTATTCCACTATTCCAATATCTGCTTAAGAATCTCCCTTAACGAAGTGCTAAGCAAATTTTTACACACCTGTGCAGCGTGCATAAACGCATTTAGTGGTTTTTTCCTCGTTCGCCCCTTTAAAAACTATTTAATAACATCTAACGACATGCAACTATATATACTAGCTCCTATAAGGGTTAACTCCTACTTCACCCCGCAATGTGCACACGTACACGATTGCAATTTCACAGCTCAGCATCACAAAAAGGAAAAGTAGGTACAAAAAAACAAAAACAAAATGTAAAAAACCCAGAAGCGCTGGCAAAAAGCGGAAGCGAGAAAATTGCATCATAGTGTCGCATATAAAAATAAACTCGACCGGTTTCATGTGCGTTGCAATGCGAGTGTGTGCGAGTGTGTGTGTGTGGGTGTGGGTGTGTGCACTATGATAGCTATGAATTACACGCATGCAATACATGTAACCGAGAAGCTGGCTGTCATTGGTGAGTGGGCGGTTGTGGGGGTTGGCTTGTGGAGTTGCGTCCCACTGACTCGCACAGACACAGCTACTTAGACATGCCATCAGCTAAACCGAGTCGGTCTACGCTTTTTGGTACCTGTTCTACGCTTGCCCCCACTGCAGCCCCATCTTCAATTTGGCCATTTTATTTACTTCATGCGCTGCACGTTTCTTGTGTCGTCGTCAGCTCTCGTTTTCTTGTTGCTCGCATTTACACCTCAATTTGATTCTATTTCCTGGATATGGCAAGCCAAAAAATACAGCCAAGATATCAGGTGGCACAGCCAGGTATTCCTCGCCCACACTCACCCACTGTCAGTCAGTCAGCCAGTCAGGCAGTCGGTGAAGCTGACTTGGGCTTAGCTACTTGAGCCAGCTTTTTGAGTGCTTGGTAATGATGCTCTAAGGCGTCGCTGCAGCAATTCAAGTGCTTTTGATATTCATGGCCGGTTTCTCCATTTCCCATGGTAATGATGTGGCTAAGCCTGGCCAGCTCTTGATCTTTGCATTTGCCGTAAACATCTATCGAAAGGCATCGTCTGCTTAAACTGCTGGTTTGCTTATTGGTTTAACATGGCGTATGCGCAATGTTAGCTACTAATTAGTCTACTTTTACTGTCATCTTTGCTGCATTTATTCAATCAGCTTCGCTTTGCATTTGCCTTGCTTCTGCCTTTTATCTCTTTTATCTAATTGCATTAATCCGTTTTCTTTTTCCCTTTTTTGTCGAGTAATCAAATCATTATCGCTCATTACACGCTGATTTCTCACAAGCTGCTTAATTAATAAATCATTTCGTTTTTTTTCTATTCCATTTTTCACTTGCCGAACCACAAATAAAACAAGTTAAAATGTGACAGTTGAAAGTCAACGACTGCGAAATACTCTGTTTTGCGAGGAAACTTTCTTTTTGTGGCTTTTCTCCTCAATTGTAGGCGGGTCAAGGTCGTTACTTTCTCCAGAGAAATATGGCATATACAAATTATAACTTTTGGCACTACAGATTAAAAACAGGTCCGATTTCTTGCTTTTAAAATCGCGTAGGAAAGGACATTTACGAGTAAACTTTTCAACTGATTATGTTACAAACTAACACATGAATGTTTGACTCCTTATATTCGGACAGGAAGACATGCCTTCTTTAATTCCAATATTTCCCAAATCCCATTGAAAACAGTGTACAAAAATGCTAATGGGCCATGAAAGGACGAAACGACTTGTTTTGCTTGGGTCTCCCGCTCTTTCAGCTTCGTTTCGCTTTATTAGCTCGGTTTATAGAAGTTTTCCAAAGAAGCTTTAACTTGAATAATGAATGTAAAGCATTATTTTTTTTCTTTTGCTCAACCCCTTTACATTTATAGGGCTTTTCTTAGAAGTATGAAGACAAAAACTAAGGTTTTACATTTAAATCTTGTTCAATCTTGTTGCAGCCAAATACGAAAATATTTTTGATTATACTTGATATAAGATTTTTGATTTTTACTCCTTTTTTGCCAAAGATAAAAAATACTTTATATAATTCTATCGGCTTCAACTATTAATTATTACATTTGTATTAAAAATGTCGCCGCAAGATATCCTAATGTTTCCAATTTGCAAGCCCAACCTTCACAAAAAATGTTTCGAAGCGTCCTTAATGACATTTGTTCGATTAAGAAAATGATGAAAACATTTTAACCCTTTAGGAAGAATACGTTTTAGGAGCTAATTAGTTAGACCTGTTTGGACAAATAAACAAAATTAAGTGGTACTAATATTATTTTTCGCATATATATGCATATATTCTTCCTGTTTTATAATGGATGAATAATAAACTTCAATCTCGATAGATTTTTCGTCTTGTTAAGGCTTCTTTCTGCCTACGTTTTTCTCATTTTTCATGCATTAAATAACTTTTTTAGTTATTTTTATATGTTTATAATAATCCTCTCTCTTCAACAATCTGGTTTTTTCAGGTCGCTTGGATGCACTTTGAACAATCAGCTATACTTACCGTGCACAATCACGTGATCACGCGCAATCCACGCATCAGTGTCACGCACGACAAGCACGACAGACATCGCACCTGGTACCTGCACATCAATAATGTGCACGAGGAGGACAAGGGGCGCTACATGTGCCAGATCAATACGGTGACGGCCAAAACGCAGTTCGGCTATCTGAATGTTGTGGGTAAGTTGGGCAGCAGGAGCTTGAAAAAAATGTGGTTAAATCTAATCAGCACGCGGCAAGCCAGAGCGAAGCGGCTCCAGTGCGCCAAAATGCCCCAAAGGTGGGCGTTGGCCGTGGCGTAAAAAACACACGAAAATCCTGTACAAATACGCGGCGAATTAAAAAATAATTTATATGCCTTAAAGCGCGCACAGCGAGAGAAAAAACAATAACAAAGGCAACGGGAACGGACTCGGAAACAGAACTCGGTACCGGAAGAAGCCAAAAGCAAAAGCAAAATTTTGTGTGTGTACGTATGCGTGTGTTTGTGTGTGTGTGTGTGTGTGTGTCCAGTATACAGTTCAGTGAATCTTTCGGCCAGGCGAAATTATTTTCCTGGCTGGCAAACAAAACAAATTATTAAAAATGCATTCGAAATTTGGCCAAAAGGGAGCGCATATTTTTAATTAAAAAATTATGCGCAAAAAAAAAAAAAAGTTGCAGAGCTTAAAAGCGAAACAAATTAAAAAAAGTTGTGCAAAAATCATTTCAGCCAAAATATTTGCACTCGCTTTGCTCAAAACATGCACTAATCAAAAGTGATAAAACTTCGTCAGTTGGATCTGAAAAAAATTGAATATAATGCAAAAAAAAGAGTTGTTAATATCATTATTAATTGATTTGCATATTCGTATGGAAATTGAGCAATATTTTTGTAGGCATGGCTGTGCATAAAAAAGATGAACAGAAATGCAAAATTTAGTAAATGGAATACAGTTGGTTGTGAATTATTAATATAAAATCACACGTCAAATGAAAATTTATTAAAATAACAAGATTAAAAAATAATTTAATAATGATGAAATCAACTAATCTGCATCAGCCACATAATAAATCAGATCATAATAAAAATGCGCTCTTAGCATTTTATTTAGTTAAATGCTGCTGCCCTGGTCTTAAATTTGTACTTTTGCAGTGTTTAAAATATTTTTGCCATCGAATGTTTGTCCCATCGAAACAAATTTCTAAGAACTTGGACTGTAAGTCTGTCTGCTTTCATGATCACTTATCTCTCTCTTGATTTAAAAAATCTTTAGGCAAATGCATATAGAAGGCACAGATATATGTAGGAGTCGGAAATAGAACTAGGAGTGGTCGAATTTATAACCAATCAAATTAAACAGGCGAGTATAATGTTGACATTATACTCATTTGGTAACATTAAATCACTGATCACATACAACCCTGCTATGGACATCTAATCCACGATTTATCGATAAAAATAGAGAATAAGAGTCAGTCGGAAGCTAAGCGGAAAAATGAAAGAAGTGTTCGCTGTTGCACGTTTTCTTTGAAATACTTGTCGGAAAATGAATAATAATTATAAGTTTACGTTTCTTCAACAATTTCTTTAAATAAACTACTAAGAACATAAAGAACCCAAGTGCTGGTGAAATCCATCGAATGGCCGTCCCTACATATATATCTGTCTTAGTAAGCGTTGCTCTAAATGTGTTTCTTATACTTTAATTGTATTTGGTTTTAAGATTTCTCATTACATTAGACTACTTTATCATATCATCCCACAGGAACAATTGACTAGCCATCTGGCTAAGCTTAGAAATACCTCGCAAATCTGAAATATATATAAATATATTTCTATATTTGCTGTAGGCTTTGTTAAACTTAATACAAATTATTAAAATAGTTGGCATAAAACAAGAAAAGCATTCAAAAACGTGCCAGTCTCATTAAATGCCTCAAAATTGTTGCCAAATTTTCTGTGAGTTTCGATTTAAGCATCTGCATTATAAATATAAACAGAAATATAGCACATTTTGTGCACTGGGATCTATTGCACAATATAACTGAAATAATTACGAAATGCATATTGAAAGCTGATAAAATTGAAACTGAAAACATTTCAATTGCAATATCCTGCTGTACACACACACACACACGCGCACAATTGACACCCACAAACAATGCAATTTATCACCTATTTTAGCTGCCGCGTATACGCAGCTTTTTCGGCTCAGTTCCATTGTATTTGGGTGCCAATAGTTATATATGTATTCGTGTGCATTGTGAATGTGGCTATATGCTATATATGTATGTATGTATATTACGCAATGTAGGCGCTTTAATCTTAAATGGGTTTTATGATAACCAGTTGCATGTGGCCGGGCATTGTTTGTGATTTAAGCGGATTATGGCTATAACAATTGAGTGTTAGCAACTACTCTTCCGCTGAGTTGCCATGTTTTTAATAAATAATTCACTGTTATTTTGCCCGAATACTCATCACATTTCTCACATCTTTAAAACCCTGCTACATGTTTACAGTGCCACCAAATATCGATGATTCGCTGAGCTCCAGCGATGTCATCGTGCGCGAGGGCGCCAACATTTCGCTGAGATGCCGGGCCAGTGGCAGTCCCCGACCCATTATCAAATGGAAACGTGATGATAATTCGCGCATAGCCATCAATAAGAATCACATAGGTAAGTGCAAACGCAACGGACAGAAGAGAAGCATTCGCATCGCCTGCATCAATCATTTAGCTTCTCTATTCCTCTCTCTCTCTCTCTCTCTCTCTCTCACGCTCTCTCTGTCTCTCTCTCTCTCTCTCTCTTGTTGCAGTGAATGAATGGGAGGGCGACACGCTGGAGATAACCCGCATCTCACGCCTGGACATGGGCGCCTATCTCTGCATTGCATCCAATGGCGTACCCCCAACGGTTTCCAAGCGCATCAAAGTCAGCGTGGACTGTGAGTATAATGGCTGCCATGGGGGATTTTCAGGGTGCCGGGGGCTACGGGTTAGCTTTTCACTTTTGCTCTTTGACTGTTTGTCAGCAGGAAAATGATAAAGTGATTCTTACGTTCTGCTGAACAGATTTTTTTTTACCACTATTTACCAAGCATTTGCAGCGTGAACAGTTTTGTTAACACAAACAACTATTCAAAATTGTAAAAAATTGTGAAATTTGTAAAAATTGCAGAAATTTTGCAACAACTAAACACAGTTTTACAGTTTATGTATTGCGTTTGGGCTTTGCCCAACGATTTTCAATTTATTTTTCGTTACGTGTTGACCAACATCGTTTGATGGCTAAAAACTACCTTTCTACATTTGTATAGAATCCGCTTGTGTCCTGCATGTGTGTGAATGTGTGTGTATAGGTGTTTGAGTACGCAAGTGCTTGTGTGTTATTTGTTCTGTTGTCCCGGGCAACTCATATTTCCATTTCGCGGTTGGGGATTAAACTCGATCTGATAGCGGGTCACATAACATGCACAGTGGCAGAAATTGGCGATTTCGATGGTGCTTACAATTAGAATATATCTTAGCAACCTTTCAAAAATGCTGGCCCTACAAAATTTAAAAATCTCACTTATCATAACTAGGCAGATTTTAAATAAAACAAAATAAACTTTGAGGTAAACATTTGCGGTTATTTTTAAGCAGTTCAAATAATCCAGCTTACTTTTGAAAATACCAAAAAAAAAAAATTAGAGCCCGGCTTTGACATTAAACCGAAAACAGTTCTGTGTGTATATGAATTTTAGCACAAAGTAGTGAGCTCTGTCGAAACTGTTTTTTATATTCTGTTGCCATTGAAATAATTTGTACATTCATGTTTTATGCAAGGCTTGGGTTTTGTTTATGCAAGCAAAAACCTGAAACTTGTTATTTATATTTTGTAATAACGCCGAATAAAAAGTCCAGCTTATTTTGCGTGAACTGAACTAAAAACAAATAAGACATACTCTTTGTACAAGTCTCTATTTCCAAAAATCTGATAAATCGGTGACATTCTATTTTAGGCAAAATTTTAGTTAGTAAAATTTGCTGTGCCTTTAGCATTTAGCAGAAACCGAAATGTATCTAGTCTAAATATTACTGGGACATGTGCTATTTGAAGGTGGCCCCATTAAATAAATTTCTAATAGTTTTTCGATGTCCCGCACTCGCTTTGAGCCCACTGTCGATGACTGGTTGCAATTTGAGGCGCCACTTGTAGCTGTTGGCGCAGTTTTGCGAAATCTCAGACAAAAAATTGCAAACAAAAAATGAGAAAAAGGAAACAAAGTTCAAATCAGTGTACGGTTCTTTTTAAGATTTATTACAAGCGACAGTCAGTCACATCACATGTTGTCCGTGCGCTGTCATGTCAGCGGGCAGTGGGCAACAATTGAGAGGCGTGGCAGGCGGCTAGTTGGGCTGGCGGGTAGGCGGGACGTTACAGAAAATTTGCTCGTTTGCTGTCACTTAAAAATGCCGCAAGCATAAATCTATTTTGGTTTTGTGCACGACATTCGCTGGGCAGCTCAAACAACAAACCGACCGACCGACAGCCAAACAAAACCCGAGGCCAGCGGCCAACACCCTTGTCCACCCGTAGGAACGACTACCCAGGGCCCACAGCCCGGTAACAAGTGACCACCACACCCACTGACTGACTCCGTGGACAGCGGCAAAAAGTGCAATACAAATTACACGTGTGCGAAGCGAAGCCATAAAAAAGTAAGTCGAAATGCCTGATTGCTGCAGACGTACACGGCAAAAAATGTGCATCGAGAGAGTGAGGAGTAGCATTGGGTAGAAAATATGAAAAAACTACTTCAAAATGGCCAGAAAAAAACAAAAAAAACATAAACAAAACGAAACTAAACAGATTTGCCATACAATAGGAGTGTTTGGGCAGGCTAAACAAACTTTAGATGGAATAGAAAAGTGTGTGTAGAAAATAAGAAACCTTGTTGCACACTGTATACACTGTAAGAAATGCAGCAGAGAAGAAGATTAGCTTGTGACAAAATGTAACGCCTTCAAGAAAACAGTGCAACCCAATTTTTATCATGAATTGTTCTCTAATTTTGCGCAGAGCTGTATTTAATCTTAAAGCTTTATTTAATCTTAAAGAGGTGTATTGGGACATTATGTTAAAAATTTCAGATCAGACATTTATATATCTATCTTTAATACTTCGTTTCAAAAGGCAGACCCAGTTCGAAGTATGACGTCTTCTGATGGTTCACCTTGGTTGAAATAGCACATGTAAAACATTTGAACAACATTTGTGGCAATTCAAAAAGCTTGCCCCTTAATCGGTATAGATCCAAAATTGCCCACCCAGACACTCTCAATAAACACAATTAGCAAAAATAATGCATAACTGTCTTTTAGACGCAATTTGTATGCAGCTTGTGAAGCAGCAGTCACAAAATCCAATTTCTGAACTTGGTCTTCATTTTGCTGTAAACCCAGACATATAGTTCGATAAATATACTTTGTATTGGAAGCAACGATTTTTGTTTGGGCACCAACATAAAATCGTACGTTGATTTTTAAAAATTGTCAAAACAAATTTCCAATCCACTGAAAAAAAGTCCGCAGAAGCTCCCCAAACAATTTGTTAAAACAACTGTGACAGCTTGCATATGTCCTTTGGCCACGACACACACACACAATCTTGCTTCTCTCTTTCTCTCTCTCTCTCTCTCTCTCTCTGGAACTCTAGTTTTATTTCTCTTTTCACTATATTTTGTTCTATGTTTGTACGTTTATTGTGGCGTGCGTTGCTTAACAAACAGGAAGCAACAAATTCAGCTACTGTTTCCGGTTAGTGTGTGCTCGTGTGTGTGCGTGCGTGTGTTTGTGTGTGTGTAAACGAGTTTGTTTCCTACATTTGTGACTGCATACTGATTTGCTTGCCTTGTGCAGTAGCAGCAGCAGCAGCAGGACATAAGGACAACATATGCTGCGAACGACCCTTAACCTGCCCCACTTCAGAAAAATAAATAAAAAAGGAAAGAAGATTTCTCGAAGCAACGTTCGCTGTTTGGTTTACCAAATCGGCAACTTAAGCAGCTAATTTGGTATGCAATCCAGATATTCAGCATTCATATTATTTCTTTTGGCTTTTTATACAATTTGTCGGTGCTTAGCAGAGCTTTAAAATGCCAATGACTGATTTGCACTGGCTTTCATTTGAGCCAGTTTGCTGCCATCTAATTGCACACAAAATCTCCAAAGACACGGAGTGAATGCAGAAGCTGTAAACAAGATAAAAAAAGGCTAAAGTTCTGAGAGCCGAAGTCTTCATATCCTATCATAGTACAGATGTACTTGCTTCTTGGCTCTTTTGATCAAATATGGCTGATAAAAAACAAAAGTGTTTTATAGTTGAAAAAGTGAGCGTATTTATGGTAAACCCTAGCGTTCACGAACTCGAAACGAAGGTTTATTTTATTTCTACTGCCTTAAAGATAAATTCAAAAGAGATATTTGTATTCAGTCAACTAGACTCTTAGAGTTCCGGAAAACAAAGCCCAAAGAATATTTCTTTTAGTTTATGTAAGCCCTAATTCAGGGATATCTTGGAAACCAAAACAGATGTAACGATCAATTTTGTATCCAACTCAAGTGCCCTACAAAATGATAATACCCAATGCCTGGGCATATAAAAGAAGAAACTAATGTACTTGACTTTAGGTACTCTCGACATAGTGACAGGACAAGCATTTCCAGCATTTTCCGTACAGTTCTTGGCGCTGATTTAAATTACAATTGAGTGGCGACAATATTGTAAGAGCTGAACACAAGAAAGCAGCAAGCGACGCTGCTAAGTGGCCAGCGAGTCGGGTAGCTGAATAAAAAAAGGACTTGAGTCAACAATAATTTAGCCAGGCAATGCGGACTAGCGCGGGCGAAGACAAGGTAGTGGGTGAGGGTGAGGGCGAGGGCGAGGGCGAGGGGGTTGCTGAGTGGTTTGGTGCTTGCGCCTCAGTAGTCAGAGTGGACACTGAGTGACAGTTTTGTCTGGCAGTTTGTAGAAAATTGCAAGGTGCCATTGCCGAGTGTAAACAACTTGAAAATTAGCAGTTAATGAAGCCTCGTTACGGTTGGCGTAGTTTGGGGCCGGGACTCAGTCAAGGATTACCGTTCAAGTACCACGGTATTGTTTGGCGAAGAGGTGGACTTGATTGCACCAAAGGATGTTGGCGCAATATTTGCGGAATTAGTGTAATGGCAAATGGACAAGATGATGGCAGTGAGCTGATTGCATTGCGATTGGCCAAATGGGACAGGTGAATGGACAATAAAGGTGGACAAAAGGATTGCGTACAGCACGTGCTCTTAAAAGTGAGCAGGAACAAAAATAAACACGAGTTAAAGAGCTTGCAGTGGGGAACTCGATGGAAGCAAAGGAAAACTTCTTTGAACACAGACAATGGCTATAAATTTCAATCTTCTCTAGAGACCGCCTTTCTATGCGATTTTCAAGCATGTACTACGATTTGTTATTTTCCTCTATTACACAATTTAAGTTCTGCTCCTTCACGCTCACTTAGTAAATGCTTTTCCCAATTCTCCACAATTTTTCAAATCTGGAAATATAAGTTTCTTTTATGCCACTCGAATTTATAAATTTCTTCGTTGGTTTAAAATAATTGTATAATCAAAATCTGTAATTCTACCTTGAGTTATGGTAAGTCGCCCTTATTGAATTGGAATATAGAATTTATTCCAAAAAACTTGCGGATTTTATTTGGTCTACAGTTTGAATAACTTTATTTCATCATAACTAGCGACCTCTCTTGACCATACAATCTCTTTAATTCATTTCCGTAAACTTCAAAGTTTCTTCCTGCTGCATATTGACAAACAAAGTTTCAAGTCCAATTTATGCATGCATTCAAGTTATTTCGCTCGTCCAACTATATATATATATATAAATTTTTTCCTGACTTTGGTTTATGCAAATGCAAGTCGAGCCAGATCTTAAGTATAATTTTTTATGCAACTGATTTTCATTTAAATTGAGAGCCAAGACAAGTCAAGAGTACACGAGGCAACGAGGCTACGCCTTTTCTTTGCCCAGGAGGAAAAGTTCGCCATAGTTCGCACAGGCACACACACACACACACACACACACACACACACACACACACACACACATACACAAGTTTGATTCAAAGTGGGTAACAAGAAAAAAAGAAAAACTATTTTTCTTTCAGCGAGCGCAGCTCATGAAAAATCTTATGAATAGCATTATTCAGTATTTTGTTTGGCTTGGTTTTTTCTTCTGTTTCTTCGAGTCTATTTGTGATTTGTGTGCATCTGTTGAGTCCTGCGCCTCGCTAGTAATTATATAAAGACACCTATACAAAAATTTGTCATTGTGCACCCAAAATCCATATATAAAAAACATAATACAGAATCCCTGACAGAACTTTTGCCACACTTCAGATGCACTACAGCGCATGTTTTTAATTAAGATATTAAATGCGAGTAGCAGCTGCTTTTTTCTTACCGCTACTCAATGGCCACTAATGAATATTTTTTTGCATTTGCTGTAGTTATTGTCTGGGAGATGAGTCTGAGCCTGTCATCATCATTAGGATGAGCATAAAAAGTCCTGACTCTATACACAATGGCTCCTCCATTCATTCATTGGGTTTGCCTTGTCATTTCGCTGGCTCTTTTACCTTTTGTTGATTTATGCGAGCCACGAGCTGGCAATTAAGCTGCGGCTCAAACCTGAAGGGTTTTCCACCTCTCTCTCTCTCTCTCTCTCTCTCTCTCTCTCTCTCTCTCTCTCTCTTTCCTCCCTGCTGTGGCAAGCCAATTGAAATTTTAATCAGCTTGGACACAAATTAGCGTCGTTTTTATGTTTATGAAAAGTGGCCTCAAGTATCTGCGCTTATAGCTGCCTTTTGACGGGTTTGTTGGACACCTTTTCCCACTCTCTCGCTTTTTTTAATATCCTTAATCAAAAGGATATTAAGTGTCACGCGGCTTAAGTGTGACAAAATGCGCAACTTAATTAACTTGTCAAGGGGTTAAGTGAGCTGACTGGACATTAGTGTAGTGTTGGGTAACGCAGTAAACAAAAGCACTGAAAGTTTGAAGCTGTCAGAATTAATGCGGAAAGTTGACAATGCCGATGGTATCACCATAATTAGCTTACTACAATGATGCTTAAATACAATATTTATTTATAAATAAAAGATATAGCTAAACATATTTGATACGGTTAGCAATGTTGACTGAGGGACTCTACTAGAAGAATACAGAATAGATAGAATTACTAAATTAAAATAATTAAATTTTCGACTGATTACACTATGCAACGGAATTCAATTAATCAATTCAAGTAGCGCGCTTGATAAAACATAGATCTTTTAGTGATCAAACCGCAACAAATTCTTCAAGAACGTGTTTTGGGTGTTACATTTTTGGAAAGGTTATAGACATATCTAAAGATACTGATACCAAAATATGAAACAATAAAATTAAATAAAACCAATATTCACTTCTTATAAATTTCCAATATCTACGGTAAGCTGCATAATTAAGTGATAATTATTTTAAAACCCCTTTTTCCGCCTTTTTCCAGTCATTTTTGAGCAGCGTTTTTCTCCCCAAAAAAGCACAAGAAGTAGGGTGCGTTGTCCTAAAACGCTATTTACACACTCTAACCAATCCATAAAACTTATAGAATGGAAAATACAGAAAATTTTCTGATAGATTGTATATTAAAACAATCTTCTGATATACCAAGTTAGGAGTTTCCATTCTTTATGAAAAAAGCATTTGTATATCCAAACTACTTACATTTTTGCAAGTCTAGACAAGGTTTTTATATAATGCTTAAACGATCATGCATATTTTTTTATAGTTCCGCCCATGTTGCTCATTCCACATCAGCTGGTTGGCGCTCCCGAAGGTTTCAATGTTACCATCGAATGTTTTACGGAGGCGCATCCAACATCCTTGAATTACTGGACACGCGGCGAGGGACCAATCATACATGATTCGTATAAATACAAGTATGTAAACGTGAAATTCTTTATTTAAGTAAAGTAAACTTTACATAATAAGCATTAAGGACTAACATTCTTCTTCTTGAATTTTCATCCATTACCAGAGTCGAATCAAGCGTCGGCGTGCCCGCTTACAAAACCCACATGAAGCTGACTATTATAAATGTCGGCAGCGGGGATGATGGCATCTATAAATGCGTGGCCAAGAATCCCAGAGGCGAAACGGATGGCATTATACGATTATATGGTGAGTAAATAACTCGAGGCTTCTAAAATTGTGCGACACATTTAAGCACTCAGCACTCTCGTCATGCAATTCCGCAGCTTGTTCAAAAAGTTGCCATCAAATGCATTTTTAATTGTTTGCCAAACAAAAGTTGCGAAAACTGAAAAGGAAAAGCCTCGCGAGGCAGAGCAAAATATGTTGCGCATACGCAGCCTGGTTCATTTTATGGTGGGAATGCAAAGTCAGCGTTTAAATAAGTTTTTGAGCTCTATTTTCTTTTTGTTTATTTTAATGAAAATAGCTTTATTAATGGAATGTAGTTTTTATGTAAGTAAGGAGAGTTCAGTTTATCTGTGTAGGGCATATTGACGCATATTGACGTTAGGAGCGAAGATGAAGGCATTTATACGATCTTATATAAATATAATAATAATATGATACAGAAAACAGCTTTTATATAATTCAAAATTAAGCCAAATATGATGTATGCATTTAAAAGTATTATTTAAATTTTGGAGATATCTTTGTTGTAGTCCGAATCGAGTTCAGTTTTCGACTTGCTTTAATGCGCTTCAACTTTATTTTACAATTATTTATAATTAGACTCGGGCACATAATTTCGTTCATTGTGCAGCAAAGAAATGCCATTTCGTTCAACCTTCGGCAACTTAAAGCTGCCCTCAGCTAATCCATCACGTAATTAAACTTAAAACGTGATATTAACTCACAACTTGAGCTACAAAATTGAAGCGTTGCAGAAAGAAAAGTTACACACTTTCCCTTCCATCCATGTGAAATAAAATTTAAGTTTGCCTGAGGTTGGCAGCACATGTGTGAGTCAAAAACCCAGTCGAGGCCCCTCTACGCTGCCCCGCCCATCCGAGTAAAAACTTCTGTCAGGACAATCCGGCAACCCTGCCCAGCCAATTCCACACCTCAGGCACAGAGCACGTGACTTGATTTCCAGTGGCTTGATTATGGCTCAGCTCCGCTGCCTCTAGTTTTGGCCAAGCACCGAGCAGGGCATTTCAAGGTGTTAACCATTCGTCTTAGTCCCCTTTTGCTGAAAAGTTCACGTTCCTGGTCAGCAGCGCGCCAGGCAATTAAGTCCGACCCTTTCTGGGCCATTGCGGTTGAGATTTTCTTTGTTCTGCTTTTCGCCTCAATGGCTAAATGGCTGAAATTTGTCAATTCGTGTTAAGGCCAATGCGGCACTTTTTCAATATGGGCTACATCGTATTTTCTCTCAGCCTGCTCCTTGGATATGGATCTCTTAATTAGCTGAATTCGGCTTAAAGCTTTGCTTTAAAGCTCATTAGATGTGAGCTAGATTTCATTTTTGTTGACTTACTAGGATTGAAATTAGGCAGAATTTTTGTGGTAAGAAGGGGAAAACAGCCTGCAACTAGATATTTAAGTCTGCAAGTAAAGCAATAATAAAGATATAAAATTAGTGTAATTATTGCAAATATTTGAAGATATAATTAATCAATGCAAGTTGCCTCATTCCTTCTGGAATCCAACTTTGCTTCGTACGTCTCCAACTTGAATTTAAATGAACGATAATGAAAAACTTTATTGTACACTCTATTTAAATAATAATAGCTAGAGAATCGCAAGCAGCGTAATCAATTATTCATATTGAAAGGCAAACACGGCAAAAAGGCCAATATATTTTAATTTTAACATATCCTATTGAATTTAGTATGCCCAGAAATCAATGTTTTAATTAGTTTCTAATGAGATTCCCGAGTGAACCGAACATTCAATATTGCATATAATAGGTACTATCCTGACCAAAAACCGTTTGACAATCAAAATGATTTTGCATATTTAAAAATGGTTTGGGGGAAAACTGAATTTGCGCTTTGGACAAACGCGCGGAAAAATGTAACTGGGCGGCATAATTAAAACGTGCTTTAATTGAAAATATGGACGATGTAGCCGGGACAGCTGAGAGCTTTAATTATATGAGCATTGGCAATTGGTGCGTAGGGCTGGCCTGTTGGAAATTGTGCATATTGTCACATAATGAAAATACAAAATAATTAGCATTTTGTTATATCAACTCGGGCATATACAATATGTGGGTGGGGTTGCAAAATAACAGACAGGACGAATTTTAAATAAATAGCATAAAAAATCAAATGAAATGAGACGTGCTAAAAATGCTAAAATTGATCAATTTGCATGCAAATTCCAATGAAAGCAACAACAACAGAATATTGAAATACATTTGTCTGATGTATAAAAATAAAAATATGTAAATGAATCATAAACAACAAATGCTAAAAAATAAAGAAAAACAGAATACAACAAAATAAACTCCACAAGTTGTGCTATTTTATGCAAAATTAAGCATGTGTGAGTGTGGGAGTGAGACAACAAGAAAAACCTTTATGTGTGAGAGGCCTGACAGTTGTTATAGACAGAAATCAATCAAATTAGTTTGAATAAAAAGAAGCTGAGAGTAATATGAGCAAGAGAGATTGACGAGTGAGATGCCTAGATAAATTGATAGGAAAATGGATAGATGGATTACCAGCAGAGTGACAAGTGTTATCATGTACATATTAAGAGTACAAAACACTTCTTTAACTCTTAATTAACTCTTAAGAACAAAATACTCTGCTTAATACACTTTACAGTTTCTTATCCGCCAACAACTGCCTCTTCGGGTCTCTACACAAGCGAATCGCATTGGGGCGAGGGCGGCAGCAATAATATCGGCTATGGCAATTCCGATGCCACGCGTTCCAATTACGGTCAGGATAAAAGTAAGTATCCAAGGAGATCGGCCCTTCATCGAGAGTTCTCTATAGATCACCTGGCATCTTATTTGTTAAACCACAACACATTTGCTTTATATCTCTGTCTGTCCTCTTTTTATTCCCATCTTACTCTCTCTTTCTCTTGTGCTGTCCCAATCATCATCATCAAAATAAATTAACAAAACCACCTCCAGATACGCGTTATCAATCGAATTTGAATGAAATCGGTTTATCAGAACAAAAATCCTTCCTAGATAAAACGCAGAATGCGGTAACCGGAAATGGCAATTCCCCTGGCGCCGCCGTCGTCAGCAGCGCCGACAGCGACGCCAACTGCGCTGTCGCCATTGCGTGGCTCGCTCTGCTGCCAACATTGTTAATACTGGTGCGCGGAGAGGTTTGTGCAAGACTTAGTTTAAGTATATGTTAACTTTGAGCTACATATCTATTTGATGTAAGGCTTTCATCATATGAATGCATATGAATGATATATAGATATATATATACTGTATTATCCAAGCTACTCGTATAGTCCCTAGTCAACAAGACCCTAGTTATGATCCGCCCCCGAAACGAAGTACGCAACTAAGCCAAATAGAGCTTGCTGCTATAATAATGTGGCAGCCCTGTATGTGAACCCAAAAAAATATATATTCGCTTATCATATATAGTAAATATATATAAATATATATATATATATATGTATAGTTACAATTTATAAACTTTCACAAGGGTAAACAATTGCAATTTAATTTTGCTTTAATGCTGTGCTTCAAAAAGATGAATAGAAAGAACAACAAAGTCAGTTAATAAACCAATTTGATGCACTCAATTTGAGTCAAAGAGTTTAAATAATTATATGATGATATATATATATATATATTTGTGCGTTAAACGCTGGTGGCATTTTTATACACACCCTCACAGAAACACACACACGCACCAGATAGTTGTCATACTTATGCCTTAAGGTATGCAACATTTAAATGCGAATTATACAAGTATATTGTTAGAGCAAAAACAACAACATATCGAGAATAAAAATCATTTAAATTATAGTACATAAATATACATGCATATATACATAAACAAAGATTGTTCGATTGTGCAACTGTGTGTATTTATACTTTTGGTGCACCTAATTATAAATGCATTGTTCAGTTGAAGCAAAGTTGTAGATTCTAATATGTTAGAATCCATCGAAGGTATTATAAATAGGCTGTTCAAGGCAGTCTATGGTCAAGCGCTTTAAAGCTGATCCTGCTCTCAAAATGTATGTGTATGTGTTGTAGAGTTAATAGGCTTCAGTCACGAAATCTTCGATATCTAATATATCATATTATTATAACATGTTCCAAAACTTCCAGCATACCTTAAACTTCCTCAGAAATAATCGTTATAATAATGCCTACAACTGTGAGCGCATTCCAGAAGTTAATTTAAATGAATTATATTCGGCCTTGGAACCATGAAAAACTATGTTGCCAAAGAACCTCAATTCTTCAGTTTATCAGAGTTTAAAAAGAATATAATCTGGTATAATTGCTTCTGCTTATAATGCTACCCATAAATAACCCAATCGAATGCACAAACTGGATATTTAATATGGTTTTGTTTCATTTGCCCCATCTATTTGTTTAAATATTTAAGCCTTAACTTAAGTAAATTGTAACTAAAGCTTAAATATTAGTGTAAAAAAAATATACTTAATGAGAATGTTAAACATTTAAGCTATAAAGTTGTGTTGCTTTCAATACAAAACGAAATATGTTAAATATAAAATATATTAATGAGTTACGAATAATTGCAAAGCTAACGACACAAAAAAATACATATATACAAATATAAATATATAAAAATATATATACACTAAATATATAATACTATGTAACTTGTATTTAAGCATACGAAATGAGTTGAAGCTGCAAAAAGGAAATGGCATATAAATTGATATAATAAGCCCGACTCCAAAATGAGCAAATTAAAATAAAAATCAACAACAAATACGTGTATATGTGTGAAATGCTTAATTGCCAACCGTATTGGAATACGAAACACACCACCACCAGCAGAAACAACAACAACAACCACAACAAACACCAAAAAACAACAACAAGCACCACAAACAACACATATTAACAATACATAATAAAACAAGGGGAAAAGTTCCAGTCGGCCATGCTTGATCAGAAGATACCCTACCGGATGTTTACTACCCTCACTCATTATGACGTACTGAGTGTGGCTTTCTTTCGGGTAAGTATTAAAAGTATGCTCAACTGCATAACATATTTAAGCACCTTCCTATTTCACTATCAATTTATGGCAAACATCAGAAAGATATACTCTTATATTTATCGCATAAATAAAGCTTAATCATGGAAAAAGATATAATGATATAATCGAAAAATCGAAAAATCGTAAAAATCAGCTTTAACTGATTCTTCGGGTTGCTGAGAGTAAAAGGCTTTTCAATTATAAGCGGGCACGACCATTTCGAAACCTTTTTGACGTTTCCTCCCAAGCATGAATTTTATTTGTAGTAGCGTAGAAGTTCAATATACCCCATTTAACCACCTATAGATTAAGGGGTACATAAAGTGCATCACATTAATAAACAATTAGTCGGTGCACAAAGTGTGAGGTAACTTCGAAACGATTGAACTGAATATTGCGACCGCATTTTATTTGTTATGCCATTTAATTTATTCATTTTTTATTGCACACAACATTTTCAAGTCATTGAGAATGTAAAACAAAAAAGAAACGTATAATAATTAATAAAATTTGTCATTTTCAATTTAATTATTGTTCACAAACGCAGCCCGCCGTTGATCTGTTTCATGCATTTTTCATTACAGTTTTTCAATTTTTAATAAAAAATGCAAGTACCGCGCATTGTGTCCATGTTGCCATGGTTTATGAGAGAGGTAGAGCGAAAAAGAAAGAGACACAAACAAAACGGGAGAGAGAACAGGAAGCGAGAAACAGATTTTATAACACAATTGATTCTTCTCGAATCGTATAACTTGACTTGGGTTAACATTTTTGCAAGGACCAACAATTATTAAGCAACACAAATTCCCTTGAGTGCGATGCACACAAACACAAACAAGTGCATTTGCGTGGGCGCCCAGCAAATAAAGCAACCAAACGACCCTACAAGAAATTCGCTCAGTAGCATTTAATGCATGATTAGATAACGCATACGCTAATATACGCAACAACCGAATTCCTCTCTGGATGGCTTACTCGCAAATATACTAGTTTGTTGCTGCGTGTTTGCTTAAGCGTTATCACACAAATTTTTAATGCTTAACGCTCATTGGACTCTACAAGAGTTGTCTCCATGTGAACTCTTCGTATGATCGTAAGCTTGCTCTATTTTCTGAGCGCCTATATTTGTCGTCTGCCATGCCCTCTCACAAATACATATGCATCGCATAGGCAAGAGTTTAAAGGCTTGACGCTAATTGGCCACCAAAAGAAATGCTTCTATGCGAACTCCTCGTATACTCGAATGCTTGCTCTATTTTCTGAGCGGCCTCACAAATAGATTAAGGAGTATGTCCTGCATTTATTGAGCTTATTAGGGGAATCAAGCGATTCTTTTCTCATTTATTAAAAGGTCTGGCTAAGAGCTAAACAAAATGCGGAAATTGAATTGCGAGGCATGCAAAGATACCGGCACTATTTTCATGCTGATGGGAAAACAAGGAGCACAGAATGCGCTGTAAAAGAAATAAAGGGAAAGCAATGCACAAACTCAGCTTGAAATCGCGACACAAGATGTCAATTTCATTACGAGAAAGGACGATGGCGAGGACTCATCTGCATAAAGGGGAAATTATTTTTGCTACCAACTGCCAACAGATACAACAACAAACAAGTAAGAGGTTCTAGGGGGGGGGGGGTTAGGAGAGGGGGGGGGGGGGGGGGGGGAAAAAAAAAAAGTATATATATTTTTGAGAAGTGGGTGGGTTTTTTTGAAAAAGGGTTTTTTGTGGGGGGGGGGAGGGGGGGTGGGGGGGGGGGGGGGGGAAGGGGGGGGGGAATGGGGGGGGGGGGTGTGAATTGTGGGGAACAACTAAATGGCAATTGCAATCGCAGCTGCTTGGACAAAGTTTTCCACGCCAAAAAAGAAATGTAGAAAAAAGATAAAAAAAAAAAAAAAAAAATAAATCCCCGCAAACGAAAAATGCTGAAATGAACTATTCACGACAATTTCCGCAATGCAAGAAAAAGTCTTCAACTGAAATTTATGTAAAGCAACAACAAAGTTAACAAAGTCAACAAACAAATACAAATGAAGCCAAAATACTGGAAAAATAAATTACGCCCAAGAGGAACTAGCAAGGAGAAGCAACAAAGAATTGGACACTTGCAAAAAAATGGAATTATATTTATGAAAAATGCATAGCAAATACCCATTACTACAACTACTTTCTATTAACCCTTGGCTGCACTTATTTCTCTGGTCAGCCCGGAAAACCTGCTTCAGCTCAACGAACAGCAGCAAATGCGAAACTCTCGAACAGTTCCTTGCGCCTGCATCTCAAGCCTAAAACAGGGGCGTGGCAGCATTTTGATAATGGGGCCCAGTGTATGGTAAAGTTTTGTGCGGAACATGTTTGCCATACTTTTTATCTGGGCCCAATTCTTTATGCGAGCAGTTTATTAAAGGATGCGAACAACAGGCAAGAAGTGTTCGTGCACAAAAGAAGTCCTGCGTGCCAGCACACGAGTGTGTGTGTGTGTGTGTGAGGTAAAAAGTTGTAAGTGCATTTCGCATAAATGGAAAATTGTTCAATTTATCGGCGCACAAAGGAACGGAATCCACGAGCTGGGAACGTGGCCAAAGAATAACTTGAGAAACTTTATGCAATTGAATAGATAAATATTTATTTTGGTCAACTCATGTAAAAGGATTCCCCCGCTTGACCTTTCAAGTTTTGGTTATGATGTCTCTACTTCCTCCGCTCTCCCAAGTGCTCGCCACAAGTAATTGCCACAAATGAGGCGCATCAAATTTGATTTGATTTGAGCTTTTAAACCACAACAACAATACAACAATTGGAGGACAACATTTAAAGCGCTGTAAACAGCCATAAGCAGGATAAAGAGCTGCGTAAGGAGGATGATAAAAATATCAACAAGCCAGCAATAAAACATTCAACATTCAAGGAGTGCAGTGCAGAGCAGAGCAGAGCAGCCAAGTGAACATTGGACCATTGTCGAAATGACATCAATAAAATATTTAAGGCGACAACAAAGAGAAGCAGCCACCACATTCGCATCCACGAATGGCCTTCATGCTTCAGCTACCTCTGCTCCTGCTCCTGCCCCTGCCCCTGCCCCTGCCCCTGCCACGCCCTCACAGTTGGCAAAACAAACTCAAGGAGTGCGCTGAATGGGTAACTCCACTCGACTGGCGCCGTGGCAAACGAGCTTAACAGGATAAACCGATGAGAACTGACGAAGGCGCTGTGAATGAGGTTGAGATTGAGGGGGGAAAGGGTTTGAGGTTGAGATTGAGATTGAGACGAGAAACTCACTTCAGCAGGTTTTCACTCGTCTCGGTTTCAACTCGACTTTGAAGTGCAACATCGGAATTTGAATTCAATCGCAATTGCAATCGCTTCCCTCAAAGCCCCATCCCACGCCCATCTCAGCTCCATCTCCATAACTGGCTTTTTATTGCGGCTTCCCCTTCTGTTTTTCTATCTGTGTATTATTTGTGGCTGCTCCGTGGCAAGCGGCTTAGACTTGTTAGCAACGTCTTCCAACTGTTTACGGGTCTAAGACGAACAGAGCGGGGAGTGGAAGTAGGGGGAGACAGTGGACGGAACCGAAGTTTACTCTGGAAATCGCGACTGACAATCAGGGACAGCACAGAGATGGGTTGCCATCGATAGGCAATAGACAGCAATTGGAATTGGAAACCGAATTGGGTAGTTACTTTAAATGTTGACCAAATAGCCCATTGAGTGGATATTCCCTTGGTTCGGTTTTGATTTCGGTTTCGATTTCTCATAATTTGCCTCATTACTTTGGTGGCTGCCTCTGGAATTGGGTAAAGATAAGAACTTAAGTATTTCTGCATTTTTATGAAATTTACATATTTTAATCAGCCAGCGTCGATTTCCCAGCGGCAATCAATTTACGTTTCGTCTTTCAAGCAAAGAATCTGTAAAGATTTTATCTTCCTTTCTGTTCTTTGATCTTATTTCGTTGCGTAGTTACGAATTGAGAGGAATACTTTACTTTTTTGAATTAAACTTTTGTCTACACCTTAACCCATTCTGGGCGATATCTAAGAAGCCTGCCAAGCCGTCGACTGCGGCTAGAAATGATAAACGAGTTTTCACGTTTTCCGTCCTCGATTGTTGCTCCCTTGGCAAATTTACATTTAATTTTAAAGTGTTTCGACTATTAATAGGCAGGCAATTTGAGAGGCCGTGCCTCCGTCAAGTCAATAAAGTATCAAATTACCATTCGGACCCTGGGGCTATTCGACTAATGAGTAACGCCCTTAGTGAACGGCTTTTGAAGTGGTCGCCCTTTGGCCCGGGGTTAATAGCAAGCTGCTGGGCAAATATTCAAATGGTGGCCATAAACTAGTTAAGCTCTGATGGCCATCATTCAATTTTATGATAATTTAATATGGCCTACCTTTTTTGAGTAGGCGTCAGACGCACTGTTTGTTGGCCAAAGGACAACAGGATATTCATTGAAATGGCTACACTTCAAATGATGAACGATTCGAATCGTGCCCGAGCGAGCCGATTTCGACAATACTTGTAAAACAACATACGTTTTTACGCACACTTGCAACAAGTACTTTCATTTGTGTTGATATTTGTTAAAAGTTGTCGGAGACCAAAGTAATATATTCGTAATATGTTTATAGTATTCAGAGCCTCCATTCCAAGTTTGCCCACTTGACTCATACTTATATGTTATTTTTTCAGCTGCCCTACATATACATACATACATTTGTATCCCTCCAGTACAAATATTTGATCGTGAACTTGCTCACATGCATTTCTTATACTAAACGCTCGTTGGTTATTGGTTAAGTGCGAATTCTTTCCGAGATCGTTAGCTTGCTCTTCTAACTGAGCGTGCTAATACATACATATGCCTTGCGCTCTAGAATTTCTATTGCTTAACGCTCGTATGATCGTCTGCCTGCTGTATTTGCTGTGCGCCACTTTTTTGGTCATCTTTGTGATCTGGAAGCTTTATTCCCTGTTAATTGACCCCAGTAGTCAGTAGTATGACGTAATTAATAGAACGTAACACATTCAAGAAATCGATAATTTGTTTAAGTTAATAATTATAGTAACACCTCTTAAGCTATCGCATGTTGGTGCAAATCTCAAAATCCTTTTTCGGATACGAGTCCTGTCTCCAACAACTTGCATAGACTAGACTATAAACTGGCTTTAGGACATCGAAAAGCGTCTAAGCAGTTTCCGAGATATCTCGGATATTGTGTTTTCCTACGCCGCGCTAGGAATTTTAAAAGTCTATCATTCTTAGATGACACCAAAATGTTTTGATGCAAATCGATGCAGTCGATCCCTACGATCCAAACGCACCATGTCCTTTAAAAATCAGAAAGGATATGACCGAGTTATGGCTATTTCATTCCTCAAAATACCCTTTTAACTCTGTTATGATATTTTTGATTCAAATGTGTTTCTATCTTTTATAACTCGGCCATATCCTTGCAGATATTTTAAAGGCTAGGGCTTGTATTGGCTAGGGCTATCATCTGGCCAAAAGAACATAAGAATCGATCTTCCAGTTTGTTAGATATTAAGAATTCTGTGCGTTATGCCCATTTCCTTGCGACCCGCGACCCAAAAATGAACAAATTCAGGATTCTTAGATGACCCTAATATTTTGACGCAGGCCGATGCGCTTGGTCCTTACGATCATAACGCACTAAATCTTTCGAAAATCTGCTAGGCTATGGCCGAGTTATAAGCATTCAAATATACAGTTTTTACTTTGCCTGCCAAAAAAAAAAACTATTGCATACCCGAAAGGGGGGCCCAAAAATATTTTATTCGTGGCCCTTTTAACAGCCGTCTGTTAATGTAAACGGGCCACTGTTAAGATGCCAACAGACGCCCCTTTCGGGTATTGAATGATTTATTTTCTGCCGACCACATAAAATCTTGTTTTTTAAATGCTCATAAATTGGCCATATCCTTGCCGATTTTTTATCGTGCGTCATGACCTGCCGGGATACAAAATGATACAGCCGAGCTGTGGCCTGAATTTTTTTTTTTTAAATTTGACCCCAAAACTTCGTTGTTTGAAGGAATCTCATCCAATCGATAATTTAGCTCGGTTTATATAATCAACCTATCTTTGTAGATTCACTAAAGTAAAATTTATATCATATCATATCACTAAGGATGTAGGATTCGATCAAATATTGGCATATAAACACATAACTTACCAAATTAAATAACGAAAATACTTTCAGCAGAGATCAAGCACATATCTCGGTGCAATACAACGATGATCGAACCATCCCGTTGATTTTAGAAACATCAAGGATAATATTTTAAACCTGTATCCATTCAAATTTTTGCTGTTCAATTAAAAACCCTTGATTCTTAAAATAAATAATTAAAGAAAAATATTTAATTTATTAATTTTACTAGGAACAAAGAGAAATGAAATAAAGTACAACATTTTTGTATAAAATTGAATGCCACACAATATTTCGGGAGGCAATTAACACAATTATCACATTTAATTCCAGGCCACAATGCATGTGATATTTCCTGCAGCCGGAAAAGCCACACCTTCACTCAAACAGCTGTACACACACACACACACACATAGACCTTTCTACTGCGCGTTGTCGTAGCTCACTTGAAATCTCGTGCCAAAAGTGAAAACTCCGCTGGGAGTTTAGCTGGTAGCAGGAACACGGGGAACGGGGAAGGCCATTCAATTACACCTGCTTACGAGCATTACAACGCCATTATGGTATGTGTGTGGAGTGCCTGTGTGAGTGTGTGTTTGTGTGTCTGTATGCTCTTTGATGCTGGGCACTTGGCAGCCAACGCGCTGGCGGCTGCTCGACTACGTCCTCAACCTTGTGCTGCAGACTTGCAAACAATTTTATTACATTTTCGTCTGTCGACACTTTTGTGTTGTTGCTATTGCTGCTGTGGTTGCTTATTACTTAGCAGCAGCAGCAGCAGCAGCAGCAGCAGCAACAACTATGCGAGCACAACTCGAGCCCAAAGTGCCAACAATAATAATTACAATAGCAACAAAAATCACAGCAGCAACTGTCTGCCAAAAAGTTTTGTTGTCTCCGTTGCCGTGTGCCAAAAACAGTCGACGGCAAATGCCACATAAAACATAAATGAATAACAGCAACAACAGCAACAATTAGAATATACGAAAAAAGAAACAACCAATCTTGTTACGAATACCAAAATACCCTGTGTCAAGTGATTAATTTAATATAAATTGGAGCATGTTAATACTCAAATATACAGTTAAAGATAAGATTTATGTTTTACTTCAAGGAATATATATTATGTGATTCAAAGAGCGTGCTGTGAAGCGTGAAACAGTTGTCGCTGCTGCCGATAACTGATTACAGCAGGGTATAACAATAACAGCTAGCGACGACAACAATTAGAGCCAGTCACACACAAACATGCAAAGACATGCAGAGACAGAGCAAAAGAGATGAATATGTAAAGTGTGGGCGAGGAAGAAGGGTGGGGTGTATTCGGCGCACTTTTGCAATTTGGCTGCTCACGAAAAAAAAAGGAAAATAGAGAAGGAGAAAGAGAAACTAAAACGAAACTCGGCTGCAAATTTTTGGTTATTAAATTTTCAATGTGGATTTGAGTGCCCCCTCCTCCTCCCCACACACACACACACACACACACACACACACACATTCTAGTATACGTAGCTGGCGTAGTTTTTGGCCCCAGACCAGACGCAAAGTGTTGAAACATGTTACACACTGCAAGCGGCAGCAACAACAACAGCAGCAACAAGGAGTTGCTGCTTGTTGGCGTGTTTTTCGTGCAGATTTAATTAGTTTTTATTACCACAAAAAGAAAATGTGCCGCTTATTGTTGTTG
Source organism: Drosophila ezoana (assembly GCA_035045725.1). Classification (NCBI taxonomy): domain Eukaryota; kingdom Metazoa; phylum Arthropoda; class Insecta; order Diptera; family Drosophilidae; genus Drosophila; species Drosophila ezoana. The sequence goes on from JAWNOU010000005.1 coordinate 7,451,898, forward strand.
TTGTTGTTGCTCCTGCTGTTGTTGCTGCATTGCATATGGAACATTTCATGGCTATCGTTTTTTTGTTATTGTTGTTGTTTTTATTTTTGTTGCCTTGCTGTTGCTGGCAGCCTGTGTCTCCTTCTTTGGTTCTGTTTGTTGCGATTTGGCGTTGGTGTCGCTGTTAAATAGTTCCATTTTATGTTGCATACTTTTAAGCTGTCCGCATTTGCAGTTGCATGTGTGCAACCTTGTGGAAGTGTGTGTGTGTACATTTTGTGTTCGTTAGATAGACAGAAATAGACATAGACTCGGGGTGAGGCAGACAAAAAAAGAGAGGAAAAGTAGTTTACTTGACATTTATGATGCAGTTGTCAAGGACAAGCCGCTATACACAAGTATATATGAATATAAATGTATGAATGTGCTCTAAAGTGAACCAACAGATTAGCACATGACCTGGTTTACATACTGTTTTATCAGGCGCTTTCTTTTGTAAACAAACATATTTTTTAAATTTAATAATGGTTTTTTCCAAATACCTTTTGTTTAATTTTTTCTTTCTTTTTCCTACATTCAGCATTTTACCCACTCTGCCCATTTTCTCTTGCCCTTACTATCTATCCATCTACCTATCTATCTATCTATATATCCATCCATCTATCTATCTATCTATAATCTATCTATCTATCTACTATATGTAACAAGCTCTCTTCTTTTGTATCTCGATTTCTCATTTTTAAACTCTCACACTTTTGATGTAACTCGGTTTTACTCGCTCCCTTTTTGGGTCTATCCACCTCTCTATTTTGCTGAGTAGCACTCTTGCTAAGATTGCCCTTATATTCTATTTTCATAATTTTATGTAATGCCTACATTTGTTGATACTTTTTTAGAGGATATTTATTAGGTATTCTTTTTGGTAATGTTATAAACAAGATGCGAGTCCCATTCCATAGTGAATGGCATTTAAGTGAAGGACATATCATATTAAAATTTCTCTAAATAGTTTATCTTCTTGGCCATTAGCTGGCCGAAAAAAAAAGCTCAGCAATCGCAATTTGGCCAACCGCAAGCAACAACAATGGGAATTGAGATCTGACGAGAAGGTGGCCTCAACAGGACCAACAACAACAGCAAACGATAATGAAAAAGTGGGGAAACAAAACTGGAGGCAAAGTTTGGCACTAAATTCACAAATTGCTCAAGTTTTAAAGTTTCGACAGCCCCATGAAGGGTTGAGAGAGAGAACATTTTTGGTTTGGGGAAACTATTCAAAAACAGAGATTTACGCAATCCATAGGCGAGAGGGGCTGCCCAGGAAGCTAAGCCAAGAAGTTCGAATAGAGCCGGGCGGGGATAGTTAACAGATTTGCTTGCATAGTTTGTGGTTTGTTGCCTTCATTTAACTGCCAGTTGGTAAATTGAAACAGTAGCAACGATTGTTGTTGTTGCAGTTGTTGTAGGTGTTGTTGTTTTTGCTGCTAGTTTAACTTGGCTTAGTTGAGTTATTAAAAAGCAATTTGTGGCCGTCAAGGCAAGTGTGTGGCAGATTGAGCGTAAATGCAGCTGAGCTCAAAGTTACCCCGCAGCGCAAAAGTTGTTTTTTGATTGCGTCTGGGTTGAGGGGGGCCCCCAATGGATTAAGCTACATACGAGCCAATCTGTAAGCCAATCTTTAGCTAAACAATTTCAATTAGAAACAAAAAAATATAAAGCTTAAAACCCTCCATAAAATTTGACTTCCACTGCTGCCACTTTATGCGACTTACTTAGCTCACGGTTCACGTAATGTAATCGCTAACTAGGGATGACGATACTTTGCGTACAATGTACTTCAATGTAAATATCTGAAAAGAAAAAAGATACATAATTATATTTAGAAAGAATTTATTCTAAAAGATATACGTACTTTTGCATAATTATTTGTATATATATTATTATTTTATGGAAGGAGCTTAGTCAAACTAATAAATGCCGTGTTTGGTCAGAATATCTTGATTAAACTGAGAGTTAATGCAAAAACTTAATTTTCCAACGATTTTTCCTATGCCAACTATAAGATACAGAGACCCGATCTGGTCAGTGCCAAAATATAAACAGTCTGGAATAGAGGAATGGACCTAGACAAAGCCCTATGACGTAGATTTAAAAATGACAAACTAGTTCGCAAAGAAACAGGAAGATCAATGCTTATGCTGATCAAGTATATAAACGGAAATTTTAAAAAGAATATGTATTTATTGTAATATCCTAGACAAACTAATTACATAAAAATTATAAAAAAAAAAGTATATAATAGAATTTACATTTGCAATTGACTCTCAGCAGGACAGTAATAAATATCAGACACCACAATTCAAAAATATTCGCTAAAGCAACTTTACAGAGTTTATTTAAAACCCACATTTCGGCAATAAATTTTGAGCAGCAAGAAAACAAAGAATCCGCGAATGTGCCACAAAAATAGAGAAAAGGACAACAGCAACAACAACTGTCTGGTAAAAATCGCATGCAAATAAAGCGAAAATCATTATCTGAACATGAGAATCTGGTTAACTTCGTTTAGAGCAAAAGGCAAAAAATAAGATAGAAGGCAACATTTTTCAGATGTGGTCGAAAAGCCAACCAACAAACTCACATAGGGAGCGGCGAAATGCAAATGGGCTGCCTGAAAAGTGCTGCCAAGTGGTGAAAGGATGCCACGGCAAGGAGCCAGAGCAAGGACAAGTAGGTGCCAACAAGTTTGCGGCGTTAAAAGTTGTTGAAAGCGCTCCGGCGCCCAGCTTAGGCGGGCAGAGGGGTGGGCCGCGCAGCCGGGGCAATGTCATATATTATGTTAGTCAAGGCAGCTGGCAACGGCACCTGCAACACGCGCAACAACAACAACAACAACAGCAATAACAACAATGCCACTTGCATTAAATAACGGAAATGAAAACAAAAGACTTCAACTTCCGGCCAAGGCGCGAGACGGAGAGAAACCAAAGCCACCAAATTGCACTCGAGTGAAAATGGAAAGTGGAAAATGGCAATGTGGCTTTTGTTCCCCCTCCCTTTCGCTCGCCCTCTTCCCGCCACTCGCTCTCTCGCTCTCTCTCCCTCCCTATATATGCATCTATCTCCTGGTGCCTGCTTTGATTGCATTGCCAGTTGCTGTTGAGCGGAGGGCAGGTGTATTTGGAGTCCCGCATGTGGCATAAATAATTTGCACTCAACGGGCAAAACAAACGACGGCCAAAGTCGGCACTTGTAGAGCTCCACCACACTAGGTTGGCTAAGGGGGAGGGGAAAGTGGAGGGCGCAACCGGGAAACATTTCCCGCTGGAGCACGTGCTCTGGTGGTTTGTTCTCCGTTTGTTCTTCTCGCGTTCCTGCTACAATTTTTATTACATTTGCCACTGTTGCTCAAGTGCAAGGACACGAAGCGTCCTCCTGACACGCGGAAAAGTCTAGGATACTCCACGTTGGACTTGTGGCATGCCGTGCAATGAAATTTCAACTAGCTACGCAAAAGCTTGGAATCGTACAGTTAATTTTCCTATTTCCAAACATAAATATCGCCACATTTGCCTTATTCAATGTATTTTCTGTAATATATACTGTAAAAATTGTACGAACAGCCTAAAATTATATTTTTTTAAACAAAAAAACAAACAAAAATTGTCAAGAAAATTAATTATCTCTTCAATCAATAAAAATTATTAAAAAATTTTTAATTGAAAAGAAATAAGCCAAATTTTTAAATCTGAGTCAAGTTATCTCAAAACATTTTCTCAAAAGAAATTCAGTATATTTTAATAAAACAAAACTTGAAAATTAAATATTTAATATAAGCTGTTAACACATGTACAAATTTCACTATAACGTACTCAACAAGATTAAATATTTGCCTTTGAAAATTCGTTTAGAAAATATTTTATTGGGCGTTAAAATTGAGCACGAAAAAAGCGCACACAAAAGTGAATGCAGCCCGGAATATTTTTTACTCGGCTAGTTTTATGTGCTGCTAACAAAAAATAAAACTGCTAAATAATGTGAGCCGAGTACCAGGCCCAGTCCCAGTCCCAGTCCCAGTCCCAGTCCCAGCCCATTCCCACTTCCGAGCCCAGACTGAGTACTAGTTCCCCTTTCAGCTTCAGTTCTAGCTCCGGCTTTATGGCTGCGGTGTTTCAGTCGATGCAGCAGCTGCTGGCACGTGTATGAATAAGTGGGGACTGGCCAGCTTGATAACGGCTAAAATTTATTGGCAATTGAGAGACTGGCAAGTGGCTAAAATAACTGGAGAGAGCAGAAGAAAGGCTCGCTTGTGGCTTGGCTTGGGTTAATAGAATTGCAGCCGAGTTGCGGAACAAAGGATTAAAGCAGCAGCAAACAGGACCACGGAATGAAGTTCAAGCGCAACTAAAGCAACTGCAAAAGTCCTTCTGCGCATGGAATTTGTATTTATGATGACATTAAATTGCCGCCAAAATAAGAAAGGAGCAAGGCAAAAGGGCCCAGCCGTGGGTAGGTGAGGGGGACAACTGCTAACCAGGCCAAGATAAATAGCAAAACAAAAACCACTCAAAGCCGCGTAAATTGAGGCGCCACTCGTTACCCCGGCCCAAAAGTAGTACCCAAAAAACTTTTGCCCATTTTAGTTTTTGCGGTCAGCGCCGAAACCAGCTGGAGCAGGACACGGACACGGAAGCGGAAGCGGCAACGGAGTGTAGAATAGGACAGGGATACACTTAGCGCCAAGTTGCTTTCCGCATTTTTTGCGCGACTTATTTTCCTTTTCTTCTTCTTGTTCTGCATGTTTACTATTTTATTTTATTGCGGCGCGTCGGCTTGGCCCAACCAGAAGAACAACAGCAGCAACAGCAACAGCAACAGCAACAGACAACAACAACAAAAACTTAGCGTTAAATTACTCTGAGCTCTCGAGGGCATAAAACCGAAAATGGAAATTTATGTCCCAATTGCATTTCGTACTCCCTCCGCAGGCTCTCTGTCCAAATGGGAAACTTTGCCCGGTCAGATTATTGGTTCCATTTTATAGGCTGTTTCCTTTAAAGTCCACTAATTATATTATATTTGCATTAAAATTGTACATTTAATGCATCGATTAACACTTAAGTCTCAAATTCCATTGCGCCTGTCCCCTGTGGTCAGGCGGCTCATTAAAAGGTAATTTGATATCCGCTTCGACTTTTGAACCGTGTGGGACTGTAAACAGCGCAGCTATTCTTAGAAAATACGCTTTAAGTTAAATGCTGAAACGAAGCAACAGTAAACGGACCCATTTATCATTTCCTGTCGCATTTCTAAGCCCCAGTCGCGACGACGTCAGCCCCGACAGACCCCAAAGCCCTTGTCCGGCTGGATAGAGTATATTTTTAAATGCAGCTTTAAGTGCGGCGATGGCACACGGTTTATATATATTAATGTATGCATAGCTCGGAAATTGCAACTACCCACGGAATTAGATCAAAGAAAATCGAAAGATAAAAACCTCAGCAGATTTTTTTAAGCTGAAATACGAAACGAAGCGTTGCCAGCAAATTGATTGCCGCTGGGAAATCGACGCTGGCTGATTAAAATATGTAAATTTCATAAAAATGCAGAAATACTTAAGTTCTTATCTTTACCCAATTCCAGAGGCAGCCACCAAAGTAATGAGGCAAATTATGAGAAATCGAAACCGAAACCAAAACCGAACCAAGGGAATATCCACTCAATGGGCTATTTGGTCAACATTTAAAGTAACTGCCCAATTCGGTTTCCAATTCCAATTGCTGTCTTTTGCCTATCGATGGCAACCCATCTCTGTGCTGTCCCTGATTGTCAGTCGCGATTTCCAGAGTAAACTTCGGTTTCGTCCACAGTCTCCCCCTACTTCCACTCCCCGCTCTGTTCGTCTTAGACCCGTAAACAGTTGGAAGACGTTGCTAACAAGTCTAAGCCGCTTGCCACGGAGCAGCCACAAATAATACACAGATAGAAAAACAGAAGGGGAAGCCGCAATAAAAAGCCAGTTATGGAGATGGAGCTGAGATGGGCGTGGGATGGGGCTTTGAGGGAAGCGATTGCAATTGCGATTGAATTCAAATTCCGATGTTGCACTTCAAAGTCGAGTTGAAACCGAGACGAGTGAAAACCTGCTGAAGTGAGTTTCTCGTCTCAATCTCAATCTCAACCTCAAACCCTTTCTCTCCTCCATCTCAACCTCATTCACAGCGCCTTCGTCAGTTCTCATCCGTTTATCCTGTTAAGCTCGTTTGCCACGGCGCCAGTCGAGTGGAGTTACCCATTCAGCGCACTCCTTGAGTTTGTTTTGCCAACTGTGAGGGCGTGGCAGGGGCAGGGGCAGGGGCAGGAGCAGGAGCAGAGGTAGCTGAAGCATGAAGGCCATTCGTGGATGCGAATGTGGTGGCTGCTTCTCTTTGTTGTCGCCTTAAATATTTTATTGATGTCATTTCGACAATGGTCCAATGTTCACTTGGCTGCTCTGCTCTGCTCTGCTCTGCACTCCTTGAATGTTGAATGTTTTATTGCTGGCTTGTTGATATTTTTATCATCCTCCTTACGCAGCTCTTTATCCTGCTTATGGCTGTTTACAGCGCTTTAAATGTTGTCCTCCAAATGTTGTATTGTTGTTGTGGTTTAAAAGCTCAAATCAAATCAAATTTGATGCGCCTCATTTGTGGCAATTACTTGTGGCGAGCACTTGGGAGAGCGGAGGAAGTAGAGACATCATAACCAAAACTTGAAAGGTCAAGCGGGGGAATCCTTTTACATGAGTTGACCAACATAAATATTTATCTATTCAATTGCATAAAGTTTCTCAAGTTATGCTTTGGCCACGTTCCCAGCTCGTGGATTCCGTTCCTTTGTGCGCCGATAAATTGAACAATTTTCCATTTATGCGAAATGCACTTACAACTTTTTACCTCACACACACACACACACTAGTGTGCTGGCACGCAGGACTTCTTTTGTGCAGGACACTTCTTGCCTGTTGTTCGCATCCTTTAATAAACTGCTCGCATAAAGAATTGGGCCCAGATAAAAAGTATGGCAAACATGTTCCTTACAGAACTTTGCCACACACATATTCCATTTTTTTCTGTATGCCACGCCCCACTTTGGTAAGCATCCCATCTCTTGTTAGGCATGCACATAGAAATTTTGTTCATTCTGATAATTCTCTTTTATGTGTTCTTCTGGCGTCTAAAAGAATGCAACTGTTTTACGGAATTGGCTCGCAATTTGTCGCACAAATATGCAGAAGTCGGAAAATGCGAGCTATGAAAATTGCCAACCAAATGCCAAGCTGAACTGGGCTTATTGCGCTTGAACATAGGGCTTACTTACTTGAGAGTCTTTTTATATAAAACAAAAAAAAAGCTTTAATTTATAAATTTCGAAAGGAAGACTAAACGATTAGAAGACCTTAGTCAATTAAAATACCCTACATACATATGTAAAAACACATTATATCTTTATTAAATATATATAAATTTTTGTGGCTTTTAAAAATGCTCAAACCTCTTTGCCATCAGTCTTAATATTAAAATGCCCTTTTCTATTTCCAAGAATATTGTATTATTTTTAGTCTAATCTGCCGCAGAAATATTTTTAGTATTATCTTTAAAAGTGATAAATTAGTGAGAATGACAAATATTTATATTGACAGAAAATATGTTGTGAAAATCAATGCAGAACGAATTTAAATACAATTTGAAATACTAAGAATTAATTATTTACATACTTTGTGTATATGTATGTGCCATTGTAAAATCTATGAAATTTGGTTAGTATTATTACTTTGAACATTGTTTGAGATCTTTAAGTGACAGTGCTTTACGGTGTGACACTCGCTGCTCTCTTCCGATAATCGAAAGCTATTATGCCCACATTAGTCTGTCGCCTGCGACTTGAATTTTTATGCAAATATTTACATATGCGCGACGACACACTTTTCACGCCCAGTGTCCTTGTCGGCGGGGGCGGGGCGGGCGGCGCCCTCAAGGCAGCTACATTTATTTTTTGACTGTTTGCTAAGGCTGCTGCCTGGATCCTGGCTGCCGTCTCGTTGTCCTGCTGCCAGGCTCTCTGTCTCTCTGTGCGTCCGTCTGTTTGTCGGTCTGCCTGCCAGCCTAGCCTGTCTGTCTCGTATTTTATTGTTATTTTTGCTATTAAATTGCTTCGGCTTATCGCACGTTTAAAAAAGCAACAACAACAACAATGATGATGTGCCACGCCCTCCTCGCCCTGCCCACACCCGTTTGAATTGTAACTTTTAACTCCATTTATTGTAAATTGTTGTCGCTCGCTTTGCCGCAGGCGCGGCATTGCGTACGTGGGCGTGGCATCTATCATTACAGATAAGAAAAGAAGCAAAATATACGCGCGTGTTTTCCTTTTCCTCTCGCTTGTCTTACAATTTTCCAGTTGCCCCGCATTCGATTTTCCATAAAAAGAATATGCCGGCGGCACGTTTCTTTATTTCTGGTTGGGCATTGATGTTGCCGATATGTTTACTCTGGCGCTGTCGTTTATCTTTTGTTTAGGAATTTATCAATGCCATTTTCTAAATTGTTGAAAATTTTAATTTAAAAAAATGTATATTCCATGTTATCAACTATAAATTCTTATAAATTAGCCCAAATCTTAATTTAGAGCAAATATTAATTAAGATAAACAATTAAAATGTAAAATGTTTCAAATTATGTTTCGTATCTTTTAAAAGTAGACCATCGACAACTGATGAAAATAATAGGAGCATGGAAAGCAAATCTATGATATTAAATATACATATTAACATAACAGCGCTGTGTGGCTTAAAAAATATAACTAAATGCCATATTTTTTTTTATTTCTATTAAGTATAGAACCTGTACAAACATAATTTAGTACCTTAACAACACATGGATGGCAAATGTAATCAAAAACCGAACCCCATACCGCTGTATGAAGATTTTAGATGCAGGTAGTCATACAGTCGTCCAATCGTGAGTAGTCCTCTTGCGAGCAGGGAGCGGTGTCTCAGCAATCTTTCGCTGTATCTGCTTGCGTGCCTTCCAATCTGTTCCTCGACTGTATGCAGTTTGTTCGTTATCTGACGTAGTACCCGATTCTGCAATACATGTAACTAAATGCCATTATAAATTTTAATGTTTTTGGGCCTGCCACAATTATCGAGATGTTTGCAAATAGCATGAAACTAAAAGGCTTTCGACAATTAGCTCGTTATGGCTCATTCAGAAGCTATTATTTCAGTTCCGTAGAATAGCCCAACCGTGCCCATCTTCAATTGTAAATTCATTTAGTAAACTTGTTTATTTAAGCTGATGTTGTCAAGAACGAGTTCATAGGCATAATATAGTTTAGAATTCTTAGGTCAAAAGCCAACAAGTTGTTGACTCCTTTTGTGAGTCACCTGGCAACGGCTTAAGACAATATATAAGGAGCGTAGATACAAATGAAAGCGGCCGAGAACAAAAACGCAAACAACTTGAATGGGCTGTCAACACAACTGCCTTGGTGCTACCTAGACCTGAACTAACTCAACTCCGGCCGCCCACTCGAGAGCAAGTCAGTCTGTCCGTCTGTCTGTCTGTCTGTCTGTTTTTCGACTCCTTGCCAGAGTTTGACAGCCCGTCGAGGCTTTTCAAATTGAATCAACACAATTTTCTTTGCCAGAGTTGCCGTCGTCTTCTTTTTGTGCATTTTTAAGTGACCTGGGTGGGCGAGGCCCCTACTCGTGCTCGTGCTCGTCTCGGCGGCACTTGGCAAGCCACTTAATTACGAAATAATAAAGATTCTTGTGCCAGACACTGACGCCTTCATTAACACAATTCTGATGATGGGCCTACCCCAGTGTTGGCAGGCCCCAAAACTTATTCTAATTTCAGCGCTACCCACAAAATGACCTGGTTACATTTGTGGCTGCATGGCCCCCTTTTTACTTCCCACCGCCCGCGACACGATGCTAATTTCAATTTGTAAAGTCGTCAGCGCGGTCTTTCCCCCCTGGGATCCATGCAGGTGTGGGCGTGGTTCGTGTCCGTTTTGCCGATTTGATTATTAATTGAAATTATGCTGGTCGAGGCAACGCGCATTGAATTTCTGACAGTTTTGGCAGCCAGCCACCAAATTTGCCAATCCCCGAATTGCCGCAATGGTGCCAATTAATTTGGACCACAGGGCAACTGGGCATCGCCTACTAAGCCTGTCGAAACTGTGGCCAACACGAATTACGTCTAAACAAATTGCAGGTGGAGATTTGTTAGTATCTCAAATGCGTTCAGGGAGATAATAAAAGCTAAGCAAATACTAAATCGCTAAAGAAACTCATTTGATAAATTAGTTTTAAAGCTTAATATTTTATAGAAATTTAATTACAAATACTACATTTTTTGATGAATCAGTTTAGTTGTATGCAACTTTCTTGATAAAATAAAAAGGTGAAAGCGGACTTTTACTGGATCTGTTTACTCATGATACCCGTATAAATCATTAAGAATTTTATTATCGAAAGGAATAGTCATATATGATAATAAGAATCATAATAAAAGAACAAAAAAGATAAATAATTAAAAAAATATGTAAAATAATTGTGGTAATGCTTTGGCTTTTCAAGAAACCCACAACTTAATAATAATGTAACAAGCTGTGAAAGCTTTCTTCAAACCCAAAAGTAAATCCTACCATGCATTGACAAGCACACAGACACACACACCACACGCACCGCAGTTAACTAAACAGTTCTCAATCAGTTGTCAACACATTCCATATAATTTTTGGCAGGTTGTACACAGATCCCATTTCACTTTGATATGCAGCAAAATGTCAGTGCATGTCCCGTCTAGCATTTCTTAGGTTTTCATTTTTTTGTGTTTGTTGCCCCTCTGGACGCTGAACTCCTCTGACATTTATGATGACAGGCGGTCATGTTGTGCAGCGTACACAGAGCCAATGCCTGAGCCAGTTGCTGTTTCAGACCCGGTGCCAGCAGCGGCAGCAACAGAGGCAGCAGTCACAACTGATGTTGACACGTGCTACATCATCATAGCCGGCGATTCTTTTGCGTTTTTGCTCAGCTGTCGTTTTGCTGGGGCACGTACAAAACATAAAAGTAACTGCACTGCGCTTTGTTGAAATAGTTGCAAAAGGAAACGAGCGCCAAAGCACCGCAGGAGCACTGGACCCGGTGGGTTCGGGTTCTGGGGCAGCTGCCACTAGAAAAAAAGGCCAGCATGCAACAACGCCCAAATTCAAACTGGACTTCAAAGTGTTAAAATTGCAGCGTCACGGCATCTGCGAATATGTGTGCGCGTGTGTGTGTGTGTGTGTGAGATTGTGTGTGAGTGATTTCCGTTGAGTGCAATGTGCTCAAAAAAAATGGTAGAAAAATATAAAAAAAAACGACCAGACATAAGCCCGAGAGAAGAAAAACTGCATAGCCTAATGACGACGATGCTGAGAGGCCACACACAAAAGATAATATATCTCTTTGAGTAGCGAATGCGAGTTTAATCGAAGAGGCAGAAAAAACCCAAAATAAAAAAAACCCGCATTCAACTAGAGACCCGCTCTCTTTGATGTTGGGGTAACACAAACTTTGATTTACCGGAACTGGCAGCTCATTAGGCAAGCAAACCTTAAAATGACGCAGCTAATGCTTATGTTAAATATACTTAACATTAAGTCAACTATGTTAAATGTCATGCTAAAAAGTGCGTAACAGAACTATTTATTTTGATTTACAGAATGTTATCAACAGAATGTTATATTAAGAACTAAATATGTAGCTGTCTTAAACACAAAAATCTATGGTATTCAGTTGCAAAATATATAAATGCTTTTGATAACATTTTGTATATTACATTCTTTGCATATATATATATGATATATATATATATATATATATATATAGATATATAACATTTTGCTATATATATGTATATTAAATTGCTATATTGATGAGCCATATTAATTTACGATGAGCAATTAAGGCTGTTGAACTGTTAAAAAACATTTTAGTTAGTAAGGTGATCTTGCCAAATTATATGGATATATATTTAGAGCTATGTTATCTCGGTTGACAAGAGCGAAGGCAACACTCTTCGTAATTTTTAAAAGCTTCAGAATATATAAACATAATATATAATAAATATAAATTTTGACTTTCGCACTTAGTTGTCTTATTAAAGCTATTTATTATATTTGTGTCATTTGTGTAACAACGGCATAATCACATATTAACGCGTTTTAAGTACAATAAGCTGGTCGGTCAGCTTCTGACCAAGCCCAAATCCGTAACCCTCTGCGCTATGAGCATCATGATTATATCATATATTTTTCATGATATTCCGCCAACAATTTTTAAATATATATACTTTTTTTGTATTGCTACGCTGATTTTTCTTGCTTGTTCCCTCAATTTTTGTGCTGTTGTATAATTTATGCAAATTTAAATTTCGCACTTGACGGCACTTGCGGCTTGTGCTTTGGCTCTTTGGCATTTTGTTTTATGAGTTGGTCGCTGCTCATTTTATGCCACTTGCCTTTTGTCTCTTTACAATGTTTTATTTACAACGGCTCCAGCCTCAAAGAGCAGGAAAGAGAAGGCATTTTAGTGCTCAGTCTCGTATAAAATGTCAACATATGTAAGCTGTTTTCGTAGAATACATTTTGGGGGCTGCGAAAAATATTTGAAAAATGCGCCGCAATTGGCAATTATGTTGCCCATAAGCACAGGCAATCATAAAAAGGTGCAAACATTAAGTTTTAACGAGTCATTTCAAAGGGGTTTCAATGCTGGCCAAAAGCATTGTAAATGACCTGGCAAAAAAATACTGTCGAATTCTGCTGGCACTGAATTTTACACAAACAAAAACTACGTATGTAGAAAATATAAAAACCTGGGATTAAGCTGTAGATTGTAGATTGTAGATTGGCATATAAAATAGAACACTTGCGGAATTTTACATGCTCAATCATTAAAACTTTCACATTTCATATAAGTTCATAACATAATATAAAACCGATTTAGTTGAATAATACAATTTACAACAATTTAGAATAAAATATTCAAGCAATATTAATATTTAAAAATGTTATATAAATAACATTTTATACATTGTTCTACTTAAGGAAATATTTTTAATATTTAATCAAAAAAGGAAACGTTTTTACGCTTTATTTCCATAATTAAAAGTAAAAACTACGAAAACTTTTATAATGCCAGAATAAAAATATTTCAATGCTCAGGCTTAATAAAACAATAATGAAGCGATTTCATTAAAAATTAAAAAAATTAATATTATCGTGAAAGTCAAAATAATTACTTTTTGTTAAATTTAATTTTTAGAAAGTTTAGCCTATTTCTACTTAAAAATGTTTAAGACAGACTATTTTTGTACACGTTATGTTTCTTATACTCTGTATAAGAGTTTATTTTAATATAACAAAGCACACTTTTTGCTCAGTGTACTTAAAAACGGCCGTCTAAGTGTTGAAATAATATTCTTGTCTTCGCGCTGCTTTTACTGGTGCTAACATCATTTGGCCAACACAGACACAGACACATACCCACACACATACACAGAGCCACATACAGACCACAAGTTAAGCTATTTGCGATTTCTATTGCCGTCTTTTAGGCGTCGCGCACGTGACGCCGCAATTGAGAATTCGTTAGCTCATTTTTTATTGTGGTTTTTGTATTTCTATTCTCGGTACCAGCGACTGCATCAACGCGTTTGTCATGTGGCCAATTAAGCGATTATCGATTGCCAGCGATTTCTTTGGCAGAATTTATCGCAGTAGTTGGCCGGTGCGTCGCTTGTGGCATGCTACACTTTCTTGCCGCAACTTCAATTAGACGCTTGAGCGAGTGGCACGGCAGCTCATAAGCAGATTTGCAAAGCGCTGACTGTGAAATTTCAACGCCGCATATTCATAAATGGCTCAGGCACACACCGCCCCCAACGAAGCCTCCTCCGAACCGCCTGCCAACGCTAGGTAAACCCAGATGAACTTTAAGCTGCTTGCCTTAAACTAGAACTGTGTATGATTTAATAATTTATTCCCGGCCAGGGCCGCGGGTTTTCGCACAGCTCAGTGAGCTGCTGAGGCAGCAAAGGGCAGAGGACGCAGGACAAACAGATGAGCCGGGGGACGAACGTGGGTAAACACAGCGTTGGAAAATCATTGCAAGGATATAACCGCAACAACAACAACAATAACAACAACAACAACAAGAGGGATTGTGCAGCACTGACTGTGGTAATGGCATTGGCAACCTTTTGTGGCAATCCTGCGAAAAGGATCTTTGTTTTTGAGACTGTGTTCGTGTTTGTTTGCCCAGCTTTGGTTCGTTTCGCTGCGTTCCGTTCGTTTCGTTTCGTTTCGCTTTGGTTTGCTTTTTGCCTTGGCTCTCAGATGATAGTTGGCACGGTTACCATGAAATCAGCTTCATCGTTTTCATAAATTCTTAAAGCGGACATCATTGAAAAATTGCCAACAACCTTCGCGTTTGTATTTGTGCAACAGCGCAGCTGAAGAGGGTGATGTATATATATGAATGGATATACATAAGGGGCGAGCGAGAGACAGACAAACTAGGGGTAAGGTATACAGGCACTGTGGCAACCTTTACATGGATTTGAACGTGAAAGTTGCCATTGACTAATCCACAACGAGATCAACTTGAAGTTGAGTGTAAAGAAAATATTACAAGAGAAAGAAGTATGCTAAACATGTTGCTTTCAAGTTATATTATCTTTATAAGACCCCGTTATTATATTTAATTTGCACTAAATATACAACAAATAAATAAATATTATAAGAACACTTTAATAATTAACGATTCTATTACCAATTATTCATCTGTCTAAGCATCTCCGCACATTATAAAACAGTTTATCTTATCCATAGTGCTCCAGTAATCTTAAGTATATTTCCTAATCGAATCATCTTTCAATTTCCTCCCAAACACACACATTACAATAAACTTGCCGCAAGCCAAAGTTAGATATCCAAAAGCAACAATTGTCAAGCATATTTCCTCGCATTAATTCTAATAACTAGCCACGCAGCCACAAATACTTTTATCTAACCCCTTGCCCTTACCGTAACACCCCAGAGAAGCAACAAAATTCGCCCCATAAATATGTACAACAACAAAAACTATTAACACAAACACAACGCAGAGTTATTACAAGGACCTCAACGATAAGGCAATCGGCGAGCCCAAAAACCGCAGCTTGTCATAATAAAGGACATGATGGGACGCACACTTATGTGGGCAGAGCGACCGCAGGACATCCATAAAACACTAGTACAAAACGCAACCAGACGCAAACACAAAAGGACCGAAAGGACCAAAAGGAACGAAAGGAGTTGTGGAGCCCGTGATGGACATGGGCCAAGGCGTACCGTACGTGACTTTGTGATTTTATTGGCGTTGAAAATGCCGCACGTATTCGGCAAGGATTTCCCTTTGAGGCTAGACCGCACTCACACGCTCTCTCTCTCTCTTTCTATCTCGCTCTCTGTCTGTATCTTTCTCTCTCTCAGACGCAATCCTCTGCATTAACACTCAACTAGTGGGGAGCCCTGAATGCTTTTTATGACTGTGTTTAGTGAAAAAAAGGGATTCAAGCTGATTGCTCCCCAAAGAAAACTCGGCGCAACGGAAATGGAACTTCAACAAACGACTGTCAAACTTAATTGGCCGCCTACCAGATTTGACCCTACGAATTAAGAGTTCAAGCAAAATACTGTAAGTATTTTGCATAGAAAAGAATTTAAAAAAATAGTTGTCTGAAAATTTTGAGCTTTTGCAAATCAAGAAAGCCAGTTTTAAACTGAAATGAAGTCCAAATTCGAAATTCCAATTTATATTTCTTCTTACCATGAACATAACATGAATCCAAACAAGTTCTCCAAAAAATGACGAACCAGAACCACATAATATTTTTCAAAATATAAATTTATCATAATGATTTGTAAATAAAATATATATATATTGAATCGAATTCAGAAATATATATGTTGCGAGATGTAAATGGACTAATCTCGATCATAGTATTCCCTCTAAATGTAGAAGAGTTTAAGGCTATACATCTAGAAATGCGCTTGGTTCGAGAGAGGGAGAGGATATTGTTGAGAGTGTGGGGGAAAGGATATAATACAATAATGATCGGTTTGCTACATATTCTTGACTGAAACTGAAGTAAACATTAAAAACTCTACTTCATGGGTTCGAAGAACTCTTCTGCCTGATATATACCTATTGTACATCCTATTTCCCATCTATATGAATTATATATATGTATAAAAGAGAATGGATTATGATATAAAAAAATAGAGTGGAATATATCATATAAATAAAATAGTTCCTACCCTATTAAATAATATCCTTATGTAATTGCTGCCGAAGTCTTGAGACCCTTGCAGATAGATCAAAATGAGGTATCTGGAAAATAAATACAAAAAATAAATAAATAGAAAGAATAAGTTCATTTGATTTGGCAAAAAGAAAAGGCGCCTTTCACAGCAATTTAATGGAAATTTGTCTGTGAAGTTTCCTTCTTTAAGCTGTGGAAAGGTTTCAAGTGCAAAAATGAAAACGCATAAAATGAAAAGAAGGAAAGAAATTTGGTAAGCGGCAGGCAAAGCAGGCAAAGGCATTTTTTCGCAAAGGGAAGAAATTGAAAGACAGTCGTGTCTGCCACGTCCTTTGCTGTTGCTGTTGCTGTTGCTGTTGCCGTTGCTGTCCTGGCAGCTGCAATTCTGGCTGCGGATTTCCTGATGATTTTATTGGGCCGCCAGCAAACATTTTTGAGTGTAGCCAGCGGCGCTCAGGACTGCGGAATGCGCCAAAGTATTTGGTAACTTTGTTTCCTCCTTCGTCCATTTTTTTGTTTCATTTTTTTTTTGCACCCCACAGTTTGCATTCTTTTACGCTTTTTCTATATTTTGCGACCAAAGGAACAGGCATAAAGGATTAAGCGTTTGCGCCGGCAGGCCTGCAAATTGTTGTGAAATTTTGTTTTTAAATTTAATTTCCACTTTCGTCTAGCTCGTTGGCCAGGCCATGCGTTTAAATTGAAGCAGACAAATAAAATGCTGGAAATATTGAAAGAAATGGAAATCAACAGCAACAGAGAACACTGCTCGCAGGGGCGGAGGGTGGGTTGGCGGGTTGGCGTGCTATACATACATATATTTACACCCTCGCGCACATGTGCACTGAGGCATTGCCTACTTTAAGAAGCCAGCTGGCATTTTGTGTCAGCTGCATCTGTAACTGCAGCTGCATCCTTGCCATTTTCACTTGCTACCACTGCCTTGCGATATTGCAGCAGACAGGCTGCCGGCTACTTATGGCTGCAAAGTCGAACGTTGAGAAACCAGGCCAACACCAACACACACACACACACCGCCAACCAAATACTTATACCTATAAGTGTATACAATATTTCGTAACAGTTTTTCCTTCGGCTTTACGTATCGCTGCTTATAGAGTGTGGCACAGGTCCTGGCACTTACTTAACGGTGAGTGCAAATGCTGCGGCTTCTCATACCATATGAATCTGAAAGTGTGAGCATATGAGTGCGCATCCCACCAGTGTGAGTGCTTGTTTAGCCGGTTTAAGCAGCCACTCGAGTGCGTGGCATCGTTAAATATTTGCCTGCTTGTTAAACAACACTTGTGTACCAAACATGTGCCGCATCTAGCATGCAACAATATTTATATAGCTCTTCTTCTTTTGCGATTTGAAAATGATGCCCAATTAACATTGACTAGCCAAAAATTAGGTAGAAGATAGAGAAGACTGCCGACTTTACCCAACTACAATAGACAAAATAAAGTCATGATCGATCTCCATATATAAAACTGTTTGTCCAGACTGATTGACCGAATGATTGACTGACTGATTGGTGATCAACGCATCCATTACCACCCGAACGGCCTTAAACTCATTTTCTCGATCTCAACTCGACCAAGTTAAAATAATTCGCTACGGCTAGGCTAATCTTAAGTAAATTTTTGAAAACATTATGTTCAATAGTAAATATTTGTTAAGACTTCTTTTATTTACATACTATTATCTAGCCCTGGCAGCCATTGCAATTAATGTCTTAATATTCAATAAGCTTAAATATATTTATTTAAATAAATCAGGTATGTTTTGGACTAATGCAGATAAATAGTAGGAAAACCTAATAGAAACTTTTTGCAAGTTAAATTTAAGCCGGTTTAAATTACGAAATTTTTCTACATTTGCTCATAGTATAATCTTAAATAGAAGTTTATTATAAAACCCTTTTCGCTCGCGACAACTAAAGTTTAAAGCTCCTGTAAGTACTTGTCAGGTGACAAAAAGCCAAATGCTTGGTGGTAATTAGCAGAGGCAAACTTTGGCGGCAACCAACTATATACTTTTGTATATATATATGAGTCTTAGGTGTAGCTGAATTTTTTGGTATTTAACGGAGCTAGAAGCTGTGCGATAAGTTTTACAACTTTTAAAGGAACCTCATGGTAAAGAGTAATAGAGATTAGCTAAATCTTTAGCGGCATTTCAGCCCATGGGACGGCAAAGAAACACACAACAAACATATCCCACATATGCTTCACAATTTTATGGGTTGCCACATGCCGCAGCCCAAAAAGCTTGTGACTCCCCGAACGCATTTGCCGAGCTCCCCAGGCGACATTTAAGCGACAGCCGCGCGACACAAACACACAGACAAACTGACAGTTAAATGACAACGCGGCGTAAAGAAAGCCAAATGCAACAGCCAACGTCTGAAACCACCTAACTTTTTTTGCCTGCTTTTTATTTTTATTTATTTTTTTTCGTATGCGCCATTTCAGACTTTGATTTTTATCCAATGCGTCGAATGCGCAATGCCTGGCTTCAGCTGCTTGTGAAATCGTATTGTCGATTGATTTTAATGGATAAGGCTGCTCAGGTCTCGTTTTATTGATTTTTTTCTGCCTAATTAGCGAGTGGTTTTTGCTGCAGTCACGCGTTCGACTCTGCCAACTTTTGGGCCAAGTATTTTAATTGCAATTTCTGGCTGGCTATATTGATTTGTCTTGCAAAGTTTTCACTCGGAAAACTGCATGGCTGACAAATTGTTTGGCTCTTAAGTGTGCGCTTATTTGCATAATTTTACCTTGGCATCTTGGAGATGGGCACTGAGCCAAGTCAGGTGGCTGTTAGTCACCTTGAACCCGTTGCATGTGGAAAACTACATTCATTTATCAAATGAAAAGCCCTTTTGTGTTTTGTCCTAGAGCAAAAGTGTCACCCGAAACGTTAACCTTGCCCCGGCCGACGCCCACGCCGCTTATCTGACCGGTTACACGTGACGTATACGTAATTTCTGGAGGCGAATGATTAACGAGTCGAGTGCCAGAAGGACAACGACGCCTTCCTGGCTTTTTGACATTGAAATAAGAGTTGAATATCGGTTAGAGCAGGCAACTGCAGAAAGCGGGGAAAGCTTATAAGGTTATTTTTAAGTTCTAACTGCATGCTGAATTAAATTGAAGTTAAAATTATGGCAACATTAATAATAAGAATAATATTGAAAATAAAAGTTATAATGATAATAATAATATTATTGTACTTAAAAAAATTATCAAATTTATAATAATTATAGAACAAAATAAAATCAGCAAAATCATAGCTTCAAAATAGCAGCTTCAAAAAAGTGATACGACATTGGCGTCTCCGACAAGATAAACTTCCACTAACAAAAAGAAAATTAGATTCAAAGTCTAGAAACTAAGGAGGAAGTTGTAAGAACAAGACTGATAATACTTCAGATGTCGGCTGCAGCACATAACATTTTAAATTGAGATAGAACCTTCATTGAAGTTGTGAATGAATAAACTTAATATTGAGTTGCTTTTTATACCCTGAACCCATTAAAAATGGGTAAAAGGGGTATTATGTTTTTGTGCAAAATCCAAATGTATGTAACAGGCAGAAGGAAGCATCTCCGACCCCATAAAGTATATATATTCTTGATCAGCATTAATAGCCGAGTCGATCTAGCCATGTCCGTCTGTCTGTCCGTCCGTCCGTCCGTCCGTCCGTCCGTCCGTCCGTCCGTCCGTCCGTCCGTCCGTCCGTCCGTCCGTCCGTCCGTCCGTCCGTCCGTATGTATGAACGCAAGGATCTCAGAACCTATAAGAGCTAGAGACTTGAAATTTTAAATGTAGATGCTCCTAGCTCCTACGCAGATCGAGTTTGTTTCCGATAATCGATAACTTGCCCCGTTTCCAAGTAATCGATAAAAATGTATATCGATATCCTGTTTTTTAAGCAATTTTGGTAAATAATAAGAGCTAGAGTTACCAAACTTGACATGTTGCTTCTAGAAAAGTATATATATATCGATTATCTTTCATTTTATACCTATCGCCACCTCCCCGCTACTCTATATCTATAAGCGCGCGCTGCATTTGGTGTTGGAGTATGAGGGTTCAGGGTATCCCCTAGTCGGGAACTCCCGACTAGAACCTCTTACTTGTTATTATTTATATATTATTATATGTGTTCTTATATGTAGCCATATGGTCATATATCAGTAAGAATGCGTATGTCAGCGAATGGGTATTACTGCGTTTTATTTAAGAGAATACTCATCGTGTTCCACAAAATGCGCCGCCGTTCAGATCAACAAAAGCAGTTTAATTAAACGCAATAATTCTCGTTTTATAATCTCAATAATGTTTGCCTTTCATTAGCATCAATTCACAGGCACTGGACTAAAAAAAAAGATTGTATGCGCCTCGTGCCCATCTCTAGTTAATTGATTTCATTGTTTGGCGGTATTTTTCAGTTACCAACGCAATCGCAATAAACTAGTCAGCCGCAATGGCTTGACTGTCAGCTAACCAGGCCGGGAATACACAATTTAGCTACGAAATTTATGCCACGGCACACTAAACGGGCCGGCGAGGCCTTTTCAATTGCAACAAATGCCACAAAACAGCAAAAGGGGGAGAGAGAGAGAGAGAGCGAGAGAGAGGGAGATGGGGGGATGGAGAGAGGTGTGGCAGTTGCAAACGACAAACGCAAACAATGGAGATAATTTAGTTGCCGCGCACAAAGCGAGTTCCCGACTATAGACACAGCGTTGCCAACTTGTTTAAAAATAGCAGCTGGTCAGCTGCACAGAATCCATTGGGCACGCCACACGAAAAAACAGTTAACTTTGCAGCATGCAACGTTTAAATTATGCAGACAAAACACAAAACAGGACACACCAGCAATAGCCCCACACCCACCCGCATCCCCAACCCATCTCCTCGCTCCCTTACTGGCCTGTTGTGTTTGTTTGCCAAACGTCTGTGAGGCTCGGCTCGGCTTACTCGACTCGGCTGTTTGCATTTGGCATTCAAAAAAGTTGCGGCAAACTGAATTCAAGTTGACTTCGAAGTGGCTTTAAGGCTCCGGCATCGCAAATGCAGCTCATTTAAACACATGTCACAATACTTTCGCACAGCTGTCACTTTGACAATTTTCTAGATGAGTTTCCTGCGATTCCTTGTGCCAGCAACAACCAAAAAAAAAAAAAAAGAAGCACATCAGATTGCCCTAGGCGTGGGTGCCTCGCAAGCAGATACCCTGTACCCAGCTGCCGCAGTATGAATTCAAGCTTCTTCTCTTAGATCTCCTCCTTTCCTCACAACTATGAGAAGAACAGGAACTGCCAGAACCATCTACTGCCTGTTACATTTATTTGCATAAAAACATTAAACCCTCTTCTGTATTCATGTGTAATGGGTACAGGGTATGAGAAAAAAAAAGAAAAGAAAATAAAAAAATCTAAGCTAAGCTGCCGTCTTGCCTTGTCGCCTTGTGCGTAGGTTTGTCAACGTCATCATCATAATGTTGTACCATGCACACACACACACACACACACACACACACTTTCACGCACACTCACACACCCTCGCACACTCATATAGCTGGGACAGATTGCTTGTCTGCCAGCCTGGCTGGCTGACTTCTTGCGGCGCGTTTGTCGCCCCGCATAATGAAAACTTACATCAATATAACGTGTATTAGAAAAATGGCAAGCAGCTGCGCTTTCTGCCTCATATATAGACCTTTATAAGTATATTTATATATTATCCTTTTTTTTTTTTTGGCCAGACTTACCTCATCTGTGCTTCGCTTCAAAGTTATTGCAGAAATTATTCATGGCTTGATAATTGGCCGCAAGTTTAGCTCTAAATAATTCAAGTTCAATTAAGTAAGACTTTGTAACTTTCGGCAAATGGATTGGATAAAAACGTGTTGATAGTATCGACATTTCTATTTTTCATTGCCTTTTTTTTCTTTGACACCACAAATTTGGGTTAGTTTAAAGCTGCTATCAAAATGTGCAAAACAATGTATCTTTGCAATTGATTGAAATTTGTTGTTACACAATGCTAAACATGAGATCATGGAGCTTCCTCAAATAAATTGGCGGTCGCTGGGGCGGACCCGTCTACATTTGAAGGGCGCTGTGATAAGGTGGATCTGCTTATAAGAATACCCGTACCAGGTGGATATGCTAGCATAGAATGGGAAAGCACTTTGATGAACAGACAAATCAACTATTTCTGCTTGCACTTACTTTGGGCAATTGAGAAAAGGACTGTAATTAGCTTATCCGATTTTAAAAATAGATAAATTAAAATACGTTTTAGTTTTCCCTCTGAAATCGTTTAAAGTGCACAATGGAACTGCGCTTACAACTAATTTTGGCAATATTTAAGATTAACACAAAAATATTTTACTGTGAACGGACAAACGCCACAAACTAAGCGCACAAAGCAGGCGCATTAACCAAATTATAAGCCATGGAGTAGGATAAAGCGTATATATACCTATTCTAAGGCACTGTAATAGTTTGGCAACATCAAATTTCATAAAGAGCACACGCCGGAAATAGGAAGGATGCGCTTTGTCGCTCCATCTAGGAGTCATCTCGCCATGCGTGTGTTCGTGTGTGTGTGTGAGTATGTGTGTGTGGCTTACTAGGAAGTAAATTTCGTTATCGTTTATTATTATTATTATGCGCGATGTGTGAAATGTCTGTGTATATATATGGGGAGTGCGTGTGTGTGTGTGTGTGTGTGTACCTCCTGTTTGTGTTGTGACGTGGGAAATAAATTTATATTCATAACACAGGACGCGGAGGAAGCAAAAGACGTTGGTGGAGCCGAAGGCGCCAGCGCCCACAAGTCGCCGACATGCATACAAAGTGCTTTATGTGTGTGTATCACAAAATGGTGGCAATGTTGTGCCTCCTATTCCAGTTGCAGCTCTTGTAGCAGCATTTCATCAACAGCCACCATCAGACTGGGAAGTTTTTTGATTAAGCTGGAGTGGAGCCTGAAGTTCTCTGGGAGCTTTGAGTCTAGAGTAGCATGTGCAGCTAATGGGATCATCGTTGCAGGCGGCGGCATCAGAGCTCCAAAAACTCTACATATTGATTACTAATTTACTTGCCGTCTATGTCTCAAGTTTCTGCCCACAACTTCAAATAACATCACGACAGCACAAATGCAGATAACTTCATTTTGCCAGTAGTTGCCCAGGTTAGATCAGATCCGGCATTAACATCAGGTAAATGCACAGGACGTTGATGCAACGGAAAGTTGAAGCCTGCGTCCAGGTAACATTCACGTTGCAGCTGGCTATCCCTTTGGAGCAACTTCGTCTTCATATAAAATGTACAAAGCGACAGTGCAAAAGTAATTTTGGGTACAGCAGGCGGAGGATCTGGTGGCCTTCCAGGCACATGACTAGACCCAATATGAACTTCCACTCAAAGTCGCTCATGCATGAAGTCAAACGGCAAACGTCGAAGCTGGAAGCTCGAACCTCCAACTCCGAGCGTCGAATGTTAAGCGACATTCGCACAACAATCAAAAAGCGTATGGAAGTCAAAGGCGCCACAGGGCACACGGCACAGAGTACCGGGTCGCGGCGGGCGGGGGACCAAATAGAGAGCGACTGGTAACTGGGCGCCTAAAACCGTTCCCATCAATAGCATTGGGCATTGGGTTTGGGTTCGATGCAATGCAATAACTTGCCAAACTGACACCATATCCTTGGGGTACACTTTTTGGAAGCGGCACATGTAGCGCTCTGTGCTCTAAAATAGTTTTTTTCTTCTTCTGTTTTCAGTTATATCTGTATAAGGAAAGGGAACTACACGCACGACTTCTCATCATCATGTGTATTCAGGGTATACATTGGTTTGGGTACACTAAGCGAAAAACTATTGTAAAAATAGCGTGAGTATGTAAAAGAACAAATAATAAGCCTTTGTATTTATAGATATCTTACAAAGAAGCATTTTTATATTAAAAGTATTTAAAAAGCATTATTTGATATATAACAAAATAAAATACATATATTATTATATATATGTATATATAATATAATAATGATAAAAATGTATCATACAGTAAAATGGAGTATAATCTTATGCTAAATCTTTTTAAGCGCTTCAAATGGAAAATAAGGAGCGAAAGTTGGATAAATAAGGAATGAAATTGACATGAAAATTATATCTCTTTCTCTCTCTCTCTTTCTTTTGTATTTAATTTTTTCTATAAAGTTGATCGTTTGAGCAATGACCAGATACGATTAAATGAATCGATCAGTTAGTTTCGCATTGTTTATCGAAAACTGTTAAGATTTCGAAATTGCCTTCAGGTGCAAGTTTAAATAAATGTTTGAGGCAACTAGTCTCTTTGGTTGGGAGTAGTTCCTTGGGGGATTTAAAAAGTTTAAATATCTTGAATCTTTCCCTAATCTAAACAAGAGCTGGCCACAAACTCTGTTATGCTACAAGTTGAGAATTGGTCTGTATTGGCAAGGCTCCACATTTTGTCGATTGTCATCGTTAGCCCTCAAGGTTTCAAAAACAAATTGGCACCATATACACAACAACCGATAGGTTTATATTAAAAATTAATATTTATAATATAAATAAGGTTTTTTCATAAATAAAATCCCTAAATACATCTATTAAAGCAGTATTAAAGGTAGCTGAATTGAGTCAAAAAAAATATACATGTTATCTGTTCCCTGAATCTTTATCATAATTGGGTTTCTGATGTACCAGTTTTTTTAATAATCATTTCGCTGCCTGTACACATTTTTTCAATGGAAGCAATGCGAAATCATGCACAAATCGAGCAAATTGCATATTTCTTACGCTGGCGATTTAATTTTTTATGCGATATGCAAGTGAGTCAAGAGTCATGAGTCGCCTCTGTCTCGCACTGCAATTGCTGCTCCAACTCCGACCACATCCTTAGGTTTCCACTTGGCGCATTTGTGTCTTTCTCTTTGCGAGTGTGTGTGACTTGTAAATTTCCCCAGTTGAAGCTCAGCAGCAGCCGCAACAGCAGTACTTGCAGAGGCGCTTGATTGAGCGCACGTTTTCCCGGCTTCGAGTTGGACTGTCAGAGAGTCAGCGCTTCACTTGACTTTTTATTTAAAATATAGAACATGATGTGGGGGATTGGGTATGTGGTGCACGAAATTAAACAAAAAAGGCAACGGCTAACTCTTTTTATTTCCCAAGTGTCAGTAGAAGCCTTGGCGCAATTTTCGTGTTGAATTCCAAGCACCGACCGATGTGATGGCAGCTCGTACGTGTTTAGTTATTTTCTTTGAGATTTGCTTAGCGTAGCAAGAGCCTATTCGGACATGGTATAACATTTCTGCAATATCATTAGCAGCATCACTAGAATTGTTGTCTGCAAGCCCTATATTGGGATTCAATCCCTTTGTCTGTATTAAAGTTACATTCGTTAAAACCCCCCCACAAATCCTTGGGTCTCAGCAGCATTTTTGCATGTCATGTCATGAGTATGTAAATTTTCTCCCTACCTCTTTCACTCTCTACTTCTCCCTCGCACTCTCTCTGCGTCTCTGTATCTATGCTAAAGTATTAATGTGCAAAAGTACAGCGTTGATTTCACATGTCTCTCTCTGGACACACTTGGGGACTGGCGAAACCTCCACCATGCGAAGGCGTTGAAAAATGTTGCAAAGATGCAAAACAACTGTTGGCAGTTTGTCAAATTTGATTTGTCATACATCAAATGGCTTTAAAATGACAAGAAACGAGGGCTGCCAGCCAAATGGCTGTGGCAGATACTAGAATAAAAAGAATTTGTGCTCCGAATATACATCGAGTGAGAACTGCAGAAATGTTGGTGGATAATATTTAAAAGGAGTTGACAACTTAAAATAGCTAGCTAGCTAGCTAGCATAAAGAAAAGTTATAAGTTCTTTCGCATTTCAGTTTCTTATATCTAAGGTACAATTTAAGATCAATTAAGTGTAAATTTTGGTTCAGTGGATAATTTGTTACCATATTCCGTATTTATAATAATAACCAAATTAATAATAATTATACAATAATCATACAAATTAATGAAATGAAATATTGGTTGAGTTCTTTTCTTTAATATTAAATATGACTCAAAAGTTCTACATATACGGTATTGTTAAGAGCCGCTTATCTTTGCAAAACAAACTACGTTGACTATATATACAATACGCTTCTATGATGTCAGCTCTTCAGAATAACTTCTATGTTATAATACGTGTTAATAACACTTTCTTTTATCTCATTTTATTTTATTGGATCGACAAAGAGTAAAGACCTGAAATGCAGCTCAAAACTCTACATCACTGGCATGAATTAATACTCTTTGATGAAAAGAGAATGATATTGGCTATCGCAGCTGATAACATATCGCCAGGTATTATTAATTTCAGATAATACTTATACTTTTAGTATACGTTCGAAGCTGACAGAGAAATGACTGAAATTCAACTTAGTGAGCTTGTCTTCGGAAAGGTAAATTAACATAGTCAATGTGTATAAGGTTTATTAGTAAAACAGTGTACAATTTGTAGAAAATTGGAGAAGGCTCCTTTGGAGTCGTCTACAAAGGAACCTATAATGGCGATGTGGTTGCTATAAAAACCTTATTCGGGACAACTGAGAAGAAGGATATTGAACGCGAGGTAACTTATTTGGCTATGGTCGTTCATAGGAACATCATCAAATTATTTGGTATAGCGACCGA
The DNA here is from genome assembly GCA_035045725.1 of Drosophila ezoana. Lineage (NCBI taxonomy): Eukaryota > Metazoa > Arthropoda > Insecta > Diptera > Drosophilidae > Drosophila > Drosophila ezoana. The sequence goes on from JAWNOU010000005.1 coordinate 7,479,019, forward strand.
CAACATAAAGACCCACTTAGTTATGGAATATGCAGAGGGCGGAACCCTGGACGCCTTCTTGCATACAAGCAAGAAACCATATACATTTGCGCATGGTATTAGCTGGTTATGTCAGGCTGCGGAGGTATTTAATACATATGCTTATTAATCAGAGCGGATGTAAACCTATTCATGTTCTATTCAAAGGCACTCGCTTATCTACATGGGCTTTCAGAGCGATCAGTGATTCATCGTGATGTGAAGCCCCTCAATATGTTGCTAGACGGCACGAGAAACACGTTGAAAATTTGCGATTTCGGGTTTGTCAGAAATGTACAAACCCAAATGACAAGTCAACGGGGTACTTGTTTGTATATGGCACCCGAGGTTCATATATTTCATAAATTCGGGTATAAAAATCATTTTAATTAACGCACTTTACATTACACAGGTTGCCAATGGTAAGCGATACACTGACAAATGTGATGTGTATAGCATGGGCATTACAATCTGGGAAGTTCTGTCGCGTAAGAGGCCGTACTATGAACAACATGACCTTAAACAGTATCCACTCTTAAAAAAAATTGTTGATCACGGTATGTTCTAAAGTTATATGCGTTTGAATATAGATGTTAAAGAATAACACTTACATTAATATATCAATTAATGCAGATATGCGGCCCTCACTAAATGATTTAATTTTTGAGTGTCCCGAACAAATAAAATCTCTGATGCAAGAATGTTGGGATAAGAGCCCCGAAAAGCGTCCCTCCATGCAGGGTATAGTGGAAATCTTAAAACAGTAGTAAGCAACTTTCAATTTTTTTTTTTTTTATCATATGTTTATTTTTTTAATTTTCCTGTTATTATGAGTAACAACTTAAATTAAATTTGAATGAATATTTACAAAACTACTTATTCTACAATTAAGTCTAATATACAAATTTTCTATGGTGACTATATAAATCGATCTGGGAGATCGATTGGAAGCGACCTTCGCAATCTCTTCCGCGTTCGGACTCCTCCAATTCTACGCCTTCTTCGAAGGCGCCTAGCTAGACGATTTGGATGGTTTCCCAGTCGCGTTATATAATTTGCAGCCTGTGAATTTATGACGTCCCCGACTTTGGGCACTCCTAGGTCATTTTCCAAATCGGAACTTCGCATAAACCAGGTGGCACCAGACAGATAACGGAGCGTTTTTGCTTGAAACACCCTGATTTTATTAAGATGGGATTTTGCAGAAATACCGTATACCTGAATGCCGTAACGCCAGGCGGGAGCTATGCAGGTTTTGTAGATGATTACTTTATTTTTTAAAGATAACGCATTTATACTATTCAGAAGCCATCTTAGTTTCCCCAATCTGTTTTTCAGGGTTCCTGAAACACTTGTGATGTGTTTGCTGAAATTCAAGCGTCTGTCTAAGTGCACCCCTAAGTATTTGTAGCAATTGTGGTGCGTCACCAATTGACCGTGCAAGAAAACTCCTGGACATATATCCCTGCGGAGCGCATAGGTCACATTGGCCCATTTATTTAATTTGATGCCAATATTCCAACGCTTAGACCACATTTCAAATTTGTGCAGGTATTGCTGCAGGACGTCAGTAGCTTCGTAAACACCTTCATTTCTTGATAAAATGGCTGTGTCATCTGCAAAAGTGGCGATGGTTAAGTCGTGCGGATCTTCGATTGTAGAGCCAGTGGGCATATCATAGGTAAATAGGGTGTAGAGCGTGGGCCCCAACACACTCCCTTGAGGAACGCCAGCTCTGATGGCCTTCATGTTGGACTCAACTCCATCGAGAACTACGGAGAAGGACCAGTTTGTCAAGTAGCTTTACACAATCAAATAAAGTTGACGTGGCATCAAGTGTTTGATTTTGCAGAGTAGTCCATCATGGCAGACTCTGTCGAAGGCTTGTTTTATATCTAAGTACGCTGCCACTACGTCTTCCTTAGCTTCGAAGCCCTCGAGGATAAAATTCACCACCCTATTTAGCTGTTCCGGTGTGCCATGAGATTTTCGGAACCCGAACTGAAAGGGGGGAATTTGTTCTTTAATTCTATCCATAGATAGCAGTCTCTTAAGCAAACAACGTTCGAAGAGTTTCCAATCGTAGGCAACAAGCTAATGGGCCTGTACGAGTCTACGGATGAGGGACTCTTTCCAGCCTTATGGATCATACATATCCTCGCCTTTTTCTATTGGCTTGGAACATGCCCCAGTCTCAATACCGCATTAAAATTTAACACTAAAAATAGGACTGCACTGACCGGCAATGCTTTAAGTGTTATATTGTCAATCCCATCTTCGCCAGGAGCTTTTCTTGTCTTAAGTGCTGCTATGTGGTCTTAGACTTCGTTGAAAGTGATAGGAGCAACTGGGAGGCATAACTGACCTGGGCTCTCCAGTGTGAGTTGAACCCTCCTTTCATATATATATAAATAAATTGTTATAACCGGCGCACTATCACAGGCACCCACGGAAGCAGATATGCGAGCAACTTTTAAGAGATGAGAGTAATAATATAAAATATTTAATCCATATGTGTTCTTATCTGGACACACTTGGCTAGATCGACCCGGCTATTGATGCTGATATATACTTTAAACGGTCGGAGATGCTTCCTTCTGCCTGTTACATACATTTGCACAAATACATTATACTCTTTTTACCCATTCATAATGTATTCAGGGTATAAAAAAAAAACTAATATTGGGATAAAACATAATAAATCGTATACTTTTCATTTATTGTACAGCCTCGTAGAAAATGTATCAATATCTCACTTTTCATTGATTAATAGCTGATATACTTTCCAGAGATATTTCGAGGCATAGTTTTCTTTAGCTTTACAAGATAGAACTTTTTTATACACAAGCTTCCTTTTAATAGACACTCCATTACCTTCTTCGGCATGATTACGCATATGTAAACAATGCTACAAGCTAGAACTGGAGCTACTTCTCTGTTTTTAAGTAGCCCATTCATTTACTTAATATTCTAATATAAATTTAACGCACTCCATCAAAAGTGGAGCACTCGAAAGGCAACGTCAGTTGAAGGTTGACGGGGTTGGGGGTGGAGATCGCTTTAGAGCACGGTAAGAATACCGGCAGGCACTGATGCCAGTCAGGCAAACACTTTGGGCCAACTTAGCCGGCTGCCGGGCAGGACTTAGGACACATAGACAAGCATCTGTTTGAAGGTCATGAAATGAAACTCATTTGCTTCATTGGGCCCTGTAAGCAGGCTGCAAAAGTGGGCTGGCAAATGCCACAGTTGGTTTTTACCCGGACCTAGCTGGCTGCCAGGCATTTGTGCAGCGTGACACGCAAATTGCCGGGATCCACTCAGGGATACACACCCACACACAGACACACACACACACAGCTAGACAATGAAACGTGTTAAACTTCGCCTCCGACAAGTCAAGTGGGAGCACAATGGACTCCGACAGCCCAGACACTCATTTGTAGCTGTTGCAGCAGCTGCAGCTGGGCCAGTGTGACCATGACTAATTTGTTAGCAATTATGTTGGATTGACGTCGCCGGACTGAACTACATTAGCATAATTGTTGTTATGAGCAAGCGCTCACAGGTGTGACTTTCATGAAGTTAGCCATGACTACCGCACGGAAGAGATAGCATGTGTTTATGTGAAAAGAATGAAACTAACATTGATATCGATTTAGACCTAGGCAATAAGCTTTTATCTCTCAATTATTTACTCTTTACACAGTGATATATCACCTAACGGACCTCCATTAAACATTATTTCTCAAACCGTTATAAGCCAAGCAACAAGAGATATTCACCTGTGTAACCTTTACTCATTCTCAGTAAATAGCCCGGATTTAATAATGTCAAGAAAATGCCTTCTGTAAGGTACTCAAAACCTATTTATTTCCATCTGTCTATAACAAAACCAGCCGGATACTGATCCGTATCTCTTCGTGTACGACTGTTTTTTCTGATTAAATGAAATTTGAACTGGGGTTACGTTATGAAGGTGCACGCTATGACGGAGTTTTGGATAGTTTCACAAGCAACTGGTTGACCATGCGATCGGTTTTAAAATAATTTTAAAAGTAGCTTGTTGCAAATCATTTGAAGCGTGTTTCATAGGTTTCCAAAATCCACCTATCATGAAATACGCATGTACATTTGTTCCATTTATATAAAAATCTTAATCAAGCTGCATTAATCTGGCCTTATTTGGATTTGAATATAGTATACATTGTTATTTTTGCATTTAAAAACCTAACATTAACTATAGTTATAAGGATTTGTACCGAAATGAAAAAATACAATTTTAATGCCAATATATAATTTCCGTTGCAAGAATATTAAATTTTCGGCATACTGTAGACTATTTTTTAACCAGTTAGCCCCAGCTTCAACAACTAAATGACTTAAGCAACTAACTAGAACACAAAGTCTCGTATAAAGTTTCCACTCTAAAAGTCAGTCAAATGCAAAACCGCAGCTAGTTTTGGGATACCGGAGGGAGAGGTTCAAAGAGCCAGATAGCAATGGGACAGGAAGAGAGACAAGAACACAAACACGGCCACAAACCGCAGCTCTACATGTTTAACAATTTGCACTTAATTGTTTAGCTCGACAACAACAATTACGAGACAACTGACAACAGCAACAACAACAATTATATAACACATTTACATGCGCACTGTAATTAATTTATGTGAAGTGTTTGGGGAGCTGCTTTAAGTGAGCCACTAAATAGTTTCCCATTCGTTTATTTAGCCATTGGGTCGTTGCTTTCTGGCTGCTGCTGCTTCTTTCTACTTCTTTCTACGCCCACTCAACTGTGTGGCAATTGAAGTGGTGATCACGTGGTCAGCAATTAGAACTGGTTAAGGTGAGGGCGAGGCTGCTGTTCCAGCGAGTTGCTGAATTCGTTAGATAACTAGAGAAAAGCGGATATCGGACCTGAGATATCCTTGCAGCGCGGAGAGATTTAAGAAAATCATTTAAGACCGGTGAGATAAATTAACAGGATTTTGTAAGTAACGAGTTATTGGAAAAACGTGAACCAGATTTTGTTCGATATTCTCGAGATACAATACTATCTGTAAAACACAAGTGAATCAGTGAGATTCAAAAGTATCTGTGAAAAAACATAAGCATAACATAATAAATACAAATGTATCTGTTAAAGGTTGCAAAAGGACATTTTCATTCAATTTAAACCAAGTCACACCCTCTATCCCTCTGTTGGACGGACAGTCCCCTTGGGGCGAAATTAGCCGACTGTCGCTGTCGTCCTCAAGAATATTGTCCCTGATATTGATTTATTCTATAATATAACGAATTTTATAGAGCTTTGGAATCTAAATCAGTTTTTTAACAACTATAAATATGCCATATGTCTAAATTCAAACAGCCCGATAAGGAACCCGTAAATGAGCCACTCTCGCGCGACATCCCGCGCTTCAGGACTCTCGCTTTTCAAATTATCGCAAGCGGGTCATCCAGTATTGTTGAGGTGTTTCTTATGCTGCCACTGGATGTGGTTAAGACCCGACTTCAACTGCAGAGCAATGCACAGACGAAAGGACCCATTCACTATAGGGGGGTGCTTGATGCCTTTGCCAAAATATACCGTCAGGAAGGTGTTAACGCATTTTGGAGAGGCGTCGGCCCTCTACTAGTGTCTGACACGCCAAAACGTGCCGTTAAATTTGTCGTTTTTGAGCAGTCCAAGCCGTATTTTCAGTCTAGCTCGATGCCGAATCCCGTAAGCTATGCGCTAGCTGGTGGCTTGGGGGGTACCCTTGAGGTATTGCTACAAAATCCCTTTGAGGTTGTCAAGGTCACACAGCAGGCGAATCGAAAGAAGAAGCTCCTTCCCATGCGTGTCGCGAGGAATATCATCAATGAAGGCGGCTATGGTTTCCGTGGGCTTTACAAAGGCGTGACAACGACCATGGCACGAAACTTCGTTTTTCACATTATATATTTCGGTTTCTTTTGCAGTGTGCGAGAGGCCACACCGGCCTTTAATCATTCCGTTATGGAATTTCTGCGCAATTTTACGATCGCCTACGCAGCCGGCTCCTTGGGTTGCTTGTTCAGTATTCCCCTTGACGTGGCAAAGACACGGATACAGGGGCCGCAGCCCGTGCCGGGCGAAATTAAATATGCCTGGACATATGGCACGCTTTCGACGATATATAAAGAAGAGGGCGTTCGCGCACTCTACAAGGGCCTCCTGCCGCAAGTATTGCGTGTTGGCCCAGGCGGAGCCATACTGCTATTGGGCTATGAGTATGTTACGGAAATTTTGATCAAATACTTTAATTAGGGTTTTACAAATTTTAAATCAGTTTTCACGACCATATAAACTTATTATTTTTCTAAATAAAAAAATTGGCAATATTAACTTGAACGAATTGTTATTGGAAAGAATACCATTAAGCCGGAAATTTTTTATTTAGGAGAAAGTGGAGCTTAGAGACCTTATATACACCAAAAAAAATTAAAAGGAACTAAATGTTAAATTTGATAACCATAGTTCTTAAGCCCAAAAGATATATCCGGGCACTAGGAAGACATACCATCAAGTTTATAGATCTTATCGGTATACATACACACGGACATGTGTATAAATCGACTCATGGATGTATATACTCTATGGGGTCGGAGACGTTTCTTTCTACCCGATTTTGCAATTGACAAATATTGTGATATTGAGATATAAGTATGTATATATATTAATAATTGTACTTTTTTCTCCCAACACTCTCTCACTCTCTCTTATCCTCTACATCGCCGTTTTCCCTCCTCAGTATGTCTTTCTCTCATTACCAGCTATACGAGCAATTCAAGTCAAATGATTTACCAACAGGGCAGCAAAATAACAAAACAAACAATAGAGCAAACACTTGATGCTGTAGACAATTAAACAAGCCGAGCAACAAATCGAATCGCCAAGCAACAACAATAACAGCAACAACAGATCAAACAATAAATGTGTTTTGGCTTTTCTGGGCACCGAAAATGTCTCCAGGGTCAATTTCAAATGCATTTGCATAGCCACAGACGCACACACGTGCACACGCACACACACACACACACAGAGACACACAAATACAAGCTCAAAATATGCATAGATTAGTGTAATTACGAGTATAGCCATGAATTGGAATGATGTCAATGTTGGCTCTAAGGTATTTTACTGCACTCATGTATTGAAGAGAGAAAGAGGTATATGTTTGGAAATATAAGGAAAAAGAGAGACAGAAAGAGGGGGAGAGAGAGGGGAGAGTGCAGCATTAGTAACATGATGCCAGTTACATTTGGCATATGGCAAATTCAGCTTTTGATTTCATTTCATTACCCATTGCAATTTCAACTATGAATAATTGAATATGTGCATTGCATACTTTAAGGCTCCAAATTGCCATTGCAATTGTTTGCCCTTGTTGTTGTTATTGTCGTTGTTGTTGTCATGCTTTTGGCTAATTCAGCTGGAATATGCTTATTACGCATTAAAACTAATTAAGCATGAAAATTCTGTTGACTACCCCTAACGACGCGTCGTCCCCTTGAAAACCAATTGACAAAAGTTTGCAAATATTGTTGTTTGCGTTTGATTGATGTCAGTTTTAAATTGTTCAACATTTTAAATTGGCGTGTTGCAATATGTTAAACAGCACGCTCAATAGATTAACCATTGATGTGAACATTTATCAGAAAGTATGTATAGATCTAGACAACAAATCAAAGTGCATTTCGTACAACATCCGATTATATAAGTCTTTAAATTAGTGGGTAAGCAAGTGGCTAAATTAAATATAAATTTATATTGGTATACATTAATTTGTATATCAATATTTATAGTTACTGAGCATAATATATGTTATTTCTACCTTCATTCCTGCCTTAGTGCACGACAAATTAAGCTGCGCGCAACTCATATCGTGATTTATAGATACAATATGAGAAGGGCAAGCATAGCTTACCAGATAGGCCAAATTTTTACCTGAGTAGGTCATTATATAGAAAGTATGTAAAAAGATTGTAATAATAAAAATATATATATAGAGATCTTTGAATCGTTGCCATAACAATTTAAGTACGTAAATGCAGTCATTTGGCCGTCTGCTTTATTCAATTATTTTGCAGCTTTCAATTTGATTTCTTTTGAGTCAATTATGCCGCACAAATTCCACACATAATTCCAATCAAACTGCACAATTTCAACCCAGGAAGCCCACTTGAAATACAACAATAGCCATACGCTCAATCAATAAGAGTCCAATCACTAATAAAAATTCGCTTTTGAAAAATTCAAAAACAAATTGAGTTAACAAAACTGAAAAGCACTCAGTTGAAACTTAATTGTTGTCGCATTTTGGTGTATCTGTATCTGAAAATATATCTACGAGTATCTGTGTATCAATTGGTTACTTTAACTGCTTCATGCTGTTGTCTAGTCAATAAAATATGAATTATTTGAAATATTTAAGCGCACAAATAAATCAAATGCCAACGCTCGGCATCAAAGCGAGCAAAACAGCAGGGAAAACAAAAATGTTCTGCTCGGGTGTGTCCTTTTTTTGCCTGGTCACAAATTTTTTATCAGTGAATAGCAAAAGTTTCGTATACGTCATGTTATTGTTGTTGAATGCCTGCTCTTGTTATTGTTGTTGTTGTTGTTGTTGTTGTTGTCGTTGTGGTTGTCTAAATAAATTTTTTATTGACCATGGTTAACGCTTCAGTGAACAATAAACGAATGAGAGGCACGCAGCAGTGCGGACAGCCGAGGGAATTTTTGGTTCACGCCGAGCGGCAAAAGCACAAAAACCACAGAGAACAATTTTGCCGGACGCCAACGCCAACTGCCAGTGTTGGCCAACACCTCGAAGCATGCCACAAGTTATTTTACACACGCACACTTCACAGTTAAATGTGTGTGAGTGCTTGTATGAAATAAAATAAAATGCTCGAATTACACCTGTTATACAATTCTTGGACGTAAATATGATTATACTTGTGGGCAGGGTGAGAAGTCCAAGAAACCAATCCAAGGCACAAACTTACGCCGAAACCAAGTGAGTGAGATTCTTACCATTAACTAAACAAAAGTTTATTTACACATTTACTTAAGATCCGCTTATAATAAAATAGGTTAAATTCTTTATGAAAGTACTCTAACTGTATCTTAATTTTTTATTTCTATCAAGCCAAAATTGTGTTGAATGTGAAATTTATTCATATGCTTGTAACTTCAGAACAATTATAATTTGGTTTTCAGTTCATTCCATAGTATATAATAGTATTTTTTTTTAATAATATATATTATCACTTTGTACTCAAAAAAAAAGTATATACCATTACATATTTAAGTATCCCAAAATGTACTAAATCATTTAAATTAAACATCAAAAAATGTTTACCAATAAAAAAATATCCTAAATATGTATTAAATAATTATGCCAATAATTTATATAGGGTATCTGATCTTCAGAAAGTACTGATTTAAGCTTTTGGAGATTCGAAACACGTTTCAGGTTGCCCTAGCAATATGTGAGCGGCAGACGTATTTTATTTCCTTTGACTTGGCATTATTTTCCTTTTTATTTTGATGTGGTCGTTGCCCCTGAAACTTTAAAGCCGCCACGTAAAGTGCTGTGAAAATGAAATGAAATTAATATGAAGTTTGACTTAACGCCTCATAAATCATTGTCCAATTTTCATGTCGCATGCCCTGCAGCAAGCGGCAGTGGCATGAACAGGACGAACAGGGCCAGGACAATCTTGTGCTGGCGGTGTCCTGGCTGGCTGTAACACAAACACACTTAAAATGATTGAAATATATGTATGGCAGATATATGCGTAACATGGTGCTACATTGCAGCAAAATTCCGACCATCATAATGTAGATATACATACATATGTACATGTACGTGCGTGTGTATGTGTCTGTGTATGTGAATAAAGGCGGGCTACATATTGACCAAGAGCGAAGACAGAAGCTGGTATGGGAACAGGGCCGAAGACTGAAGACTTCCTCATTACACGCTTGTCACGTGCACATTTAACGATTCGCTGCACACACACACACACACACACACACACACAGAAACACACACAGTACACAGTGACATAATTACACACACCCACACACTAACACCGGAGCATGACAGTCATTCATATTAATATTGTCGGTCAAAAAAAAACATTGTAAAAACACAGCTAAAAAAAAAAAAACCCTAACGCACACTTGCATACAAATTTGTTTTTAAAGGATTTTATAATTGTATAAGAGACCAGAGCTTTTACCAACTATAAGGACTTTACATACTTTTACACAAATGTGATTAAGTTAAAATGATTTTCTTAAGCGTGTGCAGACATTTAAAGCTTTTTCAACATTAACTATATGCAAAGTTAAAGTCTTAAATTTGTAGAGTTTTCAGGCATTTTGCAAGTGCTTGTTTTTTTCAACTTTTGCAAACGCAGCCACACCCCACGCCTTGGTCTGAGTGGCAAAGCTCACTTTGGCTGCCAAAAAACTGATATTTTCTGTATTTTATTTATAGCACATACTTATAAATAACAAATATCTTTGAAATAAAATAAAAATATTTGAGCTACATGATATTTTTGTGTCCTTACAAACCAAATAAAGGGAAAAAATGCAGTCATTTTTTAGAAAAATGTCAAAAAATGTTTTTGCTTTTATACAAAGTATTTATAAATACAAATAAAAACTGAGCGAAGCAGACAAGACCTATATACCCATATTAATAAAAACATATAATAAAAATGAGCAAGACAATGAAATCTCTGAAGTTTGGTTTGTTTATATATTTCTCATTGTATTTATCTATCTCTATACATTCATCTACATAGGCTGAAAATTCTCATATCAATATTTATTAAGTTCTTTTAATCATTACTATTTTAATCATCCCTTTTATCATTCAATGTTTATTAAAACTCAAATGAAATACAGGCCTAAGAGCATTTTTTAAGAATCGAAATGAATATTTGCTTGTTATTTAATTTGATAATTACTTAAGGATCAAACTCAAGGAAGCTTTAAGACCCAAATTCTGAAGATTTGCCAAGAAACCATTTAACTTCAATTTGGCGTTTAGATTGCAAAGCTTGGCGCACAAGTTCATATGCAGGCATTAAGCCGAAACTGGACCACTGACCACATGCACCACATGACGTCCCATTACACACACCCAAATACACACACACACACACATGCACAAACGTCTTGATACAGATAATTAAACATGCTGCGCACGTGCAGCGGCTGCTTTCAACATTTTACGCTCTGATATTCGAGCAAAAACAAATAAAATGCATGGGGCGTGTTTATATGTCTGGTCTGGTCTGGTCTGGTTCGTCCTGGTCTGGTCTGGTCTGGTCTGGGCCGCAAATTGAACCGCAAGTAGCACCCAACTACTACTAACTTTATGGGGCTGCTGACCGAGGAAATTCAAACAGCCACAACAACAGCAACAACAGCGGGAACAAGAGTAAAAGCTAGTTATGCGACTGCTGGCAATTTTTATATATTAATTAAAAGGAATTTTACGTGCTAATGAAATAAAATGTGGAACGCGTGTCCAAGGAAGATGTGTGAAATGTTTAAGCTGTGTAGGCGGCATAAATGGGAGCACATTCTGCTAGTTTTATGTATTAACTAATAAAGAGCATTAAAAGTTTCCATCCCGCTTACATTTCACAATTTGTTTGGCCAGCGTGTTAAAAAAAAAACATAAATGTAAGTATGTAAACTCATATCAAGTATACGCCGCATAGTTACGAACTTTTAATGATCGAATAAAACCCGCAGACGAGCTACATGCGTCATATTGTTGTAGTTTCCACAGCAGTTGCTCTGAAACTGCGTCAGAGTCGAGCTCAAATGTTGCTTTGAAGTTTTAACATGAACTACAACAAGTTGCACATACGCCATGTTGCATCAAACCAAAGAACTTGTTGTGGCATGTTAGTAACCATTAACATGCCACAACAAGCTGCCTCGCTTTACATTTCTTTTACAGAATGTGAATTTAAGTTTTTGATAAAATCCACAAGAGATTTTCATGACCTTATTAATTTTTTGTTATTCTTTGTTCCAATATCTGGATAAAAAATTAACTTTTTGGCAATACTTATTGTTATTTCTAGATATAAAAGCAATTTAATAAAATAACTATTTTAATAAGGAAACTTACAACTTGTACACGTTGAGGTCCACAGTCTAAGTAAAACTCTATTTGTAAAAAATTAAATTATTTTTCATTTTTAAAATTACTGGATATATATATTTTTATACCCTGAACCCATTAAAAATGGGTAAAAGGGGTATTATGTTTTTGTGCAAAATCCAAATGTATGTAACAGGCAGAAGGAAGCATCTCCGACCCCATAAAGTATATATATTCTTGATCAGCATTAATAGCCGAGTCGATCTAGCCATGTCCGTCTGTCTGTCCGTCCGTCCGTCCGTCCGTCCGTCCGTCCGTCCGTCCGTATGTATGAACGCAAGGATCTCAGAACCTATAAGAGCTAGAGACTTGAGATTTTAGATGAAGGTGCTCCTAGTGCCCGCGCAGATCGAGTTTGTTTCCGATAAACGATAACTTGCCCCGTTTCCAAGTAATCGATAAAAATGTATATCGATATCCTGTTTTTTAAGCAATTTTGGTAAATAATAAGAGCTAGAGTTACCAAACTTGACATGTAGCTTCTAGAAAAGTATATATATATCGATTATCTTTCATTTTATACCTATCGCCACCTCCCCACTACTCTCTATCTATAAGCGCGCGCTGCATTTGGTGTTGGAATATGAGGGTTCAGGGTATCCCCTAGTCGGGAGCTCCCGACTAGAACCTCTTACTTGTTTTAAATTAAAGTTGTACAACAAAAATTATATTAACCAAAAACTCTATATCTCACATAACTAAATTATAATTTTACTGCTCTAAAATGGCAGCAATAATTATATTTCTATTCTGTTTCTAATACATAAAATTGGAAAGCAACAACAAAATAATTAAGTCATTCTGTAAGCTGGCATTCAGGTAAATATTTACGTAAACCATAAATCTGTAAAATTTAATTTTGAGCAAATAAATCAAAGTAAATACACACACACATTCACACTCGTATAAAACAATTTTGTTCTGTATAAAATTTGAGCTCTAATGTTTACATATGACAAACGCTGCTGTAAATACACAAAGAATTTTTCCATAATTTACGAGGCAACTGACAATCAGAATGTCAGACTGCGTTGAAAGTGAAAATAATGTTGCAATATTCAATAAAACGAAAATAGCAGCCAGCTTGGAAAAATCTATGAAAGTCTTTTAGCCACAAACTATTCATAAATAAATGTTGTAAGCCGAACCAAAACACTTGCCACAGTGTTTTTGTAGTATTCGCCTTAAACGTTAATCAATTTGTCACATACATATACAGATATTAAAAACTTGAGTTGACTGTTGAGGTTTAGTTGGAGATTAGCAAAATGTTTGCATAGCTTTAAGTTTTATCAGTCCATCGCAATTGTTGTTGCTGTTGCCCGGCTAAAAGCTGCTATCAGAAGTTAGTTGGTAAGTTTTTGGCTTGTTTGCAAGTCATTAGAAAGAGTTCATTAGGGACACAACATGCTGAATGGTCAGTTAAAATGAGGGGACAGTGTTTGCTAATGGTATCAGCACTTGTCAAAGGATATTCTCATACAGCAAAAGGTTACACTAAGTAAAGGAAAAATAAATTTTTTTTAATATTTATATTTTGTTTAATAAAGATGCGTGAAATCAAAATAGAAAAAGTATAAATGTTATTTTTTTCATAAATTACTTCCATTTTATTTATATTTTATATGTCTAGATAAAACATGTCCCAATCGTGTTTGGGTCAGTTTATTTATACATATATGCAAAAATCCTCTAATAGATCAAACGTAGTTAAATGTTTTTCCACTGGCAACTGGCGTCTAGACTTTATTTTAATCCAACAACATTCTTATTCTTATTGTTTACCCTTTAAACAAGCAATAAAAACATTTGTATAATTTTCCAAGAGCTCATCTTGTTATTAACATCGAATACTGTTAAAAGCCTAAGAAACATTAATTGCAAATATCTTCACACTCAATTTAAGCATACTATATTTGATTTCTGTCTAATCATAAAATTCTGCTCAAAGAACGTGACTTTTGTTTTTATTATATAAAAGTAATGTACTTTGAGTAAGGAATATATTTTAAGATATTTAATATATTGATTCACCTAATAGTTCCAATAGCGTTTGTAAATACATAAAACAACCCACGAAAATAATTGTCATCATCATTGTGACTATTATCATCATCATAACCATCGTTACGAGGCAACCCTTGTGGGCACTGACGCAGTTGCATAACTTGCACAATTTATGCATGAGAGCAGCACAGAGTTAATCCTACAAGACGCCGACGTGCGCTGCCAGACATTCGCAGTGGGCGTGGGGGCGTGGTTTAGTGCTATTGGGCGGGGATGGCAGCTCTATGTTGTTATTTTGAGAAAGCACAACAGCTGAACGGGCATTGTTATTAACACCAAAATGACAAACAAAAACAACCAAATACAACAACAGATGTCTAGTTACATCGACAGATTTAAATTAAATCCATATCGCAAATGTTAAAGTTCATCACAACTCGGGTCCACGGATCGAAAATTATTTAAATTAATGACAGCGTCGCCGACTCTTCTTTTGAAATCGGCTTCAATCTTGCCCTTAAGACAATGAATCATTTAGCCATAAATGGTATTTTACTCTCCACTTCTTTTTGGGTCAATGGAATACTGAAAATCCGACAAATTTAATGGTGCCACAATGAAAAATCACTGCCGCATATGTCGGCCAATAACTGACATTATTGACTGTTAATATCCGAGCAGCTCACAACAATAATGGAGAATGGCATATGACTTCGAGGTCGAAGTGTGCATTCACTTTCATGGAGAGAGTTTCAACGAATAGACTTTAATGAAAAATAAAACATGTACAGCAAAAAAAAAGCTGTTCCTTACCATTAAATATATTGTGGGCCAACTGAAATATATTTTTCAGTGAAATATGTTTTCAACTCCTTTTAATATCTATTTTTTGTTGCTTAAATTCAACTTTAAGCCTTTAATTTTAACAAAACAATTACGAACTTAATTATATTACTAGAAAACTAATTCGATTTTAATATAATAATAAATTATCCTTTAGTATTCGAAAATATGCCTTATATTAGTTGATAATTTATTTATGATTTTGCGTAATTATCATTATTTAAACATATCAATTCTTGGAACTATCGCATTACAATTAATTTATTATAATTCACTGCTTCATTTGCCACATAAAGAAGATGCTCAAACTCTGTGGCAAGCCCATAGTACCCTATTCGGAAGGGCTCTAAAAGCGTTGCAAGTGCAACATTTCAATAACTGAAACGCCAATTAAAATTGTACAATGGGTTCGCGGTGCTCGGTCAGAAAGTTGGCGGGAACTGAATCGCGGCCAGCGACGAATGTCAGTTAAACGAGCAAATAGCCAAAAATAAACACACAAACGGGACATCTGCATCGGCGTGGCGAGTAGACATGCAGCCATGTGTGTGTACATATATATATTTGCCATATATGCATACCTACATACTCATACTTATATATATATATACATATGTATATCTGAATATGTAAAGCCGGCGGCGAGCCAGGAAGCGCACACACAGAGAGGACCTCACCATGCACATCCAGCCATATCCTGATGCATGGCTGATATGCGCTGGTAATTGGTATTGTTTGCCCGAACGCGTGGCCACAGCCGGACAGTGTTGCCACACACACACACACACTCACACACACACGGACACATGCACAACACTCATGCACATTTGCACCTTGACGCCAGATAAAAAGAATACACATGAAAACCAATGTCATGTAAACAGGCCGCAAGTGGGGCAACTGTGCCAGGAGTGTCTGTGTGAAAGAGGGAGGAAGAGAGAGTGGAGGAAGGCCGAGAGTAAGAGAGAGAGAGAGAGAGAGCGGGATAGAGAAAGATTGTGTGTAAAGAGCGGGTAGCACAACATACATTAACAAGCGACTAGCCACTATTAATTCTTCGTTATAAACAAGCTTAAAATGAGATACTATTGTAAAAAGTTGGAAGCTGATAAAAATACGTTTGGCGGAAGCATGTCTTTTATTTTGACGGAAATAATTACTAACCTACGTTTATCATTTTATAAAATTTACTTATGGCAAGCAGGAAAATATTGGGCTTAACTCTAAGCTGTTTTTCAGACTAGGCTTTAAATACACTCTCACATTTGGCCCAAATTATAGCCTGTACACTTAAGTTCACACTATAATCAGACATATAATCAATATTTAAGGCAATTGCAAGCTTATTATAAAAATAAACAGAAATATGAACCAAAAGACAACCTTTAAAATTTCAGAGCTTATAATCTGTCGTGCATTAGTTAAAGTGAAATATAGCACATATCAGAGGGTTGAAAAATTATCAAAAACATGTAATTAATTAAATATTTAATGCAAAGCAATGTTCTAATAAAAAATCATGAAAAATCGACTTCAAGTCTTCAAGTATCCAAGCTAGGTTTTAACATTCCAATCGACATCGTTAACAGAGTCGAACAATTATTTTTTTTAATATAGATTATATGTCCATTTTTGGCAACATTCATATAGAACCAGCTTGTTATATAAGTTATGTGCTTCAAAACTTGAAGATTTTAAAAGCTATCAATTTTCCTTTGATAGCTTATATAAAGCAGAAGCACAGCTACGAGAAGTAAATGTTCAATTTATAAACGCACCTTAAACTAACAATAGTTTGGACCTCAACTACAATCTGTAGCTGGAATTTATGCATATTGAGAGCAGCCAATGCTCTATCTATGCCCCAATCTTGAAACAAAACCAAATCCAACGAAAACTTAGCCACAACACAACACGTTAACTGAGAAAAGCAATTCAACTTTCACGTTCGCATTGTTTGCACAAGCACGAAAAGTTATTAAGATACATAGACGTGATTTTGCATGTTAAGACAACTAAAAAACAAGCAAAGCGAAGACAAAGATGCTGCTGATACACCAGCTCATGCCGCGTTAAATATGTTTATATAGATAGATAGTTAGTAAGTTCGCGGGCACTTTAAGCGCTTTTAATGTGATAAGCTAAAATTTCCATTAGCGTGTCGGTAGAACAAATGTCGCATGCATTAAAGAACTCCTGATTTCAGCAATTCCGCATATCCCTCAGCCTCGCACTCAGACACCAGCTCCAAAATGAGCAACTGCTGCTCGTAGCTATCTCATTGACATGCCTGACAAGAATTGAATTAAAAGTTTTTGTGCAGCGCTTTTCTAAGGACCAGCTGGAAAAATGAAAAATGCGCCGCTTTTCAATTTTCATTGTGGCCAAAAGTTTTGGCCTCGAAACGCGCATTTAAATTGATTTGTAATTCGCGGTTAATTCAGTTGACGCACTTCCCCCCGCACACCACGCCGACATCCCCTGCCACCAGACGTCGTTGGTCATTGCGAGTATTTTTATTCAGTTTTCGCCGTGTTGGTTTTTCCCGTGTTCATATTATTAATGTAATTTGACACTGAATGCCTGACAGCTGCCGCAATTTTAAAAACTTTTTTTCATTTTTTATTTCTTTTGCATGGCAAATGGGCGCTTAATTGATAATCCGTGGGTGAGGGGTTGTGGCGGAATATGTTTGTCATTGTATAAATTAAATATTGATTTAATTGTTAACTTGTCACAAAATCATGATATGCATATTTAAAAACAATCGACATGCGGTTTGTCTAGAAGCTGTTAAGCACGTACAAATTGTATTCACAACATTTTGGGGGATTCCAAAAATATAATGAAATGTTATTAGAAAGTGAATTGACCTGTGGAAGTTATTGTACGCACACTTTAATCCACATTTAAAAATTAAATAACTCCGATCCCATGAAGTTGATGTTCATGTCGATCTAGCCATGCCCGTCTGTCTGTCCGTTCGTCTATCAGATAATTTGCCCCGTTTCCAAGCAAATCTCTGGCGAGAGTCACCAAATTTGACATTTAGCTTAAAGCATAGTAAAATAGTACAAATCAAGGTGTTGGTAAAAAGGTTTACGGGTATCCGCTAGTCAGGCACGCCAGACTAGAGCACTCTTACCTGTTTTACATAATTATTGTAAATAAAAAATTACTAGGAAACCAAAGTTGTCCTAGGAAATATGTTGCAGAACTCTAAAATATTTAAATACATTGGGTATTTTTATACCCTGATTACTCATTGAAAATGGAGTAAAAGGGGTATTATCGATTTTTGTGCAAAATCCAAACTCGATCTGTAACAGGCAGAAGGAAGCATCTCCGCCCCCATAAAGTATATATCTTCTTGATCAGCATTAATAGCCGAGTCGATCTAGCCATGTCCGTCTGTCTGTCCGTCCGTCCGTCCGTCCGTCCGTCCGTCCGTCCGTCCGTCCGTCCGTCCGTCCGTTCGTCCGTACGGACGAACGCAAGGATCTCAGAACCTATAAGAGCTAGAGACTTGAAATTTTAGATGCAGATGCTCGGCTAGTTCCTACGCTGATCGAGTTTGTTTCCGATAATCGATAACTTGCCCTGTTTCCAAGTAATCGATAAAAATGTATATCGATATCCTGTTTTTTAAGCAATTTTGGTAAATAATAAGAGCTAGAGTTACCAAACTTGACATGTTGCTTCTAGAAAAGTACATATATATCGATTATCTTACCCATTTTACACCTATCGCCACCTCCAGGCTACTCTCAATCTACTAGGAGCGCGCTGCATTTGGTGTTGGAATATGAGGGTTGCAGAGTATCCCCTAGTCGGGAGCTCCCGACTAGAACCTCTTACTTGTTCTAATTGACTTCCTGTCAAAACTGTGCTTCGATGAAATATCTACTGGTGTATCAGCTCAGTCTTAATAGCCGCAACATAAATAAATCTTTAAAATGTTTGCTTCTTTGCTAGCGCCCAAAAGACGGCTACAGCTTTTGCAAAGCCTCGAATTATGTTCTTGGCGATGTTGTTGCTGTTGCTGTTGCTGTTGATGCTGTTGCTGTTGTTGCCGTTGATGTTGCTGTTGCAGTCAGGCATTTAATTGATTGATTGCCGTTCGTCTATGTCTGCATCGATTTGCCTGCCGTGATACCACATTCCCCACCCAAAGAGGCTCAACCCACACTCGCTGCAGTCGTTTCATAACCAATGGATTTTCTCTCCGCCTGCCGTTATCAAATCGACTTCGTGGACCCACATAACTGCCATTGTTGTTGTTATTGTTGTTGCTGTTACTGCCAATTAGTGTTGGCGCGTCATGTGTGTGTGTGCGTGTGTGTGTGTGTGTTTGTTCGTGTGGGTGCGTCATCAATTAATTTTTGTATTGTTGTTTTTCTTTTTTGGCACAAAATGTTGCATTTTCTGTGAGTTTTGCTGCTGGGGTTAGGCGCCACGGAGCAGGGTGCCGAGAACAGGGGTCAGGGGTCAAGGGACCGGGGACACTATGGACAGCATGGACAGCGTTATGCGGCATATCGGCTGTAGTTTCAGAGGTAACCATGTTGACTGATTGGTTTTCCGATTCAATTGTTTGGTTGTTTTTGATGGCAATGTGCTCTAAACTAAGTTTTGTTATGTGTTTACCATAAGAGCTGCTGAATTTATATAACTGCCTACATAGATGGGATTTGGTGTCCAACGAGCTATGTGTATACTCTTGTTAAATCAATGATTTAACAATTTAAAGTTGTCAAACATACAACATGATTTATTGTTTTTTTTTTTAAATTTAGCTTCTTTTAATTGCATTTGCAATTCTAACCCAAAGTTCTTACATTTTTAACCCAATGTACTATATCCTTATAATGTACTGCGTATAAATTATAGGATCTTAAAGAATAAGTCGTTCTTAATAATTATTAATAAATCGGTTGGGATTTACGAAAGTTATAACAAATATAGCCACCCAACCAAAACATTTCGAAATTTTGTGCAATTTTAATATATATATAACTGATTTGGTTTTAGGAGCCTCCAATCTAGTAAAAATTGTCGGTTTTTCTATTTCTATCTATAATTCTACTGCATAGTGTAGCTTTAATTATTATTCTTATTGTTATTTTGTATTATTTATTTGTCCTCTTTTAGGTTTCACAGCTTTTTACACTGATTATATCAAAGCACTGACGCGAGCCTGAAAGCTCACTTTTCAGCCAGGTCATTTAGACAACTCTTTCATCAAGGTTGGCCTTCATTAATTGATTTTGCCATTATAGTTATTAGATTTAATTGCATGTACATAAATCAAATAAAACAAATAAGTATAACTAATAAATCTAATCGCAATTAACCCATGAAATAGATCCAGGCGTATATAATCCGTCTGACGTGATAGTTGGAAACTCAGTTTCGGTTTTATTGCATAAGCGAAAAGTTCTTCATAAAAAAATGTGGAAAAAAGTGATAATCGCTCTATTCCTGTGGACTTTCATGGCTGCACAGCATGGTGAGAGCTTAGAGTATAATTACAAGGATTTTCTCAACAAAATCCACAAATTTAGGTAATGCGCTGACCTGTTACAGTTGCGATTCTGTCGAGTCCTGTCGCACCGCCAACACTCAAGAGTGCAGCAATGAAACAGCCTTGGAAAACAACGCGAAGTTGAGCACCATTTTCCAGGATCTGCCATATGTCAATAATAACAGCTATTTCGAGTGCTTCAACCTCACCTATATATGTAAGTTGGAATCGTTGTTGCATTTTAGTGAAAATATTTTAAGTGGCTTTCACTCGCAGCCGCAGCCAATCGTACTTTGACTGAACTACGCGGCTGCATTTTCCCGGAAGTCAAAGTCTGCGATCAGTTCCCATTGACGTCCTACTTTGGCTACAACTTTTGCTACACCTGTAATTGGAACTATTGCAATCGGAATCCAGCGGGCACTTTTAGCAAGAGCACCTTTACCATTATAGCCTCAGCTATAACTCTGCTCTTCACCAAACGATTGCGTTAGCATAGCTGATTATTATAGAATGTGCAACGGTATAGCTGAGCTGTCATAAATCTAACAATTCGATTACTATTTAGATTAGTCTCAACGCTAAGGTAAAAGTTTTTCGATTGAGCTGAACTAATAAAAGAAACTATCTGTATATGTGCATCTGTTTTTCTGACTATTTGATGATTAACGTACAGCCCAAAAAGTAGACGCTTGGCTGAAGCTGAATGGTGTTTTGGCAATCCCACACGAAAGTGTGGAATACGATTGTATAAGACTTTTGTGTTAACCATCTGATCGAGTCAAGTCCATTTGAGAGGTCTTGCACAATGGAGATCAAAGGTGAAGGCGATAGTAGAATTTTTAGTTTAAAATATGTAAGTGTTTACGTAAAATATAAAGCTGAAATTAAAAAATTTACCCTAGAATCAATAGAATCGACTATGAGTTTCTATTTGGTGTTATCTCAGCAAAATACGTTTTTAAGAAATTTTGATATATTCTTTTATTTCATATATATTTTTGGACGCTTATGGAATAGTCATTCAGAACGACTGTAAATGTTGGCGATGAATACAAGCCCATGCACATAGCGATAGAAACGGACTACAATAGGTAAAATACTCCTCACTTTTTCGTATACGAAGATAGCTCCTGTCTAGTAAGTCAAAAATTATTAACTATCAGCAAAACTACCGATTATGAAATCTTATCTTATTCAGTTAAATTCACAGGTTTGTTTATTTGTTACTAGCGAGCGAGGACATCATTTTTCCACCGAATTCTCTGAGCATAAAGACTTATAAAATTGTGGAAACTTAAACTTATAGAGTATTTATAGAAAACAAAAGCAGAATGTATCGGGCATTTGATATTTGTCTGCAAGTGTAATAAGTGTTCGGTATCCCGAAAAAGGAAAAATCTTAGATTGTATATATGCACAAGCCCTTAGCCAATTTAAAATTGGCTAACAATGTGTAATAGTTTTGTGCAAATGCAAGAACCAAACAGAAGGAACCATCTGCGACCCCAAAAGGCATACATACTCTTGGTCAGCATCAACAGTCGAGTTGATTTAGCCATGTTCGTCTGTAAGTTCGTCCTTACTTCTGTATTAACGCGTGGATCTCAGACACTAAAATAATATTTTGAAACTATCATGAATACCACCGATAGTCCACTACGGTTTACAAAATCGAGTATAGGGTATTTTCAGATTAGATTTCTAACCTTTTGTGTGTTACATTTATTTGCACACAGATTTACCCCTTTTTTATACCCTGAACCCATTGAAAATGGGTAAGAAGGGTATATTGTATTTGTGCAAAATGCAAATGTATGTAACAGGCAGAAGGAAGCATCTTCGACCCCATAAAGTATATATATTCTTGATCAGCATCAATAGCCGAGTCGATCTAGCCATGTCCGTCTGTCTATCCGTCCATCCGTCCGTCCGTGTACATACATTTGCATTTTGCACAAATACAATATACCCCAATAGAATCGCACAATTGTTAGTGTAAATAACACCAAAATGCCAGATAGTGCTTGCCAATTCAGTATTGTTTTTATACCCTTTTGCGGGTATTATAATTTTGTCATGAAATGTGTACAGCACAGGAAACATCTTTAAATAAATATATATTTTTGATCAGTCTAAACAGTCAAGTTGATATAGACACGTCCATTTTCCTTTAAACTTTGCATAGGTCCGTCTTTCTGTTGCAGGCAGTACATACGTCAGAACTGATCGGGCCGGAAAACTATACTCACTATGCTCCTCGTATTTATACAAACTTTTTTCAACATCGGACCATATAAAGTTGCCATAGAAACGATCGGTCGAAATGTGGGTT
The DNA here is from genome assembly GCA_035045725.1 of Drosophila ezoana. Taxonomy (NCBI): domain Eukaryota; kingdom Metazoa; phylum Arthropoda; class Insecta; order Diptera; family Drosophilidae; genus Drosophila; species Drosophila ezoana. Next base: position 7,501,976 of record JAWNOU010000005.1, read on the forward strand.
CTTATATGGCAAAATATTATATTTTCCAAAGAATTATCATCAAACTCAACTTTTTTGAGCTGCACTATTCTTACAGTCTGCAAACGTATAGAAGGGTATTTAATCTTCGGCGTGCCGAAGAAATTCTTATTTCCTCGTTGTATTATTCTTTATTATACGTGCGCGGTACATCGCTTCACCGTGACCTGAAATTGGAAATTGCCGAGCTCCAAATCAGCCGCCTCACTAGCCGATAGAGAGATCGGCTGAAATCACATGCGAGCAGACTCGACGGACCTCTTTCTGCAGCTCGTCCCATCACCCGGCCGAAGAGCGACAACACCTTACACTGCTGCAGAACTAAAAACACTTATCAATAAAATTGTTTCCATATGATAAGGTGTAGCCCATATACACAAGCCATACATGTTATGTTATAGCCAAAATTGCTGGCTGATTCTTGGCAATACAAATAAAATATATAAATAAAAAAATATAAAAATTATACAACATATAATAAATAAAGAAGAAGGTAGATGCCTGTATCTTGTAGCTGGCTTAAACTGAGTTTTTTTGAAATGTATTATTATTTAATAGATAGCCCCAAAAAATATTTAGCAAGTGTATTTGCAAGTCGAGAAAGATAGATAATACGACTTTGTGCTTTACCTTGAATTAGCGCTCGCATTCCGTGAAGATAAGCTTCTTGATTAACCAAGCCATGATATTAACCAACGCCTGATTTAAAACCACACAGTATAAGGAAAGTCAGTTCAGTTGCAAACATTAAGTGCCCGAGAGAGCTTCACAAGTCTACAGAATGTATATGAAAACTTTGATAATAAGCGTAGTGATTGCTCTCACCTGTGTGCAGTTGGGTGAGTAAATTGATTAATGCAGATATGTTTCTGGAACTAACTAATGGAAGCTATCCAATAAAGCCAACTCCTTGACGTGTTACACCTGCACCAACGCAGCTGATTGCAAGAAACCAAGGAAAACCACCTGCTCCAATGCTGCTGCCAGTGAGACGAGCAGCTTTTTAGAAGTTTATCATCAAAATGTACGCAACCTAAGTAGCTACAGATTCGATTGTCTTGCTCTTAAGTATACCTATGCGAATAGTGAGTATATGTGAATGCCAGACTTTAAGCAGCGTTGTTCATATTGTATTTATCAATGCAGATAACTCAGTGGCTCATCAACTACATGGATGTGTTCATCCAGACTTGAGCGCCTGTACTTTGGCTCTTAAGCCCCAATATTCAAATAGCTGGCGTAAGGCAAGGTGCACCATCTGCTCTGGCGACAAGTGCAACAAGAATCCAGCTGGTAAGCTGAGCAGCAGTGTCTACACAATTGCGGCCACAGTGATGTCTCTAATGCTGGCCAAGATCTATGCCTAAAATTGTGGAAATTCAAGGTCTAATATTCTATAGCCTATTACTCCATTTGTCAATATTGTATAGAAGTTGCCTGACCATCTCACAACTGGCTTATCAAGTGTTGAATATTTTAGTCGACTGCTCGATAAGATTATGCGGCTGCGGAACCAAAAGAATTGATGTCGAATAAAACGCTCTTCGGTTAAATGATTTCACAATAGTGAGTAAGCTGGCTATTAATGTTTTGATTAGGGGGTTCCTTTTAAATGCTCTGCAATTTAATAGCTACCTCTTAGAGATAAAGAAAAATTATTGCTTAACAACAGCAAATAAAGTTTGTAAATCATAAACAAAAAGGCTGCAATTAAAATTCAATTAAAGTGAAAAATAACTTCTTATGACGGGTTAAACGACATTAAATCAAGTATATTTGAATACAACTAATTTTGTACACATTGAATGACTATTTAATGAGAAATTGCTGACTATAGTTTTTATTTTGTAGAGACTCAAGTAGATTTAATAATCTAGCTTTCATTTTGTTAATCCGCTTGATACTTATTGCTGATAAAAAACCATGCATATTAAAACAATTTGTTGAATTTAACTCCCACGCTCACTTAAGCTATCAAGCAAACAAACTCCTTGAAGCACAATCAATAGGAACAGAATCAATCGCTTAAGCATGTTGTGCATCTGAGATTTCAGCTACAACTAATTGAAGGCTGCGGATAATCTACTTTTATATAGTTTGCCACTTTGTGCTTTGTCTATTTATTCAAATGTCTAAGTAATAGAGCTGGTTAAATAGATACACTTTCATCAATATAACAAAGCAGAAGTTCTGGGAAATATGTGGGATATTAAAAAACTGCAATTGCATGCCTATCACCCATTGAGAACGGCTCGAGAGGGTATAATAGTTTTGTGCAAGCGAATGTAGCACGCAAATAGAAGCATAAGAGTTGCTTTCCATAAAACATATATCAATCAAGCCATATCTGTCTGCCTGTCCGATCATTTGTCCATATCTATTAACGCGTCGATCGCAGCCCCGTTAAAGCTATGTATTGTCCTTCAATTGTCGTTCAATGTGTTCCCTGGACGCGGGGAGTATTGTTACCATTGAGACTAGTGAAGTATTGAATTTAAATCAATGAAAAACAAGTTAGACTGCTCTAGTAAGGAGTTCCCGACTAGGGGATACCCTGAACCATCTTTACCCATTTATTTTAAGATCATTCAACACGATGACTCGGGCATTTCCAGGTGATTTAACAATTGTGTTCTCACCCAATTATTTCAATGCTTTATAAGAATCATGAATTTATGTTGTTTATTTTGATCAAATAAAATAACATGCATTTTGCAGGGCTATTGCTGAACCTATAATGGGAAAGGTGATCTTGCTTGGAATTGCAGCCGGGTCGCGATTGCATTTCTTCCTAATCGCAACTGTGGCAGCTCTCGGCCCAACTACTGTTGTTGTTTGCGTTCAGGTTTTTCGTGACAATTTAATTTTCAATTCAAAAGCAATTCCTATCAAAACTTTAAGCCCATATAAGCCATAAGCAATAGAGAATAAATGAGCTTCGCCCGCATTTGAATAGCAATTTTCAACTAATCGATATTGGCACCACCAGAACTACTTTTCAACAATTCTATATACTATATATTGGAGATAGACTTAATTTATACGACCAATAAAAATAAGATAAGGCTATCAGTACTTTGCAGTTGGTTGACTTATCGAAGATAAAAAGGGCTGGACATTTAGCTGAATATCAAACACTCTACCCACTGAAGTTGAACTAAATGAATAAACCAAAACAACAATAATAATAATAAGAATAATAATAATAACAATCAATATAATAGTAAAATGCACGATTCCTTGCATAGAATTTACAAAACTGATCACTGATCAAAACAATTTTTAAGCAAAAAGAACTGCACAATCTTGTGCTTTTAATGCAACCTTCAATAAATCTCAAAAATTGTTTCTATTAAATCTGTACATCTACAATATTTCTACAAAATGAGTTTTACGGTGATATATAAAGCCAGAACATGAATTGAATTGACAATGTTTTTGATTATGGCGACTGTTTAGTCTTTATTTATTTACACAATATTACATTCTTCGGACCAAATAATTTTTATAAATACTGAATTTAAAAAAATTATTTGGTTTAAATACAGAATTTAACAAAATTATTTGGTCAAGGAGGAACAGAGTAGATTCATGTCTAATATGTTCCTCATTAACCAACCATAAATTCAGTATGTTTTTTATAATGTTATGGGTTCGATTAATAAATATGTGGATTGTGAAATTGCTACAGCTTCTATACGGCAAATTTGACCAGGATCAGAGTAATAGCTGAAGCCATAATGGTATAGCTGCTTTTGCTAAAAGTGGCCGCCGGACTGCGATTGCATTTGTCCCAATCACAGAAGCTGCAGCCCTTGCTCCAGGTACTGGTCTGAGTTGCATTTACGTTCAGTTCACACACCGGAATTGCGGGATGATAGCAGCCCAGATATTCATGAGTCTTGCTTAGGTCTGTAAATCAAATAACTAGTAGAAGCAGCCCGAAAGACACCTTTTTCAAATCATAACATACTTGATTGAAAGTAATATGTGAGGTTCATGCACTTGAAGCTATGGCTTCCATTCACGGTGGGCACATTACTGTGGATGGTGTTCAACCAGCGGCTGGTGGCGTCGGCTGTTGTATTACTGCAGACTTGGGTGCCGGGATTGCGACAGTTGTCGGGGGAGTCGCAGCTGTAGCAGGTCAAGCTGTTTACTGATGGGTTTGATGTGATTAGTGAATTCCGTGATTTGAGCACAGATCGTGTTTAACTCTCACCAAACTGTAGGCTTGCAAAGGCTGCTAGCACTAGACCAAAAATTAGCTTCGTCCACATTTTGTTCAACACTACTTTCAGCTAATCGAGTTACTGAACAACTAAACCGTTCGAACCATTATCAGGTGTATTTTGTAGGTACTTTACCCACATTAATGTTACACAAAAGCACATTTAACAATATAATAAAGATAAGAGGTGTTATTGGGTTAATCGATAAGCTTAGTCAAATAAAAAAGTGACACAACATCCCTAGCTATAAAATACTCTACATGGGTACTTTAAAATAAGCAACTAATATGATAGATTTATAGAGTCAATATATATTAAGCTTTTAATTAATAGTTAAGCACTTTTAAAGTTTCCAAAAAGAAAAGACAAAAGACATATTCGATATTTATTTAAACTTCCTTGTGCGTACAATTTATTTCAAACACATTGAGATATTTTGAGCTGCAACCGCAAACTTTCTTTATATTATATGTATCATGTAATATAAAGAAATAGATATAGTTGTGGGCTGGTAAAAAAAAAAACTATAAAAATAAGCATGTCGCAAATTATAAATTATTTTTAGCATCCAACATCACAAAATTAACGAACTTCTTCTAGAATACATAAAAAATATATTGTGTATAATTTATAAATATTTATGCATTATGAATTTGAACAAAAAACTGCATCCACTAAACTTTTCACGCCCCTTTATACCAAGTAGAAATGTAATTTCCAAAAAGTGTAAAACATCATATTTTTATTTAGTAGGATTGAAATGAAATATTTTTATGTAGCTTTAGATGAATTTAAAGCTGCTATCTAATAGTTGATAAGTAATTTTATTTAAAATGAAATTTAGCGTGGAGTTATTTTCGTGTTAACAGAATTAAGATAAATAAAAAGAAATAAATGAGGATTCACATATATCCCAATCTATCTAAAAAGCTCTTTTGGGTAGCTAATTTTGAATTACTTTAAAGTTCATATGAGGCTGCAAAAGAAAACTACGGAGTTTAAATCAAATATTTTGTAGTTTTTACAAATAATTGACCAATAGAAAACAAATAGGATATGCAAATATATTTACTATCAAAGATACTATTGAGGAAAAAAAAATTTGCAATTGCAAACACGTCTTAATGCCTAAGCCCAATCCAACGCATTTGTCATAACAAATAAACAAAGAGAAAAGGAATAAAACAAAAATAGGAACGGGGGACAATGTTTCAAAAATTGAAAAGCATATATCAGCATCCTGGCCATTGCCAGGACATGTCACGCATAACTAAATACAAAAGAAAAAGGAGAGAGCCACAGAAACAGTTGCAGGATGCGAAAAACAACAAGAAGCACAAGCTTCTGTCAAGGATACGTAAGGGATATTAAATGACAGGACAAATGGCAAATGCCCCACTACATAGCCCAGTCCCTCTCCCTCTCCCTGTCCCTGTCCCTCTCTCTGCCACCATCCCTGTCCCTGGACATGCCCATTGCCCAGCCTCCAACTGCGACAGAGTGGCAGGTACTCGAAGGTAAACGAAAAGCGCAAATCCTGTGAACAATAACAGGAGACAAACAACAAATGGCTGCGGGTTAGATTTATAAAAATATGTTTGTGTGCATGTATATATATATATATCATGTGTACGACAATAGGTAAACAACAAAATTACAATATGCTTTTTTAAAAATTAGAAAAACAACGTGCAACAGTCAAGGCGAGGCGAGGCAAGCCACTCGCCTGACAGGACAATAATATTGTGATGCCCACGATAAGCAACTCCGTCTGGGTAAGGATTGGGAAGTGGGGGATTCAAAGAGGCAACCCAAAGATAAACATAAGCACAGACATGAGACGGGCGGAAAAAAGTCGCTGGGGCGCTTTTGCCTGGCTGACAGTTGAGTTACATTTTTGGGTAGGACGTATTGTGGCGTGGCAGATACACGTTGCAACAAACACGAGTGCTATGCGAGCCTTGTCGTTGTCTTGTACTGCGGAACTAGCTAGATTCCTTGTGCATTGCATTAATTTTCAGGTCACGTATCCTTTTTAATCCTGACAAGAATATTATTTCCATAAAAAATGGCACGCAGCTAGCGTAAGCGCGCGGCCTCCACGGGCGGCATCATCTACGAAATCGTTTCGAGCATCAAGCATACGACACGTATGCCACAGCCGAATCATAGACAAGCAGCAGGCAGAGCGACACATGTATTTAATTTTATTTCAAATATATACCACACACAAAACATATATTCGAATTAAAGCATTAACAGGACGGCCTAGTGATGGCTTAAAGCTCAGCGAGTAACTTAAGGCAGCGATTGTCAACGCTGCGTATGCGTAATGTGCGACACTTGCGGCTTAAAGGATATTGTGTGTATTCTGTCGCAATACGGCAACACTCACAACACATCCTTGTTTCTCGTTGTTAAATAAGCTGCAAATGGCTGCTGAGAGAAGGATCGAACACTGACTTTAATTTGTAGCAGCCGCAAATTTAAGCTGAAACTAAAACAAAAAAAATAATAATAAATTCGATAAAACGAGAAAGTCCACAAATAGTTGACTAACTGAAGAATAATACCCTTAAAAACATTTTTCGGCTGTTGAGACTGATCAAAAAGATATATTTTTTAGCATCGAAGTTGTCTCCTTTTATACGTTACACACTCCATGAAAAAGTTAAAATTCCCCTTTACAAGGTATTCGCTGTATTCGAGTGTGCTCGACTGTAAAATACCCTTCAATTAAATATTTATATTATCAGTTACACGCTCAAGTCATAAGGCTTTAGGTTTTAAAATGCGTTTAATTTAATTTTTGCACGAATAAAAAAACGTACGCAAACTGTGAAAAATTCTTAACCTGTGTAAACTACATTCAAAATTTGGTTTATTTTGCTCTTACCTTATCGATCTTATCTTATCGATCTTCTGGAAATATGACGAGAAATCGATAAAATACCCGGGCAGACGCAATGAAACTTACTAACCGGAACTGTAATATATCTGTATGTAGCCACCTAACTAATTCTGATTCATACTTGTGTTGGTGCCAATGAAAACAAGAGGCGACAAAAATGGCAATATCGTTATATAAAAAGGCAGCAAAAAAAAAATTAATCTTTGAGAGATAATTTGAAAAGAATTTGTGAAAAATTATCAGTGCTTAAAATTACGAAGAGTTGGATTTGATTGCTTACATTACATTTAATTTAAGCTTCAATATTGACAGGGGACACAAAATGTAATAAAAATATACACATACCCTGTTCTATTTGTTTTAAATAAAACAGTTTTAGTCTCATTGTTTGCCATTATCTATATCTTGCACAGTTAAAGGGATAGAACATTTGAATCTAAAAAAAGATCAATTATGACCGCCTAACTGCGATCGATTCTTAATTGTTTCAGTATTGCTTTTGGACACCATGTAAAAGAAGTGGACTTTTGACATGCACTGTAATTGCTTATGAGCAATGCACATATAGAATGTATTTATTGATAAAAGATATATATAATCTAATCAAAACAAAGAAAACAAAGTCAATTTGTTTGTACTTAAAGCTAACCATAAGAGACATTTCCTGTGACTGACTACCAGACAAATTAACTACAACGAGAATCGAGTTGTGGCCGTACTTAAGCCGCTGCCTGCTGCTGTCTTAAGTTTTAGTGGCCTCTTGTATCCTCTTCGGCATTGTCAAGGATTGCTCTATATTCCGAACTAATACCAAAGGACATAGAAAATGTAAAATTTGTTTGTTTTCTGCATTGATGTTGAAAGTTTTTGCAGCTGTTGCAGACAATGTACGAGAGTCTTCGTCTTCGTTTTTCCTCTCCACATCTAACCATGGCATACTGGCTGGCTTATTATTACAGTTTGTCGATTTGTTTGTATTGCAGTCGACATTGTTGTTCTGTCACAGCAACAGGGGCAACAACAATAAAGTTGTGTTTGCCTGTGTGCGTGCGTGTGTGTGTGTGTGTGTGTGTGTGTGCATACCCAGCTGGCCAAGTGGCAGGAACCAATCGATTGTGATAAATTATTTGCAGCTATTGTGATTTGTAATGTTGGCAAATGTTTGACAAAAAACGGAAGCCCTATCAACAGCAAACTATTCGATAATGCCAAAGTTTGGCTTTGAAATATTGAAAAAATAATAATATTTTAATGCTGTAGACCGCTCGAATCAAACTATTAGAAACCTAGCTTGATCAACAATGCCTAACAGCTTATCTAATGCAGCTGTTTAGAAGAACCAAAGACAATATTAGTCCTAAGGTGAATAACGCCCATCAGTTTGTATGTGAGGCAATATTTCTAGTGTGGCTTTTCAAGTGGCTTTTCGCACACAAACCTAGTGGGTTTTTACCACCAAAAGCTGCACGAGCGAATGCCAAAGTCACGGCTTGTTGATGTTGACACGAACTAGGAAGTTAGTCGCCAACCTGTCTTCGGCAAAGCTGGCCGATGCCGATCTGCGTTGTTCGGCACACCAAAGATTTAATGCCCATTTAATGACAAAATGTTAATAACCTCTACTAGGGTATAAAAAGCTTAGCTCTTATGATCGACGCTTACTGCAGGAAATGTATGCTTTTATGAAATATATAGTCCTCTAGTTAATATTGCTAAATTGTAAAGGCTAATTTCAGATTATTACAATTGTACATGAGATAATGAGATAGCCTACCTTCTGACACATGAACTGCCTACAAGTTTAATGACGATATAGAGATGGGGTAGCCATATCGACCGCCAGTTGGTACTGACCACTGATGAATATATACTTTATAGGTTATCAAGATAATTCGGAAGACTGTTCGCATAGTTTTGTTCGTTATGAACTTGTCTTGTTTTCGATTTTTAATATACCCTGGTACAGACATATTTCAGAAAGGTCGGACTATAAACTTTTTGTACGACTAATTGTTTCTTATGGCAGCTTGGAGCTGGGATCAGGGTATTATTTTTTTGTATTGTCGGTAAAGAACTTTCTTATCGCAGCTGATAACATATCGCCAGGTATTTCTTATATCTTTCAGTATACGTTTGAAGCTGACAGAGACATGACTGCAATCCAATTAAATGGACTTGTTTTCGAAGAGGTAAGACTATTTAAAGTAAATTTTAAAAAGGTTCATTTTTGTAAGAGTGATCATTTTTTAGAAAATTGGAGGAGGCTGGTATGGTCTTGTCCGGAAAGGAGCATATAATGGCAATCTGGTAGCTATTAAAACCATTAGAGGGAATAACGAAACGGAGGATTTTAAACGCGAAGTCATGTACTGGTCGAAGATAAAGCACAAGAACATCATTACATTATTTGGGACAGCGATCGACAAATATGAGACCCACTTGGTTATGGAATATGCAGAGGGCGGAACCCTGGACGCCTTCTTGCATACAAGCAATACTCCATATACAGTTGCAGAAGGTATAAGCTGGTTACGTCAGGCTGCGGAGGTATATGATACATATATATACATATATATTAATCACATTGCATGAAAACTTTTATTATTCATGTTTTATTTACAGGCACTCGCTTATCTACATGGGCTATCGAACAATTCAGTGATTCATCGTAATGTGAAGCCTCTCAATATGTTGTTAGACGGCACAAGAAGGACGTTGAAAATTTGTGATTTTGGGCTTGTGAGAAATTTGCAATCCCAAATGACAAATCTGAAGGGTACCTGCTTGTATATGGCACCCGAGGTTCATATATCACATATTGTCGAGTATATATATCATTTCAATTAACGCACCTTACGACACACAGGTTTTCAATGGTAGGCGATACACTGAGAAATGTGATGTATATAGCATGGGCATTACAATCTGGGAAGTTCTGTCGCGTATGATGCCATACCATGAACAACACGAGCTTGGACATGTTCAACTCTTAAGGCTAATTGATCAAGGTATGTTCAAAAGTTACATGCGTATGCATATAGATGTTAGAGAATAACATTACCATTAACATATCAATTAATGCAGGTTTACGGCCCTCACTAAATGATTTAATTTTTGAGTGTCCCGAGCAAATAATAACTCTGATGCTGGAATGTTGGGATAAAAGCCCTGATATGCGTCCCTCTATGCAGGGTATTGTTGACATCTTGATATCAAATGAATAAATCCTGAAGTGAGTTGGGGTGAAGCAGATATTGATTTGATTACTTTTAAAAGCGAACAAATTATAACTTCACTATTCTCGACCGTGTTGCGCTCTACTGGGATGTGGCCAAGTTACATTTAGCCAGTGCGTGTTGTAAACACACGGCCCGCCCCATCTAAACTCATAATGAAATAAATTTGAAATGATTTCTTTCAGTCTAATTGATCAATGTACATAACAAATGAAGAGTACTTTCATTAGCCGAACTGAAATATGAAACAGCTGCTCGCACGCCGGACCATCCATTCATCATCTGCACTTCGAGACACTTCTGCGAACAAGTTTCAACTATCGTAATTGACCCGGAAATAGCTTAAAGCCAAATATTTGCACAGCATGTCAGTTGAGTGGGTGGGAAAGGGAAAGACGTGGGCATCGAGACAGGGGCCATTGCCTGCTATCAATAACTGCAAGGCATTGCTACAGACAGTCACGCCCACGGCCCCAGAAACACCAATACAAGTACACTTAATGATTGGCCCAAAGCAAATGGAAGTGCAAAAGATGAAAACAAATATTTCCATAGCATATGCAAAGTGAACAGATACAGATACTGATACGAGTATTGGATGCGAATGTAGAAGCGAGTAGGTTATCATAAGTTTCCAGTGTCAACTATCATAGTCCTTGTTTTTCAGGCGCCCATTCAATTTTGTTCTTTTCCTCTTTTTTTTCTACTCCACACTAATTGCAGATAAAACGGTCCCAATTGGCGCAAGGCTGCAGCTTCTCAGTTTCACTTCCATTTTCTATTGCCGTTACCTATTACCAATTCAGTAGTCAGGAGCCAATTGATGGGGCGTGTCGGCAGAGTGTCTTGTGGCTATATTGTCAAAGCATTTAGCGATGTGCTTCGATATGAACACAGAGCAAAGTGTTAAAGAATGTATGTATGTATGTGTGTGTGTGTGTGTGTGTGTGTGTGTGTGTGTGTGAGTGGTGTGTGAGTGGATGTGCGTGTATGTCTGGACCATGTCCTGTGACTTGGCTCATTGCAATTTTGCACGTGAACTTGTTAAGAGCAAAAACAACGTTGGGCAAGACATGAAACTGCAAATTGAACGCTTATTGCCATGAAAAACAAGTAAAGGTGCTCGAGTCGGGAGTGCCCGACCTGCAGCCAGTGCCGAGCGGTCGCAACAAATACACACAAGCGCAATATATCGAACTTTTAGGGCATGGGGACCTCCCACAAAACAGTCTAGATGTCTTAAAATCGATATTTATCGAAATTATAAAAAAATCAATATAATAACACGATAACATACCGTAATTCATATTTTGAATTTCAAGTCTCTGTTACGAACAGTCGCCGATGCGTTTATATAAACGGATAAACAAGTTTACATGCTTAGATCGGCTCAGCTCGTCGGCCTGATCAAGAGTTTCTTATGAAGTCCAAGATGCCTCCCTTTACCTACTAGGTACACTTACACAAACCCATTATACCCTTTCATACACATTCTCAATCTATACAGGGATTAAATAAAAAAAAAAGAAGCAACTACAAAGGGAAACACACACAAGCAATGTTCAACTAATGAATCGATATTCTGTATAATCGAATGCTGACTGACTTTGTCACATTTACAAAAATAAAAGCATTTATATGAAACTAAAGTGAAAGATTGTCGCATAAATTAGAGTTCCAACTGTGCTGTAATAAAAATGAATGCTATTTTTGTAATTTGTAAAAAAAAAATTAATAATAATAGATAAGAGGTGTGGAAAAATCGAAAGTGGGCCCAAAAAAATAAAAGCCCAGAAAACACAAAAAAACAAAACTTGGACACTACCGATATTGCCATTGATATTTTGACACCTCTACTATAAAGTATACTCAAGTAAAAATGTAATTAAATAATGCAAAAATTAATTAACTTTTATGTACATGCCTTACTGTGAGATTGTCAACGTGGTAAATAGTTTTAATACATTTTTAAAGGGAGATGCCAAATAAATTGATTTCGAAACAAAACATTTGCAACTTTGCCTTTTTTAATCGCCTACTGGCTTTTTACACACACGTATCACTGTAAATGAAATCATTGCTTAAATTTATGAGAAACTCTTAGAAAGGCGACATTTAGTAGAGAGCAGTTGAGACAGACAAGGCGGTAGCTGAATTCTAGAGGGATATATAGATTTTTTTGAGTTGCGCGCCTTGAAGCGGTTTTCATAGCAGCGAGCTTGGTGCTGCCTCTCAGCAGTGCTGCCCATTTGCAGTGCTGCCCATTAGCTATTTCAATTTGAATGGTTCAACATATCGAATTTGTCTCAACATTTCTTTGGGTCAAGCTTGGCTATAATTTGAACAATTTGAAATTGATTTTAGGCTTAGACTGATGAAATAAAGGAAAGGAGAGCCACATCGTCCTTTTTTTAATGAAGAGCACTTGCATTTGGAAAAGTTGACTTTATTTAAACAAAATTAAACTCCACTAACAGAAACAATCCAATCCCTGACTGCCGCTACTCTGGAATATACACCTGGGTATTCGGGCTTCGCACAGCCAAATCCCCACGAAACGACGCCCCACAGTTTGCCATGGGCAGCCAGCGGACCACCCGAATCCCCTTGGCACGCATCCTTGCCGCCCTCCTGCAGACCCGCGCACAACATACGATCCGTAATATTACCAAAATTATCGTAGGCCAACGCGCACTGCGTCTGATTTACCTTGGGCACGGTAACGGCGCGCAGCACATCCGCAGGTTCCTGCGCACTTTGGGTGTTGCCCCAGCCCGTAATGGTGACGGGCGTCCCATCCGGAATGTCTTCATTCTGCTTGGGCAACTGCACAAACGCCTGCGTTATATTTGTGGCATTATACTGGACCAGCTCCAGCAGCGCAAAGTCATAGTCAATAATGTGGGGATCGTACTTGGGATGACGATGAACGCGCTGAATGTCCGCCAGGACTCCGCCGCTATCCTTGCGCGTGGCACCAATGCGCACTCGAAGGGATTGCACGCTGGCGTTCTCGACACAGTGGGCAGCAGTCAGTGCCCAGCCGTCAGCTATCAACGAGCCGCCACACATGTGATAATTGCGCTGGAGCGATATTTGATATGGATAATCCTCTATGGTCACCTCAATGCCACCCACAATGCGTCCATCCAGTCGCAGTTGTGGCGGCGGCGGCGGCGGCACAGCCAAGCAGCCGATGCAGGCCAACAGTAGCGGTAGGAGCAGCGTCTTCCGACTATGCAACATCTTTAGTTCCGAGTGGGTTAGTGGTACGCCAACTCAACTGGCGCCGAGCTTATATACGAAGCCAATGGGTTATCAATCGTTTGTTTGTCAGGGTCAATCACATAGCGAAGGTATCCACTTGGCCTAGTTAATCCGTCGCCGATACTCGTAAAATTTATTGCCCACAGACGATGTCGTCGTCATCGACAATGTTATCTAAGATCAAATTATTTGACTAATATTGTTATACTTCAACTATCATCAGCATTAAAAGGTTGGAAAATGTGTCCTTAAAAACCAAGTGGCTTAAGCTGATGGAAAGCTCCCAAAATCAGATAGAACCCATGTATTCAATTTTCAATATATTAGCCTAAATAGATATCTAGATAACTTTATGTTCTTTGCTGACTATTTGTTTTTAAGCCAATATTTTCAATAAGAGCTATATGATATAGAGATTCGAATCAGTCAAAAGAATTGTTTGCCACAGAAAATGGGCCTGCGTTTGGTTTCTTGAAGATTTAAAATTGAGACTTGTTTTCAGGGAAATAATCGACTAATCGACTCGACTGTTGGATATGCTCAAGAATATATATACGTTGTGGGCCCCATTTCCTTTTAAAATTTTTCTTTTGAATTATATGTATTGAATATTGTATATTATGGAGATTTTGGCAAAAGTGGATGTCTAAATAGATACTTACTACTTGTCATTAATGAATTTGTGGAACTTGAACTTGATCAATAGCTGATTTGCGGATACAAAAATGTAGGAACCATTGCATTTGGTAGCGAGAAGAGAGAGAAGAGAAGAGAAGAGACTTTCTCTAATATGTTTCTAGTGCACTTTGCTCATTACAAATGGATTAAATGTGTGTAGAAGCCTGTAATCGTATTTAATGAGCAGAGTAAATTGACCTGCTTCTTACATAGTTCACTCTATATTCTTTTTCTGAGATTACGCCGAAAAAAAATATGTTTCACGAAAAGCTGCAAGCATTGGTCTTTTTATACCCTGAACCCATTAAATATGGGTAAAAAGGGTATATTGTATTTGTGCAAAATGCAAATGTATGTAACAGGCAGAAGGAAGCATCTCCGACCCCATAAAGTATATATATTCTTGATCAGCATCAATAGCCGAGTCGATCTAGCCATGTCCGTCTGTCTGTCCGTCCGTCCGTCCGTCTGTCCGTATGTATGAACGCAAGGATCTCAGAACCTATAAGAGCTAGAGACTTGAAATTTTAGATGTAGGTGCTCCTAGTGCCTGCGCAGATCGCAGTTTGTTTCCGATAATCGATAACTTACTCCGTTTCAAAGTAATCGATTTTAAGCAATTTTTGTAAATAATAAGAGCTAGAGTCACCAAACATGTAGCTTCTAGAAAAGTATATATATATCAAGTATCTTTCATTTTATACCTATCGCCACCTCCCCGATACTCTCTATCTATTAGCGCGAGCTGCATTTGGTGTTGGAATATGAGGGTTCAGGGTATCCCCTAGTCGGGAGTACCCGACTAGAACCTCTTACTTGTTAGATTTTATAATATCCAATAAAAAACCACCAAAGAATGTCTATCTTTGGGACGCCGAAGGAACAATGGGTCGTAAATTGGATTGTTTTGCAAAGACCTTTTTTGTGTTTTAAAAATGTTTATCTTAAACTCGACAATTATCTGCGATTATGAACTAATTATTACATGCTTAATATAGGAATCTCAGTGGGAAATAAAAGTTCTGTATAAGATCAGTGCTAAGCTATGTGACTGCAATGGTATCTGACCTTCGACGTGCCGAATTAATCCAAAATCTTAGCGATACATTTGCATATTGAATACAGTGCGATTCACAGCTTGGAAGCATTCAAATTAGATAGACATGAGACCATCTCTTGCATAATGGCGTTTGCTTACAGTTTAAGCCAAGTCAGGAATTTATTGTTGGACGGCATATCGGTCACTCGATCCAACTGCAAGCCATTAGCAGCCGCCAACTGCTTCAGATCCCTGATATCCCTGATGCCCCAAGATGCGTTGCGACGCCTCAAATCCGCATCAAAGTCTACATTGCTTTGGGGCGTCAACTGTCCATCCTGGGCATAGGGTCCATATGTGAACAGTTTGCCGCCAGTCTTTAGCAGCTGGCCGGCAGCACGAAACAGGCCCTCGGAGCAGGCCCATGGGCTAATGTGCATCATGTTGCAGTTCAGCATGTAATCGTAACTGGCAGGCTTCACCTGCTTCACTGTGTCCGCTTCCCATAGATGCAGCTCCTGCGAAATGTCAACAAAGAGCGGCGGGCAAATGTTACCCGTGACGCAGTCCGCGGCATAAGCGTTAATGGAATCGAAATCCGGGCGGGAATATTCAGTGGTTTGAAAACTTATATTCGGTAGCAAAGGCGCCAAAAACCCAGCGTGCTGACCCGAACCAGAGGCAATCTCAAGCAGCCGCAAGTTGGGTGTTTTCTGATCCACCTGCAAAAGCAGGGCCTCTGATATCGGCTGCGAATTGCGATCTGCCGATGGATGTGTACGTTTTCTAGCGCTGCAAAGCGTTGTCACATGCAATAAACGTTTAAAAGGTCGGGTGAAACTGTGTGCAGCGATTACTATAAGTTTAATTAGAATTTTTCTAACAATTTACCTCATATTACTGTGTTGCTTCACTAACGTTATTTAGTTCAGATTCTGGTAATCGACCAGGGCTGGCACAACTCGTGAGTATTAATAATTGAGCTTTAACAAAGCACGATTTCTGCATGTGTTACGAATGTACCCAAAATGGTACACTGCTTATATTATTTTTTTTGCAAATAAAGTATATCTGTTAATATTTCGTTTATGAATATGCCACGAACAACTGAATAATTGCACAGCAAAGGGGTAAATTTGTTTTGTTATATATTTCTGTATTTGCAGTCAACTATCGATATCTCATGTATTATTTATTGCTCGCATATCGATAAATGTCATTTTCTTTTCGCAGTGCTGCTTAAACGCTATCGCACAACCGCCACAATTTGCTGTGAGATCCACAAATTTTTGCCATTTTTAACAGGCATTGTTTTGTTAAATCAATTTTTGCGCCTAAATAAGCTGCACAATGTCTGATAATGATGACGATTTCATGTGCGACGATGATGAAGATTATGGTCTGGTAAGAATTTCACCAATTAAGCTTCTCCTAGCGCTGTTCCTGAAACCCGGCATCTGCATCGTTTGCGGCTTCTATTTTAGGAATACTCAGAGGACAGCAACTCGGAACCGGACGTAGATCTAGAGAATCAATACTACAACAGCAAGGCACTAAAAGAGATGGAGCCCACAGCAGCGCTCGCCAGTTTCCAAAAGGTACTCGACTTGGAGAATGGCGAAAAGGGTGAGTGGGGCTTCAAGGCACTGAAGCAGATGATAAAAATCAACTTTAGTCTGGTGAGTGGACAACAGAAGATTCAAAAGAAAGAAAAAACTGGATAATTAAATCATTTTGATCAACTCTCAGAACAACTACAAGGAAATGATGGTGCGCTACAAACAGCTGCTCACCTACATTAAAAGCGCAGTCACACGCAACCACTCCGAGAAGAGCATCAACTCCATACTGGATTATATTTCAACGTCCAAGAATGTAAGTGAGATACTGGCAAACATAAATTTCTAAGCAGGCAAATATATATATATATGTGTGATAAGGCCGGGCTCTTCCAATTTTAAGATGTTTTATATTCAACCAACCAACTTCTCTACAGATTTGCAATGTCTTAGAGGGTATCATATCTTTGTCATTAAACATGTAGCACATAAAAGTAGAACCCATATAGTGTAGATATTTTATAGTATACAAGATTCAGAATAAGGAGAATGATATGGGTAACTTACCCATCCGAGGGCTACAAAATGATAGAGCTGATAAAAAAAATTATTACTGCTTAATCCTATTGCCAACGGGCTCCAATTCATTTTTCAACTGATAGACTTTTTTTGAAAATAATTAATAAACAAAAGTAATCTAAATTTACAATTAATAGTAAAAAAAAAAAATACTTTTAGATGGAGTTGCTGCAAAATTTTTATGAGACCACTTTGGATGCTCTGCGCGATGCCAAAAACGATCGCTTGTGGTTCAAAACAAACACTAAGCTGGGCAAGCTTTACTTTGATCGCAGCGACTTTACCAAATTGCAAAAGATACTCAAACAGTTGCATTCGAGCTGCCAGACAGACGACGGCGAGGATGATCTGAAAAAGGGCACACAATTGCTGGAGATTTATGCATTGGAAATTCAAATGTACACTGTACAAAAGAACAACAAGAAACTGAAAGCTCTCTACGAGCAATCGCTGCACATTAAATCAGCTATTCCACATCCGCTTATAATGGGCGTTATTCGCGAATGCGGCGGCAAAATGCATCTACGTGAAGGCGAATTCGAGAAGGCGCACACAGACTTCTTTGAGGCGTTCAAGAACTACGATGAAAGCGGCTCGCCGAGACGCACCACCTGCCTTAAGTACTTGGTGCTAGCAAATATGTGGGTTAAATTGTATTAAAATAATTAAAACTGCATAATTTATATAATCTGTTTAACAGGCTCATGAAGTCCGGTATCAATCCGTTCGACTCGCAGGAGGCCAAGCCTTATAAGAACGATCCCGAGATTTTGGCCATGACAAATCTGGTTAATTCATACCAAAACAATGACATCAACGAGTTTGAGACTATATTGCGTCAACATCGCAGCAACATTATGGCTGATCAGTTTATACGCGAACACATTGAGGACTTACTGCGCAACATACGCACCCAGGTGCTCATTAAACTGATCAGACCTTACAAGAACATAGCCATACCGTTCATAGCCAATGCACTCAACATCGAGCCCGCCGAGGTGGAGAGCTTGCTGGTTTCCTGCATACTCGATGAGTACGTGACTTGTCAGCTCAGCTTAAGCCCTAGCTAAATTATTTAATTTTAATTTTCAGCACCATCAAAGGACGCATCGATCAGGTGAATCAAGTGCTGCAGCTGGACAAGATTAATAGCAGTGCAGCCCGCTACAATGCGCTGGAGAAATGGTCGAACCAAATCCAATCGCTGCAGTTTGCTGTAGTACAGAAAATGGCTTAGGCATAAGGCAATGATTAAAACCTAATCGAAATTATGAAAATATTTTAAACGCCGTCTGCTCATTTAAAAGGGACTGTCGAAATGGTTAGGTAGGGTTTTCCATATAACTTTGTGATAAGCGCTTGTACTTGTACCATAAATATAATTGTTGCAGTACAAGCGATAAGCCACAGTATATTTCCACACCCAACATAGGAATATTCCAAATATTCAATTGCTTAAAGGGACCGCTTCATAAAGAACATAGTTTTAAAAATAAGTAAGAAGTATCGGAAGCCTTTGAGTGGAGGATGCCCATTTCTATGCACCTGAGTCTATGTTAACTACTAAACTTTTTTATATTCTACCAAAAAATAGAATTGGAATTTCCATTGACGAATCAAAAAGAAGTGCCTGAGTATTTTTGATAAAATTTCAATAGCTATCAGAAATTAAGTATTTATTTTTTATGGTCTTCGCGATAATGAAAACAAATTTGCAATTCAGAACATTAAATTAATCATGCTTTACAAATTTTAGAAGTCAAGAAAGGAAATCAAGTTAAAACAGTAGAAGAGAAAAAGTCCAAGGAAATATAGAAGAGTTGTTTTCTAATTTTTAGCTAAAAATAATATAAAATTGAATGATTTAACTACATATATCGTTTTAGGTAAGAAATTCATATTTTTAATTTCAATAAGTTATTTCATAAAGCAAATCTTTAACAGGAACACAAATAACTTTGAACTTATGAACTTAAGGTTTTGATAAGTGGACACAACTTAACAGATTTACAAGAACTTTACTGTATATAATTCGTAAGATACAGACATGTTGTTAATTCTGCTGAATATCATAAGTCGCACAAAATAATAATACATATATTTCAGTTAATTTGGAAGAATACACAATACCGCAGAAGAATTGTAAATTCAGGCTCAAATTATTATTTAAACGATTTGAGCAGTTACCGTAGGAATAGCCGTTCGTGTTTCCATTACTTCCGGCTTTTCCTTCTTTCCGCAGCGCTCGTACATCCACAATCTTAGTCTATAGATCCAGAAGATTACTATACAAAAGATCAGTGCCAAGACAATGCAGCCACAAACGCTGCCAATGGCCAGACCCGGCCTCTCCCAGTCCAGAATAAAGTATATGAATCGATTACCAAGTCTGCAAGTGGGCAATAATAATAATAATAAAATAAATAAAAGGGAATTGCCCAAAGTAGTTGCTCACAAGTCTACGCCGCCTGCCCAGAAGTAGATTAGCGAGAACAGACCATAGATAAGGCCCACCGCAAGTGGATATACAAAGTGCATCAGGCGCGTGGGAAAAGCCACAATAAAACAGTCGAAAATCATGCAAACGGAATTGAACGCATGCGCCCACAGATTGTATAGTCCAATGGGCCCACCAGCCATGCCTAAAAAAAGTTTTTTTTGTAATATAATTATTTCTGTTTCCAAGTCTTAAGAAGTGCGACTTACTGGGATAAAGCGCTGCCCAAAACACCAATGTTATCATCATGGCCAGGACGGTGGTCGTGTAGTGCGAGCACCAGTAAATCTTGAGTGCCCAGCTACCAGATTCTGCAAATAAGTCATGGGTCAAAATTGTTGTGAATCGGTTTGAGAATGAGTTGTATTAATTATGTGAGAACCTTTGTGTGAAAGTTAAATGTGCTGTTTGAATCATGAATCAATCCACTGAATTAAGCCACAGTAAAATGTTCACTGTGGAAATTAAGGACTTATGAGTTAAGCAGAGAATTTGAATGGATTCGTTTTTAATATTAGAGAGAGAATTCGATTTCAAAACAAAATTAACAGATTTACAGAGTGCATGAAAAGTATGCTTAGTAGTTTACCGGAGGGTTTAAGTCCTTAATTGCATCTCTTAAAGAAAATGATGGGGAGGGAGGTATAAATGTATGTTAAAATATTGAAAAATAAGAGGGAAAAAGGGGATATTACTTCTTACCAAAGTAGCTGGGCCTTATAAAGTATATGGTGGCTACCACGGCGCCATAGGCGCAGACATAGAAACACAAAGTGAATCCCCAATCGGTCAGATAGATGAACCACCTGCCCTCGTTAAAATCCTGCACGAGGTTGCTAATGACACCGCCCGCAAAGAAGGCGGCCAAAAGCCAACGATAGATCAGCCAGATGAAGCAGCGTTCGCCCCGTTGCCACTGGGAGCGACAAAAGTCCGCAGGCTCATCGTGGTGCAGTGAAAATTTGGAGCACTTGAACTCATCCAGCAGTGGCTGGCAACAGCATTGCCCGCTTGGATCGCGCATGCCGGCTGGATGAACTCGATGTCTACGAAGCTGGACAAACGCTGCTAGGGCCGTCCAGAGCAGCTGGCTAGATTGTTGGTAGACTGAGAACTGACGCAGCCAGGGCCAGAAACGGCCCAGCAGAGCTGACAGTTTGGCATTATTTCCGAAAATCGCTGAAGTTGAATGGCAATTTGAGTGCTGAGCTTATCGGGGCACGATCCTTATCGCCAGATATGTCTAGCTGGAAAGTACTTCCAATGTATATGTCTATCAGATAAGTCACGGTACAAATAACCAATAACCATTTAACCGCTGTTATTAATGTTGTCCAGAACCGAACTAACTTGGCCAACAGAGCGGCACTAGCAGCAGCTAATATTGCTAAGCAGGCCTGAAAAATTTCCCACGATTTTCCAGAGCCAATCGCGCAAAAGTGACACGCGCAAAATTGGCTTTGAATTTTTAAACAACTTTTTGGGAACTTTTGCACATGATTCATGCGAACAATAAAACTATTATAAATAAACATTGGCTGACTCTGTCGTGTAAATACGGCCCTATTGATAAGACCATTCCAAAAAAAAAACACCACCGATTTCATTTAAACTGAAATCAATCGCACACGCTATCAATCTATCATTTGCAAGTTAACAAACATTTAATCAAAATCGTAATTGCGTAGCGGAGCATGATACGGCTCGAACGTGTGCCTAGGCACTTCAATATTGGAACTTGAACTCAGGTGTTGAATGAATTTCCTATGGAACGCGACTACAAACAAACTAGGCACACACTCTCTTAACTGAGGCCAACAATGTGGCACTTGGGATCCCTCTACATTATAGATAAACTAAATTACGCGGTCTATTCTGTTAGTCATGATCATAAAAAGAATATAATCACATTTTGATGGTCATGCGTTGAAAATAAAACTTGAAACAGGAGATAAATGCTGGAAAAATAAAAATAAAACCCAGAATAAGATTTATGAACAACTAAAATATATTTAGAGAAAATTTATAAAAAAATGAACTTTTGAGAAAATAACCATCTTTCTTTTTAAATACAATTTAATAATATATAATGTCTTGAAAAGTAAATATTATTAATCTGCTTTAAATTAAAATATCATAATAAAATAATAATATTAATTAAATAATGATATAAAATATAAAAATATATGATTATTGATAGATAGTTTTTTAATTGCTTTATATTAAGGCAATATTTTGAATACATATTAAAAAAATAAAAATAATAATAATAAAATAATATAAAACATTAAATAACATTAAAAATATCAGTGATTACCTTTTAAAATAATAATAATAAATAAATAATAAAATAAAAACCACAATAAAAGTCATCTGATAAGCATTAAACTTTCTTTGTCAAAAATCAATACATATTCTCAAAAAATTCACAAAAATTAAAATAAAATTAGCTAAGTACAGGGACATAAATAAAAGAAAAGTTAATATTTCAATAGACCAAAATCTTTTAAAAAAGTGAACCTTGTTTTGATGACAAGCATAATTTGAGTAGACTACTCAGACAAGCCTCCAACAATCTAAGCTTGAAATCAAAAATTTACCTCGAATCTATTGCAGCTGACATGCAATATTATTATGTTATCAATTATTTTTTCGAGCAAATTTGCGTATAACAATCCCACGTTGCAAGTGGACTTTTAGCATCAATTAGCCGTGTTGCAAAGTGGGTCTGAAAGATCGTGTAAATTGGCAATAAATTGAATTAAATTTATGCAATTAAGAAACAATAAAAATCAGTGACTGTATATTTACAAGAAATGTTGACACTTTCGATTTTCCGAGTGTAATTTATCAATTTTCAGAAACTTGGCTCAAGTCAATGGCAAGGTCAACTTGAGACGGGGAGACCTGAAACAAAAAACCAAAGGCAAATTTCCGGCACGTTTGTGTGCGTTTTCAAATTGTATGAGATCTGGTAAAAATATGTACATAGTTGATATATTTGCACAATTTGGATGGAATTGAAACACAAACCAATTTGTAATCGATGCTATGTTTATTAAGCTGACCGTCGAATGATCGAGTTACGTTGGCAAATTGAAATATCACCCCATTCATAAATGGGTGGGGAAATACTTATTTTACTGCATAATTTCAGTCTCATAAAGAAATTTAAAAAAATGTCTCAAACTAAAAATATAATAATTTTGTTATCTGAGGCTTGTCTAGGTACAACATTTAACGGGACTTTGTACTATATAAATGACGCTGATTACTTGATAATCAAAAAAAAAGCTTTCTTTTTGATATACTTTCCCACTTATCGCCCAGTCGATAAGGCAAATGTAGGTCAAACACATGAAATTCTGCGCTGAAAAGTTTTCAATTCCCTGATCCCCTTGAAACTGCGACTCCCACACACAGTATTTGGAAAACACACACAATTGGGAGAGCTCACAGCTTTAATTGATCGACCTCCATGGCTCCAAGTTCAGTAAAGTCAGCGGCCTCCGACATACGATGACAAATATTGCTGCTGTCAATATCATTGATATCATATCATTCGGAATGCTTCCCACAGCATCATGTTTTGGACGGGAGCATTTAACAGAATGACGACTCTGCTATTCGACACTCGATGTGTGTGCTCGAATATTTCACATTTATGACATGCGTTTAATTAAATTACTTAGCTTAATATATTGTTATACTCTGTACATTTTTGATAAAATGGCTATGCAGACGGTATTCTTATCATGTTTTAAAATATTATTATATTATTTATATATTTGATTTAAAAATGCAGAAATAAAGACCCGATGTGAAGTTTTATATTAGCATACAAAATGCAACAACATCAATTCCTGTAGACAACATATAAAGATAGATTTTAGTTTAATTGTAATTCATAATATTCATAATTAGTTCCTTATTCTTGTAGTTGAAATAAAACTTATAAATTGAAGCACTCGCCATATTTATTAAAATAAGTGTGAAAATACTATTTATAATGCTAAGACAGTTATCTTTTAGTAATTAAGAAAAACCCTACAAGTATTACTAACTAACTATAATATAATGTAATATAATATATTGCACACAACATTAAATCTATTTTTAATTGTTGTAATGATATGCATCATTTCAATATCGCTTACTTAATTCCAATTATTGCTAACCCAACTCTCTCATTATAATAATTTAAAATTAACAGCAAGCAATATTTAGTTATAATGCTGTAATAAATAATGTGTGCTTTAAGCCGGACTCGAAAGGGTATATACATTGTGATATTGTGATACATTGTGAGTTGTCCGTTGACCGATCGGTAGGTATATGGCTTCGTATATAAAGAGAACGAAGCCTGCGCCTAGTGCTTGTCGTTTATTTGCAGTGAGCGCGCTTCTAATCGGTTCGCCGGGTTCGGTCAGCCAGACGTGTGGGTCTTTGAAAGGGTAAAAGCATTCTACTGCTTTCAGTTCGCTTTGCCTCGTCGTGTTGTGCACGAGTGCGCGTTCCCAGTGGAGCAGCTACCCAAGACGAACTCGAAACCGATTCCGTCCAAGTGTTGGCTCAGCGCTTTATTTTTCAAGATCACTGAGAATATTGCATGTTCCTTAGTCTCGTGTGTGTGTGGCTGGTTTGCCGCGTTGAAAGCTGAAATTTTGTTTGTGTAAAGTCGCCTAGCTGTGGCGTCCACACAGGAAAAAGCTCCACATTTGCGAGTCGGCTAGTGATTCAGACCAATTCCACTCTCACTCGCATTGCGATCGCTTAAAATGCAAATTCTTAAAAGGTTCCGGAAGGGCGTCAACAAAGAACTGCAAAAGCAAAATTTCGGCTTTGAATGCAGTCACGTGCATCTCTTCTACAAATCTCTGGTGAGTGTTACAGCTGGCATAAACGGAAATGTTTTTAAAGATTAAGAGTTCAAATCAAAGTTGAAAAGCCTTTGCACTTTAGGTGAGATCATTTACCTAGTCGCGTGGAGTTTTAGTGTGCACACGTAAGGGCTATTAAAGCATTAAGTAATACTAACCGTGTACAAATAACGTGTGTAAAAGCAGTCGAAAACCCTTCAACGAAAGTTGTATACCCTTACAAAACCAAAGAGGTTTACGTTTTCAACACAGCACTTAATATCCAGCATTAAATAGATTTATTTTGTGTAGTTAAGGTCATAATAATATTATTTTATTAAACATCCCTAACCAGCATATAAATTAATGAAGTATATTTGGGTTTGTTTAATGTCTTCTTTATTGGGTTAATCATGTTCTTGCATATGCAAAGCTAATATACAAATGCTAAAATTTTACTTATTCCAAAACCCCAAAAAGGAGCGATCCACGCCTGTATAATTAATGAGCTGTTTATGTAAAGCATTCACATTAAAATTAGCATATGCAATGTGAATGGTTTGTCAATTTATATTAACTTAAGAATAGCTGGTATTTCAGACAAATGACACCAAAAATAAGTACAACAATAGCTCTCATAACATTACGAATAGCTCTCATAACATATTACAAAGTCGTCGTATATCATAAATGATTAACATACCACGATAACAATTTACAGTAACAGCACCTGTATAATATCTAAAAATTCCGGAAATATCGCACCATATTTTGACACCCGCATGACTTTGCAACTGCAAAAAATGTTCGCAATTAGAGAAAAGCAAAAAATGTTTAACATATTTGCTTTTGATTAAGATAAGACACGAGTGAATACACATATAATACATTCATATTGGGGTGGCCTGATTTTGTTTATGCTCTTCCGCAAGTTCAATACAAATCAATTCTCATTACGTAATGATCCAGTTTTGTTTTGCACTTTACCTAGTCGTAAACACAGCAAAGTTACTAACTAGACAAACACGAGCCGGCTAGTACGTCATCATTTGACAGCATCTCTCGTACAGAGAGATAACAGACAGATAACAGCTGTCAGAATGTTAGCTGGGCTGCAGGAAGGTGTGTTATGATAGTTTCGAATGGGATAATTTTTTTTAAATCAGCTACTCGTGTTTGCAGGGTTAATTAAGTAAATAACTACTGTGGGTATGCCATAGTTCAGATAAGCTAGCTTAACAAGCACTATAATTATCATATGGCAATCAATAAAATTGCGTAAAACTTTAATTTCAGGAAGGTGAAGGTGAATCATTGTAATGCCAATATGACTTATCTTTATTTTTTTTATGTCTGTACTACATCTAGACTTTGGGTGCTAAAGAGTTTGAGCTATCTACCTCATGTAGTTTTGTTTGTGTTGAACTTTTTGTTGAAGTCATTCTTGGTGGGGTTTAGATATGGAATATAAATATATTATATATACATAAATACATACATATAATAAATATACAAGTAATTAATATAAAAAACTAATTTAAAAAAATGTGTTTAGCAAATGTTTACAAATTGTTAAA
Organism: Drosophila ezoana; assembly: GCA_035045725.1. Classification (NCBI taxonomy): domain Eukaryota; kingdom Metazoa; phylum Arthropoda; class Insecta; order Diptera; family Drosophilidae; genus Drosophila; species Drosophila ezoana. The sequence goes on from JAWNOU010000005.1 coordinate 7,528,428, forward strand.
AATATATAGTAAGCTATTAATATTATTTAGGTATGCAATCGGCAGGTTCTTAAAATTAATAATGAATAACAAAATATTTTACATATTACGTTAATAATATAGAATATATAATACATAAATAATATAATACAATATAAAAGATATATATAAAAAACTTTGTTGATATCAAATTTTAAATCGTTTGATCTTCCAAAGAATTGACTTTCGATATAGCTTATTCAACCCCTAACAACTACTGATAAGCCAACTCTCTCTCTTTCATTCTGTCTCTTCATCAGTGGCAAAAGAATGAAGTCAGCACAATTTACTTGCTGTATCGTTGGATATGGGCGTTACTGTTTCTGGGCGTTTACATCACTTGCATCATTATGCAATTCTGCGATGGCAAATTTTTTATCTACATGACCAACTGGGGCTTTGGTCTGATCACGATCACCATGCTGCTCGCCGCCGTGCATGTCACACGCTGGCACTTCGATCTGCAGAATGTGCGGAGTCTGGTACAAGAAGCGGGACAGAAGGCTCACACAACGTCAGGCTTGAAGATCTATTGGTGGCTCCACAATATGTCACTGCTCATGGCACTGATCATATCCACAGTATACTGGATATTTCTAAATGGACGCATGAGTGAGTGCCAGTGACAACAGGAGACTAACAAATTATCCTAAATTCTATTCTATATACATATATGCGTAGACAAGCCAACACGTTTTCCGGCGATCAGCGTAATAACGCATGCCTTGAATAGCATATGTATGCTGATCGATTTTTTAATCGTGGCATTTCCACTGCGATTACTGCATATGGTGCAGACCATGTGCATGGCCGTATCATTCTTCTTATTCACCCTCATCTATCACATTTGTGGTGGCACCGACGAGTAAGTAGCCCGCACTTGGTTTTCTAAAGATTGATTTATTTATTGCATGTGTATTATTCATATTTCACACAGATTCGGCAATCCCTATGTTTATCCCATACTGGACTGGCACAATCCCATGCGTTGCCTGGTGACTTTTGTCGGCATTTTTCTGATGATCATCTGCTATTGGCTGCTGCTCTTTGGCGTCTATAAAATGAAGCATGTCTTCAATAGGGCCTTCAGCATTGTCTGGACTCCCCATGCAGTGGGCCTCATATGAGATTAGCCCCTGTCTTTAGCACTGACTATTACACCATCACAAAACTGCACTCACATAGCTATAAGTAGTACCGCCCGCATTTTGTCATAATTTCCATTAAGTTACATACTCATTGCACACAACACAACTCATACACACACACACACACTAGCATTTATTTATATCAATTCGTAGCTGTACAGACTAAATTATTGTTATTTAGTAAGTACCGGCTATGCGGCTAGACTAAGTTTTTTCTGGTTCCTTTATGCCAAAGCAGCAACCAATTGCTTTGGCAAAATTTTAATTTTCAAAAAACAATTGAATAAAGCCTATTACTATGGAATCCATAGTAAAATGAATTTGTTGAAAAAAATAACAAGTGTATATTGCTGTCAAAATCTGGTCAAATCAAATTCAAAATGGTGTTATATGCAGCAGAATTGCAGCTTTAACAAAATATGCTTAAGGGAAAGGGTACCGGTATTGGTATTCTATAAAAAGTGTTTAAATAAATATAAAGGTGTTTATGATGGAAAATGCGGTGTATTTATAATATCGATTATGAACTAGGTGATAATCAATTGGTAAACACCGATTGGTTCAATAAGGAAATTAGATCTAAAATAAGATTGGCTGTGGGCAAGTATTTATACACATTTTACTGGATTACATTGATAAAAATGAGGTTTTAAATTTTATATTTAATTTTTTTTTATGTAAAAATAGCACTTATAATTTAAGAAATGATAATACGCAAACAATATTAATAATTAATGCATTATTTATCAAAAAAAAAATAAAATAATAAATACTTAAAATATAAAAATAATAAGTCCTTAATTGATAAACTGTGAATAATAAATTATTATTTACAAATATATACATATATATTTAAATAAATAGCAAACAATTTTTTAAAAGATATAAACTAAGTAAAATGAGCAAACAATTAAACTCGAAAAATAAATTCAAAAGTTAACTTATTCATCAAAGAAATAAATTAAGTAAATAAACTATAATACATAAATTATTTAAAACATAAAAACATCATTAACAAATATATTTAAAAAAAAATTTAATAAATGCATTTTTGTAAGATTTCAATCAATTAAAAAATGTATTTAACAAAGGTTTTATACGAAAATCATACGCAGTTTGACAATGCAAAAAATAAAATGCAAAGGAGAGCTAATATTATAGTGTTAAAAAGATCTTTTTAATACAAGATATGTCTGTATGTGCATACATATGTATATACATAGATATGTATATAAAGCTAAATTAGACAGACTTGGCAAGAAACAAAATATGCCCTCCGCAAGAGTGAGGGTACAGAGGGCAATGACATTGCACACATGTATGTATGTACATAAATACCTTCACATACACATGCACACATCTTTTCTACTTTCATCGGACACTTTTTTTCCCATTCCCACTCTCTCGAGGGTTTCATATTCTTGTACACGCTATATGGCCAAATTTTGTTGAATCGCTATCGGGTATTTTCTATGGAATTGAAGTCAATATCAAGAAATGAATAAGCATTGTGTTTGGATTAAAAACGGCACACATTTCAGCAAACCCCGCAGCAGTACTTTGAGTACTTTTGCTCAATGCTGTACCCCCTTCTCAAAGTGCGTCATCACGCAAAATGACTAAGTTCTTCAAATCATTGCCAAAACATTTCCCTGAGGAATAAAGTCGTCGTGTTATATCAAACATATGTATGTATGTCTGTACATAAACGAGTTCTCTACAAAGATCGCAAAAGAAAGAAACAAAGAAGAAGTATAAATGTAGTAAAAGAAAATGAAAAGAAACAAAAACTGTACAAAGTTAGTTAGAAAGGGGTTCGGCGTAAAGTGTGTGCAACTCGAATTGTTTTTATTCTGTTGGCGCCGATTGCCAAAACGCGAATCAGAGATAAAAGACTAATTAGGTATGTTTCTCTCCTGAGGAAACCCAAAAGAGCGTTGCTGGGGAGCAGAGTAAAAAATCGTCGTCAGCTTAAAGCGTTCTGCAGAAATGAGACAAGTACACTCAGCGAAATGGGCGATATTCAACAAAAAATGACAAAGAACAGTTTTATAGACACGCCAAATTACTCAAATGGCTAAAATTGATGAATTTAATCCGTTTAGGTCTGTAACAATTAAATGACTTATTTATGGGAACAGTAGGCGCTCCAATTTAGTATGCGCTAGAGTTGTAAAATTTGCAATTGTTTAATACAAAAATAAATAATCTGAACTAAGCTACCAATTAAATGTTTGCAATGTGTATACGTTGTTATGTAATTAATATCCGAAATACTTTATTTATATTAAGGTATCTGATTTAGTTGTCGTGTATGCGAGACTCAACAAAAGCTCGATACTCACCTGCACTCAGTCGGCGCCACAGCAGCAGCAACAGCATTTTACGATCTTACGAAATACGATATACGATATTTAGTTCAGATTGACAGTGGGCTGATGCATGTCGAATTGTGAATCTGTTCAAATGCAAATAAAACTGATTATTACAATTTTTAGAAACTTGATATACGAATTTGAAAATTAAGTAAATATTTGCTTTACAAATATAATATCATTAATATATATGTTAGTCTTTTAAATGAACATTTTGAAATGTTAAAATAAATAAATTATACCAAAACGAATAAGAGAATCATTTTTTTAATTTTTAAACTACATAATAAAATACATAACTCTAAAATATTGGTGAATTTAATTTATACACTGTAGTATAACTTCACGCTTGCATGGATCGTTTACCCACAAGCAATAAGTTTTTCACCACGGTGCGTCGCGTCGCAGCATTTGCCCGCATCGTCGTTGGCCCAAACAAGTTGCGATCAGTTTTGGAACGCGCGTCGCGCCAATAAGTCGTGATTTGTTCGCTTGATCTGGCGAGTTCCCAGTTTGCGGTTAGTACTTGCTGTTGGGGATGGTTACTGGGATAGATTGGTTCTTTGCTTCGCAGTAATGCATTGGCGTGTGAATGTGAATGTTGTTAATGTTGTTGTTGTTGTTGTTAGTGCTGCAATACAAGTTGAAAATGCAATAAGCCAAATACACTAATGTCCAGAGGCAGGCACCGCTATGCAAAGTTGTTGACCCAAAAAGAAATTACTACAGTGCCCAAGCCGCCATGTATGCTGCCAAGCCACGCGTATAAAAACACGCAAAACGCGCTACAAACTCGTTAACAGAAATAGTTAAAAATAACAACAGTAATAGTAATAATAATAGTACAAAAAAATAGCAACAAATTCGCGCAGCTCTAAGCCATCATTATTGTTACAACGAGCTTAGCCCATTTCAAATTGCGTTGGCTTCATTCTTTTTGGCATCGTGTGTGGAATACTCAATGTTGGGTTTTCGCTATTGAGGTTTTTATATTTTTTATTTTCGTCTTATTATGACCAAATGCTGTTGCCAAATTCGGCAGATCGCTCGTACAAACAATAATGATCATTGAGCAAAGGCAAATAGAATTTAAGTGCTTGATGGTATTTGAGCCTTATGCAATCATCTCCACCCACATATGCAAATTTAATTGACAAACTCAAATATTTTTCTGGCTGAGCATAGAAAACGCAAAATTTTAAGATCATATCCATATGAACTCGACCCAAGAAACGCGCAAGTATCGCATTTAAATTGGCTCATTAATTGGCAAATACTTAAAACTTATGCACGTTTTCCAGATATCGTTAATGAGTGACATTTATTTTGTTTTGGCTAGGCGTTTGCCATATGCCGTTTATAGGGTACTAGGTGAATAATTAGAAAACTAGCAAAATAGAAGACCCCGACTTCCTCTAAATTCAAGGAGTGCCAATCCAAATAATCAACACTCGATACCCTCGGATACACTGAGGTGCATTTTATACACACATTACGAAACTGAAGGTAAACTTAGAATTTTATCAAAATATTATAACTGAATTAGGCAACATTCAAAAACCTGTACATTTTTTTAGAGAAACCAAAGGTTAGTTTTTATTATCGCATTTTCCAACTTAGAAACCGACAAAAAGTGCTGCCAGAACACCCTTTATTTTTATCTACATATCATTGTTGACAGACTGATATTCAGATTTAATCTTGGAGTTTTAAAAGCGGAAATATTTAAGATATTTCGCAATTGTGATAATGTTGGCATCGTTTTTAGAAAGAACATTTCTGTGCGCAACTTAACTTTTTTGATAGTTAACTAATTATAAAGAAGCCAGCTTGCTTTTAATTAAAAGAATGCAATAGAGTTAGGCTAATATGCTTTATAAAAGATGATTTGAAGGTTTTGCGTAGATTTAAATTAAGTTAAGGTTTAAAACTGATGCACTTTGTCATAAACATTAACTTTATCTATATACTTGGCCCATTAAAAGCTTCACTGAAACGTAACCAATTAAAAAAAATATTATAAAAAAAACTACGCCTTTTATATGCAGTTAGAGAATAATCCAGATGCATTTAATAATACAAATTTAAGTAGTTTTTGAATTGTTTTTAAACTTCAGCCAGCGTACTTTAAAGAGAAAGAACTTAAAACCTTATTGAGTCAAATATCAAGTGTCGCCAAATAAAATCTGAAAGATTTTTAAGTAAATTGTTAACAAGGCCGAACTCATATCATTATTGTAGAGCTCGCATTTCCCAAACAAAGCTAAACTTCTTTGATTATAGAAATTTACAATTCTAATTAGCTAATTAACACTCTTAATAATGCAATCAAGTTTTGCCAATTGACTTATTAGCGTGCAAGTGTCAAATAAAGCTCAAGAATATTAACGACAATTATGTCAGATTTTATAGCATGACCGCTCAAATTTTGGATTATATGTATTCTTCTTATAGTTTCTTTTATTTTTTTGATATTTGCATATGAGATGCTATTGAACTCTTTTGATTTCACTTTCTACAAAATGAATTTTAAATCGAAACTTCATAAATGTAGTTAAAATAAATTTTTTCTTAAGTCAAGTGACAAGCCAGAGTAGCTAAAGAGTCTTAAGATCCATAATAGAATATAATTATGATGATTATAATTATATTTAAGTGATTATGATCAGTATACTAAGCCTTATCTATCTATCTTATCTTTAAGTGGCGCCCTGGAAGAGCCAACTAACATTATGTGGCTTTATCTCTGTCATTTGGCTGAGTGTTCGACTGCATACATATAAAATGATTATTTACACAGTTGGCTTTTGATGTAAAGGTCAACAAGTTTTCATATACATACTTAAATTTTGTCTGCTGCCTGGATTCAAGTTTTCAACTTCAAACGAAGGCAACAGCCGAGGTTCAATGTAGTACAAATGCAAGAGCTATAAACCTATATTGTGTACCTACATATATATATATTTATATATTTATACATATGCCATATAACATATACGCACACTTATCTTGTGCTCTTTTGTTGACGAACATGTGGCACAGAAGGGGCACAAACGTGAATAAAATAAAATACACGAAATAAAAGATATATATGAATGAATGTACTCATGAATACTCATGGTAACCATGGTTAGTTTAGCCGTTAAATAGTTGGCTTGTACGCCTGTGTTGGATCCCTCTCTTCAAGACGTGTCTCGAAGTCTTGAAGTTCGCTTTTTGGCTACCTTTTTGGTGTCATTCGTGCAAGTTCAGGGCCGTGAGTGTAGCAGCCCATTAAATCTTTTGTTTTTTTATTTTTTTATTTTATTTCGTGTTAAAAACAGACCCGAAGTTAAATACGAAATATAGTAGCTCAGTTGCAGCTGATAAATCTGAGCAGTATTATTGAATTTTTCTTTTGTTTAACAAACGTTTTGTACGCAGAATTGAAACGAAATGAAACACGAGCGTGATATGAACATTTTTGCTTGATTTAAAACAGCTGCCAGGTAAATTGCAACTGAAGGCTGAAATTATACCAACAATATTAGCTATGATATTAAGGCTTTACGTTACACGTCGGCAAGATTCATTATCGGGGGCAGAGAATAAAAAAGAAATATACAAAATAATATATAAATTTCTGAAAAATTGTAAAATTGATTAAAAAGTACAATTATTTTTGAGCTGGCGTCAAATTTGTTTATAGGTTCAAAAAATCAATATTTCCTGTCAGTTTTATGGTATGTAGAGAGTAGAACAAAAAATTCTAATGAATTGTAAAAATATAGTTTAAACAGGAAAGGATCATTACTTTTCAGCTGACGTTTAATCAGTTTAACGTAACCGACATAATCCATACAGGTTATTTCTTTTTCTGATTGTTGCATTAAATCAATTGCACTTAATGTAAAAAATGCTATTTTCATATTTGATGTGTAAGTTTGGTTATATTTTAGAAACAAATAAGGATGGCTGTTTATGCTGATCCAGTAAGGCTTCTTATTTGTATAGAAACCACATCAAACAATAACAATACAATAACATTGAAATACACCTGAAATGTGTAGGATTGGATTAACCTTCACATCTATTCAACCGATTTTCTAAAGAGTTTAACAATATTATTTTAATAATTTTGGCGTAAATTTTTTTTATATAAAATGTTAAAGGCTCATGTTAAAATAAGGCAGACTTAAATCAAATGAAACTTTCTTGAATCGTGGCTAAAATCCAGCTATATAATATAGATGGGTTTACGATATGATATGTAAGATTGTAAAATAAATTTAGATATAAAGAGTTACTCTAGAAGAGTTAAACTGGTTTAAGCTTGGCTTAACTTTTTGTTACCTTTGATTTATTGTTTTATTATGTTTTTTTTTCAGTGCGTTTTCATGTTTCTACAATCTGAAGTGCAACTTTAAGTTGTTTTTTTTTTGCCATGTGTAACATATAAGCAATTTTTTTGGCTGCTTTATAAATTACCCAACGCTCGACTGACCTACGGATCGCACTTAAAGTTTGAGTCTTAATTATTGTTGTAATTTGAATATATGTTCACCTTGTTGTTTTATGGCGCCCCTTTTGAGGCGACCAGTGACGACCTTAGTTAGCTAATTGTTATATTATAATGAAAAATAAAAAGCATGATAATTATAATGAAAAGTTACACAAAGTCGAACTGATGCGCTGCAAAACTATTAAAAATCATAATTAAACATAAACAATGTTAGGGTGCAGGGAGGCGAATAAAGTCTCCCCAAATAATTTACGTTATGAACGGAAAAGCTTTGCAGTCCTTGCTCAATATGCAAAATTCACCTATATGTCATAATTACTGGTCTGCAATTGGGGCCTGGAAGGGCGTATGTACATACAACAAAGCCATATAAGGTGTGAATTATTAAGGCCTTTAAAATGCAATATAATGGCGTCAAGGACAGCTAAGTATAAAGCATAAAAATGAAAAATTTTAAACTTTGAACCAAATTGGAACCATTTTACCTCTAAATCGACTATTCTGTGAAATTGATTCAGATATTGCGAACAGTTGGAAAAGTGGAAAGAATTTATTGATAGTGAGAACACCGCATATTTCCCATGGGGAATATGATTTCATTAAAATATCAAATGAATATTTCCACACAATTCTACTAAAATCGACAGTCCCGATAATACCAAATGGAGCTACTACCGATAGTTAAAAACCTATTTTGACATTCTGGCTTTTTTTAATAACCCGAAAATTTAAAAACATTACCGAATTGACCGAAGATAAATACACAAATACAATTTCGCGATTTCTAAAAATTTTTAAATATTTTTTAAGCTGGATTGACGTACACTTTACATTTTATATATCCATTCCGCCAGACTCAGCATCAATTTTGTAAGGAGAATACTTCTCTTGTTCATGCAAGACGTCTCTGGTCTCGTGATGATCTGCTTTGCCCAGCGTCTGAGAACGGCCATAAATCTTGATATATTTCTTTTCGGAATCGTGGACCATAATTCCACCACCCAAGCATTGAGTGCACAGATCAAGATTATTGGCTTCCTTTTGCAACTGGTCATAAACATCGACTGCACAGTTCAAATGCATTTAGTTTATAATCAATTAAATCAAATCGAGTACTACTCACGATGATATTTAACACGGGATACGCCACGCACAACTGTTTTCGCCTGCCCCATTTCGCCGTGAACGTAGACTTTGGCAAGAATATATTTTAGCTTACCCTCCCCGATAGTTACCTTCGGGAAAGTCACAAGATTCTTCACCTTTTGATCGCAGCAATAATGACGCGCAGCTTTGGAGGATATTTGGTTATTAAAGAAATTCGTTATTAAAAAGAAATAATCGGATAACCTACTACGTGCAATTGGGCGCCACGTGGGAAAAATTAACTTTCTCACTTTATCCATATCGAAATAATTTTGAACGTAATTTGAAAAATTAGTAAGAACTTGTTCGATGTTAACGATACGGCACAACAGCTCCGAATGAAAAATTACGTTGAAAGTAGCAAGCACTAACAGGTAGGCTACTCGGTTAATGAAATTTTGAAATTTTTTGAAAAGCTTACGCTTTGATTCAGTTTAATACACACATGTTAACCGTCTTATGAAATACGCTCCTTGTCTCAACCAAAACATTTCAAACAAAACAATGATTACAAAAAATATTATTTATAAAGTTATAGGATAGGAGAAAAAATTTCACTGGTTCGATTTACGGTTGGAACCAATGCCTCGCCCTTTGATTTGGTTCGTGAGTTTTCGAAAATATATGCGAAATACATCCCGGATATAAAGTAAATTTTCAATTAAATTATATATTTTTACCATTAGGTTTAATTGTTGGGCAAACACGTTTTATTAAAGGTTTGGCTTGAATTAAAAAGTCATTTAAATACCGGGTTCAAACCGGTTCGATTTAAATTTGATTTATTTTGATTTTACTTTGTTGAATATTAACTTGAAGTTTAATAAGTTGGCTCAATGCCTAATAATTAGTAATTAGAATTTCCATTTTCTTATAAACAACGTTATTTGTTTTATCCACAGGTTAGAACCTTTGATCATGCCATACAAATTTTAGAATCAGCTAGCAATATGGCATTTGTACTAACTGCTTATACAATTGCATAATACCTTGCGTGGGGCACAACCGTTGCATGTCTCGACAAGTTACGTAAAGCGCCTGAAAAAACAATAAAATAACAACAGCGCATCTCCAAAGCCAACAACTGCATCTCAGCCGAACAAGATGACAAAACTTCAAGTGATTGTGCATCCAGTGAGGAAGGAATTTAGACGCAAACGTTGCGGTTTTGATCATGATACGCCCGATGATTTTGTCAAATCGCAGGTAAGTCCCAACATAAGTAAGGTCCATGTCCACACATTTATCTCTACACCTATTGAGTCCTTGAGCAGTCTCCTTGAATTGACACGCGCTGGGTGCGTTCTATTTGTATTATTTATATAACAACGCGGGTCAATGCTCAGTTTAAACTGTTTGCTCTGCTCCTGTCGTTAGTTTGTTCCTCGAGGCCACATCAAAAATATTTTTAACAAGCCTATACGGTTTACACTGAAACAAATTTCTTAGTCACTGTGAAACCAAAAACGAGATAAATCATCATATAACTAAACACTCCAATCAGATTTTCGAACTCATCTATTATATTAACTATAATATGCATTTTAATCATGTCTTGATTTTAGTTAACAAAAAAGTGCTAATATATTTGTGAAGAAAGTCAAAATGGATTATAAATCTAGCTTATATTATAAATTATAATGAATAACTGTATCTATATGTCCCTTATCGTGTATATCAAATATTGCGCTTAGATTTAAGTTACAGGCTACAAATCTTGTGGCTTCTCGCCACAATAGTTAGATGTGAACATCGATCTTGGAGCTTTGTGGCTAAGTTGCATTGAAAATTTGTATAATTAAAATTATAAACAGAGATTATGTTATTTCCTCAATCTACAATTTAAACCACACATTTTTTATAGCACATCAATTGATCGTGAATGGTCGCCCCAGAAATAGTGTCTATATAATTTACTTTATATAATCAAATGACCAAAACTGTAAGAAATGGGCGTTGCCCAGTGCCTGGTGGATAGTTTCAACCATTTTATTGTTTTACCTTGAGCATATTTGATGAGTTTCTTTCATTCATAGTATCAATAGAAAGAGAGGGCACTCCGAGTTCTGTGTACAGCGGCGGGTCTATCGTGTGGTTGGGTGGTTGGGTGGTTGTGTAGTTAGACAACCGATTGTACTAGCATTGTAAATTAAACTTTTGAAATATTAATAAGCGGCAAACAGCTACTAACTGTATATTGCCATGCATCGTTTGTGGCGCCAGGTACAACAAAACTCCTCGCTGGCCCATCCTACACAACGTTCTGCTACTCGGTGTATAAAGTTTTATTGGGCTGCTAGACTAATACACCCAGCAGGTACACACACATATACATATATATAAATATATATATGCACATACATCTAATATAGTCGTACGACTTAATATTCATACTTAGTTATTCTAAATTACAGTGGCAGACCTGTACAAAGAGCATGGCATATTTGTTCTATCGCTGGTTCATGGCCCTCTTCTTCATCGCCGTTGTCATTGAGTCCATGTGGCCGCGATCCGATGATGAGTCCTGCTACTGGCTATATTTCATCTATATGACCAATTGGGGCATTTGGATGTGTATGCTAACTAATTTACTCGGTGCTATACTTGTTACCATATGGCATTATCATCCAGAATATGCGGGTAAGTTTAAAATTAAATCTAAATAGATATTTTTATACCCAAGGCCATTGACGATGTTGTAGCAGAAGAGTATAAGAGTATGAAATTTGAAATGCATATTCTCCTATACCATACACAAAACAAGCTTATCATTTTTTTGCGATATCAATAATCAATTTCTAGATTTCGTTTAATGAGCATAGGTATAGACAGATGGAAATATTTTATTTTTTCATACCGCTTCCCGTTCGCCGTAAAAAATCATTTTTCAAAGCTATCGAGGGGTACAGGGAATTTTGTAGTCGAAGGAGCATAATTTTCTATAAAACATATTTTTAAAATTTTGACTTAATTTGAATGGGTTTTTATTTCATGTTCCATAGATAAGCTGCTGAATATGCAGGCCTGGACGAGCCCTTTTCGGATTTACTGGAGCATGCATATTATAACGCTTGTCTTATCGATTGTCATCACAATTATCTACTGGAGCATACTCTACGATGGCAAGTGTTTTATTTTTATTTTTATGCGTAAGCCCAACAAAATGTTATCATATTCTGTTTTCTCTGTTTGGATTGCAGCCAATGAAAGTACTTTGGATGCCACAAATGTACTCACCCATGCATTCAACTCCATTTGCATGTTCATTGATCTGTGGATTGTGGCACATCCGCTGCGATTGCTGCACGTATTTCTGCCAGTATTGTTCGGCATTGTCTATGCCATATTCTCGTACATATATCAACTGGCCGGCGGCATCAACAAGTGAGTTAACGATTCCAACTCAAGTTACCCATAGTAATTGTATACTTTCTGCACTATCCACTTAATAGGAAGGGAAAACCGTATATCTATCATGTCATTGACTGGAATCAGCCTCAAAATGCGTTTATTACGGTTTTGGGTGTCTTGGTGCTCTCGTGTTGCATCTATGCGCTGCTCTTTGCTTTCTTCAAGCTGCGTCTATTTCTCTCACGTAGCTGTCGCCAGGGCAGCTTTGTGCTGCCGACAACCAGCAAGCAGTCTGGCAAGGCTGCCAGTGACACACTGGCAACCCCCAATGGCATACAGCATTCACCCTGCCGCATATCCATGGTGCTGGGCAACTATGCGGGCTACGAGAATCAGGCATATTCTCCCAGCGCTGGAGAACAGAAGCCGAAGAGTTAAGCTGTGCTCACAGCTGTTAGACATCTGGCCAAATATGTAAAGCGTTGCCAGGTAAACTTATTTGTGGTAAAATGATTGGATAGCAAACAATTTTCTGAAATTGGTTTAAAAACTACATTTTAATCATAACGAAAATATATTTCTATCCGGCAAGTGTGCAATTAGCTATAATCAGAATGCTGTCTAGGCTATGTTATGCAACTTTAGTCAAAGTGTACAGTAGAATTTTAACCCAGTGATATTATATTAAATTGTAGCTAATTTTAAGCAAATAAATTTCAATATGGATAAATGTAGAATATGGAATTTTTGAATCAAACTAACTTGGTAAAATAACAAAGTCGATCTAAAGATTCTAAGCTATTTCTTATACTATTTCTATACTTTCAACCTATCTTAAAAATGTATTCTTGGTTGTTCTGACTTTTACTCTATGTATATCAAAATTTCCTTAAATGCTAAGGACATATCGTAGTACCTGCTCATTCCCATAGAACCATTCGTTTTTAAAATGTTTCCTTGAAAACTTTTGCTTTGTCCTTACACGATCAACATTTACATACATCTGAAAAAACCCAAATATGCATTAAAAATTCCATAAAATAGTCAAGGTCCTACAAAAGGCCCCGAAGGGGCAGTACAACCATATCGTCATATTATTTCTTGGGAATTTTACAGTTGCAAATCAAATATTAATTTAAATACGGGTACATATTGTGGGAAGGTTAAATGATAGGCGGCAAAAGTTTGTCTGCACCTAAAATGTGAAAAAGGGGATAAAAAAGCAAATTATGTCCCCTAGAAAAACAATAAAGCAATTGAGTAATTGGCTGAAGGACTTCGATGTCGACAGCAAAACTGCTGAAAGTTGCTCAACAAACTGCGTAAGCCCTGAGAAATGGGTGAGAGCCTGTGTAAATATTTTACACAAGGTCCTAATCACCTTTGAATGGCGGCATTAGCCCAAATTATCTTGATAGAGTAATCAATCACAAGGGCAACACGTGTTGAGCTATAACTATTTATAGTACAATTTGTGTAACAATAAAATTACCCATAGCATATAATTATTTGACACATAGTAAGTAGGTTTAAATCTAACTCTAAATAACATAACAGACATATATCTTATGTGACTTTTTGTTTTAATGCATAAATTTTCGAATTTTTGAAAGATTTCTCATATTGAAAATATGTAAGAGTTGTAGAAAGCCGGATATCCTACATTGTGCTATACATTTAGTGTTAAGACTTCACACTCAGAGAAAAATGTAGGACTTTTGTACTTAAATCAAGTACAAACCAAGTCCGAAATCCGGTCCGAAAATTAATATTAGCCCTAAATTCATAGAAAGTAGATCTAACCACAGTACTTTTGTTTCAAGTATTACAATTAAAAAAATTATTATTATAACATTTTTAAGAATGCGCAATCGTCTTTTGTTTTCCAAAAACAAATGTGAATAAAAATGATAAATTAAGGATATGTTCGGCACGCCGAAGATTTAATACCCTTGCAGATAGCCGGACAAATATCCATACCATAAAATAAAACTGAACAAATTTTGATCAAAATATGTTGTAAGTAATCGAACGGTATTTGACTGGCAAAAGTTTTACCCTAGAGCAATGTGGTCAGAGTCAATAGCAAACCAAAAAAAAAAGCCTATATGCATCATTTAATTTTTGGAGTACCTTTAATGTGACCTTTTCAACACATTCACACGCAGTGCCCCTTAAACCCAGCTGCACGTATGTTTGGTAGGGTTCCAACCCCCCGGCAGAAATGTAATTGGGGAATCAATTGAGCCAGCTAGACGGCGGCATTACACTCTGGTTGTCGTTCTCGTCGTTGTTGTTGTTATAATTCTTACTGCTGGCTATAACCTTAATTAAGTTTCCAAAAGCATTTAATAACCAAACGCCCAACAGGAGCTCAAGGACGAGAAACACACGTGCTGCTAGACACACCCAATGCTGGCGATGACACTGCGCTAGTTCGTGGTTCGTGGTCAATGGTTGCGACAAAGCATATGCTATAAATTTGAGGACCTACTAATAAAAAAAAAAAATCAGAGCAGCTAGCCTGATTGTCCTGTCTAGTGTATGTGTGTCTGCATGAGTGCGTGTGTGAATGTGTGTGCCAATCTCATTTGTCGTTATTGTCCTTGCCAACGGCCGGACATGGCATGTCACAAGTTCCAGTGTTAGACGCAAATTAGGCGTCGCATCTGTTTAGGGCTCCGGGTCGATATATGTGAGCATTTTGATCGATATGAAATTTCCTTCAGCTTTGAACTTCTTTTCGTGTCCTTGTCGCGCCTATTGACCCGCGCTTTGTTTTCTCTCATCATTAGTACAAGCAAAATCAATAGAAATTTAATTGAACATACTTTGGAAATTTCGACAGCTGTCAACTGTCAATGCCAAACTCAACGATTCTATTTTATTTTCGCTGTAAACCAACAGTACAATGAAACGCAATCAATCTAGTGAAATATTAATTAAAAATCTCTTGCACCTAGCATTCACCCATCACTTTTCGACTTTTACTCATTTTAGAGACACCCGCCATAATCTCCCCTCCCCGACTTAACAATTTAGATCTATGACGATAATTGTGCAATTTTCTATCCATCAAAAACGCATCCAAGCCATTTAGAACTAAGTATGAATGGCTTGCACGTATGAAAGGTGAACATTTTTTGAACAGCTTAGAGCATTTAACTAGGTTCACTACAGAAAAATCAAGATATTCGTGATTTTTGCAAAACATTTTCATTAAGCAGCATTGTATGACTAAAAATATTATGGAAATTACAATTTATTAACAACAATTTTTTATAGATCATTTAATTCTCCACACCAACACCTAGTAAAAACAGTTGTCAAATTACTATTTACAATATTCGTAATTTATATAGCTTCGTAATTTTAAATAACATTCACTTAAATCCATCATATTTTTAATTATTGCCTTTTCTACAAATTTTCAAAACAATATAAAACTTTAAAGTATGATGTTAGATTCAAATAGATGAGTAAATAATAAACAATAAGCTTGGTTAAATATTAATAATAATATATACAAAAAATATATTCTAACAGAAACAGTTTTAAAATAATAAGCAGAAATTAATAATGCTTACATAGAACTGAAAGAGAAGCATACTGATCTGGAAAATACGTGCAACTCTTAGTGAGATTGATATTTCGAATAACGCATTTAGTGTTATAAAACGTAACAATTGAAGTGCTGTCAATTTTGACAGATTTGAACAGGTGCAGGCAACCAATATTTACAAGTGTTTCAAGGAGTTTTATTTGCTTTTAAATGCTAAATTTTGAATTAGCATAGAACTCTAGGTCAGATAAATACTAAGTAACTTTAAACGAGAATTATGCTAGACATTATTTCAAAGAGCAAACTGTAGTATTTGTGTGGCTTGAACTGCGCTAACTAAATGAACAGCTGCAAGTCAGAGGATTTATTTACACCAAAATACGACAGGCACAATCAACGATGTCGACAGGATGGCAGCAGGGCAACAATATGACAGGAGCAGCAACAGCAAATAGCAAAAGAACTTGAAAGATTAGTGAGAACGCACCAGGCTGGCCAGGACATTGTTTGGATTGCATAAACAAACGACGGCCCAGGCCCAGGACGGCACACGGCATCGGGTAGAGCAACCAACAACTTTCCAGTGCTGGGGCTATGACAAACTGCCGGTCAAATTCAACATTGGTGTATGCCGCCTGGTCGGTCACATATATTACTTAGTTAACCCATACGAATGCATTGTGAATCATATGAACTACTGGAACTCATAAAGTATTCATTAATTGGAAACGCGCGCGCCTGCCTAACTGACCAATTGCCGAGGATTGTAGTTGGTAAAAACCGAACCATTTGTCATATTTGAAATTCAGTCTCGTTTCGGACGTTCGGGCAGCAGAACCTGCATATATTTGTACCACAGAGTACGGCAATCGCAGTCACAAATCAGAGGCAATATCACGCTTTATGGGCTATGGTAACGGCCAAGCCTGAAATAGCCGGCGCTATGTAGTAAACAATTTTCCTGTGCGTGTTGCCAACGAGAAATGTTAACGTGTCGCCCAGAGATACCAAAAGAGCGGAAGCACATACAATAACAAATAAGAAAAAAATATACATTACAAAGTTCTATCAAAAACAAGGAATCAAAAAAATTGACCTAAAAGAAAACAAAATCTAGCGAAAAATAAAGAGTGCATGTATTTGAAACGCTAGTGGAAAGTTCCATTTGATTTTCATACTGAACTCTCACCCTCTCTCAATATATGCGTTAATTGAGTGGGGCACGGGTAAAAAAACAGGCAAACAACATTGCGAAAATTCAGCTATACTGGCCACCGAATGGATAATGGGTATTTGTTTAGACACAGGTAAGCAATGTGGCAGCTGTAAAAATTCAACTTTTGTCCAACAGGCCTTCAATAACACAGCCGGCCCAAAGCAACAGTCAACACAAACAAACAGCCGAAATGTAGAATAAGCAGGTTACCGAAAAAGCAAAATAAAAGAAGGGGACAATCAAAAGTCATTTTATTGTTTCCAAAATGAAAATAAGATACAGAACTTTTCTGCATGCGACCTGTTTTATATGACTTACATGAAGACGTTTTAAAAATTAAAAGCAAAGTCAAGTGCTCGACATTTTGTAAGGCTAAAGGTTAAAGAGTGCACCTTACCTCATAATAATATATTTATATGGTTAAGTGCACACTTCTATATTATATTTATATAGATATATATCTACCCTTCTGAAGTTCTTTTTTAATTGTTGTTGAATATTGTTGAAATCCCATTTAATTTATAAGGAACATAATAGAAAAATATATTTATTTTGAAAAAGGTTAGATAGCCGTTTAGTTCGTTTAGTTTCTCATATTTGGGTTAAGGATAATAAAAACTTTTAAGAGAGCAAACAAGAAAAAGCTTAGCTTTTAAGCAATAAATTTCGTTAATTGTTCTACATTTGAGTTTTTGTTAGTGCATAGCACAATATAATAATAATAATTATAGTTATAATTTAAAACAAATTTTATCATCACACGTGTTGATCGTTGCTGCATAAAACCTAAATAAAAGCTGTACGTTGTCCCAATCTCTTGTGGAAAACACTTGAATATACAAAACGCTTTGACAAAATATTTCAAAGGACCTTGCACTAACGCAATAATTTGTGGTGGGCGCTTGTGTTGAGCACGGCCTCGTCGATAGGTCCTTGGACATGTTCGTTGACCATCAAACAGGCAACAAACTAATATATAAATCCGAAACGCATACAAAAACAAATCCAAAAAAAAAGAGAGAGAGAAAAACAAGGCAAATCGTTTAATGTGCTCTGAAAAGGGATAGCAACAATAACAAAACAACATGTCAATTAAATAGAACTGCAGGAAAATCAATAGAAGAAAAAAATGTCACAGGAACGTAGAATACCCGAGCTGCAAAGCCTGAGAACCAGTTCTAATCGCAGACCCCACTGGAAATACGCGAAATTGTCGGTGTTGCGGCCGAGAGTAGGCAACGCTTTTGCGCAGCTGATTTTCCATGAATGAAAATACATAACATATATGTATACGAGTCGGGCTAGTACTGATGACGCATGCTGACGTCGAGTCTGCAATTAAATAATTGTTAAACATATATTTTAATGATATGTTTGGCGCTTTGTGCACTGTGCAGTTAATTTCCTATGCCCCAACAAATTGCTTCCGTTCTGTGGCGAGAATTGCGCTAATGCCGTTTGGCACGTAACAAGGCGGGGCGCTAACTTGGCAGCACATCCGGTTTCCGGTTTTGCTAATGTCCCAGCCCTGCTCAACTGTTGCTTTGGGGCGCGTTATTGTGTCCCGCCCTTTTGTGTGCAGCCCATCAAATCAAATTATGTACGAAAATTATTTTTTAGATGCCAGCGCGGCACAAGATACCGGCGAACCAGGCAACGATTGGAATCATACACGGAATCAAAATGGCCCAAATGCCGGACCTGGCAGCGTTATGGCATTGAACGCCAATGGGCGACTCGGTTCGGGCAACATCGCTGCTATCGATATGCAAAATGCTGGAAAGATCAAATTCGATCCGCCCAAGGTGCCAGTGATATTTGTTTTAGGCGGCCCAGGTAGTGGCAAGGTCACCCATTGCGATACTTTCATGCAGGAGCGACGCGGTGTTACGCACATCAATATGATGGATCTGCTCCAGCAATATGCAATGGGAAATGGTAAGTTTTTCTATTTTTTCAACAATATTAATTAATTAGAAATATTTCTTTATATATATATACCATTTACATAAATATTAGCTGTATATGTATACATATATGCCAACAGATATATAAATGATTCAATTGTAGATTTTATAAAGTTGACCTAAAATTTATTCTCATACGTAATTAATAAATTAATACTTATGGTAAATATATATACATATATATATGTATATATGGTATTTATACCATAAAATAAAATAGAGGCCAGGTATTTGACTAAAAGCATATTAAAAACGAGGAAGCAGGATATCTTCAGCACGCCGAAGATTAAATACCCTTCACATTTCTCTATTGCCAATATGTGAGAATAATGAAGAATGCAACAAATGAGCTACAGACCTATGCAAAGTTTGAATATGAACAGACAAGGAAAGAAAGACGGACATGACTTTATCAACTCGGCTGTTGATGTTGATGTGGAATACTTATACTTTATGGGGTCTGAGTGTCTCCCTTTATGCGTTACACATTTTATTATTATACATTATGATACCCTCTTTAAGGGTACAACAAGGCCGTTACTGGCTTAAGACCGAGCTGCCGATGTACTGTGAACCGAATCCTAAACCAGAATAGTTGTCAATAAAAATCGACTAGCAATCAATATTTTGTAAATAGTTTAGTTGCATTAAAGCACACTTAAGTGTAATAACCCTTAAGTATTTTGTTTGTTTTAACCTAGTTAGGAATATGACAGTTTTCAATGTATAACATATTTTTGCTCACATCCTAAATATGAAAGTACATATGTATGTATGTATATGTCCATATGGCAAACCAAAGTTTGAGCCAATAACTGAGATCAAGAATGTGTCAAACCACGTGCACAAGCCGAATCTAAAGACAGGAATTTAGTTCTGTTTTAAAATACATATATACATATATATATTTAACTTCAATTAATGGCAATCAAATTTCAGATATGCAAGACTTTTCGCAACTGTCGTCGAAAACAGTCACCGAGGTGTTGATGTTGGAAATGAAAATGGCTCCAGCTGCCAAAGCATACCTAATATCTGGATATCCACGTTCCATGCGCGACGTTGTCGAGTATTCCGAGAAGGTAATTCCCCAATTACACAATCTTAAGCAATATTTATTTATACTCATTGTCGTTTATACAAACTTAGTTACTCGTATTTATTATGAAACATATTTAGACTATTTTTTTTATGGGGGTTTCTATGTGTTTATTCAGCAAATTGCTGTTGAACCATTTGAACTAATTAGCTGCCAAATGGGTGGTCGTTTATTTGTTAAAGCGTAATTCCCATGAATTTTGAGTCGTACACATAACAATAAAATATACTTATGCACATACATATACTCAGACATACATATGTATATATATGCATATGCTAATTGGCTGAAGTAGCCTCCAGAGGCACATTGTGCTTTACATAATGCTACAGGCAAAGGTTTGGTTTAATTAATGTTACTGCAATATAACTTCAGATATAGAAGGTAGTTCCACGGGATGTACACGATATATATATATAATTGTTTTATTTTTAAATCATTTTTCTAAATTTGTTGGTCTAATTATTAAAGAGCTTTTGGAATAAACGACTTTTTGATGTCAACTAACTTTGTTTACTTTGAGAATGTTTTTAAAAATTTGTTTTAAATAACTGATAAGTGGCATATTTTTTACGCAATAAATATTCCTTTGGTATTTAACAAAACTTCAATTGTAATGAAAATAGGGAATTAATGTTTACAAGGCAAAAAAATTGATTAAACTAGGAATGGTAAGAGATCCAGATAAGAAAAACGCTGAAGTCAAATTGAATTTTCATCCAGCATTTATTAGTTTAAAGTAAAGGGATGTGAATTTTATGTCGTTGTTTGTCATGTTTGTGGCATAAGGATGACGTTTAAATATGTTTATATATATGTTTCTAAAAGACAACAAAAAGGAAAGTAATTTTAGCATGCAATGGATTTTAAATTTGCAAAACAAATTATTTAATTACAGATACAAGTCGTAAATGGCGTTATCTTAATATCCTGGCGTCAGTCGGTGCTACAGAAACAAATCGATTATGGCGCTAAATTAGGTCATGTTGTACTCTCCTTAGCCAAAATGGAATTGGAAAATTTCTTTAAAAATGTGATGCCAGTCGCTGATTATTTTGATCAAAGCGACATGCTGTTGGCCGTGAGTAGCAAATAAATTCTACACATCTACAAATTGGCTTTAATCATATTCGTCTACACTTTGCAGGTAAATGGTGAGCGTGCGCCTACAGAGGTGTATAAAGACTTTCGCACCGCTGTGCTAGACATACTGAGCACGCTCGAGAATCAAGAGGCCATACTGAATGGAGTTACAGGTATGGGCAGAGGGATACATGATATACCCGGCAGTATAGTTAGCGTAGACACCGCACCTAGTCAAGCCCAAGCGCCTCACATTACAGACCAAGTCGTCGCACCTATGCCAGGTGAGCGCAATGTCACAAACGCTGTGATATCTCACATAGCCGCCAATGCGGTCACAGCTGCAGCGACTCTCAGAACAGGCGGCACCAGTGCGGATGACGACAGCGGCGTAGTTGTCACCCAGCAGCCAAAGCTCAGTCATGCCGGCCACAGCTTGGATGCCAGCGATCGACCGGAGCCAACTATACCGCCCATTATTTGGGTAATTGGCGGTCCGGGCAGTAACAAGGCCACACTGTGCTTAAAGGCGGTTGGCCTGAATCCGGGCTGGTCACACATCAGGTAAGCCCTGAGCTAAACACACTCGATTCCTGATCCTCAACTGTTTCGTTTGCATGGACAAAGCGTGGGGCGTCTGCTGCGCAACATAACGGACACTGCGCCACGTGCCAACACCGAGAGCTATGCCGTCAAGGAGGCTCTTGCTGCTGGCGAAATGGCTCCAGAGAAGTCGCTAAATCAACTACTGGATAATAATATACGTCAACTGCAGGATAAATCGGGCATTATCATTGATGGATATCCACGCAATCTGCAGCAGGTCAAATACTTTGAAAATAAGGTGAGTCAATTAGCTAGTTTCTTAAATTGAATCTTCATGTTAAATGTTAACAGGTTCATGTTAAAAATGACAACAAGATTAGACAAATTCTAAGCTAAGTGAATTTCCATATAATCAATTTCTTGTTGGCTGTCTGTTAAATTTATCAGTTAGTTTGTCCTCCTGCTAAATATTTACAAGCAAGTTATTAAACCACATTTGCAACTGGGGAGTAACAATTATATTGGAATAAAGATCACTAAAATGAAACAATTCAAATGTTGCCGACTTATTGACCATAATCAATTATAACCATCGATTAATAATTAAAATATCTTAATATTCTCACGTGTTTATGATTCTGCATTTCTTAGCCTCAGCCAAGAAATTGCCTAGAAGTAAGTTTGAATCTTAAATAAGAAGTAAGCAAAAAAAAAAAACGTTGCTGGTATTAATTTGTTTTTATTATTCAAATAAAGTGCGTATGTTACAATGAAATTGATATTTCATCACAAAATGGTTTAGGCGGTAACATTTACTTATATACTTGGATTAAATATCATTATTAGATCATCGACCCCGTTAGGCACTTTATCATTAAGGAAAATTGGGACCGATTTGTTCTTTTTATTTATGTGTTAGAATCTCTGAAGCAAGCAGATTTTGTTAGAGCTATCATATAACTTGTAAATTTTAGTGCTTTTATGTTTGTTAAAGTATACAAATATTTCGGACACTAGCTAGCTAAAAGAGTGTATACCCTTCGGTACTTTGAATTGTTGTTTTATCCCGAAGTTAATTATAATCAGTTTTATCCCGAAGTTAATAATAATCACATTAACATTGAAAATAATTATTTTTTAAATAACTATGTTCTATAAACTCTATATTCTCATAAAAAAAAAAACTTCAATTCAATTTCTATTCCAGTACAAGCAACGTCCACCCACCATACTATTGGACTGCTCTAAATTACAGCTGGGTCGGGGACGTATAGACGATACGGTCTCCTCTTTTCGACGTCGTCTGGAGCTATTCCGTGAGCAGACCTTGCCCATGCTGAAGACAATGGACAGCAGCAATCGATTACAGATTGTAAGTTGGCGAATCCCGCCATGCGCTAGATAATTAACTATATTCGTTTTTCGCTAAGGTCGATGGCGATACGGACAGTCCCTCCGTACAGCGCGAATTCGAGCGGCTTATACGGAATCACATTCAACAGTTGACCAATAAGCTTGAGGGCGAGGATGCCTCCGAGACGCTGGGCAATCACGTGATGCGCAACGAGCAAACGGATGCCATACTGCACGATCTGGAGACGAATGTCCCGGGTGCGGTGCCCACGATCAGCCATCATGTAAGCATGATGAATGGCCACCTGAAGAGTCGGGGCAGTGCTCTGGTTAGCGCTAAAAGACCCACACAAATGATGAACGGACATGTGGCTGGACGACCTGGCACGGGGCCGGTAGCGCCGCTCGCTCAACCCGTCGATTTTCGACACATGCTCGAAGAGGCCGAACGCTATCCGGTGGATTCGTATATGTAGCAACGGACGAGTATAGGATAAAGAAGATCTTGTAACAAAGTTTTATAGTTTTTATAAGCGGAATTCGTTAAGCCCAAGTTCTATTGTTAATGTTGTTTTGTTGGTATTTAATATTTTATAGCATAGCGCCACTTAGCTGGCGGTTTTTGATATAGTATTTAATAATGGCTAAAAAGAATTGAGGCCGATTTATTTTCATCGCATTCAAAGTTGAATAAGTCTAGTAGATAAACACAGTGACATACACCTTAATAACTCTAAGTGCCTTCACTGAAGGTTTCAATACAATTGAAGATAGCATTACGAATAGCAAAAAGCGTAGAGTGAAAGAAAAGCAATTTTACTTATAACTAAGTTTAAAAAAACACTTTAAATACAAGCTATAAAAGAATAAATAAAAGGAACGACCAAATGTAGATTTTTAAATCTCTGCAAAATACCTAGACTATATTTCCATTTCATATTTACTACCCTTTAAACTTATTTCCTTGGCATTTTGGCTTAGATTGCATGTTTTGTTTTTTTATTCAAGATCATGACTTGTTTCTTTGGTAATCCAATAATCAAAAGTCTATATAAATAAATGTAAATATATATTTAAAAATATATTATTTAATTTCTTTAAAATGTAAGTTGCAAATAATTGTACTTATTTTATATTTAAAGTCCCTTTGTTTTTACATTAACATATATATATCCGTTTTTAAAATAGTTTTGATACAAATTTCATCACTTATAATTTTATAATTTATTTAAAGCACCGAACAACGCCAAGTAGCGCTATCAGCTAGGAACATCTCTGGGCCCTTGCGGTTCAGTATGGGCTGAAATGGCTTAGCTTCATTTAACATCTTATTGCTCTCGTATTGTTCTTTGTATTTTAACATAAGGCGATTTAAGAATGCGACATGAATCTTCGGCTCACTCTTGATACGACTCTACCCCGTCATCATTTCCATTGGTCTTTTCAAGTAATGGCCGCTGACCCAAAAGTGCTAGTCAATGTCGATAACATCAAGGAAGCTATCGATTAATAAGTGCAGAAATACGTCAGTTGTCTGAACACGTAAAGATGTTAGGGATATTCATAATATAATAATTTTTATTTTGCCACAAATTACACACACAAATTTAATTAACTAACCAACGAATTTAATCTGTCGCTAAAGTCGTTAGCTTTGTTTTTTTCCAATTGTCCATAAAACCATCTAATTTTGTTTTGGGATAGCAAAAGCAGAACTTTTTCGCAATTTTATCGTCAATGCAGTCTGCATGTTTCCGGTAACTGTTCAATCGACTTATATCCGGTACATGTAAGCCCTCTATGGTCTTCAGTTCACGATTATAACGAATCGTGGTCTGAAATCTGCCGACTTCAGGAAAGGTGCGGAAACGCAACCGATAAGTGACAATTGATCCATACATCGTCTCTTTGCCATTCTCCTCAAACAGCACCTTCCTTTGCGCATATTCCATATCCTGGAGCAAAATACGCTGACATAAATGATTGTATTGATGTACCAGCATCCAGCGATTGATATAATATATAACTTGCTTTCCAAGTAAATAAATTTCCCCGGTCAGGGGTTGCTTTACGAACTCGTTGCAAGTGCACCAATGTTCCCCGATGCACGCATCCTGACAGCTGCGCTCCTCTGGCAAAGGATGAAGCAGTGACTGGCTACTGGGACAACTGGCCAGGGGGGGTAGCTCCGCTGGCGTTGAGGCGCTAAGTCGGAGAATGTGCCTTAGTGTATTATGCAGATCAAAGTTCGAACTCAAGCGATTGCGATTCTTATACAAAGCCTCAGCATAGTTGGGATAGGTGTTGCGGAACCAGGGTGGCAAGTATATGTGCAACATAGGTAAACGCTCTTCCAGAAAATTATCCGACAATTCCAAAAGCTCGCCAAATCGTGCACCATGATCGCTCATAAGTATAACGATGGATTTCTCAAACAGGTCGTGGTGCTTCAATTGATGCAAGTAATCCACGAATTTTCCATCTAAGCTTGAGGCGGCAAAGTAAAAGTCATGAGTAAATGTACAGCTCCAAAAAAAGCCAAACATTGGCTGGTCCAGTTCCTCAGCAAAGCGTGTAGTAAACTGTAGACAAAAGTCATTCACATACGAGATGCTCAGCCGACGGCCCATACAGTATTGATAGCCAAACCTTTGATAAATGTTCATAGAGCGACTAATGCCTATTAGAAAAGGGCGTAGGTAATAATCGACTGGTTCCTGAACGAAGCCGGGAAAACCTAATACAAATAAACCGTCATCTATGGAATCTTCCCCCAGAGCTGTTGCATAGCCAGCGCTTTTGTAATCCTTCCAAATCAAAGGCAACTGGTCCATACAGCCTTCAGAGTGTAAATCACAAGCATGGAATTCATTCAACTTCTGACCCGTCAGCACAGGCATCAAGTTAAGCATAGTGCTGTCTTCAAGCTTGTTATAGCCCTCCATTTCGAACCAGCCTTCTTGCCTTACGAATTTCGCCGTCTCCGGCATTGTCCGCTGAAAGTTCATGCGCGACATGCTGTCCAATCCGAGGATTATAACGCTGGGTTGACGTTCCAGCGGAGTAGTTTCTATTCGTGCGCTCTTCTTGTTTGCATGCACCAAGGCAAATGCATCCCGTTGCAGGATCCTTGAGGCATTGTTTGCATCATGACACTCGGCAATAATTCCGCGTACGTGTTGCGGCAGCTTGCATTGCTGATCAAAGTAGATAGGCCGGTGTACCCTAAATGGAGTGAATTGCCCAATTGTAGAAATTATGCTGACAAGTTAAAGATTCAAGTGGCTTACTGGCTGTTGCGTTCGGGGTTTTCCTTGACGCTTCGGGTTACCTCACGATAGTTGCACCGATAACTGGCTACGCGGAGATTCATTTTTCTCATAACCTCCCTATTTACATGCAGACTGTACTGATTTGTGTTACGGTCGTAGTTCAGAGAAAAGAGATCCGACGTATTCGTGCAGACCTTCAGTTTAGCTGGATTATAGACCTCCATTACCTCCCGCGAGAAGGGATCGGCATAGGGCATCTTGCATTTCGTACTGTTTACAAAATAACGTGATGGCTTTGTATCTCGGCTTGGAGTTTTCTCGAATTCAAAAATGTTGACTACATCTTCAGTTTCATTGTCATCTGGTGATTCCGTTGTTGTTTCCTGCTCATCTGCGGCAATTCGAGCTGCCAATCTGCCTCTTTGGACCATTTCGCGCAGTTGCTTTTCTCTTGCAATAAAGTCAGCCTTTAACCAGCCCGTAGTCATTTCCTTTGATACGGGTGGAAAAGACTCGAAACTATTTTCGGTACCATCCTTTTTGTTTCTATGACTCAGCCAAATAAATATTAATAAAACTCCAAAAAGTATGATTAGGTATTTGCGTATTAATATCATCGTTTTACGTCTTGGCATTCCCTTAAAACTAATTTTATAATGTTTTTGATTTTAGATGGTGTTGTTGAGTAATATTTGAAACATTGCTGAGACTAGTCGAGCACTAGTTGACCCATGTTTGAATTATAAATGCCAAGAGTTCTTTGTTTATATGAAAAAATTTCGACTAAGTTAGCATTCTTATTTTTAATGCGAGTTACTTGGGAATATTAAACGGTTAGGACTCACCGTAAGAGCGTGGAAGATGAGTCCCTTACAAGATTAAGCACTAGGATGGTCTTTCGAGGGTGGAAAATTTATAAGAAGTGTCTGTAATGCAAACCTAATTGAAGACGTGTTTCAACATTTTTGAAAATCTACCCGCCTTCACAGTTTAAGATTAAGAGAGAGCGAAAGTCTGATATTCGTCTGAAATTTCACAGCTAATTATCAAAGCTCACTAGCTTAAGTAAAAGCTTATTACCAAAGCTACAGTTACAAAAATATTGAAAGCGTATTTCGATATAAATAAATGTAAATATATATGTAACAAGTAAGAGGTTCTAGTCGGGAGCTCCCAATTAGGGGATACCCTGAACCCTCATATTCCAATAGAAAGTAGCGGGGAGGTGGCGATAGGTATAAAATGAAAGATAATCGATATATATATACTTTTCTAGAAGCTACATGTCAAGTTTGGTGACTCTAGCCCTTATTATTTACCAAAATAGCTTAAAAAACAGGATTTCGATATACATTTTTATCGATTACTTTGAAATGGAGTAAGTTATCGATTATCGGAAACAAACAAGATCTGCGCGGGCACTAGGAGCACCTACATCTAAAATTTCAAGTCTCTAGCTCTTATAGGTTCTGAGATCCTTGCGTTCATACATACGGACGGACGGACGGACGGACGGACGGACGGACGGACGGACATGGCTAGATCGACTCGGCTATTGATGCTGATCAAGAATATATATACTTTATGGGTATATACTTTATAAAAATATATTATTTAATTTCTTGAAAATGTAAGTTGCAAATAATTGTACTTATTTTATATTTTTGTTGTAAGTAAATACATATGTATTTCCGTTTTTAAAATAGTTTTGAAGTTAATTGCATTTTATTTATTTGTGATTATTTATAATATTATAATTTATTTAAAGCACCGAACAACGCCAAGTAGCGCTATCAGCTAGGAACATCTCTGGGCCCTTGCGGTTCAGTATGGGCTGAAATGGCTTAGCTTCAATTAACATCTTATTGCTCTCGTATTGTTCTTTGTATTTTAACATAAGGCGATTAAAGAATGGGACATGAATCTTCGGCTCACTCTTGATACGATTCTGCCTCCTCATCATTTCCATTGGTCTTTTCATAGTTATGGCCGCTGCAGTTTTATACTTAGATGTTATTTTAATATTATTTTTGGAATCAAACATCATGCGATGCTTTAATGCGATCACGTTCTTCTTTTTAGGCTCAAAAAGAGGAGGTAGTCGACTGCCAGAATTCGACAAGTAAGATTTATACGAATCCTGCTGGGCGTAGAGTTCAGATTGAGCCTCAGTTTTTATTTCGGAGTCAGGCTGCAAAATTTGAACAATTTTACTCTTGGAGTTGACTTTAGTCATCTGCATTGGCATTTTTAGAATTTTTGGTAACGATACTGGCTTTACCTCCTTCCATTGTCTGATAACGTCGTAAATATAACGGTTTTCCATTGGCCCCTTTAAAATTGTTGGGGCTGATATTATCGTTTCCTGCTTTGTTGCTTCGAATTGAGCAGGCAATCGAAGGCCTGAAGTCTGGCAGTAGGATTTATTGGAAACTTGCTTGACTTGTTGTTCACGCTGAGCTTTAGTTTGTATTCCTGTAGACTGCTCGTTCGCTGCTTGCATTAGTTGATCCTTTTGCACATTTATGCATTGTGTAAGATTTGGGTATGATAATGGCTTCCCCTGCTTTATTGCTTCGAAAAGAGAAGCCAATCGAAAACCTGAATTCCTACAATAGGATTTATACGCATCCGACTGGACCTGTAGTACACGCCGAGCTTTAGTTTGTACTATGGCATCACGCAGCTCGTCGACTGAATCCATGTGCATATTGTACATGGACTTCCCTTTTTTAACCATCTGGTTTGAAGTTTTATTTATGTTGGAGGTTTTTGGTTTCTTTTGAATTTGAATTTGTAGGTGTTGCTTTATATCGTCGTCAGTTGTAAGCTTTTGCTTCTTGTCTGCTGAAAGCTTCTTTTTTGTTTGAGTTGCTTGCTTACGCTTCAGTGCCTTTGGCTTGGTAATGAATGATATACCGGAACCTATTTCTTTGCCTAAATCATTGGTAAGTTTAACGGTAACCTTTATTTTTATATTCGAGTTCTGGGTGTCCATGTTTTCTACTTCAGAAGAACCTTTGGCCTGTGAGCGGGTCAAAACCGAAAATTTTTTAGTTTGCGCGATTCTTTTCTTATTATTTTTGAATGAGTATTTACGCGTTTTTACAATTTTCATGTTGTTACTTTTTAACGAATTAAATTAGTTGTTAAGAGATCCGTTTACTGCGAAAACACTGCAATTAATGAAAACTGTTGCAGGTTTATCGCTGACAGGAGACACCTTCACAATTAAATGACACAAAAAAGTTTTAGTCAATGTCGATAACATCAGGGAAGCTATCGATTAATAAGTGCAGAAATACATCAATTGTCTGAACACGTAAAGATGTTAGAGGTATTCATAATATACTTTTTATTTTGCCACAAATTACACACACAAATTTAATTAACTAACCAACGAATTTAATCTGTCGCTGAAGTCGTTAGCTTTGCTTTTTTCCAATTGTCCATAAAACCATCTAAATTTGTTTTGGGATAGCAAAAGCAGAACTTTTTCGCAATTTTATCGTCAATGCAGTCTGCATGTTTCCGGTAACTGTTCAATCGACTTATATCCGGTACATGTAAGCCCTCCATGGTCTTCAGTTCACGATTATAACGAATCGTGGTCTGAAATTTGCCGGCTTGAGGAGTGGTGCGGAAACGCAAACGATAAGTGACAATTGGTCCATACATCGTCTCCTTGCCATTCTCCTCAAACAGCACCTTCCTTTGCGCATATTCCATATCCTGGAGCAAAATACGCTGACATAAATGATTGTATTGATGTACCAGCATCCAGCGATTGATATAATATATAACTTGCTTTCCAAGTAAATAAATTTCCCCGGTCAGGGGTTGCTTTACGAACTCGTTGCAAGTGCACCAATGTTCCCCGATGCACGCATCCTGACAGCTGCGCTCCTCTGGCAAAGGATGAAGCAGTGACTGGCTACTGGGACAACTGGCCAGGGGGGGTAGCTCCGCTGGCGTCGAGGCGCTAAGTCGGAGAATGTGCCTTAGTGTATTATGCAGATCAAAGTTCGAACTCAAGCGATTGCGATTCTTATACAAAGCCTCAGCATAGTTGGGATAGGTGCTGCGGAACCAGGGTGGCAAGTATATGTGCAACATAGGTAAACGCTCTTCCAGAAAATTATCCGACAATTCCAAAAGCTCGCCAAATCGTGCACCATGATCGCTCATAAGTATAACGATGGATTTCTCAAACAGGTCGTGGTGCTTCAATTGATGCAAGTAATCCACGAATTTTCCATCTAAGCTTGAGGCGGCAAAGTAAAAGTCATGAGTAAATGTACAGCTCCAAAAAAAGCCAAACATTGGCTGGTCCAGTTCCTCAGCAAAGCGTGTAGTAAACTGTAGACAAAAGTCATTCACATACGAGATGCTCAGCCGACGGCCAATACAAAATTGATACCCAAAGCTATGATATATGTTCATAGAGCGACTAATGCCTATTAGAAAAGGGCGTAGGTAATAATCGACTGGTTCCTGAACGAAGCCGGGAAAACCTAATTCAAATAAACCGTCATCTATGGTATCTTCCCCCAGAGCTGTTGCATAGCCAGCGCTTTTGTAATCCTTCCAAATCAAAGGCAACTGGTCCATACAACTTTCAGAGTGTAAATCACAAGCATGGAATTCATTCATCTTCTGACCCGACAGCACAGGCATCAAGTTAAGCATAGTGCTGTCTTCAAGCTTGTTATAGCCCTCCATTTCGAACCAGCCTTCTTGCCTTACGAATTTCGCCGTCTCCGGCATTGTCCGCTGAAAGTTCATGCGCGACATGCTGTCCAATCCGAGGATTATAACGCTGGGTTGACGTTCCAGCGGAGTAGTTTCTATTCGTGCGCTCTTCTTGTTTGCATGCACCAAGGCAAATGCATCCCGTTGCAGGATCCTTGAGGCATTGTTTGCATCATGACACTCGGCAATAATTCCGCGTACGTGTTGCGGCAGCTTGCATTGCTGATCAAAGTAGATAGGCCGGTGTACCCTAAATGGAGTGAATTGCCCAATTGTAGAAATTATGCTGACAAGTTAAAGATTCAAGTGGCTTACTGGCTGTTGCGTTCGGGGTTTTCCTTGACGCTTCGGGTTACCTCACGATAGTTGCACCGATAACTGGCTACGCGGAGATTCATTTTTCTCATAACCTCCCTATTTACATGCAGACTGTACTGATTTGTGTTACGGTCGTAGTTCAGAGAAAAGAGATCCGACATATTCGCGCAGACCTTCAGTTTGGCTGGATTATAGACCTCCATTACCTCCCGCGAGAAGGGATCGGCATAGGGCATCTTGCATTTCGTACTGTTTACAAAATAACGTGATGGCTTTGTCTCCCGGATTGGATTTTTGCCGAATTCAAAAATGTTGACTACATCTTCAGTTTCATTGTCATCTGGTGATTCCGTTGTTGTTTCCTGCTCATCTGCGGCAATTCGAGCTGCCAATCTGCCTCTTTGGACCATTTCGCGCAGTTGCTTTTCTCTTGCAATAAAGTCAGCCTTTAACCAGCCCGTAGTCATTTCCTTTGATACGGGTGGAAAAGACTCGAAACTATTTTCGGTACCATCCTTTTTGTTTCTATGACTCAGCCAAATAAATATTAATAAAACTCCAAAAAGTAAGATTAGGTATTTGCGTATTAATATCATCTTTTTACGTCTTGGCATCCCCTTAAAACTAATTTTATAATGTTTTTGATTTTAGATGGTGTCGTTGAGTAATATTTGAAACATTGCTGAGACTAGTCGAGCACTAGTTGACCCATGTTTAAATTGTAAATGCCAAGAGTTCTTTCTTCATATGAGACAATTTGGATTTGGCTAGCATTCTTCATTTAAATGCGTTACTTAATTTAAATGTTACTTGGAAATATTAAACCGTTTGGACTCACCGTAAGAGCTTGGAAGGTGAGATCTTTCACAAGATTAAGCAGAAAGATGGTCTTTCGAGGGTGGAAAATTTATAAAATTTCATTTTCAAGTGTCTGTGATACAACTTACAGCTCATTATCAAAGTTAACTAACTTAATGAAAAGCTGATTACCAAGTCTTTACTTACAAAAATATTTAACACGTATTTCATTGATTCTAGAATAACCACTCTTAGGTCGGAAATCAACAGAAAGCTGTTTGTTTAAAGCTTTGACTTTATATTAATATATATATATATTATATTTTTTGGATCAGTATTAATAGCCAAGTCGATATATACATATCCATCAAACAGAATAGTCCCTACACTTTTAAACTATCGAGAACTCGTTATTTCGGAATCGGAAGGCTATAACTATATATATCACTATATAACTTTCTTTAGTTACATAGGAATGATCGGATAGCTAAATCTTATATAGCTTCCACTTGAAAGATCTGTTCTACAAGAAAATAATTGTTTCCGCTGGGAAACCCCATGAGCTGGGGGTTCACTCTGCTAGAATGTGCTCTTCCCGTGAACATAAGTTTACAGTTCGCTTCTAAAATCAAACAAAAACAAATTGTTTTAGTTTTATTTGTAAATTTTATTTCAACTTGGAGTCCCTCGGTCGTTGATATCAATGACATCATATAGAGACTTTAGACGTGCCTTTAAGCAAGCGCAAAACATCTTGGCAATGCGATCAGAAACGCAAAATGACTCATTCCGATAGGAATTTAAACGTGTTATGAATTCCTCGCGTACTTGCACCTTACCTTCCCAGTCGGTCAAAAACGTTGCACGAAACAAACCCCCATTTGGCTGGGTGGTGAACTTGATGCGATAGGTCTGAAGTCTACTAGACGGCATCAGATAATTCCCATTTTCATCAAAGTTCTGCTTGCGCTCAGCTCTTTGTAACTGCGAGAGCTTCAAACGATAACACTTTTTTTCATAATTTTTCGTAGTCAAATACATGTTTATACGATAGACAACTATCCTAGCCCAGTAATTCAGTAATTGGCTGCGAGGCACTTGTGTATACGAGTCACAGGTGCACCAGTGCTCGGGTATGGACGCATCCTCGCAACTGCGGTTGACGGGCAAGATTTGAAGTAGCGATTGACATTTTAAGCAAGGTGATTTCAATAATAAGCCAGGATCCGCCTGCTGGAGAAAGTTCTTTACGGTCAAATGCAAATCTACGGTGGAGCTCAAACGACGACGATTCACGTCAAGAGCATGCGCGACCTCTGGATACTGCTGCCGATACCAAGGGGGCAAATAAATGTGCAGCATAGGCATTCGCTCTTCCATAAAGCTAGATGTC
Organism: Drosophila ezoana; assembly: GCA_035045725.1. Classification (NCBI taxonomy): domain Eukaryota; kingdom Metazoa; phylum Arthropoda; class Insecta; order Diptera; family Drosophilidae; genus Drosophila; species Drosophila ezoana. Next base: position 7,562,326 of record JAWNOU010000005.1, read on the forward strand.
AGCTCCATCAGGGGGCCCTGACGTTGGCCATGATCACTAAACAATATGACAACTGCTTTTTCGAACAAACGATGCTTCTTGAACAGCTTAAGGTAACGCACAAAGTCCTTGTCCACGCTTGCCGCGCCTCTAAAGTCATCATGACTAAAGCTATTTGACCAAAATATCCCAAAGACTGGCTTTGGCGTCTCGTCGACAAAACGCTGAACCAGCTGAAGACAATAGTCGAACACGTACCGAAAACTCTGTTTGCGGCCCAGACAGTAGTCGTAGCCATAGTGTTTTACCGTAACCAATAACTGCTGGATAACCATTAGAAAAGGGCGTAGATAATAATCCACAGGCTGTCGAATGAATCCTGGCAAGATATAGTGAAAAGTATCAATGCTGGGCGTGTCCTCAGCATAGGCAGTCAGGTAGCCAGCATTCCGAAAATTATTCCAGAGGTAAGTAAATGAGTCGAAACAGCCTGGCTTTTGCACATCGCATTTAGCTCGCCACTGACGCGACGTTAGACCCGTCAACAGAGCAAGCATATTGGGTAATGTATTATCGCCAATCTTGTTATAGCCAAGCATTTCATACCAGCCCGATTGACGCACGAACTGGGCTGTGCGCGGCATTGTCCTCTGAAAGTTCATCTGCGACATGGAATCAATGCCTAGCATTATAACACTAGGATGGATCCGACTGCGTTCTTCATCGCTCTTCTCGTCTCGATCGTTTTGATACTGGATAAAGGAAAATGCGTTGCGTTGTATAATTCGTGATCTGTTGCGGTGCTCATAACACTCTACCATAATACCTTGAATGTGACGAGGTACGGCCCAATCTTGGTCAAAATAATTGGGCCCAAAATTCCTAAAAGTGAAATGGTTACATAACGATTAATAAAGCCCTTGTACTACAACAACTAAATAATGTCCAGACAGTCATGAAACATGTTGTGAATCGTACTAATTTCAATTGAAAATTGATAAACACACCAGGTTAGGGAATCATTCGGTCCGCGCATTATTTCAAAGTAGACACAGCCAAAGTCTGACAAATTCGGCAACAGTGTCATGGACACATGTTCGTTAACGTGTACGATATATTGTCTCTTCTGTCGATCAAATCGAACGGTTAACAAGTCTGGTTGATTCGTACATTCCTTAAATTTGGGTTTCTTAAAAATGCTCATGACATCTGTGGAAAATGGATAAACTCGTGGTATCTTGCATTTGTGATCGAAGACACAGAAATCTTTGATTGGAGTAGGAGGTCTATTAGCCTCTTTGCGCGTCGTCGACTTCACATTGAATCGGTTTAAATATTTTGTCGTGGGTTGTGTTTTTTTCTCAACTCCACTATTCGTATCACGATTAACATATATAAAAATGAAAAATAGTAAAAGAGCGACAAGAGCAAGTTTTCCATTTTTGAAGGTTAGTCGTCGAAACATTGTTGTAGTTATGAATTTCTCGAATTTGTGGAAAAAATGCGAAGGCCTACTTCATAGTAATGATCAATAATAAGTCAAGTTGAACGAATTAGTTAAATGTTAATACGTACATCAAAGGATGTTTTCCTTATTAAAAGCTTTTATTCCTTTGAATAAAATACAGTTCAACTATAAGTTCAACTTGTTTCTGCCTTACTTTGTTTATTTTAATTTGCATTTATATTAGAGTAAATAGGTTAAAGTCCAGCTTTGAACATATTTAAATATGATTCGATTTTACATTTAAACATTTGCATTTTGCATTTTCTAATTGTTTCTTTACTCATTTCATTTACAATTTTAATATTTCTCATTTTCCGGTTTTCTTCTGTGTTTTCTTAAATGCTTAAATATTTAGGTCGATGGTCTGCAAATGCAAAACTGCTTAGCTCTGGGTGAAGTCACGCAGTAAGATTCATTTCGATCGAAATTCAAACGTTCTATCAGTTGCTCGCGTATTCCTACGACATTAGCTTTTAGATTGGTAACAACTGTTGCACGAAACGCACCTTTTGGTCGAGTTGTAAACGTCAAGCGATACGAATAAACTCCATCATATGACTCCACCTCGTTCCCATTAACATCCAAGCTCTGCTTGCGATCAGCTCTTAATAAATTCCCAAACTCCAAGCGGTAACACCGCCTGTCATAATTATTCATCTTCAGATATTGCCTAATGCGGTATACAACTAACTTGGCCATTTCTTCCAAAAAAACGCTCTTTGGCACACTGGTGTGCGGCTCGCAGCTGCAGCAATGACGGGGAATTTCGGCATCGTCGCAAGTGCGATTGACGGGCAGAACCTCAAATAATGTCTTACATGTTGGGGATTGTAGCTGGTAGGAAATGCCAGGATGCACCTGCAGAAGCAGCTTCTTAATGGTTAAATGCAGGTCTAAAGTGGAGCTCAGCCGACGCCGATTCACGTCTAGTGCTTGCGCAAGCTTCGGATACTGCTTTCGATACCAGGGAGGTAAATAAATGTGCAGCATAGGCAATCGCTCTTCTAAAAAGCCTGATGACAGCTCCAGCAGGGGTCCCTTGTGTTGGCCATGCAGGCTGAACAGAATGACAACTGCTCTTTCGAATAAACCGTGCTCCTTGAACTGTTCAAGATAACTCACAAAATCCTTATCCACATTTGCCGGTCCACTAAAATCGTCATAGCTAAAGCTTTTCGTCCAGAAGAGCCCAAAGAAGGGCTTTGGCGTCTCGTGTACAAAACGCTGAACCAACTGAAGACAATAGTCAAAAACGTACCGGAAACTCTGTTTGCGGCCCAAACAGTAGTCGTATTTAAGGCGTTTGACTTTTTTCATAATCCTCTCAAATGCTTTCATTATAGGATGTAGATAATAATCCACCGGCCGTCGAGTGAAATTAAAGGTGGGAATGTCCTCAGCATAGGCTGTCAAATAGCCGGAACTGCGAAAATGATTCCAGAGGTAATTGATTGCGTCCAGGCAGCCCGGCTTCTTTATATTGCAATATGACAGCCATTGTTGCGGTGATCGACCCGTTAATAAAATTATGAAAATGTGAAACATATCATCGCTGACTTTGTTAAAACCAAGCATCTCATACCAGCCCGGTTGACGCACAAACTGAGCTGTGAGGGGCATTGTCCTCTGAAAGTTCATCTGTGACATGGAATCAATGCCCAGCATTATAACACTAGGATAGGTCTGACTGCGTTCTTCATCGCGCCTGTCGTTGCAATTGACTGGATACTGGACAAAAGAGAATGCGTCGCGTTGGAGGACTCTTGATCTGTTGCGCAACTCAAAACATTCCACTACAATACCTTGAACGTGACGAGATACGATCCAATCCCGTTCGGAAACAATTGATCTTTTGTTCCTAGAATTGAAATGGTCAGCAAAACTTTAAAAAAATAATCTTCTAGCTGGTGCTGTAACAACCTTTAGTTGGCACAATTTAATACGCACCAAGTAAGGGAATCATCTGGTCCTCGAATTATCTCATAGAAAACGACACCCATAGTCGGAAATACTTGGAAATAGCTGAACGAATAGAGACTCATTGAATTTTACGATATATTGCTTCTCCTTCAGGCGATATCGCACGGTAAATAAATCGGGCTGATCTGTACATTCCTTAAATTTGGGGGGCTTAAGAATATTCATGATGTCTGCGGAAAATGGATCAAGTCGTTGAATTTTACATTTATGGTCAAAGACCCAGAAATTGTTATTTGACGAAGAAATTTTATCGGGCTTATTGCTAATCGGTGACTGCACACTAAATAAACTTGAACGATTTAGGGTGGGTTGTGTACTTTCCTCAATTACAACAACGTTCGCATCACGATTTACAAATATGAAAATAAATAAAAGTACAAGAATGGCAAGTATAAGTTTAACATTATTATACACTAGGCGAAACATTGCTGTAGCTTAAGGATTTGTTTTGTATGAGATTAAATTGAAAGCCTTCTATTTAATTGTAAGTAAATATTGATTTATACATTAAAACCTGGACATGGTTATGGGAAAAAGGCTCTGCTTTATCCAGGTCACTTCCGTTCGATTGATTCATTTTGGGCTCCTTAGGGTTTTAGAGAACATATCTATTCATAGAGTTCCATTTAAATCAGGAGCTTTGAGTAGCTTTCAGGCAGTAAGTCTTTGGTTTTCTGGATGTTGCGAACGTATTACATTCCATATATTAATTAGTCTCAGCAATACTTTTATCAATACTCAACTAAATATAGAATGGGAAATACTTTTGGGAGCTATGCTAATAACACGACTAAGGACTTTTACAAGCCAACATTTTATCTCCTTGTAATGCTATTTAGGCAACCGTTCAGTGTGTTCTATCGTGTGCTAATTCGAGTTCTTTTTTAAAGTGTCCAAGCCTTTCAGAAGAGAGAAGTCCACGTTGCCGCAAAAAATCGATGGAATTATTGTTCAATGTTAAGATGCACAAAACCATTTAAGGGCTATGCAACAATAGTCCAACGAAAGGTTTTATTTAAGAATCGCCATGGTGGACGTAACTCCGGTCGAGCATTTTCCCAAAGTTCACTATAGTGTTGACTCAAGTAATTTAATTTACTCGCTTAATAAATAACTCAGTAGGCTCTCATCTTAAAAACCACAAACATAAACACTTCTAACTAACTAAAAACAATGTATCGTTGCCTGGGTAGCAATAATGGCAAGGTTTTACTTGCCATCCTTTTAGTGCTATGCATCTTTGTATTTGTCAACCGGCATACAAATGATAAAGTGGAACATTCAAGCATGGTTAATAAAATCGCACTGACCAAGCCGAAATCATTAAACACACTCAATGGACAACTAACGACACGCAAAGCAGCTTTAAAAGCATCCTCAAACATGGAATTCATCGTGTTTGATCACAAATGCAAAATACCACGACCTAATCCGTTTTCCGATGAAGTCATGAGCATTTTCGAGCCCCCCAAATTTAAGGAATGTACAGATCAGCCCGATTTATTCACCGTTCGATATCATCTGAAGGAGAAGCAATATATATTACAATACAATGCGTCTCTGTTCGTTCAGCTGTTTCCAAATGTTTCCGCATATGGCTGTGCTTGTCATGAGCTACTTCGAGCTCCAGATGATTCCCTTACCTGGTGCGTATTGAACTGTCCCAATTAAAAGTTGTTGGAGCATAAGCTAGAAATATTTTTCATTATAAGACATGTTGAACATTTCGATTTTAGGAAAAAAATATCCCCCTTTTCCTGCCATGATTGGGTCGTACCTCGTTACGTTCAGGGTATTGTAGTGGAATGTTTTGAGTTGCGCAACAGATCAAGAGTCCTCCAACGCGACGCATTTTCTTTTGTCCAGTATCCAGTCAATTGCAACGACAGGAGCGATGAAGAACGCAGTCAGACCTATCCTAGTGTTATAATGCTGGGCATTGATTCCATGTCACAGATGAACTTTCAGAGGACAATGCCCCTCACAGCTCAGTTTGTGCGACAGCTGGGCTGGTATGAGATGCTTGGCCATAACACGTTCAGTGATAGTTCCTTAACCAATATGATAATTCTATTGACGGGCTGCACGCCGAAAGAGTGGAAACATTATTGCGATCTAAGGCAGCTTGGCTGTCTAGACGCACTCACTTACCTCTGGAATCATTATCATAACGCTGGTTATCAGACAGCCTTTGCCGAGGACACTCCCACCTTTGTTCTTACACGACGGCCGGTGGATTATTATCTACATCCTATAATGAAAGCATTTGAGAGGATTATGAAAAAAGTCAAACGCCTTAAATACGACTACTGTTTGGGCCGCAAACAGAGTTTCCGGTACGTTTTTGACTATTGTCTTCAGTTGGTTCAGCGTTTTGTACACGAGACGCCGAAGCCCTTCTTTGGGCTCTTCTGGACGAAAAGCTTTAGCTATGACGATTTTAGTGGAGCGGCAAACGTGGATAAGGATTTTGTGAGTTATCTTGAGCAGTTCAAGGAGCACGGTTTATTCGAAAGAGCAGTTGTCATTCTGTTCAGCCTGCATGGCCAACACAAGGGACCCCTGCTGGAGCTGTCATCAGGCTTTTTGGAAGAGCGATTGCCTATGCTGCACATTTATTTACCTCCCTGGTATCGAAAGCAGTATCCAAAGGTCGGGCAGGCTCTTGACGTCAATCGTCGTCGCTTGAGCTCCACTTTAGACCTGCATATAACCATTAAGGAGCTGCTTCTGCAGGTACGCCCGTCCTTGCGCTTTGAGACAACATGCCAGGAATGTCAGTCGTTACTTGACGTCATTCCAGACAAACGCTGTTGTAAGGAAGCCTCGGTACAGGATCACTGGTGCAGCTGTGAGCCGTATAGCCAAAAACCAATTACCGAAACAATTGAGATATTGGCAAAGATAATTGTTTACCGCATAAACAAATTTATAGTTAGAAATAATTACACCATGCAGTGCTATCATTTAGAGCTGGAAAGTGTGCTAAGAGCCGAAAGCAAGATAAACTTTGATTTTAATGGACTTCAGGTGCCGCCACCCGATGAACAGGAAATGTATCGGATTCAGTTCACTACTCGACCAAGAGGCAAATTTCGTGGAGTGGTATTAAGTAACGTGCAAGCCAATGTCGTCGAAATGCCAGAGGTACACATAAAACGCTTAGAGCCTCATGGCAGTTGTTTACAAGAACTCTTAGCCGCAAAATATTGCGTTTGTCGACGTTCCAAATAATGTTCATCAATAAAGAACATTATTATACCCTTGCAGAGGGTATTAATGTTGTGTCTCAAAATGTGTTACGCATAGAAGGAGACATCTCCGACCCCATAAAATATTCTTGATCAGTATCAACAGCCGAGTCAATGTAGCCATGTCCGTCTGTCCGTCTATCTATTTCTATGCGATCTAGTCTATCAATTTTAATAACTTTAAACTTGATTGCATTGGTCCGTTTTTCTGTTGCAAGCAGTACATATGTCAGAGCCAACTGGATCGGACCACTATATAATAGGGAGTATAAGTTCATGGTGCACAGAGTCAAACGCCTAACTGAAGTCGGTCTAAAAGACGTCAGTTTGCATTTTAGAATCGAAAGCATAATTTACCAGGGAACTAAATTCAATCAGATTGGTCGTAGTTGACAGACTAATTAGGAATCTACGTTGAACAGGGGAGACAACTGTTTCATATAAATGCTGCAGTCAAATATCTTTGGGATAGCGGACAGTTTTGCAATGCCTCTTTAATTTTTTATATCAGATTCTCCACCTTTCTTGTGGGGGGCTAATGATATAAGAGACTATACAAAGAGATGGAAAGCCAGAAGATTCAAGGGATAGATTTAAAAGCTTTACCAGTGGATGAAGATGGGAAGCACTACGCTCCTTGAGAAGGGCCCAGGAAAGTAGGAATATTTTAAGGATTTTATAGAAGAACGGAAGGAGGAAAGGGATATAAAAGGATCAAGTATAGAGCTCGAGTAAGAAGTATTATAAGGGAAAGTCAGAGGACTAAGTTGATTGGAAATAATTAAATAATTGAAGATTTACGCTTCTAGTTTATAAAATTATAATAATGTCTCGGATTTTGGACAGATTGACTATTGCAGCGAGTAATATCACATAGAATTAAAATAGCACTGAGAATTAAATATTACCCAGAAATATATTTGCTATGCAGTTTGTTTTGCTTGCTTTGGGTAATATCATTTGCTGCGCTTAATTTAATTAACTTTTTGTCGTCTTTTGGAGTGGACTAGTTAAGATAACGCCCTGATACTATTCCTTGGTTATTTAATTAATTACATATAACAAACTTGGTTGACAAGTCTCAGTCCCTAAGTCAGATAAAATTGCCCTATAAAACTAGGCATACGTGTACTAATAAGTTAGAAAATTGTTTCTATTGGCGACACTTTGTTCTCTTTAAACATTTTTCTTTAAATTATATTATTTTTTTTTTTGCATGATTTTCGTTGGAGATTCTCTGACTTACTTCTATCTTGTTCGAGATCTGTATCAACAAGAATCATGTTTTTTGATAATATTTTTTAATAGTAGCTAGCAACAATAGAAAAAAACTTGTTTAGTTTTATCAAGATTTTTGTACATTGATGAACATTGAAAGTCAGCGACTTATCAGTAAAATTCAGTTTACGGGGACCTGCCACCTGCCACAAAACGAAAATACATAAATGCTTATTAAGTATTTATATTCAATAAGGTATCCGAATAATGAATTTATGCAAGTTGTGGCAAGAACAAAAGCTAGACATGTCCAAGCCCAAGGAGCTCAGACGGGGCTTTGGCAGATTCCACCCGCAACTGCGCAAAACTGGCGGAATACGGTAGTATACTACTTTTAAATTTTATTTTTTGAAGATCTTTATTTAAGTTCATTTGAAATGTGTTTTAAATTTTAACAAAATCCACCTTACTTTTATGGCAATTTGGTGGGAAATGTCCCTCTACTTTTTACAGCAGAAAACTGTAACCGACTAGGACAAACTAGTTCTCTAAATGCATCAAACTAATTATAATAAAAACTGGCTAGGCCTTCATATCACTAATGCATATACAATACAATTTGGCAATTTTATCACTAATACAAGTAGAATCTTCCTTATAGGAATTTGTACGACTGATACTTTCCACATTCACGTCTACAGCCTCTGTTTTATTGTTAAAGACAACTGTAGCCTGAAAATCGGCGCTGTTCTGCATCACCTTAAACTTGGTGCGATAAACGGCGAGTTCGAGTTCGGGTAAATCATCCTCCCAACTGACATCTACATTCATTTTAATTTCCGTTCGGTGTATATAATTTAATGTTAGATTGCTGCATAGATGGCTGAGATTCTTGTGCACAAAGTACTCGTTCATGCGGTCTATAACACGTGGCGCAATTCGATTAGCCCAATCGAGTTGATCGATAGCTCGATACGGATGGCAGGTGCACCAATGCTCCGCAATGCCCGCCTCCGGACAGGTGCGATTTTCAGCGATTGGGTAGAACAGAGATTGACAGGTGGGGCAATCGTAGGATCTCGGTAGAGCCGGACCATCCGGAGTGCCGCCAATCTCGATGATATGCTTCAGAGTGTTGTGCAGATCAAAATTGGAGCTCAGGCGATGTTGGTTTAAGGCCAGGGCTTCAGTAAACTGCGGATACTGTTGTCGGAACCAGGGAGGCAAATATATAAACATCATGGGCAGGCGTTCCTCCAAATAGCCCTCCGCTAAACTCAGTATACTGCCGTAGCGTACACCATGATCGGCAAAAAATATCATAATTGTGTGCTCCATGGATCCATCCTTTTCGAAGTTTATCAAATCACTCAGAACCTTATGCTGCATCGCCGAGGGCATAAAATAATCGTCGTGACTGAAGTGATTCGTCCAGAACATCCCCCAAATTGGTCTCTCCTCCACATAACGCTGCATGAACTGTCTGCCGTAATCATAGATATAACTATTGGCCAACCGGCGACCATAGCAATAGGCCATGCGGCAACCAGGACAATGATAATTATCCGTCTCGCACTCGAGAGCGCGCAGAAATGGACGAAAATAGTAATCCGTGGGCTTTTTGGTAAAGCCCGGCTTTAGGTAAGTAAACGTATTCGATGAGCTCTCATCTTCCGCATAAGCAGTCAAATAGCTGGCATTGCTAAAGTACTTCCAGATCATGGGAATCTCATCGAGGCAGCCACTTTTGTCCGTGTCGCAGACATGCTCTTTGGCCTTCTCCGGCGAATAACCACTCAGAATGGCAAATATATTGGGAAACGAATTGTCGCCCACCTGTAAATTGAGCAGTTTAGCAGTTTGACTCTAGGGAACATTTGAATATACTACCTTATTGTAGCCCTGCATTTCGTACCAGCCGGGTCCCTGTAGATACTTATATACCAAGGGCATAGTGCGACGTAGATTAATTCGGGATAGTGTATCGATGCCATACATTATAACACTTGGTTTGCGCGGACGTGTCTTATCAGATGGCTTAGTAGTATTCATATTAGGCCGATATTGTATGAACATGTAGGCATCTTTCTGCAGGTTGACGGGCGGTATATCGGCGGTCTCACACTGCAGCATCAATCCCTCAACATGAAGTGGCACCACATAGTCTTGAGAGAAATACTTGCTTGGCTTGAGCCTGTTCGAACACAAAGGGGAATACTTTGAACAGAAACTCTGGGGTTACATCTGCATAAATTTACATGTCATAGGTTTCCGCCTTTTCGCCATGCTGTATCTCACGATAGAAACAATTGAACTCCTGTTCACTTGAGTTGAGCAGCTTCTTAGCCACGGGTTCATTAATATGCAGAATATAACGCTTTTGAATTACATCGTAGAGAGCCGAAACAAGTTCACTTTCATTAGAACAAGGTATAAACTTGCGCGGTTTGTAGATTTTCAAGGCCTCCGCCGAAAATGGATTTATATAGGGTATCATGCACTGTGAGGTATGCACAAAAAACTTTTGCACCTCAATCTTGGGCACACTATTATCCACAATAGGTGTTGGAATTGCACTGCCCAGTATAGTCTTGCTACGCATTGTTGGATCGATTTCGATATTTGTATACGATATGTATAGAAAGTAAAGAATGATTAGGATTAGACAACAGAAGAACCTTTTGAAGAGCAAGTGCCCGGTGGCAAGACGAGCACCCATGGTGTGCTAATAAACGCGAACCAAACTCAACTAAACGACAATTTCGAGGAGTCGCCGTCGTCGTCTTTGACATTCTGACATATTGGCTTGTTACTATCAGCATAAAACAACGGGTTCCCTTTAACGCGTGCTACATGTCTGAACATACATAAGAGTCTGCACCTGTGTAACGTTTTCTTAACAATTCAACAAGACCAATTACTCAAATTGGGCTTATAATGGTCCCACCTCAACAAATGTTAGGCCCTCGCATGTGACATTTTTTCAGTGCGATAACTTAAGAGTAGTTTAAAAATAAAATGTAACTAAAATGCATAAATTTCATAAATTTGTTGGCAATAAGAGAACTCAATTAAATTCCCGACACGAATCAAACTCACGAACGGTTGTCGAAATACTGTTTAATGTCTTCAAATTGTGATTTAAGTATAATTTTAATATCGAATAGTATGACAATATTTATAAATATAAAATTCTTAGTTCATTCATGCTCTTCTAATGCTTTATAATACATTATCAAATTATGCTGGCAATCTTATCTTTTATCTCTTTAAAGACAAGCTAGTATGACTTAAATTTTTATACCTTTTGTAGAACCCACTGAAAAAATGATTTCAACAATTTAAAACGGCAATAAGAAAATTTTTCGAAATATTCACAAAACATAATTTTAATTATTACAAACTGTATAAAACTTAAACCTATTGTAAGCGGGAACTAAGTGCTTATAATTTACACAATTTAACAGTTCGTGCGTGGCGCTTTGGAATAAACGTGTTCTTTACATGATTCGAAAGTCACACATTCCCCCAAAAACTCGTGTACTTAATTTTCAATCTGTTCTTGTAAAAATACCTTATGTTTTATTATAATGTCACGAGCGTGCGAGAAAAAGTAATACTCAAAATTAAAAGAAAATAAAAATTGGCTGTTAATCGATTCCAAATTGTTTCAAATTTTAAATTAAATGGGAAAGAATGGGTATCTTCGGCACGCCGAATATCTAATACCCTTGCAGACCCAATCCTTTTATAATGCTCATAGTGATTTGCCCGTATCTAAGAAGCACAGGGAAAATAGTTAATGCCGATTTTGATCAAGGTATCTTGATAAACAAAAACGTTTTTTATACAAGAACCTAGTTTTCGTATGGCAGCTATATGATATAGTGCATTGAGCATTGTGAAATAAATGCCGTTTTAATCAAAATATCTTGAATGACAAAAAAGTTTTCCATACAACAACTTAATTTTCGAGCGATCGTTCCTATGGCTGCTATATGATATAGTGGACCGATGTTGATAGGATTTTGCATATATATGAGGAGCATAGTAAAACTAATAAATGCCGAGTTTGGTCAAGATATCGTGAAAAACAAAAAAGTTTTCCATACAACAACTTAATTTTCGATCGATCGTTCCTATGGCAGCTGTATGATATTGTGGTCCGATCCAGCTGGTTCCGACATATGTACTGCGTGCAACAGAAAGGGGGACTTCTGCAAAGTTTCATAAAGATAGCTTTAAAACAGAGAGACTAGTTCGCATAGAAACAGACAGACGGATAGCCGGACAGACGGACATGGCTATATCGACTCGGCTGTTGATACTGATCAAGAATATATATACTTTATGGGGTTAGAGATGTCTCCTTCTATGCGTTACATATTTCACGACAAAATTATAAAACCCTCTGCAAGGGTATAAAAAGAAAAGAACAAAATGGTAGAGTATCAAGTTTACGCAGAAATGAAAGATAAGCACATTTTGAGATAACGCGAAGAATATTTTACAGGTATATACGGACTTGTTTTTGGCAGTTATGTTCAGATAGGAAGAACATCCAGCGCATGGCAACTTCCGCAGAAGTCGATCTTGTACTACAACTTTATTCTTTTAGAAAGATCATAACTAAACGCTATCTGCGGCATATAAACTATAAAATACCCTTGCAAAATGATGGCTTATGGTTTTGCAGATGTATATATAAACTTGTTTATAAATTGATGGTGTCGAAGATACATCCTTCCATGAATATTACAGTTGCATTCATGAGAAAACTTAAGATACCTCCTTCCATGTATATTACATTTCATGAGAAAACTTAAATACCCTTTTTAAAGGCATAAACAAAACATCTGTTTACTGAAATTGAACTTCAGTACATTAGCAATTGCTGTTACATAGATAAGAGTCTCGATGTAAGAGCATTCGCACATTTAAAAATGTGTAATAACTGATTCCGTTTAAAAGAAAATTAAAATGCAAGTAAGTGTACACTAGTCGGGAGTGCTCGACTATGGAGATGCTTCCTTCGGCCTGTTTTCCCGTTTCAATGTGTTCAGGGTATAAAAATACAAATAAAAATAAAATACAAGAATTCTTTAATCCATAAAGTTATTTAATATGTTTAATATATAAACTAACTTCCAATACGCAACTATATAACATAGAACTTTCCCTCTGAAAGCTATATCATATAGCTTATAAGGGATTTATCTGCCAGAGCTTTAGTTCTTTAACCCACGTCGTCAAGTTATCTACAATGTTTTTGTAGATTGATAAGAATTGGGGAAGCATTAGCGGAAAAATTTGCATACTTTTGGGTTGAAAAAAAAAAAACCGATAATTTCAGCGAGATTTCATATTATTATTGGCATTAGCCCTGTGAGGAAATGAAGCTATGAAATGCATATATTTTAAAGGTTTATTAATCACATAAATATTTTATTTCATTCGACAAAGTTCATTATTAACCACATACGACTAAATTCAGTAAGGTTTTAAAAAACAAAAAAAATTATTTAAATTAAAAATTACTATTTTATAAATATTTTTGTCAGATTTATTCATTTTTCAGCTAACTTGACCTAAACTAAAGAGTAGTAAAAACACATAGTAAAAATGTAATAAAAGCCTATTTTATGCAGGTACGATTCACAAACTGTAGGTGAGGCAAAAAGATATGGCCATATGAATCTTGGATTGATATCATTAATACGATAAGACTAAAACAAAGATAACATAATCTTTTGCTTCTCCTACTGCAAAGAAATCTTATCTATAAGCCGTCTGTTGTGTTGGAAAATATTTGTTGTTTAACTTAAGATTGATTGTTTAATATTTTAAACAATCTTTAAAACATAATCGCTACATAATCAAGCAGAGAATACTTTTTGATCAGGAATATCGAATCGTGGAAAGAGCTAATATAATAGGTATATTTGTATATATATTTATCCATGCCAAATTTGTTGTGTCTATACTTTTCTCTCAAAGGGAACTTCAAATTAGTCTCAAACAAAACCTAAGCTGATTGGAAGACAAACGACATAAATATCCCTAGCTAGTATTTTGAAGGTATTGCCAATATTAGCTACACCCTTTTTCTTGTCACTCTCACTATATATTTTAAAAAGCGATATTGAATTTCCAATTAACGCAATGGCCACAACTAGACACCCTACAATCGTGGCGTGACGCGGCTGGGTAGACACATGTAAGCCGCATGCCACCGTTTGTTAATCAGCTTCAACCTCTTATCAATAAGTTGCACTCTGTATGCTTAATGCGATTGTATACGAATTTTTACTATAATAGTAAATGACAATTACTGGGCTGTTAGGCCGTTTATCAGCTCTCTGCTTAGTCGGATGAAGCGCACCAGTCGGCCGGCAGACAGACAGCCCAGTTTGCTTTCAAATTCCCGTTCTTGGAGTGCCCCGCAGTCTATTTGACTTGGGGAGGCGCCTCGTCAACAGTGGGCAATCAGACAGAGTAGTTGAAAGTCATTCTACGCATCCAGAGATTCCAGCGTCAGTTTGCGGCGATAATTCACGAGAGTCGGACCGTCGATACTTATCAATCCGCGGGTCTATTCAAAGTCTTGCCTAAGGATATTCAAGATCCATCCATAAAATGGCTAACAAATCCCTAATGAAACGTGGCACGAATATAAGTGCCGGCCAATTGCATTATTATCACACGGATTTTTACTACTCGATGCCCGATTTGCATAGTAAGTGTTCACAAGTGTCCAAAAGTAGTTTAGTATTTCCATCTAAAGACTTAATACTTAAAAAGTGGTCGATTCTGCGAGATGAAATATAAAACACCTAGGGATCGACTAGAATTTTATTTATTAATTCAGTCAATTAAATATTTTAATTTAAATCAATTTTCGTGTACTAAATTCCTAGCGAAATAAAGTCAAAATTACAATTCTATAAATGGGAAAATCGTAACACTTTGGCATTTAACTTGCAGTAGGATTATATAAAATGCCTTTAACTTATGTTTTTTACAGACTTTCTTAACTCTTTTTTATTCTGTTTACCAAAGTTTTCTTAATTGGGCTCTTTAAAAAATATTTTACATATTTATATCGTCAAACTGTGCAAATTTGCATTACAAATCAAGTCGGTTTGTTAAAGATAAACTTGGGCAATAAATATATTATCACGTACTCAACCTCTTTAAAATAATAAAATTGCACATTCATACTGACATGCATATACACAAAGTACATATATGCATGCCAAGATACATGCTATCTTCTTTCTTCTGGTCGAGTGTTTATTATTCGAGGCAATATAACTAGCAAGTATTACGCTATATATAGAATAAATACATTTTATTATTTTATTGGTTCAAAAGTTGAACTTAAATTTGACTTGATGGGCAACAATTTAACTATAGATTATAAGCACAATATATTATTAAAAATTTATATTGTTCTTTTGATATACATATTGTTATACCTTTTTCCCAATTAGATTGTGTACAGGGTATAAATAAGTCAAGTTTCGAACCAATGGCAGCATCGCAGCCAACTTCACATCAAAACAAATGGCATTTTCTCTGAGAACTGTTTTGATTTCCCTTGCAAGCCAGCCCCCATGTACAACAAAAAGAGAGAAAACGTGAGCGAGAAGAGAGCCAAGAGAGAGGTAGAGAGCGCGCGTGCCTACAATGGCGCTTGGTTAATCTCGTTGTTTTTCATATTGTGCGATGACGAAAATAATTTCCATTGCAACAGCAATGAGTAGCGGTTTTTTTGGCTGTCAGTCAGTCTGTCGTCAGTTGTCAGTTGGGAGCGAGCGTGCGGCGCGTCACTTGGCAAATATTTCGTAATTCCCAATTAGGTTTTTTAATTAAAATTAAGAAATTGTAAACGAAACAAATAATTAAAATATTCCAAAAATAAACACTATATATAAATAGCAAATAAAAACAATTCATCATCAAGCAACAAAGAAACATACAAAATAAAAATAGTCACAAACAGAAATTGTTTAAGCAGTGAGAGCAGCGCGCCAAAGAGAGTGCTTCAGAGAGTGTTACACAAATAGAAATTAGAGAGACAACAGTTGTGTTGATAAAAATGTGTGTCAAAATATCATAAACATACGAAGATGAACCAAAGCCAAGAGACGCCAAATAATAATAATAATAATAATAATGATTATGAAGCGCGATGATAAGCAAATGATAATGACGAAAACGCTGCACGTGTAGATAACGGAATTTTTATTTTATTTCCTAATCCTATTGATCTACACAAAGCAGGGAATAGGACAATATGACAAAAGCAAGCGAACAGTAAACAAAACAAACTGCATGCAAATTATATACAAAGAATTTTGCACTCATCACGCAGCTGACAGCGCTGCTGACGTCGACGTTGACGTTGTCGCTAAGCCAAAACGTAAATAAGCTAAAAAGCAAAGCTAAATAAACAACATGTAAGTTTACAACAAAAAAAAAAACAGAGAACGACAAGAACAACAGAAACATGAGAATTAGACATGTACAAGAACACATACTACACAGCGCACCTATACCTATGCACATACATATACAAATACATACGCATGCATTCGCGTACATGCGTACGCGTACTTAAGTACATATTTCAATTTTATTGGAAGCACACGCCGACGACACTGAATTAGCTCTAGAAACGCAAAATATGCAAGAATTAGCCAAGGTAGTTCAAGTTTACGAGTATCTAGGATTATAGGAGAGCCTAAAGGCGGCCCTATGCCTGCCAACTTGAGGTTGAAATTCCATATAGTAAAGTGTATTATGTAGAACTTCGGGAATGACCGACTAACAGATGGCCTCTTTCTTCTGTAGATACTTACACACATATATCTACGAACGCGCACGACACAAGCAGTGCACTTCTTGCAGCAGACGTGCTTCTTCTTCCCTTTCCCCACATACTATTGTAGGGATACGCAATCTTAAGTAACTTCGTTGTTCATTCATCACAAAAGTGTGTATATACCAAAGCGCAAAGCTTTATCTTTAAAAATAAGTTAATTTTCAGTGGAATGGGGAGAGAGTAAAATATGTTTAATCTATATATGTATACTGTGCAATACCAAGTTCGGTGTCTCCAGGTATTATTAAAAATAACATGATATTATTTTGATAATCTATACTTAACGATTTTGGAAATGCATTTTTTTGCCTTTTACAGATTAACATTTACACAAAAACATCATACCCGTTTACCCATTTTCAATGGGTATAGAAACTATTTAATGTCGTTTGAAAATTGAGCCCTATTCATTTTTATGAACTTCAGTTTGTTCAGCTGCACACATTTCCCTTTAAATGACAAAACTTTTAGTTTTTAATTGCAGGCCAACATTATTATAGATTATTATAAACTATATTCATATATTGTATATACTATATATTCATACTACTATACTACTACTATATATTCACTATATTCATTAATAAACTTCTTAACTGAACTCTTTGGCGTTCTGCAAAACCAGTCGTGACTTTTAAAGTTGTTTGCGTGCTTAGCATAAAACCTGTCCACACTCAAAATTTTCAATGACATTTCAAAAATGTATTAACCGTAAACCGGCTGGAAAATAAAAAATGTATGAATTTTGGTATTTGAAAAGCTGTCGTGACCCCAACGAAAGCTGTCAACAAAGCTGGGACATATTTGCTTAGTTGCCAGGGAAATGCTCGACCTTTGACATTACCTGAGGCCATAGACATGAGGTGGAGGTTCAGGTAAACACTCCGCTGAGACATACACACTCTCTTGGGCGGTTGTTTTCTCGCAATCCCTCCATTAAGTTTTAACTGTATCTGGTACGACTTTCGCTGCCTATCTGAGTACAGTCTCCATCTGGTACCGAATATAGCTAAGATCTACCTAGGCAAGAACTCTACAAGTGCTGCCGTATTGCGCAATGTTTTGGCGCGACATGGAATACAAATCACAAGTCATGCTTCTTCTTGAATTTGTACAGAAAACTAAAACTTATCAGTAATACGACACTTTATATGATACTCTTAATTCCCCACTTTTCTCTTTGTCAAACTGTTTCTGATTCAATATGGTTTATTATGGCTCAGCCCTGAGGCAATGTTATCTATCAAGCACTTCAAATGGGTTGTACGCAAAAGTCTGAGCGCAGTCTAGGGGCTATACGTTAACTTGTTAGCTTTTCAGCTGTCCGATTGTTGTCGATTTATAAACAATTAACTGCGGCCAAATTAGCAACTGTCTGAAATTAAACAGTTTTAATCAATTTTAAACCATACAGATTAATATTTTTGTTGTTAAGAGGTTTTGATCGATTTCAGCAGCCAGCTAACACTTATGTTATATGAGTCAAGAACATACATGATTATTATTTTACTTTCTACTGCAAAGTAGTTCTCTGCCTTTAAGCAATCTAAGATATTTTTTTATAAATGAGAACCGATTAGCCAAGAACATGAGCCAAATAATAAAACACTCGACAAAAACGTGATGGCAACGCGACTCAAAAACATATGTGATGTGTATAATTTAGCGTTCCATTTTTTCCGATTTCCTCAAGCACTATATATATTGGACGCGAAACTGATAACGCATCGGGTTTATGGCTAGCGAGCTCCAGTACATTGATAAGCCGCAAAATAATAACAACTTGGCATTTTCATATAGCACCTACATAGGAAAATAGACCCTATCAGACTGCGAGCGATCCGAAAGCGATCGGTAATTATGGACTAAAGGCCGTTGATTGCCCAACAAACTGCGAAAATAGTTTCGAATTTATTGTTCGTAACTAAATAAGAGACAGACAAGCTAATGCTGCCAAAATAGATTAAAATCGAGTCGTCGAATTGAATAAAAATTATTATGTTTTTATCGACATTTCTTTTTATTTTTTATGATAAATCATTCCCATCTTTTGAAGTGTGGGAATTATCAGTGTTTATTCCATTTGTCGAGTATTCATTTTTAATCTGTAAACAGTTTATTAATACTATTTTAATTATCAAATGACGTTAATTAACACAAGCTTTATAATTTGCTAGAACTCAGTTGAGTTAATTAACTATTCGAGCCCAAAAGTATGCAAGAGAAAATGATTTAAAATAAGACTCCAAATCTGGGCTCAGAAAAACAATTATCGAAATCGTTACGATACATCCAAATACAGAAAAATAAACCAAAAATAATTTACGTTTAAGCATTTAATAATAAATCTAAAAGATTAAAAGAAACATTTTTAAAGAATTAAAGTAATATATCGTATAGTAATATATATATTCTAATATGATATGATATACGATATATATAAATATGGCTTAAGTATCAAGTATTTTCGTTATATAATGCATAGATTAAATATGGTACTACTTTAATACCTTTTAAGATGTTTCCGTGAACTCTCTATCATATCGACAATAACAATTGTTTTTGAATAAAATAAAAGAATTTGATTGTGGATCTGATTAAACTCATTTTTAAAGATCTCTGCTCAAATTCACTTAAGGAGTGTTTCACACTTTCAGAAAATTCACTCAAATGGGGTGTCAAGGATTCAGTGGGTGAAACTTAAAGTTATTTCCGATATGCTTCAAACTTATTTTCCTACATAATAACTCAATTTTATGGTTAATTTTCAGTTGGTGCAGCACAATGGGACTATGGGCTTCAAAAATATAAAAATAAACGTAATAAAACTAAACTTATTTTAAAATGAATATAAAATATTAATAATAGTACTGGAGTCGAATAAATATAATATATTTATTACAATTCAAATTGTTTAAATAACAACAATATCTGAAGTCTTCAAAAAACATCTTTGAGACTTAACTACTGTAGAGTTTTTCATAGTCGAAACACAACTTTAAAATTCATCAAAAACCAATAAGAATAGACAAATAATTAAGCATAAGTTTACCGAATAAGATCAAGAAATTGGGGACCGTCAGACCAGAGCGTAGAAACCTAAACACTAATTAAATAGAGTCTGTCACTTAGCGCCTGGTTTTGTGGCTCCGAATGAAGCTTGCAAATAGCTTGGGCACATATTTGAATAAAATTTGCCATTGTTGTGGCTTGTTGATAGACCAATATACTCAGCTATTTGTTTGGAGGCAACACTCACGCCTCCGTGCCTCTTAAAGCTTCTACGCTCTTTCTACGCCTCAAGTCGTGCGATAAAAATAATGGAAAACCGCCCTCCGAGGCGACAGTCTAATTTGATAATCGCACTATCAAATCAGTTCTCAAAAAGCCTGCCTGGGCGAAGCACGCAACGCGCAGTGCTCAAAAAAATATCTTAAGAAATTGCTTAAAGGATTTCGTTTGAAAAAAATAAAATCAGATTAAAATGCAACAAATTACGGAATATCATTTTGAAGGTGGGGAAAAACGTGAGAAATTATTAATTTTAAGAAACTAAAAACTTGAATCGCATTTTAACTAAACACGAGTTAAGCAAATATTCAGATTTATAAGTAAATGAGAGAGCACTTAGGTGAAAAAAAGGATTATTCAAGTATTTGAGGATCTCTCTTCTTAGGATCACATTTTAGATTTGTATAGCTTTTCAGTTTGCACAGTTTTACATATAATAAAAAAATGTACTAAATTTAAGCAAATTTATACAAGTTCCGCAGTTCTACAAACTGTCTGCTTATCTTCTTCTGAAACTTATCTTTTATCTATCTGTTTCGTTTCAGAGACCCGCAAAATGCACGGCGTCAAGCGTGTGCTGGTGTTTTGCATTATGATTGTGATACTGCCAGCGATTTTGATCATAATGCCGCTCTATATGCGCAAGACAATATTTGCGGATGTCATCTATCCGGTCGCGGAATCGGATATCATTGAGATCAGGGATGGCATCTCGTCGGTATTCTGTTCGAAGCACACGCTGCGCATGAGCAGCAATTTCAATGCGTTTCAGCTGCGCAATAAGCCCGAAATATCCACAAATCGCAAGCACATAAGACTTAAGAAATCGATGACTTTGCCGGACGATACCCTAGAATATTGGGGCTTCTTTCTGCTCAAGGGGGCGCGAGTGTCCCTCAAGTTCTGCTCACGATACAACGGTGCTCGCATACTGGTGATCAAGGGCAAGCGGGAGCTGAAACTGTGCGGCTTGACGGATCACAATAAGAACAAGCAGGGCGCCAACTACGCACAGGGTCACGAGCAGGTCAAGGTATTCTTCGAGGATGTGGTGGAAATAACCGAAGAGAAAGTGCCAGCCGATGGCCTGCAGGAGCTTGAGAATCATGGCGGCGAAGATCTTAGCGAGGATCTGGCGGCGGTCAATGTCAGCACAACGCCGTCGCCCGCCAAGCGTCTAAGGAAAAAGCTCAAGAAGGGCACGCCCCATCAGGCGTCCAAGTCCATGGAGTTAGTGGACGGAGTCGCACTCAATGAGAGCAATACGCCTATATTGACAGCCAATCGACAGAGGCGTGACACAGATCAACCGGTGCAGGAGCAGCAGCAGGAACAGGAACAGGAGCAGGAGCAGGAGCAGAAAAAAAGAAGTCTACGATCAGCTGTACAAGCGCAAGGAGAGGCAGAAGCGTGAAAATGTTTACGACCGGAAGTACAGTCACGGCGGCAATGCAGTTAACTTTACGGAAACCGACGAATCGAACTCCATATCGAGCTTTGAGACCGGCCTCTTCGACTGCTTCAATGGCGCCATATTGCTGGCCGAGGGCTTTCCACCGAAGCCGGCGTGCATGAATGCGCATTTTCTGGAAAAGGGCAAGCACGACACGGTGAAGCATAATATCACCGAGGATGGCTACTACTACTATATATTCTACAGTGACAACGATCTGGTCCGCAACGATATACACGCCATATTCGATATATATAAGCCAACATTTCAGTACTCGAACTTAAGTGAATCGCGCGGCTGTCTGAACAGCACCGATTGCAGTTTCAACATTGGTTTCCTCTCCGATGAGATTGTCGTTGTCGAGGTGCCCACACGAGATGGCATCGAGCACGAGGAGGACGATATTACGAATCTAATCTCGACATGTCATCCGCGCAGCGAGATTTATGCACTGTTTCCCATAACCGTGCTGGTGCTCATATTGTGCTGCTCATTCCTATAGGATTTGATCACAGTTTTGTACTCTAGGAATTTTGTGATATTCTTCTATTGAGATAATCGAGTGATAAACGTGGGCATGATCGACCATATGGCAGGCCCAGAAGCAAACATTTTCGTATGTCCATTAATATGCATCAAATGTACCACAGTCTGAATCCATGTGTAACCAAAACAAATCAACTGAATATTCATAAATGGAGATACTATATAATTTTGTAGGCCAACATCTAAGTCTAAGACTCAAGCATTTAGGTTAGATAAACGACAAGAGAACTATGTAAAATTGCTTAAGAAAAAGGGACATTAATATATATATATATAAAAATCTTTGTACAAATAGATAGTGCTATATTAATCATAAGTTAAATATAGTTTTGTAACCTAGTGTAACTTTTATATAAGAATATCATAATAAAACATAATTTAAATTTGCATTGAGATCATTTTTTTGTAAACCAAACAAAGATTAAACTTGACAATTTGATTGCAAAAAAATACTCGTCTGTTAATTTTTAAAAAATATTTTCTACTGTCTAACAATTTGTATAACATTTTATAAGTTTTGATACATTGACTAAACAAAGCAAGAAAAGCAAAGACGTAATAACAATTTGTTTTGGCCCATACAAAAAATGTGTGTTTATTTTAGTTATTTTATATCAATTCACACGCAAACTATTTCGCTTGCAGCGTGACTCTTGATTTTACTTAGTGCCCCATTCAACAAGAATAATGTAAATACATGCCATACATATATATTAGGGAGCCTATCTGTATACTTGTGATTAAATAAATAATACGAAAGCTATATATTGTCATCAAAAATAAATTAATTCACTGTGTAAATGTGTACGATACATGTTTATTATTGTTGAAAGTGTAATATAGACATGTTTATTAGCTGAGCAAATAGAAATACATATAGAATGTATGTATCTAAAACGTACACACACAAGTGCCTTTAACAATTTACTGATTGATAAATAAAGTATGTCAAATTTAACGTCTTTATATACGTATCAAATCAAGTTCGCGACTAAACAATATTAATTTGACAAGTTTCTAACAAATTTCCTGTTTCATAGCAGCCAAGACGATCGCTTGGTGTGCGCATTCAAAAGCTAATGGCCATAGCACGCAGGTTGCGAACTTTGCTAGATATTGAGATCGACAAGAATTTTGCTGTTCCTATCTCATAGATAGTAAAATATTTCACTAGTATTCTTATCGCAAGAAGTTGTGTTCAAATGTAATCTAAGAAAATGGTAATTTGTTAGAAAAACCTTAGAGCGTATACAGTTCTTGTTGCCGCAAATTGACAATTATATATACTTTAATTTCAGAAAGTTCTACGACAAGGCTCAATCAATAACCTGCCTTAGATAAACAGAATCATTTAATTGATTCAGAATTGATTGATTTTGATTGAGAATTGCGGAATTGCTCTCACCAGAATGGTAAAACCTTAAAAATATCATTATCGATTTTACACAACTTCAAAAGTTTATCGAAAGTTATTTATTAATTAAAATAAAACAAAATTGATCATTTGGCTAGAAAAGGATTTCCAAGTTTGCCACTTTTTAACCTCATACGTATATTGCCTGTGCGAAAGACGCCCCAATCCTTCACATGTGTCCAAGTATGACAACTCTGTTTATAGTTAAAACGTTTGAAACTACTATCTTACTAACGATAGATTAACCTTCGTAATTTTTCAAAATCTTTCACATTAAACAGTATTTCTTGAAATCGAGCTCATTATTGATTTAGTTAGAGGACACTTAAGACTTGTGGTACAACAACTAGGTTTTCTTTTTGTTATAGAATATTTTATTTTAAGGATCTTGTAGACTAAAGAGGCAAATATTAAGCCAACTTACCCCCAAAACAAGCCCTCAGTCCGAAGTGGTCCTGTACAACAGCTGTTTTGCCTAGCTTTCTCACGAACTCTTTCGCTCACCGTTACTCTCTTTTTGCTCTCGGGAAACTCTCACTCGTCACAGCTGTCATATACACCTGGTTGTGCTGGGGGTAGCTAATCTACAGCTCTAACTGTAAGACTTAATATACAATACCCTCTCTCACACACACTCTCACTCTCTCCCTTTCTCTCTTTGCCCTCTTGATAAATTCTTATTAAATGCATTCATATTGTATGGGTAGATTAAGGTAATTGGGCTGCATTATCAAAAACGCTCAGCAGCCGGCCGCATGCCGGCTTTCGCGCAGTTGACGTAATCTCTCACTCTCTCCGGCCTCTCAGCCAATAGCCGCCCTCTTTTCATATGTAAAATTGGGGCAACGCATGCGTCGCTCTCCCGACGCCGCTCAGCGTCGCTCGTTGTACTCATGGGGTCAGCGCACATACGAGTTCTAAAATTCCTGCTCCCTCACTTACTCTCTCACTCTCTCTCTCTCTCTCACTCTCCGCCTATTATTCGATTTGTGGGTCTCGGTTGTCACAAATTTCGCGCGTTTGCCGCAGTTGCCGTTTTCTTGTCACTTCGTGCGCTCGCGCGTTCGGTTCGCATAGTCGGGAAATTAATTTTTGTAATTAAATAGTATTATTGTTGTTACTATATTCATAGTTTAGTCGCGTCTCTATTAAATCCAACAATTAAAACAAATCGCATGAATGTTAAACCAACCAATTAAATGGTCGCTAAAACGTGAGTGCGCAAATCTAGACAAAAGAGCAGCTCGGTCCCTGGGTGCGTCCTGCGTCACAACAACAAAGAACGGACAAAAGTACACAGTAAAAAAAAATTAACAAAAACAACAACAACAGCAACATAATGCGAAGAAGTGTGCTAAAAATCAATTGTAAGTAGCCAAGTGGAGTGCTAAAATGCTGTAATAAAGCTAAAAACAGCAACAAATACTTAATAAAAAGAAGTCGTTAAAAAAATATTAACAAAAATAAGCTGAAGAAAAGTTAAATCTTTTAGTCAGCGTTAATTTACTGGGCCCAGCCAGGCCAGCACTACGCTTAGTATGTCAAAACCGAAGTCCAATGAGGAATGCATAAAAACCATCTAAAGTGCATCCAAGTGCCGAAAAAATGAATAAAAACACGCTCTCACACAAAATAAAGTCTTGAGAATGCAGTAAAATATAAACGACAAGCTTAAGTTCGAGTATAAAAAACTACAATGTTAATATGTGTGCGCATGTATGTATATAAGCCCCAAAAATAATAACATCCAATTGGTGCACATGAAAAAACAAGCACAAGT
The DNA here is from genome assembly GCA_035045725.1 of Drosophila ezoana. NCBI lineage: Eukaryota > Metazoa > Arthropoda > Insecta > Diptera > Drosophilidae > Drosophila > Drosophila ezoana. Next base: position 7,587,632 of record JAWNOU010000005.1, read on the forward strand.
AGAAACAACAAAAATGTATGCGACGATGCATCTCATACAAAATTCAATTATTGTGCTCTTGCTATGTGTGCTTAAGCTGGATATATACACTTTAAAGGACTTGTACAGGAATATAGTACCTACTTTTAAAGAATGTTTGAAATTTCAAAGTAACACAGCTGTTTGAGGGACTTTGAAATAATGAACGTGCAAATGACAATATAGAAAATAATTTATGAATAGAACCAAATTATTTTATTATAGGTATATCTCTTTTCTAAGTAACTTGGTTCAGTTCGTTAAAAACTTTCAGTTTTATTATTATACAACAGTTCTTAAGATAATGTATGCTTTTTAGATAAAGGTTGAAAGGTTGAAAGTTAAATTAAAGTATAACAATAAATTTTATTTATTTTATCTATTCCCTAAAAAAAGTACATCTTATCAATCATATGAATATACATAAATTAAACGTCCCACTAACTTATCAATATTACGGTTTCTTTTATTCCTTTATAAACATAAAGACAGTAATTAACTTTTCCAAACTAGATACTATTATAAATGGTACACCTCTTTCATCTCAATTTTGGGGTGGTCAAGCAAATGTTCCTGCCCTGAATCGAATTTAATACTGTAATAATGATTAGCTCTGCAAATTGGTTTTAAAGAGTATTCAGACTTCGTTACTAGCTTTACGCAATATTTGTTGTTATTTATAAAGCGTTGCAGCGACAGCTGCCCTTTGGCAGCGTTGCTTCTTGCTCTCTCCCGCTCGCCCGCTATATCTCTCTCCTCGTGCAGTTGCCATTTCCGTTGCTATCTGTCGCGCGGCGCTTGACTCTCGCTCTCTCGCTCTCCCTCCCGCTTATTCTACACTCCAGGGGTGAATTGTCCGCCGCCTCGTCGCACTTCTTTCATTTACTGATGATTCCTTAAATGCGATCGCTGCACACACTTCACGCTCGGCACTCCCCACGTGTTGTTGTTTTAATGTACATATATATATAAATGTATAAAATATATACATATAAATTGTATATACTTAGATTACATTGCTTGGGCTGCTTCGCCTCAGATGCAGCAGCTGCTGCACTGATAAGCGCCTTCAATCATTTTGCGCCAGTTTTATAATTCATTGGAGCCAAGTGCCAAAGTTCGTTTGTGCAGGGCGTCAACTGGATAAATGATATTCACGCAATTGTTCTTTCATTCGAGCGGGAAAATTAGTTGGTCCATGATCATTATTAGGTTCCAAGTGGCCACTTAAGGCACGTGATAAGCACAACAAATCCATGATTTCTTGTGCTCTCAACAATTTTATCTTTCTTGCACTTCAGACTCGTTTATAATTATGAAAGAATTATCATAAGCCACAGCTCTTAAGCTCATTAAATACATTCATGGATTCTCTTGTCAGATAATGTATGAGCCTAGATCGCTTATCTTATAGGAATTAATAATAGTACCTATATGCAATGTCTTATGCGTCTTTTATAGTAGATAAAGAAGTTTTAAGAGATATATATTCCTGATGAACAATGAATTCTATTAATTCAATCTAAATTTTTGACTATAATAGATAAATAAGTTAATCGAAAAATACAAGTTACTTAAGAATCTATCAAAAGTTGTCTTTATCTATGAAGAGAAAATTTAGCAGGGTTTAACAGACTTTGCTATAAACTTCAGTTACATGTTTCAGCTACAATGTTCTTAAAGGCCTGGAGTCTTCTTAATCGTATTCATTAATCCGTTAAGCGTATTGTGTAATACCTTTTATCGCACGTGAATAAGCTACGACTGATGAAGCCAACATATTCTTCATATTCTTGTTTTCCCTGGGGCTGCCTTTTTATAAACTAATTAATAAACAAAGCAAATATAAAACTTCTATCGGTTCTTTTTAACCTCGTACGTCAACTTCTAACCCAATCGATTATTTTCTTAAACAATCAAACTGAAATTCCGCAACCCTTTGACCCACTTGAAACAACAATACCAGCATGGTATTTTCTTTCTCTTTCTAGCTATTGGCGACGTTTACTAAACTAAATATATAGAATTTTATGACTAATGTAATTTTCTGATTGGAGAGTTTACATTTTAGAAATGCTGGCTACAAGATATATAAATAGAAAATAATAGAAAACATTTGCCTAGTGTTCATTTGCAATTCTGAACTAAATTCAATTTTCAGCAACAAATTGAAACACATGCTCGCAAATCATTAACTAGATAACAATGCAAGTGATAAGGTCATGTATATTTTATCTTTGCTGACAATAAACCAAAAAAAAAAACGAGAAAGTAAGAATAACTCGGACACGCCGAAGTTGTGATACCCTTTCAGACCTTTCCCTTTGCGAATATGTGAGAATCGTGAAGCTCGTTAAACGAAACCATACGAGGACCTACTTTTCGACCGATTTTTCTTATAGATATATGATATAGTGGTCCGATCCGGCCGGTTCCGATATATATACTGACTGCAACAGAAAGGCGAAACTACGCAAAGTTTCAAGACGATAGCCTTAGAACTAAGGGACAGACGGACGGATGGATAGACTCGACTGTTGCTGCTGATCTAGAATATATATGCCCTATGAGGCCTTCTAAGCATTACTCAGTTCATGACAAAATTAGTCGTCGTGATGATTCTGTAAATATCAAAATATCAGCTAAAAGTTCTCTAGTAGGGTTGTCCAACTAAGACATGACCAGAAAGCTGAGCTGCCGTTACAGCACTATGTATGGCAAATGCAAACTTGATTAACTTCGGTGCTTATAGTCCGACCTCTACAAAAATTGTAGCATTTCCTTCAAGTCTCTGACGGACAGACTAGATCGAGTCAGCTCATCAAGAAACTTGCCTTAAACTGCGTGTTTTGTACAAGAACATTTTCAGCTTTCGCCCATTTAAAATGTTTTCAAAGTATAAAAAAGCACAAATTGTTATCACGTTGCACAGAAATTTGTTATCAGGCGATAAAATGTTAACTTGCTGTTAGGTTCTTACCCCATATTGACGTTAGATACTTTTTGCACTACGTATTTATACTATTTCTTACTGCTTACAAACCAATTACTAAGAAGATAGCTGAAAACAACTAAACTATGAGATGGTGACGTGTTACAGCGCTGGATAGGAACGACAAAAAGACGTAATGCTGCCATATAAAGAGCGGATGTGTAGAAAAAAAATAAAAAGCAAAACTTATGATAACAGTTTCCATGGTCAGTTCCTCTAGTGCGTGATAACAGTGAAGTTGTATAATTCACTTGATAAACTGTTTATAAATATATATGTATATACACTTTTTTGTCACGTTTATCTGAAGGCATAACAATTGAAAGTAAGGGAAATAAAGTATATAAAAAAACTCAAACACATAGACAACTATTTAATTAAATTCTTTTTGTTTTTTTTTGTTTTTTTTTTTACCCAGAATCGCAAAGCGTGGCCGGTTTTATTGGTTAACCGGCGCGCCAAACACAAAACAATTGAACAATTGGTTTGTTGTCAGTACGTCCGTGTTTAAAAATATCCAACTATCCACTGTGAATGAACTGTCACGGTATTGTGACCCAGGGCGGGCATTGATATGTTTGCCATGAGATAATCATTTCATTACTTTGAAGCATTTTCAAAATATCTATTACGCCTCTTATAATTGCTAGTTTACAATAAATTGTTGATAGAAAAAAAAATGTATGTAACTTTTTTGGCAAATTATATCTGTTCGTTGAAGCATGTCCTCCATAGTCAGATTATTTGCTGAATGTCAGTTTTTTAAGATACTTTTCAGAGCCTAAGAGCGCAGTTATAAATATTCAATACATTTTGGAACATTCTATTAAATAAGTTGTCTTTGTAACTAAATGCGGACAATTGAACAAGGAGCTTTGGGGCTCGAACCCGTAGGAGTTCAATTGTACGTAATGTGAGAATATAATTGTGTCTTATTCCCAAATGTAATGTTTATATGTGATTTATATTCAAAATATTAATACAAAACACTTTTGAAACAAGTTAAACTGCTCTAGTCGGGAGTACTCGACTAGAAGATACCCCGAAATGCAAAATGATATCTATAAAATGAAAGATACCTGATCGGTATATACTATTCTAAGAGCTACATTTCGAATTTGGGGACTCTAACTTCCTCTTTGGTCTGTGCGAGGATCACAACTCAGGTCAAAGAATCTCTTAAATGTGTTATACATTTTTGTTTATCTTCATCTTTGGCCTTTCTTTGGTGTATTTAATCATATGGAAAAAAGATACAACAATTAGCTGGAAATCAATATATGGACTTGATTAATCGTTCACCTATGTATGTGTGCGATAAAGGTAGACAACCTGAATAGTGATTATGACGAATAGCACAGTTGATAAGGTAATTGTTTCTAAATAATAATGAAGCCAGAATAATTGATAGCAAAAAAGCTTTGAATTAGAGACACGTTGCAAAATGAGTTCATTTACGTATTTATTCGGACACCAAAATTAAATTGCAATTTACGGTAGAAATGGCAAATATTAAAAATAATTTTAGCTCCTAGCAGTTTATTGAGCTAAATATAGACTAAAATTTCGAATTATTTGTTTGCATTGCACCAGTTTTTATGGCTCTGGCATATGCAAAGCGACTCGTTGATAAGCAATTTATGTAATTTACGTTTAATTGCAATGCCTTTTTGAATGCAAAACAATTTGCCGTGACACGAATTTCCAGTTGGGCAAACTGTTGAAATTGCAAGAATAACAATAAGGTATTTCATGTCTACATTTAATTAATTTGCAATTACAATTGCAATTTAAATTGCCGGCACATTAACGTGCACATCTGCCCATCAATTGAGGCATGCCCCGTGGCCGGTAGCCGGCTGCAATCAATTGCAATCACCACCCGCCCACACAATGCAATTGAACCCATTTGACTTTGCGGTTCCACGATTGCATTCAGCTTTCCAGCCCATGGACCAATTGTCACAATGGACTCGTTTTGCTTAAATTCTCTCTCGCAGCATGTTCCATCGTAGCTCCAGTTTTATTACAATAGTTATATATATCCTATCATCATCATCTACGGAATGTAATCAATGCTGTTTACATTTTGTAGAGCTATTTATTTAGTTACTAATCAATGCTGTTAGCTTACAGATTATCTTAAATTAAAAGTAACTTTTCTTATTAATAAATATAGCTTAACAGAATACATGAGGCTTAGAGTCTTAAAGAAAGAATTCTTTAAGCATAAGTTTGATCAATGTATTATTGGCAGAAAAATCAAATTGCATATTCTATGAGTTCCCACAAAATAGGCTTATGAAATCGCAAGAAAGGGCGGACAGTCAATAATTTCTACAATCACATTCTTTAATTTTAAGTCTTTCGGCCTGAGATGATAAATGTAATAACCGACACCTAGATTTGCAAGACAAAAAGGGGCCGCTTAAGCCAATTTACGTGCACAATTGCATATGGGCTCGGGTTAGAAGAGGCGTACTCTAATATTGACCGAACAAAGGCCAAATATAAAGACAGTCTCGTGGACGGGTCATTGAACTATGTAGATTTTCGCCCAACAAATCCAAACATCGCATGGGCCTTTGGCATTATATAGTTGATATGTCGAACGAATTAAAACTTAGAACTTATTTTGAGTACATAATAAAGAACCACTTACCTCCCACAATTTTCTAAAGGCAGCAAAACTGCAAATAAACGCAAATTGATAAAAAGCAATTGACACAAAACTTATCTGCGAACGCGTGTTTATATTTAATAGAATTCTGAGCAAAACCGAATTTTGATTTAAACTGAACGAGATCCCATTCAGAAGCATGTTCAAAGTGAAACTTGTTGATATACAAGCCATTACAGATTTGTGATAAAATATGTACCGCATAGAAGGACATATCTCCGAACCCATAAAATATATATTCTCGATAAAGATCAAAGGCGAGTTTGCGAACTAGAATCTTAGTTTATATCGAAATCGATGTTATTGAATAAAAATAACTATTGTGATTGAAGGAAAAATTAGTTTTTGTAGAAAAAAATGATCCAGTAGACTTCTGGTGATTAATCTCCCTTCCTTAATTAATCGTAGAACCATGCTTGGTACAATATTTATTCATAGGTTAATAACGGGTGTTATTATCGACTCTTCTTCTTGGTTGACTAGCCAATTAATCTTCTCTATCCCTTCTTGACTAACACGTTATTAAAGACATTTATCGCTTCAATTTGTTCAACTAACTATGCCTTGCATGGAAGGTTTAGGGTCCTCTGTGATGATTATAACTCGCATTATAGAGTATTCTGTATTCTGTATGCTATAGTAATATATTAGGTACATGTAAATTTGTTTAAAGCTGAAGCAAAGCGTTCATTGAGAACGATTTAATAATGTTTTATTGTTAGTAATCAATCAGTTATAATCAAAGAGACGCATTATCTTGCCCGCAGAGCCACACCTCACATGTGGACATTTTAAAGGCTCGTTTCACTCATAAATTTCGCCTTCTATTATCACAAATTGATGGGCAGCCATAACAGAAAAACTAAATAATCAACTGATAAGCCCAATGCTACAGTGGCTGATAAGCGCATATGATTCATTTCGGTTGTGCCCATGGCTCAGATCAATTAGCTTAATTGCATGAAAGATAAACGACGCCTCATAACAATGCAAACCATATGCCAAACTCAATTCCAAATGGTTTGCTTTCTGTTTTCCACTGATAATGCGGCAAGCTGTAAACTTTGCTATTTCCATTTTCATTTCTCTTCGACATTATTCTAGCAACAACAACAATATGAAGCACTGTTTGTTGCAGTTTACGTTGCTTTAAGAAGCCCAGCTCATATGCATCGTGGGCTCAGTTGTCGCTCGCAAGCGAATAGTGCAACTCGTAAAACACTCATTCATTTGTCAATAATACAAAAATGTTTGTCAATGTATAAACAAATTTACTTCAAATTAAAATAACAGCCACATAACAGGTAAACTAATACGGTGCAGGTGTAAGCTGTAGGCTTACCATCCAATTATTGTTTTTCAAGTGTTTTAAACAATCTTTACAAATGTTCTGCAAATCAATAAGCTAAAATAAAACTGTTTAGTAAAGTGTTGATGGCTAAAAGAAATGTGTAGAAACTTAAAAAACATAAATAACATAAAGCTATTAAAACATCAATAATCACAAGCGGATAATACCCAGCTTAACCCGTGCCAATTTATTTCCTTAAAATGTTTTTTTTTTATCTTTTTCTCACATTCTCCGCCAAAGCAAAGAATTTTTAAAAGCGTCTTTATTAATGTATATTAAAGCCAATCGTTCGTTAACCAAAAAACTTTTCTTCAAATATTCTCTGACAGTTTCATATATAGAGATATATTTAAGACAAAGAAGTTGAAGAAGTTAATACCGGATAGTATATGTACATTTTGATGTAGATGCAATCTATCTTTCCCAAATGATATTGTTGTATGTGCATTCCATATATACCACAAATTTTATCTTGGCTTTTATTTTGTATTGCAACTAGTTCAGTTTGCAAGAAAAACCTATTTTTTTATCTTCTTAAAATTCAATTAACCACAATCTCGCATACATTGGTTTCGTCGCAGCTATGACTGCATAAATTTTCTTGATATCTTTTTGTCAATTTGTGCTCAAATAGAAATCTTATTTAGAGATTTTCCCTTCTTTTCCCTTGGTTAATAAAAGTTGCTGACAATACAAACATCAATTTTACCTTTATATATATAACAAAAATATAATAAAGATTAAAAAACGCGGTACAGCTGATAAAGTTCATTAAACCCGCAAAAATAGTTTACCAAAGTGTTGAAAAAAACATATGTGAAGAAAAAATAGAGTTGAAAATTTTTAAATTTAAAATATTGATAATGATTTCACGTTTTTTACAAGCCACTTATAAGAAAAAAAGAAAAAAGATTTTCATTCCTTAATTATGACAAAATGTTTGCATATACGCATTATGTATTCGAACATTAGAAATATTAAATATAACTAAACTAAGTTTCAAATATTTTGTAAAATGGATTTATATATATAGTGTCAAATACGTTGAAACATCGAAACATCTTCAAGCAAATGATAAATCTACGGCTCATAATTTCGAATTTCACACCCTCTCGAAGGAACCAGATTAAACAAAGTGCTAAAAATCTGTAGTTAAATATATGCGCATTTATGGCTGAGACTCAAACGTGATTTGCATATGGAACCAAAATTACATTTTGCCCATGATATTTGTAAAGTTAAAATAAGTGTGTCTGTGAACTTAAGACCCGAGCTAACAAGTTGACGTGAAATTAGTTAAATAAATATGTAAATGTGTAAAAATTTTATTGTTTACTATATAGAAAAGATCAAAAGTAAAATTTCTAAGTGGCAAGCATAAGACTCCCATATGTGAATGTCACAAACAAGAAGAAGCAGCAGATTCTTGACCCAGTTGAGCGCACAGGTAATCAGATGTAACACACGTGCGAAAGATAATTAATTGATATCAACACCAACGCATAGCAGAATGCATGAAAATGGGAAAATGAGCAATAACAAAGCAAGAGATAAACGAAATAATAAGTAAAAGATGCAAAAAATTGAGCAAATGGAAAACGTTGCAGCTGAGCTTAGTGCAATTCGAATGTTTCAATTGTCACGTTTTCGCATATTTAGTAATCTAGTCATGTCTCGAGCATTGCACAATTCTCAGATAGAAGACACTTGTAATTGAGAGGCAGACAGGTGCAGAAGACACGCTTCAATTGTAGAATTCTGCAGGCTTGTAGAACGGGCTTTACTGACTGATCCACGCCTGTGAGGAATACCAGAGTTTAAACATTTATTTGAACTGATATTAACAGCATGTTTTCTCGTTTATCTTGCAGAAGATGTAAAACGCACAGGAAATAGGAACTTCACCTACGTAACGCAACCAAAGAGGCTCAAGGCCAGCAAAAACCCAAAGAGTAGGTGCCAAGCATAGAGGTTGCCATACATTGCCCACATCCTTCAAACCCTCCTAGCTTATAGCACGTAGCCCAAGTTAAAGCCAAATGACTGCCAATAGCCTACTGGGACGATCCTTACTTAATGAAGGTAAGTTGCAATAAGATATACTGCGTTTCGGATCGACTTGAATTTCATTTCTAAAAGTCTCAATAGAAAAATTTGAGTGACATGCATACACAATTACAAACATACACTCAAAGAAAAAATTCCGAAATATAGAAATTCAAATTTTGAAATTCGCCAATTAAAGCCCTAAAGCTACTTGCCCTATTTTTATTTAAAAGATTTTTTTTCCTAAAAGTAGAAAAACGGTTTTAAAATTTAGAAATGTGTCAATTTATGGCGATATTCTTACATTTAGGAACCTTTTTTTTTGAGTATATCCAAATAATTTTTGCAACAGCTGCGCATCTTCTTTTAACATTGGTACTATATGAAAAATTTAATTTTCAATAAATATTTTTCGTATTATGCGATCTTTGTTTACACGAATTTATACAGTATACAGTACATAAATATGGTATATGCGCATATACCAGAAATCGTACTCAAAGAATTTAACTCTTTCAAAAAAGAAATTTGGCTGAAAATCGAGATATACTACTTTATAGTTAAGAAATGTATCCTTCGTTAAAATAAAAGCAAACCTTTATTGTATTCTCCCTCCCATCTAATCTTTAAGGTGTATGAAAAATGTTCTCAAAAATAAAACATACACATATATAAGTTCTGGACATATACGCAATTTTTCGATAAAAGACAACCAACTGATCTTTAGCATTCTCTCCTTTCAGGACGTTCCAACAAACGTTCCTTCGTCTCACTGATCGTCGGCCTGGTCGTTGGCTTCTGTCTGGCCGAGCTATTTGTGTACTCATCGACGCCGGAACGTGGCGAGTATGTGCCGTACGATGGCCACAGGCATGGCGATGTCAACGATGCGCATCACAGTCACGACATGCTGGAGCTGGCTGGTCCAGAGCAGGATGTGGGCACACACGAGCATGCGCACGAGAATACCAGCATTGCGGAGAAGCTGTACAGCGAGGTGCGGATTCTCTGCTGGATCATGACGAATCCCGCCAACCACCAGAAGAAGGCGCGCCACGTAAAGCGCACCTGGGGCAAGCGTTGCAATAAGCTGATCTTCATGAGCTCCGCCAAGGATGAGGAACTCGATTCTGTGGCATTGCCCATTGGCGAGGGACGCAATAATCTGTGGGGCAAAACGAAGGAGGCGTACAAGTACATCTACAAGAACCACATCAACGATGCGGACTGGTTCCTCAAAGCAGACGATGATACCTATACGATTGTTGAGAATATGCGCTATATGCTATATCCCTATAATCCCGAGACGCCCGTCTACTTTGGCTGCAAGTTCAAGCCGTACGTTAAACAGGGCTATATGTCCGGTGGCGCTGGCTATGTGCTCAGTCGTGAGGCAGTGCGGCGCTTTGTCGTTGAAGCGTTGCCCAATCCCAAGTTATGCAAAAAGGACAACACCGGCGCCGAGGATGTGGAAATGGGCAAGTGCATGGAGAATGTTAAGGTCTTGGCGGGCGATTCCCGTGATGCCAATGGACGTGGACGCTTCTTTCCCTTTGTGCCGGAGCATCATTTGATACCCTCGCACACGGACAAGAAGTTCTGGTACTGGGAGTATATTTTCTACAAAACAGACGAGGTGAGATAGTACACATTATACGCGGCTGTGCCCGGCTCAAGTCTTCCATCACTTTTCCATCCGTTTCACACGAAGGTGTATGGCTTATTGATAATTGGTTAAATGCGCTTTCAATCAATACTCACAAAGATCTTTTAAATTATTATTTTTTATCAGTCAACTAGGAATAACAATTACATATATTCAGACTAACTCATGACTTCTTCCTCTTTTTCTTCAGGGTCTGGACTGCTGTTCGGATAATGCCATATCATTTCATTATGTGTCGCCCAATCAAATGTATGTGCTAGACTATTTGATATACCATCTGAGGCCATACGGCATAGTTAATTCGCCAGATGCTCTGCCCAACAAGCTGGGGCTGGGCGAATTGATGCCAGCGCCCAAAGAGCCCAAGGAGCTGGAGGAATCAAATACTGCCGAAACACAAAAGCAAGCGCAGTGATTACAGACCGATGTTGTGTGTATATAAAACTTTTGTAAATATCGAACTTAGCTTAACATACTTTGCCATTTCCATATGTTGTCTCTTGTTTTAGTAAAATACGCTCAGGCTACGTTAATTAAATGCTCTTGAATTGCGACTCATTTGTACAAAAATACCAAAACCAGAATGATTGAATGCTGTTAGTTTAGTTTGTAATAAAGTCTGCGCAATTATCATTTATAATATACACTTATAAATAGATATAGTTACTTTTGATTAGGTATTTATAATGCAAATGGCAGATAATTAGCTCCTAAGACAACGCAAATAAGTTAAACATACACATACATACTGGCCCATTTAGTTAGCAATAAACAATAAATTTAAAATTGACATAAATCTTTCGATAAGCTTTAATACGTACATATATAAAGATCGGCAATGCTACTGAGAAAATGTATTACACTCTACCATTAACTCTTAAATATTTAATAAAATATTGTATTACAAATGGAAAACATTTTTGACTTTTGCATGATTTTCTTAAACATTAACATTTTTTTTAATTATCAGGTATTATTTATTTAAACAAATATATATGACCGTGTATTTATAAAAATTAAGCTCCGCTTAAAAAGTAACGACATTTTTAAATTAAAAATTGTGCAGTTATGTGTGCACACTGCTTGGCAAGCAGTAAACATTCACTGTAAGTATACAACTGCATTTAAACTGCTTAAAAGATGCACTGCTTAGGCTGGTTCACACGCTAACATTTTCACAAACTAATTGAGCGAAGTACATTTTAAAATTTTGTTTTGTTTGATATAAACTCTGTTTAAACCATCCCATAATTAAAAAACATTAAAAAAAACTCTTCAATGCTCTGAAAATAACAATAAAATTAGTTTATAAATATCGATTGAACATTTTGAAAAAAATTAAGAAAATTCAATGAAATTCAATTCAAATGAAGAAAACTCATAATATACGATTAACATTGTCACATATCTGCAAGACCGTAGAGGTATTAAATCTTCAGTATACCGAAGATTTCATTACTTTTTAGTTTTTTATAATAATTTTTTTTATTTTTATATAAATGATTGCAAGTTATATTACTTTTGTAGCACAGTGTACTTTAAGACCTTCAGACACGGTCGCCTGCGATCTGTTTATTTATAAACATTTTGATACATATATTTGATTAGCTTTAGTAATGCATAAGAAATGACATCTGAAAGATACCCCAAAACGTTCCCATTTTAATTTGTACAATTGGTATACATTTACTGCCAAGTTTAACAAATATAAGCTTGCATAGGCTCGAGTAAATAAAATGACGACCCCAAATGGAGCCTATAAGAACCGAATTAAAGGCAGTTTATAATCCTAGTCATTTCGAAAATACGCGACGTTTCGGTTCTGAGAATCAAATATATGCAAAGAATATTGCGATTATTTAAAGCTCCAAGTCCATAAGTATTGTTAAGCGTTCGCATACACGAATACGGAGTTAAAATGTTTGCTAACCATAGACGATTTTTTGAAACTCGTTTGCTCTGCACCCTCATCGCGGGTCTAGTCTTGGGCAGCTGTTTGACTCAACTGATCTATAATAGAAACATTCCTGTGGAAAACCATCATCGGCATTACCAACTAGAGAGACTCTCCCTTGCAGAGCAACTGAAGAAGGAGGTGCGTGTACTCTGCTGGATTATGACAAATCCTAAAAATCACAAAGAGAAGGCTCGCCATGTCAAACGAACCTGGGGCAAACGCTGTAATATTCTCCTATTCATGAGCTCCGAATTGGATGATGACCTACCCACGGTAAAGTTGGATGTGGGAGAAGGTCGAGAGAATCTTTGGCGCAAAGTGAAGGAGGCATTTAAATATGTGTACAAGCATCATTTCAACGACGCGGATTGGTTCTACAAGGCAGATGATGATACCTATGCGGTTGTCGAGAATTTGCGCTATATGCTATATCCCTATAGCCCCGACGCGCCCTTATATTTTGGCTTCAAGTTCAAACCCTTTGTGAAGCAGGGTTACATGTCGGGAGGTGCAGGTTATGTGCTCAGTCGGGAGGCACTGCGAAGATTTGTTGTTGAGGGCATACCTGATCCTAAGATGTGTCTGCCTGGCACCGTTGAGAACGAGGATATTGAAATAGGGAGATGCATGGAGAATCTAAATGTGACCGCGGGCGATTCTCGTGATGACCATGGACGCGGCCGCATGTATCCATTTGCGCCCAGAGATCATTTAACTGCCAAAGTTGACAAGGAGTTCTGGTACTGGAAATACATATACTACAATACGACAGATGTAAGTGTTACCTGGGTTACAAACTACTTCAACCTAATGGAACTCTCTTTTAGGGTCCCAACTGTCTGGCAGATACGGCTATATCTTTTCACTACATCTCGCCCAAGGAAATGTATGTACTGGACTATTTAATTTATCATCTTAGACCCTTTGGCATTATCAACGAACAACTGACGTTACCCAAAAAACTGGCTGTAGGGGAATTTATGCCCGAGCGAAATACAACAGGACTGCAAATAGCACATTGACGTTTCTTACGTATACTATTATTCCATATAAGATTTTGCATTTTTATATCCAGTAAGAGGGTATATAATTTTGACATGAAATATGTAACGCATAGAAGCAACCGCTTCGAAAATTTCCATAGGTTCGCCTCATTGTTGTAGATAGTTCATGTGTCGGAGCCTGTCGGATCGGACCACTATATCATAAAGCTGCCATAGGAACGACCGATCGAAAAATTATGTACTTGTATGGAAAACATTTTTGTTTATCATTAACTAATTGAACTATGCTGCATAAATATGTGCCAATACTATATTACAAACCTCTATAGGAGGAATTTGTCGAGAAAATGAGTTTTAGTATATCAATATAAATAAATTAAGAATTTATGATGTTACGTTTTTGGCTTAAGTTTATGTTAAACAATTTATTTTAATATTAAAAAAACATTTTTTGATTTTAAAAATATATACAATCTTTGGCATATGCCAATAAAGCTGAGATTTATGTAACTACGGATTATCAAGAGCGAAGTACAGTTTATAAATAAGATTGAAAGGTATTCAAAAATAGTATAAGACAGAATAAAATTATATTAGGAGAATGTAGAGTATATGTCTACCTAGAGATAACAGCAAAATCTACTGCAGATAATTTCATTAAGATCGATTAAGAAGCATATAAGTTTAATTTAGGCAGCTATCGCAAAGCGCAAGATTTTCTAAATTTCTAAAAAGAATATCACTTGCGATTCTATTTCTACTATGTTCATTTTCTTGTTTATTTTTTTTTTGCGCTATGATCGAATTTTTAATATGGCCGAAATATATGACGTGATGGACAGCACTTCGCTAGGTTGAAGGAGATTTCGGGTTCGACGCTGGCACAAGGAAATAGTTTATTTTATCAAACTTGTTTTTATTAATTATTATACAAAAGATAATATAATGACTAACGGGAGGGAGTGCTAGCTTTTAAGGCCATCGACCCCGGCTCCCTTTATCTATTAAGTAGGTACATCATACTCATCATAATGTGAGAAGTGCAAGCGGGCGAGAGCTGCATCTGGTGATGGTAGAAGAAGCTGCAGGGTATCCCCTTGTCGGGTTCTCCCGAGTACTTTCAACTATTAATGAAATTTGCTTATCTGTTGTTTTTTAACTTCTGATATCTTTCTCTCGCTCTGTCTCTCGCTCTCCCTTACACACGCAAACAATGTTTAAACAATTGTCGATTGACAAGAGCTGCGTGTTGAAAGCCTTATAGACTTTATGATACGATGGCTTATCATCTTTTCGGCCTAGTCGTAAAAGTGATGTGTGTCTGCTCAGTTCACATAAATAAGAAAATGTAATATAAGCTTCTATGAGGTCCTTAATTCTAATATTTAATATCGAATAAAGAATACTATCTGGGTTTCAAAATTTAACTTTTACACAAAAATGAAAGGCAAATTCCTCTTAAGCTAATGATAAAACTTAGACCAATTGTCTTTTTATTGACGCAAGTGTCTGATATGAGGAAGTATTTTTTTTTTTTGAATACTTTTCATACAGACCTTTACAGTTATAGGTGACAGATCAAAATGCGGACACATTCACTGAGGAAAGGTATCGTAATAGGTCATTAAATACTAAATTAAATTTTAAAAATAATTTGAGTTTTAGCACCAAACAAGTTCTTTATACTTGTCGTGGGTTTATTTGTGACCATTTTCTTGGTAAAACTCTACTCAACGCCGCTTCGAATTGATTCCTTTGATACCTATACCAGGGAACAATTACAAGCTACCGACAAAGATGTGCAAAATAAACTAGTTCTCGAACAAAATGGAACCCGTGGGAACTTCCAAGAAAACATAAAACTCAAGCCAAAACAACAACAAAGCAACTGAACATCATGTTATCTCTTAGAAAGCTTTTTATCTTTTTGAAAATGTGTTTAAAGTCCATCCGAATAAACCAAAATTTTAAATAACCGGTTCCCGCTCATCTTAGTCTGGTGGCGAGCATCTTGATGCCGAAAAATTAACTTTTGTTTCCCTCCAAGCACGCTGAATTTTGCGAGAAGAGAACCCCGCCTCCATCACACTGTCAGGACAAACCGTTTTATAAATAGAGAGAAAAGATGAAATTGGAAGAGGTGAAGAAAGAAAAACTTGGGACTTATCTATTAAACAAAATTGTTCAGAGCTAAACATGCTTGCTCGGAACTAGTTCAGTTAAAAAAAAATAAATGATTTTCTCGAAATTCAATTAACCCCGAACAAGCGTACATGGATTTTTTTGCAGCTCTGTCTGGAAAAATGTTGCTGATAACTTTTTATCAATTTGTTTCAATTAAAAGTCGCATATACAGATAACCCATTCACGTGCCACTGTTAGTCCAAGTGCCAGATTGGTTTTTTTTTATTTTATTTATTTTTTTTAATTTTATAGCTATGTATATATTTGCAAGTTTACGTTTTATGAAGCTTTGAAGACACCTACTCATATAAAAAGTTGACTGAGTTGTCGCTCGTAAGCGAAAAGTGAAAATTGTAAACGTAAAACATAAGGAATAGTCATAAAAACTTGTTAGAAATGTTTTGGAAAAAATTGAACTTTGTGTTTAAAATTTTTAACTTTGAATCCACAAGAAGTAAAAAAAAAAAACAAACAAGTAAGATGCTCTAGTCGGGAGTTCCCGACTAGGTAATACTCACACCCTCTTCTACCAAATACGATCGCGTTTGCTTTAGCAAGCACAAAAGTAAGTTTTAAAATAAAATGTTTCCTCAATTGGACTCGAACTCATAACCGTCCCAACTTCTTGCTACCGCCTATACTCGACAGCCACTCCAACATTTATTTGAAGTCTCTAGCGCTTATAAGCTCTATAATCGACGCGTTCATGCAAACAGATAGACGGACGGAGAGACATACGGATATGACTAGATCGGCTTTACTTTTAATGCAGATCAAGAATATATGCACTTTATGGGCTTGGACATGCTTCCTTCTGCCTGTTACATACATTTAATGAAGAATTTGCTCTTCTTATCCATATTTAATGGGTTAAATGGTTATAAAAACAAATACCAAGTAATCGACCCACATAAGATAAAGACATTTTTTTTTTCTATTTGCACAAGTGCTATCTAATACATGTGCCTATTGTCACCTATAACTCAGTCAGTTTTCGGTTTAGAAGTTTAGTTGATTCGGCTGCGTGAAATACTTCGGTTCGGTTTTTGGGGAATCGCTCTCTATTAAAAAGTGTGTAAAATTAAGTGCATAATTATATTCAAATAAAACTGTTTATGTTAATACTTAAAAAGGTCATGTAAAATATCTACATGAACAAAGTGAAAGTATAGAATAATACACTAGATAGCCAGTGAAGTTATTTTAAACTTAACTATTCTTGGACTTGAAGCTGGTTTGTGAGTGTTTGGACAAGTGTTAAAGCTGGAAGCGTCATACAAAATGGTTTCCCACTCCGTTCTATACGAAGGTAACCGACACAAATTCCAAATAGAATTCAAATATGTTCTGAGGCAATTGAAAATTTTTTAGCGCGTGCCTCTAAAACACGTTCATTGCTCACTCTTATGATTGGGCTTCTCATCGGTTTTTGCCTGGCTCAAATTATATCCTACATAACCATATCTGAGGGCATCAAATCTAACAACATTTTGGCCAGCAGCGAGCCCCTTTTCCAGCACAAGCAAGCCGAAGATATAATAGGAGATTTCCATGTGATTAAGCACGAGCATCCAAACGATGATTCTTCGCTAGCCGAGAAGCTTAAGAAGGAGGTGCGTGTGCTCTGCTGGATTATGACAAATCCTAAAAATCACAAAAAGAAGGCTCGCCATGTCAAACGAACCTGGGGCAAACGCTGTAATATTCTCCTATTCATGAGCTCCGAAGCGGATGATGAGCTACCCACGGTAAAGTTGGATGTGGGAGAAGGTCGAGAGAATCTTTGGCGCAAAGTGAAGGAGGCATTTAAATATGTGTACAAGCATCATTTCAACGACGCGGATTGGTTCTACAAGGCAGATGATGATACCTATGCGGTTGTCGAGAATTTGCGCTATATGCTATATCCCTATAATCCCGAGACGCCTGTACATTTTGGCTTCAAGTTCAAACCCTTTGTGAAGCAGGGTTACATGTCGGGAGGAGCAGGTTACGTTCTCAGTCGGGAAGCACTGCGACGATTTGTTGTTGACGGCATACCCGATCCCAAGATGTGTCTACAGGGAACGGTTATCAACGAGGATATTGAAATTGGGAAATGCATGGAGAATCTAAATGTGACCGCGGGCGATTCCCGTGATGCGAACGGACGCGGTCGCATGTTTCCCTTTGAGCCTGAGCATCATTTAATACCCAACAGAGACAAAGGGTTTTGGTATTGGAATTATCTTTTTTATAAGACGGATGATGTGAGTTCTAAGATTCAGTTAAGTATATGATTGGGATCAATTATTTTGTTTAAGGGTCTCGATTGCTGTTCGGATAATGCCATTTCATTTCACTATGTGGTCCCAAATCTGATGTATGCTCTAGATTATTTGATCTATCACCTAAAACCCTATGGAGTGGTTAGAACGCAGCAAGAGTTGCCCGCTAAGCTGAATGTAGGCGAGTTCCTTCCGCCGCCAAAGGAGGAGCCCGCCAACAGCAACGAGGACTCCATCGATGATGAGGACAGGTTGGCGAATACAACAATTGCAGCTCCGACGGAGCCTGATGCGAGAGAAGTTAATTCGAACGAAGCCGATTTAGAGGAGAAAACGATGCCGAAAGAGAACTCAAAAATGGTAACAGAACTTAAAAAGCTGACAAAAGAAATAAAAAAACTTGAATATTTAAATGATCTATATTCGGAAGAACATAAGAGCACATAAAATTCATATTATATCATTGTTAGAATATCTATAAATAAAAATAAAATACGCTTACTAATGTGTTGAAAATTCCAGTCTCAAGCTCTAATAGGTTCTTAGATTGACGGGCTCATACATAGGGACGGACGGTAAGACGGACATGGATAGATCGACTTGGCCTATGATGCTGACCAAGAATATATAAGCTTCATAATGTCAAAAATGCTTTCTTTTACTGTTAGACTAACCTACCAACTTTTGTTAGCCAATTGCAATGTTAAGAAGACAAAACAATTTGCATTTGATTTTTAATTGTACGAAATTTAATATTCATTAATGTTAAAAGAACGACAAAAATGAAGCTCGCTCAAAACATCGGAGCGCTGGCTCACAACAAATGCAGCAAGTTCTGTTATCAAATCTGCCTATACATTTATATAAGTCCGGCATCGCAAATATATGACGTTTGACATTGTTCAACTTAGTATTTGCAATGCAAGCAATGCATGCAAACTTCTCATTGTTATCAAGCAGTGATCTTTATTTATTTATTGATTTTGCGCATACATTAAAGCAGTTGAAACAAATTATATCCAATACGACAGTCTGGCAACGGCAACGGATGGCAGCTCACAAGTTGGCTCAAGCACTAATAAATGAGCTTGTCCCAGATTAAACAGTCTGGCAACTTTGGAAAAAACGGATTTGACAAATGCGTAAATAATACAATTTAAATATTTTTTTAAAAATGCTGCTGGAACGTTTGAAGCGCCTTTTAGGTCCCACGGGCTTGGCATTATTAGTTAGTTGTGCATTTTGGTTCCTTCTCCTGGAGCTATATATATTTGCATTTAGTCGTGCCGGAATTGCCTTAAGGGACTATCTACAGCCGCCATATAAAGAGCGCCTCACAGACTTCGAAGTGGGTTCACGGAATCAGACGTGGGACAACCTGAGCATCGCCGAGCAGATGTATACAAAAGTTCGTATTCACTGCCTGCTGCACTTGACCAATGATCACGAGCGTCGCAAGGCAAAGCACGTACTGACAACCTGGGGCGTGCGCTGCAACCGGATGCACATTAGCAGAGCGCGGGATGCAGCCAAGGCGTATCGAACCATCGCACGCACTCAGTACTTGGACTTGGATTGGCTGCTGCATGTGCATGTAGACAGCTATGTGATTATGGAGAACTTGCGCTACAAACTGGCCAGCTATGCGCCAGATCAGTTGATTTACTTTAGCGCATTCCATGCTGCCTATCCCTATGCTCATGCTAGTCTGAGAGATACCACCGATTTTATATTCAGTCGTGGTGCACTGCAGCAGCTGCTGCTGGAACATGAGTGTGTACCCAACAATTTTGTCGCATGTCTGGCCAAAATAGAACAGGGCCCCAACGAGCAGCTCTTTCCGTTTCAGGTGCCAGCCGAGGTGTTGCCCTTTACGATGCGCTCCGAGTTTTGGATCTGGCCATACATACACCGTGCCGTCTATACCGAGCAGGTAGGCAAATCAACCACGTCCATATTTTAATCCCTTAAACCATTTTTTCTTTAGCAGGGCTTTAATAGTAGCATGGAAATGCCGATTGCTTTTCCGTATGCCACAGTCAATCAGCTGCATGTGCTAGAATATTTGCTCTACCATCTGCGTCCCTATGGACACATAAATGGCATGCCAGCGATGCCACAAGACTCTGTTGTTCAGTTACCGGCGCTGTCTGTGAATGACACCGTGGCCAGGCAGCTCTACAAGCAGGTGCGCATTCTCTGCATGCTGCTGACCTATCCGCATAACTACGAGAAAGTAGTCAAGTCAATCCGACAGACCTGGGGACGGCACTGCAACAAGTTAATTGTGTTTAGCAGTCGAAAGCAAAAGAGCGCAACGGGCGTGCCCACAGTAGCACTGAACGTTACCGAGGGCTACGATTATCTGTGGGGCAAGGCGAAGGCTGCTTTTAAACACGTTTATACACATCATCTGGACGAGGCGGATTGGTTCTTTAAGGCAGACGATGATACTTACGCCATAGTTGATAATATGCGCTATATGCTGCACACCCATCAACCCGATGAGCCTGTCTACTTTGGCTGCAAGTTCAAGGCGTTTGTCGCGCAGGGCTATATGTCTGGCGGCGCTGGCTACGTGCTCAGCCGGGAGGCAGTGCGTCGTCTGGTCGAACACGGGCTCAACTCGGGCCGATGCAATGAAAACCAAAGGGGCACCGAAGATTTCGAAATGGGCCTTTGTTTAAGCAAGTGCAATGTGAGTGCTGGGGATTCCAGAGATTCCCATGGACGACATCGATTTCTGCCACTCACATTGGAGAACATGATGATACCCTGGGGCTTCACTAAAGATTTTTGGTTGTATGATTTTGCGTATTACAAATTTAAGGAGGTACGTGGTCTGTTTGTCTTTAAATTTAAATTCAGTATAATGCCAATATAATTTTCTATATTTAAGGGACTAGAATGCTGTTCAACTTATGCCACAACATTTCACTATGTGGTTTACTATCAGATGTATATGTTTGAATATTTGCTATACAAAATGCATCCATATGGCATTATAATGGGCCACGAGCCGCCTACCCAGAACGTTCCCAGTACTGATACTCGCGATGGAATTTAACTAGATATATTTAACATGGTTAAAGAGAAATGGGCCAAACGACTGTACAAGGATAACATTTGGTGAAGTTTCTCTAAACATTTTCATTTTATACAGTACAACGCATTCATGACATACATAATTTAATAGAATTGATTAGTCTCTGTCTTTGGCTTAGTTCGCTACAGTCCTTTCAAAACTCCAAATGGGCAACGTCCTGGAAATTCCCATTTACAAATATTGGTTCAATTTGCAAAGATTCCTGAGTTCAGCTTAAGCCGAACGCACGCAGTCTATAGATGACATATTCCATCTGATAAAAGCAGCTGGAATCAACACATTGAAATGATATTGCCGACTTTGAACAGCATCCTTCTGTAATCTGTAAATGGCAAACATTTACTCAATGATCACATTATGTGTTCATTAGTTAGCTTACATTGCTTAAATGGTTTACGAAAAGTGGAAGCCCATGCTCGTCGTGGGATTTGCCCGCTACAACGCCTACGTTCCGAAAACAACGTGCAATTTCCACATGTCTAATCCCATAGTTGTGGTTGCTGCAGATGCTGCTATTGTCATGGGCCCAAGCCACAAAACGACGCAGGGCCTCTCTACTGAATACATTGCCCCCAGCTCCAGACAACGAACCCTGGAATATTTAAAGAAAATTATGTTGTAAGTACTTGGTAACGATTTATTTACTAGCTTGGACCTAAATATATTTTAAAAATATTTATTAATTTATAGAAGAAGCCCCAAAGTCGATATAGCCATGTCCGTCTGTATATCTGTTTCTATGCGATCTAGTCTCTCAGTTTAAAGGCTATCGTCTTGAATCTCGACACTTATTAGTTTCACTATGCTGTTTACGTATATGCAAGAAGCTATTTATATCAGAAGACGTTTTCATATAGCTGCTATAGGAATGATCGGTCAAAAAGAAGTTTCTTGTATGGTAAAATATTCTTTTTTCCAAGACATATTTATCAAAGTCAGCATTTTCGAGCTTCACTTTTCCATCATATCTGAAAAAAGTATTAAATCTTCCGATGAAATTGTTACCTTTTCATTTAAGATTATGCCTTGATATGATCTTATATTGTCGACCGATTATAATGGATTGTTAAATGTAAGCCGTTCTTGGTACTTATTTTTATTTCATTTTATCGATAATTATAGAGGTTTTCGAAAATTGATATATATCAATTCCCCGTTAAGCTTATTGAGCCATTTTTTAAGGTTATGTGTCCCCAAATTTTGTTTTTAAGTTCCCAATGAGCATACACGGATCAAGTGTATTTCCCTGTTTACGACGTTTCTTATTAAATGGACATATTCTCACATAATACCACAAAATTCTTAAATGAATCAAATATGAAAATAATTTAAGATTTGTTGCGTACTAACCTTCTGCGTATGCAACCAGGAAAAGCTATCAAAGTAAATGGGCATCTCTGGCACGTAGTCGATCAGAAGGTGTTGCAGATTCTCCATGATCACATAGCTGGGAAAAGCCAATGGTAAGAGAAGAAGAGAAGCATTTAATTGGAGTCTCAATTTACGTACGTTTCATCTGTGACCATTAGGAACCAATCGTATGTCTCGTGATAACGATTATGGACATGCTGGAGGTTCGCTCGCGTTCGGGCCCACGAGCTGCTGTCAGTCCGGCTCTTCGCCAGCCCCACAATGCTCAGCTTCGGCTTTCTCGCATGTGGACGTATGAACAGCAGCTTGTGGCAGCGTCTGCCCCAGGTCCGTGCTATGTCCTGCTGGCGCTTGCCTTTCGGCTTCAGCGTAATAATGCAGAGTATACGCTGTGTCGCATTGTTGTTGTTATTGTTTGGGTGCATTGGCGAATTGTCTGAATTTGAAACAGTATCTGCAGCTAAATGCTGACTGCCGCTGCCGCTGGCATATAGCTCGTAGAATTCCACTCGGGCCAGCTGCAACAGCTTCGATAAACAGCTGCCACAGATGAGGCCCAGCAGCAGCATCAGCAACAGTTCCAGACGCTGCCGGTGCTGCTTTACGAAATTCATTATTTTTTTTTTTTTTTTTTTTTTGGTGAGCTTTATCGGCTTGCCGGATCTTTAATACGCGTTTGTGTACTTTTAATACTCTGTAGCCAAATGAATAAGAAGAGCATATTAGTTACGCATAAAATGTTCAGCTTTTATGTAAGTTGAAACTGCAAACTTTTTCTGTTGAGGGGATTCATTTTAAAAACGTTTATTTTGTATCATATATCATTTATCAATATATTTATTGATTTGAAGATAAGGAGATTCATTAAAAAAATATATGTTATACAGTTTTACAGCCACCCTTTTAGAGTCATCTTAATATATTTATTTATTAACTGAGAACCTTCCTTATGATGATCAATCTAGCTCTGGTTCCTACTAATCGCAAATCTCTAAAGTTCTTAAAGTTTTGGAGTCACAGATCTCGAATCACAATTTTTCTTTTGGAAAAGTTTTTGTTACATTTTTAGAGACAGCAAATTTTTATTTTTTATTATTATTTTCTCGTAAATCGCACAGTTTTAAAGGCACAGCTTAAGCGTAAATTTTAGAACCACTGAATATGATTAATCGAATAAATTATTTACTTCAAAGATCTATCTATAAGTACATATATTCACAGTTTTGAGGCACCTTTTGATGGTCACATTCTTAATTCACAGTTTTTAGAGTCGGATATATAAAAATCATGGTCGCCAGGTATGTTGCCGCTTGCATAATGTTAAAGACTGCTAACAGAGTATCGAGCAGTCGGGTGGAATTTCTATTGCAACGTTTTTAAGTTATTTATGCAAATTTAATGTTTATGTTTCTATAGTCAGGGCGCAGTTGTTGTTGCGGCCTATGTATATGGTCGGTTGTTGTTGTTGTTGTTGTTGTTGCTGTGATTGTTGAAATACCAAATTAACACATTCTTGTGCACTGACGCAGCAGCCGTAAAGGCAAAAAAAAAAATAAGAAAAAAGACAAAACTTGTAAGACGCGGTTGACCTTCAAGCCAGAGCCGCACAAACAGTTGGATGCTCTGTAGAGGGGCCCGCACGCTGCTCTCTCGCCTTTGCCAGGCGTTGCACCTTTTTGGCGTAATTCGATTTGCAATTGCTAAATTGTAAGCTTTTGCTAGCAGTTTGCCGGTTTTTTCTCCTTTTTTTTATACTTTTTGTTGTTTTATTTTGGTTTTTTAGTGTGTAGCCCGTCACAATCGCTGGCTCCTCTGCCGCGACGACTCTTCGGCGAGAGGGCGTTCAATTATGCGACGCTCGTTCCGTTTCGTTTTGTTTTGTTTTGTTTGGTTTATTTGCTTGGAGTCAAGGCACACACGTGAAGAATATGAAACAAACGCAGTAAATGTCGTACCATATAAACAACTTGGGCAGCGGCTGAGCAGCGCGACTTCGACTTAACGCTTTGACGATCGTTGACAGACTTGCGAGATGTTTTTTTGTTTCTCTGTTGTTTTGTACGTGCGCGCTTCGCTCAAACGACACTTGACTTGCGACCAGTGTGACCATAATGCTGAAAGCTCGAGATGAGCAAGCTTTGTGTGTAAGTGTGACTTGCAAATATTTATGCAAGTAACAGTTGCTCATGAGCAAAGTGTGACCACGCAGTGAACATTTCCACATACTACCAAAGCAAATATGTATAAAGACTTACTAAATATGGAAAAGTAATTTTTTTTATATTTTTCAGATATATTTCATGCACAATAAAAGTTCTATCGTTGTTAAAAATGTAATTCTACAGGAATTCCTCAGTCAAATATGATTTCAATAGTATTTAACTTAACGAAATTTTATGTATATCAAAGTTAATAATTAACTCGGATTTCATGTTTTAGCTAAAGCAAATTAATAAACAAGAGGAATTCCTTGAAGTAATATGATGTATTACAAGTTTTATAGGTAGTTTCCTGTTCTGTTAACTACAAAGAAACAGGTATTATTGTGAAATTTATCAGGTTTATAGCCAATGAACAAATTATTGTTGTATTCTTTGCTTTCCGATTGGCCATCTGGCATTTCACGCTATACCACTAGGCTGTTTAAAATGCACAACAGGTTTCTCGGTTTTCTCTTTTGACCCTTGGATACATTTTTTTAAGACGTGCTTAGAAGTATGTGATGTTTGGGAAAAGGGCATTACCAGATATTTGAAATATCAGTAAACTGTTGTGGGTTTGGATTGTAACTCACAAAACTTTCTAAACAGGTGATTACTCATTTTTATGATTTTTCGGCTGCCTAAAAGTATGCTCTCAATAAAGCAGAAGAGCTGTCCAAAACCCTTAAAAAAAACAGTTGATCATCTATGTTTTTTTCTCTCGCATTTACTGCAGATATAATTTAAAATTAATTAAACTAGAAATATGTAAAATATTAGCAGGCAATACATGAGCTCAATCAGGCATATAGCCCGCCATTTCTTTGACGTTCATTTGCCGCATTCACATAACTGTCAGCAGAAACCGATTTCAACGTGGCATCCAAACTCTTCCCAGAAGCCGTTCCCGCAGCTGCTGCTGTAGACACCTGGGCAGCTGGCGAGCGCTCATCCAGCGCCAAAGAGGGTGCAACTGCCGTCTGCTTCTTCAGGGCATAGGGCACCCGATTAACGACCGCATTGAAGCCGTGGACATCGTCGGCCGTGTAGGTAACGGTGCGCTTGTAGCCATCGGGATCGATGAGGCTGTAGGAGCCACGCACCACATAGCCATCACGCGTCTCGCGGTGATCCTTGATGTCGCCAGTGCTTTCGTCGTTTACCGCATAGTCAAAGCTGTAGCTAGCTGGCGGAAAGACTTCCGGCTGCCGTTGCTCGCGCAGCACAGGCAATGGCAGTGGGAAAAGTTGAGCCGAGCCACTGGCAACATTGGTCACGGCATCCAAGACCTTCGAGTCGGAATCAACCAGCTGAGCTGAGTAGTCGTAGCCATTGGGCGTGGCCTGTGAGTTTTGAACATTTGTGTGGGTCGTCTGGTAGTTGGTGTGATAATCTTCGCCTGAACTGGATGCGTGCTGCTCCAGGGAGTTAATCGCATTTGAAATCGCTGCTGGTTTCACGTTATTATTATTGTTGTTGTTGTTATTGTTGCTGTGATAATCGTACTCCGCATGTACAGTCCCGACCAGCAGCGAAGGCAAGCAGCAGCAACTATTAAGGATACATTTGTTTATATTTTGTGTCTTCAAAATTCTCCATCTCACCTTAAAATCCATTTTTTTTTGTGATTTCCCTGTTTGTTTGTGGTCACAAATTGTCAGCGAACTGCACTTTTAAATGACGCCGCTCGGCGTTTTTATACCACATCGCTCGGAATATTACTTAATATGTTACCGTTATTCAATAGCATGCCCATCAATTGCGCGCAATACAATTTTTTTTTAAATTGACCAAATGAAGCGATTATACTTTCGTTTCCCATTTTGTGTCAAATTTTGTGCTGCGTAAGCATTTAACAATTGCTTGTCTGGGGTCCCGTCAATGGCAACAAATGAAGACAGAACTGCGACAACCGCGAACATCATCCAATTAACTAGATGAATCAACAATTGATCGTTATTCAAATTTGCCATGCAATTCGCAAACCGATGCGAATGGCGTTGCCACCTGCAAGACTAATCGAAAATGGTTTGGTTTAAGCTAAATTATCAATAAATGGCACAAGCAGACTGTTAAAATCGTAAATCTTCCAAAATTTGTTTATTTTGGGCACACTGCAATTTGCATATTAGAAAATTATTGCAAAAATCATAAACAAGCAGTGCAACTGAAATTATAATCAAAATGTCATGGATTATAAACAAGTGACGAATTCATCATGCAAATGGCAAAACAAATTATTTAAAGAATAAATATCTAAGCAATTTAGTGATCATAAGATTATGCCAATTCGTATGTTCATTCGTATTGTAAATAGTTCTACTACAAGTTTTACAGCAAGCGCGAATAATGTAAATTGCATGACATTTGTATTGTCATATTGCATGACAAATTCATCATGCATAAAGAAAGTGCCATGGCAACATTGTGCACATAAGGTCACACTGAAGACGCGCCTAGGGCAGTGTGAACAGTGCGAAGCATCAAACCGGTCGTTTCTTCGTGTGTGTGTGTGTGTGTGTGTGTGTGTGTGTGTGTGTGTGCGTGTGTGTTTGTTAAATTATCGGAGTTTTTGCTTGATGTTGGGCATCAAAACAAATCGCGACTGCAGCAATAAGAAATTAGACGTCGCGTCGGGCAGAACACGACTCGGCAGTCGCAACGTTGTCATGACAACGGCCAAAACCAAAACCAAAACAATGCCCAAGCTGAGGTCCAGCTGGCCCGGCGGCCAATTGCGCGGGCAGCTGCACCTGTTGACCGGCTTCATAGCGGGATTCGTGTGCGCCTTCATGCTGCTCCTCTATATCTACGATGTCCACAATGGCATCAACTGCTGGCCAACCAGCAGCAGCAGCAGCGCCGGCGACGGCGGTAGCAGCTACACCTCCGCATCCACGCTGAGATTTGCGCCAGCAGCTCGTGTGCTCTGCATGGTGCTGACCTGTCCGGACTATGTGGAGCGCTATGCGCAGCATGTGCACGCCACCTGGGGTCAACGCTGCAGCAAACTGGTGTTTGTCAGCAGCGAGAACTATGAGCCGCTGGGCGTGGTCCAGGTGGTGGAGTCTGATGGCGGCAGCTACGAAGATTTGTGGAATAAGACGCGTGAGGGTTTCCGCCACGTCTGGCTGGAGTATGGCGAGCAGTACGATTGGTTTCTCAAGGCCGACGACGATACGTGAGTACAGCTAGAAGCCATGTAAGACCCGTCCGTAATGATGGGCGCGTGTCTGCTTGGTTTATCTAATGATGGAGCAAGTCGTAAATTTCTTTATATCCGCCAGCTAGGCTCACGAATCCTGCTCTAAAGAGCAACCAAAAATTATTTGACCACGGACTTCCTTTAAAGAATGAGCCCCGCCTCAATGCGCACACAAATTGCAAAGCTCGACATTTCCTCAAATTAGAGTTTGAAAGCCACTGACTGGTAGTTACAGTTTTAGATTCATCAAGAATACCTTGTTCGACTGATTCAATGGGGAGTTTCACTGAGAGCAGTATTGAGCAGTCGGTTATACCCGATTGCAACGTTCTAACTTGTTTTTGTTTGTACACGTTATGTCATTGTTTCATGTTTTTACCTAGAAAAAATAATAAGACAGTTCATATTGTCTTATTCAGCGTGTGTCCAATAGCAAATAAATTATTTTTTGTTTTGTTTTCGAATTTATCAATTTCTTTTTAATTTCAATATTATTATTTCGTAATTCGTGTTGACGTGTTGAGTCCCAGCTCTACCCTCTACTTTTGATCTTATCCCATTATTGTTTTTACAGCTACGTCATCATGGAGAATCTGCGTCACATGCTCAGCGCCTATGATCCCAATATGCCCGTCTATTTTGGCTATCAAATGAGACGCTACAATGTGGTAAGTTCTGAGCTGCACCTTTTGGTTATTTCTTATAGCTGCACTAAGCTTTAGCATGCTAATTAATTGCTTATCTCACCTGTTGGACAAAATAAATTTGCATTGCAAATTCCGCTGGTCAGCAAAACATTTGTTAACTGTCTTCACAACTAAACGCCTCACGGAGCTTAATTTAATTATAGCATCTTAGATAAATGCTTTCATTTATTTCGGTCTGCTCTAAACACATTTTTCACTTCACAAATTATCTTGCGAGCACCTCTTTTCGTTTACGTGGTATATTGGCTTTTTTGTGGAAGATATATTTATTAAGACTTTAATTTATAATGGATAATTGGAACTCGGAAGATTCTGATTTTTTAATTAAACTATCTTAAAAACTTTCTGGACTAAGACATAAGAATCTTCCCGAAAGCCGCCATAGTTTAAACATAGCTGGCCGGACTGGCAACTAAAACACCTCCATCGGTCGGTGATGCTATTTAGAGAACTATGTTATCTAACTAGGCTTTTAGCATATAATTCTATTATCTATTGTATGTATAATCTACGGAATAATGAGTGAAGACACTCGTTTTGTCGACCTTAAATAAATAAATAAATAAATAAATAAAGATTTGTTTACTAAACATAAAACTTAGCTAAAATTATTTGAAAATATATCAAAATGAATGATATATTTAATTTTTGTTAAATATTTAACAGTTTATAAAAGTTCGCATTTATTTCAATTTCCCACTTAACTGTGCTAAATTTTCTGAAAGAGCATTTACGCTTCCTCAGAATCCGATAGAACAGATTTCTTTCTAACATTTTTAGGATAGCGAAATGTTTTTGATTGCCATGCAAAATGCAAGCTTTATTAGAAATATACCAAATTTGACGGCCAGAATAACCGGTTCGAACTTCTAGCTGTGATTAAATAATAATAATTTGTTGACGCTCGTTTAATTGGCTAGCTAATTAAAGAGAACTTCTTTGTTAGACATTATCATGAAAGCCTTGGCACTTGCTGTGCCTGTAACAAAAATAAAAAACGATCAATGATTAATGAAATCATTAAAAACGTGCAACAACAACAATTGGCCAAAGCACAAATGAAACTGGCGGCAGTCAATCAACACTGATGCACTGCCTCGGCAAATGGTCACTTGGCGCGAGGTCGTCGAGGTTTCTTGTCATTTCAATGCAGAGACTCGCGCACGCATCTTGCCCAGGGAAGCCGCTCCTCAAAGCTGTTTTTATTTGTTTGTCTTTTACCTTTTGACATTATTGTGCAAACATTTTGCGTCTGGCTAAGTACAAACTATTGACCAACAGTTGCTGATTGCGTCTGTTTTTTAGTTTGCCTCAAAGCAATACTACGGAATTAACAAGTACGGACATAGATCAGAAACATTTTCAATAATAATTGAAAAAATTACAGTTCTGAATGAATAATACGATCCAACTCTTCTGTAGAAAATATTATTTAATATCTATTAGAAAACAAAAATGATTTCTTCATGTTTTAAAATAATATTTTTATATATTTTAAATTTTAAATAAAAAATTCTAAAACTAAAGATAATGTTGCCTTATCGTACATTTGTTCCAACATATATATTTTAAAATGTCAACTATTAGATTTTGATTAAACAATTCACGTGCTTTGCATTTGTATTTCGGGTTTTTAAAGAAAACACCATATACAATATAATATTCCATCTATTGGCTGAGGCATAAGCCAAGTTCACAGCACAGCAGGTGGCTAGGTTTTAATAAATTGCAACGAGAAGCCACATTTGTGTTTGATAATTGTTTAAAGCACGTAAACTTTTTGATGGCTTTTCAAATTTCTATGATTTATTACGGTGATTATATTACTGATTGTATTTTTGTAGCTTTTTTTAAAAGGTCTGCTGTGGGCTGTGCATTCCTTTTGTCTTTCAGACAGGCCAATTAGCATATGTTTAATTATTTAATGGGAGAGCTATGGCATATACAAATTTATGACGCTCAAATTATAAATCTATAAATATGCAGAAATACATGCAAGTTAGTCTTTAAGAATAGAATAGATCGGTAAATATTTATGAAATGTCACTAACTGTAAATGTCAATCGAAATTGATGTTTAAGCTTAACTTGCTCACATTTCAATTAAACTCGTATTTTGAGACACTTCATCTTCGTTTATGTAGCAGACGGTCTTCAAGGCCTTCAAAGCGGCTCAAAACCCAACTCAACTTGTAATTGTCACGCTTGATACGCTATTATGCTAAAAGCCTATGCCATAACTAATTACTTTGACTAACATAGACAAGTCAATGTTTTCGCGCCTTTGATGCGCATTTTCGTGCCACAATTTGTGTTATGAAATTGCGCCGTGCAATGGGTGTGGTAAATTATGATATTTTTAAACAAAAATAAAGCTATAACTAAATTTGGGCTGAGTTTAAATTTAAACAACAACACTGATACAAAGTTTCCAAATGCATGACAAAAATCTATTTTAAAATTTGAGATGAATATTTTTTGAGTTAACGTATTCAGTTTCGATTTCTTTGTCTGATTACTTTTTTTTTTTTTATTAAAAGTGAAAGGCAACTTTTAGCAAAATTTTTTAAAAAAAATTTGTATTTTTAGCAAAATTTTGAAAAATCTTCGCTTGAGCCAACTAAAGTTACCAAAGCTTTCCGAAACAAACGAAGTATATTCATACATAAAGATATCTCATAGTTTCTTCTACAGTAGACTTCTCTTTAAATATACAAATATGTGTTAAAACAATCCACCTAGATAAGGTTTATAGGTTCTGCTTTGGTGTCCTACTATATAGAAAATTAAAAACATAGTTTACTCGCCTGCGCTTATAATTTCTTAAGCTGGTTGTGGACTTGACAGCTCTTCTGCAAGCTTTATAATGTTGTTATAATA
Source organism: Drosophila ezoana (assembly GCA_035045725.1). Classification (NCBI taxonomy): domain Eukaryota; kingdom Metazoa; phylum Arthropoda; class Insecta; order Diptera; family Drosophilidae; genus Drosophila; species Drosophila ezoana. The sequence goes on from JAWNOU010000005.1 coordinate 7,619,266, forward strand.
TTGTCGATATGAATAATTCCAATTTTGATCCCATCATTCCCATCCCGCCTAGAGTTACATGTCTGGCGGCGCCTCGTATGTGCTCAGTCGCGAGGCACTGCGTCGCTTTATGACGCAGGCTTATGACTCCGGCAAAATCTGTCCGGAGCCTAAGAAAATGGGCATTGAGGATTTCTATATGGGCATTTGCCTGCAAAATGTGGGCGTTCATTTGATAGACTCCGCGCACGCACTTTCCAAAGAAGACAAGCCAAAGTTTTTTCCACTGGATGTCGAGAGTTATTTGCACAATTTTAATGCCAGTATTCCGGATTGGTTGCGAGAGATGAGCTGTCTCGCCGATAGCAACAGTACGTGTGATGGCTTTTTTTAATATTACATTATGATATTACTTGTGACTCTCTTCAGGGCAACGATTGCTGCTCGAATTACTCCATAGCTTTTCATTATACCAAGCCGGAGCGCATGTATCTATATGAATTTATGCTGTATCATTTGCGGGTCTTTAGTCGCAAGTACGAGGAGCAGCTGCCAGCTCGAATCTCATTTGCCCAAATTTTAGAAATGTTTCCAATTGAAAACAATTCGGAGATCAGAGACTTGACACAAATGCCCGAAAAGCCTGACAATTTTTGAATTTCCTTTAATACGATTTTAGTATGTAAATATATGTACATATGTGATTTTAATTATTATTAAATTAATAATATAATAAGCATAACAATTTTAATGAGTTAAACTAGTTCAAGCTAAGTTTAAGCTGTCCTTGTTGCTATTTAACTGTATAAAAAACAAAAGACTTAGGCAACATACTTGTTTGCGCAGCGTGCATAAATTGAGGTATACTTTTAGGCTCTGTATTTAATGGAAGCTGGAAGTTTCTGCTGAATATTTCACTTCTTCCAAAATTAGAAAAATCTATTATGCTCATAGCATAATGACAATGATTAGTTTAATTTGTATTTTCCTATATTTGTTATTATTTCTTAAATAAGTTAATAAACTATAATTGTACTCAATATGTAGTATAAACTATCATATGTATATAAACTGAATTATAAAAATATAAGCACTTTATTCACTTTAACTGACATCAAGTTTTCTTTATTTGTATTTGAAATATATATTTTTATATAATTTTAATCTAAATTGACATAAATATTCCCCAAAAAATATATATCTATGTCGAAAATAAAATAAAGCAAAACCAGCAATCTTTAGAAACCAAATTTTTTTAAAAAATTTATAAAAAAGAGTCATACTTATCTTAAATGGATATTCAGATATTTAATAACTGCCTTAGTTAATTTGCAGCACTAATTTAGTTAGTTTTAATAGAATCTTCAAGGCTTTAGTCTCTGTTCGATCTGCATGTCTATATATTGAATTTAATTATAGATTTGAAAAAAAGAATATCAAATATTTTTTACAATAAGCCATAAATGTTTATATGTATTTAGTATGTGTCACATGCTTTTCATATATTTTTTTCTTGTAAAATTTATTGCATTTACCTTGCGACTTTAGTATTTAATTAATTGTGCAGCTAATAAATGTGCAACAAGCTGTCAATGAATCAGTTTTATTGAGAGATTTAAACACAAATGCTAAAATCCTTCATGCGCTGGCGCATTCTTGCATGAAGGGTTTTTCATTACCAAAGTCAATGCCTCTGCCCCGATGGGCCTTGCCAGCTGGCCCACAATGTGTTGGCCAAGTGCAGTTAATTAAGGCCAGAATCACGTACGCATGCGCACCATTTCTCACCTGATTGAGATGTTTCGAGCGGCCTTTTATGGCGAAATTGCATTAGATATATCGCACATGTATATTGGATTTATATTGGTGCGGCGTGTGTATGAAGAAGTGAAAGGGAACGCTCGGCTTTGCCTAGCTACTATAGTTAGGCATGAGCTCAGCCTGTTAATGAATCTCTTAGTTCGTATCTTAGTATCATTGAACATAAAAGCGTTTTGTACACGGTGCACACCTGCCTGTGGGAAAAGCGCTTGGCAACCACAAGCCTAAATCATTTCATAATCTATATATTATAACCTTTCAATGGGTAATCAACTTTTGTTAAATAATGTGCAACGCTTTAGTAAAGCCGTTTTCGACTACGCTGAGAATAATATATGTAGAATAGTTAAAGCAAACTTGTTGTAGATAATTCTTCTTGTTGGGTGCAGTCTATATACTCATATGCTGGAAGCCAGATCTATTGACAATGCTGCTTATTTATTATTTTTAAGTGGGATACGACTTTATACTCTACGTGATTCCAATACTTAAGTATCTACTTCTGATTCCAATACTTTAGTATCTATTTCTTAGATAAAGATATTCATTTTATTTATTAAGGGTAACATGATGTTATTATAATTATTATTGGTATTATTATTATTGATAATATTATAGTTATTTCTTAATTATATTTATTTTTAATATTAATATTATTATTATCAGTCAAATAATCAGGACAAACAGTTTTATATATAAAGATCATATTTACAAATGTTCCTCAATTCCATTAAACAAAAATGCTTCTTACGAAAATTACTTGTAATCAAAGATTTTTCTCAATTTCGTCTGTTTATTTGTTAAAATCATATTTGTTTGTTATAAATAAGTATTATTGCATCATAATTTATTGTTTTTATGTTGGCAAGCTGTCTGGATTCGAACTAAGATCGAATAACGCACACCTGATACATTAGTTTTTTATTATCTATCAATATGTTTATGCTTTGAGTTGTGTTTACCTTTTTGGCAGCTAAATTTTAATTGACAATTTGAAATTGCAATTGCAAGAACTGCAGTCAATCGAGTTGACTTAGTTTATGAGAGACGCACTCGCAGCAACAGTTTGCTAACAAGCCGAGCAAACAGCTACCGTTTGTAAGTTGCTGCTAGTTAGTTAACTTAACTAAGTACGTTAGCTAGTTTTTTTGTATTATATTTTGTTTGTTGGCCAGCCGCTGCGTCTAGGCATTCCAACGGCCGTCAGACGGTGCGTATGCGCAATGTGGAGCGCCATGGCAACGTCGCGTGTTCCATTTTGTGCCGACACACGCTACACACAAGTGGGTTAAAATGTTGTTGCTGTTGCTCTTGTTATTGTCACCTGTCTGATTAATATTTCATGAATATATATATATATACATATATGTTTTTTATAATAAAATTGTGCGTCGAGTCATGGCATGTAGTTGGGAGCATTCGCTGTGCGCACTCGTGACCTTCGCCGTTGTCAAATGCGAGCTGCGAGCTGTGAACTGCGTCGCTCTCGATTTGCAAGACATTCAAAAATTGTAGGTACACACACACACACACACTTTACTTTAAGTGCTGCTAAAAAACAAATATCATAAAAAATAAATCCAAATTGAAATTGCATTCAATTCAAAATCGAAACCATAAAAAATCGCTTACCCAGCTATGCGTGGCTGCTGATTTTGTTGTTGCGCAAACAATTTGATTTTAATTTTTTTTTCTGTCTTTTATCTTTCACGTCAATTGCCCTGGCCACGCACTTATTTTGTTGTGAAAGTTGTTAATAATATTTTTTTTTTGCCCGCTTCAATTAATTAATAAATAATTCCGTAACAACTTGTATTTCTCTCTCTCTCTCTCTCAAATTGTTATCTCTATATAGATTGCCGATAAATCTTGGCAATTTATTATACCCTTCACTTTTGGTGCCAAGCGTACTGCCAAAGATAAAATACCACAATCTGAAGTTTTTTCCTTTTTTCCCAGAGTTTATTCTTGAATTCTCTGTGCGTAGTTTGTGGTTCAATTTTTTGCAGACACTTGAGGCTTGGTATGCCACAATTAGCGCAATGTCGTGGAGACAGCCCGATCTGAGGGCTGGGCTGTGGGTTATATCTAAGCGTATAATTGGAGGCGATTTATTTTAGGATAACAAGTTCAAGATGAGTTGGAATAATTGGGGGAGTGACAGACATAAAAGTGTGTATAAATAGATGGATGAGCACAATTATAAATAGATGTTTTGATTGAAAGACTTGTTAACAAGCGGAGATGAGATATAAATAAAAGACATAAGGGTACACATTTCTGCACTACAATCGAATACTCTATAGAAGGCTCTTCGCTTGAATTATAAAATAAAAATGTAAGTATTGTAAATATGAAGTTATTACAAGGTAGCCAAATGCATTCCTTAAAATATTAGAGTATAATGTTTAGTAGAATGATCGATTGGTGAAGACTATCAAAGTTATCGATGGAGCTACTATCTATAGTATCATGAGAAATGAGTAAGCAAATATGATAAAAATTTATAACATGATTATGATTAATAAAAGATAGGAGAGTATATTAAATATGTATAATATAAAACAACTGTGCAGCGTATTTTACCTGTGGACTAGTGTGTAAATGGTATAGATAAGAAGATAAAAACATAAAATATATGTATATGGATATAGATTCAAGTATGTAAAGTAAAAATTGATTGATATGGCTCCAATCAAAGTGATACTTAAAATAGTTAAAAATATGTTTGATATGAAATCCTTTCCATTCTTATTCATTTTATCAATCGGCGTTACTTTACGCTCTCATCTTCCTTTTCTAGAGTTTGCCCAGCTTGCCAAATACTTATTTTACTTTACAACACTGGATGTTGAGCCTGTTGACTTTTGAAACTTTACGTTAATGTTCACTGCTTGCCGATAAATAAATTTAATGACTAAAACTTTATAAATCATTTAGTTTTTCAAAGCATACATTTGTTTATATCTTTCTTTAAATTAAACTTGAAAAATTGAATAGGGTTTTTTATAATATATTTGATCAATTCTAGGGAATCGACAATAGCTTTTTTTTCCCTATTTTATTTAAATTCAATGCTTTAAACCTGCTTATCGATTTCTTTCATCTCGATATCTGCGATTGTCAACCTGTTGGCCAAAGTTCATGCCTCTCAATTCAATCATTATTTCAGACAGACATTTACGGATAATGTAAAGACGATATTTTATGTCAATTCTTCTATGAGTATGTCAACAGCTTTTTTTTTTTGTTCTGCGGTGCCCCCCTCAGGCCGCAGTCGCCCCCCTCGCCTGCTGCATGCATATGCATGCTGTGCAGCTGTGCACATTAAAATCAATTAAAATTCTTATTTATCTTCTATTCTCGATGCGCTTAACAAGTGCAGCCTGCTCCGAGCGCATCTATAAATATTTATTAATGTTCGAACGTTCAAAAAATCAGCTGCTAAAAAGCAAGAAAAACATATATATATATATATTTAATATAAACGTTGACTGCACACGCATTTGAAATTGCAAGACATTCTTGAATCTAAAGTGCACTTGAAAAAGAAGAAATAATAATAATTATTTATATAGTTAGTATGGGAATTGTTTCAAGCTGCGTTCGCAAAAAATAAAAACAAAGTATTTCATGTTGAATTGCTATTAAAAAAAAACATTTTTTTAGTTTAGCACTCGCTAGATAAGTGATTAAATTAATTAACTTTTATATGCTGCCAATCGCTCGACTCAAAATTAGTTAAGTAGAGGCCTTCCACTCGAGCGTTCATATCGCATATTGAGTTAAGATCGACTAAAGTCGATTGGTATCTGAGCAGCTGCTGTATTTGGTCAATTCAATTGAGCATAAACATATCGAGTATGTGTCATAATACTCGATAAGCGAAATTCGAATGAAATGATATAATTGAGTACAGTGAACACTCGCAATGAGAATTTACGGATATTTGCATTTTTATTGAGTATAGACAGTCATGTTAAAGTTGAGTTGGAATCAGGGAATTTAAAATACTATATATAAATATATGGCATTTTTTCAAAGTTCAACCGAAGCGTTTAATTTTACGAACAAATTAGCTTCTTTTGTAGCTACACAGAAAAAGAATGTTCCCATAAATTATGTCTTTAAATTCAATTTTCTTCGAAAGTCTACTTCGTGTTTCAAGTACGATTCGTACTAGAATGTTCTTAAATCAAATATGAAAATACTCTAAAAATATGTCACAAATACTAGACTTGAGCTAAAAAACCTTATTTCAACAACCGCAAAGTACTTAAACCCAATGAAACTCATGTTTTAGAAACTAATTTACAATCCAATCGTTTTAAGTGATAGTTTAATAAAACCAGGTCTGTTCTATCTTAAGATCATTAGATACATAATTGTTAAAATATTGTTCTATTTAATTTGCTGCTCTTTATTTGTTTATATAAAATAAATAGGTTGTGTAATTTAATACTTATTTTATTTAATTATTGATATAAAATCACAAAAATTTTGCATTCCCAATCCGAAGATTCCATTCGTGATGATAAGTATAAATTCATTTATGTACTTATTTCTCTAACAAATTTAGACAACTACCATCGAAAAACTCCGAAAATGATAAACTGCTCAGATTTGTATGCAAATCTGATGGCCGTAGGGGCAAGCTAAATAAGCGAAATCATAAATCTTCATAAACAAGCCGTTAAAAATATTAAGAACTCATAAAAACTGAAATATTGTAGCATATTTACATAGCAAACAGCTGATGGCGACTGAAATCATTGACTTTGACTGCTCAATTAGCCAAAGAGCGTGGTGGGCACTCTCTTAGCGCGGATGAACGGTCTCTGGACTGAAGATGCTCACTCTTCAGCTTTCCAGGCGCCTGCTCTCTGCACAGATCCGATAATGCGGACACTCTTTGAAATGCTAACGTATTGGAAATGCCCATGCGAATTACTGGCATATGTTTGTGTTCCTGTGGGAAACATTGACATGACAATGATTAATAAGCCCCGTTGTCATGTCGAATATGACGGAACTCATTTAGAAACGGACCTGGAGACGGAGATCGAGCGCACAAACGAAATGGAGCATAAGCTATTTTAGGTGCGGAGGGGAGATCAACACGGACAAGTAACAAAGTGAGAGAGAGAGAGAGAGAGAGAGCGAAGTCGTGCGCAAGCGAGAGAGACGAGACAGCGGCGTTGTCTTCAACCGGTTTCGTCGATGAGCGGGGGGCTTCGGGGGGGAATTGGCAGAATTTGGTGTGCTCCCTAGCCCAGCTGAGGTGCCAGGCACCAGCTGTGTTTTTAGTACTCAACGAACTCTTGGCCGCTGCGGACGTTTGGCGCTTCCTTGCTGCATGGGCAAAACTTGGTGAGCGCGACGTGGGACGAGCGACGAATGCTCGTAGTGAGAGTGAATGTAAACGTGTCGCGCATGCGTCGTCGTCTTCAATTGTTGCTGTTGCTGCTTCGTTCGGTTTGATTCGGTTCGGTTTCGTCTTCACCGTTATTATAATTTGTGTGCTGTGGGTTTTATCTATGCAAAGTGACAAGCGAAGTTATGTGATGGCAAATTGTTGAAATTGTTTGTCGAAAATTGCAAATAGGAAGGAAAAACAAGAAATAAGAAACAAAAAAGCAGCAACTCCACCCGCTGCAATGTGTTTAAATAGTCTCTAAGTCGTCTGTTGTTGTTGTTGCTTCTTTTTTTTTTTTGTTTTTGAATGTGTGCTGTTGCTTTTTTTGGGTCGCCGTTTCATTGGTTCGCCATCTCTTTTGCGCACACGCAAATTCGTCGTCTTCGCGGCGTCTTTTTGCCTCTGCTTTGTTCGCTTTGAGCGTCGTCTTCTTGTCTTTTGCTTATGTTCGTTTTCGTTCATGAATATAATTTATTTTCGTGTTTATTTCTGCGGCTGCTGCGGCTTCTTTTTTCAGCAGCACCTCTCCAACATCTTCCCACTCTCCGCCTGTTAAATGCAGCAACAACTAAAACACAAACTTGGCTGAACACACACATACACACGCAAAAACAACAACAACAACATACAACATTGGCTTGTCGCTTGCGCAATTTTTGCGCTACAAAAAAAAAAACAATAAAAATTATTACTGAAACCAAAAATAAATTCCAAGATCGAAAATAAATAAGCGGAAGTCCAAAAGTAACGGTAAAATGTGTGCAAAAGCATAAATGCTCAAAATAATTTTGAAAAATAAATGAAATGAAAGTTTTAAGATACGCAAAGCTTACGAACCAAGTCTTTGCGTGTGTCTCGCGGGGGATTTGCATACAAATTATTAAAAACTAGTTGAATGTAACCCCCTCTATATTCCCATGGCCTTTAAAGAGTATCTTGCGAATCGTAAAGCCGTTGACTAGAATTTATTCTGTTGCCACGCGAGTAAAAACTGGGCGGGGTGGGATTTTGCGGTAATTTCAGTCTATCATGATATCAAGAACATGTCCAAAAATAATCCTATATTGTTTTTATTCATGTAAATAAATCATGTAAAGATCTTTGACGAATATAAAAAATAGAAAAGTAATTAACACTTAACATAGCTGACAATGATTAACTGTTAATGTTAACTGTTGAGAAGCAAAAGAGTTGGAAAGAAAAGGGAAGGTACAACAAGATGGAAAAAAGTTTATAAGAGCTTTCGGGCTTAGATTGTTAATTTATTTATAAATATTATATTTTTCGAAAAGATCTTATTTGCTTTACGATAGTCACGTTGGTGTAAATTAATCTAAAACATTTTAGTCTAGAAAGTGTGCCATGCCAATGTAGCCTGTATCTGTAAATCGAAGATATATGTATGTATATACGGTGGAGACCGTTAAGTGTGCTCTAATCTGTTTCCCGGATTAGAATTTATATATTCTCTATGTCTAAGTGATAAATATTTTCATTGAAAAATGAAATGTATCAAAAGGCTGATAAAAGCTAAGAATTTATGAAAAATGCTAAAATTCTCAACTATTTTGATATTCGCACTTTTGATTAAGGACAGATTTGACATAAAGTGACAACTCTGTTTTTTTTTTGTTTTCAAATTTCCTCAGCTCTTTTTTTTCCCAGCTTTGCTCGATTTTTGCGCTCTGGGGCGTAAGTGCCCAAAAATTATTCAACCTTTGTCTGCTTGGGTCCGAAACCGCATAATTTGTCTATGCATTCCATTACAATTATGGCTTTCAACTCTTCCACGCTTTCTTGCATTTCTATTACTCCACCCCGCCTCCCCTCTGCTCTTGCTCTCTGCATCCGCTCTTTACAATTTCCAAGCAAATGCCACTGTGAAGATGAATCGCATATGGATTAGAGGTATAAGACTCTTTTGGGCGGCTCTTTCGGCTTTATGACTTCGTTAGCCTATGTTGTTGTTGTTGTTGTTTTAATGGAATTGTTAATTGTTTGCAGTTGTGCAATGGTTTTTTATTGCTTCGCTGTGTGTTTATAGGTTGGTTTTTTTCGGCTTCTTTCTCGACGTCTCCGACTATTGTCGATTATGACTAATGGACGTTTGTCGGTTTTGTTTGTAAGCCCGCAGAAGGTCAATTGTTTTGTGGGTAATTCCGTTTGTCTGATACACACATGCACATAAACATACATACATATATGTATGTGTGTACACATATACATATATACTCATGTAAGTCTTGATTTTTCGCACTCATTGCGGCTTGACTTGCCGTTTATTTTGTTGTACCCATTGCATTTAATAAACGCGCTTTTTTATCTGCTTTACTTTATGCAATATAATTAATTTGAAGCATTAACGAACCATTTCGTCATTTACTTGAGTCTTTTGTGTTGCGGTTTTTGTTGTTTCCTCTATTGTTAATGCCATTCCATTATCAAATATAATGCAGCCTAATACTGCCTAATATTTTTGGCTAAGTGCTATTTAATGCAGCTTTGGCTTTGAATTCATTTGATTTATAACAACATATCTTAAAGGTATGATTGTATTCTTGAAGATATTTCCCTTGATATTTTGGTAACCCTTTTCAGTTGATTTTCCCATTCATCCATTTTCACGTTTGCGGGTGGAATTGCAGAGATCTTCATCTTCGTGCTCACTTTGTTATATATTTTTGTTTAAGCTAGCGTCAGAAATGTTCTCAATGCCATCTGTTATACCAACTTTCAAACTCGCTTATCTTCTGGCTCCCCCCAATCCCTCCCCGTTAAATTAAGCTAAACAGCTCCGGCAACATTTTCGAACCCGAAAACGTAACAGTTACTTTTGATAGAGATCCATTAGAAACAAAAGCCAATTCATTAAGTTTTATGCAAATTTCTTGCAAGCAACAAAAAATCTTTAAAAAAATAAATATACGTGAATTCCGTAACGGTTAAATTATTAAACTAAATAAAAACCCGAGTGACTAAATGCGAAACAAATGTTTACCAAGAACGGCCGGCCTTAAAAACATAAAATTTAATATTTTATGAATCAGAAGTTTCAACCGAAAGTATCTCATTTGCAGTGCTACGTAATAACTGACCCGAAAAGATGAGCAAACGTTGAAAGTAAGCCAATGTGGCGTGTGATAATAGATAATACAAATCGATTCGTATATAATGCAAAATTGAGACGCCTCCAGCGATCCAATCGACCCCCCGTGCATAGTTTGTTTAATTAATTTCACAATACAATCCGCAAGCCAACGTTATTTGCCCATAACAATAACAATACCTGGCTATCAATATGAGTGTTCCAAGCTTGCCCCAACAGCGGGCATCAAAAACTCCAACAAAAACCCTAACTCAAGCCCAGCATAGCTGGAGATCGCGTCTGGCGCCTGGGGCAATGGCCCCTCGCAGCGCCCTGCTATTATTGCTGATTAGTCTGGGCCTCAGTCTGGGATTTGTGCATTGTTACGGTGAGTACTTTTCACATACATATACCTTAGCAAATTCAATTAGTCTAAGTTTCATACCAAATTCCATCTCGTTCCACACTGACATCATGAGAGAGATACACAACAAAAATATATGTGTTCATTTAAAAAACTGAGCAAAAATCGAATAGAAAGTATTGAAAATTTGGACAGGGCTAACAGTAAAAAATAATATAGCACAATTATTGCTCGCAAATGTAAACATGTGGATAATTAAAAATGCCAAAAATCGAATTAGTCATTTCGAGTCATTTTTACTTGTTTTATGATTTGACAATAGGTTTTTTATATTTACAGAAGGCTTAGTCAAAATGGTTCAAAAGAAATTTCTGTACTTAAAATAAAATAAAATATTAAATATATGGAAAACTTAAATCTGAACATTTTTTGAAGCATATACTGTAAATCAGTGTGCATATTTACTCAAAATTTGATTAACGAGAATGTGAGAACATATTCGGCACGCCGAAGATTTAATACCCTTTTAGACATTCTCCTTATTTATGAACTAGATTAATATATTTTGTCATAGAACAACTTTAATTTCGACCGTAGTGCGATATTGATGAGCATAATTTGACTAATGTCGGGCTTGGTTGAATATCTTAATAAACAAAAGGTTTTACATACAAGAACTTTATATTCGGACGATCGTTCCAATGGCAGCTATATCATAAAGTGGTCCGATCGGTGACAAAATAATAAGACCCTCTACAAGGGAATAAAAATGAAAGTGCTCCAAGTCGACCGAGTAATCTCCACCTAGTATTGAACTTACATACATATATCCAGTTTTATCTTTCTTTTTGTCATGCATAAAGTAAAAACAATTTAATAAAGCACCTCTAAAGATGTTAACCAATCAAGTGAAATGAAAACAAAAGGCAAGTGCCAATAGGAAACATAATGAAATTTGCAAAGAAAGGAGGAAAACAAAACGGGGAGACAAAACGTTTTTGCATAGGTCGAGTTAATGGCAACGATCCGAGCGATCCAATGTTTAACTTCCCCATGCCATGCTACATGTGGTGCGGCAATTGAGAGTGTGTGGGTGGATAAGGGGGTAAGGAAGGGATGTGAAGGGGGTCGTATACAATGGATAATAACTCACATTGTTTGCAATAATTTCATTAGGCCAGACAACAACGGAGAAGCAAGCGATCTGCTGTGCATAAATCAAATGATTAGCAAATATTGAGTATAATATAAATGAAAAAACAAAACAAGCCATGAAATGAACTGTGGAGAGGAGGAGGGGAGCAGCATAGAAGGGGGGCAAACAGCTAACTGAAATAAACGGCCCGGACGGCCAGCTGGCTGGGCGTGCGTTGACATTTGACTCGGTGTCGGCCAATGGGCCACGCCCACAAACTAACCGTTTGCTCAACAGCATCGTACGTGACCGGCTCCAACATCAGTCAGACATCTGAGAATCTATTGCCTCTGTCGCCCTCCCCTCCCCGAACATCCCCAACAGCCCAGGAAATACTCGTGCAAATGCTTATGCATAATAAATTGCCAGCGCCGTCGTTTATCGGTCAGTCGGAGCCGGGAGATCTCGCCATGTCTGCCGATATGCTGTCACTCGACGAGACAGAGACCCAAGAGGTGTATTGTCTAGCCTCCAATACAGGCCGTGGATCTCATCGCGGATGACGTCAAGCAATCGCTAGCTGGTAAACTGATTCTGGCATTATGATGGGTTCATTTGTTGTAATTGCAATCAATCTGACGGCCAAGGAAATCCAATTGATATTTGTCTTATTAGTTGCCTTTTTAATGCTCAGGCAGCCAGACAGTGTATCGAACGCCTTACGGCTATTTGTGCTAGTCAGAGCATTTCTCGTTAGTTGCCTTGTCTAAGTGATTCAGCCATTTAGGCTGAACACTGAACAATTAGGGCTCGAATCTTCCGGGTTAGAATCTTAAATGTGATGTGTGCCTGTGTTATTTAATAAAAAGGCAACTTGTTCAATATTTGACTAAAATTGACTTTAAATATAGCTTATTTGCAAGTAAAACATAATACAATTTCGTATGCATTTCCTAAAATGAATAGTTAAATTTAGCTAAATAATCAGATAATTTAAGCTACTATATCTTTTAACTACTATATTTTCAATTCAATTCAATTCTATTGACTAAATACACAAAAAATGAATAATATTAGTCTTAAGAGCTATGTATGAATATTTAAAGAGAGCATTATAATCGATTATTCAATCGATTTTTCAATTAAAATGGCGTTTTTATCACCTTCTTGATGTTTTAATATATGTAGTACATATATGTATATATGTTTGCCCGCCAAAATAAGCAGTATTCAAATTGCAAATCTTGTGTAATTCTATAATTCTATAAGCTTATTTGCAAAAGTTGTTTATGGTCACTTTGGCACAACGTTAACTGTCGCAATTTATTTAGATTGATTTTTATGTTATTTTATGCGTGCAAATTACGCATTAAATTGTGCCAGTTAAGATCGGAGAATGCCATAAACGTTGCTACGCACTTTAAAAAAATAAATAAAACAACAACAACAACAAATACATTAACATGTAAAAAGACAAGTATTTGAACCAGCCCAGCGAGCCAGTTGTTTTTTTTTTATGTTCGAAGTAAATCAGAGCTGAAAGATTGTAGATCGTAGAGCTATTGCTTTAATTAACTGCAAAATTGATCGAGCAGCGGTCAGGGCTCTAAGTAGAGGCCCCACCCCGTTTGGTAGCAATATTTAGGCCCAATTAACATGTTTGTTGGCCATTTGGTGGCTTTGTAATGACAAATAGCTGACAACAGTTGAGATTTAGTTTGTTAAATTGTTTGCAGTTAACTAAGTGCCGTTTACTACATTTTAAACATTTTCAGCAGATGTCAAGAGAAGGGGTTAACTAGATATAATTTTAGTTTATTTTGTTTTACTTGTATTAACAACAATTGAAAAGTCACGCCCCCATTCGAGGCCCTACAGTCATTTTTTTGTTTAAATCATTTAGCACGGCATCTTTAAACACGCGCCGCTCAGAATTAAAAACGGCCAAAAGCGTATCTAATTATTTATACAATAATTAATAAATTTTGTTTGTTGCTGCTTTGAATAAGCATAACCCATGAATCACAAAGTAAACGAGTGCTAGCGCTCGACTTTGTGATACCCTGTTCGACTAACCAGTGAAATAAATGTATTGTTAGTTACATCTAAACTTGGAAACTAAATTAAAACTGCGAAACTTTAAAAAAAAATAGGCATTTTATCAAAAAACGAATAAACGTGCATACCCAATTGAAAAAGTTGAGCTCAACTTAATTTAAAATACAAAAACAGGAGGCAGAAGTCATAAATATTCAGTTACTGATTACTGCCAAATTCGTATGCTCTATATTTAAAAAGCTGTCAAGCATATACCACTTAAGTTAATTTATGTACTACTCTGTAATACCGAAACAGAAATTCACTAGATAAATATTTAAATAATAAAGCTCTGATTCTTCTGGAGAAATACTCAAAAAAACGCCTCAGAAGCTTTTGAGAGCTTTAAGTTTATTTGAAATAATAAATTTGTTGAACTCTTCTTTTTCTTACCTGTTGTATAAGATATGTCTTTAAATATTTAAATTCTGGTTCTACTGAAGCAATACTACAAAAACGCCTCAAAAGCTTTTGTGAGCTTTAAGTTGTTTTGAAATAATAAATTAGTCTGAGCTTAAGCTTAAAGCATTATATTGTTGTATAATAATTGTTGTTTCTCTTATATGTTGTTTGAGATATATTTAAATTCTGGTTCTTCTGGAGGAATACCACAAAAAGCTTTAAGTTAATTTGAAATAATATATATTATCCAGTATACAATGGCTTAAGACTGATTCCATATATATATATCGGTAACTTAACATAACTTTGGCCAGAACATAGAGTATACCCAAGTCGGCCAAAAAACAATTTGACCAGTTTTATTTTTAAGTAGGAACTCCCACTAGAAGTTGGTTGAAGTAAACCCGTTTAAGCAATTAAAGGCAACGGCCGCAACCAAAAACAAACTGAAGCGTGTGATTAAATACATTTATTTAAGTAAAATAAAAAACAGTCAAATGACAAATTTAGTTAAAGCTAAAAAAAAACCTTTTAAAAAATTATTAAAAATAAAATTCAATTAGGTTTGTTTGGTATTTGTTCTTTTTTTATTTTTTATTTTATGTAGCACACTTGAAATGCCAAATGTTTTGATTTGACGTTAGAACAAAAGATTCGCTAAACGTTTTTCAGGCGAATCAACTATTAAAACCATGACGTTGACAGCAAAGAGTCAGCAACAACAACAACAACAACAATAATAACAACATTACAGAGCATGACTATATTTTGTGCCATTTTCGAGAGCAATGCTCGCACGTGTGTCCACATATGTGTGAGTGTGTGTGTGTGGAATGATGGATGGCAACAACGACTGGCAACGTTGTGAGACTATATTTAAACAGCACAGCACAGAGGCAACAATCATTCAGAATCAGATCCGGTTAACCAAAAACGTAGCTAGCAAAACAGCAACAATTTTAACAACAACAATTTGCTCAAGATTTACTCATCGCTAGCGACCGAGTGCGCAAACGCAACGGAAGACTCAGCTGACTCTATGTATATCCACATATATATATACATATATATCTTTGTATAAATATATATATTTGTATTGCGTTGGTGGCTTTGGAATGCCAGAGGCAAACACCTGCTTCACAGCTCGATGTGTTTGGCAAAACATACACGAAATCACGGATTCTCCAAAAAGAAAAAAAAAACAGATTATATTATAAGAAGAGGCATACAGAGCACAAGAAACTTAAAACAATTCATAAGTTTATTTTAAATTTAAATTATTGACTAATTTAAACAATGTAAATGGAAAAATTGTGTTATGATTTAAAATAAATATGTATTAATAAATTAGAGTAAAATAGTCTAAAATTAAAAAATAAAGTGAAAAAATTGCATACATTTATTTTAATTCAGCCATTAAATGACATTAAATTGTTAATTAAATTCAAATCAAAAGCTGATTTTAAATTTTAAAAAAATAAATAAATAAAAATTGAAAACTTTTAATCATAATTGGCATTATAGTATCAAAGTTTTAAATTTAAATGAAAGTGAGAAGGGACATCAATTATTTTTTTGAAGCTATTTAATGTTCTATTTTTGAGTATTATAGTTTAAAATTTAAATGGAAGTGAGAAAACAATAAAATGAAGCCATATTTAATCCAATTTTTGTTTCCGAGTAAGAAATTATGTAAAATTTTAGTAAACATATTTTTATTTCTGTTGTATTTTGTTATTTATTGTTGAAATTTACATTCGAAAAATTTAAGGTGTACTTGTAAAATTAAATTAAATTCGAAAAATAGTTCAAATTTTCAACTTCGCTCCTAAAACTTGAAGCAAAATTTCTTGCTGTGTATACGTATATACCACTTCGGATCGGTTCGTTAGCAATTGTTGCATTGTATTGTTGTTGTTCGCTTTTCTAGCGTCGACGATTTCACGTTCGTTTTCTAAGTCTTTTGATTTTGCTCGTCTTTCACTTTCATTCGCTGGCCCAATGCGTGACATTGGGCAATTAGATGGTTTATTGCAATTGGGCTATCTCTGTAGTATATATATACTATAATCTGTGAACGAATTGTGTTAATGTGAGTAAAATTTGTTGGTGAAACTTTAAAACGCCCTTAACTGAAATTAACTCACTTTCGCAGATTAAAGTCAAGTAAAACAAAAATTGTTCAGCTATTATAACACAAAAATAAAAAGGTCTCACCCACATAAGTTTAAAGCTTAGTTAAATGTGCTATTTAGAGTGTGGAAATGTTAGCGTTTTTAAAAAAGTAATAATATAGAGGTATCTTGCCTATGTTGTATACAATCTCATAATTGTGGTTTCCCTTTTCTATTTACTCTATTTGTACTCTTTCGCACTCTTTCGAGTAATAGAGCTATCAGAAGTAAGAATCTGCTCATAAAAACCATTTGCGGGTGTATATAAAACACGAGTTTATTGTTTTTTTCATTTCATTCGACTTCAATGTAATTGTTAATTTATATATACGATATTTCCATCTACATTGCGTATAATCGAATTGGAAAGGATAACGAATTGATTTAATTAACTCCTCTTTTCATCTGCTCCTAAATGAGGTCTTACTATCTATTTTACGTACCTTGCAACTACATTATTTTTTTAAAGTATTTAATTATGATTTAACATGTATTAGCGTTAATGAACAATCAACAAGAAAGCTAATGACCTGACTTGATACCCTATGCAGCTCAGGGTCTTACGCAACCGGAAACGCTCGAACAGAACTATTTATGAAATCCATCATATGATTTCGAATACCTTTTGTGCATTTTATGACTGGAACCAAATCAACTCTTTATGTTTATGAGAGTGTGAAGAAGTTGACCCAATCAATTTGTCACAGGCGCCACAAAAAAGTTTTGATTCATTGACACATAAAACTCATAAAAGACAATGAAATCTATTTGTTAGCTGTTAATTGGTTGCCAATTTGAGTTGGCCAAAATAGAAAACAAAAAACCAAAAAAAAAAAAAAAATGCGCACATGACTTAATTTCATCTAAAATCAATTAACACTATCTATATAGCCATATTGCCATGCAGCTGTACGCCAGGCCATAACTGAAAGCCTAATGAAGCCCAAAAATTCTTTTTCATCTTCTGCGGCTTAATTAGACGACAAGAAAAAGTTGTCAGCATCTCAAATAGTTGGCAAAGAATGCAGTCGCTCCAAACGCTTCAAATAATACTCGACACAGGCCGAGTATTTTGATTTTTTTTTATGCGTTGAGTATTTTGCTTACACGATGCCTTAATTTTTGGTGATTTTGGCATTTTTATTTCATTAATCCAAATGCCATTTGTTTAATTAAAATTTCCAATATTGGCTTTTTGTAACATAAATGTAAGTAATTAAAACAACTAATTTGATATTTTTTTGAGATCATGGCAAGAACTAAGTGCTACAAATGTGTCTTGTTTTAAAACTCTTAAGATAATCAAAGCTACACGCAACCAATATTTATAAATTATAAATTTAATTCCTTGTATTAATCTTGTGAATAAGATAGTTCCATGCCTTCTTGGCTTTCTTGGGATTTTAGTAAATTTAATTTGGGTTCAATTATAAACTGTAATTATAAGTCCTTACATGATGCGTGTGAAAACATTAGTTCCCTCCTTGACTCTCTACCTTTCTTTGCGATTTTCATAACTTTAATTAGATTAAATCAAGTGCGTTGTCTGTTTTCGAAATAATAAGAAATAGAAGCGACTCAAAAACAGTAATTTTAAATAAGAATCATAATTTCTTATATGAATCGTGTGAATTAAATAGTTTCTCCTAGCCGACCTGCCTTTCTTTGCGATTTTCACGAATTTAATTAGGGCTCACAAACTTGTATGTTATTTAGTCATTTGTGTGACAATCGAAATGTTCTGTTACGTTACGTGTAATTAATTTTTATTTAATTATTTGATTATTTATTTAATTTATTTAAAATGCACTTCCATGTATATTTTGTAATTTATCGTTTTTGTTTTCAGAGAAAATGTATAGTCAGACTGAAAAACAGCGCTACGATGGCTGGTATAATAATCTTGCCCATCCCGACTGGGGCTCTGTGGGTATGTGCAATATATAGAATATAAATATGTAAATGCAACAACTTTCTAATTGTGCTTGTAAGACGGAGTCTCATTAAAATCAGTTTCGTCATTTGATCGCAGTTATTTGCATTAGCACGATATCATATTTGCATAGTCTCAGGCATTAAATGTAATTCGAAAACGATTTTCAGATAGCCATCTGGTGCGCAAGGCGCCGCCCTCCTACTCGGACGGGGTGTACTCCATGGCAGGTGCTAATCGACCCTCGACAAGGCGGCTAAGTCGCCTGTTTATGCGCGGGCGCGACGGTCTCGGCTCCAAATTCAATCGCACCGCATTGCTGGCATTCTTTGGCCAGGTGGTGGCCAACGAGATTGTGATGGCATCGGAGTCCGGTTGCCCTATTGAGATGCATCGCATTGAGATCGAGAAATGCGATGAGATGTACGATCGTGAGTGTCGCGGCGATAAATATATACCCTTTCATAGGGCCGCCTATGATCGCACCACGGGCCAGAGTCCGAATGCGCCAAGGGAACAGGTGGGTGAACACGCGGGTGAAACGGCGGGCGGGTGGTGGTTACCTAACTGGTGTACAAATGTCGCAATAAAACCTACTCCGCAGATAAATCAAATGACTGCTTGGATTGATGGCAGTTTCATTTACAGCACCTCCGAGGCATGGCTCAATGCCATGCGATCCTTTCACAACGGCACCCTGCTCACCCAGAAGGATGGCAAGCTGCCGGTGCGCAATACAATGCGTGTCCCTCTCTTCAACAACCCGGTGCCCAATGTCATGAAGATGCTCAGTCCAGAGCGTTTGTTTTGTAAGTGTTCCTTTAAACGTAAACCAATGTATACATATAAAATAATTTATTTTATTTTAGTATTGGGCGATCCGCGCACAAATCAAAATCCCGCATTGCTCTCCTTTGCCATACTCTTTCTGCGCTGGCACAATACCCTGGCGCAGCGCATAAAGCGCCTGAATCCCACGTGGTGTGATGAGGATATCTTTCAGCGTGCTCGGCACACGGTTATTGCCAGTCTACAGAATGTGATTGTCTACGAGTATTTGCCAGCCTTTCTCGGCTCCCCAATGCCGGCCTATGAGGGCTACAAACAGGACGTGCATCCGGGCATTGGTCACATCTTTCAGGCGGCCGCCTTTCGCTTTGGCCACACCATGATACCGCCCGGCATATATCGGCGTGATGGCGAATGCAACTTCAAACAGACCCCCATGGGCTATCCGGCCATACGTCTATGCTCCACGTGGTGGGACTCGAGCGTAAATATATTCGCATATTGTCGGCTAACATTGGATTAATCATATTTAACGCAGGGCTTCTTTAGCGACACCAGCGTGGAGGAGGTGCTAATGGGTCTATCATCGCAAATATCAGAGCGCGAGGATCCCGTTTTATGCTCTGATGTCCGCGACAAGCTTTTTGGCCCCATGGAGTTTACGCGCCGTGATCTGGGCGCTCTCAACATAATGCGTGGACGCGATAACGGCTTACCCGATTATAATACAGCCAGAGAAGCATATGGCCTGCAGAGACACAAAACCTGGACGGACATCAATCCGCGACTGTTCGAAGCGCAACCCGAGCTCTTGGAGTAAGTTCTTGAACAAAAAGAGAAAATTTCCTTAAACATTGGCCCAATTTTTGAGTTTTAGCACGATTTTGATTGAATTTGGTTTGATTTACAATTTTGCACGTAGCGACAATATTCAACTATGATCTAAACTTATTAGAATGACTAAGCCGGGCAATATCGGTTAACAAATGGTTCGAATATGAATGTACAATAAGGTGGGAAGAAGTACTGACAAAAAATATGTATGCAAAATTGTGCATGTAGGATACAGTAAGCACAGAGCGCCTTCATCTGAAGAGTAGATATTGCATTTGGCGAGAGATGGCGATGGTGAGAGAGAAAGGGGGGATGATTCTATATTAATCATTTTGTTCTGTTATCTTATTCGTGTATCCAGCCGAGAGCAGAGAGCGCTTATGCAAGGAGCGAGCATTGTGAATGGTGCATGTGTATTAGTGCGAATGTCGGCTTAGCGTAGGCGCTAGCTTAGTGTTCAGATTTAGTCTGTGTGCGTGTGGCCTGCTGATCGGCTTATCGCTTGTGAACAGAGTGTATTATTTCCGTTACATTTTATATATTATCGACTTGTCCCTCAAGGTTGCTCGGTGTAAAGCCAATTCTTATAAACAATGTTTCCATTTACAGTATGCTCAAGGAGGCCTACAATAATCAGCTGGACGATGTGGATGTCTACGTGGGCGGCATGCTGGAGTCTTATGGCCAGCCGGGCGAGCTCTTTAGCAATGTGATCAAGGAGCAGTTCCAACGTTTGCGGGATGCAGATCGTTTTTGGTTTGAGAACGAGCGCAATGGCATCTTTACTGCTGAGGAAATTGCCGAGCTGCGGAAAATCACGCTGTGGGATATAATAGTGAATAGCACAGATATTGATGAGGATGAGATACAGCGTGATGTGTTCATGTGGCGCACGGGCGATCCCTGTCCGCAGCCGATGCAGCTGAATGCCACAGAGCTGGAGCCATGCAACTATTTGGAAGGCTACGATTACTTCTCTGGCTCCGAGCTAATGTTCATCTATGTGTGCGTCTTCCTTGGCTTTGTGCCCATACTCTGCGCTGCCGCTGGCTACTGTGTGGTGAAGCTGCAGAACAGCAAACGGCGTAGGCTCAAGATACGGCAGGAGGCGCTGCGTGCCCCACAACAGAAGGGCTCCGTGGATAAGATGTTGGCGCGCGAATGGTTGCATGCGAACCACAAGCGTCTGGTGACTGTCAAATTTGGGCCCGAGGCGGCCATCTATACGGTAGATCGCAAGGGCGAAAAGCTGCGCACATTCGGTCTGCAGCATGTGGACGTGGTCAGCGTGGAGGAGTCAGCCACCAATCATATTAAAAAGAAGCCCTACATTCTGATGCGCGTGCCCAGCGATCACGATCTGGTGCTGGAGCTCGAATCGTATGGAGCGCGACGCAAGTTCGTCAAGAAGCTGGAGGATTTCCTGTTGCTGCACAAAAAGGAAATGACCCTGATGGAGGTGAATCGCGACATTATGCTGGCCAGGGCAGAGACACGAGAGCGTCGCCAGAAGCGTCTCGAGTACTTCTTTCGGGAGGCATATGCCCTGACTTTTGGCTTGCGACCGGGCGAGCGGCGGCGTCGCTCGGATGCATCCAGCGATGGCGAAGTGATGACCGTAATGCGCACCAGCCTGTCTAAGGCGGAATTTGCAGCCGCGCTGGGTATGAAGCCCAACGATATGTTTGTGCGAAAAATGTTCAATATTGTCGATAAGGATCAGGATGGACGAATCAGTTTTCAGGAGTTTCTTGAAACCGTGGTGCTCTTCTCGCGCGGCAAAACGGACGACAAGCTGCGCATCATATTTGATATGTGCGACAATGATCGGAACGGGGTCATCGACAAGGGAGAGCTAAGCGAAATGATGCGCTCGCTGGTGGAGATTGCGCGGACCACCAGCTTGGGCGATGATCAGGTCACCGAGCTGATCGATGGCATGTTCCAGGATGTGGGACTCGAGCACAAGAATCATCTAACCTATCAGGACTTTAAGCTCATGATGAAGGAATATAAGGGTGACTTTGTCGCCATTGGCCTGGATTGCAAGGGTGCAAAACAGAATTTCCTGGATACATCTACAAATGTGGCACGCATGACCTCGTTCAACATTGAGCCCATGCAGGATAAGCCACGCCATTGGCTGCTCGCCAAATGGGATGCCTATATTACCTTCCTCGAGGAGAATCGTCAGAATATCTTTTATCTATTTCTGTTCTATGTGGTAACCATTGTTCTGTTCGTCGAGCGTTTCATACACTATTCCTTTATGGCCGAGCACACGGATCTGCGTCATATTATGGGCGTGGGCATTGCCATCACACGAGGATCGGCGGCATCTTTATCCTTTTGCTACTCGTTGCTGCTGCTGACCATGTCCAGGTGAGAATTATCTCTTACGATTTTCTTTACGCAACTAACCCTTCCACTTGCTCTTGTAGAAATCTCATCACCAAGCTTAAGGAGTTCCCCATACAGCAGTATATACCCTTGGACTCGCACATACAATTCCATAAGATTGCCGCCTGCACGGCGCTGTTCTTCTCGGTGCTACACACCGTGGGACACATTGTCAACTTTTATCACGTGTCCACACAGTCGCACGAGAATCTGCGCTGTCTGACGCGTGAGGTTCACTTTGCCTCCGACTACAAGCCGGATATTACGTTCTGGCTCTTCCAAACGGTCACCGGCACCACGGGCGTCCTGCTCTTTATCATAATGTGCGTTATATTTGTATTTGCTCATCCGACCATACGCAAGAGGGCCTACAATTTCTTTTGGAACATGCACACTCTCTATATTGGCCTATATTTGTTGAGCTTGGTTCATGGTCTGGCGCGTCTAACGGGGCCGCCACGTTTCTGGATGTTCTTTTTGGGACCCGGCATCATCTACACACTGGACAAGATTGTCTCGCTGCGCACCAAGTATATGGCACTTGATGTCATCGATACAGATTTACTGCCCTCGGATGTTATCAAAATCAAATTCTATAGGCCGCCAAATCTAAAGTATTTGTCCGGCCAGTGGGTGCGTCTGTCCTGCACCGCCTTCAGGCCGCAAGAGATGCATAGCTTTACGCTAACCTCGGCACCGCACGAGAACTTCCTGAGCTGTCACATCAAGGCGCAAGGACCGTGGACATGGAAGCTGCGTAACTATTTCGATCCATGCAATTATAATCCAGAGGATCAGCCCAAGATACGCATCGAGGGTCCCTTCGGTGGCGGCAATCAGGACTGGTATAAATTTGAGGTGGCTGTCATGGTGGGCGGTGGCATTGGTGTTACGCCCTACGCATCCATACTGAACGATCTGGTCTTTGGCACCAGCACCAATCGCTACTCGGGCGTGGCCTGCAAGAAGGTATACTTCCTATGGATTTGCCCATCGCACAAGCACTTCGAGTGGTTCATCGATGTGCTGCGCGATGTGGAGAAGAAGGATGTGACCAATGTGCTGGAGATACACATCTTTATAACGCAGTTCTTTCACAAATTCGATCTGCGAACCACCATGCTGGTGAGTTTAAAGACTTATGATCTGTTTGTATTTTGTTTTAAATTTTTCTTTCTGTATTTTGCAGTACATATGTGAGAATCACTTTCAACGTCTCTCGAAGACCTCCATATTCACGGGTCTCAAGGCTGTCAATCATTTCGGTCGCCCAGACATGTCAAGTTTTCTTAAGTTCGTGCAAAAGAAGCACTCCTATGTAAGCACACATGCAAAGCATCTGAATAAGATCCGAATTATATCACTTAAATATCAATTTACAGGTTTCCAAAATAGGCGTCTTCTCGTGCGGTCCCAGACCGCTCACAAAAAGCGTCATGTCCGCCTGTGATGAAGTGAATAAAACACGCAAATTGCCCTATTTTATACATCATTTCGAGAATTTTGGTTAGGTTTGCGTACGCCTAACTCTACTCAACTCTACAATTATCTGCCAACTACTACACAATCACAACACACACAACAAACAAAACGGATTAATTTACGAATATTATGAATAGTATTTAGTTTCATTCATTCAGCATTTAAGCGAATTTAGTAGCACCCTCTTCCCCCTCCCCTCCTCGTGTACTGTTAATTTACTTAACTATCTCTCACGTATGTAACTTCATAAATTAGTCATGTTCTACAATTTAGTGCATTATGAAAATTTCCATTGATGTTTAGCTACAATCACAACACAACAACAAAAACAATACAGCGGCCCTTACTCTATATACTTATACTTATGTATGTATGTGTATGTGTATATGTATATGTGTATTTATTGAAAATATGATTTGTTATCAGTTTTTGTAAACCGTTCGCATTATTTATTAAAATTTACATTTTAATTGAAACAATGAAATAATTAATGTTATGCCTCAACAGAGGTTTTTATTTGCTTATGTATAAGTCCATTTCTTTTTATACTTTTTTCTAATCTGAACTGATTGAATCGGAACTGTGTTTGGATGAAATTCCAATTTTTTTCAAGCAATTCAAACACTTAAACTAAAACTAACTTCAATCCAAATTTGATTGGGAGCTGCACATTTAAAATCTTCATAGAGGCTATGCTTGTGTAGGCACCTAGTACATCTTAGATGTTCTAACTGTTCTATCCAGGTATGTTTACTTATTAAAAAGAATTTAATTTTTCGGTCAAGTACCTTAAATTCAATTTAAAGGAAAGTAAATTATATCTTGGGAAAAATTAAAAAGGAATTACGAATCGACAATCAAGTCATGCTATATGCTAGTATTTTCTATTTTCAGAACCTCGTAATACTATAGAGTATCTAATGATATTTTCAGTGTATATATTCGGAGACAGCTTAGCTTATCAATAGCATATATGTCTTTCGCATTGTCTGTCCTTCTGTTTCCATTTTCTTTATACCTATCTATGTATCTTTATGGAAGTTTGCATTTGAGTGCTATAGGATCTAACTGTCGAAATCAGCGTTTTCTTATGAGAAACGTTTCTTCTTATCTTATCTTCACCGTAGTAAGGACTAAATATTTCGATTTTTACTGTGTAAAATTTGCAATTGTATTTTTTCAATAAAGCCACAAGCAGTACGGGTGCATACACAAGCAGTTCGGCAAGCAGTACGGTTAAATGTATGCCTAATATTTCAGGCCGTACTGTAGGAGAATAAAGCGCATGCGCCAGCTTCAGCTGTTTTATGTTTTCCGTTTGAGCCACAAAACAGAAAAGGATGCGCTGTGTAAATACATATCCTTAACTGAATTTTATTTAATAAAAACAATCTCTTAAATGGAGTTGGACGTGCTTCGCCTAGCGGTGGACTATTACCACAATTTGCTGAACGCTGAGCTGCACATTAACGAATGGGTGCAGGATCGGTAAATCAAAGTCCTAAACTTGTTAAACATAAACCTAATGGCAACTTCTGGCAGCCTTAGCCTTGCGGAGCCATTGTTTCGCTTCATCAGCATTTATTTGGAGCCGGGCAATCTGTTTAATGTGCTTATACCTTTGTTGGGCATCTGCGGACAGGATTTGCTTACACATCTGGTCTATGCGTTGAGTCTGGTCAGCACGGTGAGCTCCTTTGAGAAATGGTAAGTGTTCCAGCTTCAATTAGTTGCGAGCACACATCTCAACAGCTCGACACCTACAGGATATATCCGGAATGGCGACCCCTCTGGCGGCTACGCGAACTCTACGCCGATGTGCATGGCATTAGGCCGCGTGTTGCCTTGCAAAGTCACGATCTGAGCTGTGAGACAAGCGGCGGAATGCCCTGTGCTCACTCCATGACCTGGACGGCTTTACTTATGGTTGTTAGTGTGCATTTGCCGCTTAAGGGCCGATCCGCCACCTGGCGACCACTCGTGTATCTCTCGATTGGATGCTGCGCGCTCTGCATGTGGCTGAGTCGCCTCTATCTGGCCACGGAGTATCTGCATCAGTGCCTGCTGTCTTCTTATATTGCCATCAGTCTTCTGGGCAGTTGTCAACGACATCTGGACTACCTGTATGCCCAGCGACGTGGATGGGCTGTGCTGATGGTGCTTCTGTTTGGCTGCATGGCCGTCTCAGTTTATTTTATCAAGCTGCAACTGGGAATCGATCCACACTGGTCAGTGCGGCAGGTGAGTCGATTAAATTATCTCAGCTTCACCACGTGGTATTAATCGCATTCTTTTAGTCTTTTAAGTGGTGCCCGGAACCTACCTATATGCGACATGAGAGCAGTCCCATCTTTCTGCTGGCTCGAGATCTGGGCAATCTGATGGGCGTGGCACTCTCATTACCCTTGGTGCAGCTGTAAGTCTATTAGCTCTAAGTGTTTGTAACATATTATACTAAAGTTGTATTTACTTTCTCACGCAGAAGAACGTACAAGTCCAAATATTCGCATCGATTCCTGGGGATCGCCATACTGGAGCTTCTTAACTTATATTATGCGCCTTTGTACACCCAAGCAGCATGGACGCTTTCTGTTTCTGGCCTATGAATTTACACGAAATGCCTTGCACTCACTGATACTTCTTAAGGTCTTGCCCAAACTCCTGAATAAAAACAGTTAAGCAGATGTAAATGAAACTATATTGGTAGCAACTGTAGGTAGGAATAGACATTGTACTGAATTCCCTAGTAAAAATAAAATTGTACTTGCTAAATAATGATGTTGATGTTGCTCTTAAATTAAGTATTTGTAACAAATTAAAATGAAAATCCTATGTCCATTTCCAAATGATATATACCTTAATAATATATATAAATATGATATACCTTATTTATGTCCTTTGGCCAGTGTGTTGTCCTAGTCGATACGAGTTGTATGACATACGATTTGACAGGATCTCCAGAAATACGGAGAAGTCTTGGTGTTATTTCCTTCCAAAAAATATATTCCATTTTTCGCCCTTTTCTTTATGTACTCTGAATTGGGAGGACAAGAACTATTTGTTGACCAAAAGACATTTGGATAGTCCCTGAAGTGACCAAGCTATATACAATTTTGTGATTAATGTCCTTTCTAGAGATATAGCCATAGTTCGGGCATTTACAGGTACGGATATTCAAAGGACTTGGTACGTTGGGACCATAGGTAGAAAATGCATCGAGCTGCAATTCAATTAAATAAAAACAAAGCCATACGAGGTCAAATCCTTGCAGAAATTAAAGGACTATGTGCGTTAGTGTGGTAAGGACCAAATGCATCGATCTGATGCATACGGCTTGCCACAGGACTCGGCATGATCTGCAAGGATATTGTCAAGTTTATGTGCTTCACGAACTTGCAAGATTTTCAAACATCATTTTTATTTTGTTATTTCACTTCGTTTCAGTTTCTTACAATATTTAAGCAGATGCTTTCGTATTACATTTTACAATGCATTTTCGCCGATGCTTAAGTTAATTTATTTATTTGTATTTAATTTTTTTATATAATGCTATGTTATGTGTGTTTAAATTGGTAAGTGTGTGTGTGTGTGTGTGTGTGTGTGTGTATATGTACGTTTAACATTGGTTATGGTATGCATTTTAAATTGTTGTATATGTAATTTATGTATAACCTTTACTTAACAATTTAAATATTCGTTTTAATATGGTTTTGCTTTTAACATTTGTTGGATTCTCAATGTATTTCTTAGGTATTTTATATTAAACTATAGTTAGCTGCTAACGGATTTACGTTTTATCTTTGCATTTAGTTAATACATATATATAAAACAAGTTTGTTTAATACAAAATATAAACTAATTACAAGTAGGTATTTTATATTTATATAAATATACATATATATTTATATTCATTAATAACGTTTATGCGTGTAAATAAACTGTTTATTTACAATAACTGGACTTTTGAATTTCAGATAGGCCATAAGACATAGCAGTTGTTGTTTTTGTTTTGTTTGTAAATGCGCCAAAGGAAATGGTTTTTGCAAAAGTTCACCATACATTTAATTAACATAGTTTTTATAATCAGAATTGATCTCAAAACAAAATCAGCTGTACCTTAACCTTTAGTATTTGCTAGAATATTTACATGACGTATCTAGTTTTAGTATATGTATTTGTATAATATGTTTGTCCACATTAGGTAACAGTGCAGTTTGTTGCTTTTGTTTTTCCAATATTTTGCTGGGTTAGTTTTGTTTTATGTTTACAGTTAATTTGCTTAAACTGAAATTTTTGACTAATCCCTTTCTTTAAGTGGAAAGAAATGTAATTTTTTCATGAAATGGGTTTTCTTTTTAGCTCACTAACATTATGGATTCTCAACCTTATATCGATTGTGTTTTATCTTTACTGCGATGTATGCTTAACTTTCCACGGTTCCTAGTAGCGCCGCCCTAAATAGCCCTTAACCTTTTTAAGTTGGCCTAATGCACATCTTGAAGCATAGTCAAAAATGGTAGCCAACGCTTTAGCGGTTGGATCCGAATGATTTCTGTATTACTTGCAATATTTATCAAATACTTTTAGTATTCAAATTTTGGAATTGCTTAAAGCAAAGCCGCCTTTGGGACAAACTACACGCTGCCAAATCAGATGCTAATGAATATTTTATTTATATATCCCACATATAAGCATATTATATAGTCGATATATAAGAAATCTTGGCAATTTACTTGCCAGCTTGGATTGCTTTTGGGCATATCTAAACATAATTTGCGCTTAGTTTACGAATAGTTGTAAATATTTGCTCCTGTTCTGCACACATTTAAATACGTATCTTCAACTGCATTTTTATCTTTATCTATATCTGTACCTGTTGCTTATTTATGTAGACAAAAATTGAAACGATATTTGTTTTATCCTCAAATTGATCTGCATTACTCTCATTACAATTTTCCCAATTATATTTAACTATGCCTTATATCAAATCAACTAAATTGCACTCGTCCTTGTTAGTCATATTCGAATTCAAAATTTCAGTTATTTCAGTTATGGGTTCGAGTTTCTATACCATGCTATATAGGATTACCCTCACTGTACTTATAGTAATTGCTTGCTGATTTCTTCCTCGTTTATTTCTATTTGGTAGTCGCAGCGCATCTATTGAAGTTCCTCCAGATTGGGCTGACAGGAACCGCAGCACTTCTCCTTATAGCGATGCAGTCGACACAGACCCATGGCCCTGGCGTTGCGGCAATAGCGGGAGGCATCGCGACAACCCGTCGACGTGATCACTGTGAATATAGATGGGGATTTATATTAAAGATGTTGATGGATAAACGGAGAAATATATATGGATTTTAATCTAGACCGAAATATAATGACTTAGATATATTTATACACATATACCTATGCATATATATTGGCTAAGTATTCAAAAATGTAATGGAAAAAATATGCTTTTAATTAGATTATAATTTAAGATACATAAATAAATATGTTGGTAGCTTCTAAGCCTCAGGTTCTAAGCCTCCCTCCCTCTCTTTATTCTATCGCTTATTTTATGTTTATGTATTTCCAGTTTCACTTACTTTTGGATTGACATGGAGGACTCTTGCACACCTTCATGACCGCTGGGCGTGGCTGATGCTTGCAAACGTTGCCCGCGGGTCGACGGCTGCCATACCAGACGCACTGCAGAATGCGGAATTTGATGCCCTGGCGACCGCAGGGCGCATTGCACTGTGAAACGAAACCAAAGCAGAAAGGAATTGCATTTGCCATTAATAAATGATGGAGCCAATGTATGGAGCCGGCCGGAGCCAGTGCCATGGCTATAGTTATAGCTTTAGCCTTAGCCATGGCCATGGTGATTGGCGGCGGGCAGCTCACCCACCTCGGACCAGGGCTCCACGCGCCAGACGCCCTTGCAACGTTCGTTGTAGCATTCCTGGCGCACCGTCGGCTTCTCGTACTCATCGCAGGCAATGCCCGCGCTGCCGTTCTCGTAGCGGCAGCTCACCTCCCGCCGTTGCACGGCCGTGTTGCGTCTGTGGCAGCGGGACTGCTGGCAGAGCGTCCAGTCGCCCTTGGTCCAGTGCGGACACGGCTCGTTGCCGCAGCTCTGGAACGTGTCGGGCATGTCCAGCCCCTGGGCTCGGCATTGCGCATTCTCCACAATTTCGCCGCCGCCGCCATCGGTGCCATTTGACATCGACATCGTTGTCCTCGTCGTCGTTGTCGTTGTCGTCGTCGTCGTTGTCTTCTTCCCTGCTACCTCACGCCGGCAGCTCAGCGTGCGGCGCTGTGGGCAGAGTTGCAAAGAAACAAAGTTTACTGTTAAATTTTTTGTGTCCATGCCACACATAAAACAATGGGAGGCAGCGCCAGGACAACCGTGTCGGGCCACTGGCTGTTAAAATATTTAAACTCGTGCTTGATTTTTATGTGGACAACGCTGCGGACCATGGGCTGGATTTGGGTTTCGGTGTGGAAACACAGGTAGAACCGAATCTGGTAGCTGACAAAGCCATGCATTTGGCTAATTATTATATAAGTGGCAGCTGTGGCCTGGGAAGCTGGTTCTAACGTTTGTAGCAACTCTTCTGTGCGCCTTTTAAAAACTAAAATTAAATTTATTTAGCTGCAAGCTCATGCTTAATAAATGAAAGGTTGTAGCCATTTTCTATATAAATAATATATAATTTGTCCTCATTCTATAAAAACTATATCAATTTACATGATTGCAACCGGGCACAGATTAAGAGAAACTAATTGTGTAATATATATATACAATGCAATCGAAGTGCTTTGTTAATATTTTTTCATGGGCTAGATTTTTGTTTTTCATTTTCAAAATAAATAATTTGGGCATTATTTGCCATAACATTTGTAAATTTCAAACGATATCAAAATGATTTATTGCAATGCTTAAACATATTTATTTAAAAAAAGTTTTTTTTTAATAATATAATAATAAATAAAATTTAAAATCTGTTTGTTTTTTAAGCTCAATTGTTGCTTATTAAATTTTACAGTTAAGCCTTGATTTTCCGAAACTCTGTTAACTGGAATGCTGATGGGTTGATTTCATGCCTCAATTGACCCCAAGATAGTTAAGGAGAACGCTTTTGAATAATAGAGGTTATAAATTTAAGTAAAGGGAGACATTATTTTTTAAATATATACTTATATTTCACGGGATAGAATCTGATATCTGTCTGCATGTTTGTGTTTATAGGTGCAGTTTACCATGTGCTAGCTTAGTTTTGAATGTTTAACGGTTAGCTCTTTTAACTTGCTTCTGGGCATCTTGGATAATCAAGGCTCAACTTTAGATTGATTTCACACACCTTCTTTGGACTTGTTCTGGTATTCTCGTTAGCTGCCAGGCCTGTTAAATAGCTCCCGCAACTAATTTCCGCCTGCTTTGAACTCACCTGCAAACCACTGCCTGCCGCTCCACATTCCTGCGAGCACTTGGACCACTCGCCCAGCTGCCAGGTGTAGACAAAGTGACCGCTGGCCACGCCTGCCGAGCCCGCCTCGCTGCTCGCCTGATTGCTTGCCGTGCTGCTGGCCAGTGTCATTGTCGTGGCCGTTTCCCAGCGCGCGTGTGGCAGATGCGGCGTCACATCCTCCGCTGGTTGTCGATGCAGTTGTTGCTGCACATTCTGGCTGGGCACGGCGAGAATACGGCCTGCTTCGGTGTGCAGCTCTTTGGTCTTTGGCAGCACTCGCGCCGGCTCATCCTGTTCGTAGTGTTGGGGCTCCAAATCGAGGCCATAATTGAGAGCCTCGCGCTGCAGCAAATGCTGTCCGCGCGAGTCCTTAAAGCGCTGCAGCGGCCAAAGCAGCTGCATGTGGATTGGTGGGGAGATAAGCATAGAGTTGGGATTTACGTATGAGAGATGTTAGCTTAAAAGTGTTGGGGATAAAAATAGATTGCTATTGAGCCCGCATGCAGCATGTGGCATGCAGCAAGCAGCAACCAGCAGAGAGGCAGCTAGCAGCATCAATGGAGCGCCATGTTGTGCTATGCTACGGTAAATTTGCACGGCCGTCAACGCGTTTCCGTTTCCGCTTTCATAACGTGCACACTATCAGTGTGCGTGTGCGTGTGAGCGGGTGTGTGTGTGTGTGCTCTTCATGCATGCACACTTGAATTGCCCTCATCAATTGCTTCACGTTGACTGACTACATACTGCAAAATCCGATTAGCCATTGAACTCAACTGCCACAGCTGCCCCCACTCCAATCCCTACTCCACCTGCCTCCCCCTCTGTTTAAGCCCCCACATATACAAGCCCCCGAAAAGCACTCACAGAATGCCGCTTGGCACTCAGCCTCTGCAAAAATTTGACTACCAAATGCATTTTTGGCCAACAATTTTCTAGTGCATATGCAACGCATTTGGTTTTTGACTTTTGTAAGCCCACACACACCCACCTCCCCACCTCCATCCCCAAAAGCTATCCCCCTAGTAGTTGTTGCTGTTGCTGTGAGGCAGCATTGTCTCACTGTCAACCTCATCGTCGCTGGTCGTTTTCATTTACAGCAACCCGTTGCTCGACCGGGTCGATGCGCAACGTGTTCCTCAGACGGGAGGCGATGGGTGGGTGGGGAGGCAGTTTTCGAGTGGGGTTGGGAAAGGGGAATCAAGCGAAAAGATGATTTCCCAAGTGGCACTTGAAACCGACAAATACGCTGCGCTGTTTGTTGTTGTTTTTGGTGTTGTTGTTGCATCTGCTGCGCTTTTATGGGCAGCTGCTAGGCGACCTGTGTGTGTTGTGTGTGTGTGTGTGTGTGTGTGTGTGTGTGTGTCTGTGTGTGTGCGCCGTTGTCATTTGTAGCCCGACACTAACGCCAACGCCTCCATAGCCTTTTATTGTCACCGCAATCGCAATTGCAATCGTTGGCATTGTTCTTGTTGTTGCTGCTGTTGTTGCCGAGCTCCTGTCAATACGTGCTGTCGGCAGGCAGCAAGCAAAACTGTTGGCAGCCATTTACAGCTCCTATCCCCATGCCCCCCACCCGCTCTCCGCTGCAATCGTTAACCGAAACTTTTGCCGGGTTCTCGGTACTAGACTCAGGAAGCTATTGCCAATACGGTAATTAGTACGCGAATAAGAGGCCCAGCCTTTTCATTTCCTTTCTTTCTTTTGGGAGAGCTACTTTTTGAAGCTCGGAAGCTTTAAAAGCTAAGCAGTTTATGTTGACAAACTTTCGCAAATCAGTTGAAATAAATAATTGAAAATTTGGAATTGTGGTTAAACAAATGTGCTTGATATATAAGTGTCCACTTTAATCAGGGCAATAAGAATCTGCGTTCAAATGCCAAATGAATAGATATTGAAATGTCTTTTTTAACTTCGTCATCGTTATATAAAACGATTACTTAATAAGACTTAATATAAATATGTGTTATACATTTTATAGATAAATCGAAAAAGCAAAAAAAAACTTTATATTACAATAAAAAAAATCCTTGCCTACTGTAAGCTACAAAGATCTATCTAATACGTAGGCATATTTATGATATATACTTTTTGCTAGCTTTTATGATATAAGGTATTTTATTTATTACTTTGCAATAACAAAAATCTGTTTCTTGAGTTATTTTAAGTCGTTTTAGTTGACTGCTTCCGTTTTTGCAAATTTTCCGCACTCATTAGCAACTTAAAAAGTCTACAATTTAAATTAAAATATATGAAAATTTATTTTGTATAAATTTTTTGTGGCTTTTCACAAAAGGGGAGACACTTTGAGGCACGCACATCGTTAAATTCTCACGCCTGAAAAGCAGCCCAAACGTTGCCAGAGACAACCAGGTAACCAAACAGGGATAAATCAACAATCAGACCGAAATGAAAAAAAAATTACATGTGCATATTCGACTGGCAGATGCTGTGTAATGAGTTAACTGGCTCTTTTTATTTGATTTTCAAATAACTTCTAACTATTATATGAATTTTGTGTGAATTATTGACTGGGGAAAATATTATGAATACTTTATTGGGCTTCGACATAAAGTTTAAGCAACAGATTATACCCGATTTACATATTTTACAGGGTGTACAGAACAAACTCATGAAATGTGCAACATTTTCTTTTATGCCTTTCAACTTAATTTAATTTGAGTTTAAATGTTGCATTTAACAAATGCAGAGAATGCTACAAATTGCATGCAGCTTAAATGGAGCGCAGAGCCACAGTCAGAGTCCCCGCCCTGGGGGCGCGGCCTGTGTGTCCTGTGTGAGCCTGCCAACATCCTGCGAGCGGAGCATTAATAAATAGTTGCAATCAAAATTAAAAGGGCAGCAAAACTGCGCAAACATTTCGCTTCTTTAAATCATTTTGCGCCTCGACTGATGAATAGCGCGAGTAGCTGCAGAGGATGCAGGAGGATGGACGGACCAGGATATGGCTCCGGCTTTAGCTTCAGCTTCAGCGACGTCTGTGAAAATTTATTAACGCGCTTTGGCGTTCGGCTAGCTAAAATACGATTTTGGGTCTCCAGTTATATAAATTTGTCTGGCATGTCGGGCCTACGCAGCAGCGGGCCACTTGCATAATTAATAGACCAAAATGCTGAGCAATAAATTCTGTGCCCGAAATGGCGCATTGATGGAGCTGCTCTGCCTTGGTTTCGGTTCTGCATGGGCTGCTGCTGCTCTTGGCTAATTGGTAGTCGCAACGTAAGCAGTTCACTTACATGCAAAATGGCCAAAATGCATTAGCCTGAATCACGGCTGCAGTTGCATAATTCGTATAAAAGCCAGAAGAACCAATTGCCAATCAATGAAGTAATTTAGCCAAATACAAACTGCCTGCTAATGAGCAACAGTCGTTCAGCAGGTGAGGGCAACAATGCAATTAAGAATTAAATTACCCAGGATTTGCTTAGATGTGTATAAACAATTATATACATTCTTCATCTAAGTAGGTAGCTACAGGACTAGAGGGCTCTTAAGCAAGCGCTCATAAAAGCAGCAAATTATTGAATGCCATTAAACAGGACACGCAAAGAAAATTGCATGACTGCAAAATACCCTGTTCCCAGCATAAAGGGAAACAGGTGAGCGTATCATACACATATTTGGTCTTATCTCTGAAGTATATAATCACGCTAACAAATTATCTAACTCCGAAATTGTGGAAAATGTAGTTTTCTTTTCATGTTGTCAAGTAAGTCAAATGAAAGCAAACATGCTATATAAGCCCAAAATACCATTAATGACCTTAGAAAACAGAGCATTAAAAGCAGCTTCTAACTTGCCTCAAAACACAATGATATCAGCGGCATTTCATTAGCATTTAATTAGCTACCTAAGCCAAGGAAGCGCATTGAAATTTCCAAGCTGAGTGAAGCGCACTTTGAGGCGACTTTAAGGCATCCTCAGGGCTGTTAAATTAGATAGTCGACTGTTTACGATAGTCAAGTTAGTGGCCCTTAACACAAAGAGATGCAATAGAGTACTATTAATACAATCACTATATAAACTGAAGAAATAAGACTTATATTGAACTGCCATTAATATATACTTTAGATTTCAATAATCCCGTTCTATACATATTTCTATAACAAAAGAGTTTTAATAATATGCCAGATGCTTTCAAACAAATATATGTATGTCAAAAAAAAAACTCTTGTTAATCTAAATAAAAGTAAAATCTATATAAAAAATAAAATATTTGCATTTAATTTCCCACTTTAAAGTCTATTTTCAGCGGCAATATATTCTGGAATTCTAATTTTACCATTGTTTTTATTGCGAATGCCAAAACTCAATTTCAATCTGTAGTTTAAGTGCTGTTTACCAGCTTTGCATTGATTTTATATGATTCACTCTATATTATAATAGGATAAAATAATATATAACTAATTGTGAAGAATCAACAAATGCCAAATATTTCAATATGGCACATTAGATGGCCAAAAATTTGAATGCGCACAATGACATATACATATGCATACACTGTGGTACAAAAGATGATGTTAAATTAATTTGTATGCAACAGAAAGGAGATGTATAGGAAATGTTAAAGTTGCTGTCAAATATAAAAGTCACGTCAGATTATCTGAATATCTCTAAGGTACCGACGCATCGGTAGGATAGGAAAGTATCTTAAAGATACAAAATAAGCAGCAAGATAAAATAGTATCTGTTCACAGTCGCTAATTATATTGCAATTGTATTTTCCCATCTGTAGAGCACAAATCTCTCCTTAAGATATGCACGTATCTGTAAGAAACACAAGTATCTGTTAGATACAAGAATAATATTCGCTAGAAATCGCACTCTCCAGCTCTTGTAACTTAAAAGATCATTTTAAAAGGTTCGGGTTGTAATTCAATTTTTATAAATTGAATGAATAGTTTGAATAGTTTGAGATAAAAACAAATAATTACTTTGAGTTTAACTTTAATTAATTTAAAGTAAGCAAACAAAATCGACTCTTATCCCACAGTGCATGACAACGAGCAAAAATGCAAATATATTTTATTTGCAATAATAATGCAAAAAAGTTATAATATTGTGCGCAATCGAGCGATGCTGCCGCAAAGAGTTAATCAATGCGCCGCAAGCGTTCGACTCCAAAAAACAGTTATCATTGTGCCTATCGCAAAATGAAAGCACACACACACACATCTGTAAGTGTGTGTGTGTGTGTGGCTTTAATGCCGACAGCTAAAAGCTGTTGGCCATTATACAAAATGGCCATCTACATAAGCCGTTGTGTGTGTATATATTTATATATATTTATAGATATATATCGTTTTTGCGGTTCGCGTATTTTTGTCGTCTAACCGAAAAATGTGCAACAACAAAAATATTGTGAAATTAGATAAAATCGCTTTGCCAACTATTTAAGTGGCTATTTTGGTGGGCTGTTGCGTTCTGGTGTGGCTTACAATTTAACGGTAACTAGCTCAGATGAGTGTGGCATGTTGCAGTTGGGGCTGTCGCCCATATTCAAAGGCAGCACTTAAAGTTGTTCGGGTGGCCGGGGGTGAGAGGGATTAGGGTTAGGGTTAGGGTTAGGGTTAGGGTATTCGGGACCCTGTGCTGCGCTTGGCTGTGCATCATAAATTATTTTCGCCTAATCTGCATATGGCATAGGGATATGGCAAATCGTCTGGCTGCCAGTTGCTGGCTGCTGGCGTTGCAATTTTCGTCTAAATATAGTCTGTTTAAGTAGTTGGAGAGAAGCAGCTGCTGGGCTTAAATCTCAGCGGCTTTATTTAGTACATTTTCATAGCCAAAAACCGCGACACCATATCATACACACACACTCACACCCACACAGCATTAACTTGGCCCAGCGTCAGGTGTAAAAGGCAACTTTGTGCGATGCCGTCGACTGCGTTGACTGAAAGCTAATTTTCTATGCCAAAAATTTGTTTGGCTTTATATAACTTTTATGAGCAGCGCCGTGATTGGAAGCAACCAGAGGTAAACATTGCAATGAACTCGCGCGGCAAAAACTTTTCAATTAATAAATTAAGTTTGTGGCAAAAAAATTTTGTTGCTAATTGTTTGTTGGCTTGTGTGCACACACATACCCACACACACAAATATATATATACATTAAGGAAATGCTTGACGTTGAGGGCGCGGCCCTTACCAAGCCAGCACACCAACAAGAACTTGCGGCAAGTTCTACTCTGCTGCCGCTGCTGCTGCTGCTGCTGCTGCTGCTGCTGGCGCTCAATGCCAGCGCGAACAGCTCATTAAAAACTTTTTGAAATGCATAAATGAATAAGTTAAATATTTCATATATATAGTATTTAATACATTTCAGTTATTTGATATGCATTGATTAAAATTATGGCATGCAAATATCAAAGTAAATTTGAATAAAATACGAATTTGTATCATGCATTCTAAAAATATATTTCAGCTGATATGCGCTAAAATTGTAGGGTCAAAAAATTCAAGAAATTTGATTTCTACAATAGAGATATAAAACATTCCGATTTTCTATTCTTCATCATCCAATTCATATGCATATGGCTAAAAAATCTCGAGCTAGATGAGAGCATTCTCTGCATAGAACCTTTCGCAGATTGTTAAAAACTTCTTTTGAGAACTTACATAATTCGGGGGGAAAAAAGTTTTTTTTTTTTTGGGGAAGGTAATATATTGTCTAATGATCAAAATAGAGCAACTGAGCTTGGCCATTAAAAAAGAGAACGCAAGTCTTTATCCTTATGGAAATTATTTTTGAAAACCCAGGTAGTTCCTTCAAGTTTTCAGTATAGTTTAGTATAGAGGCTTCTTTTTCGATATATCCAAATAGAAAATAACAACTTTCTTTCTACTAACTCCACAGACAACCACAGTCATGTGGAATTTATCTTCACTTTTGTCCCTTTCAGTGGAAGCTCACATATTGTATGTTTTAATAATGTTGAGAGATTTACATGAAAAGCAGCTTGTTGTTGTGTCATGCCCACAAAAATGCCGTAAAATAATGTGAAATATATATATATTTTTTTTTTTGAATGTGCGTGTATATTAATATAATGTAATTTAACTGTCGTTCATATCGGTTGACCAACAATAATGCACAAATTATATTTATACAAATTATAATTTAATTAAGTGCTTCGTTTTTATTCTGACACCATTTTCGGGGTTAAATTTTGAGGCATATTTTGTATTTCGCAATTTATATACATATCTATTGTATGGCATTTTAATTGCTCTGGTGGCGTTTTATTCGCTGATTGCAGTTACGGAATGCCATTTGATAGCAATAAATTTGAACAATTGATAAATTAAAGAATTTATAGACTGTTAAAAGCCAAAACACTTGATGAGGACAACATATACATATATATTTCTGATAACCCGAGGCCAGAAGGCATAGGAAGTAAAAATAGTTTATATTGCAGAGCATCTGAACCAAAGTAAATATTAGAAATGAATGATAATAGTCAGAGCTAACTGAAAATTAATTATTTATTTTGCACACAAATTCAAAGAAAATAGTTTTAAAAATTCGCATTTAGTATTTGTTTGAAAAGTTGAAGCAAATAAGAATATCTTCAAATTAAGAAATATCTTCGTTTAGCATCAAGATAATGAAAAATAATGAATAAAATAACATTTGCAGAAAATATTTTATTACAAATTGGTATCAACTATCAAATGCTTTCCATTAAATACAGTTAAAAGTCATAAATCTTTAAACATTTCATCTCGCATATTGAACATTCAATTATAGATGGTCATTTAAATTATCATAGGCTATTAACTATTCAGAACCAAACTTTTCAGTCAAGCAGCATCCAAATGCAATTGCCAACAATTCATTCATCATTCAGCAGCTGAATGCGCCCAATAATAAGCATTAGTTATCGTTATGTCATGCTTATTTAAGATTATATTTTCATATGTGTATTCATAATATATTTTTTTTTAATTTAATCAAATTATTTATTTGTGCATACTCTGCTTAATTTGCTCTTTGCACTTTATGCAATAAATACAATATATACATTTTTTTCATTTGCTTGCTGCATGCAATGCTTTTGCTTTACTTGGACTTTTAGCATTTGGCCTTTGCACTTTGCTCGTGTAGTTTGTTTGTTTTTCTAGCCCATTATGCCAATTGTTTGCTCATTTCAACAAAATGCACAAAATGCAAATAAAAGTCAGCGTAAAATGTCTTTGATAGCAAATAGTTTGGCGATGGCGGCGAAAAGCGCGCAAAAAGTTCGCCTCAAACACAACCTTTGACCAATTTCAAATTAAGGGAAAAAAATGCTGTAATTAAACAATATATTTTCTCTTTGTTTTTGGGGAGCGTAACTGTTTATGCGCTTTCTTTATCAGAGAGAGAATGAGAGAGAGTGTGTGTATATGTGTATATGTATGTGTGTGTACGAAAGTTGTTTATGCATATAAAATGGAATGGAAGGCATAGCTTGTATTGTATTCAGTAATATTTTATATTTTACCTACATTGCATATTATTCGGTTAACAATTGTATTTGTGTTTCCATTGTTGTTGTTTTTTTTGGTTTTTTGGTGTTGTTTATTTTTGTATGAGGGTTTGTTTGACAATAAGCATCGCCCCGTACATCAACCCCCCCGAAAAAGCACGAGCACGAAACAAAAATTTATTGTTTCGGGTTACGTATATGTTGAAAAGAAAGATCAAATAGTGTTGAAAAATCAAAGTTGACAAGTGAGAACGTTTTAAATTCATGCAACGAAGTGCTAACTAAGCAAACGAAATGAGAACGCATGCAGACCTACAAAATAACAAGACAAAAAAATGAGGAAAGAACGCAATGAAAATGTGAAGTAACTCTTGTGAGTCCCCTATGCGATGAGTAGAACTAACCCAATAAAAATTAGCCTCATGTAACTCAGCTGCCAGTTGTGATAGCTGTCCGAAGTTTGAAGCTCTATGTTAAAATTACTTGTTAAGCTAAGTCTATTTACTTGTTCTAATCTTGAGATGGGCACTAAAATAAGTTAAGGGCTTAACTCTTGTTATTTCCTTTGCTCTGGTTTTTTATTGTTAAACGGAAACCCTGTACTTTTCTTCTTTTCAATCATCAATCGAATACAGAAACAATAATCTATCTCATTTAACTCAAATCAACTCCTATATAAATCCTTTGGAATGTTGAGTAATGTATAAAAATAACTTTCAAATTCAAGTCAATGCAACTATTTTAATCATATTCATATGAAAATCCCAAATATTTACCCTAATATTGCAAAACAATGCACTTCCAATTATATTAGATAAGAAAACTGCACTGAAACTAAGTATTGTCTAACCGCATAATGCTAGGAAATTTAAGCTTAATTTGTATGGCCTGCTCATTGACAAATTGCTGCAATAGCTGCCGGGCCTGTGGAGACCAAGTCCCAATCAGGCCGAAAGACAAATATGCGCAGGCTGTAAATTTATATGCAGAACTTTGGCAATTTGCATCGCATACATACGCCCACGCCCACGCCCACCTACTGCCTGCCTCCGCCCCCAGCCCAAGTGAACTAATTACACACATGCATTTTGGTACTGGGCCTACCTGGGGTAACAATTACAATCACAAACTTACAATACGATATATGGGGCAGGCCTTGGGACTGCGCCAAGCGCCAGAATTCAACGTAAAGAACAAAATTGGGCGCGTGAAAAAAAGGATGGCAAACGAAGAAGAAAAAGAAGCGAGAAAAATGAATGCATTTAAATCAAAAACAATCTCAAATGAAGGAATGTATGCACACACAACAAGTAGAAAAAAATAACTAAAAATCGAAAATGGCGACAACGAACAAAACGAAACGAAACGGAACGGAACCAAACCAATCCAAGGGATGGCTCACCTGCAGGTTGCTCAGCAACGCCTGGAAATAGGGCATGGCCAGAAGGGTTTTGGTGCGGCTGCTGCCGCTGCTGGCGCTCGCTGGCTGTGGAACTCGGTCCTGGGATTGCACTAATTGCGAATGCTATACATACATACAATTATAATTATATATATTTATATATACATTTTATTGAACGAACACAATTCGCATCGTAACGAATTGACGCGACGAAGGGGAAAGAGAAAAAGAAATTTGACAAAGTATTCATTAATAATGGTTTTTCTTACGAGTGTTTAATAGAGTTTGATTAAGTTGATAAATATAATGTATACTAATAGAAGGCTGAGTTCGATGTGGGCCAAGAGTGAGAAAGCAACAACAAAACAGAAAATCCTAAAATCCTATTTTGAACAATGGATCATTTTCCAAATTATTTTGATAAATACGACGTTGCTTCAAATTATATTTTTATCTCATATTTTTGGATTTTAAATGATTTTAAAAGGAAATTCGATATAAATATATTGGTATATAAGAATAGTTCTGATAAATATAGATTACGATGAAAACGCATTTAATTTTTGAATGCAAAATTGTACTTTTAGGGATATTTTGAATTTAAATAGATATTCTATAAATTTGCAAGATATTTTCTTGAGAAATTCGCAAATTTGCAAGATATTCGCAAATATTAAAAGAAGATTTGTTGGATTTAAAATTAAGTTCGAAACTCTTGAAAAAAAACCATATGTACTATTAAAGCCAACGAACAGAGTCTAAATATTTAAATAGGGTCTCAGTTTTAGTAGCTTCTATA
Organism: Drosophila ezoana; assembly: GCA_035045725.1. Taxonomy (NCBI): domain Eukaryota; kingdom Metazoa; phylum Arthropoda; class Insecta; order Diptera; family Drosophilidae; genus Drosophila; species Drosophila ezoana. Next base: position 7,661,333 of record JAWNOU010000005.1, read on the forward strand.
TATTGCCCATATTACAAGAATGATTTAAGCAGCTTATGTGTAGGACTGTAAATTTACCAATATGTAGTTATGTTTTGAGTCTAAGCCCAACATTTCCTCAGATTTCGACCAGCATCTAATGCAGCTTTTGGCTCGAAATCTACCTTTGTTATTGGAAAATTTGCAATTTGATGCAGAGCCAGAAAACAAAGCATTAAACACAATTCCCACAGCTTTTGAACTCAATCAGAGCATTTACGCTAATATTTCTGTTTATACAACTTGACCTGAGCTGGCAAAAAAAAGTAGAATAATAGCATTTTTACTTTAGGTCTGTGTGAGCTGGCCGACCTGAAGACGGCTGCAGTTGCTCAAACCAGCTGCTCGTCGTATCTATCAATGCATACCTGTCCGTCTCTCTCCCTTGGTCCCTTTGTTTTCTTCTCCAGCTGTTGTTGTTTTTGAAAGGCATTGTGAAATGCCGTTTTAGTTTTTGTTGTTCTGCACTGTGTCTGCCAGCAAACGTTACGTATACGTAATTTCGTTCCAAATCGCATTATGTATACGTACATATGTTTGGCTAGTCGAGCGAGTCAGAGAGAGAGAGAGAAGGAGAGGAAGGAGATCTCTAGAACCAAAGCCAAAATGTGCAGCCACAAAATCTGAACTGCCAACAGAGCCACAATGCAGTCGAATATATACGTATATATACATACAGAGTAATCAAAAGATATTTGTATAGTTGATATAGAGCAAAGTAGAAAAACTATCAAATTACGTGGCTGTTGACAGAAAAGGACATGCGACATGGACATGTCGCAACGTAGCCTCGGATTGGCAGCCACAAATCCAAAGTAAAGGCGACAAGTTAAGCCAGCCCCAATGTTAACAATGTGTCAGCTCGTAGCTCGTAGGACTCGGTATGAAACATATTTAAAATGTAAACATGTGATGACGATACGTTGGCGATACGACGACGGATGACAATCATAATAAACAAGCCGGACAGTTACACTTACCTCGTCCTCCATAATGCTGCTGTCCGCATGCTGCACTCCATCGGATTTGGGGCGACGATTGCGTTCACGTCCATTCTGCATCCTTTCCGACTGATTCTGTCTGCGACGTGTGGACTGCTGCTGCTGAGAGCTGCAAAGGACAACAAGGCATGAAAACCAAATTAATACCGAACCCAATAAGAATAAGTAAGACTCAACCAGTCGAGAGTGCGCGACTAGGAGATACCCTATACCAAACAATGAGTTGCCACAAGAAAGCCGGAGAACGAGAATATTATCCATAATTAACATGAGTATGAATAGTTAACTTAAAGTTTCGCAAAAGCCTCCCGCTGTCTGTTTATATATATATGTATCTACACTACTGATACAGGGTATCAAAAACTTAAAAACTGAACAATTTTCAACCAAACACTTAACGCAACAATGGACCTCAAGCTTAACCCAAAAAAAGCCCGGAAATTCGTTGTTTAGATTTGCTGCAGTTGTTTGTTGATGCAGTTGTTGTTGTAGTTGTAGTTGTTATTCTTGTTATTGCTGTTGCCGCTTGGTTAGCTGCAAAATGTCAAAAGCACAGTACATTCAAATCCCTGTGCCACGTGTTCGACTGCAACAACACAAAAGCTCCGAGTGTCATTTTATGTGTTGGTCATGGCTCTGGGTGCAGCTCTTCCGCTTGCTTCCCTGGCTTGCCATGAACCCGCAGCACTCTACCGATTGGGCTTTGTTGTGCACTTGTTATATATTTTGCATTTTCTATGTATTTTTGTTTGCTGCAAAACTCTTATGAATTGACAAGTAAATTGCTTGCTATTCCTTTCCATTGTGTGCAGATAAAATATAAATTCATATAAAAGATTGAATTTGCTATATTAAAATTTTTAGAGCCTGTCTCTTTGCTTTTATTCGAAATTCATATAAATTTATATTGCTGCAAGAATGCAACAGGCCAAAACAAATAAACGGTGCTTAATTTTGAAACTATGCCCCAATGGCATACTTTTGACGGACTGTTGGATTTTTAGACAAAATTACTTGACCATACCCTCGTTTAAGCTGGCCTGGCTAAAGATCAATTTAAGTTTTCTTTTTTAAACACCAATAAGCAAGGTAGAAATTAAACAGATTACAGATCGACTGGATGGATATTTTAATAAAGTTACCAACACAACCCCGAATATTTCCTATTTGCTACTATTTTAACGATGCTCATAGTCAATGTTATCTTTAACCCGGATACAGGATATACTCTCGTCGTGCTTTTTCATCTGAATTATTAGTCTTTGGTTATTTCTATAACTTTTTGCTGGTTTTGAAGATTTATATTTGTGATGTTTGCTCATGCATGATTTAAATATTTGTTCTTCCTTTCAGGCTTAAGTTAAAATTCTTAGAATTTATTTAAACATTTATCCCAGTAAAATCATCCATCAAAATTCACGGACATATTTCTCCATCTGTGAGAACAGATATTTACGACACACTGCTCGGACTTACCCTGCAGCCCCGCTAATATCAATATTATTGCTGCTTCGCAGAAAAGGCAAATAATAAATAATACATTTTGAATAATAAACAAAAGCGGTATATCAAAACGGCTTTTAATGCAGCCTAAAAACACAAAATATTGGTCAAAAGACCAAACAACTAAATACCCTCTCCAGCTGACAACCCTCCGCCTTCCTTTCGTCCAGCAACATGGCTACGTCATCTATTTTGCATATTTCGTTGCTGACACAAAATTTGTGCTCTTTTTCGTACAAAATAGGCAGAAAATTTGCCACCACGGGACTGACAAATACATTTTTTGGGTAAGCATTTAAAATGCGATCAAATGTGGCCCACACAGACCCCGCCACAGGCCCAGAACCTACACCCAGCAGCTATCAAGTGTTACATGTCAATATATATATATATGTATATATGATATTTATTTGAACAGCCTCCCCCAAAAGTTGGGCAACACTTTGTGAGCATGTTGATGATGCATTTGTGAACCAGGAATGCCGCACTCTGCAGCTGTGGCTGTGTGTGTGTGTGTGAATGTATTTCGCGTGAGTGTGTGTGTGAGCTTGTGGCTTTGGCCAAAATGCATTTTGCTGTTGGCTGTTTGCTTTTAACCATTAAGCAGGTCGTGCGTGGGCCCCGTCGCTTGGCTCAAACATATGGAATTGTTGTGTGTTTGCAATTTTTGGTATGTTTAAGCTCGTGGCCCAACCGAACACGTAACCCAAATTGCAAAATAAACCGCACACGCGCGTTGTGAGCAAACAGGGGACACAGGTATTGCCAGGCGAAAGGGGGTGCAGCCACTCAATAGACTTAAGGGTTCAAGTAGCTTAGACAGAGAGTTTCACAGCAACCAGCAGCCCAACAAAACGCAAACCAAAAACAAGTACACAATATACAAGCACGAGTTCGAGTAGAAGTACGAGCACTCGATGCCAACACAAATAGAGGAGAATGCAATTTGACGGTCTGTAATCGACTTTGCGATGCTCTGAGCAAAAGGAAACCACAAATAGGATTATATGATTATTGTAAAGTCAAATGAAAGGCTATGATATTATTTGGGAACTAGCTAAAAACTAATCTGTAAAAATAAAAGGCTAAAATTAATTAAAGCAGCAAATATAGGTTAATGCTTTCTCTTCCTTGAAATAATTAATCAATTCTATAGAAAACGCAAAAGCTTTTGAGCTATTATGTCCATGGAAATAGAGAGAGACTATAAGGTCACAGGAAATCTATTATTACACTCGTTGTAATTACTTTCAATGTACTCGACACATTAAAGGGGTTAAGTAATAAATGGTCTGAGCGGTAAGGAAATTTCATTGGACCGCAAAATATATATTATCAAAATTAATATTATTAAATGTATAGATTTTGAAAGCCTTAATTTAGCATAAGAGAAATTTCCCGTGCAATCGTGCTTTATCTATTTTATTGCCATTTCGAAAGGAAACCCTGTTGAACCAAGAGGTTATTGATGCTTATGAAATGTATCTTATTCCTTGACCTTGAGCTTGATAAGAAATAAAAATTACTAGCCTGCAAAAGTATTAAATTGTTTGTTATCTTCCTAAGTTAAAGATGTAAAGAACTCTTAACAACTTGTAAAGCATTTATTTATTGACAGATTTATATAATGATAGAACTGCGAAAGCCTCAACAAATCTAGGAAAAACACAAAGTTCATTCAAAGGACTCGTCTATATATATGTATACTCGACTCAGTACTTTTTTACACATTGCTTATGATCTATATAACAATATTATAACATAGCTTTTATTATATTATATTCTATACTATATTCTCTATTATATTCCCTGCTACTCTCATATAACATTAAATTTCAATATCATCTGGTCAATTATTTTCTAAGAGTGCCTAATTTTTTTCCATTCCGCAGCATTCCATCTAGTAAATATTCCCCATTCAACAGTTCCCCATTCTGCGTGCGTTTAACACATTACAAGTTTTGAAAACGTTTTGCGGGGAAGGGGCTTAAGTGAGGGGTAAGTGAGCAAAGCAGAGGTAAAACACATTTAAGTAACCATGAAATTTACTTAGAGTTTTGTTGTTTTTCCTTTTTTTTCTACTTTTTGTTGCATTGTAGAATTTTAGTGCGAGGCAAATACAAATAAATGTGCTGAGGTGTGTGGCATACAACACTTAAAAGGTGATAACACGCATACGCAGCGTTGAGCGGCACGAAGCAGACTGAGTGAGGGGGAGTCGGAGCAGGAGCTGGAGTCCAATGTTTGCGTTGGGGTAAAAGGAAACAGCGCTAGATAAAGACAAGACGGGAAACAAGCGCATAACTGACCAGGCCGCACACCAGACAGCATTCAGCACTAAACACTGTAAAGGGGTTTGCGAAAATGGGTGTGGACAAAAGGGTCGCGCGAATATTGTATACGACGCGTTGTACCAAAGGAAGCAACAGACAGATAAGCCAGACAGGATGGTCACAACTGGCTAAAGGGGCTGTGGAGCTATGGAATCTTAAAGTAGTCGAGCATAAAGTTCAAATAAAAGAAGGCCGTTAGCAACGGGTTAGCTTGAAAATAAGGTCAGAAATGGTTTTCAAAATAGAAAAATATAGAGAATTAGGTTTCGCCAACAGCAATTAAATAAAGAAAAGTAAATAAAAGTAGTTTTTCTTATGTTAACAGGATATGCTAGTTTTCTCCTATAAATCAACTAATTCCTATACATGTTCCCGAAACTTGTATATATGTTTAGATTCCATTCCTATACTTATTTTCAACCATAACGAACCTACTTTTATGTCGATTTAAAAATGGTCTCTCATTTATGCCGCGCCTTGCTAATTAGTTCGCACATTTTGCCAACTTACCCAGCAACTCTTCAAGTGAAAAGTTAAAAGCAAAAAGTTTCGGGTTAGGTCAGCTAAGTGACCCTCGTTACTTACCCATTAGCGCCGCCATCAGTGCCGCCCGCTGTTGCCCCACCGGCTGTGGCACCATTCGGCGTCGATGTCATGTCCGCTGAGGTAAGCGCCTCCGTGCCGCTGCGCTCACGCACTAAGCGATCTGAAAAGCGTATGAATGAAAAAAATAACCATTTAGATAATCGTAAAACTCATTGAGATTAATTTAAAGCAGGCGCTAAACTCACCTGCTTCCTGGCGTTCCAATTCCTCGGCCTGCTGGCCGGGCTTGGCCTTTACCTCGATGTTAATCTCCGCGGAGCTGAGCCCTGCATGACAGGAATAGACGCCCGCATCACGGAACGTGATGTCCAGAATGCGCAATGCGCCCTTCTTGGATACCTTAAATTTACGCGAGCGCGCCAACGGCTTGTGATCCTTGCTCCACTTGATCTTGGTGCGATTGTAACGTTTCACTGGACACTTGATTTTGACCTGGGTGCCAAAGAAGACGACACCAGCACCACCCACTTTCAGTGTTATCTTCGTCTTCTTGGGATCGTGTTGTATATGGGTAGAGTTGCTGATTTGTATGACGGGCTTGGGATCCTCGGGTGGACAGGGCTTCACATTGCAGGGCTTCTTGTCCGGCGGTTTGACACTGGGGCACATCGATTCGGGCCTCTCAATTTTATGCTCCTGGGCCATAATCTGCTTGCATTCCACTTTGCGATCCTTGATGCCGTAGCCGCAGGTGTGCGAACACTTGGACCACTCACCCACCTCCCAGCGCACCGGGCAGTCCAGCACATTGCAATATTGTCGATCCGCAGGCGGCGGCTGTGGACACATGCTATTGGGCACCACCATGGTGTTCTCGCCGCCACGTGTGACCTCATGGATGCACTGCACTTCGCGCGTCTTGATGCCAATGCCACAGCTCTTCGAGCAGGGCGTGTAATCCGAGTAGTTCCAGCGCGGCGGACAGGGACGATCGTTACATGTGCGCACACGCGCCTCCGGTTTGGTTTCTGGCGAGCAGAGGAATGGCGAGACCACGCGTCCATTATCCTCCCGCACACAGTTGATGATTAGCTCCTCTACCCCGCCCAAGCAAGAAGCGCTGCACGAGGTGTAGCCCTGCTCGCGCCATACATACGTCTTGCCTGGCTCCGAGACGCCCACCTTGATTGAGTCACGCGGAAACTGATCATCGTAGCCATGCGAGGGCAACATGCACGGCTCCTCGACACAACGCTCCGCCTCATCATGCGGCTTGGTGCCCTCGCAGAGACTATCATTCAGCGTGGCCACTGTGCGTGAATATTCCAAAAAGATTTTACATTTATAAGCGCGTCGACGTATGCCCTCGCCGCAGGTAACGCTGCAGGGCGACCACTCGGTGTCCTTGATGTAACTGCAAGTAATGAAAAGTAAATTGAACGGTTAATCGGTTTAAATATTGTTTTTCCTATCATGAAAGAAAATATACTCAAATGATTATATTTTTATGCCTTGAGAGATAATTTAAGTTGTTCATATAAAAATATCTTTCCGGAAAAGCGAATATGATTTTTGATTGGGCTTAATCACTTTATTCTAAATTATTTTCAATTTTCATTTCATCAAATCACTTGCATTAAGCAACATCTGCGATTTCTTGGAAGTCAATTTGTAAAAGATGCACTACTATTCACATATGATCCAATGGTAAAAAATTCAAATTTTTTGTTTTCATTTCCTATATGTATTGACTCTTAGACTTAAATCTAAGACTCAATGCCTTAGTTTATTGAAACTAAATACAACTATAAAGTTGAGCTTTGTATTTGGCTAGCAAACAGATGAGCACAGCACATAAAAGGCAACAGCTTCGATCCCTCTGTAAGCCCACCCACACCCCAAAAATATATGTTGTCTGTCAACCGAGCGCTAAGCAAATTCCATGCAACAATAGTCAGCGCCACGTTTTACACATTGTATTTCATTTCATGCTACGCAGCATCCGAGTCGCATTTATTAAGCCTGCCCGCTGGCAGAGCCCCAAAAACTGTGCTATATGACATGTTTGCCGCCACTCTATGGGTAATAGATATACCCTGGAATCACAAATGATTAATAAGGGTAGTAAAGACTAATGACATTATTTGTAATAGCCATGAGGAGACATCGCTAAACTGTTCAATGGAGCGAGTCGGTTATATTTTTATATAAATATATATTTACATATATGTAAATTGTCATATGTTTTTTATGTATATGTGTATATGTGAATATATGTTTGTATGTAAGTACATATGTCAATTTCTTAGTGATCGTACAATTAATCCACAATTCCATATAAAAATTTTTCGATTAAGAGAGGTTTGCAGATAGATCAGCTTTTATTTTTAAATAAAATAACCACAACTATTCACAGGGTATTGCCTAGTCGAGCTCTGTTTCAGTCCACGAAATGGTGACTTATTTTACAGATATTATTGTTGCTGCTGTAGCTGGGCATTGTTTGTTAGCCGGAGTGGTTTTTATGACCACATTGACAGTCAATAGAAGAGCTTGACACAGCGCATAGTTTTCTGACCGCTCAAATACCAGTGCGCGCCCTTGCCCCTCCGGGTCCAATTGCCCCGCTTGTCATCACTTATTGATTTGTAGTCAAATTGTGGCTGCTGCCACCGACCCTCAGCGCCACCGCCAATGCCAGTGGCACCACATGCGTCGTGCGCATTAAAGTGGCGCCAATGTTACAGCATCTGCAGAGCGGCAGTAGCCTCGAAAGGTCCTCTAAGTAGGTCGCTTCGTTGATTTCATAACCGGCGCCCGTTGCTCATACGCCGCGTAGGCCAAGTGCCAAACCCAAAAACGTTTGAAACTTTTGTTTGCGCTTTAATAGTTGTTTTTGTTGTTTTTTTTGTTTGTTTTTTTTTTGGTTTGTTTGTCTGGCGCGTCGCCAGCGCATCTCCTTGTGCCTTGCGCCGCACACAGAGGCCAAGGTTTTTCGGCGGCATTAAGACGCGACTTTATGGCGGCAGGCATCAGGCGACAGGCCGCCAATACTCGTAGTTTCAGTTTAGTGCCCAGACCAACAGATGATAGTATCTGTAGTATATACTATATATAAACTATATAAGTTAAATTGCCCTCTCAGCGAAATATAAAAAGCGGCAGTTTGTTTTTGAGCATCGCTCCATTAAGTCTGCGAGAAATGTGTGGGTACGATTTGATTCTGGACCTTGGGTCAATGCACGACCTATTGCGTGGGTAGGCATAAAATGTTTTTATAGGCAGTTTATCTACTGAACTTTTTAATAAAGTCAGGTAAATCAAAATTTGAATTATACCATAACGTCGAACTTCTTTACCACAAAACATCTGGGGTATTAAATTTCATACAATACATTAACTCTAACCTGGTAACTAAAATCGCACTTTGATTATTTAGAATACTCAATACGTCGTACTTCGAGTACTGATTTCAGTACAAGTACTAAATAAACAAAGTTTCGTGTACTTAGAGTACTAACAGTGCTCAGTACCTGTTACTAAGAGAGCACAGCATAATTTTCCTATAATAGTTAGCAGCTAAGGTTAATGATCAAGTTCAATGCACTCGCTTTATCAAATTCTCAATTTGATACACACATTAATCCAATGACTTCTTTTTGCTAATTTCATATTGAGTTATCGCTGCTGTATTTCTTGGACTATTGATTACAATTGGCCGATAAGACGATACAGCTTGTCATTTCCGCCTTGGGTATTCGATTGGGCATTAGTTTGCATGTTAAAATATGTCAGCTTGTTTTAGTGAAGTTCCCAAGTAGTACATTTCCGGTAATGTATGCCAGTCGATAGAGCACTTAAACTGGCAACGCTTTCCAACACTGCTAAATATCAAGTCGGTATTGTTTACACTGACTAATTTCCTTGAATACCAAAGTCACACAAATTAGAGAAGAAATTGTATTCATATAAATTACAAGCCTAATTGGTGCAACATACCAAAGATTAAATACTCTTTAGAGGCACGCCGAATAATTTGAGCCGTTGATAGGCTTTTATATTATATATTTATATATATATTATATATATAAATATATATATAAAGTATATATATATATATACATATAAGCACACATACTTTTTATTTAGTACTTGTGTAACTTTATGACTATAGTTTTCCATACACGAAATTCTATAACTAATCTTTAATACTCTTCGTTAGGGTATAACGAGAAGAACATTAATGTAGAGCATGGTGAGTGCGCGGCCCAATCAGAGTTGTAATTTATTACTTGGTATACGAGTATTCCCCACATACCAATTAACAGTTAAAAGCATTTGATTTAGCTAGCTCCAAACGATTTCATTAGATGTTCCCCGTTCCCATTATAGGCGCCTAATTAAAGTGTTGGTTTATATACGCTACTTCACCCGGATCTACACCCCCCGACTACATCCCATCTTACACCCGATTGGACAGCTTATCGCGGCTACTTTATCGCTTTCCAATAAACATCAACAAAGCAGCAGCAACGGCAGCAGAGGCAGCACTTTAATTGTCATTAGGCGCACTTTACTGTACTTACGAACAGCTTGAGCAGTTTCATGTTGATGATGTCGTTGTCGATAGCCTTAATTTTAGGTGTCGACACGGCTCAAGGACATTATGAGAAGGCACAGTGCGTGGCCACAGTCAATCTAATTGCTGTGTGTGTGCGTGTGTGCTGCTTGTAAGTTCTTGTAAGCCAAGTACTTAAGCTGAAGTCGTGAGCAGAGGGCACTAAGCAAAACTCCAAAGGGAGCTGCAGTAGTGAGGGTCATAGAGAACTTGTGCCACAGTTCAAATATGTCAAGTGAGTCCTGGCTGGAGGTCTGAGTCTGAGTAATGACAGATTATTAACCACTTAGACAGCCAGATGCATCTAGGCAACGCCTTGGCTGGGTCAACAAAATGCCGCCTCGTTACAGAACATTTTGAAAGATTTTATGCTTGCCAGCTATAATTTTTAAAAATCAAGCATATAATAGAAGTATTTAACTATATGAAGAAAACAGCTTTAATTTAATATTCGTTCCCCCTACAGTACCTCTTCCTCTCTTTTCAAACTATTTTCTATTGTTACACGCATTTATCCTTTTTCTTTACATCCTAAGTCTCGCTCTGTCACTTTATTTTACCCGATTTTTATCTCTTAACATTTTTTATTTATACCCCTATTAAAAAATGAAGTTATAGACATAACAAGTAAATGTGATTAAGACCAGAACGTCTATTTACAAATATTATAAAAAATATCACCTTTCTGAACGATTCTCAAAAGTTCAAGTCATAAATACAAAGTGTTGTTTCAGTAATAAAATCATGTAGTGCTCACAACCTAACTTTTATATAGGAGTTTAGACTCACATTTAAGAAACATTGCTTTTTTCTCCACTCACCTTGGATCCAGTGACGGTACATCCGTCCCACCGCTTGCACCTGACCTTGCGTTATTATGATTCTTGCTTGAGCTGCCACTCATCAGTCGCATGGTGCGCGGCTCCTCAGGCGTCTCGTGATGCAATCGGCTTTGTGTGTGATGCGCATAGCGGAGCGGTTGATCGGCATAGGAGAGTCCCTCACCATCATCCGTATCCTGCCCGGATTCCATATCGTCCACATCTTCAACTTCTTCATCCGCATCCTCATCGTCGTCATCATCATCAAGATCCGAGCTGTCCATATGCCGCTCGGAGCGCTGTAAATAGAGATTAGCGTTAGGCTTTGGCCTAATCCCTGCATTTGGCATGCCACACGCTCACCTCATTCAAAGAGCGACTGCTGCCGACAATGATGGTGCCACCGCCCTTATTTGGACCACCATCGCAATGGATGCCCGTCGAACACTGCTGCATGCTGCCCGGCTTGGTGAGGGGATCACATTTGGCACTCAGGCTTCCATCTGTCGATTTGCACTCCACGCCGCGCATTTGAATGCCCTGTCCGCACGAAACGGAGCACTGCGAAAGAGAGGCGGGCAGATAGAGAGTATATCCATAAGCATAATAAATTATTGCAATATGTTTTACTGAGGGCGCCATAAAAATTCATTTGTTTGCACAAAAGATGACGACGCGCGAGATGACGAAGTGCTGTCGTGAGAAGTGAAAGTAAAAGTGGCCTCTGCTTGAAACAAAACGCGTATGCTAAAGAGAATTTCGGGGGCAGGGGCATGGTCAGACATCCCTTATACATCCTGTCCCACCTCCTGCTTGGCACGTGCACGCGCCCACGCATACAAATGCAAATTTTTTCATATTTTCATACTGTTTGCGTTTTGTCAGTTGCCGGTTCCACGCTGCGTATGTGTAACGTTCCTTTCAAGTGGCTTACCCCATTGTTTATCTGCGCCCCATCGCTTTTCATTGCTTTTATGCATTTCATGCGCTCCACACGCCCGCAACTTTTGCCAATTTTCCGCTTATTTTAATGGAGCTTAATTTTTTTGGCATGCACATATACACATGTGTGTATATGTATGTGTTTTGGGCATACTTATTTTATTAATGTACAAAAACATTAAAATGTGTTTTTTAATGGGCTCTTCGGGTGGGTTGAGTTGACTTTTTATACTTTCTTCCTCTCTCTTTCTTTTTCTACCCCTCTACGGATGTTATAATTTCTTACTAAATATGGCAAACATTTTCAGAAATCTTATTTTGTGTTCTTCGGATTGACTTTAAATTTTTTCATTCATATCCAGAAAAATTATATTTAAATCAGTGACAATTTTCTAGTGAATTCTAAATTAAATATTGGATTCATTAAAAACTTCTGCTGAAAATATACTTAGATCTAAAAATCCACTTCTTTCTCAGCATATTTACCAGAAAGGTTATTCAGTATTCGGTGTTCTGAATGCGACTGAATTATTTAATTTAATCTTCAGAATGCTCTGAGTGCTTGCCATTAACATGAAATCCGTTAAAATTTTTTCGAAAAGTTACATTTTTTTCCCTCCTGTTCTTTAGTTCATAAAGTTCTTAATAGGCTGAAGTTGAGCTCATTATTTTAAAACATTGTAATCCACTTTGTATTAAGAGCTATAAAAGTGACTTGGTTGTACTTCAAGAGGAAAGGGGGAAGCACACATAAAATCAGGAGCCAGCCCCACTATTCCATATGGCCTTAACCTACCACACAAAGAAAAAACGAAGGGAAACACTTTTAAGCAACATTCAGCGAAAACAAAATAAATAAAATTCAAACTCAAGACAATTCAATTAAGCAACACATAAACTTGACACCCTGCGCAAGCCTCTTAGGAACAATCCCAACCCCAAACCCAACCCTTAAGACCTTTCCACACATATAGAAATCGAGTCTCACATTAATAAACTTACACTTTAAATGAACAGCAGCGAAGTGAACTCGATAAGGCGCAAATGTGCTGGTGCAGGGGGTATGGGCAGAACAGTGGCTGGGAAGGGGGTTGACGCGTTACTTGTGGCCAGACAAACTTAAGCAGGGGCATACGGCAACAACGGCCGCCAAGTTGATTAAGTTGTATGGCTATAGCCGGGAAGAGGCTTCAGTCTCGAGTCTAGCGGCTTATTACGAGCCAGCAAGCAAAGTAAATTGCAAAAAACACCACGAGCAAAACCGTAAAACTAACGCGCCGAAACTTACATGCCCTTATATACTTAATATATTATTCTATAAAATCATTTAATTAAATTCCAGTTAATTTCTAAAAAAGGCGTCCGCAAAGTACATTTAATTTTTAACGTACTTGATGTTTAAAAGATAGGCTTATATTTATTTTGAGCTCCTAACAAGAGTCCATCAAAGAATTTGATATATTCAATGTTATTCAGCTATTATCTGCAATAATATTGATAAAAAAAAATCCTTCCGTTCTCAACTTAATTATCCTATTTAATAAACCTGTCACCTTCGTGTATCGAACAAATAAATAAATAGAAAACTTAAGTCGACAAACATGGTCAAGAAAATCTGTAGAGACTTAAATACATTATCTGCAGGATCTGACGAATCTTGAAAGACCAAGACCAATTTTGGACAAGAGAAGTATGCCCTCCTTAAGCTTTTAGATACGCAATCAGTAGGCTTTAAATTGTGCTATTTCTCCTTAGGCCCTTTAGCTAAGTACACACTGTGGCCAGACATGGCCTCTCGTCAACGTATTCGTCTGCGTCCCTCTTTATACACCTTCAACTACGTCTACGTCTTGGTCTTCGTCAGGTCTGTGTTGCCGGCAAAAAGTGCATGATTATTACACGAGTTGTTTTTATTGTTGTTGTTGTTGCTGGTGTTGTTGTTGTTGTAGTACTTACACCGGTCCAGTCCTCCACCTCCCAGTGCGGGCACTCCTCGATAATGCAGGTCTCCTGTGTTGGCGGCTTTGGAGTGCGGCACATAATATCTGCAACCTGTTACCAAAAGGGCCAACCATGAAAGCGAGCCAGAAAAGTGAAGAACAGACAAAATATAAAAAATATATGTATAGAGGGAGAGTGTGAGAAAACATGGTAATAATATGTCTGGTATGTGTGTGTGTGTGTGTCAGTCGAGTCGCCACTTTGTATGCAAAATTAGCAGCGTTTAAAAGTGGGCGGTACTCTGGTAATAGCCACTTTCGTTCAACTATTTCGGCCAAAGTACCAAACCCCTTTCACTAGCCCGCCCCCGCACTTACCCGCGTTTTGATGCCGTTGTCCTCCTCGGCGCAGACAACCATTCGCTCACGGTAGCCGTGCCCACAGAGGCGACTGCAAGTGCTCCAGTCGTCGGTTATCCAACTGCGGAAGAGGCGGACAAGTGGTTAGAGTATCCAACTACAGCATAGAGGCCACTTGCGCGGCCGTTTTGCTGAATTAGTTCAACTAAATTGTTTCCAAAACAAGCTGCCCGATGACCGCCCCTGCGGTTGGCCTCCAAAAAAATAAAAGAAACCTTAAAAAAAGAGTCCACGCCCCTTTCGAAATGGTGTTGGACACTAAAGTGCATGGCGTTTAATGCAGACAGATTATTTAGCTGGATGAATCACTTTGTGCATTTGATGAGGTCAGCTCAGTGGAGGAGCGAGTTAAGCAAAGATTAAACTGTCAGTAAATGAAGACAACTTTCTAAACTGGGTGTCGTTTGAAAATTTCTAATATGTCTAGAAGAATTTCATAAAAGTAGTTGAAGTCTTTGAAAATTTCAAATGTGTCTAGAAGTATTTACAAACCTCATGTCGATGTTTAATTAAAACAGAATGAAATTTGTGATTTGTATTTTAGAAGTTAGGTCTCGAATCTCAGGTTTGTTATTAATTCTGTATTCTATTCAATAATATGGCTTCTAAGTATCCTTCTCACTATGCCTGATAATTTCAAAAACAATTTTAAAATTGTTTATTATACACATTTTATTTAGAAAGCACATTAAATTCTTTTTATAGGCTCTAATCCTGAATGTTGCCTTCAAGCTTGTCCTTCACGCTCATGCCCAACCACACATTGTTAAGTTAATATAATCATAGTTAAAATAAAAACTATACTGTCTAGACTTCAACTTTAATCGTTTTCTATCTTAACGTTACTTCGGATTTGGCAACCGTGAGCATTTTCCCCACACGATACAACTCAATTGCAAGGCTCATGCATTACACTCTTAACAACTATCATAAGTCTCTGGCAAACACAATGGTCCTCCAAATACCGCCTGACAGCCAGGCGTTACCCCAACCAGCTATTAGCAACTCCCCAATGTTGCAGCAAGCGTTGCCAAAATAGAAACCTCAAGACAGCCAAAATCACAGGCAATAATTGATGTCCCAACCGACGGCGGCCCAAAGCCGCGAACAGCAATAAACAGACGAAACGGCAAAGAGCAACAGAGGCAAGCAAAAAACGAAAGGAAGCTTCAATGATCGACTACCAGTTGCCCTGTATGTATGTTGTAAACTCTGATGATCATAACTAAACTTAAAATTTCCCATCCTATAGTATACAGAACCAAGATAACAAATTTACGTGACTTAGCTTCTACATTTCACATGGTCAAACAAAGGGCTTAGTCTGCTTTTTATTAAAGATCAATGGCTTACACAGTACATGGTACCTCTTAGTTGGGATTTGCTCTTGCATACACTTTTTATATCCCCTATGAAGTCAATTTTTTTTGATTACAGGGTATAGAGAGTATAAAGGAAAACCAACAATGGACAACCGCACAGAACGGAGATTAGAATTTGAGGCGCTGGGCGCGAGACACTCACAAAATTGGCGTAAACTTTCAGTTTGGTTTCGGAAAATGTCACAAAACGATAAATAAGTGTGGGGGAGCGGTTCTGTACATTGGAGGCTAAACAAGACAGACAGCGTGAAGATGCCCGCAGCCAGGCAGCGGCAGAGTTGGAGAGTCGCAGTGCCGGGCGATAATAGCGCCAGAGTAGGCAATCAAAACGTGCGCACGATAACCAAACGCCATTTAAATTGATAGCCGGGCAGGTGGACTAAGGCAATTGGGAGATGTAGGTTGGGAGGCTGGGAGGTTGCCTAGGGAGTTTTGGGCAACTGTCAGAGCAGTACTTACCGCGGCGGACAGCTGTGTGTATTACATGGCACCACCGATGAGTCCGGGCGATTAGCTGCGTTGCAGAGCGCGTTATCGACTTCAGCGCCAGTTAGACGATTTCTGCATTCAGGACGAGACATTTTGTAACCTAAAGCATAAAAGAAAAGAAACAGAGAGAATAGGTATATAGCAGCACAGAAAGAAAAGCAAGAGGAAAACTTTACCACTGGCAAAGGCTAAAAATTCGAAATGCCATTTTGCAGCCAGACTACCATTGCTGCATTTTAAAATCAATAATAGTCTGAAACGGCTTTCAGTGGGTTGGATGGGTTTTTGCTGTGCAACTTTAATGTCACTTAGGCACTTAAGACAGTCACGGACACGGCGACAGCACGTTTAGGGGCAGGGGTTATCCAAACAGAAAGTCTTAACCCTCGTGCAATGTTTTCCAATTGTGCGACAAGAAAATTTATAAATATTTTGTACTACTTTAAAGATTCTCTTAAATTTACCAAAATAATAATTGAACTAATACACACACTAAATATGACTTTTATACATTGAGATAAAACATGAAATTATAAAATTGTTTTAATCGAACCGATCGTCACATTAAAAAAATAATTAAATTTAAAATTTATTAGATAGGTGCGCTCAAAAGTGTATGAATGTCATAGAGTTTTGAGCTAAGCTGATATGGAGTTGTCTTTTAAATATAAAGCTATTGATCTGCTATTGGTTATAAGTTTGTCGTCATTTCAATAGAAATAAAATGTATACTTTAAAAAAATCATAATATTATAAGGAGCGATTTCAGTTACAGTTCCTTAACATTTGGCGGATTTTGGACACTGTTTTTCCATTCCAGAAAAGCAGAAAATATAAAATGAAGATTAAAAAATAAGTTTCGTCTATATTTTAAGGCTAATGTTAAGATGGCTTTAAATAAATTGCTAATTTAATCGAATTTTGTTAGTGGATATTCTTAAAAGGTTAACATTTATATTTTTTAATTTTTTGTGTATAATTTGATACTTTTAATATTTCTAATTACCTTTTGATGCTAAAAGTAATAATCAAAATGAGTTGTAGCCTTGCATAGTTATAACAGAAATATTTCTTAAATTCTTGTAACATCTTTATAATATATTTCTATTTATCGATCAATGTCTTGACTTAGAAATTGATTTTACATTCAAGAATTTAAATCTCATTAACCGGGTAATGTTCTCCAGCTAACGTTGGAACTGAATGGGTTAAAGTTAGCCGACAGATGTGAGTTTTCCGCTAAGCCAAACGGCAGCAAAAATGGGCTGGGCGGTCTCAACTTCACTTTTCTTCTTATTGTAGCCCAAAAAGCACGACCGGAAATTGGCAGAGCAAACACAGAAGCTGCATCAGAGAGGGAGATTGAGGTTAGTGGAGGTGCTTCAGCCAAAATAGTCGCACAATGCATAATGCCATAACGATCTGTCAGTTTGAAAAATAGTTGGAAGCTGGTCTCGAATTCGATTGTAAATAGTCCACCCGGAGCGCAGATGGGACGCCGATTTTCAGCTATTGAATTTCGTTTATAAGCTTCATTGTGTTCGCTCAGGCAACGTCATCGTTATCCTTATCCTTAGACTGAGGCTGTCCCCCCGCCCGAGACCCTCTCCTGACATCATCATAGACGTCAGCTGGCGCCTCTGCTGCTGCTGCTACTGCTGCGTATTCATGACACAATTGGCTTAAGGCAATTGGTAATATCCTCTCTTGGCATTTATGTCAATTGTTGTAACGCAAAAAGTCGACTTCATGTTCACGTGAACGATAGAGAGACAGAGCGAGAAAGAGAGAGAGAAAAAGGGAGAGAGAGAGCAAGAAAGACTAAATGTGGCATGTGTTGCATAGCTTTTGGCTCAGCATGTTTCGGGGGGCATACGGGCGACATGCAGCAGCGTCATGGGGTTCGATGAGTGGATTTATAAAGCTCACTGCACCCAGCATGTTGTCCATATTAAGCTCCAAGCAGCAAAGGGGATCCTTCCTGTCATTAATATTGATGATAATTTATAGCGCAGCGGAAATGTTAATGTTTACTGCAGATTTTCTCAGAGATGTGACATATATGTAGCAGGTGCTGTAAGTCAACAGATATTTTATGGTCATGGGAATTTCCCCACTATTTAGATGCACTCTTTATTTATCAACTAAAGCTAGAAAATGTTGAGCTCAACGAAAGCAGCGATAAATAAACTGTTGAAAAGTGGGATGACTCTGTCGAGTTAGGATTTGTTTTTATTGTTTAAAATTAATCAGACTGGCTGCACACTGTTTTCAGAAATGGCTAAGACAGTGCAATCTACATTAAAGGAAGAACTAGTGCAAATATATTTAATAACAGTACTCGCTCTTGTGTTGGAGCCCTTGATATAAACTGTAGCACTTGTTGAATGATATTTATCAAAATTTAACAATGTTAAATATCTCTGTAGGAGGCTGAGAATCAGATAGAGAGGCAGACTAACGAATACATACAGTCTTTGTAGTCTATTTCAATTCGTTACAAACATTCTCACGAAGTTCTAGTACTCTCTGCAAGGATATATTACTATCAATCGATTAGACAACTTAAGAAATTAATAACCCGAAGTTTAGGCTTTATAATTCATTTCCAAACTTTCCTCAATCCATACCCAGCTCTACTAAATACAATTGCTAGTCCAAACACAGACCGCGCAGCTCAGCAGTTTCATTCAAGCTCCTCAATTCTCAGTTGGACAGCTATTTAACCTACATATGTATATTAGCATAAAAGCGATCGTTAAGTGCCCTCAATTTGGTGCAGTTGTCCATTAAATCGAGAAAAAAGAATACCAAATAAGTTGGATATCAATTTGAACTGAGTCACGTACGGCCCCGGTTGAGAGGAGGAATGCAGAGTACACCAAATATGTATAATTCGGCATAATTGATTACCTGTAATGTATGCAATTATGTGTGCCGGTGACGTCGATAAGTGAGTAAAATAAATGACAAGTAGAGACAAAAACACGAGAAATGGACAGTCGACAGTAGTTTTATGCGTGTAGCTGGTCAACTCATATGCTGGGACGTTAATTTGGGTGCCCCCTGTGGATAGACGCTCGAACCACCCCACAACAGACCACGGACTGCACTTGACATTTAAGTGACATGTGAGGCGGACAGACGCTGAAATGTAATTAAGGCAGCGAACGGAAGGCAGTGTGGTTGGGGGTGCAGGGCAACACCTACTTGAAGGTAGCTAAACGATATTGCAATTAAAATTGAAAAACAAATTGATTTTGCCATTTGCAAGAGACGGCCAGGATAATGACTAAGTAAACTGGCGTTGCCCAGTGCTGTTGTATTGTCGGAAATTAACAAGTCCCGGCTGCCCGCCCAAGTTGTTGTTGTTGTTGTTGTTGCCGTTGTTGTTAATATTAGGGCAACTGCCCCACACCACCGCACAGCACTCGACAAAAACTGACATTTATCAAGCGGCAAACCGATTATTTCCGTTCGGCATTTTTGACGGCCTAATGGCCGAAAAAGCTAGCGCGAAGTTGATTAAAAATTCATGAGGCCACAAAAAAAATAAAATAAAATAAATTTTGTGACTGTAGCTCAAAGTTTGCTCTCTAACCCAGAACCCTGCCAGTCGGAGCATTGGTAATATTTGTTTTGGTTTAACGCCAGCGCCAACGTCATCATCAGCAGCTTTTGGGAGCCCAAAAAACTTGTCGATTTAAAATTCGGTTTGAATCGATTTCTCTTTTAAGATTAATTACTATTCATATTTCGTTTAGGTGGCAATTTGTGTGTTGGTTCTATATACCCTGTTCACATCAAATTATTGCAAAAGGGGTATCAACTGGACGTGCAGACAACAAACGAAAGCTCACCTGAGTACTAAAAAAATTAATCGTAAATCTTAAATAACATGTCCAAAAGTATTACAAAACTTATAATTTTTGTATATTTATGCATATATTATGGAGATTTTTTGCAACTCCATGAAAAAAATTCGATTATACCGCCTTTTCACTTTTAATAATTGTAAATCGTATTATGTGTAAGACCTTTAGTTGCAGGCACGATCATGAATCGAACTTAATATCAAGCCTCTATTCCATATAATACAAATGAAATGTAAAAATATAACAAAGTTAAGACATTGATAAGGGGAATCTAGTAGTCTTATAGACGACAAAAGAGTTCGAACTTTGTTTTTAATTCAATTAGTAACTGCGATTAGTCACTTCTGAGGCCACCTCCAAGGAACAAATTAATATTTAATGCTCTTTTGGGCAGCTTTTTCCATAAATGTGCTTTTAACTAGCCAAGAAATGTTACATTTGTCGTAGTTTGTGAAGAATTCATTGTGTACTTTTAAATCGATATATTACTTCTAACTTATTTGTCTTTGAATAAAACGAAGAAGTTAGTTAAAAATTAAATTTAAATCTTCTCGCTTTAAATTCCAATTTGGTTCTTGCATGTTATTTAGACTTTGAAGTTTTTGGTCTGGACTTTTCACACTTATTATCTATGTCGAAGTACTCCAAATTAGCATTAAATTGCTATATTATCTTGACTTATTGTAATTAAACATATGTTGCCACAATAATAGTTGTTGTTGCGGACTCAGCTCTCAAACGTAATGGACTTTCATCTGAAACAGGTAATTGGCATTCAGTAGAAGACTAACTTATGTTACCTCATGTTGTCCATCATGTTGCCTGCACACACACTTGTGAACTTTGTGAACTGAATCCGAAAACTTCTGGCTTCGGGTTTGGCTCTCAGCTGCTGCATGCATGCAAACCAATTTATGAACCCCACATAACAGGTAGAAAACTGAAGTTAACCTTAGGCTTTGCGTAGCAACAAAGTTGGATCGCAGCACCGAGACGTTGCCGAATGAAAGAGTCGGCTAATCGACAAACTTTAGTTGCAAATATATTATTTCGACAGGACTATTAATCATATATATACACGTAAGTATTATAGTAGGGCAAAATATTATAAAAAAAAAATAAAAAATAAAACAAAGAAGAAACTTAAAGCATTTAGTCAGGAAAATTGGTGCACAGTTTTCAACAGCAGCAGCACGAAGGCACAAATGCCACTCGATTACCATGCAAACATTCAATCGAAACAAATTCCAATTCAATGAAAATAAATGAGCACGACAAATAACTGCTTGCACCCCACACACACACACACACACACATACCACCCCTGGAGGAGGCCACGTAGAAAAATTTGACAGCATTTTTCGCGTAAGGGAAAAGATTACAAACGGCAGCGAGGCACGCCAATGCCTGCGGCAGTGTTCTTGACATATTCCACTTGTTTATTTACACTAGGGACTAGCCGAGGACTCAAACCGTCTCACAACTACCTAAGTACATGCATAAGGACTAGGGACTACAGACTAAGGACTTACCGCCGCCGCAGGTGACGGAGCATTGCGACATCGGTGCCATCTCCCAGTAATAGAGCGGTTGCGAACAGGAGTTGCCATCGCCCCCGCAAACGCCGCAGCCGTCGATTTTCTTCGTTGAGCCTATTTTCAAATCGCAGCCAACGCGCTGAAAAGAGAAACATAGAGCCGAATATATAAAAAGAACAGTTTAATACAAGAGCAGGCCAACAAGAACCATAAATAGTTATGTTAGGGACGTATAAATCTAAATACCCTCACAAATTTAATACTAATGTACAATAACTCAACATTTTTCGTTTGTTTTCATGGGGTTATTATTTCTTATATTTATCCATTTTCCTATTAATATATACCAACTGAAATAAAATATAAAGCAGTTAAAATAGACAACACGTTATTGTCAAGGAGTTACAAAAGTCTACAGCGAATCAAAAGACCCTGTGTAAGTGTATTCAAACGATAGAAAAACCAAATAAATAAAAAAATTGCTTCGTAAATAAGTGTAAATCAACTGTTAGCGGTATCATATCGTAACCTATTGCCAAACAAGCACACACGCGTAGACACACACACACACACACACACAAACAGCAAGCGTAATAAATAAAATATGGAAATCAATGAGAATTCGTTGCATAAGCCCAGGCGCTGGCACACAGCTACTCGAATCTACTTATGATGTATCTATGAGTATGTGTGTGAACATGTATGTGTGTACTCGTCCTATGTATCGGTGATTGATATGTAGCTGGTGCCACATGGCTTACAGTTGCACTGTTCGAAGGTTGCGTATTGAACTCGGAGGCTCTACGCATTGCCAAATAAATGTTGTTTCAGATGGCATGTGGTTTGACATGTGGAGACAATTGAGGAGTTAAAAGGAACCCATTTGTATGCCTACAGAAATGGATTTAGATATATGTTATTCATTACACATTCTTGACACAATACTATCAGAATTTTATTGATCTTTTAAGTCAAAGAAAGTCAAATGATTTTCTTACTAACTCTTGCAGTTGATAAGCGTTCTTTCTGGGCTTGCAGATAAATGACAAAGGACTTCTTAGTACAATTTGTACAATTTGTAAGGCTGGTATTAAATAAATGAATTATTTTAATTTTTCGAAAATATTCACTGCAAAATATGCATTTAAGAAATCGATCTTAATTAATTTCGTAAAAAAAAGAGAGCAATCCAAATTTTTAAACTATATGTGACTTATTTGTACGAAATCTTTTATTCCAAATTTGGTATTGCTACAGACAGAAGGACCAAATGATGCTCATCAATAATATAGAAACTTTCCTTTAAATGGTGCATTTTCCCCTTTTACATATGCTAGCATAAATTTATTCTACCCTATTTTTTGTAAACTCAATTATATCATATTATATATTTTATAATCTGGTTCCTGGCTCCCTTCAACCCCCCTCTTTTGTTTCTCATCTTATTAGATCTGCGAAATTAACCACAAGTTCTTCTTTAGTTCGCTAGTATCTGTCAGTATATGCTCAACTATTTTTTTACCCTCAACTAAAATATAACCACAATATGACAGTAAATTTTATGCATTTTGGTTATTTATACAGAAATCGTCTGATTATTTAAGAAATTCCCCAAAAACCAAATGACAGATGGCCATTAGAAATGTAATCCAGTCTTCTGAGTGGCAAAAATATTAGATCCTAACCCATGTCAAGATCTCTGGTAAC
This sequence comes from Drosophila ezoana, assembly GCA_035045725.1. Classification (NCBI taxonomy): domain Eukaryota; kingdom Metazoa; phylum Arthropoda; class Insecta; order Diptera; family Drosophilidae; genus Drosophila; species Drosophila ezoana. The sequence goes on from JAWNOU010000005.1 coordinate 7,684,466, forward strand.
GGAAAGAAATGTTTTGTGGTTCTACATGTGTGAGTGTTTGTGTGTGTGCGTGTGTCTGTTTTTTGATTTTAGGTCTAAACCGCAAGACAAACAGCGCTGGCGAGAAATAAGCCCGCGGGCCGCATTAAAATCCACAAAACTGGCAACTTGCTATTTGATTTATTTGCAACGGATACAGACATATATATAGGCCCACACATATATGTCTTTATACACATGCATAAGTGTGTGTGAGTTGGCAGCTGCTGCAGCCTCAACTTCTACGCCCCACTCCCGCGCGGAGAGGCAGGCAAATAAAACACAACGTAAACCACATGACATATTGGCGTTTATTACAACAAATTGGGGTGACGATTTGGCGGCATTACAAAGGCAGCGGCACCGCCAAACTAGGCGAAAAGTCGGATAAGGCGCAACACCAACACAAGCACACCCACAAACACAGACACACACACACACACAAACACACACAAGTGCACACTCGAAACAAATTGAACTGAAACTCAAACAAACCACGGGTAGCTAGAGAAAGCAAGAGTGGCAGAAAGGGATAGAAAACACCAGAGAATACTGCAAGGTTGGGGTCTAGTGGGGCCGGAGTCGCAGCCGCTGCTAGTTTTAATGCGCCCACGTTTCTTGTTGTTCTTGTTGATGTTTTTTTTGTTGTTTTTTTTTTTATTGTTAGTGTTGCTTTTTGCTGCCGTTGCCAACTTCGTTTGACATTATTGTAGTTGTAAGCCTGCCAAACTGTGGCGGCAATAGCCATACATGCCGCACACGAGGCGTGCCTCAAAAGTTAACCAAATGGCTAACTTAGAAGAAAGTTTACAGAACACAATTTCTGAATATTAAGTTCAAGCTTCAAAAACGCTATAAGTTTTAGTTCAGAGCTTAATACTCCAGCTTGAGAGGCACTTTCTCTTTAGCCACAAGTTTTTGAGTGTTATTGAAATAAACACAAGAGATTGTTTCAGCTTAGCTTACATATCGTAAAATTGCTTAGGTGCTTTTTTTGAGTTTTTCTAAAAACTTGTTATAACTAATGCATTTCTTATTATATTTCATTTTTATATTTTCAACAAATAGTCTCGAAATCTTCAAACAATATTTCAAAAACCCATTTAGCAACTCTCGGCTGCATGTCAGAATTACATAGCATACTTTGTAGCGCGCGTTTCATTCCTGCGTTGACGGCTGAGTTCCGTGAAGTGGCAACCAGGCAGCCGCCAGCAGCACGCTTTATTGGCATTTCAATAGTTGGCCTTTGACTGGAGTGGCAGCCGCCTTTGGTTTCCAGTACCCGCTAGCCGCATCTACTCCCAGCTCCTATATTAAACTCCGGCAACCCGAACCCCCGTTAACATTATGATTTATTTATGCTCACGTTCATAATGATACAAAGGCGCTTGCGTTATGCAATCTGCATATATATGCATACGTAAGTACGTATTACACTGGCAAGCTGCAATGCCTTTTGTTTTTGTCGTGCTCAGGAACCACGACTACGACCACGCCTACCAGCTCTCACGCCCACCCACCTGCGCTGACAACATCGCCGTAATTTATCATCTTTTAGTTTTGGAGCGCAGCTAAGTGGAAGGGCAGCCTTAACACACACACAAACATAAACACACACACACACACACATACATACAGGAAGGAAGGAAGCTAACAAGCCTCACACGCACACCAACATATCGTTGCCTAAACATTATGATTACATCGATAGTCCGTATAGAAAACTCACCTGACATTTGCCCTGTATGCACATATCCAAACTGCCGGAGCGACAGCGTGTACCATCCTGCACCCGCGCCGACAACTGCACAATGACGCTCTGCTCATCGTAGTGCTCCTCGGCTGTGCCGGCTGCCGATTCCGGTGAGATGTCCTCCATAAGATGCGCCGGGTGTCCTCTGTTCGATGAGGTTGAAAAAGCAGTTAGATTCAGGTTTATCACAGCTTGATGGATAGTTATGCTTCGTTTAATGCTTTGGAAATTATTCGATTTGGGTTTATGGCTAATATTTCAAGCAGCTCTCAAGGAGTCTTGATTGATTGTGATGTAAAGCAGATTCTTAAAGGGCAGTTTCCTCGATAATCAATTTTGTAAAAAAATTTAAATTATTTAAACTGGGAAAACTATAAGTATTTGTTATCATAAAAAGATGTCTTATCAATTGTAAGCCATTTTTATGTTGAATTTTCCGCTCCTTCTCTCGATTTAATTAAAAAGTATTCACTAATATTATTGAAATAAGTAAAAAAAAATCGCATTTTGAAAAGACTTCTTCTGAATCCAACTTGAATGAAGGATATGCCTTCTTTTACTTAAAGCGGCAAAGTCAAATATGTTTTTTCAGGTACTTTACGGAATTATAAGCTTCGGCTCGAATGTAAGACGGGATAGTTAAAAAAATGTATGCAAATGGCTTTTCTAGCTTCTGCTGCTAACCAATTTCAGCTAACAATTTTCAAATGGCATCTTTATGCCTTTTGCCCAAGCCTTACTTCCATTTCTTAATTCCTTTTGCCTGCTGCATTCCCTTACCCGCTTTATTAGCTGTTTTCTGTATCATACGAAATCCCTTTGGCAAACCGCTTCATTTGCAACTAAATTGCAGAATTTTGACGCTTAGCAAATGATTTATAAAGCCCGCATATGTATGAAAATGCGAGGAGAAGCGAAATATGAAACCTAACCCAAATGGATTAACCAAAAAAAAAAAACTGTTAGCCGCAAAAGCCACAAAAACCGAAACGGCTGCCACTAATTTTGGCCACAAATACAAACTGAGCTTAAAAAAGAAGGAAGAAAAAATAAACATCAAATAAGCGAGCGTGCCTGACTTGCTAGATACCCTGTAACTGTGTGCTTCTTATCAAATTGTTCTGAAACATTTTAAATTTAATATTTAATAATTAATTCCTAATATAAGCTTCATATAAATATAATATAGCTGTGTAGTTTGAAAATCTTTTATAAAACCCTAAAAAGTCATACAATATTTTTCAGCCGCTTCTTTTAGATATTTTCAGGCTACAGGGTACCAAAAAAAAAATAAAGGCAAGCCAGATTTTTATTGCAAAAAAGAGACAACCACTCGAGGCGGGCAGCTCCAACGCCCAACGGAAGCCATGATGAATAATGAGTGGACATCCTTGGACTGAAACTGGAACCAGCCAGTTGGCCCATAAGCGCATCGGGATAGACTTTATTTTAGTATGCAACAAGCTGTGGAGGGGCGGGCCGGTCCGCCCAAAAACCCCCGAATGCGACTCACCTGCATGTCAGAGCACACGGTTCGACATAATCGTAGTGCGGCGTCCACTTGTACAGGGTGCCATCGTAGGGGACATCGTTATAGGCGGCACACTGGTTCGCACGGAAGTCCTGCTGCTCCGGACATGGCTGCATGTTGCAGATGCGATAGCGGGCGCTCTCGCCGCGACAGCTGCCCGGTGTACTGCAGCGACGCATTTGCTGCATGATGCCGCCATCGCAGGTGCGCGAACATGTTGACCACTCTGACCAGGCTGACCACTGGCCAGAGCCAGAGCCGGTGCCCGAGTTCCCAGTTGATCCAGCACCAGTGCTGCCCTTTGAACGTTTCTGTTGCTGCAATCGAAGGATAAGGATTTGTGTATTGGACTTTGCTAATGGAATGGACACATGTTTGCATATGTGTATGTGTGTGTGGGGAGCTGGTTAGTTATTTAGTACTCACTTCCAGCTCATTTTCCAAGTCGGATGCTGTGTTCCATGTGTCGTCGAACGCTTGACTTGCATTCAATTTCTTTGCCCAAGCGGCGTGTGAAATCAGCAGGCAGAAGCTCGTCTGAAATTGAGAAAAACAAAGTTAAGCAGAATTAAGGTTAGACTCAAAATTATTATTGTATGGCAATTCAATTTAATAAGATAATTAATTTTCTAGTTCAAAAATAAATTTTAAAATTAATATGAAAATATTTTTACCAACCAACTTAATCTGAGTCAAATATGAAATCCTCTTAACCTCTACGACTAAAAAACTGATAATGCTGATTGATTGATTAACTGATTGACGAGGCCGTATGAGCTAGAAAGCTAATTTTATTCACAAGTTACCACTCACTTTTTAAATGCATTTTAATTGACATTGAAAATTCTGGAGAAAATTTAATAATTTAATTAATAATAAACTATTTCCCCCGCTAATACCTGTAGGCTAGTATTTTCGGCACAATAAGAGGATTGTGTGTCGTATATTTATCAGCTTGAACTAAAATAGCAAAATAAGGAAACGTAATCCTAGGGCAACAAACAATGCGTGCATGCTACCTGGCTTTATTGGCATTTTTGAAGTTGAGAGAAGTGAGGATGACTTTTATATTTGTATAACATTTTTTATCATCGCACGCGGATTTCACGTTAGTCACGTTAACAATTTGCATTTTGGCCGGGACTTTGCTTTTTATATCGAAGGCGCATTAACCTTAGGACACGCGTCACGTATGCCCCCAGGCATTGAAAACAATCTCGACTGGCGTGTCAAGGGTTATGCCACGCGAATAAGGCGTTTTGATGGGCGTGGACCTAGCCGTATGTCGTATATCTGTTGTTGCTGTTGTTGCTGCTACTTCTGCAGTTGCTGCTTAATGGCGTGTCGTATGCCACGTGCCCCACGCCTTTTTTTTTTTTTTTTGCCAACAACACGTAATCGGGGTTCAACTGGGTTAAGCGTTTTACTAAAATAGACTACCGTAAGAACAGACAGTTAGCTAAGTATTTATGTGCTAAATCTCTCTCTTTATGCTAAGTACAGCAGATTTAATGGAACGCCTTTTTTTTGTCAGATTTAATTCTTTCAGTGTTTGCTTCATTATAACTTTACCAATTTCTAATGACAACCAAACTTAATGTTCGAACTAGACTTATTGACTTTATAAATTGGATATGTCATATCTACCTTCCATGTCATCTGTATTATATATCTCAAGATTATCTATATGTTAACTTTATATTATATTATTTTTATATTAATCCCTTTTCTCTTCTCGTTAGATACTAACTATCATATCAATGTTGCTCTAAATCGTTGCAAAATCTTGTTCCAGCAGTTAACCAGCGAAAAGCCCTGATAACCAGGCTACAAATGACCAACATTGACTAGCCACATGGTGACTTAACAGCTTTTTTAAGCCAAGGCCTGGCATGTCCACAAACACGCACAATGCCAGCAGTTGATGCTCTGATCCTCTTGACCAAGGCACCGAACAATAAACAGCCGACATATGAAGGGCTAATCTTAAAGGCAAATCAATGGCAAATGGACCACAGCCAAGGCAAAAACAAATGAACAGCCGCCAACATTCCACACACACACACACACACACTGGCACACACGCACACACATACGCACGAGTGTAATCCACATAAATTGTCTACTGCATGAAACATGATCCAACTTTACACAGCCAAATGCACCGCCCAGCAACGGGTCTGGGCTTAAGACAAAAACCATTTTATAGCAGTTTAGCTGGGAATATGTAAAAACCCATTGGAACACACACGCACACATAAACGGCACACACACACGCACACAGACGAGAGAGATGTACGAACTGGCAACAAGATGAAATGTCCGATAAAGCAAGTGTAGTGCAATAAAGGCTGTAAAAGAAACACACACACAAACACACACAGGCACAGGGAGAGAAAGCGAGCTAAACTCTTAGCAAAATCGGCGTAAAATCTCATATGTCCATCCATGCGGTTACAAAAGCTACTAAATTACTATTTAAGTATCTATTACCACGTTTCAAGTGTCTGAGGTCCGAGCCGAGCCGTCCCAGACCCGATCTCCGCCCTGTCCCCTTAATAGAAATACTAGCCAACAACCCTGGCGACCCTTACACAAACATTAGAAAAACAAATAACAAATAGCTAAAGACTGTGCCAGAGCCTGGCCAGGTGTATGGGTACGTACAGGAAGTCGTGTGCTTCGGGGCGGCGAAAGGGGCGAAGTCGGTTTTTCTGTGGGTTGGTCGTGTAGGCGCATCTATAAGCCTACTGACTTGTAAGAGGGAAAAACATTAGCAAACAGCATTGGACGAGCACATTTTATGCGAATCCGGTAATTATTTATTTATGAGTTGAAGCAGTTTCAATAACTCACTTTGCCTCATCTACCCAGCCTTCTACCCCAACCCCAAAACCGACGGGTGGTGGTTGGAGGTGAATACTCGAACATACGTCAAATGTCGAGCTGCCTATGTGTGTGTGCGTGTGTGTGTGTGTGTGTGTTTGTGTAAGTGTGCTCAACCCACAGTCCGCGTCATCATGACAGGAAGTCATTGTAGGTAGTTAGTTAATGTGCACAGTGGTGCGAAAATTATGAATTTGTTTCAGCCTTTCAGCTAAAAGGTTAATGGGCAATGCGTTATGCTTAATGGGTTCTGCTTAATGTTATAAAGCACTAAGACAGAGTATGAGAAATGGGTTGTTCCAAAAGAAGTCATATAAATCTTCAAACACAGTGAGGCTCATGAACTGACTGGGTGAAACTTTTAACGATAACTTTAACATGGTATTTTTTTATTATTTTGAATTTTGATTTTAGAGAAGATCATTTAGCATTTTTAATGAATAATTTATATACTTTAAAAATTGTATGTTTAATAATTTTAGTTTAGTTGACAATCAATAGAGCTGATAGGCTGTAATCAGTTTGTCGATTCAATTAGTGTTTATGGAAGATTTAATTCTGATAAGTATTATCTATGCTTCGAAGCCGGAATTTCAAACCATTTTCACTTTGAGCCAAATCTTAGGGCTGGGTTGTAGGGTTGGCATATGAAAAATAACTACCAGCATTATTAAGAAAAAATTGAATTGATTTATAAAATGTTTGAAAATATGTGTATTAAAAGCTAAGGTTTGAATAAATTAGTTTTTTAATTTTTATTCAATAAGTGTTCATAAACTTCCCAAAATAGTAGATAATTTATTTATTTGCATTAGCTCCACCGTGCAGCGTTGTTGTCAAGGCTCAGAAAGAGACAGTCAAGTCTATTTTGAGAGTCAAAGACGAGAGTAAATAGAGGGGGACTAGAGCAGGCTCACATTCATTCTTGAGGCAGGCAATTTTTGCATAAATGCCAAGCGGTGGGTTAGGTCGGCACCGAAGCAGCCCAGAACTGGGATGGGGTCGGGCTTAGATGCTGCTGCTGCTGATGATGTTGCCGAGCATAGTCAGTCCGCCAGTCAGCCGGACGATTAGACTGTCAAAGGTAAGCGGCGTAGTGCCAGTTGATTGTTTAGTATTGTAACTGTATCTCTGTTTATGTGTCTGTGTGTGTATGTGTGCAGCTGGGTAATGTGTCTGTTGCGTCACGTCAGTTATTTATTCAAAGCGACAGGCGGCACAAAACGTCAATGAGCGAAATTTTCCGTATGCGCAAAGGTTATACAGGTAGCTGCCAATGTAAGGACCCAGTGGGGGTGGGGCGAGGTTGGCAGGGGGTAGGCTACGACAAACTGAAACAAAGGTAGACAGTACAACAACAATTGGAAAAGCTGCGCTAAACTTTTACAAGGAGTTGCTATAGCAACAATAAGCCCTGAGACAAGGCAGCGCGCTTGCTCGTCTGAGCCTCTGACATGACAAGGGATGGATGGATGGATAGATGGATGACTGACTGGGTTGCGCAGCTAGAGTTGGCCGGGAGGGGTTGGGGATTGAAACTGGAGTTGGGGTCGGTCGTGGGTTGAATTGATGTTACACTTTTGTCCATATACTAAATGACTACCAGCCAGCCAGAACGTCTGCTGCTGCTGCTTAGTTCGTCTCTCAGTCTGTCTGTCTGTCTGTCCATCTGTCTGTCGGGGCCTGTCTATCCATTTGACTGACATTACTTTGTCATTAATTTTCGATGGCAGCACTTAACACACATGCTGCATAGGTCAAATGTCAGTTTAGCCCTAGCATCCCTGGCTGGCCTATCTAAAAATATACCTGTATCGCATATGTATTTAAAATGGCTTAAATGACGTCAGCAGCGCGTACAAAAATAAAATTCGCACCTCTTGCACACCCGCTCGGCACAACCACGCCTCCCGACACAGTCACAGTCACAGTCACAGTCACACTCGCAGTCGCCGTCTACGTCGCAGTCGCAGTCGCTGTCTAATGCCATTTAACAGCCGTAAGTGGCCAAGGGCTTAGCCGTTGTTAACTGTTTCCGGTTTGCAGCTCGTCTCGACCTACGTCGCTTTATCGCTCCATTGCGACCGTCGCCCAACTGCTAAGGTTTCCCATTTGGTCTGACCCCCAACTTTGCATTGTAACTCGTATGTGTGTGTGTATGTTTTTTTTACGGTTTTAGCCCTGTTTGCTGCCCTCAGTTGGTTTATGGTGCAACAAAGCTCGTTGGGTTAGGTTAGAGCAGCTGTTCTAGGTTGTAGCTAATGTCAAGATATTTTGCACGCACTTTATTGTGCTTTTTATGTGGAAAAGGGTACTTGTTAGCTGGCGAAAAGATACTTTATTTAAGTAATTAATCTGTTTTCACACTACTATACTAGGACCAGTTGCTTTAAGGACCTAACTAATCCTAGCTAATCAAATTGAAGTACTTAACAAATATCTTGAAATGCAACAGAAAAATATTTATTATTTTTTAGATGTCCTTTCAGGTTGATTAGACCAGCTTTTCATGATGACACCATTTTAAGCATTTTATTACTGCACACACTCATTTCGAAAAATATACTTAAATAGAGTACTTAGAATCTAATATTAGAATAAATATTAAATATATCTTATGTATAGGTTGTGTCGGCTAGTTCTATAAACAGCAAATAATTTAAGCACACTTTTGGGATTCACATAAGATTTTCACGTTTCTGCAAAATTTTGTGGCTTGATCTTGGTTTAAAAATTAATTCGAAATGTTATCGACGTCAACATTTACAGTTATTTTATACTTTAAGCACAAATACTTTTTTGCCATGGAATGCTTAGGGTATATACGGTCACTATAATAAATAAAAAACAAAGTAAACAAATATGTAAATCACAACCACATAAATGTGGCCGCTGCAGGCTTTGAATACATTCTAATACAATTGATATGTTGAGCACATATAAACAACTTTTTGATTTTTCCGAATATCTTAAACATTTTCTAGCTGTGCAGAAACTATCGATATTATATATTAACACCCTTTATACAAACGTTTCTATTTTACTTTAAACTGTAAAGCTCAAGAGCACATTCAAAATATTTCTATGCATGACTCATGCATATTTAGTAGCCAAAACAAACGGCCATAACCCCGGCCTGAACTTTATGTAGTTGAGAACAAAAAAAATGTATACATAAAGCAGCGCATATTTATTTGATGCCAAAAACTTTGTCAATAAATATCATCGATAGCAAGCCAAAGGCGCAAGTAATCAATTGGCATGTGGCGGGTATCACGAGGGGTACGGGTGCAGAAAACTGGAACGTTGACTGACAATAACAAAGATGGGGCTGAAAGTCTTCAAAAAAAAAAAAAAAAAAGGAAGAAGGAAACCATGGGCTGTCGTGCTGCTTTGCATGTCCTGCAGTCATTAACTCAAAAATGGAATCGAAATGAAATTGAAATAAAATGCACGAATTTCACAGGATAGTTAAGGAAGGCAACAGAAACGTAGGCGATGGCAACATGAAGATAGGCAGACAAGTGCGATGAGACGAATTTCTGTCGCCCGAGCGGGTCACATAGCCCAAGCAACCCCACGAATGGATTACAACAGAGTGTTACAAATTCGAGTACATTAAAAAATGGAGTGTGAAAAGGGGCAAGCGACAATGGGGCAAAAAGAGAGAGCAGTATTTGTTGTTCTTGTATTTGGTACGTGCCATTTGGCCAAAAGGACCAACATTTCAAGTGGCAACTGGCAAAATGACGTGCTCCCAAACCAAACCAATGGAACTACAGGGTGGCGTACGAGCGGAAACACTTGGTGTGTTTTTTGGAGTTGGTGTGAGAGAGCACGTGAAATTAAGTTTTCATGTAGACTATTTGAATTTATTAATGGCTCGTTGAGCAGCGAAATGAAATGCTTAAACTCTCTTGAAAACTCGCGATTAGCATCAATTCAAACGTTCGCTGGAATTTAAAATGTTAAATTTAATAATTGATTTGTAGATGGCTTTAACACAATGTAAACTTGATTTCCTATTAAGAAACGATTTACTTGTAAGCCTTTGAGTTTAAATTTGAATTCTCTTAAATTTACAGAAATTTATGTTATGCGTAGTGCGATGAAGTAACATATATTTTGTACAAGAATGAAGGTACATACATATAAAAAGCGAATAAAGCTTTCAATGTTGTGGTTGTCATATATTTGTCTTTTAAATTTGTATATTTTTATATTTGTTCTTTTTTGCACTGACATTAAAACTTCTTTACCAACCCATCTGGTATGTTACCAGCACTCGCTGTTCATATTTACTCGTTCTTCTTACCTCAACAACATAACCTCTCTATGCGATTTTCAAGTAATAGGAAAAATATTGTATATTCTTTGCTATTTACATTTGCAATCACGTTCCAAATCAATGGATTTCAATGCGGTTACTAAGAATCGTACGTACACTGTGAACTGTACTCAATTGAGTTCTGTCGAGTTCATGCAGCTGACAAGAAACAAAAAGGACACTCTCACTTATTCTTGGCATATAAAATACTAAATTTTGCAATTTGTAGTCCAGTAGAGTCCTTTCTCAGAATTGTTGTTTGCAACCCTCATTTAAGACTTCAATCTTTTTCTTAAAAAACTATACTTTAGCATTTCAATCATCTTATGTTCGTGCTGTTCAATTTCTGTATATCCCACTAACCCACAGGAGCACCTACTAAAAGCTTAACTTCACACCAGACCCCTTCTACCATTAATCATCTCAGCAAATAGTATATTTTCGCCTGCTATGCCTTCTTCTTATGCTTCATTCTTTTGAGTCCCTCGAAGAACACTCACCGCAAAACATGTCAAGCACTCGTACGCCTAGGCCATTAACACGCCCTCAACTCAACAAAACAACCTAACAAACAACCTAGCAAACAAACAAACAAATATCGGGCCCAGACAGATAGACAGAGGTACAAGCAGACTGATGGTAGGACAGATAGACAAATACTAGGAAAAGCAAAGAAACCAAAAAAGATATAAAAAAAAAAGTAGGCGGCACACGCAAAACCTTGGTCGCAAAGTCAAATTGAAAATGGCAGCAGAACGAGGAGCCTGAAGAAAGTAACGGAATACGACAATGGGTAAGAAAAATATTTACTACACGTAACAATAAATCCACTCGAGAAATGGGTGAAGAAATACTAGCGAAGCGCACACAAAACGCACAAAAAAAAAAAAGCAACAACAACAAACTTCAGGGCAAAGGGGAAATTTTTCTAGTCGGACCTGCCCCATTTACAACAAAGGGCTTTCATGTCCTTCATTGCCGACGAAAATCCAACGGCACGCAAGGCAACCATTTTTTATACATGAAGTGTAACACACACTTCGACAAATTGATACCAAGATTAAATCTTGACGACATGAATAAGCAAAAAACATAATAATACATATATTTATGTGTATAAATAAATATATGATTATGACTGGAAAAAGTCAACTAGCAGGAAGTTTTTATTTTATTTTATTTATTTATTTTTTTTTAATTGAATTTTACATTAATTATGAAGAGACTGTGCAGGTGCTCTGGTTCACAGCCAGAACTAATTAGTGTTGCCCTCCCTCAGTCAAATAGAAATAATCCAGCAGCAATGGCCGAAACGAGACAGTTACCAATTTCAGCTGCCAAGTTGGCTGTTCGCCATTTTCTAATTTCAATTTGTCGTTGCGGCTGTTCAGTTTTTCAGCTATATTTTTTTGTATTATTTTTTATTTTTTGGTTCACCATTGACGACCCGCACAAATGACGACGCCCAATGTCCATTGACATCGCTTTGTGGTCGACAGAATTGCCAACGTTGTCGCTGCTCAACATTAAAATTAATTACCACAAATGGACAAGTCTCATTACAGCGCGTTTCTTTTTGGCGTGCTATGTACATGGTAAGTAAACATACACATAACCAAATATATATATATACATGTATATTGAAGCCCTAACTACTATTGTTGTTGCCAGGCTATTAGATGACTGTTCTCCCCACTGTGACTGGCACTCGAATGAGAATAAGAACCATTCACAAAAGTTGCAAAAGTAAATCATTAATTTTTTCTTGTGGAATGACCTACATGCAACTTTGCAAGGCATGTGAGTATGCTGGGAGATGTGCTGTGTGGACAAAGGAAAATGGACATGGACATGGAACTCTGAAGCGTATTATGTTAAAAGAGTTTTCTATAGAAAATGTTTGACAATATATGTATGTAGAAAAAGTATATGAACTATTTTTAAATTGAATTTTATAGTTATAACAATAGTTGCTTTTATTACAAGATGTCTTTTTAATTTTTTTTAAAAGTATTACAGATAAAATAATATTATTTTTACCTCTTTAATTTATTTGTTGGTCTCTGCAGAAGTCATATCAATTATTGTGTTGACTTTTAACAAGCAAGAACATTTACGGAGGGGCAAATGGAAAAACAGACAGACAGAAAATGGCTATATCGGGTCGATTGTTAATACAGATCAATAATGATATATATGATATGATAATAATATATATACTGAATGAATATACCTTGAATATTCACAGGAAATATGTGTAAGCTTTCAAACATATATATTATTTTGTTAACTATATGTAGTATTAGTGTATTAAGTTTTATAAGCACTTCAATTCTTTCGCAATTCCTTATGTATGAACGTAATACTTTTTCACATTACTCTTTAATTATTAATTAGTCTTAGCATTAGTCTGTTAACCATTTCCTGGAAATACTGCATTCAATTCCGCTTAAGAAATGTAACTTCTACTATCTCAATCTATTAATAGTTTCTTAATTGCATTAAGAACCAGCTTCTCCCTAGAGTCCTAACTACCATTTTGAACTAATAAGACCAATTTATTCTTTTTAGCGCATTGGTCGCTGAGACCAATTGAATGCATCGTTGCTGACGTCGTCGTTGCCAACTAGCCCCACCCGCCCCAAGCTAACAGTTCAACATCCCTCATTACATCCAACCCCCAGGCCCCAAAACTCCAACCCCGCTTCCACACCCCCCACAACAATGCCACAGTTGCAAAACCGCGGCACTTTAGCATTGCCTTTGCCATTGTATTGGTGAGCGAGTATGTGTGAATGTTGTGGAAAAGAGCCGGCAACAAACAAACTGAACACAGCTGTAAATGAACGAACGAAGTGAACTCAAAGAGTGTAGAACAGAATTGAGAACAGTCCAGAACAGTGGGGAACAGAAACTAGACTCAAACTGAATGAAATGAATGAATAAAAGAATGCAAGTGTAGTGTGGCATAAAGCAAAGTCAGCTAAGAAAAATATGAAGAAATAAAAATAGTCTAGTCGTGAATGCTCGACTACGAAATATCCTGCACATGCGTATATGGCCAAATTTAAACACACAACTAAAACGTGCCTAAATGCCTGGATATATTTAAGAGAAATAATGATTTCTTTTGTGATGTTGCCATGACTTAGGAACATGTATAGATATGAGCAGGTATATATGTATACCCGAAAAATGTATAAATATAATATTTTTAGGAGTCATACCAATATACATATACACTATTCCAGCTTATTTTTTGAAGACACGTGGATATACACAATACAGGCCGGATGCCAACTAAATGGACATATTTATATTTCCCAGTTTAAATAGTTGTATATCTTTTTACTTCAAATATTTTACGCATTTCTTTCCTTATTATAATGTGTGGCTGTCTTATTTAGCCTCCATTATAAGCGTGATAACACCCGTTTGCTGAGTACGGGGTATAATAAGAAAAACCAACTGCAGAATCATGAAATATTTTGTACATTAGCAATTGTTTCGCTGCTGCGAGTGTATGTGCCTGCATGTGTGTGTGTGTGTGTGTGTTAAGTTGACCCTAGCTAAAGCCATTCCTCCATTCTCTCTCCCCACCCACGCCCCCTCTTCAGCTGCCTCGTAACGTGCCAATAATAGTTAAGTTTGGCTTTGTTACAAGCCCAGGGGAGAGAAACCTATATATACATATATACATACCTATGCTCGTATTCTATGGGTAATACAACAATCTAACAAACTGAGTTCAGTTTATGCTTTTCTGGTTTGGTTTTGCACGCTGCTCTCATTTTGGCTTTATTCATTCTGCGCGCTTTTCTTTTGGCAATTACTCAAAGTTTTTGTGCACCGGTCAAATGATTTCAAAGGAAACAGAAACAGAATAACAGCAACAAAAAAAAGTAAACTAAGTTATGCATTTCAATTTCAGCTACAATTGCGAAAATTAATTTATCATTTTGTTAAATTCAAGTTGAAATGTGCTCTTTGCGGTTGAATTTGCTCAGTTTGCTGGGCTTGAGTTTTCGGTTTTGCCCGGTTATTGAATTGTGGCCGAGATTTGTTGGCAAATCAGAACTTGGGTAATTGGTTTAAATCAATTAAATTGCACTTCACAGGAAATGCAAAGAGACAATGATCAATTACAATACTACATAAATTGTACGCTGTGTTTGCTTAGAGCAAACATTTTGATATTCTATGGCATTTAGAAGGGTTTAAAAGAGGGCCAAAGGGCAAAATGGGCAGGTGCACACATTTTTGATTATATAGTGTACATATTACTAAAAATAGGTCTCAGAGAGTTTTAAACAAGAATGGAATAGTTAAATTTCCAATTCAACTACGCATTCATTCCTGAAAAGCATTTTCCGCGGATTTTACTTGTCTATCTTATCTTTATGTTTGTCTATTTAAAAACTTGTCGCAGTAATTTTTGACTGTCTGTTAAACCGTCTTTAGACAGAACAACTGGTAGGAAAGCTTACTGATCACAACTCTAACTAAATTTTTATATAAGCATCAACATATATGTATGCCTATATCATAATTTTGCTGTAATACCTTCTTACTTTTTCCCACCCTTTTAAACAAAAATCTCATACAATCAACTTTTATGGGAGACCGCTTAAAATGTTCTGTCACACTTCTACGCAAAACAAGCGCAAGTTTTTAACATTTGTTCACGCGTGCCCACTTAAATATGCAACAATTTCCGCATAATTTCGTGCACTCCCTAGGCTAAAGGCTCCAGGACACTTTGGCGGCTATCCACACATGCATATGTATTTACACACACACACACGAATACACGCAAGCACAACTATTCGTGCTCGTATGTGTGTGCGGCTAATCACATGACTGACTAACACGAGCTATCTATGGCAGGTGGGTGTGCGTGTGTGCGCGGGTGTGTCTGTGCGTGAGTGTGTGTGGGCCTGTGTGTGTGTGCAAGTGTATCTGTGAAGTTGGCGCTGAGCCTATGGCCAAGCAATTATTACGCACCAACAAGCACGCACACAAGCAAACCTACGCACACCCACACATAGAGAGAACTGAACAAACCGACAGAACACACATTTGGTGGCCAGTGTGCTGGACAGGACCTGCGGCATGTGCGGGTCCTGCCCCGACGTTGATTAATACGAAGCAATTTGCAGTCCGTGAGATGGCGATAGCGATGCGTGAAACTGTCATGCGATTTTCGTATGACTCTCAACTGTTGAGCCATGGACAACATTTTGATGACCCATATTCGTATGTCAGACGCAAATGGTTGCCACCAAATGCTGGCTCAACAGTTCGAATGATTTCCCCCAATCTCTAAATATGACAGAGCTGTGATTAACTAACTGAAGTCTGTGAACGGCACAAATTTACCCATTTATTAAGTTGATTATAATTCTTATCAAATTATTTATGATCAAAATGTATTTACTGATTTCTCTTTCTTTCAATCTGGCTTTTTAAAAGAAACAATAAGAAAATTGAATAATTTCTAAGCTACAGAAATTCTCTTCAATTTCCCACATTTTTTTTTTAGTACAAAACAAAGATTCTATGAAAAGGACAACCTAACAGTAAAATAATAAATAAATTGTATGCTTTAGGAAACCTATCAATGAGCTTATCGATACAAATATATTTAGATTTTAACTTCGGTAAAATATCACAAATAATACTGGAATATAATTAAAATAATTATATTCTAGCATATCTAGTAGAACAAATTTAAATAAATAACAATGTTTAAAATTTGTTCTTTACTACAGGACTTTTTTTTAAATACATTTTATTTACATCTTTTTTGATTTCTGGCAATGATATGGAATATTCTTCCACACACACTTTCTGATTAAAAAGCACATATTTTTTTAACTATTATTAATTATACAATATTAATTATAGCCTTGGCATTATTTTACCTGTTAGCAGAGACATCAATTTTGTTTTTCGAAATATCGATTAAAAAATCAAAAACAAATTCGCTGCTTCGCATTTCCATTCCCATTATCAAACACCATTGTGTTTTTACTACCAGCTAGAGGACAAAAAACCCAAATGGTGAACCTCACAATTTGACTTTTGCAGTCATTTCCCATTCCAATCGCAATCCTCGATAACACCACACAGTAGCTCTGGGAAGCACGGCCAAAGGCAACACATGCATAAATTATTTGCGCAAATAAAAAGCAACAACAGAGTTCAGTTCACCCTACGCCACACAGCACACACACCAACAACCGCCTCTTGGCTCTTCCCATCTCACACATGCCCACAAATATTTTAAAACAATTAAACAATCTTTTTTCACGTTGGTAGATTCGCAAAAAAGTGCAGCATTTATTTAAAAGCCACTGCATGAAGTTCAAAAGCGAAAACAAAGCCAAAAAACAAAAAATGCATTTAAAATATGCCAGCCACTATAAAGAGGGCTCGAGGGGAAACGTCGATCGGGGGGATGGGGTACAACAAACGCTTACATATTTTATGAACTGCTAAAAACAGTTGAAAATCCAACTAAATTTGGTCAACCAAAATCAAACGAAATAGTTTCAGAGCCAAATGAGGTCAAACGCATTGCAAATCTTTCAATTTTAGAGCTCCATTAAATATCAATGGAGCATTTTAATGCTCTTAAATATATAATTTAAATTTTCAAAAAAAATGGCATCGTTAGCGCTACAAAGCTGCGAAGAACAGGGAAATATTCCAACCATAATGTGGAAAATAGGTGAAAGCAAAATTTATCTACCGTCTTTTGCTCAGGATAAACCAAAAATACAAAAAGAAAGAGAAAGAATATTTATATACAATTATTTATTAAATTAAATAAGCCGAAAGTCTTTGTTGCAAGTAACCAAAATGCAATCAATCTTCCTCTTGTTACAATAATTGTAACCGTTTATTTGACATGGGTACTAGAAGAAGAAAATCATCAGATAAGCTTTAGCAACATAGCCATAATTATGATCGAACCTAAACAGACATATTGTGTGTAGCTTTTTCTTGTTATTTTTCGATGCCTTGCTCAGTTTGTAACGAAATTACAATGCCCGTTGTCAGGGGCATAATAACCATTCAAATTGTCGAACTACAATTGAATAGACTACCCAAAATACATACATACATATACGCATATATATAGCTTTATGCATGCAATATCCCAAATGAGCTCAGAAAATTTGAGGATATGCCATAACTTGCCTTAACATTACTTATTAACATATCGAAACCATTTCGAGGAGCCCAGCACAAACCTGACAGCGGGCAATACATAAAACACAGCACACACATACTCTCTCTCTCTCTCTCTCTCTCTCTCTCTCTCTCCCGCTGCTGTAGACAATGCCATTTACATAACATCGAATCGTAACGTAACGCATCGAAGGCAGGCAAGCAAAAATGCGTATAAAGCTTAACATTAAATATTTATAAATATTACGTATACGTAATCGAATTGATTGATTTTGCAATTTCACGCAAGCCGAAACAAATACAGACAGGAAAACGTACAAGCAGAGAAAGAGTCGAAAATGATGAGAATGTGGATGTTAAAACAGGCTAGTTGCTAGCCAACCACCAAGGAAACAAACTGGACCTGACCTGTCCAGCTCAGGCAGTCAGTCAACCAAACTGTGGGTAACTTGAAACGAACTAAAGCTAAAAGAGGTTGCAAGATGCGACGGGTTGAGGGGTCGTTGCTCTAGGGATTACGGATAGCGGGGCAGAGTTGTGCGGCAGGACAGAGCAGAGCGTCTTAAGTGATTTCTAACTGGGGGGCCGTACAAGTCAGCAGCCAGATAAAATACATTATGGTAATGTGCGCACAGTAACAAGTTGTATGGCCGCTGCCACGCCCACACATTAAGGAAGCACACAAAAACACACACAAAGACTCTAGAGCAGTTTACAAGCCACATGGCCTAATCCTTTTGCCCCCTTTACCACAGTAAGCCAATGACCAGCAAAATACATTGAACTCGTAGTCAGGGTTAGATTTAGGATTTGAATTGGGATTGGGATTGGGGTTACCAAACTGGTGTCCGGATCTGGTTCTGCTTCATTGGCGCTATAAAATGCCAACGGGTTGCCAAAGCCGACGAAAAGTGCCCGAAATCACAAAGCGGCACGTGTTGCTATCCGACTTTGAGTCTTCAGCATTCCAACCCCCCGCCCCTTCATAGTCAAGGCAACCAGTAACAGGCCAAAAAAAAAGGGTTCACACCCACAATCTCGCCCACCTTGCTCTGTCGTCTAAATTATTGGTAATTTGATGTTTTATTACATTTTTCGAAAATTTAATGCGTGTCCCTTTTTGTACGAGCTGCTTTAAAATTTATGAATTTGCGTCAGTTATAGGGAAAGGGTTGGACTTCTGACGGCCACGTTATTGCTGTGGTTCATAATTGTCACACAATTTTTGAGGCAGCTGACTTTTACGATTATGCGACCATATTTAAGTTGCAGTTAGGGTTAGGCAAATGGTTACTGCGGAGAAATCATGCTTAAATTTTAGACCGCAATTATACGAAGGAATATCAAAGGGCAATGAAGCTTTAATAATCTATGTCCTGTTTAGGGTTAAGGAGTAATAAAGCTTCTTTTTTATATAAAGACCTTAACACCTATATGATATAGAAACAGGATCATACAGGCAGCATCAAAGAAACAGCTTATTATCAAGACTTCAAAATTTAGGCAAATAAGCCGAAAAATCGATAAGCGTATAGTGATGTTTTCTGTTAATAAGATTAGAAATTTAATACACTTAGCAAGTAAAGATAAAACTGGCTTAAAGTTTCTAAAGATAAAGTTGAAAGAATTAATGCATTACTTACCACGAGCAAAACTGCCCGAATTTGTTTAGTCTTCCAATAAATTTGCGCTGGCATTTTTATCTGTATTTTCTGGTAATCATGGTTTCCATGCTGCAATAGAGAATAGAAGGCACTTAAATCAAATATCAAATAAAGCTATTAAATAGTTGGTCTTAATACTAATTGAAACAATATGCAGCTGGCACCTAAGGTCTGAGACAAAGAAACCATTAGATTTAGTGTAAATAAACATACATTCAACAAATACACACAAGCAAATACACACGGACACACACACACACACACAAGCTCAATAAGAACTTAAATCAATAGAACTTGGCATTTGTTTAAGGAATTGGCCTTTTGCATAATTAAGCAAAATATTGTTAAATCTTTGCGTATGCGACGATTAATGAAGGCAACAACAAAAGCACCAGCTGAGCGAGTGACAAGAAATATGACCAGGGCGAACAGGGGAAACAGGGGGAACAGGGGAGCGGGACGGGGGAGGGCGGCTGAAATGATGGCAGACTCTTTGGAGCGTCCCCTTTGCGTAAACAAGAGCTACAGTGAGCGTAATAAATACGTTTACGGCTCTAAGACATTTGTCATTCAAATTAAGTACAAACGACATTACTCATTTCTTCGATGGTTCCTCGCCTACATAGGCAACACAAGAGGGCGTGGCACTTGACAGCAAACTTCACAAATTATCCTGACTAACAATATTTGCTGTTATTTTCCTACTTTTATTTTTGAGAAAAAATTTAATTTAGATTTATGCACGTTAATTTCGTTTCGGTTGATTTTCCGAGGCAGCAGCCTTTCCTGACTGCCTGCTGTTTATTTTGAATTCATTTTATTTTACAGTCAAGTAATTTGTTTGGCCTGAAAGGGGCGGCAAAGTTATTTAATGTACTTTTAAATATACGCACGTAATTGTAGCCTGTACTCAGGAAGGTGACTACAAAGGGTATGACCAATTTTGCAAGGGTTTGTAACAAGACAGATGAAATATGAGTCTATAAAAGAGATGCACAGTAAGATTTTCAAAAGTCGAAAAGTATCAATTTTCATAAATCATTAAATAACGAAAACCGAATTATGAAATCGCAGTAAAATTGTCTCATGTAAATCGAAACTCGATTGGTTGATCAGAAGAAATCACTTCGCTTATCGATATTTATCGATTTGATATTTATCAACTTAAAACATTTATATTCATTAAAATATTTATTCAAATACATATTATATATGTTTATGATAGTATTTCTTGATTCGTCTAACTGAATTGCTGATTAAAATATAGCATAAAAATACAAATTATTAATTTAATGACTTTCAAGAGCTGAGTACTAGGTATCTTGCAGGGAAGTACCTCTAGCGAGTAAATTCCCTCTTTAACTTAAACGTAATGCT
Organism: Drosophila ezoana; assembly: GCA_035045725.1. Lineage (NCBI taxonomy): Eukaryota > Metazoa > Arthropoda > Insecta > Diptera > Drosophilidae > Drosophila > Drosophila ezoana. The sequence continues at coordinate 7,705,219 of JAWNOU010000005.1, forward strand.
TTCAAGTACTTTAAAGAGTTTTAATCAAACAGCAATAATTATTCCACAAACTTTATGCGATTAACTCGTGTTTAACATTAATTTTAAAACTCAAAACATTATTTTACATAAGACAAGTTTTTTTCCCCCTCCAACGATTCAATTAATCGTCATAATTTATGGAGGTGGCACAGAGATATGTTGCCTTTATCAATCCTAAACCATTTGAATGCACACCAGGGAACACTTAAGGTCGCCGAGCACGTACCACAAATTGGAAAATGCTAAAAATACATGGAGCAAAGTAGTTTTCACCAACCAAGGGAATATTGAAGAAATGGTTCACATCTATTGCAATGGTATTAAAACTTTTTCATGTTAAACTTTGCCATTCATCATGTTATTCTCGAACACACATTTCTTTTCCCCCTTGCGCTGTAAAAGTTGCATTTAATAGGTGAAACATTTTGTGTGGTAATTATGAGCAGATAGCCGTGAAAAATATCTAACTGAATGGCAATTCTTCAGCAAATGTGTCTCCAACCTCAACATTCCCCCAGTTCACGGTTTGCCAGTATTGGAATGCGCTCTGACAGACGCTGCGTTGTTGCGGTGTTGTCAACACTTGCGACCTCTAGAAGACCCCAAATAAAAAATCAAAAATATAACTTCAAATATTACATGGGAGGTCATAAATAAAACGTTCGCTTGCGCCTCACCCAGCGTCTGCCAAAGGTGGGTGTTTCCGTGTTAAAGCTCACAGGTGATTTTATGTGGTTTTTATGTGTGTGCTATGTGTGTGTGTGTGTGTGTGTTGCGTGTGTGGTTGCTCCTCTTGTTGTTGTTAAATTGGGTAGCTGAAACGTAATGTAATTAGTTGGCACAACCAAATACGTAATGAGCACAATTTAAAGAGCTATGTGGCTCGCCAAGATTTAAGCAAATGGCATCCAATACTTTGAGTACTTTACAGTAAGCACCCAAAAGTACTTATTACTTTGATATGCGCATAAAATGCAGTTATAATTGGGACTTTTCTTTAATCCATAAATAATTGCATTGAGGTTTCCGACACGTGTTTCAATTTATTTTCCTTGGCTTCAATCGTTTTCATTTTACGTCTTACGTAATCCAATATTGTACAGATTTTTAAAAAGACTGATTAAACTTACCCTATGGTTATTTGCATAACGTTACGCAATTAATTAAATAATTAAAAACTGATTTCGTATTCTCTGTTTTCAAACAGCAACGGAAATCAGACAGACAACTCAACCAGACAAAAGGGAGACAAGTTAAGAACGCTTGAAATAAATTAACTATGCCCTTGTTTTTAATACCCTTACAGAGGATGCGAACAGTTAATCACGAAATGTGCAACGCTTTGCGAAAAGCTAATTTGAATATCAACTAAGACTATAAACTGTTTGTTTATCACTAACACCATTTATTTCAAAGAGAACGATATTTGTCGATATATTTTCTATCTATTAACAACTTTGTCTACTTTTTTTTCTCATCTTTTCCGATAACATCCATTTTTCGTCATAATCGATAAACGTCAACAAATATCACAAAATTTCTGTTAAATGATAAGACAGAAATCAAATACTTATGTGCTCATATATCAGACAGGGATCCGAAATATTTAACTTTTTCGTTAACTCTTAATGAAAATGAAAAACTCCATTTTATGAGGATATTTTTGATATGGTCAGGAATATTTGTTTCTTTGTAGGGATCAGATTTTGTGTAATTCTATATGTGTCTATAAAATTAAGTTCAAATTGAAGTTGAGTTAAGGGTGTCTCTCATATATATCTACTCGTCCATACATCTGTACTTGTGAGTGCATTTAATCGTCGGCATCCCCCGAAAAGCACACTGTTCTCTTTTATTGTTCCCTTTATTCGTTCACCTCATTCCCTTTGTCATTGTCATTGGTGTTGTGCCTGTTGTTGTCCATTTGGTTGTTGCTGTTGCTGCTGCTGCTGCAAATGTTGCGCATTGAACTTTTAATTAGTAAAATGTGACGTCTGCTTAAGCGAACAACCCCACTCCGGCTGAGAGGTAAGCCGTGTAAGGTGGCAGGTGTTGGTAGGATGGGTTCTGTTCATCGCAAAGCAAATGACAACAAAATGAAATTCATTTCTATGCACAGATTGTTTGCCTTTGCAGGTGGGCGGGCGTGCCATTGCATAACATTTGGTTTGTTTATGTTTCGGGGCTTTTATGATGTCGACGTCGACGCCATCGTCGACGACAAGTTCATAAATTATGAACAATTAAAATGTAGCCCGGGAATTGCTTGGGGCAAGGTAAACGCGCTCGCAGTTAATTTCGGGTTCCTGCACGCTACTCAGCTAGGTTCATCAAAAATGTTTGCATATGTCACAAACAAGGGGTCCGGTCCATACAATTGAAACGAGCTACAGTGAAGCCACGCAGCCAGTGGCTTTGCCTAGCTTGTCATGTGTTGCTGCTACTGCTTCAGTTTTTAGTTTACAGTCCCCAATTTATGTACAAAAATAAAAAATAAAAACAAATAAAAAATTTTTAGTTACAATTAAACCTATGTATAATCTGCCGATAACACCGCCCCAGCCGCCAAAGGGGGCCATTCCGGGTCTGATCAATTTTGGCCCGAGTAGCAAGCGCAAGCGCACTTCAGGCCCCATAAGTAAGGAGTTCGACTAAATGTCATCTAGCTCAAAGGTAACCCAAAAGACTAAGACGTAATATTGGGCTCTCCACCGGAGCCAGTTCAAAAATCGAAGCCAACTAAAGTGAGTAATGCACCAGCTATCACATGAAAATATCGGTATTATATTTTTTATTGTACTCCTCGTTAATCTTTATTCTTTAACAATTATTGCTTTTACCACATCCATTTCTTTGCCGACACAGTTTACCATGTGGAAGCCAGACATTCCCAGTTGGTATTATTATAATTCCATGCCGATGCCTGATCCCAATGCACAATTTATGAACACAGTCTATCCACAACAACAGCAGCAAACATTCATGTCACCGGGATCTTCGAGTCAACCAACGTATGCCTTTGCGCCCCAGATGCAGCAAACACAGCTGCCACCACCCCATTATTATGGCCTGCCGCAGACGCAGCCCTTAAACAACTTCTTAAATTCCTACAGCTCGTTTAATTCTGCCAATTCGGCCCAGATGCAGGCGCAGGCGCAGGCACAGGCACAGGCTGAGTCCTTGGCTTGGGCTCATCAGCAGGCCTGGTTTGATTATCCGGCACAGAAGCCTACACAGAGCTTCAACTATTGGTATTCTAACCAGGAAAATTTAAATAGCTTGGCACCGCAGTCCTTTTGCCAGAATAAGCCAATTATAAGTCTGGTGAGATAACAATAATACTTTGATACAGTCTAGTGTAGAAAAAAGTAGAAAGTAGTCTTGATTTTGATATTTCTTTTAAATGTGTGCTTTAACTTGTGAAATGCACATTATCAGAATATTTATAGCATTTAATGCAATTGATAAGTCGGCAACGCAAATCAATTTAGTCAAGCAGGTAATTTTTCTAGACTTTTTCATACATTTTATAAAAAGGCTTGCAAATAGAATTTATGCAATTGGCAAGCTTCTTTAAAAGTATTTTGTTGATATTATTGAAATTGCACATTTGAATTGGAAAAAGTTTAAAGAATATTTAATTAATTTCATTTTCAATAGCAGGAGGATGGGTCCCAAGCAAGCCACCAGCAAAGATCGCATTCAAGCAACCTCTCACGCTTCCCAAATGGCAATCGGCAAGAAATTGAATATTTTCCGCACCTCGGCAGCGGCAGTCTCAATCGCATTGATAGCGTCTCCAGTTTTAAGAACCAACAAGGATTGCGTATACGGAATTCTGAGCAAGATTTAGTCGAGTATCATCGCATAGCCGCACGCAAGCTGAAATCAATCAAAAAACAAGAAGGGGCTGCGCTGCGGTCTCCGCAGGAACTGCAAATTAGGGAGATCGAACAGGGGTGTGGCCTAGTGAATGACAACTATAAAGTGGAGATCAAGCAGAAAGATGTGGTTGTCGAAGCTCCGCTGGAAAGCAGTGACAACGGTTTCTTCAAAAAACTTGGACTGTTTACGGATCCGTTTTTGCGTAGACAACAGAAAGCCGCACAGCTACACACAAATTCACTTTACTATGAACAGAAGTGTGATCCGAGCAGCTCACAGGATTCAGTTGAACCTTGTCCACACAAGAAACGAAACTTCTTGAAACGTCTCTTTGGCGGCATGCATTATCCCTCGAATGTCAATTTAAGTGTCCTTAGGGAGCAGGATCTGGGCGAAGCGATAGAATTCGGGAAACGGTAGAATAATACACAGACTCAATATCAACTTTCAATATACTTAATATTCTTTTCATAATATAAAAAAAAATAACTCCACGCAACTAAAGTAAGGGTTTTTTTATAGAAAAAATTAGTGAAAAGATTATCCTTGTGGGGGGATATATATATTGACAGTAGGTAATTTATAAGTTCCAAGTGAAAACTCTGATAAAAAAAGGATTGAAAAAGAATGTTCTACCAAGAAGGCCTTATATCAGTGCCCGTAAAGATCACTGTAGAATAATATAGAGAAGTGTCCGAGTCAGGTAATGGATATAACCTGATTCAGAATATGTCCGCCCAAGAGGGCCGCCTAATAGTAGTGTCCGTAAGGAGAGCTTTCTCTAAACTTCCAACACTCAAGACACATCTAATGATGAGCTAGTTAAATATGACACGTGTGAGGTCTCGTTCCCAACAAGTTTTTCCACGAACTAAAAACTAAATAAATTCCAACTTATGCAGAACTGACACCACGGATTAGCTTTTAACCCGCCGCAGCAATCAACCAATGTGACGGCGGTTTCAATTTGTGTCGCAAGCGTTAACGGCGGCTCATTAAACAGCCATCAGCGCTTATTAATTTTGACATTTCGATGGCCATATATCATTATCCGGCTAGCAAGCCGTCAGCAGCTCGTCAGCTCGTCAGCTCGCCAGCATCCACGGAGCCGCACAGCATTTGGCAGGCAGACAAATTCCGAAAGAAAAAAATATAACCAAAAATAATTGCGCAGTTAACACGCTAATCAGCTCGTTACCAACTCTTTGATTTCAAACTGATTGAAGACTATGCCCAGTTTGATGGCACGAAACCAGCACAAAAACACTTTTGAATAGTTTTCCCGCTGGTTTGGGAAACAAAACACGCTGCGAGGGTGGCACGAACAAAAGTTGAGTTAAACAAATTGGTTTTAAGGCTTTAACTAAGAACTGAGGCTTGGCTGATAAGCTTTATAAACTTTGCTGCTTAGCCAACTTATACTATAATATTTTATATAGAACATAGAAATATTGTTTTCTTATTTTCATACAATTTTGTATGTAAAGCTTTAATTTTATTAACTTAAGCTATTGAAATCACTATTTTAAGAAAATGTTGTGTATTTCATCATTCATTGATTTTATTATTTTTAAGATGTGAAGCTTTCCGTAAAGGAACGTTGTTAGCCAAATTGTTAAGCCATTTCTTCTCCTTCACATTTAAAACAAATTGCGATTTTTAATAACATTCATCTGTTCGAAACTCATGCTATTACCGCAAAATTGCAATATATTTGAGTTACTTTAAAAGCTCTCGTCCCTTAAACTATAAATATCTTCCATTCTCTTGGAACTATCGACTGTATTATTGATTTGACAGCTTTTTAAACTTTCACTTCAAACTGTTTGAACGCCCCTCGCGTTCAACGCGCTGCTCATTAACATTTCAATAAATTGTTGTTAATCTTATTGCAGGGGCGTGGCAGCAGTGTTTGCCTGTCATTAGTAACGGCTCAGAGCAGAAGGTGCAACAACTGCTACACGGTCAGCGAAAAATGCAACGCTCCATTGGGCCGCACGCACAGGTAAACAGGGACAGTTACTGTGTGGGCGAGGGGGAGAGCGAGAGCTGAAAAGAGAGGGGGATTGAGACATACCCAATCTAGTTATAATACATCCATAATACTCATATAACTGCATGACGCTTTTGGTGTTATTCGTTAACGAGTAGCAGTCGAAAATCCCATAAATGAGGTCGACACGAAACTTGTGGCCCTGTTATGACTTCTTCTGGCAAACATGACGTCAAATCGAATTTGCAGCCATCTTTTATACATATATGGAGAAAAATACCAGAAACTGTGGGTACCCCACATGGCCCATGCCCAAGTCTCAACCACGTTGTCTGCTGACAGCCCCAGCGAGCAATAAGTTTCAAATGGAGCCGACGACGACGACGACGACGTCCAAGTTGTCGCTCATGTCAACGCAAAGAGCGATGAGCTGTGCCTGAAGTTGGCAGGGTAAAAGTGATGACGAGGGAAGCTGCAGGTAACGGAGGGGGGCTGCCAAGATTGTGAGGCCAGAGAGATGCTGAGCTGCTGAGACGCAGCCCAATGCATTGCCGTCATCATCGTTGCAAAACGTTTCGATTTCATCGAATATCATTGAAGTATTTCGGCATGCACTGTGAGAAATCAGTGGAGTGTGCTAAAAAATGGTGATGCTACAATGCATTTGAGGAATCTATGAATATTGAATGATTGGCATATCCATTCAAATAAGTTAAATATGAAAAAACTATGCTTGGGAATTTACATATCTGAGAATTACATAATCAAATTTATGTCTGGCAAATTTTGACTTTGTGGAAACGGAAAAATGATCCAATATATATATTTTTTTTTGATATTTAATGTGCCTTATAAAACAAGAGATCATCTTAAATATCAACTAGAACCCAAGAGAGTTATATTATAATTAACAATCCAAACAATCATATATATAATAATATACATTTTATGCATGCAAATGAAGATCAACTAGATTTTTAGACAATTAGATCAATTAATAAAACTGATAGAGCAATAGATTCTTTTATACATAAAATCAAGAATAATATAAAAAGCTGCCAAATATTCGTACAATAAATGCTAAAATTTGCGATAAGCTCTAATTTGTGAAAACCCAATATCTCAATACCAAATATGCAGAACTTATTTATGTATTATATGTAAAATTTGATAGGTTTGTAGAAAATTCCAATCTTAAATATTTGACCAAAAATGTGGTAAAAAATGTGTAAAAAGCAATCTTAAGTTGTTAAAAGTTTCAACTTAAATTTGACCCTAAATAAAATATATTTAAATAAAATATGTATAACAGCCAAAACGCCGTGAAAAACTATATAGAACAGCCTACTGCCACTAAAAATGTTGCAAGCGTTTGTAAGAAGAAGCAGAAATATAGAGAAATGAAAAATTTTTGTAAACCAATAAATTATTTAGCATGTATAAATCACAGGGGGCAGGCGAAAGGCCGCACGAAACTTGCGCTGAAAACATGTTAAAGCCATTCAAAGATTTATTTCGAGATGCTGCTCGAGAGGCTGAAGCGCGTGAAGAGCCCGAGATGCCAAGGAGCAGGAGTCAGGAGGGGCTGCACAGGCAGAGAGAGAGAGAGAGAGAGAGAGAGAGAGAGAGTGAGAAAGCATGAAGGAAAGAAATGAGTAGGCAAAGTTTCGTGGCTGTTAGCGCTTTTTATTTTAATTTTCACTCGTTACAGAAGATTTCCAAGCGCAATGACGACTGCCGAGTGCCAGTTGCCAGTCGGCCGGAATATGTGTCAGGCCAGGCCAGGGCTGAGCTGAGCTAAACTGAACTGAACTGAACGGAGGGCAGCAGCAGGTACCACTTGCAGTTCCTACCCCTACCCCAATCACAACCAGCAGCAGCAGCAGCACCACACACACAACACATCCGCCACTTGGCTGTCCAGACAACTTAAGCGAAACTTTGCAAGCGAGCGGCGCCTCGCGGAATCACTTAAATTTCTATACTCTGTACGCACTACAGATGTGCACAAAAAGAGTATATCACAGTTGTGTAAGCACTACTCTTTTCATCTTTCCAGTTGGAGAGTCTTGTTTAGAGGTACAGTCAAATTAGTTTATCAATATTTAAATGTCTCATAAATCTTTTGTATAAACTGTTTTTCAATCTAATATTTAATGTATTGAAACTAGAATCTGCATCTGCATTCAATTACATTTAAATTTTAGAAATATCAGCCTATAAAGAGATACATTTTTTCTCAAAATAAAATGTGCTCAGGATTCATTTTGGATCCAAAGTATTTTTCTAATTATAGCCAAAATATATAAAAAATAATTCGATTACATAAATTTAGGTTAAAATTATATTATTGTAAATTTGCAATTAAATTATTGAGCTAGATTAAAACTTATGTTTTAAGCCCCTGCATCTTCGTTTCATTAAGTAAAAAAGCTTCTGTTCAGTGCATGTTACAGGATATCAGCTAGTCGTGCAGGCTCAAACCCTATGTTGGTCTGCCTGTACTGATGCTGGGCTGCAGCTCTTTGATTTCGTGGCAGCTTTTAAGTGTTTAACTTCAGCAACTGCCGCCGAGCAGCGAAAAAGCGCACACAACGCACAACTTTCTTTTTGCCGGCTCATAATTTACTGCCCTGCCCGGTTCTAGTTTCAGGACTTCATTTCTATGTCTGGATCGGTCTGCCTGCCTGTCTGTTAAGCAGTTGCTGGAGTTGGATTCGGGTTTTCTTTTTATGAGACACAATCAAATTATTACTTGAAATCAGAAGTGGAGCAAAAGAGCGCCAAAAAATCATTAGGAGAACTTTAAGAGGAGTCGCAAAAGACATTTCAAATGCAGTAAGTGGGTGTCTATGAGACGATAATCTACTAATGACTTCTATAGAAGTGGCAGGGTAAATGGAGTAAAGAAAACGCCAGCTCTTGGTCACATTATAAAGCAGCTTGAAAATCAATTGATTTTTTAAACTGAGTGCACATAAAGATCTAAAATGAGAAAACCTGATACCGACTCAAATACTGTACAATTAACAAGCTTTATGAGCGCCTCTCTAAGTGAATCTCAAAAGTCAGCTTTACAGGAAAACATTGATCAGATGAAAGCTTTAATTTAACGCCTTTCGAAAAACACTTTGCGGATGCGAAAAGCTTTCTAGGCAAGTGTTGTTAAGTTGTTCCTTTTAGCACGTATTAAAAAAAAAACCACCCGAAGACAATAACAACTACCTTAAACTATCCAACCGTATTGTAGCACTCCGAAGCACCTAAAAGCTTTATACACGCACTTAAAGGTCTTTACGATTTTGGGAATAACAGTTTGTTTATTTTGAACTTTTTACAACAAAAAGCTACACGCTGAAGAGCTGAGAAAACAAACGTTTTGGCCCCAATAAACGCATAAATATGACAGCAGCTTGAGACCAATCTAAGTCGTCATAAAGTATGAGTACTGTAAAGTCGAACCTCCCCCGCATCCTACCGCGCGCTGTTGTACACACAGCTTAATAATAAAGGCAGCTAATCTGAGGCACACACACACATACACACACATGTCGCACACACGCACAAGTTGACAGAATTCTTTTATAAAAATTTCCGCACACAATAGGCGCATTATGTCTTCCGTTTGTGTGGACTTTTTAACTAAATTATAAAAAATTAAAGAATTTTAAAGTCGATTTCGCAAACTGAAGAAAGACAAAAATGTTGCAGTCGTGCATTACCGACTGCGCAATGCTCTACAATTTCAATACATTATCTAAGTCGAATACACACGAGTATACTACAGTGAAGACGCTCCCAACGGACCCTACTACTTTTAGGCGGACATCTCTATATGGCGAACCTTATCTCCTAAGACATTATGAATTAGGCCACCCATTCCCTCCCTCCATTGGGCGGACACTTTTCTTGAACGGAAACGGGTAATTACCCGACGGTCGCTGTCCACCCAAGGGAGCTTTTACTGTATATTCGGAGCTTATTTTATATACAAAATTCTTTTTATCTGTAGCAACAAAAACAGGAAAATATTTAAAATATTTTATTTTCAATGTGTAGTTTTTTGTAGTTTTTTGCTTAAGCTAATGATAAGATTATTAAGATATCTGAAAAGACAATTTTGTATAAGAACTGTCACAAAAAATTATCAAAATAAAATGGTACAGCAAAAATTTGTTATAATTATCGCCATTTTAGCAATAAAAACAAATATTAATAGCTGGCAATACTTTAAATGAAAATATTAAAGTAGATTTCCCTTTCTGATAAAAGAAAACAACTATTTTTTTCAATTTTGAGCATGCCTCGCCTTTTTCGGAATATCCGCCCATATACTCTCTCTCACTTTGTGAACAGTGTGGGATAAATATTCAAAAGTCAACGACTGCCAGACGGTCACACTGGCAGACGTGCCAGACAAGGACTGGCCGCCAGGAAGTTGAAGGAAGCGCACACAATGTGGGAATGTCATTTTGCTTCAGACTGTCACAGATCTGTGTGTGCGAGTGTGTGTGTGTGTGTGAGACTGTGTGCTTGTGTGCGAGGACCTTTCGTTGTAGTTGCCCTCCTCCCTTTTTTTACCACATTTCGCAAACTGTCATTTCGCCCCACTCCCCCCTCCGGCATCTTTTCTCATTGTGCAAAGTGCTGCTCTGCCGTGTTACATTTGCAAAGGTAAAACCGAACATCGTCTCTGTCAATTGGAACTGATTGCGACGCGTCGTCCTGCGGTTGTTCATTAATGTTTTTTCCTATGTTTAGTTTGTCGAGGCATTTGTTAGCTAAGCTTCAGATTAACACACATAAATGTCAACTTGTATTGAACGGCGTAGAACGGCGCTTAAGGATACTTTCCTTGACTACATATACTACATTTTCATGTTTCAAAAAGTATTCGACAGTATAAATAGAACGTTATATATATATATGCGTTGATCATCAATCAATCAATCAGTCTGTCAGTCAGTAAGAATTACTAATTTTAAAGTAAATATCGTTCTTAAGAAAATGCCAAATGATTGAATAGAAGGTCCAGCAAAAAATGTCCCTTAATAGAACTTTTACCTAGAAATTCCCTTAAGCTTTCCATTTACTTAATTTATAAATACTTTTGTTTATGTTGTTGTTATTGTTCAATGTTTGCTTATTAAATTCGCATGAAATACAAAACCTACACACATACATACAAAGTAAATTCATAAATGCTTTTGAAATTCAATACGCTTTCTGTCTTTCTCTTTCTCTCTCTCACACACACACACACACTCAAACGCACACAAATCAAGCTGCTGCACTAGACACAGCGACGTTTAAATAGAATTCCAATGAAGCTATTAAATAAAAATCTCAACAGGGACCACAGCGCTCTTAACTTAAAATTAATTACAATTAAGCAAAGAAAGCAACAACAACAACAACAAGAAAAAGTACGAAGAGAACAAAAGAGTAAAAAAGAGGCCAAAAGCCGGGCAACTTACAACAGTCACGAGTTGAAAGACTAACACGCTAAGCGCTTCGCATTAAATCCAAAAGAGCGTCTCAGTCGCTGTCGCAGTCGCAGTCGCAGCACAAAATTTAACACTAACTGCGCTGCCGGCGGCAATGGCGGCTGCTGTTGCTGCTGCTAATCCACTTTTACTGTTCTTCCGCTCACTCCTACACCAACACACACACATTTACATGACACATGCACGCACACATGTATGTGCAAAGGTAGCGTCGGCGACGCTGCGATTTTTTTTTTTTTTTTTATTTTGCACGCTGCGCTTTTGTTGTTTGTGGTTTTTGTTGTTGTTGTTGTTGTTGTTGTTGTTGTAGTTGCTGCTCAGCTGCTGCGCTGCCGCTGCCTGGCGCTTTTCGCACTGATTGTTACACACTAAAATCGAATTAAACTTGTGCGCCGTGCAGTTGTTGTTCCCGTTGTAGTTGTTGTCGTTGTTCCGATTGTTGTTGCTTTTTTTTATGCCGCACTCTCCACACAACTTTCGCTCTAACTTTTACTTTGTTTGCAGCGCAGGACACGTATACAAAAAATAAAAGGACGCACAGCGTAAAAAACTTTTAAAAACGTGCAATTTTTTGTTGTTGTTCTGCTTCAGCTTCGTGCTTCTTCTTCTTCCGCTACTACTTTGCAGCTTCTTTTTTGGCCGCTGCAGCCGAGCGCGCAGCGAAGCGAACGCGCAAAAAGGATTTTCTAATAAGAAACGCGACAAAAGTTGGACGATGCGATCAACGGCGCGACGGGCGGAGCGGGATTTATCCCATTTTCATTTTGTTGAATTTATCGTAATTATTTTTTATTGTTTATCCTTTGCTGTTGGTTCCAGATCAAAGGGAAAAGGTGGCACAAAACTTTTTAAGGTCTGCAATTTTCTGCGGCTGATAAATCAGTTTGTTTTATGTGCTTTAAAAATGAAAATTCTTTTCAAATGTAATTATTCTCGTATTTTATCAGATTGGCGTGTTTGCGAATATTCCAATTAGATCAATCGAGCTGATAGGGAAATTAAAAGCGTTCATCGAATGCTCTTAAAGGGAAAATTTCTCTGCCTACACATTACATTATGCGAAGAGAATTGAAGGCAATTATTATTACAACTCTAATATTTACATATTTGTTGTTGTTTTTTTGGACAGACATAACCTTTTGATTTAAAACTACATTTTTCTTTTAGTCCCAGAACTATTTTTTTCACATTTAATACAATATTTTAAAAATGTATTTTTATAATAACTAAGTTTTTAATTATTCAGTTAAAATTAAAATTTTCTTTTAATTAAATGCGTTTTGCAAAACTTCCCAATAAATTCAGCCTAAAAATATCCTAAATGTGCATTAATTTCCTTTCTAATAGAATTTCCTTTTTAACTCGCTCTTAAAATGTTCTCTTTCGCAATCGGCAAAACTGATCTTCACTATTCTCCTATAAGAATTTCTAACTTTCCACCGGTTAAATGTGCAGGCATCCAATTGGAATATTCGCACAAGCTGATTTAGTCTATTTATATTTTTTAATTTTTATATAAATTTTTGTAATGAATTTATTTATTATGCACTGCCGCATCCTTAAAATGCCACACACACACACACACACACACTTCGCACAACAGCAACATACGCACGTGTGTGTGTGCCTCTCAGTTAATCGGAGCTTTCGTTTTACCGCTAGCACAAACCGTACGCACAGAAAATCACTTGAAAACTGTTCGGCCGGCGCGTCGGATGTGCCCGAACTGGTGGCCAGAACCACAGCCAATGATGTTGCGACAACATTGTTGCTGCAACGTGTCGCGTTGCAGCGAGCCGAAGACTGTAGTTGTTGTTGTTGTGGGTGGCAGCAATGTTGCTGCAACTGGTTTGAGTGAAAATGGGCTGCAGCTCATGCAGGCTTGTCGCGAACATGTTTGAACTGGTTTGCGGCAGTTTTGCAGTCACTGCGGTGAGTATACGCTGAGCAACATCTTGAAATGTTGCTAAACAGCCGCAAAGGAGGTCAAATAATATCTTAATGCGAACAATACTTGTTTTATAATCAAGTTATAATTGTTAACAGCCAAACAATAGTCAATAATGACTCAACAAGTTTTTTCTTTACGAGCGTGGGTGGGGCAAAAAATGTTTGCTCTGTTCTCTTCACGCCTGGCAAACAATTTGGGGAAAAGCGATTAAAGGCGTAGACAAATTGAGCAATTAGGCTGGAAAATTGTCTATGCCGTAGTAAATGTGCTAGATCAATATCTATAAATCGTAAACAAGAGTTAATTGTTCCCATTACAAAACAAAATTTTATGTTAACACATACATATGCATTTACATATTGCACATACAAACACATACATACATATGTATGTATATGTACATATGTGCAAATGCAATATATGTATATTCAGCCTGGTATTATCAAAAGCAAACAAAACACACTCAGCCGAACCCTTTGTCAATGGAAAAGCAATCTTTTCGAATCAAATACAGTGTACACATATTTCCACAAGTCAAATATTTTTTTATAAATTTTTTTATTTTCATTCTAATTGCGCGCGAGCCACAAGCACATTTTTCTTCGCATACGGTCTCACTGAGTGAATAGTTTATATCGATAGTGTGCGCGACAACAAAAAGATAGCTGCAAGAAGCCGAACATCGAGTGATTCTATCGATAGCACATTAGCTGGCCGTTCCGTCTCTAGCACAGCGACGTTGCCCGTTCTTTCCTGTCGATACGCCAGTGCAGGCGTGTAGTGTTTTTAAAGTTGGTCCAAGCAAATCAATAAACATCCAAAATGGTAGGTGCCAATAATATCAAATAATTGCAGCAAATGCTGGCAAATTAAACGCCGCAGTCAAGTGCATCGTAATTTTGTGTGTGTGTGTAGCAGCAACTGCATAAAATGATGCGCAAAAAACTGCAGACGTGACACAGTCTACCTGTGAATGTGTGTGTGTTTGCGTGTGTGTGAGTGAGGCAATGGTGAAATGCAAGACAAAGAAAATAGCTCAAGGGGCCGTCACAATGACGTATGCAGCTATTACAAAAAAAAAAAAAAATAGAACAGTCCTAAAATGTGGCCAGATGTTTGCCTAATGCAAGTGTGAGTGATTATATATAAATATAAGAGATGTTTTCTTAAGGTTTTGCCAGCGAAGTGGTTTTTGGTTCTATTCTAACCTCACAAAATATCACATCGCCTGAGCTCAATGTGTGCGTTTGCATTCGTATGTATGTGTATGGGCAGCCAACGCCATTTTTAATCGCAGCTCAGCTACTCTCACGGCTTAGAGTTGATTTTGATGCAGTTTATCCAAGTTTTCTGATGACTTTCTCTTTTTCATGCTGTTGTTTATAGGTCAACTTCACCGTCGACGAAATCCGTGGCCTGATGGACAAGAAGCGTAATATACGCAACATGTCCGTCATCGCTCACGTCGATCATGGCAAATCCACCTTGACCGATTCGCTTGTGTCCAAGGCTGGTATCATTGCCGGAGCCAAGGCTGGCGAGACGCGTTTCACCGATACGCGCAAGGATGAGCAGGAGCGTTGCATTACCATCAAGTCAACGTAAGACGTTTAATCACACACCAGCCACACCCTCAAAAGCTAATATTTCTCATTTTATATTCCTTCAGTGCCATCTCCATGTACTTTGAGGTCGAGGACAAGGATCTGGTCTTCATTACGCAACCCGATCAGCGTGAAAAGGAGTGCAAGGGTTTCTTGATAAATCTGATCGATTCACCCGGTCACGTTGATTTCTCCTCTGAGGTGACCGCCGCCCTCCGTGTCACCGACGGCGCCCTCGTTGTCGTGGATTGCGTTTCCGGTGTGTGCGTGCAAACGGAAACTGTGCTGCGTCAGGCTATTGCCGAGCGCATCAAGCCCATTCTGTTCATGAACAAGATGGATCGCGCTCTACTGGAGCTGCAATTGGACGCTGAGGAGCTCTACCAGACCTTCCAGCGTATTGTCGAGAACGTGAACGTCATCATTGCCACCTACAACGACGATGGCGGTCCAATGGGTGAGGTGCGTGTGGATCCCAGCAAGGGTTCCGTCGGTTTCGGTTCCGGCCTGCACGGCTGGGCCTTCACCCTCAAGCAGTTCTCCGAGATGTACTCCGAGAAGTTCAAGATTGATGTTGTCAAGCTAATGAACCGGTAAGAATCCTCCCCTCCCCTACATATCCACATCCCATTCGCTCGCTTTTAGCACAAACCGTGTGACGCTGAGCGTGCGACTTCTCTTGATCTGCCTCCCCCTCAAAGGGCGGCAGCTTCGCTAGAACCGCGCGTGCTGATGGCGCCACAAGTGCAACAATAATAAAAGCAGATTAAAATTGAAGACGCGGCTGAAACGCTGCACCGGAACCGCTTTCCTAATGTTCCAACGGTGCATTTGCTAAGGCAGCGACTCGACAAATTTACCTAATTTAGTTTTATAGATATATATTAATCTGATAACTGCTACTACTTTCATTCTATGTGTTTACCATGTTTACAATTCTCCAGCGTTGTTAGAAATAACTTTTGCTTAAGCGATTTAGTTAAAGATCCCGAGAGTATTACTGGGAATATTTACCCTATTAACGTTTTTTTTTATTTGGAATTTGAAAAGTGATTCTATTTATATTACCACGCATGGCAACACATTGTTGTCTTGCGTCATCTGTTAGGGGGCTGTGTTGATCTTTACCCAAGAAATAGTATCGCATAACAATGAAAGTCTAAAGACTATTTGAAAACTGATATTTTGCTAAAGAACAAAGAAACTGAGACTTATGTCAACAAGCAACAATTTAAATGAATTAGCGGGGAAAATTTATATTGGCAATAAATAACCAAAATTTAAAACAGATAAGAGACTATGATAACTTTTATTTTATGAGAGATTAGTTTCTTTAAAGGAGGGCAAAGCAAGAAATTAAAACTAGAACTAATTGAAAACAAATATAATTATATGCTAAATGTCTAAGTAAAATATATAATATCTAGAAAGAAAAAGTAACTTGACAAAATTTAAATACAGAAAAAAACTAAGTATTTAAAATTATATTAAAATGTCAACAATAGTTAAATAAGAAAATATTAAATATCTGATTGTTAGTTGCACTTACCTAAAATACTCAGATATTTAGAGAAATGCCAAATGATAATATCTGAAATATAAAAATTAAAGTATAATAATAAGTTAGTGTATCTGAAGCAGGTCTAAAATTCTAAACGTTCAAATTATTTAAAAAATTTTCAAACTCAATTTCTATTCTATTTGTTTTAGTCTGTGGGGTGAGAACTTCTTCAATGCCAAGACCAAGAAATGGCAGAAGCAAAAGGAGGTCGACAACAAGCGCTCCTTCTGCATGTACATTCTGGATCCCATCTACAAGGTGTTCGATGCCATCATGAACTACAAGAAGGAGGAGATCAACACGCTGCTGGAGAAGATCGGCGTGGCCCTGAAGCACGAGGATAAGGATAAGGATGGTAAGGCTTTGCTGAAGACCGTGATGCGCACCTGGCTGCCAGCCGGTGAGGCCCTGCTTCAGATGATCGCCATCCATTTGCCCTCGCCCGTGGTTGCCCAGAAGTACCGTATGGAAATGCTGTACGAGGGTCCTCATGATGATGAGGCTGCCGTAGCTGTCAAGAACTGCGATCCCGATGGTCCATTGATGATGTACATCTCCAAGATGGTACCGACTTCCGATAAGGGACGTTTCTATGCCTTCGGCCGTGTGTTCTCCGGCAAGGTGGCCACCGGCCAGAAGTGCCGTATCATGGGCCCCAACTACACACCCGGCAAGAAGGAGGATCTGTATGAGAAGGCCATTCAGCGTACCATCCTGATGATGGGTCGCTATGTGGAGGCTATTGAGGATGTGCCCTCGGGTAACATTTGCGGTCTGGTCGGTGTCGATCAGTTCCTGGTCAAGACCGGTACCATCACTACCTTCAAGGATGCCCACAACATGAAGGTAAATAGAATAACAGCTCAATTTCCAGAGATAACCTGACTAAAATCTTCAACATTTCCCAATTGCCAGGTGATGAAGTTCTCCGTGTCGCCTGTGGTGCGTGTCGCCGTGGAGCCCAAGAACCCTGCTGATTTGCCCAAACTGGTGGAGGGTCTGAAGCGTCTGGCCAAGTCCGATCCTATGGTGCAATGTATCATTGAGGAGTCCGGTGAGCACATCATTGCCGGTGCCGGTGAATTGCATTTGGAAATTTGCCTTAAGGATCTGGAGGAGGATCACGCTTGCATCCCCCTGAAGAAGTCCGATCCTGTGGTCTCCTATCGTGAAACCGTCTGTGAGGAGTCCAACCAGATGTGCTTGTCCAAGTCTCCCAACAAGCACAATCGTCTGCTCATGAAGGCTCTGCCCATGCCCGACGGTCTGCCCGAAGATATTGATAACGGTGATGTCAGCTCCAAGGATGATTTCAAGGTGCGCGCCCGTTATTTGGCCGAGAAATACGACTACGATGTGACTGAGGCCCGTAAGATCTGGTGCTTCGGCCCCGATGGTACCGGACCCAACTTTATCCTCGACTGCACCAAGTCCGTGCAGTACCTCAACGAAATCAAGGACTCCGTTGTCGCTGGCTTCCAGTGGGCCTCCAAGGAGGGCATCATGGCCGATGAGAATCTGCGTGGCGTTCGCTTCAACATCTATGACGTCACCCTGCACGCTGACGCCATCCATCGCGGCGGTGGCCAGATCATTCCCACCACCCGTCGTTGCCTGTACGCCGCTGCCATTACAGCCGGCCCTCGCCTGATGGAGCCCGTCTATCTGTGCGAGATTCAGTGCCCAGAGGTCGCCGTTGGCGGCATCTACGGTGTGCTGAACAGACGTCGTGGCCATGTCTTCGAGGAGAACCAGGTCGTGGGCACACCCATGTTCGTTGTTAAGGCTTATCTGCCTGTCAACGAGTCGTTCGGCTTCACCGCCGATCTGCGCTCCAACACCGGCGGCCAGGCCTTCCCACAGTGCGTGTTCGACCATTGGCAGGTGCTGCCCGGTGACCCGTGCGAGCCATCCAGCAAGCCCTACCAGATTGTCCAGGACACCCGTAAGCGCAAGGGTCTCAAGGAGGGTCTGCCCGATCTGTCTCAGTATTTGGACAAGTTGTAAGCGACTCCAACTTGGGGCTCAACGGGCTGCAGCTGGCTAATAACAAGCATGTGGTGGAACGATCAAAAATACAGCAACTACAACAACAACAACAACAACAACATCGCAAAGGTCGCTGTGGCCGCTGGCAGCGTTTTAAAAACACACACAACATTAAAGAAATTTTGATGATTATTAATTGTATAACAGTAAACAACAAAAATAAATCAACTAAATGATTATACTTAAGTTTATATAGAAAAAAAAAAAAACAAATACATAGAGAGCACTTAGAATGTGCTCGAAACATAAACAAAAATAGAAACAAAAGCGAGGGGGCATCTATTGCAGATACAAAGTGGAGAGATACAATCCATGAGCTGTTTCCAATCAGAAATATAGCCAAGAGCAATTAGCATGCTTGCTGTTAAGTGGACGCTGTTAGCGTTGAGCACGTTAAATTAACGGCGCTGTTAAACCAACAGAATTTTGAATGTTAAGCCTTAACGTCACAATGTTAGCTACAGCCTAGGTTTTCTGCGCTAAATTGTAGACAAAAAAGCAACAATCAGACATGTTAATATAAATCCAAACGTATTTAAAATGAAGGTTCAAACACATTTTAGGCATTTTATCAAAACGAGTTTATTCTAAAAACAAAACAACTTACCAGCTAACTTGCCGAGCCTAGCTAAATTGAGCAACACTATTCTGTTAAGTCCGTAACAGCTGTAGTTGCCGCATTGACAACTGCAACCGGGGGTTGCGTTTTGTCGTTCATTGTTTTTGTTGCAGCGTTCTTGTGTGTAAAACGTGCCGCGTGGCCAAGTGCAAAATCACAAAGCAAAGCACACAAAGCCAATCAATGTTAATGATTACAACAAATGAGCGACATGCGGCGTTTGGCAAACAAAAACAACAACGGCCGCAACTCGCTGTGGGGTGGCAGCGAGCGAGAGCGAGAGAGAGTATAAATGCAACCAAACCTCCCACACCATGCGCGCGCTCTCTTTTATATTGCACTCTCGTTCTCTGCTTTTGTATGGCTGCCCGAGTCTAGAAAGTAAATCTAGCTCTAACCCTCTACTAATTAGTTATGTGAAAATGAAAAGTTATAAAGTATGCACATATTAAGTTTCATTTACAGCTTAAATGTAATAGCAGCAGAACTATCTTAGCAGAGAGAGAAAAATCATGGGCACGTGAAGAGAGTCATTTGTGGCAGATCGTTGGATCGTGCACCCACACAAGGCAATGCACAGCCTATTAAAGTCTGCTCTTTACCTGCTCTCTTTGCGTGGAGCTGTAGAGGGATAAACAACAGCAACAACTACAAACACAAGCGAATAACATCCACCAGATACAGTAACAGTATAGTGTCCAATTGGCTTCTCTCTCCGGCTCAGTCGTGTTTCGGTGTACGAGGCGAACGGACGTGTATGTGCAGTTGCTTACGCGTCGTTTGCGTTGCAATATTTTTGTAAATTTTAATAGGTATGTGTGAGTGCGGTCTGCGGTCTGTGCTGTGTTTGAAATTCAAATTCGAAATTGATCGAATTAAATATTGCAAAAATAGTCAACAATTTGCTGAATTCGTTTGCCAAACGAGCGGAACCAACAACAAAAGCCCACGTCTGCACATGTATAGGTGTTTGTGTCTGTGTCCATTTGTGTGAGTGTGTGTGTGTGTGTGTGCCTGTATGTAATAAGCAAATTGCAAAATGCGAATAGAATTCTCTTGTTCTCGGAAGTTGCCGTCTGTTTTTGTCATCGTCTCAAAAGCCGCTGTCGTCGCCGACGTCGCTGCCGCCGCCGCCGCTAGGTCTGTCATTACAAACAGCAGCATTAGGCTTGTTGTCTATCTCGCTCTGGCGCACACGGGCTCATCATATTTGCTATATTTAGCAACATTTCCAATTGGAAGATTTTTGATTTGACCTTTTGGCAGTAAAAGCTTTTAACTGTAATTATTATGCGATACCAGCGAAAAAAACAAACCAAATGCTGAAGCCAACTGTGTGAGTGTGTGTGTGTGTATGTGTGGGCTGGAGTGTGTGTGCGTCTGCATATGAAAAAATCGATGCCAGACTCCCTGCGACGACGTCGACGCCAGGCAACTTCATTCAGTAAAGCAAAAGGCAAGAGGCAAAGGCAGCGACGCCAACGTCGCCGCAGTATATTTTACAGTTAGACAAAGTTGGAGCTTTGGGCTGTCTGTTGGTGTGTGCATGTGTGTGTGTGTGTGTGTGTGGGTGGCTGCAGCTGAAGTTTGAAATTCGAATTGAAACTGGCTTAATGGACAGTTACCGATAAGAGCGGAAATGAAATTTTGCCGTATTAGAAACTTAAAAATGGCAAACTTTTCGGTTTTTTTTTATTTTAGTTTGTTGCTGCATCCGTTGAAATGCGTTTTTGGGGCAGCCAACGCAAAAGTTTTTATTTTTGCACAAAGACAAAAGCAACGTGATTGCGTGTGCGTGTGCGTGTGGATGTGTGTGTGTGTGTGTGTGCATGAGTTGTTTATGTATAGCGGAATATAAAATATATTTTATATGTATGTATTGCTGTGGGCGGAAGGCGGCCAGGCTAATCTGTCGCTCCGTGTGCGTGTGCTTGCGTGTGTGTCTGTGTGTGTGTGTGTGTGTGTGTGTGTGTGTGTGTGTGTGTGTGCGAGTGTGAGTGCGCCTGAGCCCCACACATATAAAACTCCTCTCAACAAAGTGTATAGAAAATATGAATGAAGATAGGAAACGCAAGCAAAGGAGTTAAGAGTAAATTGTACCAGTAGGGAAGGGGTTGGCGGGGGGGAGTGGAAGTTGGAAAGGAGGTTCGTCGGAGCAAGCAGCGAAAATAGTTCTCCCTCACTAGCGCAGAACAGTTTCCCATTTTCACACCTCCGGACTCCAATGGGGAAAAGACTCTACGTGAAAAATCAATGCACAAATTTGTTTGGAAGAACCAACAATTTTAATTGGCTTTTCAGAAAGTGTTTTCAAAGTTTTTGCATGTGAGAAATGTATGAAAAGTATTTTTAAAAAGTTTTCAAAACAAACATTTTGCAAAATTTCGTTTTCTACTACAGTGAAAATTCCTAAAAGCGAACATCTACGATTACAGGTTCTTTGTTGCGCTAAGGTAGATGAAATGCCAAAAACAAGTGGAAAATAAATACTTTATTATGTCTAAATAGTTTTTTTTAAGACCAGAGTTTTTACTTAAACACGCTTGAATTGATAAACGTTTCAAAAAAATAAAAAAATATCGCATTCATTCCTTATTTTTCAACTTAGTTCTTCGTATGTTAATGGTAAATCAAAATTGAAATTCAAAATATTATTAATTTGTTTTTTTGTTGCTTAATTTTAAGCCTAAATCTTGTTTAGAGAACAATAACAAAATTGTAATACAAAATTCCGTTTATTTGTTCTAATTCTTAACTTTAAAATCCTTTGAAAAAATTACCAATTTCAAGATTGTGTTTTATTAGTCTTTAATGAAAGTATTTATTTATCGATTTTTAATGCACACGAAATATTTATAATTTTTATTTAACTAGAATAAAAAGTTATATCAAGCACATTCGTATTTAAGTATAAGTTTTCATTTGGGTATATTTTCAATTTGGAAATTCTACCGCAAAAAAAATGAATAAATAAATACCCTAAAAGCGATGTTTATACGATGAAATCGCGACTAATAGGCGAACACCCCTCTTGAGCGGACACCGGGTCTCAAACTATAATGAATCAAACTATATACAATCGCCTCTATGTCCCGTCGGTCTCTGTCCACCCAAAAGAGTTTTTACTGTATTCAGTTGTATTAACCCAAATGCAAATACTAATATTGTAGTTTCTTCAAGTTTCATGGCTAAGAAAAGCGTAGATTTATATTAAGGTAAAAATGGGGTCTTGATAAATGTGCTAATCACCATCGCGCTAGATTTTGGTAAATGCCGAGCTTATCTTTGGGAGCAAATTGTCGTGTCAATTCTCAACTCTCCATTGTTTCTAAGCAAATTAGCCAAAAGGGTCATAAACAAAATATATTTCAATTGAGATTTTGAAAAATTGACATTTCTAATATTTAGTTTTTGGTAAAAGTGATTTTAATGTATGTATATTTTTCTGTGAATTAGCGGACATTAAACTTGGCACAAAGCAACTGTAAACTGAGTTGTCCGCTTCACAGAGCTTTCACTGTACCTGCAAGTCTCACAAATATATACATTAATTGGAATAACTTTTTTATGCCTTCTATATGGCTGTCGAGCCTTGTAAGCACATTCAATTATCCTATTGCACAATTGCCCATTTAATCGAGCGTAAAAACTAATATCCGTTCGTTCTCAACCCGAATCGTAAATGCTAAGCACGCCCGATTGCAATGTTACGCAAATCAAATCAATGTTAAATATTTATTGAATAGCAAAGCACACACACACGCACACACACACACACACACACACGCACACAAAGAGAGACTTAAGCGGCTTACAACTGGAGCCAGAGAAATTACAAGTTTGATTATTTAAGCAAAAATCTCATGTTTCCCACCCGCTTTTTCCACCCCCCCCACCCACCCCCACCGCCCACCTCGCAGCAGCATTTGGATGACGAATTTAATGACCTGAAAAAAACGCCAATCACTTTCACACATTGCATAGATGAAAATTGAAACAGCCGACAACAAAGACGAGCAGCGGCAGCGACGTCGACAGCAACAGCAACAGCGACAGCGACTGCGACTGAGGCAGCAACAGCAGCAGCAGCAGCAACTGTGGGCGCATTGATTACATTTTCATAATCAACGAAACAGAAGAAAAGCAACAAAAAAAAAGGGAAAAGGGAAAAAGTAACAAAAAATAAACAACATACGTTAAAAATAAAGTTGCAGTTGGTTTCAATGAAAATCGCATAATGGAGACAACACCTGAATCGTGTGGCGCACGCGATTCTGTGGAGGCGCTCGAACTGGAGGCGGATACAGAGACAGAGGCGGAGACAGAGACGGCAACGGAGGCAGAGGCAGCGGCAGCGACAGCGACTGCAGCTAACAACATGTCAGCCAATGTTCGGTCCGAGTTAGAGCCCGCAGCTCTGGATGCGCTGGATGCGGACAACGACCAACAAAAGCAAAAGTATGTCGCAAGCTCTAAATGAAATTAAATTCAAATTGTGACCGAGAGAGTGCGAGAGAGAGAGAGGGAAAGGGGAAGGGGAAGATTGTGCCAGCAGGCACCGTTACAGTTAACCCCTCAACGTAGCCTAATTACATTTTCATTTCGATTTTCGCAGCGAGCCACTGCAGCCGCAGTCCTTGGAGCCCATCTCCCTGGATGACATACCCGAGCCCATCAAAGTGCTCGACGATATCATATCGGAGTTCGAGGAGGCAGCCACCAAGCCGGCGGCCCTGCACTGCAACAGCGGCGAGAACCAATCCGAGGACGATGGCTACATGAGTCTCAGTCGCAAAAAGTGAGTTATATTTACAGATCGACTTTAGATACCAAATCTTTTACGGTCAAGAGCCGACTCCATGCAATGCCCTTTACCCTTTAACCAGCAAAAATGGAAATTAAAATACTCGATGTCATAATTTCCCTAAGTTCTTTTTAACAAAGGGAAATTAAATTGTAATTTTAACAAAGGGAATATAAACCTGTCTGAAATAAACAAGAGATATCACAATATTCTTATGATATAATCTTCTAATGAAATTTACAAAAAAATATAAGAAACTATTTCTCTGAACCGATTTGTAACTTGATTTGTTAGGGCTAAAATGGTTTCATAATAAATTGATTAAAATTTGAAAAACCAAGGCTTTTACCCAAATTTGGGTTCAATGGAGGTGAATAATGAACACATCCAATCTAAAGACGAGTCATTGTGGCTTTTAAGCCATGTTTTCTAAGCCTCAAATATTTCCCAAATTTAAGCCAAGAATATTATCCTAGCTCCTCCTTTAAAAAACAATTAAGCTTACGAGGAACTAAAAGCGCATCCTTTAACTTTGCATAATATGACTCTAAATTCGAGTATATACATATATACATTTAAAATATAGTTGAAAACTAGTTTTAATTTTAATTGAGAGAACGTTTAACCCATTAAAAAATAAATAGCCTCCGCCACTTTCAAGCACCTCTTAATAAACTCAGCAAATTGCAAAATAAATGTGAATGGTATTTTCATGTATGCAGCATGTCCAAAAAGGACTCGGAGGATGTGCCACAAACGCCGAGCACGGACACCGTGCCCGAAGGCAGTTTCAATGAGGTTGACGGCACGGCTGAGAATCTAACCAAATTATCGGAGGCGGAGCACAGCCAGGAAGCGACGACGCCACTCATACAGACAACGCTGGTGAGTCGAGACTAACACACACACACACACACACACACACACGCCTGAACACCTGAATATTGATATGGAGAGTATATAGCCTGTGATAAATCAATTAATGTGTATTTACCTCAGCCCAAGGCACGCAGCGCCAACTCAACGCCAGCCATCAACTCGAACTACTCGAGTCTGCCCTGCTGCGGTGCACGTGCCTCCAATTTGGGCGCCACCTCCACGTGCAACTCCTCCAGCGGCCTGGCCGCCGCCGCCGCCCGCACCGGCAGCTGCAACGGGGAGCGCAATGCTCTGGGCATTGACATTAGCGCCGTGCACAATGCCGTGCTGCGTGGGAATCTGGCCAAGCTGCCGGAGCCCATGCTGAACGAGCATCCGGTGACCATCTATCCGGGCCCATCGGCCAAGGCAAGCGGCGAGGGTGCGCGCGGCAAGCGTCTGCTAAGCTCGGTGGAGAAGCACAAGGCCGTCTGCCACATGCTGAACCCACATTCCATGAGCTCGAGCAGCTCGTCGGGCTCCCAGCATACGTCCAGCGGCGAGGCCTCGCCGGCGGCATCCAATATGAATGTGGCCACGTCGAAGCAGCAGCAACAACTCGATGAGGACTACTCCGAGGACTCGCTGGAGGAGTCCACCATCTCCACGGATCTGACGCCGGTCAAGCAGAACGGCGTCGCCTGGGAGATACACTTCAAGAGCAATAAAAAGAAGGCAAGTGCAAGCACAAAGAAGGCAGCCTCTGGAGCGGCCAAAAAGGTGGGTGCACTGCCTCCAGAAATCCAAACAAACAGTTGCTCAATGTCTGCTTACCTCCCACCTCTCCAGCAGCAGCAGCAGCAACGGGACAACAATCTGGCCGACTTCAACAACAGCTTCGTCTACAACGAGCAGAGCATGCTGGGCAAGGGCACCTTTGTCATACGCCGTTCCACGGCCAAGAAGCCGCCACGTGCCATCGACATATTCAGCATACCAAAGCCGCCGCGCACCTCCCTGGGCGCCGGCGCCATTAGCAACGAGTTCTACACGAGCGACAGCGAGCCCAGCGAATCGGCGCCCTTGCCGCCGCCCCCGGCGCCCGCCGAGATGAGCTTCATCTACAAGGAGTGCGAGACGGCAGCGGCGCAGACCCGACGTGCTCTAGAAATGGCTGCAGCCCAACGGGCAGCCCTCTCCCTGGACATAGCCGAGGCCACGGAGCACCTCGCCATAAGCAACAAGCCACTCAAAAGCAAGACGGCCATGCTGACCGAGAAGCGCCTCAGCGCCGAGTCCATGCCGGACAACACCTCCAGCAGCGAAGAGTTCGACGAGGCACGCCTCAACGGCAATGGCTACGATTTGTTCAGCTACAACGGCAATGGTGAGTGCACCCAGAAAACAAAAAGGACACGTACGCCGAAGATTCAATACCCTTGGCTTATGGTCTTGTGGACATGTGGGGAGAATTGTAAAGCTCGTAATTGCAAAGTTCGGTGAAGGTATCTTGAAAATCAAACAAGGTTTTCTCTCAAGAACCTAACTTTCGACCGATTCTATTGGAAGATCTATACAAATTTGGTCATATCTAAGGAGCATAGTTTACATAATATATGCTGAGTAAGGTCAAGATATCTTGATAAACAATAAAGTTTTTAATGGAAGAACTTAATAACTTCAATATTTTAAAATATCCCATAGATCTCATTTGGATTTTATATGAGGAGCAAAGTTTGGTCAAGATAATTAAGTTTTTCATACAAGAACCTAATTTTCGATTATTCATATAGTAGCTATATGATATAGGGGTCCGATCTATCCTCGAAGCATAGAGATATGTTCTATGCTCGATAAAACCACAGAGATTTCTTGCAAGCCAGACTAATACATTTACTTTCTTTACAGAGCGTGTCTCGACTGCCACGACGCCCCACACTGACCTGGCGCCCACCCTGGAGGAGGATGAGGAGTCGGACTTTAGCTATGGCTGCGCTCCGCTCAAGCAGATCGAGCACAACATCAGCGCGCTGCTGCGCGGAGACTTGCCGCTGCCGGTCCAGCTGGCTGCAATGAATGGCTGCAGTCCGGCTGCATCGGGCTCTGCTGCCGCCGCTGCTGCTGCTGCTGCCGCTGCGGAGCTGCATGCGAAGCGCGTGCTGGAGTTCCGTCCGGGCGTGCACAAGTCGGAGAGCGCCAAGGAGATGCTGCTCTCGCAGAATATTGGCTTCGGTCCGTTGCCGCCGTCGCCGCCCAGCTCCAATCCGGACATGTTTGACTATGATGCGCCGCTGCCGCCGTCGCCCGTGGAGCCGCGCAAGCCGCTGGAGCTGCCGGCAGCCGCAGCGGCTGCTGCCGTTGGAAATGCCAATCGTGGCACCACTGTCGTCGAGGTGCATGCCACCGCCTCGGGCGCCGCGGTGCACAGCAATAGCCACACGCGACGCAGTCGTGACAATGTGGCTGCAGTGCGTCATTTCAACGATGAGCTGCCACCGCCGCCGGCTCCCGCTCACCAGTCGAACAGCTATGCGGATGGTCTGCCAGGTCTGTCGGGTCCGCCGCTGGCGCCTTCGGTGCCACCACATCGTGCTGGTCACTCGCTGAACACCATGAAATCCTGGAGCATCGATTCGCAGTATCGCAAGAGATCGCCCAAGCTGTTTGGCTACAGCAGCGGCAGCGGCATCACGACGCCCACTGGCCTGGGTGCCATGCCGCCGCTACCGCAGCCGCCCATGGGCACGATGGGGTCCTCCTGCGATGGCGGCTCCGTTGCCGGCACGGGCTCCTATCAGCGCCGATATATCAACTATGGCACCAAGCGCAGCCTGAAGCAATCGCCGCGCGAGGAGCATCGCCTGCAAACCTCATGTAGTCTTCCCGAAACGCCCATATTCGCCAGAGGGTGAGCTCCCGCCTCCATTCAATTTTCTGCTGCATCCATAACTCAATCTTCCTATTTCCATAGCTGTGACATACCACGTACGCCATATCGACGCCAAAATGATCCCATACCCGTTAGCGGATCCCGCACAGCGCCACGTTCCAGCACATCGAACAGCATTAACATGGGCAACTCCATCTTGGGCATAGGCGGTAAGTGCTGCAGAGGATTCGATTAAGTGAGACTCTAATCCAACTCGCTTTCCAGCTGGCAGCTATGGTACCGCTCAAATCTGTCGCCAGCGTTCCATCAATCACGCTTTAGCCTCGAATGAAATGCTGCGCATGACTGGCGCTCCCGCCCGCGGCTGGTATCCCAAGCAGCGCAGCATGCGGCCCGCCTCCACGGAGAACATTGATCGTTTGGCCTCGGTGCGCGTGTGGGACAATCCGGCGGGCATGTCCGGCACGGGTCAATCCCGCAAGCCGCTCACCCTGCCGCCCAATCTGACGCCCTCCTTTTTGAATAAGTCGCCGCGCGAGGCGCTGCGTCGCGTCACCAGCTTGCTAATCACCAAGAAGAGTAAGTGAGAGCCTGAGTTTTATAACTTCCTTACTCATTGGGTTTCCCCTTTGATCTTCTAGAGCACAACAAGGAGCGCAAGCACAAGGCCTACAGCGATCAGCCCATGGATGATAGCAATAGCAAGCATGCATATGAATTTGAAACAGGTAATTAGCCAAATTTAATTTTTAGCCCAGTTTTCCAACTATTTAACACCCATTCGAAGCCAATCGAATCAAATGCAAGTACTTCATTTTCATCTCATAGAAGGGAATTGTCCTGAATATCTTCTCAGGTCAAAAAAGAAAATGTATGTGAAAAATAAAGATTATTCCTATTTAAATAGAGTTAAAAACTAATCGGAAAAAATACAGCAGTATTTCACTCATTTTTCACACAGAAGAGTGGATTTTAGAAAATGTTGCTACAGATATTTTTAATGGAAAAAATTAAATACAACGGACTGCACTTATTTTCCACGATAAGGGCGGAGCTGTCTTAAATTATACATCAGACTCAATAAAAATGTGTAAAAGTACCCAACTTTGCCCGTTAAAATTAGGTTATTTCTTAAATTCTATCCCAGTTTTCCATTCTTATTCCGTTCATTGATGTTGGGTTTCGAACGGACGTTAAATTTTACTAAAGCTCAAAGAACTTTTCTTAAAAAAGGGCAAAATGTATTTCTTCAAAAGAAAGCTTTACATAAATAAAGCAGCTTGCAATCGGTCGTTTCCTCGGACAGCACACTGAATAAATAGAATATTGAGTATTAGATAAACAACATCTCCTTCTCTCTTCCCCTGAAGTAGGTTCCGCGAAGCGTAAGGAGACGAACAGTCGCAGCAAGGACACTGCCGCCGCCGCTGTCGTCGGTGCCACGCCCAAGGCCAAGAAGAAGGGTCTCTTCAAGACGCTGTGGAAACGCACGAAAACCACCTCGCTGGATCAATAGAGCAGCCAAGAAAGGAACAGAAATAACCAAGAGTCAACTTGTTTCGGACGAAGCCAAAACACTGCCCCCCACTCCAAAAAAAAATACTATGGATATATATATATGTTTTTAAAGAACGTTGATAATAACCGCACCTACGTATACACTATGTAAAATGTAACACTTAGGTATATGAAGAGGGCGTTGTTAAGCGCTGGGTATACACTCTCCCCTGCCCACGAGCCCAGAGTCACCTGCTCATCCATCAACACACACACACACTCACACACACACGCACACACGTTTGACTTATTCTCACGTTCTCGTTCGCTCACCTTGAAAATGTCACACAATATGCAAGCAATTTATATACACACACACACACACACCTATATATGAATCTATCGTACATATATGTACAACTATATCGGTCATATAAAAATGCGAAAAACTGAATAATTCAAATATGCACAAAGCCGTGAATCGTAAAGACTGAAAACAAAAGAAAAATTTAAATGAAATGATACAAGAAAAAAAAACAATTTTTGAAC
Organism: Drosophila ezoana; assembly: GCA_035045725.1. Lineage (NCBI taxonomy): Eukaryota > Metazoa > Arthropoda > Insecta > Diptera > Drosophilidae > Drosophila > Drosophila ezoana. Next base: position 7,735,007 of record JAWNOU010000005.1, read on the forward strand.
TTCAAAATGCCACAAACCAGACCAGCAGTTGAACCAGTATTATCTATAAACATTTAAATGGGATCATGAGTAGCCCGATCTTTGAACTTGCAACAATTCCATGGCCGTAAGACACACAATAAAAAGCACGCAACGATGAGCAACAAATAAAAAATTTTAAGAAAAAAATGAAAAATAAAACATTATTATACAAGCACTGAATTTATATATAGTATATAAACTCTATATACATAGTTTGGAGTATAGCTGAACCGTTTAGGGTTCCAGGCAGCATTACTTACTTTATATTATGATGTTTGATATACATGAAGCGACTTTTTTTTAGCCTTCAGGTGGATTTTGGCGCCGATTGCAAAATATTTGCCTAAGAACTTTCAAAAGATCTTAACAAATTTTTGGCTTACTTGGCCAGCCAGCCTTGGAGTAGATTTTCTGGCAAAAACTTGAGAGAAATATCTAACAATAAATTTGAATTTGAAATTTTGAGAGACTAGTATAGCCGAAAAGCCCTCCAAATTCCAAAGAATGTTTAATAATACAATTTCCATAATTTTGCATAGAATTCCAAAAAATGAGAAACGAAAAGAAAAAGAAATCTTAGAAAGTAAAAAAGAACCCCTACAAATATGCTCAATAGAATTTTACCAGGCAGCATTTTGCTTTTTGTAATTCGAAAGATGAAATTCTGAGAAAATGGAAGATACGATTAACTGCAATAAGTAAAGAAACAAAACTGTAAACGTTTACTAGTCATTAAATATAAACAATAAAGAAAGGGGATAAATGATATATATGACAGATTATGTATTTTTTATTAACACACACTGATAAGCCAAGTGGCCAAATATAAATAAAGCTAACAACGTTAAGTGTAATTGGCTGCTTTTTATGAAACAGGCGCCCCCTCCCCCTCACAGAGACAGAGCCAGTTGAAAAGTATTATTAACGAATTATTATATTATGCTATAGCAAGTTGGTATTTATTTATAATTAAATATATTGTATGTACAATTATTTGTATTAATATTATTGAATATATTTTTTAGAAAAGTAGTGTGAAAATTGAAAAAGAAACTAACAGAAAGAAAAAAACAAAATAAAAGTACTTAAAAACAATAAAGTGAAGCTGGCAAATGTGGCACTTGGGAAATTTTTACGAAGAAACAAAGTTGAATAAAATCTTATTAAAACGAAATTTAATATCAGGCCCCAAGTTTCCCTATAGACTTTTAGACACATCCTACATATGAGCAAACTTTCTAAAGCACTAACTAAACCAAGCCCCAAAAAAAAAAACTATATGTACAATCTACATTCTCGAACATTCAGCTACACACAGATTAACTGCTTGAAAGAACCACATACGAAAATACAGAAAACAAACAAATAATAATGACAAATTACAATAACAATCTACATACACTCAAACACACACACACACATATGTATGAAAGAGCTATGGAAAAAGTTTAGCACAGACAGAACAAAGCAAATAATATAATTTTTTAGCAAGAACAAATGAATTTTTAATATATATATATATCTATATATATATATATATGGATATAATTAAAATTTAACTTCTAATGAAATGAAATAAAACTAGCATTGAAAATTTTGAGAAATATGAAATAACAACGTGTTTTCATTCAGAGCGTGAAGATGATATGACATTTAAATTAAACAAGTAAGCAAATGTTGTTTAAAGAATGAAAGAATTAAATATTTAAATAATAACATACCATAAAGAGTGGATACTATTTGAAATAGTTTATGTTCTTAGTTTCTAATGTAACGCATCAATTTAAAATCGTGAATACAATTTTATATAATTTTTCTTTTGTTTTTTTTTTATTACACATTCGCTTGCAATTTGGTTTTTGTGCGTGTGTTCTGTGTGTGTGTGCGGGTGTGTGTGTGGGTGTGTGTGAGGGTGTGCGAACCAGATAAATATACAATTTATTAAAAAAATGATACTATTGCCGCATTAAAAAATAAAACACACGCGCCAAAAGAAACTCGTTACAAAACTAAATAAACTAACTAAAAGTATCAGTAATGCGCACATCTTATATACGCCTTTTGTTTTAGGATTAGTTAGGATCAAAAAAGAAAAAACACACAAAAACAAACAAATATCGATTGCATTACCTTAAGGACTTCAATTCATCAATTGCTTTTGACATACTATCAAGTAAGGTTTCAGTTATTGTTTATCAGAAGAGATATCATAGTTGTGGTTGTTGTTGTAATGCGTGTCATGAATTTTTAAAAGATTTAACAAAATATGCCTTGGTACAATGTATTACAAGGTATTACAATTATTAATATGTATGTGGGTTTTTGCATTGTGAATTCAATTAGTGAAGGTTCTTTTGTTTTTTTTGCTTTGCTTTTTGCTTTTTTCTTTTTGTAATAATCTCTAGTAGCTGTCCGAGCCGAGTTCGCAGTCTAAGCCATATAGCTATACTCGTCACCAGAGTTGGCCGTACGCTCAATATATTGTTTGTCAATTAACGATTCTACGCACTTTTTGATCATTGCGATATTGGGCGTAAAGCTAACTTTCGATAAGGATAGTACCTGTTGATATGAGGTATACAGTATGTAAGTTTATATATAGAGCTGATTATCACATTTTTTGACCTACCTCTTGTATCAGCGCATTGTGCTTTAACACCTTGCGCGCCTTCATAATTCGCACGATAGCAGCCTGCAGAAACAGTTTTCGATCCTCATCCACCGAGTTGATCGTGTGCTCCACCTGAAAAACATATACATTATTTATTAGAAATGTGTTCAATATATATATATTATTTTTGTACCCACCTCTTGTGGCGTTTCTTTTTGTAACGCCGAGCTTATCTTAAATTTCGTACGCTTATTTGTATAATCGAAATTCAATTCGATGCGCGTATCACCCGAGAGATTCTCTGAGCTGGCATTCAGCAGTTTGGACTCAATCATCGGCTGCATATGCTTCTGATACGTTTCATCATTTAATTGCAGCGTGTTCTGTATCTCACGACAGCTGAGTGTGTCGCAGGTCTCGAAGAGCAAGATTATCGCCATTTGGTATGTCTGCATGGTCACGATGTAGGATTTCTTTAGGTGACTCAGCTTCAATTCGCCATGGCACATGTGATGCAGCCAGGTTAGCTTACGGCCGCTAAATAAATTGTGATAATAGTCCTCAAACTGTGTTAGGAAATAATAGGATAATTTAAATACAATTTCCGCTAATCGATTAAATTGGATTTAAAAACGCACCATTTTGATGGACTTTTCGAATTCCTGGGGCACTGCAAATGGAATAACCTGTGTGGAGCCCAAGGGCCAAGCGCCCGCCTGCAGCACTTTAATCGACAGGTTAATGCCTGTAAAATAAAATATAAAGATTATTAATATATATAAAACGCAACTGTTTGTACTTTCTGAAAATGAATGGACCCACAATCTGTTTAAAATTCAATTAAATTCTGTAAAAATATTCACACCTACGGCTTAAAGGTTTTATAACTAAAATTTACATTTTAAAAGGGTCTAGAGCTCAGTGTAAGAAATGTTATACCAGCTAACTTATTTAAACTTAAGCATTTCAAACCGGATGTCGATTTTTAATCGACTTAACCTATTTTAAAAAATCTAGATTTCCATGTTCGGTATAGTATTGAATCAGTTCACCGTTGTGGAAATAGGGAAATGATAAAATTCAAAGAAAATCCCTATATATATTTAAAACTCTGATAGATTAGTAGGAATGGAAAATGGTTGAAAGAAACTGTTTGTATTTTAATACTTCAGTATGCGACAATCTTGCAATTTAGTTGAAAGAAAGAAAAACCCTTTTTCGTGCAAGATGTGCAATACGAGCTTACTTTGTCTTCAAGTTATGGCAAAAAATACATACCCAAATCAATGTCGTTGTCCTTTAAATGATTATTGAACTTATTGTTCAAATCTGTGGAGACTGAAATATCTGTGAACATACGGTGCAGTTTGTTGGTGAACTCATAGCCACAGGCTTGCTGTAATATATAAATATATAAATTTAATATCATTGAATATAATTGAAGCTATTTGAATGCACACCTTTAGACGATTGATCATACCCTCCTCGGCATCCATGCTCTGGCTTTGTTCGTGTATAAGACGCTTGGCTAACAATCTACTGTAGAACTTTTGATACACATCCTTGTCCTCAATGTATTTGAATATGGTTATGTTATTCGTGAGTTTCTGATCGATTTCCGCTTCGCAGGTTTTCGATTTTTTTAACAGAGTATCACAGTATTTGGCCACGTATTCAGCGCTGCGACACGGCTGCCGTTCGCTGGGACGTCGATTGATGACGCTGGCGCAGGCCTTGTCCAGCGCGCTGAGGAACAGCGAATCGTTTTCGAAGACATCGGCAATTAGCTCTTGATACTTGTGATGCACCTTTAGCATATTCTCGACAAAAGCAATGTGTATATTCTCGCCCTTAAGCGCATAGACTGTTTCGAGGCCCTCGTTTTTAATGTGCTCGAGAAAGGTCTGTATTAGTTCTGCCTTTAGATTATCGGGTATGGGCTTTAGCACGATGTACATATTGCGCAAATCCTGCCGCCGCTCATCCGATACCATATCGCGGCACTCTGAATATATGAAGCCCAAACGATCGTTGATAAACTTCTCCTCGCATTGCTTGCGCAGCTTTGGCAATGAGCTCACATGGAGAAACTTTTGCGCTCGCTTGCTCTCATACTCCAGAATCTTTATAACCTCCTGCATGTACTGGGACACGCTGCAGCGTTGCAGCAGCTTGTTGGCCTCGTTTGTATAGTATGTGCCGCTTGCCTCTAGCATGGGCCCCTCAAAGAGCTCCTGGTATAGCTTTAACGACCCTGTCTTCTTATAATCCTGCACCTCCACAAAGCTGTGTATAACGCCATTGATAACCTGGACGCGATGCGAATCTAGGGTGCCATTGCTCGCCCGATCTGCAGCTATGCCCTCCAATATGTGACGCACCAGGTCCTGGGCCAAATACTCCACCATGTACAAACGCCAAATGTCCAAGCCCAGCTCTCCGATTTCCATTTGTTCGGCGGCATCGCTAGACAGATTGCCATAAAATGATTCCGTATCGGTGATTTTTTGTTTCTTGATGTGCTGCTGGTTTAAGTAGCTGCAAAGGCAAAGCGATTTGTATACTTAAGAGAGGATTAGTCGGTGCAACCAGCCACTTACATGTATAGTTGGTGAAGATACTTTATGCCCTGGCTATACTCCATCCAGGTGGTATAATAGCGTTGCAACAAATCTGGTCTGCTGTTCGTGTTATTCGCATTGGCTGTATCATGATTGGCCAGAACTTTATTGGCCAGCATCTCCTTGACGTGAGATTCAAGGAATTGCTTTGTCTCGCTATATAGCCGATCGGCCATTGGTTCCGGCTGGGCCACGCACAGCGTATAAACATCGCTGTGTGCAAGTATAGAAGTGTGTGTGTGTGTGTTAGATGAGTTTTAATATTGAAAACATGTGAATGAATATGTAAAGGAAAATTTTGGTTTTTGGCAAATCATGCTGCGAGCACAGTGGAACACCATCAATTTGTACATTGAAATAATTACAATTTCTGAACAATAAAGATTATATATAATTTAATTATCAGGTTAGGTTATTTTTAGCGTTTAACGTTTTGAATACGACATCAATATAATATAATAATTGAAATTTTTTATTGTTTTTGGGCTAACCGAACGTCACGCTTTATTCTCGATTTTAGACTTGTAGAAGTTTTAGCCACACGGTCCCACTGTGCTATGTCCCACACGAATGACACTTTGATTTTCTTATTTTTTTTAGGTCAATATAATGGTTTTTTATGGCTCCCTCTGCCAAACATAATTAGCCTTTCATTCTACAAGTTTGTCCAGGCTGTTCCACTGTGCAATATAAATATGAACATGACCAACACTCACCTAAAGCTCGTGTTCCAGACGGCGCGTTCAACTTTGCTCAATGTTATCACCGATTCGGCAATGCAACGCAAGCGCGGCCAGACATCAACAAATTCCACTATTTTTGGCTTGAGCGACATCTCTGCTGGTGTGTGGGTGTGGGAGGATGTGGATTGTTTGCTTAACTGGGTAAGTTTGGAGAGCGATTAGAAAATAACATTGAAAAACACGTCGCAACAAATCGCAAACAAAAGCAGCAACGATTAAGTGTAGGTAACAACTTGCATTTGCTTTAAACGCGCATTTTGTTATAAATAAAGTAAAAATTGCGTCGCCCCTCGTACGTTGCTGCCAGGCATAATCAGCAGGGCCCAGGCCAAAAAAAATATGTGAGCAACAACGACAACGACGACGACGACGGCCTCGGCCTCGGACAGCAGTAAATGCAGTTGGCCCCCAAAAGCGGCACATGCAGTGCTGAAGCAACAGCGTGTGGAACACTTACGCGCTTCTTAATTACACTAGGTACTAATTATTTATGCGTAAAATTTAGTTTTTTTGCACTTTTTTTACAATCCAAAATGAACTCTTATGTTACGGCGACAGAGTTGCCAGTCCATTTCGACAATTGACAGTGCTGCTATGCAACCCTGCAACGGCGTAGTATGGTAACACATCATGGTGACAGAAGTCATCGCTGTCTGCATATCGAATATTAACATTATAGATCTAGCACATTATTCAAAGTCAGCTGTTGTTAACATCAGCTGTTAATGCGCGCGCAATTTAAAAACTGTAAACGCAAGCATTCAAATAAACCAAACAGTTGCAAGTTTGTTTAATACATATTTATGTAGATTTATTTAGTTTCTTTTTATTTTTCCTATAATTCGCTAATTGTTTTCTTTGTTATTTAAATTATATAAAAGTGCAATGTTAGATTTACAGTTAATAGCTTAAAACACAACACTTAAACTTTTACAAGTATTGTTTTTTTTTTTTTTAATTTTGCTAGTTATTTTCAAATTTTAAATAAAAACATATTTTTAAAATTTGGAGACAGCGGGTCGACAGTTAATCAATCATCGTCATGCCTTTAAATTACATATTTTTCGTTGATTGTCATGCTTTAAGCCATTAAATAAAGGATTTTTGAGAAGGCTAACAAAATGTATGGATACAAATACTTATAAAATGGAATTGATGTTAGATTTTGTATATATTGATGCTATTTGGTTTTAGTTTTTGTTTTTGTTGCTTTGCTATGTAAGTTCGTTCGTAGTTTGTATCTTTACTAATTCGTTGAAGTTCTCTAGTAAACATGCGACGCTCTATATAAGCTAATGTGTATGTAGAACTATATATAAATATGCATATGTTTGTATTTATGTTTCTATGTTAACGTAAGAGAAGTCTATGTTCAGTTTTTGTAATATGCATGCCGATTTCGTCAAATCATTTGCCTTTCTTTTCTTGCCTACTATTGCTATATTAACTATAAGTTTATAATTATTTAGCATAAGTATAGTACATACATTTGTTTTTAATTTGTTTAACTGTTTTTGGACTTGCTTGTGGGTTGCATTTTGTGTGGTGGGATACGGATTCTCAATTTAAATGTTTAATTATGTAAATATCTCGACTTAGTCTACATATTTGCATAATGTATGTTTGCATTTGTATTTGTTGTTAATTCATTTATAGTTAGGTTTAAGCGCATGTTGTATGCAAAATCTTTTCACATTGAGATTTACTTGTTTTGTATTTTCTTTTTTAGTTGCGAAATTGATGCAAGTAGTATATATTACTATTTTTAAATTCCTAAGATTAATTATAAATTGATGTTAAGATTCTTTGTTTTCAACTACACATCGACTAATGTTATTAAGCAAATAATTTGTTATGTTACAGTTGTTAATATAATTTAAATTAAATATTGTAACAATTTGTTTGAAACAAAACCACTCACAATAATTCAAATACTTAGTTTAGTTTTAAATTTTTAGGTACACAGTTTACAAACTTTTCAAAAGCAAATACCAGTTATAAATATACAACTAAAGAGTACGTTTTTTCTTTAAATGTTTCCTTATTTTTTTGTTTTTGGGTAGTTCACATAGCAGAATATCACACGAATATAGGCAAACCAAATGTAGTAAGTATAACAGTAGTATAACAGTTAACTTTATGTTCACACTCATGCACACACACACACACATACAGACTAACTCACACACACGCACACACATCAATATGTCTCGTAGAAAATGCATAACGTCCTCGATTTACTCCAACAACGATTGAGATTCGGCCAAGGTTCCATTGCCCAAACACGTTTCCGAAGTGGTTTCCGTTGCTGCATCCTGTGCCTTGAGCTTTAGCAGCGGCGTCTTAATATCCGCCTCCAGCTCTGCGCTGCAGTCCAGGCTAAGTGGCGCGGCCGCTGTCACTGCCTCCGGCTCATGCAGCTCTACGGCTGCCTTGGGCTCCGCTGCACTGCTCTCAGATTTGCCCTGCAAATAGCAGATGACTTAAGTAAGAGTACTCATAGAAGATCTTGGCTCACCCACCTGCAAATAGTAGGTCATAAGCTGGCCCTTGCCCTTGACTGCCACCAGGCCACGCTGCTGAAACGTGTAACCAAATTGCTGCAGAATATTGCAGGTCTCCTCGGTGACCTGAACGGCGCCCGCTTTGCCCGTGCTTTCCATGCGCGAGGCCACATTCACCGTATTACCCCAGATATCGTAGTGCGGCTTCCGAGCGCCAATCACACCAGCCGTAATGGGGCCATGATTGATGCCCATTTTGAGCACGAAATGATTGAACGACTGCTCATTGATGCCGTGCAGCGCATGCTTGAGCTCCAGCGCAAACTCCACCAGCAGAGCCAGATGGGACCAGCGTTCGGTAATGGGGGCATCATTGCGCAGATTCCGCTGCAAATTGATGCCGCTAGCGGCCATATAAGTCGAGCCAATGGTCTTGATTTTAATGATGTCCTGAAACTGGGGCAGCTCCAGCAGCTGAATAATAAACGAGATGACATAAGAATATAGTGGGATTATGTAGACCTAGAGTCCAGCCTCACCGCGTCGAAATCGGAGATGACCTCATTCAGAAAACGCAGGCACTCCAGGCCCTGATTGTTAACTGTTTCCTCCGAGTAGAAATCTATCAAGTATAAGAAGCTTATTAAGCCTCTATTACAAGCTTACTCGATATGTTGATTACCTGAAAAGTTGGGCATGCTGGCGAACAGCACACCCACCTCGGCATAGCTTTGGGAGTAGAGATCATCATGGGAACGCTTGGCGTTCTTCATAAAGTGCTCGGCCACATGCACGGGCAACACATTGTAGACCAAAGCCTCATTACGCTGACGCATATCATTGGCGGTTTCCTTTTGCTCGGCCACCTCGGTTTTCCATTTGAATATAACACGATCCTCGTGGTCCATCTGGTTTGAAAATGAAGAAAAAATATATACATATATAATTCTTTTAATATACACATACAAATAATTAAAATATTTTGGTATTAAATGTCAATTCTTTAACCTATTATCGTTCTTTGAACATCATCATGATTATTAAAAGTTATACTATAAAATATAGTATACACTCGTATAATACGCTAGTAAGTTAATATAAAATATCTTCTTTTAAGTTCTGTAAGCAAACGACATCTGGAACCCGAATGTTTCAATTTGCGAGTGGCAACCACCTTTAGCTGGTCAATTGTACTCACATGTCGGGCTAGAAAGCTGAGAGACAATGCGGCGACCAGAAGCAGACCTGAGGCACAATAGCGTGTTGATATGAGCCTGGAAATGCAATCAGTGAAAACAAATTAGGTATTAATATACAATAGAAAATAATGTATGTATAGCTTTATATAATTATCTTCATACTCGCTGGCTCTTCTTAACTTACGGCTGATGTGCCAGATCGTCTTCCAGAGCGTACAAGTCCTGCATGATGCACACATTGAAATAACAGTGCAGAGCTGAAAGTTTAGTTAAGAGATTCCAAGTTCCAAATCAACCACGTATTTCCTATTATTCCTATAGAGGAGAACTCACCCGCTATGGACAACAGGAGGAGAATCTTGGTTAAATGCGTCAGCTGAGCAATCACAGCAATTGCAATGAGTATGAGGACACTGAAGTTGCTCAAATAGGACGGATATAGGACACGTTCGGTGGGCACCGCCTCCCGCATTTGCTCCACAAACGATTCGGGCAGCAGGTGCTCGGCGGTGACAACCTCCTCCAAGCCGGCCGTGGCATTGAATTCGCTCTCGCTGACAATATGCTCGGTGCGCACGAAGGTAACGAAAAAGAACTGCACCGGCAAAAAATAACAAATTACAGTGCTCTTGTCGAGAGTTTGAACAACTAGCAGATACCCTGTACCCAGCTGATGATTCTTCGTTGAAGTAGCTACTCATTATAGCTACTTTATTTATTTTTTGACTACCTTTTGTGTTTATTGCAAAACCGTAAATTATAATTAATTATGTTAAAACATAAAATAATCCAATTAGGAAATAGGTCAATGGAGAAAATATACAAATTTGCTGGTTTTTGGATTATATCCATATCCTTCAAAGATAGTTCTCTATCATGATAAAAATGCTTAAGTTATATTATAAAATGCAGGCCATTATTATAATTTTTGAGCATTATATTTGAGTATTATCTATACTTTTCGAATTTGATTATTAGACTTTTTGAGTTATTCACGGTTTACTTATTTAAAAGGATATGTATAAATATGCTAGGCATATAAAAAGTCACAAGTCTGTCATAATTTGTTTGATATATTCTTAATGATCAAATTTTTGGCCTCAATAACTCAATATGAATAATTAATTTGTAAATTATTTAAGCTTTAAATGTTTACTCGATCCGATCAATTTCAAATCTTTTGAACCAAATGTGAAAGTATACCAAAAAGGGGAAAGGTATTTGAAACATTAAAGTATGCTCAGCCAATAATTATTATAAAATGGGACAAAAAAGATAAACGTCTTCTGCTTATGAGATAAGCACATCTTTAAAGCCAATCACATATTTATAGAGACGAACAAACATCGCGTAACGAACTCAACTTGTCGTGCACATCAGGAATATATATGTATACACATTTTAGAGTTGGAGATGCCTTCCTCTATCCGTAGCATACAATTGCACAAACTGCACTATACCCTATTAAAAGCCATTTGCAATGGGTACAGGGCACAAAAATCAATAAGGACTTGAGCAAGAGCATGCACGAGTCGAACCGCATACTAACCATGTCGATGACATTGCTGAGGCCAATGGTAAGTGCTATAATTATGGCGGCCAGCTCGCGCACGAAGGTAATGTCATTGAAGCGCTTGGACACATCCACAAAGAACTTGGGCAGCATGCCACTGAAGCTTTCCGCAATGCTTATGGCCACCAGCATGGCAATGGGCACCAGCGGTGCGGCAATGTTAATGAAATGCAGCGTGGAGCGCGGCAACACCAGGTAGGAGTACAGCACATCGATGCACTGCACCAACAAAGCGGCCAGCAAGGGCAGCGAACTGTACGGTTCCCGATAGACGGCATAGGCCTGCTCCAGCTGCAGATTCTTGAAGCGCAAGAAGATATTCGTGTCCTTGGTCAGATTTCTGTGTGTGACAAGTAATCAGTTTAATTGCTAATTGATATTAACTAGTTAATTAAGATATTTACTCGTGTCCATCGCGCGTTACGAGCTCATCTTTTAGACGCTGCTTAAAGTTCTCGAGCTTGATTTGTTCTTCCTCATCTTCAGCCGCTGTTGGGCTGTGTCCATTGAGGACAACACTCTGCGCCAATAGCTCCTCGTCATCCACTGTGGCATCATTGTCATCGTCGACATTTTCGTTGCTATCGTTGCTGCTGGCATTCGATTCCGGACTGTGATTGCCATTTTCTGTATTGGTTTCGTGGATTTTCTTGGCGCAAGGCGAGGCGAACTGAAGAGTTAAGCAAGGATTAGCATTGAACTTAACAAATCAGGTTAAGCTGGGCACGGAGAGCTTAGTCTGCCCTCGTCTAGCTGCCACTCACCGGCTTAACCACTTTGGTAATGAAATAGGTCTTCAGACCAGCAATGCGCAGCAACTCCTCGCGCTTCTCCCCAAAGGCCGGCTCCACCTCGAACTCGCCATTGAGAAAGGCCAAAGTCTTGTCGGAAATGTGCACGCGTCTGCGTTAGAAAACTCGATTGAATTAATGTTTAACACAGAAAGAAAGGTGTCGATTATGGGTGCCACACCCGTAAATTTACATATCGAAGTGACAAGGATAAATCATAGCAACATGAGCGAACGCCCCTTGGTTGGCAGTTCTTGACTACATCAATTATGCATCAAGTTGGTATCGGACTCACCCGGCCTTGCCGCTGGATTCCATTTTATTAGCCAGCTCAACGTCCTTGGAGTAAACGTCAAACTGCCACTGACGCTGACCGAGTATGCCAGCCAGGACAGCACCCGTGTGTATGCCCACACGCATATCAACAGGTGAGTTTGCCTTCTGTTGCACATACCTGTAAAAAAAAAATATATATACAAAAATTGAATATAAAAACCTTGCACAGCTCGCAGCGAATCCACAGCGGACGACAGGACGCAGGACGACGCGTGGTTAAGTGCAATTACATTTAATTGAACAAACGCTGATTTGACATCGCCTGTCGCCGTATGTCGCGAGTCCTGTGACTAGTTGTCCTGGCACTCTACTCACTTGATGGCCTTCACCATTGAAAGTCCCATGTGTACGCAGAGCACGGCATGATCCGGCCGCTCGTCGGGCGCTCCACTAATGCAATAATAGCAATCGCCGAGAATTTTAATGCGCAGCTGTTGGTACTTCTGTAAGGGTATAAAGGTGTTTCACAATGTGTATGTGTGTGTGTGTGTGTGTGTGTGTGTCGGTGTTAGTTACATTGCTTATAACGAAACGAGCTAATCGAACCGTAAATGGGCGTTTGTTGTCTGCATACCGATAGAGTATAACAACGATGGTAAAATTAGCTTTATTATAAGGGGTTAAATCAATAAAATAAAAGTAATTGTTTATCAGGCAGAAAGGATGCATGAGGAGGTTATAAAAGAGCTACAAATGTTGGAAAGATTAGGAATTGAAGTCACAACAAATAAATCTTGATAGATATATATATATATACATAAATCGAATTCAAAAGATATCTGTTCAATTGTATTTTATATTTATTGACTTTACCTTAAGAAACAAGATTTAGTCTAATAAAAAAGAGATTGTTGTAAAAAAAATTTTAAGTATCATGTCACAGTGGACAACTGCAGTAAAGAAGTTTGAGAAGTACTTTAAAATTGAAAAAAATTAGCATTTCAGAAAGCAATTTTGTTTTTTGAAATGCAGGATATCAGACGAGATTAACATTTTTGTTAATATTATTACATGGTCTTTTCGATGAGAATACATTTAACTTCTGTGGTAAACGCATAACTAAATTTCTTCAGCATGTTTTTGTTTATTCCATGAAACAAGATTTTGCCTCATATTTAACAGCTTTTTTATATAAAAAAAAGTATCAAGCTACAATGTATAATATGCAATTCGAGAATAATATATAAAATATTTTGCTAAGATTGGCATCAAAAAAAAAAAAAATATATTTTTTTTATATTAATTTATTTTTTTTTTTTTTTTTTTTTCTTTTTTTTTTTTTTTTAATTTTTGATTTTAAAAATTCAGGTTTTGTGCTTGAAATGAAAAAACAATATTTGAAAATAATATATCTCAAAAATAAAATGATGAAAAAATGCAAACGTTCACAATTTTTCGTTTTTAATATATTTTGAATACTATATGATATGTAAATAGCAATTAACATTGAAACAATTAATGAAATTTAATCAAAACAAATCTCAGATATGCCCATTCAAAACAATAAACATTTTATATCAGCTATATACATATATAGAGTATCACTGTCAAAAGAAAACCTGTCAAACAGGCAATTAAAAACTTTTAAACAAAAAGTTCTTCAAAATCAAAACCAAACTTGAATCTTGGCTTTCAACCCGGCCAAAGCAAATGAACCGAAAACGCTGCGAAACCAATAAAAATAAATAAAAGTGAGGGAAATTCAGAACAGCCGCAACTCAATGGCAGGGAAAACACATACACAGAGAAAAGTCGCCGACCCAAACCAACAAAAGAAAAAACGAAAAAACGAAAAAAAAAAACTGCACCAAATGAACTGAGCCTAAATTTAAAGGACCTTCCAGACAAACCCAAAAATCGCATGAAAACAAAAATCAACTCGACACATTTCACACGGCTGACTGAGCGTAACTTTTGTTATCAGACCCCGCCCCACCCCCACCCACACGCCCACTTAAAAAGAAAAAAAAAATTAAGTATGCAGCGGCCAAAAAGAAAATGAAGATGAATGGCAAGAGGAGGAATTCAAATTAAAGTTCGAAATGCGCAATTGAAGGAAATGAAAGAAAAACGAAAAGTTCTTCGATGCTTATCTCCAACATCATTATCAACATTATTTCGGGAGATTATTACGGGAATAGGCAGGTGAACGAACAGCTAAAAAAACGCACACACAAAACAAGGCGAAAGTAAGAAAAAAGAAGAGAAAAAAAAGCAAGCTGAACAAAACGAAAGTTTTTCACTTTACCTCGGCGAGCCTATCGAAGCGTGCGAAGAGCTCGTTTAGCATTTTTACCAGATCTTGGGCGCTATACGTCGAGGAGATGGCGGTAAACCCAACAATATCCGCATACAGTATGCTTATTATTTATTTTTTGTTTTTGGTGGGTGTGAAAAAGAATATTACGATTAAAGTGCTTGCTAGGGCTCGGTTCTTTCTAATAAAATATTCCGCCTTCAGGTAATGAGCCTATTAAACTTTTGGCAGGAATTATTCAGTAGAGCTCTTAAGGGTAACAAGGAATTTTTATGCATACATCTAGAAATACTTAGAATATCTGACAATCTCAGCGGACTCGTTAGGCAAACGGTTGACATTTTTATAAGCGTTTAGTGTGGAAGAAATTATAAGGGAAATACTTTATGGCGATAATATGTTGATTAAGGTGCTGTAAGAGTCAAGCCTCATGGGTGTTAAGTTTATGGCCATACCAATAACAATAAGATCTTAACGAGTAGTGAGTATGGAAAGCAAAGTTTGAGTCTATAAGCGAGTAAGCTTAACTTATGGATGTCAGAGATGAAGCTTGTCACGAGCTTCATGGATAGTAAATAGAAGAGGCCATAAAAGCTTGACTTGAGCTTAATTATTGCGAATATATTCAAAGGGTGTTCAAGCGAGTCTCAATACAACGAGTAGGTATAAGCTTAATAACGAGTAGCGAGTAGGCGGTGTCAGATCTTATCTAGTAACGAGCTTCAAGCTTGAATATAATAACGAATATTATTTAAGCCCTTTAACGAGTGACAAGGAGATCTAATCAAAGCTTTTCAAGTGTTAAAACACGAACATGAGACATTCAAAGCCCCAGTCTAATAACAAGAAGAGTTAGTAATATATCGTCTTGACCTGAGCTGGACATTGCATTGTCTTGCAAAAGTAATCAATTTACCTCACATTCTCGTGCCGACTCATGTAAATCTTTTTAAAAGCCTCCGAGCTGGATGAGCCCAAGTCCTCGCGCATCTTAATGGCCACATGCTTGGGCAGCACAGATAGTAGCAAGCGTTCCTTTGAAATACAAAAAATATATATTCTTAATGACAGCTCACAAAACAGTTGGTGCTTACACACCTGCTCCGCCGACTGCTCCTCGATGACCATCTTTACCTCCAGACTCTTTTTGGCCTCCAAAAAGGCGCGCTTCTGCTTGGCCTCGCCCATGAAGTAATACAATAGACCAATTAACGCCGCGGTGGCTATTAAAACCGCATTAGCCGCCGCCTGATCTGAGATTAACGGATCCGGCCGTGAAAAGCCCACGGGCAGGCTCAGGCAATTGAAATACGTGCAAAAGCCAACGACTAAGCCCAGAAAAATCAGCGGCAACG
The DNA here is from genome assembly GCA_035045725.1 of Drosophila ezoana. Lineage (NCBI taxonomy): Eukaryota > Metazoa > Arthropoda > Insecta > Diptera > Drosophilidae > Drosophila > Drosophila ezoana. The sequence goes on from JAWNOU010000005.1 coordinate 7,751,018, forward strand.
GCAGCGTCACATATATCAGGAAGTTTAGTAGTATGGCCCAGCCGAGCACGTCTCTAAAAATGGTAAGGTTCACCTATTAGAAATCGCCCAAAATTCACTACACAGCTGCATTTACCGCGGCGAGAAACTGGCCTGCAGCATCACATAGGCGGCGAAGTGCAGCATCGAGAGGAGCCACAAGGCCCGCGGCACAATCGTCAACAGCGGCTGACGGAAGCGTCTAAAGGCCGGCTGCTCCGAACGGCGTCCAATGTGCAGGAGGGCCGCCAGCGTCATATAGGCCTTTAACATGCAACAGTTGACCACTAAAGATGGAAAATTTTGGGATAGTTCATCAAAGTTTACATCAAAGGAATGTTAAAAGTTGAGATATTCCCGATTAGCTAAAATATTAAATAGCTTGTAATCTAGCTATAAACAAATTCATACGTTTCTCTATTGACGTTTACTATTAACAGTTTCAAAGGAAGTCCAAAGAGTGCAAAAATATCCTTATAATTCGGTTTAATGAATAGAGAATCGAGAATAAAGACCAGCTCTATACAAAATATGGTATCTCTAAGGAACTAAGAAACACGGAAGGGAATAGAAGATGATTCTTTTATTTTATAACACTTGTAACACTTTTGTAGATATTCATTTGGTTCATTATTCAAAATGTATTTAGTACATATTTTTTCGGAATCTTGGATAATAATAAATATAGTATATTTATAGACCTTTTCCAGTAGGATTATCAAATCGTATTGTAATTTAATATGCCCCTATAGATTGACAATTTGCGAAGCTTATTCCGTCTTGTTAAAGTTAGGATAATGCGGAAAGACTCACCCCTTGTTGTTAAAGCCTGCTCCCAGGGTATGAAAATCGTCCAGAGATTAAAGAGAACGGCCGCGAATAGAAACCACTTGAGGCCGCTGCGTCGCTGCTTGATGGAATAATTGTGATAGAGTTCGTTGAGTACGTGCTGCGGCAGGATGACTACGCCGCCGCCCGTGATGCCCACGCCGCCCGCGACCACGTCCCCCTCGTTGGGGGGCCGACGGCGCGGTGGGGTCCTTAGGCGTTTGGCTTTGCTCGGCGTGGATGCTGCCGTTGTCTGGCCATTCTCAAGATTGGCCGTTGCTGTCGCCTTCTCTTCCGGCATGTTGCGAGGTCTTGCAGTTGCCAAGTTATTCGTTGATCGCCGCTTTTGGTTTTATAAATGGAGTCTGGTCATTTCCGTTATCCGTGTTATCTTTACTAATTTATGAAACGATGGGGGGGTGGGCGAACTTCTGGAGCTGCTGAGACGCGTTGGCAAATAGAATAATATAAAACACAAACTCAAATACGAAACTTTTACACAAAACACAAACGTTAACGGTAAATTTGAGTCTTAACATTGCCATTTGCCTCATGGCGACCCCTCTCCCCCTCTCTCAATCTTTCTCTCTCCCTCTGCCTCTCACTCTGTCTAAATATAAATGTATGTGTGAGCGCCAAGGCGGAAGCGTCCTTGCACGAGAGCCATGAGCGTGGCCCTGTGTGCGAGTACCGCAATGTGTGTGCGTGTGTTCGTTTGTATATGTGCCTGCATGTGTGTGTGTGTGTGTGTGTTCCTGCCTTAAGCAAAACGCCGTGATACAGTGGGTTAGTAGTAAATAATTTGCTTTTACTTTATTAGATTTGTTATGTTATAAGAATATTGTAGCTACATAATCAACTTCTGTTTTATGGACTGTTGTGTATATTTGTTAGTTCAATTTTTGTATAAGAGTTGAGTTCTAAAATGCCATAAGTAAAAAATAATATATCAAAAAGTATATTTCAATAATATGCTTAATCCATTTTTGCTGCTTAAACAATATTTTTAACAATTTATTTGTTTATTAGCCTACACTATTTATACTAAATATTCCGCTGGAAATATAAATTCCTTGAGTCGAAAATACTACTATTTATTACTATACCATATTAAAATCATTCAGTATCATATCAATTGAAATACCTACGCTGATAAGAGACATAAATTGTATTTATATTGATTTTATTTACTATCATGTGAACGGAAATCTCATTATAAACACCCTTTAAAGACCACTATTTGATTATTTTTATTCAATTTATATGCATTTTTACTTTATCTTATCATGTTAACAAAACCTGAATGAATTTATCAACACACTATAATTTAGCACAAAACTAATATGGGATCATTTTACTATCAAATAATTTGCAGTCTAGTTACAAATACCTTCAAACAATATTGTTGGGAGTTTTTTTTATAAAACATTGCGTGTGAATGCTGGTATTAATTATCTCATCATAAGATAAGATTGAAAAACTTGAAAGTTTTTTGTGCCAAACGCAGAGATATTAAAGCTCAGTAATTTTTATTATTAGAGCTATACTTGTTTTTTTTTATAATAAATGGAATGTTATCAACAATGCCAGGCGCGAATGTTCCAAACATGAGTTTGGTTTATTGCACTTCAAACTAACTTGAGTTTTTCATTTTAGGCCGAATGTAAATTGAGTTATCAAATTTTCAGCATAGCGCTTAATATCCGTTTGCATAAATTATGACAACTTTTACGCACGCACACACCACAGTGTTACAGGGCCCACTCCCTTTCTCGCTCACACGCCCAGTGCGTCTCGCTTTGCCACATTGTTGAGCCCTCTCTCTTTTCTGCTACCTGGCTGAGTTGGTGTTTCCTCTTCACTTGGCTGTCGTATCCCTATTGCCGAATTCGTTGCTTCTTTTCTTGGCATACAAAAATCCTTTACTTCTGGCTATGCTCACGGATATACATATACATATACATATACATGTGTCTCTATAGCTGTATATGTGTGTGTGTGTGTTTATCTATGTGTGTTTAAGGCTGATTTGCTCAAGGTTCGTTTTAATGCGTTGTGATTTCGTTTGTGTTTGTGTGCGTGCGTGTGTGTGTATTTGTGTTTGTGTTTGTGTGTGTACACACTTTATGCATTCGCAAGCAATTTCGCATCTAATTTTAATTTAAATAAACAACAGCTCGCGCATAAAACTAGGCAGCAGATTTGAAGTTTTTTTTTTTTTTTGATTTTTTTTTTTTATGGAGGCTGCGATAACGCTTAAGCGTGTACAGAAAAGTCGTCCGCACAGCTGCCTGCTGTACACTTTTCACTTGAATGGTCATGGATTATAGCACACGCTGTAATTTAAATTATTAACCTTTTTTGCAAACAGCTTCGATGTGGTTTTTGTTTTTTTAACTGCTGCTGTGGCTGCTGCTGCGGACCTAATTTTTGTGAGAAGCGTCGCGCGAGCCAATTTCTGCGAGCTAAACTAAGACGCACGATAAACTTGACTGATTGTTAAGTGAAAATTTTTGACAGTCAACAGCCCAAGAGCTCAACAGCAGCAGCAGCAGCAAGGACTTTTCAAAAGCGCCAATCTCTCTCTCTCTCTCTCTCTCTTCTACGCTTCCACGCTTCCTCGCGCGCTCAGAGCGAGCTTTTCGGCTCAAGCTCTGTGAGCGCATGTCTGCGAGAGAGCGCATGCAACTGATAACGGTACAGCTGTGCAGCTTGATAACGCAATGTGCAACCGCTGTTAATGCGGCAATGCGTGTGTGTGTGTGTGTGTGCGTGTGTTAAAGTACCTCACTCTCACACTTGAGCCTGATTACTCAAATTGCCGCAGGCTCATAAAATTAATTATTAAGAAATGTTACTAAAATGGCTATCAACAGCAACTGCAGCGGCGACGCCAGCTGCGCCGTCGACGCTGTCGGCTACAAAAAAAACAGCACCTGGCCTTGGGCGCGCCACAGGATGCAGCTGCGGCTTCGTGTGCGAGAGTTGAAAATGTAATGCATCTTAAAGAGAAAATACATATGTTCAGCTGAATAGGTTACAGTTGATACTCTGAATAGGATAAACAGCTCAGAATTAGATATGCCAATCCCTAATGCCTCAAAGAAGCGCGGCTCAAAACTAAAACATGTGCTATGTACATAATATTTAAAATAGTTTTTAGGGAAGTGGAGGGAAGGATTCAATGGAAGAATAATTCTTACTAGCAGGAAGACAGGAAACAAATGCAAATACAAAAAGTAGATAGTTTCCATATTTTAATATTATTATTATAATTTAAAACTTAAATAAATTAAAATTAAACTTATTTAAAACAAAAGGTTGATAATACAAGATATTTGCTGTTTGATGTATACTCCAATCCTAGGGAAAGAAGTATTAATGGAGATCTCTTTTTACATTATCTGCGGGATTCTACATTAAAATCGTTTCCGATTTAAATAAGGATTAACCTTAACATGTGTTTATTTTTACATTATCTGCGGGATTTTTCTCCAAAAACGTTTCTTTTCTTTAAATAAGTTCTGAGAGGAGATAAGAAGACCTATTCGACTTTTACTAAAATCATAATAAAGCTTGCATTAAAGGAGTTCTGTTGGTGTATATTATTATATTTTTTTATATTTTCTTGGGAATTCTACTGTAAAATGGGCTCAGCTTAAGTTCTTAGTTCTTAGTTTTATGTCTAGGGAGAGCATTTACTGTGGATCTGCATACAAAAAGGTATATGTGTATATGTATTTGCTTAAAATTTAAATATTTATTTATGGATGTATGTATGTATGTATATGTGTGTGACGTCACAGGCCAGATACTCAATACAATTTTCGTGATACATTGCAGCTGGAAAAACCTTGTAAAACGCGCGCGCAACAACAATAAACTCGGAACCAGGTAATAAAATGGACAAACAGCCGGCTGTCCCGGGCTGCTGCTGTTGTCCTTAACAATATTAATCCAGGACGCGGACAATGGCACGTGATGCTGCCTAATCCATCTGTCTCGGCGTCGCACAGCTAGGTCGCCTTTTACCTGCCTGCCTGGGTTGGTTACTGGGCCAGAGATTTGTAATTTCCACTTTTGTGCGTGTCTTTCCAAATTCAAACTAAAACTACAACAACAATTCGGGCATTAATTTGATTGATTGCTGTACATTTGTATTTATCTGGGCAACTGTTGGCGGGCAAAACGCGTTTATGTCACACTGAATGAACGGTACTATTGAATGCTACTATCGATACTTTTAAGCTATTGGTTGTCTATGTAAATAACATAACTAATGAGGATTAGGGTAGCCAAGTTCAAAGCTAATTTGCTAGTTTACGATAGTTTCTCCACAATTATTAGCGATTCATCGAATGATTTAATGTAACTGTACCAAAAGATAAATCCTGCTAGAAATGGCATAGTTCAACGATTTAATTATTTTCTTTTCAATTTTAAAGATTTTGTCCCTTAAATGCATACAATTCGATGGTCGTCAGGGGAGGCTCGGCTCAGGCAGCTGGCACGAGTCTGGTTTTGAGTTAAGAGCAGATGTTTGTGCAGCATGTGTAAAAATAAAAAATTCATTCATTGAAGAAATACTACGCAAGCAATTTGATTGATATATATATTTAAAGTATAATGCACCGTTTTCTGATTCAAAACCATTGCAAAAAGTTTGGGCACAATTTAAACAAAGCTCTGCCGCTTCGTGTGAACCTTTTCATTGCCAAAATTTGCATTACTATGATATAAAACAAAAATGTATGATGCTGACCTTCCCTGATCCGAAGAGAGTGCTTTCAGTAAGCTGTTAAGAAAAGTTCTTTAAAAGATTATCCAAATATTTAAATAAAACGATGCGTTAAATATCCACAGCATAATACATCGTAACATTGTATGTTATCGATATATATGTTTTGCTGCTCCACTAAAAGGTGAAACTATTCTTGGTCACTCTAACTTACAGAGTTCTTGAAATTGCTATTGCATTCGCACTATTCACCACTTTGTATATTAGTGTTGCAATGCCATTGCCCAACATTACAGTGCCATTTTGAGTATAACATAACACTATTTTACATTATAATTTAATCGCATTGCGATATGTCGGTATAAAAATACGGTATCAACCAGTTAGAGACAATTGTTAACAGTTTGTGTACAAAATATTTACTTATTAAGTGATTGTGTGTAAATAATACACCTAATTTGAAAATTACATTACCAGCAAGCATTATTTGGAAAATATAACCGTGCGTTGAATATATCGATATCGGCGTTGTGGTTCTGCCGGCCATCGAAACAATATCAATATACCTAGTGTATATAAAGTTACCTCAGCTTCTGTCTCTGTCTCATTCGGCGTTTTTCTGCGTGACTGTGTGGACGTTATTCTTGAACGGCAACCAAAAAACTCAGCAGGCTTTCAACTTTGTAAGCAGAGATACCTGAAAAAGTGGTCAAGCAAGAGCAATTTGCACAAATTTATAAAATTTGCAAATCTTGTTGAAACGTGCTTGGTTTAAAGTATTTAAAAGTCGTGTTTACGTACGCGTGCTATTTGCAAAATCAAAAACTAAACTCTTTTTCGCGCTTCTCTTTGAAAGTAATTCTTTAAAAGTTAAAATGGCTGATGTGGCTGAGAAAAAGAAGTGAGTAATTTTATTTGGATTTGTGTGTAATGTGTGTGCCTTAGTCTATATTGCATGTGTGCGTTGAATTTGTTCAAACAATACATATAGCGGCAATTGCGGCTAATTTCGCAAGTGGTGTACATCATTTTCTTCAGTTTGGAAAAAATTTCTTTTTGAATTTTGTGTCTATCTACGTAAAATGCTTGAACAATTCATACAGTTGTCTCGCTTACGCTAAAGCGGCCCAAATGTGCGCGCAAAAAACGACGCCGTTGAATTTGGCGCGGCGTCATGACGCTTTCTCGCTCACACTCCGGCCGGCAAACAGCGACGACAGCGGCGGCGACTTCGTCAGCACGCTTGTGTTGGACATGTTCGTTGGTGGCGGCTGGTGAAGGCAAAGAAGTAATATATTGAGCGTACGCGTGTGTGTGCATGTTTTGTGTGCAAAGCGGAGTGCGCAAATAAGTATGCATGTATGTATGTATGCACAAGCGTGTGAGCGCTGCATCTGTGTGTAGCATTTAAGTTGCCGCTCTTTTATATATTTTTTTTTTATTTCGTGCCGTTTGAGTTTCAGCTGTCGTTTTGTCTGTGTCTCGCCTGTTTGCTTTTGCTGTCGTCTGGCCCTGGCCATTAATTTTTGTCAGGTTTCGTCTTTTGCGCATTTTTCGTTTAAAGCTTAAAGCTTGGCATTATTGGCCGCTTGACTTTTTACGCTCTTCTATTTTTGTGCTAATGAGCTGCTCAAATCAAATGTTTCCAAGTATTTTGTCATTGCCTAAAATAATCGCAGTGCCGGTTTGCCGCATTGTCTGCGTTTCGTTTTGTGCGTTTTCTTTTAACTGCTCTTGCGTCGCAGTTAAAGATAACCGTTAAAAACGTTTTGTCTGTTGTCTTAGGTTGTGATTATAGAATGTGGGAGGGGTGTCGGCGGCGGCGGGGGTATTGTCGCATAGTGGGTGTTTATGTGAGCATGTATAGTTTTGACCGTTATTTTTGCCCTGCATTGCAATTCTCTGAGCGCTCGCCCTCTCACTCTGTAATGCTGTTTCGCTTCTGTACGTGACGCGCGCGCATTGTGGCACGCAAAAGGTGTGTGCGAGAGGGATGCATGTAGTGTTTGAAACATAAAAAACCAGTTTTATTTTGTTCGTACGTTGTATTTCAAACAAGTCGCGCTTCTTTTTTGCATGCTTTGCCTTTCCTCTGCGCTCTTTACTTTTTGTGCTATGTACACCTATTTCCCACTGTGTATAAAGGAAAAAGCACAATTTTTATATGGAAGCGCATGCCGCTCACCTTTTCATATAAATATTTTTTTTTTTTGTTCGTTTCTTTTTGCGTCGCAGTTTCCACGAGTTGTTGCTCCCATTTATCATTTGCGTCGGCAGATGCTTTTAACATGAATGCGTTTGTGTGTGCGTGTGTGTGTATGTATGTATGTGTATTTATGTATATATATGCTTCTACTGGGGGTGGTTGTAACTAACGCGGAAGCGACGCCGGCTGCGACGTTCACCGCTTTTGCCGGTCTTTTGTGTGCTTGAATTTTTTCCGTGTGTCACGAAATTGCGAAATGTTGGTTAGACATTTTTTGGTTCAAATTTGTAATTATTTTGTCTTCCTAATCACAGCGAGACCCCTGTGGTTGAGAAAGTTGCTGCTGAGGAGGTTGATGCTGTAAAGAAGGATGCCGTTGTTGCCGACGAAGCAGCGGCTGAGACACCGAGCACCACAGAGAACGGTGCCGGCGAGGAGTCGAGCAGCAGCGCCGATGGCGCCAAGGAAAACGGTGCTGATGCGAGCGCCGAAGCTGCACCCGCTGCCGATGCCGTCGATGCCGAGAAGAAGACCGAAGCAGCAGCAGCAGCCGCCGATGAGAAGAAGAAGGACGATGAGACAGAGGAGAAAACAGCTGAGGCCAAGCCAAGCAGCGAGGCAGCAGCTGTTGAGAATGGCGCCGATGATGCAGAGGCAGCCAACGGTGAATCAAAAGGTGAGCTAAACCACCAGCCTGCCTCCACCCCCTCCCCTCCCTCTCCTCTCAAACCATATAATTTTACTGTTAACTAACTTTCGACTCTCTTTGAATCCTTTAGATGCGCCCGCCGCTGAAGCTGTGAAGCGAAAGGTCGACGAGGCCGCCGCCAAAGCCGATGAGGTCGTTGCCACGCCGGAGAAGAAGGCGAAGCTGGAAGAGGCCAGCACAAAGGATGAAGTTCAAAACGGTGCCGAAGCCAGCGAGGTGGCTGCCTAAAGTCGCAAACCGCATCGCATCGCCCGCTCAGCAGCAGCACAGTACTACATATAAATTTACTAACACAAAAAATCACACACACACACACACACAAAATGCGTTCACACACATACACGCGCACACACACACACACACTGGCAGCACATGAGAGTACATTAGTGACCGTGCGTGAGTGTGTATGTGTGTGTGTTGTGTGCTGGCGCTTCTCTAATAACAATCCTGTAAAGGGAGCGTAGTCTTAAAATGTACCGATTCTCTCTGACTTTACTAACAAAAAGCAACAAACGCAAGAAAAAAATCCATTATCATTTAAAAATTACTTAAACAAAACACAAAACTTAACTTTAAAGAAAAAAGTATATATATATATAAAAACAAAAAAGAAACAATTAAGATGCGTTTTAAGCAGAAAACAAACAAGCAAAAAAACACGAGTTGTAAACAAGAAAAGCATCAAATTTAATAATTATATGTAATAAAAACTCAAAATGAACGATACAAACAACAACTTGTCTTGTAAAAGTAAACGAAAACAAATTTAAAATTACGCATTTGTCATTTTTAAGATAATTTCTTTTTTAATTTTATGTATGATCCTATATTATATATGAATATTTATATTAAAAGAAAAAAAGCTCTATGTTTAAAACTCGAAAACAAATCCTAGAACAACAGCAATAACACGTAAACACGAAAGCTGCCCACTTCCAACCCCCTTGAGAAATCTATACTTAGAATAGAGAAACCATATAAAGAAATTCGTATACATAATATACATATATAACTTGTATATCAAATTTTTTTATATAGCAATCAAAACAACAGCGCCGACTCGCCAAACTTAAGGAAATGCAAAAATGTATTTTAAAAATTTAAATAATGTGCAACCATATTCGTGTTCTCTCCCTTCTAATTGTATACGTCTATACTTACATTAACTTGGCCAAGTCTTAAAAGAACGTTTTTATTCCACAATTTAATTTGCATTTAAAGAGCTCAATTTTGTGTGGAGCGTTGTATGTGTATTGGTGGTTTTTTATTTACATAGTTTCCCAACACTTCCACTTCCTCTACCAGACAACTATTCTGCTCTCTCTCGCTCTCTTTAAACATGAATAATAGTTTAGTAAGCCAGAGGCAGCAGAGCAGCAAAAATAAGAACAACAACAACAACAATCAGACCAAACCATAGGCAATAACGCTTGCAAAAAAAAAAGTAAAAATCAAATAAAAGGTGACGCAGAATACATAATTAAAATTAGAGCAGAGCATGTAAAAATGGCAAAATTGAACAACTTCAAAAGTAACCAACGAGCGCATTCAGTCAAGTAACAAGAAAATGGCTAACAAAGCGTAGCCTGAAAAAGAAAAAAACAAAAACATTCGAGAACATTCAAAAATAAATGGAAGAACAAATGAAATACAAAAACAAAAATCAAGTAAATTTATTCTGTCTACTCTTCGAGGGTTTTGCACCTCTCTAGCAAATTCTAAAAGCTATAGAAACCGCTCACATGTACACACTCGTACGTGAGTGTGTGTGTGTGTGTTAATACATATGCATGCGTGTATGCTTTGCGGGACGGGACTGTACAGCTTGTACAGGCATAGACGCTGCTTATCAACAGCCACCTTTTTGGCATTAAATGCGGCACACAAGGCTCGTTTGCCTGTGTATGTGTGGGACATTTGCATTATTATTTAAATGAGTAATTGTTTTGGTGATAATTTGTATACAAATATGTATGCATTTAACGTTCCTATTTGTTAATACTTTCAAATGCAAATCTCGCAAATTTGTAGCATACTAAGAAACATCCATATTCCGTAAAAGCTCGATACGCATTTATTATCGGGCACAGTAATTCCACGAAAATAAATATGATCGCATCCGTGCCATAGAGAAAAAGGAGTTTTAAAAAAAAATTTTCGGGTGAAAGTTTGGTGGAATGGGTGTGGTTTTTTTTTTTTTTTTTTATTTGCATCCGTGCAGTGAGTCATATTTTAAAGTACATTTGTAAAGCACTTGCGAAAGCTTTCCAGCCGAAAGCGCTTTCCAAAGTAAGCTAGCTTTAAAACGTCGCGGATTGCATGGTCATGCATGCGAAAGCTTTTCAAAGCTGCCAGCTGTAGAGCATTGTACTGACCATGTAGCCCGAAAGCTTTTCCACGAGTGGTGCTTCTTAAGTACCAAGAGTTTTCTCGTACTTAGTTGAATATATTCTGTTCCACCCTCGTATTACAATAATTTTGAACTGCGCGCGTGCCAATTGGCATGAAATATACATATGTATGTACATATTAAAAAACTCCCAACTGAGCTTTTGGTAAACATATTTTTTTGAAACGCAATTGATTGTCTTTGACCCAGAAAACCAGACGCGGCTCGATGTAAATAAAACTAAAACTGGTTCTGGTAAAAAATTGAATATAAACGAAAAATAACAATACAATATCCAACATTAAAATATATTTATTTTGCACAAACGTATAATTTTAAATTAACAGCAGCGACCATAGCAATCAGCCTTGAGCCGTCTATCAGCTAAAAAATTGCAGGAACAATAAGAAATTGGTGGGAAAGCAAAATCGCAGCCAGTTGTTGCTCACTTGCAGAAGCTCGATCGCACATCTCAATAAAACTCGCGTACGTATCGATTGCAATATCGATTCGCAATTTATTTCAAATCCAAATGCAAAGCGTGAGCCAACGCGCATTGCAAAAACAAGTGATAAGATAAAGAAGAGCAGGCAAGCAAAAATCGCAATCGCTGTCCTCTTTGGCGCTCTCAACCAAAAGCTTCGATCGCAGTAGCAGTTGAAACGTGGGCGCGAGTGGATGCTAAACCGGAAAGCAGTGCAAAGTGAAACCGTTAAGCAAACAGAAATAGTCAACTAGCCCGTCTAGTTATTTCTATAATTATTGTAATTATATTTAGTAAAAAGTGACGTCGCAGTGTAAAGTGTTTGTGAATAGTATTTGTAATTATTGTTGTCACTGGGAGTGTGAATAAAAGACGTATAACAAATAGGAAACACACATACACGCACACACACTCAACATACACACGCGCACACACATAGTTGTTACGTTACCTTTTGGACATCGTGTCGAGGACGGCTGAAAAAGAGCGAGAGTGTGTGCAGCTAGCCACAAGATGTCCAACAATTTGCAAACGGTAAGAGAATGCACAATGCTTTTCAAATCCGTTTCGTTGTTGTTGTTGTTTTCGTTTTTGGTAGCCGCTTCGTCGTTTTTCATATTCTACGTAATTCGCGTACATTGACCGACCCGCCCGCCGCCTTGTGTGTCATCGCAATCTCTGGCTGTTTAGGGCCCTTGAAAACGCGTGAGAAGTCTACTGACTTTGTTATGACTTTTGTCAGTCTAAATTTGCGCAACCAAAAAGCATAACTTTTAAAAGTACACAGTACAAAAAAATGCTTTCGGGTTTTAGTGTATTTGTGTAAGCTGTCTTTAAGTTTCGCATTTTTCGTGACGTCTGCGCCAGTGTTGCCAGAGTGCAATCATAGTTCATGTGTTGCCCAATTTCTTTGTTGATTTGTAAAAATGATTTTTTTTATGTTTCTTGCACATTTAATATTCCTGAAACATTAAGTTTTTATTTAAGATAAATTCCTTTAAAATTCCTTGTTTCTTCTCAGAAGTCATAAATAATAAACATAGTTAAATCATATATTTTTCATTAGTTATATATAAATCTTGGACTTCTTGAAATAGGGGTTTTGAGTTTTCATACTACTTTAAAAGATTTATATAACAATCTGATTGAATTTCTATTTTGTGGAATCTTCTCTACGTTCATAAGGAAAAGATATTTGCGGAAAGTGTAATTTTGAAATTCTTTACAATCGCAAAGGTTTTAGTGACAATCGCAAATTACATTCGACAATCACATTTAGGTTTACTTTTTTATTGCCGGATGAAATAGAATTAAAGCACATTGAAGAACTTGATTAGCTAAAACAATAAAATAAAATTTAACACGCAGCATTAGTCGTTGCTCCTATCTGACAGTTAGCACTAATCTTCAAGGGTATTTAAGCTTCGACTTGTTCGTCATTCAAGGTTTCTCCGTTGTTTCTTTTGATTTCATTTTTTTTATGGTGATTCCACGTTTTTTTCGGATTCCTTGCTGATCGTTCACAGAGTTCTTATCGCCCGTTGCCTTTATACATTGTAGCCTTCTCTTCTTCTCTCTTTCTAATACAACTCGTTGCCTGCTCCTGATAAGCATTTCATTGTTTTTTTTTATAATTTTTTTTTTGTGTTTTTTTTTTTCACTTGTTGCCATCTTTTTTGCGTAAAGCTCGTGTCGCAGTCACTCGTCGCATTGGCCGCCGCACAGTTGGCTCTGCGTGCCGGCACCCCCCGTCTGTCGCCTCAGTCACAGACTGTTGAGCATTTACCGCCCCCCGCCTCCCGTTTACAACTGTCGCTGGAGCTGGCAGAGTCTCCGCAACAGGTCACGTGCCGCCGCTGCTGCTGCGCAGTTGCGAGGCGAGCTGCAGACGCACAGTTGTAGCCAGGTAATTGCTCGAAACAAGTAGTATCTACTATCTACATACACATACACACATTCATATATATAATACATATACACATACATGTGTGTACATGTGATTCCCCCCGCAGCGTCGTTGTTGTTAGCTGTCTGTTAACGTTATTATTGAGCTATTATTGGAGCATTCTCCCCCCATTCCAGTGAATTCTTTTAACGAGTGCGTAATGTGCTTATGCATAAAATGATTCAGCTTATATATCATCAGATTTGGGATGTGCCTTTTAAAAAGTAGTTATTTATTATTCTTAATTTATAGATATCCATATAACTTTTTATTTACATTCAAAACATTTAATTCTCTTCAAATCTATCCTTTTGATGTTTTCTAAATGATGTCATTTAAAGTCTTAACAATTTTAAGTAGATTAACACATCTAGTAATTACTTTATCTGAGCCTGAAATGCGATATATCATGTTCAACTTGATGAGGGAAAGAGTGTGTGTGTGTGTGTGTGAGATAAAGTCAGACAGAGATAGAATATAAAAACAATTTTGTTGTTGATGCAAAAATCAGCTATTTGTCTTTAACTACGGGGCTGGGAAATTTACGGTTCGTAAACTTAATCTGCGGTTTTTACGTTAAAAACCCAAATACTTAAATATACCCTACATACTCACGGATAGAAGGGGCATGTAGGGATAATCGTACGGTTAGATTAACTGTCAAGAATTTATTTTGTTTAAATAAAATAAACTTAGTATTATAAAGTTTTTTCGATACTTTTATTTTTACTATCACAACAAATTCCACAATTCAATTAAAGTGGAATTTTGCAAAATAAGCCCATAATCTCTGATAATTTCATATAAAATAGATAAGGTTTCATTTATAAATTTATTTTGTGCATGAGTACAATTAATTTTGTTATCAAATATTAATTTTAACTAATGCTATTTGCATGCCCATTAAAAGGTATTTAGCAAATATAGTATATATAGTGTATATGGCATACCATTCAGTTTAGACCAAGATAACTAACTGGCCAAAAACCAAAAGTCATTTAGTGTTAATAAATCTCGAGTTTCAAACGCGTCACGAATACCAACTATACCAGATATACATATGTCTATTGGCCTGGCCTGGTATATGGCATATGGCTTGATGGCATTGTAAAATAGATTGGTAACAATAAGCTCGACTTCTATACCCTATCTTCGATAGGTTTTATAGATAATATTAAATGGTGTTTAGTGGTTGTTAATATTAGTTTTTGGTATTCTTGCTAATTGCTTGTTTAACACGCGCTCTTTCAGCAAATCTTATCAGAACATGGTCTTTGGGCTTATCAGCGGCAAATATATTCAGACCCTGGGCAGACTTTGGGAGCTACCAAATCACATTGACCTATATATTAGCAGGATGATTAGCCGCATAATAAAACATAGAATGCAATCTGATGAGCTACTTTTGAAGAGATTTGTGGCCTAAATGAGTCTGAAACATCTTAAAAACTCAACGTTTTCTCGTTACGGTATAATAAAAATCTTTGCTGAATAGTAAGTAAAAAAGGGGTTTAGCACCTGTAAAAGCAGGTGTGTTGTATATAATTTGATAAATATTGCTGGGAATCAAACCGGAACCATCTCGTTAGCCAGGGACTCTTCGCTGTTCAGTTTTGAGCCTGCAGGCAACTAAATGTCTAATGTTTATTTTATTTATTTATTTATTTATTTATTTAAGGTCGACAAAACGAGTGTCTTCCTCATTATTCCGTAGATTATACATACAATAGATAATAGAATTATATGCTAAAAGCCTAGTTAGATAACATAGTTCTCTAAATAGCATCACCGACCGATGGAGGTGTTTTAGTTGCCAGTCCGGCCAGCTGTGCCCCTTTTCACAGCTAAATTTGTCAGTGACGCTATTAGAACCTACATCTAATCAGAAGGGTGTAAGTAGGAAAAAAGTGTTCTTAAGTAAAATTAAAAATAATCTTAGTTTGCTATATTAATTAATAAAATACAATAAATAGGAAAAAAGAAAGTAAGAAGAGTAATGTTAATAAAGTAAAGAAATGGAGGCAAGATATATAGAGTGTTAAGTAGATAGGACAGAGAGAAAAGTAATGGGAAATCACCGACCCGGTGGGGGAAATTTATAGCCTGTCCGGCAAGCTATGCCCCTGCTCATAGCTGGGAATGGTCAGTGACTTCCCGAAGGTATCCTGAAAGCAACGATTTTATTACGGGGAGAGAAAGTTCTGTAGAGAAAACGTGATGCAAACTATTATAATTTTTACATAGCACGCGAAAAGGATTGTGCATAGCGTAGTCTGTTGTGCACGTAGACAGGAATAAGGGGCGGTAATTTCTGGTTGGTCTAGACGGAACAGAGAATTGAAGACGCCCTAGCAGAAAAGGAGAATCTATATCGCCAATAATCAACTTATGTAGAAGGACAACACCGAGAATTGTCCTACGGTTGGTTAACGACGGAAGGTTAAGAAGAAGCAGCCTGCTGGAGTAGGATGGCAACCGAAGATTAGGGTCCCAATTTAAACCTCGTAAGGCAAAAAGCAGAAATTGCTTCTGAACAGATTCAATACGATCCTGGCTATTGTTATACTGCGGAGACCAGATGCAAGAGCAGTATTCAAGGATAGGGCGAACAAGAGAGATGTACAGAAGTTTCGTTATAAAAGGATCGTTAAACTCTTTAGACCATCGTTTAATGAATCCAAGTACACCTTTTGCCTCATTAACGATGGTATCTATGTGAAGATTGAAACAGAGCTTAGAATCAAATAGAACGCCTAGATCCTTAACTGTTAGTATACGTTGTAAAGGGGTATTGTCGATTGTATAACTGACAAGATAAGGTGTAGTACGATTAAATGTCATAAACATACACTTTGAACAATTCAGATGCAATTGATTGGCCGAACACCAAAGTTGCATAGCGTTCAAATCGTCTTGTAGACGAGAATGATGTAGGGGATTAGTGTATGATAGAATAAGTTTCACATCATCCGCATACATGAGTACACGGGCATGTGATATAACAGAGGGGAGATCATTTATAAAAAGAGTAAAGAGTAAAGGTCCAAGATGACTACCTTGAGGAACACCAGAAGTAACGTGAACTTGTTTAGAGGTAGTCAGCCTCAGCATTACTCTTTGGGTCCTACCTTTTAAATAAGAATTAATCCAAAGCAAAAGAGACGGAGGGAAACCTATTCGGTCAAGTTTAAAAAGTAAAATGTCATGGTGCACAGAGTCAAACGCTTTACTGAAGTCAGTATAAATGACATCAGTTTGCATTTTCGAAAGAAAAGCATCGTTTACCAAGGAAGTAAACTCAAGCAGATTGGTCGTAGTTGACCGATTCTTTACGAATCCATGTTGAACAGGGGAAACAACTGATTTGCAGAAATGCTGCAAATTCGAAGTGATTATTTTTTCAAATAATTTAGGAATAGCGGACAGTTTTGCAATGCCCCTGTAATTTTGTATATCAGACTTTCCACCTTTCTTGTGGAGAGGAATGATATAAGATTCTTTCCAAAGAGATGGAAAGACACAAGATTCAAGAGATAGATTAAAAGCTTTTGCAATGGGTAAAGAAGGGAAGAACTACACTCCTTGAGTAGACAACTAGGAATATTATCAGGCCCAGGAGAGAAGAAGATTTTAAAGAGTTTATAGGAAGAAGAGAGTGAAAGGAATATAGCAGTTTTATATCAACCGAGTCATATAAGACAGACCAATCGGTTGCATAAATAGCTGATTCAGCAATGAATAATTTCCTTTGCGAAAGCAGCGGCGGGGCTTATTGGCTGATGAGCACGAATGAGCGATTACAATTAACATTGTAATCTCTAAAGTAGGTGATTACATCCTCAGGAAGAGTAAAGGAGGGGACCTAGACACATTAGAAATAAGGTAGTCGTTAACAAATCAAGGTCAAGTGTTCTTTCAATGATTAGTGATTGTTGAAACAACGAAAGTCAAGCTGCAGTCTTTCTCTGTGTGAGGGCACTAGATAATTTCAGCAGTGATTGACCAAGAGATTTCGGCAATAAAATCACCCAACACCATAAAAGGTCTTATCACGCACGTGTGAAGAAACTTCTTTAATACAAGTAATATTTTCATATAAACTTGAATATAGAAGAAGGAGGGACATAAGAGGGGTAAGGTAAAGAATTTTATACAAAAATCAAATAAAATGAAATTCTTATTTAATAAATATTGGTTTTCTTTTTAGTGTTGTGTAAAATGTTAAAAGTCTGTAAAAAAAAGTGTTTAAATTTAATAAATTATTTATTTTATATAAGTTTTTGCTCGCAATCTGACAGGTCCCATTACTGATGACCATATTTCGCGAAAGCCCAGATCTCTGACAGTTTGACAAAGTTTGACAGTGACTGCTTAGATCTTACAGTTGTAGAGTCACTGTAGTCACATTGTAGGCAGTCGATGGCAAAAGACAAAGATAATGTTACTAACATCCTGTTATCAGAAACTTTGTTCGATGCCCTCTGGCATTATCTGAAATCTGCAACTGAGTACTCAATTTGATTGTGCGAGAAATTACAATCAAATAGTTCGCGCATCTTTGCGACTAAGGGGGCGTTCCTTTGAAATGGTTGTTGATAAGTTCCACAGCTGTGGCTGATAAGCTCCGGAACCGCTTATCAAGAAACTTTTCATTTTTCCATTGTTGCTGGTGTGAATTGCATTTCAAATGTTAGAATTGAGTAATACGTAAGACCCCAAATGGGTTTACCACGTGCCGGCATAAATCTCTTTGCCATCTAGTTTTTTCTGTTCCTCAATTCGCAATTATTTTTAAATAATTTGCAATTATGGCATTTTTCTTTTGTTTTTCAACATTTTCTTTTCATATTTATTATTTAAACGAATCTTGAATTTGTTTGTTCTTTTATAAAGTATTTATTGTAGTGTTGACCTTCTTATTATATGTTCACCCACTTGATAAGACTTTTGCTTTGTGCGTAAATGGAAGATTTTCTTGTTGCGATGATTGCGTGGAAAATTCCACGACGAAGGCATTTCTCTGTGTGTGTAAATAAATGCGTTTGTGTGCGTGTGTGTTGAGGGAAAGTTGTATGAATTGAGATGCCAACTCAATGGATTAAACTTGTTTTATTTTAAGACTTTTATTATTATTATTACGATGAATTTTAAAAAATTTTCATACTCAAAAAAAGCCAAAAGAAATATATATATAATTTCAAAACTTTTTTCTCAAATGATGTATCCATTTTTTGATAAAGATATAAGATAAATATATTCTATATTACATTTATCCTATATTAAAAGCAAAACATTCTTAAAAACTTCAATTTTCATAAGCATGTTCTTTTGAAGATCTCAACAAAATACTAAATGAGTAAAACTTTTAGCTATTTGTTAAGAGTTACAAAAAATGAACCAGAGTGTTCTGGTAAAAAAAAAGAGATCCTAAACAATTGCGAGAGAACGCGAACGGAACAAAAGAGAGTTGAAAATGTTGTGTGAGAGTCCGTTTAAAAAGAGGGTGGAAAAGGGAAAGACAGAAAATCGAAGAGCGGGAAAGAGAGAGAGAGAGAAATAAAATCTCGAAGGGTTGCACCGCTTTGAGTACCTTTAAAGAAAGGTGAAATCTGGTAAATAATTGCATACCTGCTCCACCCATTTAGGATCTAACTGGATGATTAGCTGATTACCTGAGAAAATATAAATATATATATATAGTAAAAAGTAGCAATGCTTTTTATAAGAAAGTATATATGTATATCTTACGCTAAAAATTTAATATCAGAGGTAATTCCAATCTGCAAAATTAAAAGAAATGCGATTAAGATATTACATTAAGATAAATTCATAGTGCTTTTGTAAGATATATAAAAGATATGAATGAAAAGTTTTAAAGTCGAAAATATTATCAGATTTGTAGATTAAAGGCAATAAAAGTTCTGCTTCTGTTTTCTAGAGAATTCAACTTTTAGTTAGCTCTAATTAGTAAATCTTGTAATAAATTTTATAGAAATATCGGAAAAAAACTTAAACAAGTGTAATAATAAGCTAACTGGAGATAATTAAACACGAGTATGAAAAGAGGAATCTTTGACGTCAGTTGTTTGAACAGGTGCCAATATGTAACACAGGTCAACGAACGCGATGGACTTAAATATAGACACCAAGGTCCTATATTCAAGCCTGTTAACAATATTTACAAGTACTTAAGACTCAATCTTATCTTTAGTAGGTACTAGACTACAACTTATTGCCACTAAACCAGTTTAATCTAGTATATCTACCTGTCTCAGAGACCTCAAACATCTGTTCTGAATCACAGCACGCAAATATTTCGTTTTCGAGCACCGATTGACGTATTTCTTACGAGCTACAGTCGAGTTTCTGGTCTAGGTAAATATATGCTTTGCCCTAGCAACCCCAAGGTAAGGGCTGTGGTGGTGGTGCACAAACCACCAAAACCAAAAAACAAAGAGAAACAGAGAGAGAGAGAGAGAGAGAGAGAGAGATGGAGAGAGGGAGAGGGAGAGCGAGAGCTAGAGCAAGGGGCCACATCTCGGGGCGTCGATGAGTCAGTTTTGTTGTACTTTGCTTTAGTTTGTTATTGACCGCCCAGCTGTGAGGAACATTCGACTTGACTCGGAACAACATTAAAGACTTGCGTGCATACGGAATTGAGACATCTGATTTTATATAATTAGATTTACACTTATTATACATATATAATATATATATACCATATATATTTACATTTTTATTGAACTTTTGTAAAACATAATACGCGTAGTATGAGACAACGTAAACATTTAAATAAACACAAAACTCGTCGTCAAAAGCAGCAAAAATTACCAGAAATTGATGAGAATTGTTGTAAACGCCCTCGTTGTAATTATGAACATATCTGGCAACATTTTCGACGCAATGTAAGCTAACCACAATAAGTATATATATAGAACTATATAGTATTTTGCTTCTGGGCTTTTGTTTTTTTTTTTTAATAATTTATTTATCACTGCTTTTAAATATATAAAATTTTTTAAATCTCCTTCTAACTTTAGGTACATGTCCGTCCCTTTTTGGTACACGACAGTTGTTCTTAAGACCAATTTGGGTTTCAATAAAAACCATTTATTTTTGGTACATATTGGGATAGTACCAAAGTTTTTTTTAGGTTTTTTTCTACAATCTAGCTATTGTGTTTGAATAATCAAATGGTTTCCGGACATATTGTAAAGTTCATTTCAGTTATGGTAAAAAACTCACAGATTAATTTCAGTGTTACCAACTAATTCTAGTATTATTTAGAAATCAAAGTACCTAAGTTTTGGTACAAGTCGGTCAGGTAAAGTTTTATAGCTTACTTCTGATTTGGTGTAGGTATGTTCGTTTGGGAACAAAGGTTTTCTATAAGTTATTTATGTGAAGAGTTCTTGCTTATTATTGTATTTAGTCATTCTTGTTTAGGTATAATTATTTGTTTGCCCACTCAAGCTATACTACCTTATATACATTCATAATATACTTAGCACTAAGGTACATTTCAAATAGGTATCAACGTTTTTTTTTTTAATTATTTGAGGTTCCACAATTGATATTTTAAGTTCTCATAAGCTGTGTATATAAATAAATTTAGTGAGGTTTTAGTTCACACCAGTTAACATGCCACTTGTTTTAGCTCATTGATACGTGTATTATAGTACATGTTTATTGTGTACCAAAATGTTGTCTGGCAGACTCAAGGTCTTGCAGTTGTTCTAAAAACACATTGCTTATTTGTTGTCTTCAAAATTATATGCCATTTTAAGCACATGCAAATACTTATTATATTTAGTACACCATACCCAAAAGGCCCCTCCCCGGGCACGAGTACGAACATTTGTTTTGTCAATTCGAAAAACGTGAAGCAAATTATTGTCGCTCTCCGTAAGTTAACGCATGCTCTCTCTTCTCTGTTTCTCTCTCTTTTGGATTTGACGCTCTTGGCACCAACCCAAATAGGCCACACTCGAGGAAATTCGCCAAGCGGCTTCTCGCATTTGCCGCGACTATCTAACCGGACGCTGGAAGGTGGTTACCCCAGAACAGCTTGTGGTAAAGCGCATCAGGTGAGTTCTAGAGGCCTTATATGCACTAGCCACAAAATAACTGAAATTCGAACCCCGTTTTAGTGGCGGCCTCTCGAATTTCTTGTATTACGTAAGTCTGCCCGACTTGGATGACTTTGATGAGCAGCAATTGTTGGAGGTGGAACAGCAGCAAGGAAATGCCAACGTCAGCATTGGCAAGCACGTCATAGCCGCTTCGGTATTTGCCAAGAATAGCAACAACAACAATAACAACAATAACAACAACAACAACAGCTACACGGCAGCTGCTGTCGCCCCGGAGGCGGCCAAAAATTTGGCACAAACTGTGGTTGGGGGCGTTGATGAAGCCACCAGCCCAACCCCTGTGCCCGTGTCTGTCGCCGACGATGATGACGACGCAGCGCTGAGCGCTAAGCAGGCGAACAAACGGCGACGATTCGATAGCGACAGCGGCGACTCGAGTTTGCTGAGGCGCCTGCACACCCCCAAGCAGGAGCCACGTGAGGTAGGTCGGTCGATCGGCCCGTCCAAAAATAAAATTCCGTCGCCTAAAACTTGATAGTCTGGTATGCAAATATTTATAATTCAATTCTTATCAACAGGTTCTACTGCGCATCTATGGACAAACCCACGGCGATCATGCGTTGGAGAGCATGATCACCGAGTCCGTGGTGTTTGCCTTGCTAAGTGAGCGCAATTTTGGACCCAAGCTACATGGTATCTTTCCCGGTGGACGCATCGAGCAGTATATACCGGTAGGTTGACAAGGAAAATAGCTCTGACAAACAATAGAAAATAGTTGACACTGATCAGGAATATATATATATATATATATATATATATGAATTCCGTCTTCTCCCAACTTTACTGTTACAGTTCTTATAGACTCTGCGAGGTATTAAAAGACGGTTAGTTTCCATCAAAATCTGTCAATGCTTTTAGCTGACAGCAAAGATTTTCGGTTTCATAAAGGGTATAAGGAATATATATCTTATTCTTTAAAGAAAAACCAATAGGTGTACATATGTTATTTGTAAAAATCTTTCCGTATTTTTTTTTAAATATTTTTTAGTAGGGGGGACGGAGGCCAGATGTTGTGTCTAAGATAAATATAAACATACTTAGATATATTAAATTATAATTAGGTAAATTTTATGGTCCATGGAAAACATAAAAACCCTAAGCTAATCAGAGGAATAGCTGAATACGAATTAAATTTAAATGAAGCCTGTCATTCGATAGTTTTTTCTCTGATGTCGCTTCTCTGGCAGCTTATGTAGATATATTCTTAATAAAAATAATTGCATTATGTAATAAAGTAGATAATGTGACAATCTTAGCAGATGGTATTCAACAGAATTAGGTTAGTTTTCATAATCGATATTCTGTTTAGTAACTTGCTGAGTTTCAATACGCATAGGCAGATAAGACAAATTAATCTGGTCTGTTTGTAGAATGTCATTTACTTTGTTGAATCAAATTTATTTAGTTGCTAAAAGCAATTTATAATTTCGATCTAATTTTAAACCTTTAGCATAAAGCTCATCGACTTCTAACTGCCCCAAATGTAATAGATATAAAATATCATAAATAACCATTCTCGATATATTTTATAGGCACGTCCGTTGGCGACCACGGAGCTGGGCGATGCTCGCATTTCGATGAAGATCGCTGAGAAAATGGGCGAAATACACAGCCTGAATATACCAATGTCCAAGGAACCGGATTGGATCTGGAACTGTATGGATCGTTGGCTGGCCAGCTTGGAGAGCATTGTGAAGGGCAAGATTGAATCGAAGCCCAATTCGACAGTGCTGCAAAAGCAACGGAATTTAATGCGCACCATTAACTACGTGCAGGAGATAACCTGGCTGAGATCGGTGATAGATGCCGGCGCCTATCCCGTTGTCTTTTGCCACAACGATCTGCAGGAGGGCAACATATTGTTAAGGCAATCGAGCAGTGGTCAAGAGCGTACACCAAGGGAATCCATAAGTATCTTGCGGTGGGTTCAATCGAATATGAATTCATCAATACACTTTGTATACTAATTTGAGTCTTATCTCTGCCATAGATCCAACTTTGATGAGACCCTCGGGGACAGTCTGGATGGCAACAGCAATTTGGATACGGATGACAAGTATGTACTATATAATTCTATAAAGTTTTGTGCTAACCTCCATACTTCCTGTTGGCCGCTAACCAGTATTTATTTGCCAATTGCTAAATTAGTCCTTAAGTTACACATTATATATACATATAGATCTTGCTCGCCGATATAAAACTACCTTAAATTCTAGATGGCCCCTTGCTGCGGTCGTGAAATTGAGTAAAAATTTATTGAGCTGGTTGTAAAAATCGGCCTAAGCAAATTACCAAATACATACAGGTTATCCATGCCATATTATGTTATATCTGTTGCAAATTGAACTAATCAAATTTCTCCCCCCTCAAATAAAAATCGTTCGCATTCGCATATAGCAAATCGCCAAGCGCCTCACCATGCGCCGAATTGGACACCACAGATGATTCTGCACTGGACTCCAGTTTTATGTCCGATCACGAGCCGGATCTCATCATCATTGATTTTGAATATTGCGCCTACAACTATCGGGGCTTCGATTTGGCCAATCACTTCATCGAATGGACATTCGACTATACCAATCCGCAGTTCCCCTATTTTCACCACTATAAAGAGCAATATGCCACGGCTCAGCAGCGACGTGACTTTATTGTCAACTATCTGAAGAAATATCATGATGATGAGCATTACGAGCCCAATGTCGAGGAGCTCGATACGGTCGATGCCGAGATACGGCTATTCACCATGCTCTCACATCTCTTCTGGAGCCTCTGGTCCGTGGTTAATGTTACCTCCGCCATTGAGTTTGGTTACTGGGTAAGTTTTATAATAAGTATAGATGGGGGATAGATAAAAACTAGGCAGAATACATTTGAAAACTTTATAAAACTCATTAAATTGCTAGTTTCCGACAGGACAACTTAGGGGCCTTAGGTGGGAAAAACATTACAAATTCATTTTGTTATAAAATTTACTTGAGTATTATTCTCTGTAGACATGATTTTATATACCCTTTAGGCAAGAGGCTACACAACTAGAATTATAATAAAAACGATTGGCCGCAGATTAAAATTTTATATCTTAATCCTCTGGAGACGTATTAGACATTTTATATAGTCCAACCTCAGATAATGTAAGCACAGTATTTATATTGTTATTGGTCCTACCCTCTAGGTGGAAAATTTTGGCGTGGATAAATATTTAAATTTTGTTTTATCAGCATTCAGAATGATGTTATATTAAATAATAAAATATATGGGTAAATTCTTATCCCAGCAATACTTTCTGTATAACACTCGTAAATCGATCAAATTTTATTCTTATCTGAACTATTTTGTCAAAAAAACATTAAATTCTGAGAATATGTTGTTTGAATCAAGGTCTTTGTATTCACTATCGAGTGTTTAATTTATGATTTATTCATAAATGCTTAATCTAAGAACTATCAAGGTTTTTAACTAGGTTTAAGTAAATCAAATTGTGATCTATTTATAATAGTTTTTATAGTTAAACAGATTAGATTAGTTGTTGTTAAACAATTTATTTCTTTTCGTTCTTATAATGACTGTCATATACTATATCAAAAGTAGCCTGTTTTTCTGTCTCAAACAGTATTAATTTTATTTTTATTACAATATTGAAGGTAAACTAATTGTCTATTATATTGATCTTGCAGGAATATGGCATTTCGCGCATACTGGAGTATCAAAAGCTAAAGTCGGCCTATTTGGCAAAATGAATTTCGGCACTTGAGGATCAAATTTGATGGTGAAAAAGTCAATATCATCAAACCGCACTTAATCGAATCGTAAAGCGTACTTAAGTGGCCTTAAACTTAGAAACAACAAGAACAAGAGAAACTAACATTTTCCCCCCCCCCCAAACAAAATATGAGTTAGGAAACATATTTTCCAGCTTAGTTTTTGCAGTTGATCAACTAGTTGACAACACACTACTTCATGGACTATATGTGCTATATAATTAGGATTGAGCAGACCCATTTATATATATACATACCTATGATATGCTATGCATAGTGGCTAGTGCTATGCATGCATATACATATATTATTATGATATATTGCTGAGAAGAAAAGTCAAAAGAAAATTTGCAGCTGTGATTATTGCGTGAGTTAAGCAGAAGACAACAATTTTAGCTAGTTACGATTGTTGTTGCCTTAGATAGGGGTGGCATTATATACTACCCCCCATCTGCTACAGTTTCATTCAAGTATTAGGACAGCACTCACTATCTAACGCTACGACTAACTAGCGCACTATCTTACACGGCTCTACAATTCCTTGCATTTTCACATACACACACACACACACACACATCCCACAGACCATACGTCAATTTGTTCGAATTTATTTGTCGTACGAATTTGTTATCCCTATTTGCACAAAATTCACTCTTGGTTTTATATAGTATTATTTTTTAAACATATAATACCCAACTGGATAGAAGCTTTTCCTTTTGATTGTATTCTTTAAACTTGATTCCCAATTTTGGATAACAGAAAGCAGCAGCAACAATCAACAACAAATTGTGTTTTTTATGTACCTATCTATATTCCTTAAATGAATTTAGTTATAGTATAATATATGTAATTAGTATTTAGTATTTTTGCGTCTATTTTTTAATGCAATCAATAAATCAAAAATTTAGCTAAAATTTAAAATACATTTTGTATATTTTTCAACTGGTGCATTCTGTGTGACACTTTCGACGCAATTTCTGAAAATATTACTTCTTTGAACGAATTCTTCTTTGAACGAATTAAAATAGTTTTATAGTAAGCAAATGAAGGCTGACAAAGAATTGGAGGTAAGAAAACTTTAAATTAATACAATATATAATTGTTTTTATTATATTCTGAATTTTGAACGAGCGATTTGTTATTTCAAAATCAATATGAATAGGTTCATAATTAACTTAAAATATTAAAAATTATGTTTAATGGTAGATTGGTTGATAGATTTGAAAATATATCAATTGGTCATATATCGATATCGATAGGCCTGTACATAGTGCCTATAATTCATTGTCTCTTTTACTTAATTCTTATAATATTTAAAAAAAAACATGTTTGTGAGATTATAAGGAACCTAAGCAGGCAAAAGGCTTAAGGAGACATCTCTTACCTTAACATATAATAAAATGTTGTTTTTGACAGTCTACATATTTTAAATTTGTGGATTCTTATATAAAAGACCCTGAAGCTGTTTAATTTTTTCCGATAACCCCTCACTTGTATTAGAATGGATAAATATCGATATCAATTACCATTGTTAACAAATGAAGACTAGTAAATTGGTTTGCCTACAACTTAAACACGTCCAGAATATTTTACTTTTAGAACATATCTTCAATATTGAAGCATTTATCAAGGAACCTTAATTTGAAGTTTATGCGCACATTTAAATGTCATCTGTATGCCCTGAGCATTTCATGATTGTCATGAAAATAAACAAAAAAACCTATTCAGAAATCAATTTTCCATAGAGCGGGAGCTTGGGCTGAGTAAAAAAACAGCTGCTGAATAATGTCCGCAGCTTGGGGTGTGCGTGTATATGGTTGTATGTGTGAGTGTGTGCGTGTGTGTGCGTGTGTGTGTATGTATGCATATACTATTATGGGAGGGGGCATAAATAGGATAATGTTAATAATTTCAATATTATTATTCTGTTTATTATTAATTTATTATTACTAGAATAGATTTATTGTTAGTATTATTTATATTATTATTATAATTATTATTCATATTACTATTATTTACATAATTATTCTATTTATACTTGTTAATATTGCGGACTTTCAAAAATCGTTTGCAGCATTTTCAAGAACTTACATTTGATTGATTGTACTCAATGCTGCTCGACTTGTTTTGCAATCACTTGACCGTAGCTCACTTTAAGGCTGGCAAGTGTCAAACGTCAGGCCTTGCTGTTAATTTCCTTGGTAAGGACACAGCCCAATTACGCAAATCCTTTGACATTAATTCAAAACACAATGAGCTGACGCCGCCGTAGCTGCCAGGACCACAAGGACAGCAAATTGTACAATTGCCAGGATGCGGGCCCAAACAATGCAGCGCATCTTTAATTAATGCAACAATCACAGGACAACAGAAGGACTATTTAAATGCCTGACAGCCTGGCAGTCAAGTCAGTCAGTCAGTCTGTGAGTGTGCCTCTCGCTGCACAATGGCTATCTGCATGTCCTTGTTCATGTACCATGTGCCGGGTCCTGTGTCCCGTGTCCCATCTCCCGTCTCCCTATGGCCATGTTGTTGTCCTGTCTTGCCTTGCGGTTTCGGACTGCACTTGAAACCATTTGAGTAAGGGTGGCGAGGGAAGGGGGGGAGTAAGGGGTTCGGTAGGAGCGGGTCAGTTGTGTGTTGCTCGGTGCTTTATACTCGTCTAATGTAATGTACGCCTCGGCGGGCAGAAGCAATCCAAAGCAATTGTCTGCGGCTAGTGCTGAACGAGTGTCCTGCCAGGGACAACTATTGTTTAAATAAGTACAGCTCCCCTAGCACCCAGCAGCAACCCTAACCCCCGACCCCTACGCCTGTTGACATACGGGAATACAAAATAGAAAATGATTTTCGGATTGCACTGCGACAAGGCTTCAATATTTCGACTACAGCTGCTACGTGATGCACTTTGATTTTGATGATGATGAATTGTTATGCAGTCTTGCATCCTGTCCGAAACCATGTCCTGGCCCATGTCCTGGGCTCTGTCCAAGCTGTGCGCTCGTCTGCATTTCGACCAAAACTTAATTAGCATTGGGCCAAGACTCGAAATCAAATTAATTAGCAATACGATGGCACTCGCATTGCAGCTGATTGAGCATTTGTGCTCGTCATAAGTAAATTTGATAAGACGTGATAACAACCTCAGCATATTCCATGAGAGTTGAGGCATAATCAACAAACACATTCCAGCCACTTGACAAAGTCGACAAAGCCCTTGAATTTATCTCAACGGACTTAGAGAACCTTTTCTAAGATTTTAAGGAATTAACCTTGTGTCTCTGAAGTTGGGGTATTGTTATTCCTGCGAAATGCGTATTGCATTAATGAAGCCATTTTCAACTTCAGGCATATAGATATTTTAATTATATTTGATTGGCATTCGATTTAGCCACGTCTGTCTGTCTATCTCATTGTTCCTATGTCTCTTTGTAATGTAAAGCTTTATTGATTTCTTAAGATCTCATATTACAAAATACAGTTTGAGTATTAATTAAAATATAATTAATATATCTAAGCCAAGCCAAGACTTTTATAATAAAATGAAAATTTAAATAGAATTAAAGCAAAATAATTGACATGTTATTGGTTTTGAACTATTATATTCCTAAGCTGACATAGGAATTATAAAAATACTTTGATTTATTAATATTTTTATTGGACTTGTAGTATAAGCTAAGATAACGGTAAACTTTTAGTACAATATCATCGGACTATTCTAATAAAATTAAAATAACTGCCTACCTGTAATAAGGTGAAATGCATCTGTAAAACCCCCGAAAATAAATCATTAAACCTGTTGATATTTATTTTTATTTCTTTATATACTGAGTCGAAAATATATATATATTAATAACATAATATTATATTCTTATATTGTCGCATTAATGAAACTTAAACCAAAAGCAATTAAACACATAATTATTTTTGATCAGATTGAGTCTTTGTCAGGTCGTATTACAACTTGAAACCCACAACTTTATCAATATTTATTTTAGTTTCAATTTTAGAGTCTACCATCTACGCACTTCCTTCCGAACCGGAAGCGGAAATCCACTGCCTCCTTCTGCGTTTGTTTTATTGTTGTTGTTGTTGTTCTTGTTTGTTTCTGCGGTCAGTTTTGTGTTAACTTTGCTGGCTGCTTCTGTATATAAACTGCTTCTAAATTACTTTGACCAAGTTCTTCGTCTCGCTTTCGTCTTTTTCTTTTTTTGTTGACATCATCTGTGCCTGAGCCAACCAGCTCGTCTTCCTCTTCTCGGACAAGATTTGCACTTCCGCAACAAAAAAAGAATAAAGGCAAGGAAAATGGAAAACTTTATCCGGCATTGTTCTTGTCTACGCCTGCAACATGCAACTGTCTGCGTCTATGTCAAGCTGGTGCCCCTTCCCATGCCCCTCCGAATGCCCTTGGGTGTCCTCACATAGATCCATCCGCCCAGTTCATTGCACCTCCTCTCCCCCCCCTCTGGGCACGCACATTGTCCAATTGCAGCTAAAGTTGATTTATTGTTTGCATTTTTACAACTTTTGTGTCAGTTTCTGTATGGTTTTTCATTTCGTTTGACTTTGGCATCTCTCTTTCTTTTCGGTATCTTGAGCTCTTCTTTGTTTTTGTATTATTGCTTCACATATTGAAATTGTCAACTTGGGGCCATTGGTCGAAGGTCCTTGACTGCAGCTGAAGGCGACCAAGTTTTATGGCTTTAAAATTGTTAAATGATTTATTTGAATACTTTTGATGTACTTAGGAGTTCTCAAGTGGCAGCCTTTTGATTATATATATCATTTATATATGTGTGGAAAAGTAAAGTATACAATTTTGAATGCAATTCTTTCATGTGTAATACTGCATTTAATATATTTGTATTCTTACATAGTTTTCTCATTTTTATCCATTGCTAAAGGTAGACTTTACTAAAAGCTTATATTGTCAATAAACATAGTTTTAGAGGTTTTTAATGGGTATTCATTTATGCAAGGATCGCTCGTAATTTAGAACTCTTTGTGTTCAGATTTGTTGTAAATTTAACAAACTTGTTAATTCTTATTCTAATTTTTCGTATTGAACTTTAAATATAAGGTAAATATGAAAAAAGAACATGTCTAAATATAATTTAACTTTATTTTTAAGTACCTTATGCAATTATATATTACTTTTTTTATCTTAAAGGTTTTAAATGTGAATTATTTTAATTTTATTGCTCACCTTGCAGCTGCAGGCCTTTTTTATATTTATTTTTTATTGATATTTATATTAAAGCTTTTCCGAAAGTAAAATATCGTTATCATAGCTTTTTCCATTCTGGCAAAGTCTTTAAAAAGGGGGCCAGGTCCTTCAGAGACAATTCAATTCAAATTTTGTCTCTGCACCCAAAATGGACTCCAATAATTTCTAGTTATGAGTTGACAATTTGATATAGTAGCAGGGTGAGACATGTCCCATAAAGTAAATGAGAAGTGTATAAATTTTTGTCAGGCCATTTACGCGCATGGAGCTGACTCGAAATTACATATTTCAGTTGAATTGACTTTTTGGCAAGCTAATTTTAGAGTCGACAAGTCACAACGCCGAGCCCCATCATCAGTCAAAAGTGGGTGCTGGCATCTGAGGCGTGGCTCGCCTTCATCTTAAGGTCGCCTGTGAAAATTTAAAACAACAAATGAGGTTGAAATGTTGAGTAAAAACAATGACTGCTCTTCTTCATTTGTGGGAGGTAGGTCAGGAATATATATACAAATTAATTATTTAAGAGCGTCACAATGAAGCGTTTAACGTGGCGTATGAATTCAATAAAACGTTGCCTACATTTGTGCGTGCCTACTTTGTTATGATAGAGCGAGGAAGAAAGAGAGAGACAGAGGAGAGAAAAGAAAGAAAGAAATGAGACATTTTGAGAATGGGTAAGGAGAAAGATAAAGGCATTTCAGAGATGAGAGTGAAAGTAAAGAAAAACAGAGTTAGCTGACATAAACCAATATGAATAAATATGAAAAAGTTCTTAGATGAAAAAATGGTAAAGTGTGTTAATAAATAAGCATAAAATGTTGAGAAAATGTTAAAAATAAAACAACATGTAATAGCTAAATAACTTCCAATTAACAAAGAAAGTATAAATGATCGATATGGGTCTGTTAGGCTGTTCATTTGTCATCGGCTTAAAGCTCTTGTGATGTACTTTTATATAATTAATATATTTCAACTTTTCGCATTTTGCCTTAAATTTGTTCTCTTTTGTTCAAATTTGTCCCTCAGTTATAACTAGCTTATGCTAACAATTTCAGATAGTAATATTGTTAATAATAGAATATATATAAATTAAGAAAAGTTTAAATAAATATCAGATGAAGACCTCAATACTCTGTATTCCCAAAATGACTTAAAGATAGTATAACGACTTGATGCAAATGTATGTTGCAGCCAGAATAGTTCATTTTCAACTTCGTTAAGCATACTAAATTAGTTAAGCCTTCATAGCTAAACAGCCGAGTCGATGTAGCCAAGTCATACTGTAGTATGTTCGTCTGATCGTTAAATCCGCGTCATTTGAATAAAAACGGCCTCAATTTGATTGAAGTGCTACCTGATTTATTTATTTTTTCAAAATATATTATATATGGCAAATAAAAAAGATGTATCTAGGTATAATTGTTGTATGCAAATATGGACGGGCATTACTATTCGAATTTAAAGTATAATACTTTGACTACAAGTTCCATGTTGTTTAAAAACAAAGTGTCTGCAGCTTTTTAACTTGTCTAGCAGTTGTATTTAATCAAGACATGTGCAATATGAAAAATACCTACTGCTTGTTAAAGAAACCAAACTTCAAGTCAAACGCCAGCAGGAGTATTGTATAATATCTGTGTGTTGGCATACGAAATAGTGACTGCTCGAGCGGCGAGCCAACGTCATCATTCTCCCAGAGTGGGCGGACGCCCACTTGTGACAGCTCGAGGCGAGTCCAAACGCCCAGGCATAACTACCCGCTAGTCAAGCCAACTCGACGTATAATGATAAACATGCACAGGCGGCGAGAATCAGAGAAAGGGGGAGAGAGTGAGGTGAAAGGCAACCCAAGCATTTCGAGATATGTATTCTCTTTTAGCAATTTCACGCACTATACGTGCATGTGGCAGACCATACATAATACAAATACAAATACAAATGTCGTGAAATACATGCATAAGTTTACGCATATAGCGACAAGCAGAGAGGAAGTGAGAGAGAGATAGAGAGAGAGGTGCCGCTGTCTCTATTTCTCGCAATCTTTGCGTGGCATTTTTACGATTTCTGTTCGCCGAGTGTAACTAAGCAAACAGCTCGAGGCGCAACAAATTATAATGTACATAATGGCAATGCGTTGCCGACACACACACGCACACACGCACACAATCACGCACACTCAACTATAGTCTCAAGATATTCACAGATAAGCGCAGTGCGTGGCTGTAGGCCACAAAGAGGTTCCTTGAGTTGACCATGTCGTATACTTGATATTTAATGGCAAACTTTGCATAATATTCTCCCACATCTTCTCCATGTTTTTCGTTATTTCCCTCCCACATTTTCTCCGACTTTTTCTCTATTTTGCTCTGCTTTATACTGCGCTACTTTGCGCTTTGTGTTATCACTGACAATTTAGTAGCAGAGTACAAAAAAAAAGACGCCAAACGAAGTGTAATCTGATTGCATTTGGCAGCAGCACAAAGCGAACGAGCGGAGCGCGGGGCTTACAACGGGCAGAGGGGAATGTGTGTATGTGTGGAAGGGGGAGGGGGGGGTCGGGATGGAAAGGGGCACGTCGAGGGTTATAATGTCGGTGTCATGTCCTGGCGTCTGCCAAAGGCGTTTTGCTTAATCAAACGTCGCTCTTTGTGTCAGCGCGATGTCAGTGAAGCGCTTTACACCTTGCCATGTTGCTGTCTGTTGTCCCCTTTCGCCATCCCATATCCTCCGCGCTCCCATGCCCACCCCTTTCTGGCCAATACTCGCCTCGCTTCGGGCCAAGCCAAGTCATTCAGTCAGTCAGCGAGCGAGGCAATCGCTGAGATTGATTATGTCTGCTTTAATCTTGCAAATGTAATCAACATGTTTATGGGTTTTAGACGCCCCCCTTTTAGTCCAAGCCCACGCCACTGGCACACACCTAGGGGGGTTCTATTTTTTAGTCAGTCTGCTTACCGACTTCATTTAGCTTACACTTTGTGCGGATGTGTGAGTTAACTATGTGGCACGTTAACATGATTATGCCAAAATAAAAATTGGATTCAGAGCCAAATTTTATAAAGGAAAGAACTGCTATTAGATTGAAGTATCCAGATAATGCTACTAAATATTGTACCATATAAGTGCAGCTGCATTAAAATATTATTATTTTATTATCGAATTTAAGTTCTGGCAAAGGGTAGAAAAAAGTAAAAAATGTTTAGTTAGAATGCCAACGATTAAATACTCTTGGAGACATATAAGGGATAAACTATTTATTATTCTTTGTATTCTTTTCGGCTCATGTTTCGGCAGATTGTTCCAATGGAAGATATATGATTTAGTCAATCCATTTGAGGGACTAACAAACTAGTTGGTTCTAACAAACTATTAGACTAACACTATAATAAGTTTGTTGCTATTTAAAAACAGTTTATGGACTTCGATTAGGCCACCAATGAGAGATTAAGATTTCCCAAAATATTCTAAAATGTTTCAGGGCTTCGAAAGTGTATTTTTGAAATATTTCAGCCAGTTGAGTATGCACGGAATTGTGTTGAACATAATTTACTAAGTAGTTCTCATGTCGTTTCTTCTGAAGTGCTTCTGAATGTTTGAAAATTTGTTATATTTTTATTGTTTATTGAGCAATTGCAGTAGGCCTACATTTAGATATGCTAACTATAGTTGGAAATTGAGATTCTTGAACAACAGCAGAACCCATCTGGCAATTGCTGGGATAATTGACACCCGCAGACTTGGCAGCACAGCAAACACATGGAGGCCATGCAGCAATCCAGGCAGAAATCCAAGTACCAAATGACAAACAGAATTCGAAACCGAAGCCACAGCACGTGTAAACTTTTTGGATCCTGAGCTGGGGGAGCAATGAGAGAGAGAGAGTGAGAGATCCGAGAGTTTTGGAGTCCGTCAAACTTTAATGATTGTGCGGTGGTGCATAGAGTGCAAAAGGAAAGTACAACATTGAGTGCAGCGCGTCGGTGGAGGGTGAAGGAATGGGTGCTGTTGGGAACGCAATAGGGAATACAATAGGAGCTGTGAGAATTGAGCGAGAGTGAGAGAGAGAACGAGAAGCGAGCGAGTGGGCAGGATGGCTGGCAAAGTTTTGGACGTCTCTTGTAGAACTTCACACGGTCCGTGGACCCCGGCGAGTCAGAACTTGAACTTTTAATTTGTTCCAAAGTAAATTTCTGGCAAAAAACTTTAAGTCATATTGGTAGTTGGCTGGCCACGAATCCAGCTTCAGTCTGTGTGCGACATATGTGGCGTCAGCTAGGAGCAAGAGATAGGGCTGTGTTCGCGGTGGGGAGGATGCATAGGGGGCCGCTGGCTGTGATTGTGTGTGGGAGGGGTAGGGGAGGGGAAGGGAATGCCTTCTGTTTTGGCATTTGCAACTAAAATTGCTTCAATGGCTTTGTGGCACTGGCCGCAATCGATGCCGCTGGCCACATGCCACGCCCACTCGCACAATCGCGTGGCAGTGCCCCCTAAAACAAAAAAGTTTTTCAATTAAATTTATGCGCAAATAAAGTAAAATTTTGTAATTTTGTAGTCTTTGTTGTTTTTGCTTTTGGCACGAAAAGCCACCAAAATCGTAACATTGACGAATTGCTTAATTGAAGTAATTATTTATGGTTCGCAGTGGGGCGTGGCAGGCGAGCGAATGATCGGGCTCTGGCCTGGTCTGGATTTGGCGTCTGTTAGCAATTAATGCTGCATGTAGCTCGCTAAGCAACTAGTTTGAGTTATCGTATTGATGGCCTAGAAACAATACCTTGCTTGTAATAAATAAATAAATAAATAAATTTATATATAGCATGCAAAAACTAAACTGTTGTATTGCTGCCTTGTTTTGTTATTTGGATTAGTATTTCTATACCCTTGCAGAGGTTATTATAATTTTCGTGAAATGTGTAACGCATAGAAGGAGACATCTTCATCCCATAAAGTATATATATTCTTTATCAGTATCAACAGCCGAGTCGATATAGCCATGTCCGTCTATCTGTTTGTAAAGCTATCTTATCACTCAGTTTTAAAGCTATCTTTATGAAACTTTGCAGAAGTCCCTCTTTCTGTTGCACGCGGCACATATATTGGAATCAGCTGGATCGGACCACTATATCATATAGCTGCCATAGGAACGATCGGTTAAAAACTAAGATGTTGTATGAAAAACATTTCTGTTTAACAAGGTAACTTGACCAAACTCGGCATTTATTAGTTTTTCTATGCTCCTCATATATATGCAAAATCCTATTAAGATCGGACCACTATATCATACAGCTGTCATGGGAACGATTGGTCGAAAATTAAGTAGTTGTATGGAAAACTTTTTTGTCATTCAAGATATTTTACTTAAACACGGTATTTAGGGATTTCACTATGGTCCGTAGTAGCTGAAAATATTGTTTATTAACTTTATTTATTTATTTTAATCTCAAAATGAAAATCCCTACATATATAGAACACAACTCTCAGCCATGTGCCAAGCGTTTAAAGAGCGATTAGCCTCCAGTTGCTATCTAAAATAAAAATGTTTCCTTACCAACAAATAGCAGAAAAAGTTTAAATAAATATGCAAATTGTTCAATCGGTATCACAAAAAAAAATGCCTTTTGGCTGGGAAATTGTGAAGATTAGTCCAAAAGTTGTTTGGGACAGCGCTTTCCCAGGGCAGTGAAAGCCAGCTGCATACGTCATCATCATCATCATAAATGATAAATCGTCAATTCCCGCTGGCCATGTTCAAGTGGCTTGTTTTATTCTAGTTCTTCTTGGCTTTTTTTGTACATCAATAAAAGAAAAGCCAAGGAGCAAAAGAAATAAACAAGTTTCCTTTATTTTTTTTGGCCAAGAGCAAAACTACGAGTCGAATGGGGCGCTAAAGGGTGTGCGGCAAACAAAGCCAATGTAATAAAGGAAAACACAACAATCATATTTTTATGGCAAATGCAAATGTAAAAGGAAAACAGGACAACCGAACAGGACCCAAGCCCAGCCAACTCACTTATGACCCTTCGCCTTGTCCTTGTCAACGGCCATTGTCGCCCGGATGACAGTTGAGAATAAACTAAATAACAATAAAAGAAATTCAGTTGAACGAATTGCAAATACACTTCAGCGTAATATTAATTAAATTAATTTAATGTGTTTTAATAAAGAATATTGTAAATTAGGTTAAGTTAGACTACTTTGCGTTAAGATAAGCTTAAAAGCTTAAACAACAATGGTTTAGGATTCTTATTTTAGTAATAATAAGAATAAGAATAATAAAACTAAATATATTTATTTATTTATTAACAAATGCTGGTAGCTTTCAGGTTATCTTAACTTTAAAGATATTACCTTAAATAACTACCCAACTAAACGAAAAATATAAAACTTAAAGACAATTTAAAGCTAATTAGCTTTAAAGAAAGAATTCTTTAAGCTTATGTTTAATATGAGCACTAATGGCATAAGAGTTCAATAGTGGAAAGTCGTATAGACTGTCGCCAATGTTAGGGTATACGAAAAGGACAAACGCATACATTTACCTACTACCCGCGGTAGGTGGCGCTGTTGTGGCGGTGGCCGATAAAATGATTTGCGTACAAATTGGTTCGAGCAAAATTCGATTGAGCTGTGGGAATATTCAGCGCCCTTTTGTTAACCGGGTTAACGCGCAAAAGGCAAAGTGGAAAATATGGCAAAAGAGCAGCAGCATCAACATCAACATCACCAGCAACAGCAGCAGCAAAATCAGCTGAGGAAACCGCCGGCCAACGTTTCCTAACTTCGTAAAGGGCTAAAAGCGATTTGGTCTGTGCCCTGGCAGAAGAAACACTTCAATGCCGAAAAGAAGTTTCCTGGCTAAGTGGGATAGGGGAGGGGGGTGGGTAGCTTAGTTTCCATGGGGGTGAAAAAAGAACTGTAAAAAGCTTTTGCGGTTATTGAATTTTTGAAGCGTTCCTTTCGCCTTTGTTGCGGCTACAATCTCTGATGCTGCCAAATATGCCGGAAAATTTTAATGATTTCCGCGCGTTGGAGGCAGAACTCAGCCTGAGACTAGATACGAGCAGCCCGTCGCATTTACTTGAGTAAATGAAAACAAATCGACGTCCAGCGAGTCAGCAGAAGTCGCGGCGAGCGCATTCATTAGATTTTCCCCCAACTGCAAACACAGTTTTCCCCAATTGCATTGGCCGCATAAAGCGCTGAGCAGACCAACAGATAAACCAATCGATACGTCATCATTAGTTTTGGGGCAACTCCAATGCCGCACTCAAGAACTGGCCTCCCAGTTAACTGGGCACAGCCACAGCCACAGCCACAGCCACTGCCTCATGCCTCATGCCTCAATGGGCAAATGATGTGCAATGAATGCGAATATTTCGCGCAAATATCTTGAAGATTGCGATGGTTTCATTATTGCAAACAACTCATTATTCTACTAGCTTAAATTTCTTAAATTTGTGCTTAAGTATTTCGGAAATTTTGTACTTGGTAATGAATTTCTTCTCCCCATAAATGTACGTCTTCTGAAAGGCAACTATTTTATTTTAATGGAATTATGGTCAAAAGATTTCTAATATAACTAAGTACAGAACTGTTATTGATTGTTGGTAAGGCAGTTTAAATGCGTAAGGATATTCGTGGTTTATAATTTTAAATGTATTCCGAGTCTTATGTTCTATATATTTAGAATTTATATTATATTATTCTGTAAATGATTAATTTCTTAGATTATTATTAAACTTGTTCTAAGTTTTGGCTGAAATTATGTAAAAGCATATAATAGGTAGTAAAAAAATATCTGTACTATAAACTATTGGTACAAGGAGATGATTAGGTATATTATAGAGTGTTAATAATGACTGGTTTATTTTGATTAAATATTTGCTTTTTATTATTTTTTCCCCCTATGCTTTAATACTGAATTCTACATTTAGGTTTTAAGCTCCTCTTTCAACATAGATTTGAATTTAGCATAGCATACTTTTCGGAGTGTATAAAACTATCGCACCATCAAGTTCTGTGAATTTCCTACCTCTGTCAGTTATTTCATTGCTGGCCGCCTGATGGCATCAGTAAAGGTTTTTCGTGCCGGACAAGCCGCCAATGCTCATATCTCTTTCCGACTTCTCTATCGCACACGCCGATTGCTTTGTCTTCTTTCTCTCTCGCTGCCTCTCTCCATTTTTGTCACACATTTACTGCCGAATTGGCCAGGTCATATTTGGTTATTTTTGCCATTTTTTTTTGAGACCCAAAAGACCGAATTAATTACGCTAATTGAAGTGGCTATATGCCTGCATATGTATGTGTGTAAGGTTGTGTGTGTGTGGGTGGGTGTATGTGTGGGCGTGTCAATGGGAGTAGAGAGAGAGAGAAGCGAAGTGTGCTTTAGGCTTTTTGGTTATTTGTACTACACGAAAAAGCAAAAGCACGTTCCTGCTGCTTTAAGCCTTGTACGCAAAATATGAGAAAAATATGGATTTCCATTTCGATAGAAAGTAAATAATTATTTTTATAGAGAGTCGTGTACGTTTTTCAACAGAGTGATAGCATTGATTATGATTTGATCTATATTTTTATATTATATTATTATTATATCGTCTCAAAATTGAAACGGAATTAGAATATTAAATATTGAACAGGCCCAAGCAGCTTTAATAGGCCTAATCGACATTACCAGGTCTTTCTTCTGCTATATTAAATCTTCGAAATATACAAGAACAATTCATTTGTGAATTTGCTTTGTTCAGTTGAATATAGTGTACAAATTGGTATTGTAATTCAAATAGTTATTTGATTAATTATATCATTATCTATCTATTTCAAGATAGATTTTGGCAAGTTATTTTTCCTATTTTGGATTTTGTTAATCACTCAATATATATTTATATATATCTAAATTCCTAGCTTTTTGAGTATAACTTGTTGCTAGTAATTAGTACTAAGTTGCTCGAAAGTGCAAAACTGTGCACAATGGAAATAGCATTTGAGGAATCTTGTTGCATGTCTTCAATTACGGCAAAACTAACGTTTCCAGCAGGCAAATTCAACTAATTTAATGTTTAATTTAATTATGCAAACAAATGAACAGTGCTAAGCTGAAAGAGACAGACAAACATTGAAACACTGAGAACAGGAAGTGCGTCAAAGTTTGTCGAACATCTTGAAAGGAAAACTTTGTAAGCAAACTGCCAAACTACGGCGAAATTTCCGAACGAACGACTGTCGTCTGCATGTGGGAGAGTTAGAACTCTATTACAATATGCTAAAAAGTGCCAACTGCCAAATCCAAGTCCAAGTCCACGTCCAAGTGCAAGTCCAAGTCGAACGGTGAACAATGCAAATTCAATTGGCAAGAAAAGGAAAACCAAAGCATTTGGCTGGAGTCATAATATTTATGCTCCGAACTTAATGGCAAGTTCAGATTGCGTTTAAATTTGCCACGCAAAATGCAAATTGCAGTCAATGTAAGAGAGTGAGAAACGGAAGGGGCAAGGGGGTGGGCTAAGAAAAAAGCAAGAAAAGTCGGGCAGCAAGTCCGGAAGTTGACACTTAAGTTTATAAATCCAATAAAAATCACATTAGCCTTGCGGCGGAAACTCGCGTGCAAACAATGAAGAACAAGAACTGACACTGAACCGAGCAGCGCGACAGGGTGATAGAGGGATGGTGCTGGCGCGGCTGGGGGTGCACGCCAAGGGGCGCCAAATCCGCGCGACACATTTAGCTAAGCCACTTGAAGCGACCCCCGAGCCACGCCCCTCTAGAGAGTAGATATGCTAATGATAAGGCCGCCCGCTTTTGGACCAAAGCGTTTTAGTCCAAGTTAAGACAAGCAAGTGCGCTTTAGTTGTAAGTGCCCGACTAGCAGATGCCCTGTTCATTCAACTTGCGTAACAAACATTACAACTTCCTTCATTACTCACACTCACACATAAACCCACATACAATTCTACACTTCTTGGTCCAACTCTTTTAAGAATTCATTCTTGAGTAACTTCGGGGTCCGATCGTATGAAATTTGTACCAAAAAGCAACTCTAGTCCAAATAATTTTTTTATCTGTGCTGGAAACAGGAGAAGCTACGGATAAAATTTATTATTGTGCTCGGACAGACAAACGATTCTTTCAGTTGGTCAAGAACTTACTTCATGGGACCGCAAATGCCTCATATTGCCTGTTATACACATTCTCTAAAAATCATGATACCCTTTGCCCACTTTAAGCAGGGTATACAACAATTTTAGCCCACTCCAAGCTTGCTTTCAATCATTTAAATGTGGGTCTACTGCAAAACACGGCTAATGGAATCGCCAGCCGCTTACCATATTGACTCAGCTCCAATCGAGTGGACTCTGAAAAATCCTTGAGTTTAAAAATGGCCGCAAACCGGAAATGACAGCACCCCAGGACAAACATCCTAAAATGAAATCTTGTAAGTGTTGCGCGCTCTCTAAATGTTTTTCGCTTGGGCTTTTAGTGGGAAGCTATTCCGTTTTTGCGATAATAGATTTATTGATATTGAGATCTAAGAAATAGTTATATATATTTTTCTTTCAGAAAAAAATTATTATTATTTATTAAATACTTCATTGGCTTATGCGGAATCAGAATGCTTAAGAGCGAAAGAGATATATTTGGGTTCGACGAAAAATATAACTAATATATACTTATTTTACATTCCATTATAAACACACACACAAGCACTCATGTGTCTCTTCTTTCCTATGCCGACACTAATGCATAATAAATGTGGTATACAGATTCAATCTTAAAATGCATGCAATGTTCAAAATAATGTTGTTTTTTATATTATTGAGTTCGAGCTAAGCCATAAACCAACCGTCTTATGAAATACAACAAATAATATTCGAAATAATATTATCAGGCAAACATACTAGATTAACTTCCTTTTTAACTTATTCTTATTTAGTGATTATATAAACATGCATACACCTGTTTCAGAAGAGGGAAAGCGTAGAATATAATAATGGCAGATAGTCCACATTGAGAATGCAGCGTTTTGTTTGTCCGTAATTCCGTTTTGAGTGCAAGCTGCAGCTGCTTGCAGAGCGCGAGTACATTAAGTAATAAACAGATATATTTATTACTCAATGACTTAACAAGAAGAAATAAATAAAGGAATGAATATTGTTTTCATTTAAAAATTGTATGCTTGTTTCAATTTAGTAGCGAACAAAATAGCAAAAGTTTTGCAAAAACTGCTGATGAGGCAACACATATCGAGGCAGCTAACGCATTATCATACAAACTAACTAAATTAACATTCCGTTGAAAAGCATTTCTATACAAAGTACAAACTGAGGGCTGGGAGGTAGTGTGTCTGAGAATTTGAAATACCTTCAGCGCCTTTCAAGTGCGTGACATTAACAGTTGAATGAAATATTGAAAATTGCATGAATGAATGAAAGACATTGAGAGTGAGAGACGGCGAGCAGAAGA
Source organism: Drosophila ezoana (assembly GCA_035045725.1). Classification (NCBI taxonomy): domain Eukaryota; kingdom Metazoa; phylum Arthropoda; class Insecta; order Diptera; family Drosophilidae; genus Drosophila; species Drosophila ezoana. The sequence continues at coordinate 7,792,939 of JAWNOU010000005.1, forward strand.
TAAGGAAAGAGAGTGGGAGAGAAAAGGAAAGCAGGCACTCGTAATGTAGGTTCGTCTCGGCTGCAACTCATCATCAACGTCATTTGCAAAGTTCGCGGCAGAAGCGCTCAAATTGGTTGCACCCTGTTCCCATTGAAAAGTGTTAAAGTGGGTATATTGCAGCGTGCCAATTTTAGCAAAAGAAAGTATCTCCAACTCTTTTGGAGTACATGTGTAAATATATGTCATGGGCCAGCCCTAGAAGGCGAGTCAATTTAGACATGTCCGTGCGTCAGTCCCATTGTTTGTTTGACAACTAATTTTTGTTACAGAATCTTAAGATACCAAATATTTTTTAATACACCTTCCATTAAAAGAACTACTTGTGTAACACTAAATTTTTTATTTCGATTGCTCAAATCGGGACACAGGGTATTTCTTAGTCGGTCACTCTTGACAAGATAATTCTCTCTTGTTTTTTTGTTGCTGCCGTCGGCATCAACAACTACAACAACAATCAGGCAACAGCTTCAGTTACTTTTAGTGGCATGCCCCCATCTGTAGCAACGTCTCCAGCTTGTCCTGCCACGTCCTGTCGCGTCCTGCATAAGTGCCGAGTGCTTGCCGCAAATAAATTTGATTTGCATGTGCAAATGAACGTGGAATTGAATTTTCTTATGCATGAAATGTGCGCATAATTGGTCTATGGCACACACACATACACACACTCCCACACACACATGCACACACAAAAGCACACTAACGGGACACAGACATCCGCAAGAAGAGCCTCTGCCAACATGCTGTTTAGCCTTTTACCACTAGACAAGTGCCCCAGTTGTGGTATTGCTCGTAATTGCTTATGTATAAATTTCAATTCACAAATAATATTTTTTGAGTATATTTGGATTGCAGTTAGGCGCAAATGGATATACAAATATAAGTTCGAACGGCATTTATAGGGATTTTTTTTAGAAAGAATACAGCAACCGTTAGAAGTTAGAATGAGGAAAAAAAAATTTTTTTTCAAAATGAAGTTATAAAAAAAATCGGAGATCAAAAGTTAGGAACAATCATTTTTCTGTACATAAAAACATATGAATAAAAATTGTATCACGGAATAAAATCATTACGCATACTTAAAACTAGCTCTAATTCCAGATCAGTATTAATATATATATATGTTCGACAGTCTTTTTTGGTGAAAAGTGAATATATTAAGTAAGGTAGGTAAATTTCCCTGCACTATGCATTAAGTATATTTTTAATTTAAGGAGGCATGTCTTCTTTTATCCTTAGACCCCTACTATGAAAGCTTAAAATAAGCATTTTAAGTAAGTTGTGTTTATATTTTTATTATTATAAGATTGTGCAGCAAAGATATTTCCTTTGAAATTAATCTGTTTTAGTTGTGTAAGGATCTATCGAAGTTTTCTTAAAGGGAAATCGGGGAGTTGATTTGATCGATTGGGGAGAATGGCAGGTGTTATTAAAATGCTATCAACTTTCCATTGATATATATATATATTATGAGACGTTGTGTTTTGACCCCATTACGGCTTAAAAAGATTCCAAAGGAATGATTAAAATAGTTTGGTATGGATTCCAAGGTTTAGTGGGAAATTATTAAAACATGCATTATGTTTAACTGACTAGTAAATAAAGTATAATTTAAATAATTAAGTAGATTTAAATAATGTTCTAGTATATTTGAAGCTTTTATCGCTGTGCACTCCATTAATAATTAATTAAATGCTCTGCAGAGTTTCAAATGTCGCGACATCTCCTTCAAAAGGATTAAGTGGGTGGCAATAAAATAACTACAAAAGAGAACATAATTTTTATTACATAATAGACAACTCGCCTTGTTCAAATTGAGTCAAGTGTCGGGGAGGTGCCGTGTGTTTGACAGTTGTTATTGCCCACTTAATAGGGTGTTAAGTAGCGAGGAGCACTATGCATAATGCCCATCGTACTGCTATACTTGACGGACTTGTGGAAATACAATGCCCACTGTGGAGAGGCTGGCGGGGGGTGGGGGACAGCAACTGCACTCGAGAACTTGAATAATTAAAAATACAATATTGTAGTGCAAACAGTTGGGCAGAAGTGGAGCGTTCTGCTGTTGGCTGAATGGCAGCCTTCCTGACTGCACTTAGCCAAAGATATCCACTTACAGGACTCAACATCCGAACATCCAACCCACTGACAGGGGAAATCCTGACAAGCTGTGCAAACAATCGAAGCAAAGGCTCGACAAAAATGCAGTCCGTGCCGTGATTTCTTTGCAGGCAAACGTGAACATTACGTGCAGATGCTCGCACAGAGCGTTTATGGGTCAACGCCAGGAGTAAGACGTACATGTGGGGATGAAAGGGCCTCCGGAAACTAGAGATGACAGCGTGAAAACGTTTCAGAAACTAGAAACACATGTGTTCCGCGATGAAAATGTAGCATAGTATGACGATCTTGAATTTAGAAAAGATGAGTTATGAAAGGCAAGGAATAGAAATAGAAATCAAATAAAGCATGCATGTGACGATTTATTGCATAATACTTTGGCTGGAACGCCTATGCATATTATTAGACAGATGCCAGAAACATACATATTTTAGATGCGTACTTGGGTTGTATTCTGATCTCCCATCTTACACTGTTTACCATCAATCTCACATCACTAGCTGAAGGATATTTTCGTTCGTGCGGCAAAGTCGACATCGTCATTGTCAACGGTTTTTGGCTTTGTTTTGCTATCTTTGCCGCTGCCGTTGCCTGTTACGGTTACCGTTAGCGTTCCCGTTCCCCTTACCGTTACTGCTACTCATGCTCTTGCTCTTGCTGTTGCTGTTGCTGTTACTGTTACTGTTTTATTTATTGTTTGCGCTCATTTGAGTCAATTACGACAAACGGAGATTGTTAATTGTTTTGCTGCTGCTGCTGCAGCGGCTGCCGCTCAAGTCCAAGGCAAACAAGTCACATCCTGTCCATCGGGAACAGTTGGGGAAGGGGTGTGGGGCGCACTCCATTTTGTTTTCTAGTATTTATTCGTTTGCCTCTTTTGCCTTTGTTTCGCTGCTGCTGCTGCTGCTTCTGCTGCGGCAGCTTCTCGGCTGCTGCTTATTGTTTGCCTTTTGGTCTCTGTTGGCCTTTGTTTGTTTGCTTTTGGCCAATAAACGGTTTCTCCCCTATGGCTCCCCACTGGCTCCCTTCCAGCCATCCACTGATCTGCAGCGCGTTTAATGGCGCGTTGAACGTTACATTTGCTCATCGTCTGTACCATGCCCCCCCCGCCACCGCCTCACTGTCTACTCTCTTCCACGTTTCAGCTGTTTTTCTTGCTGCTCGACTTGTTGTCGTGTCTCTTGCGTAAACTTTAATTGGCTGTCAGTTCATTGAGGTAAGTTTTAATTAATTTTTTCGACCATGTTTTATGTGTGGCTGTGTAGGTGTATCTTTGTGAGGCAATGGCATCCTCATCTTAAATGGGCGCCTCTACTATGTGCACTTCTCGGCAGCTAAGTGGTGCGTTAAGCTGGGCACTCAAATGTTTTGCTAATTGTTCTGCCAACATTTTGTGCGGCCGAGGGGAGGCTGTGAAGGATGTACTACTTAAAGGTTGTCAATCTTTGGAAATTTATATTTCTTATGCCTGTACAAAAATCTTATTTGGCTTTTATGGGCTTTGTTGCCAAAGTGAGCAAAATATTTGTTACTCTCCTAAAGATTTTTTGAAGGCTATAACGCGAATGGAATTTTTATGGATATTTTAGCATAGCATAGAGATTTAGCTAAAATATTTAGTTATTTGTATCAGACCTAACATTTTTCCGCACAGCCTAAGCCAATCGGTCCCCAAATTTAGTAGGTATTCTTCTTTTACACTTATTCACTTTAAGTTTCTTGTTTCACTAAATGTTTTACTATGCGTTCTAACAATTAAATGTATTTTCGTTTCAAAATGTACGGAACATTATATTTCTATGAAACGGTAAAAATAGGAAGCTAAAATTGCAATTATGTAAAATTTAGAATTTATAAATATCTATCTATGCTTTGCGGGGTAGTCAATTAGTCCAAACGTGGAATTTTACGAGAACCTGAAATGATACAAAGGAATTCAATTTAGAATGCAACTACATTTCCGACATTATTATTTATATGTTTCAAGCTCTTGTTTCAGATCAAGCTCCCAATTCGTTTTATATTTTGGAATGTGCACTTACCTAGTTGCCACATCTTTTGGTTCTTACTTCTTTTCTTAAATAATTTATATTCTGGCTCATTGTTTTTATTGGGCGACAATTTTTCTTGATTTTTTTTTTCGGGAGGCTTTACAATTTTGTCATTTTTGCGGCTATGTTTGCTCAATATAGTCATATCCAATTCGCTAAGATGCTTCTGATCATATTCGCTTAATACGCGTGTTGGTATTCTCATGTGCCAGCGCCTTACAAAGCCACTTGTCAGTGGCCTAAAGTCGACTAAGCTGCCTTTTTTTTCCATACCATGAAAGCGCCTGAGATTTTCGACTTTGAAATGATCTTTAGTTGAGCTCAGAGCCTCGTGGGCCATAAGATCTTTCAGTTTCTTTGACAATGTTGGTTCCTGTATGTCTGCTCCGCTTAATACTTTCTCTTGGAGTCTCCGCCTCTGTAGATAGTGCTCCTTGAGTATCTCATTGCATTTGCGGACCTGCTCGGCAGCTAGACGGGTCTCAAGCCGTTTCTCTGTATAGGGCATAATCTTTCGTGATCTTTCTTCATTAATCAGACATATTGCAGAGCTTTTGCTTAAGAATTTGGAGTAATCGGGTTCGGTTATTGGTTTCTGCAACTGCTTAAAAGATGTCACAGGACGATGTGAAGGGCAACCTGAATAAGGAGCTGCAATTTAAATTAGAATCCGCTGTGAAAGCCATGGCACTTACTTTTTGGGAATCTTTTGGCAAAACCAAAAAGGCTCATACTGTTAATTTTATTAATATTTTTGGTGGCCATTCGAAACTTTATAATTTTCAGATGGGCACTTTGAAAACTCTTTACAATTTTGCCTAGCTCCTAACAGATGATTTAAAATTGTATCTGGTTGTAGCAGATGTGACAACATGAAAATTTTCCTTTAGCTTAGGAAAAAAATTTAAACTCGCTAATAACTTTCGCCTACTCAGCTTGTTGAAAGCAATGGAATAAGTTGTCGTTCCCAACATATCGATAATAATCGAATTTCAGTATAATTTGTTATATGGTAGTCAATTGAGCATTCGTGCGTTTTTAATTGGCTTCGTGGAAGCTTCTTTCGAATGTCGAAAAATACTTGGAAATTTGAAGTGAATTTCGTCCCTGTACTCAAAAAATTACGTGTAACTAATGTCACCTAATGCACAACGATGCGCTTCATTAGCGAAATATCCAGCCTAATGTCCATTAAGCACCTTCCAATTGAGCCCAAAAGAAAAGTGCATTAAGTTTTTTGCTAATATTTAATGTTCTTCGAAAAGGTCGGCCCCACCTTGGTTGGCAAAACTTCAGTATGACTTAAATAATCCTTAACCGACCATCATCATCATTATTACGATGATGATGATTATCATCATTATCAACATCTTGTTGTAGCAACCATGTCCAGCAATCGCACCCGAAACGTGCTGCTGCTCCTGGTCTTACCTGGCATCTCGTTTAGAAAAATTGCTCACGCACGGTTTCGTTTTGGATGGTTGGGGTGGTATTTCAGGGCTGGGCAGAAGGAGGATTTTAAGTGCTGGCAGCTCTGTGGTCTGGCTTGCTTCTGATTTTGTTTACCATTTACCGTTCAACATTTTCTGCTGTGTATCGTTCGTCGCCTAAGCGCATTAAAAGTTTTCTCTCTTTTTTTTTTTGTTTCCTTTCGGCGATTTTCTTTTATTCGTGCACTTTATCGAAAGCACATCACGTAGTGCACCTGATTTGCTGACAATCCTTGGACATTCTAAATAGGCAACCGGCACAGGCTTAAGACTGGACTCAAAGCTTCTACCCGGGCTGCATACGAAATTCATGCAACGCTTTGTGGCATCGTTTTAATTAAGATTAATTGCCTTCGGTAGTTAATAATTTCACTCGCTTTGATAAATATTTAAACCACCTCTTCAAAGTGTCTCACTTAAGGGTCCGAAAGTTAATTTACAGCCTAAATGGCCCACAATATTTTTCGAGAAGTTCTGCTAATGGGTCTGCGGATATTTGGAATTTATGAAGCTCCATGTTGTTTTAGGCAGTCATAACTCTAAAGGCACCAAAAGGCAATAAAGTCCAATATTTATCGATATATATCAAAAGATAGAAACATTTAATTGTAAGTACAATTTATATAAAATAAAATTACCCCGGTCTTCGTTTTTCCGTTGCCCATATAACTGGTTTATAGAATTCAACTTTTTAGTATAATAATATAAACTCACCTGAATAAATATCGAATAATAAGATATCGATAGAATACTATATGATAACACAGTAAAAACGTATGTACAACGCGTCGCACATACACAAAAAATAAACAAAATCATGTAGAAAATATATATTATTAAGACGATTTAATATATTAAGAAATATGATGGATAGTAGGAGAGCAATTGATTTGAAGTGAACAAGAAATATGGTTAAATATTGAAGTATGTGGGTCAGAGTTTTATGGTACACACATTCTTCTGCACATGAAGCTATCCAACAATACAGATTTCCTTCAATGAACTTCACCCTAACCACTTTGGGGTCTGTGTGTTTGGCCCAGCTTTGTTACATTTCAATCCTCTGGTCATAGTGCGTCATGTGTTTGGGCTTGCACCTGCTTATAGGGCAGAAAGGTGAGCTATTGCATTGAGTGCGACTCGTTGTTAAAGTTGACCTCAATGCCTTCACATCAGCCAAGTAAATCTGTTGGGCTTGTTGTTGTTTTGTGGCTGGTAATTGCAAGCGAATCTAGGAAGCCCACACGAATGTCAAACAAAGCTGGCCATCATTTTGGCTAATTGGTTTGCCATATCTGTGAGCTATGGCTATGTACAAGGAGGTAACATAGACTTTATATACGACTGCGAGTTGTGTTTATAAATATGCATAAAACCATCTAATTATGTGATGGGAAGAATGAAAGAGAATCCTAAATGAAATTCTTTGAAATTGAGCATTTTATTTAAAAATACATTATACATATTCTTTTACCCAAACAGATTCCCCGAAAAAGTTAATATAATTAAACCTGAATAATTTGTAATTATAGTTTTATTTTCTGTAGATTCTTCCAACTTACTGAAATTAAAGAGATTTAATTTTAAGACAGCTCTTAAACTTAATTTAAGTTGAGAATGAATGTAATAGTTAATATAAATTAGCAATATTATATTTTATTTTGTTAAATTATATTGTATTGTCAAAGTGTAAAAATCGAAAAAGGATTTTAATTCGGGTTTTCAAAATTTCTTAATTGCATTTCTCAAGCTTTTAAAACGGTAAGCCATTGGGAAATGCAAATTTACACAGGTAGCTACGTTAGAAGGAACTAAATAGAATTAATAAACTGTGAAACTGAAAAAATAGTATACGTTGCAGTGCTCTGCAAACGCCATGCTCCATTAGCGTAGACCAACACACGGAGGTCTGAACCGCAGCAGACCTAAAGCCAATTCCATGCCCAAAAATTCCGAGCCAAACTTGCGACTCAGCAAATCAAATTGAAGGGCCGTGCGCGTATCCATGGCCGAAGCTTGCCCAGCTGCCAACAACTTTTGCATAAAATTGACAATGCATTAAGGGAATAGAAAGAGTTGCTTCTGGGTAAGAGCCGAGTTTGTATATCACTTAGTTTACATTGCAGTATATATTTGGCAGGCTAACTTGACTATTTCACATAGTTTAGATTTAGGGATTATGATGTTGAGATTTATGCGGATCCTATCAACTACGTGTCTATCCCAAATGAAAGACCTATTTATTGTATACATTTTTATTTTATTATATTGCTTAAATTAAAATTCAAAATTTGGGTTGTATGTCTACATATTTACCATAGCTTAGTTCTAGTCTCAAGTTGTAGCCTTGGGCGAGTACCTAGATTTCATTCTGAAGATATTCCTAGCAGTACAAGCCATCGCCATTACAGCATGCATTGCAGTCGTACAGATACATGCAGGGACTACAGCATGTTGAGCAACATGCGCAGTCACAGGATATATAACAGCACAGAGTACAGCAGGGGCTGCAGCAGGGGCTGCAACATGGGATACAGCAGGGACTACTGCAGGCACTGCTGTAGGGGCTGCAACACGGACCGCAACAGGGATTGCAGCAAGAATAGCAAGGAGAGCACATCTTGGTAATTGAGGACGATAATCACTAATAGAATTAAGATAATTGATGTTAGGAGAACGTCAAGATACTATAAGAATCGATCTTACCGTCAAGGAAAGTTCTTCATAAATATAGGGACTGCATATTTGCAAACGAATGGTGTGAGTATTGATTGGGTTGCATGGCGCTCTCGATTGTCAGAGGCCAAAAGTTCACACAGACGATTTTACAAATGTATAACCACACAAAAGACTAGAGCCTGCAATACGACATATGAGTACAGAATTATTATTATATTTTTACGAAATCATATTTTATACTCACATGCTTGCAGACAGTCATAAAAACTTACACAAACATTTATAGATGTTAATGGAGCAGAAGCCAAAAGAATTATGAAAAAATGTTGATTTGTAATTCTATAGTTGGAAATACTATTTCAAGGCTTGCTTATCGGTTCCTCATTTCGACAGTGAACAATTAACATACTTTTGAAAAAGGTATTATAAAGCAAAAAATAACTACATTTCGGACAGCTTAAAGAATGTATACATACTCAGGATATCCTGAAATTCCTCAAATTAAAAAATCTGCAGGTAAACCAAAGTTGGATATTGAAAGTTCTTTTATCGCTAACTCAAGTAGTATAAGTAGATAAGTGTGGAATAGAAGAAACATTGACCTAACAGGAACACCATTTGAACATTAATTTAAAAACATTAACATTTAAAAACATTAAGACCAAAGACCACATAAGTGTCCACGGCCGATATATACATACACATATGCTGTAATTTTTTAAGATAGTAGTTAATTGACAGTAAAAACAATAAGAAAAGAAAATATTCCACATACCAATATTATGTCGTTGTCAGCTTGTATATAAATAGCTTAGCATAACGAAGCAGAATAGTACTTCTCACATGCTCGTCATGGTAAGTCACAACTCAAAAGTCAATTTCGACACAAAAACTTCTTAGAGAAATTATCAGTTTTTCAGGTATTTGCTGATCATTGCAATTTTTGCCTTTTGCATGGATATGGTTAAATGTGCTCCAGATAAATTACGGCAAATTCAATTAAGACAAGGCTCTTTAACTACAGTGTCAACAACGACAACTACAATTAGTGATCTCTGTATAAAACATCCCAATATACCACCTTGTCGCACTACAACTACTGTGACATCTCCAACGCCAACCACAGTGACAACACCAACGCCAACCCTAGTGACAACACCAACGCCAACTACTGTGACAACACCAACCCCAATTACAACACCAACGTCAACCCCATTGACAACACCAACGCCAACCCCAGTGACAACACCAACGCCAACCACAGTGACAACACCAACCCCAGTGACAACTCCAACGCCAACCACATTGACAACCACAGAATCTAGTAACCTTTGTACGACATTTCCTAATTTACCAATTTGTCGTACCACACCGACTACAACCACAGTGACAACACCAACGCCAACCCCTGTGACAACACCAACGCCAACCCCCGTGACAACACCAACGCCAACCCCAGTGACTACACCAACGCCAACCACAGTGACAACACCAACGCTAACCCCAGTGACAACACCAACGCCAGTAACAACACCAACGCCAATCCCAGTGACAACGCCAACGGCAACCCCAGTGACAACACCAACGCCAACTGCAGTGACAACACCAACGCCAACAACAGTAACAACACAAACCCCTGTCACAACACCAACGCCAACCCCTGTGACAACACCAACGCCAACCCCAGTGACAACACCAACGCCAACCTCAGTGACAACACCAACGCCAACTACAGTGACAACACCAACCCCAGGGACAACACCAACGCCAGTGACAACACCAACGCCAGTAACAACACCAACGCCAATCCCAGTGACAACACCAACGGCAACCTCAGTGACAACACCAACCCCAGTGACAACTCCAACGCCAACCACATTGACAACCACAGAATCTAGTAACCTTTGTACGACATTTCCTAATTTACCAATTTGTCGTACCACACCGACTACAACCACAGTGACAACACCAACGCCAACCCCTGTGACAACACCAACGCCAACCCCAGTGACAACACCAACGCCAACCCCAGTGACAACACTAACGCCAACTACAGTGACAACACCAACCCCAGGGACAACACCAACGCCAGTGACAACGCCAACGGCAACCCCAGTGACAACACCAACGCCAACTGCAGTGACAACACCAACGCCAACAACAGTAACAACACAAACCCCAGGGACAACACCAACGCCAGTGACAACACCAACGCCAGTAACAACACCAACGCCAATCCCAGTGACAACACCAACGGCAACCTCAGTGACAACACCAACGCCAACTGCACTGACAACACCAACCCCAGTGACAACACCAACGCCAACCACAGTAACAACACAAACCCCTGTGACAACACCAACGCCAACCCCTGTGACAACACCAACGCCAACTACAGTGACAACACCAGCCCCAGGGACAACACCAACGCCAGTGACAACACCAACGCCAACTACCAGTTACAACACCAACGGCAACCCAGTGACAACACCAACGCCACGTGACAACACCAACGCCAGTAACAACACCAACGCCAATCCCAGTGACAACACCAACGGCAACCTCAGTGACAACACCAACGCCAACTGCACTGACAACACCAACCCCAGTGACAACACCAACGCCAACCACAGTAACAACACAAACCCCTGTGACAACACCAACGCCAACCCCTGTGACAACACCAACACCAACCCCAGTGACAACACCAACGCCAACCCCAGTGACAACACCAACGCCAACTACAGTGACAACACCAACCCCAGGGACAACACCAACGCCAGTGACAACACCAACGCCAGTAACAACACCAACGCCAATCCCAGTGACAACACCAACGGCTACCTCAGTGACAACACCAACGCCAACTGCACTGACAACACCAATCCCAGGGACAACACCAACGCCAGTGACAACACCAACGCCAGTGACAACACCAACGCCAACCACAGTAACAACACAAACCCAGGTGACAACACCAACGCCAACCCCAGTGACAACACCAACGCCAACCCCAGTGACAACACTAACGCCAACTACAGTGACAACACCAACGCCAATCCCAGTGACAACACCAACGGCAACCTCAGTGACAACACCAACCCCAGGGACAACACCAACGCCAGTGACAACACCAACGCCAATCCCAGTGACAACACCAACGGCAACCTCAGTGACAACATCAACCCCAGTAACAACACCAACGCCAATCCCTGTGACAACACCAACGCCAACCACAGGGACGACACCAACCCCAGTGACAACACCAACGCCAACCCCTGTGACAACCCCAAAACCAACTACAGTGACAACGCCAACCCCAGTGTCAACACCAACGCCAACCCCTTTGACACCAACACCAACCACAGTGATAACACCAACGCCAACCCCAGTGATAACACCAACGCCAGCAACAGTGCCGACACCAACGCCAACCACAATCCCAACAGCCACAGTAACCACTCCAGCGCCAACCACAGCTTCTTTGCCTACAACAACAGTGACAACCACAGATCCCACCACTAATTCTGGAGGAGAGCACGAGCACCACAACCATCACCACATTCATAATCACCATATGCCTTTATTTCCTCATCCGCTCCCTTTGCATCTGCTCCCGCCTCCTCAGCTACCGCCGCCTCACCACCTAGCGCCACCACCCCACCTACGGCCGCCACCCCATCTACGGCCACAACCAGCTTATCCTTTACAACCGTTGCCAGGACTTCCACCCCACCCACCACTATCTCCGCCATTTGGCTTCCATTGGAAAGCCCTCAGTCAAACAACATCTAAAATCGAATAATATTTTATGATTACAAAAATATATAACAAAAGCACTTAAGAGAAAGATAAATTAAATATACCGTCAATATTTTTAAACGAAACTTTAATTGGATTAATCTTTGATTAAACTATAAATAAACTAAAACCATTTTATAAAATAATTTTACTTCCAAGCGATTTGTCATTATGAGCCTTTTTGATTAGAGCTTTTCCCTAAAAGAACGGCACCTTAATTTTAAAGTAAAACTTATTTGCAGTGTCGAAGACATAATTCACTTGCAGACATACCTATGTCAGCTATCAGATTTTTTTAATTTTTATCAGAGCCGTATTGGACTGTATTAAAAAATAACTTGCTTGTATGTAAGATGCAAAATAAAGATATTGCGAGAAACAAGAACGTATTTTTTTCTCAAAGAACTCAATTTTAGACCGATAATTCCCATGACAGATATACATATGATGCAGTGCTTTGAGCTGCTCAACATGTTTGCTGCCAGCGTCGAATTCTAGATTTATTTATTTAATCCTATGAAATTTTAAAATATAAAAATGGGTTAAATTTGATTGGGGTTATATGCAAATAGTTCAACTTTCCTAATGTACAATACGACAGCCTACATACTACATTTTATTTATATAGTGTCAAATAAAATAATTATGAAAATAGGACGAGATGCCGACAGTAAAAACACTTTATCCTGCATTTTAATTTTATGGAGCAGAATAATATATATTTCAAATTTCAAAACTATCTTTTGACGTTTCCGCGCGCACACAGAGGAGAATGACTATATATACTTTCTATGCCCCATTTTGTCTGAATATACATAAACACAAGACCATTATAATCGTTTTGAATGGGTTAAAAGTATTATATAAAAACGGACTTTAAATATAAAATATATATCTTTGATATATAATTATGTAGTTGCCTGGCTTGAGGTCCACGAGGTCGCCAAAACCATCATTATATATTTGATATATTTATTTTCATTAAAATTGGACAGAGACATGGCTTGTCAGTAGATAGAACAATCATTTATTTTATATTGAAACTAAATAAAATAACACTCGACAAATATTTTAAATATAATGTAAGCAATGCAAATTCTTTTAGCAGGGATTGCCTTGCTAAAATGCATTTCCTTATCAGCGACCCTGTAGTACCTTCGCTCACATTCCCAAAAGTAGCACTCAGATATATATTTGTAACATTGCAATGGAATCTTTGACCTTTCAAAACAATTTATTTAAGTTGATAAAATGAATAAATTAGTGCCTTCTGCTGACATATATATTGCAAAGGTTAGTTTTCTAATCTGATTGGAGTTTATTGACAGCGAGTACAATTGGGAAAGAAAATTTCACTTATCTTTGCAATGCTATACATTTCCCTGTCCCTATATAAAGAGCTTTGTACAACGAAAAATCAATAGTGCTTCTCAGTTGCACGATATGGTAAGTCATCACTTACTAAGAATAGACTTTTTCTAAAAAAAAAAAAGGGAGGGGGGGGGGGGGGGGGGGGGAAAAAATTATTTTTTTGGGGGTTTTTAATAAAGTTTTTTTGGGGGTGGGGATGGGGGGGGGGGGGTATTTGAAATATAAGGTTATATCAGACTTTCAGGTTTTGTTGGTCTTTGTAATTTTTTAAGTCTTTCCTGTGTCGATGATAAAATGCGGTCCTGATAAATTACGACACACACCAACATCGAAGATTCAACCACTAATACAACTCACGTCTTAACTCTAAAGACAACACATTATTCAACTACAGAGATAACTTTAATCCATACAAAACAGACTACAAAGACAAAACCTGTTTCTACCACAAAGTCAGTTTTACTTTAAACTACAAAGACAACTTTAATTTCATCTACAACGACAACACCAGTTTCAACTGCAAAAAATACTAAAGTCTCTACAGCGACGGATACAAAAACTACGTAAGTTTCTGCCACAAAAACAACACCACCTTCAACTACAAAAACAACCAAAATTTCTACAACGAAGACAACCCAATGAGGTTTCCTCAAATGAAAAAAATGAAAAATCCGCAGGTAACCAAAAGTTGGATATTAAAAGCTCTTTTATCGCTAATTTAAACGAAAACTTATTTCTAGAGTATATCCCCACACAATTACAGAAGTAGTTAACTGTGGAATGGAAGAAACATTGCCCTAACAGGGAAGCTATTTGCATAAAAATATAAAGACCAACCACATTAGTGTCCATTGCCGATATATATATCACATTTGCTGTCCTTTTTTGAAATAGTAGTTTTTTGACATAAAAAAAAAATAGAAAAGCAAATGTTCCACATACCAATAATATGACTTTGTCGGCTTGTATATAAATAGCTTAGCATAACGAAACAGAGTAGTACTTCTCACATTCTCGCCATGGTAAGTCACATCTCAAAAGTCAGTCTCGACTCAAAAACTTCTTAGAGAAATTATCAGTCTTTCAGGTATTTGCTGATCTTTGCAATTTTCGCCTTTTGCATGGATATGGTTAAATGCCGTCCAGATAGATTACGGCAAATACAATTCAGACAAGGCGTGCCAACAACCACAACTACAATAAGTAATCTCTGTATAAAACATCCTAATATACCACCTTGTCGCACTACAACTACTGTGACAACTCCAACGCCAACCACAGTGACAACTACAGAAACAAGTAACCTTTGTACAACATTTCCTGATTTACCAATTTGTCGCACCACACCGACTACAACCACAGTGACAACACCAACTCCAACCACGCTGACAACACCAACACCAACCACAGTAGTAACACCGACTTCAACCACAGTGACTACTCCTGTCTTATCTACAAAGACAACTCCACTTTCAACTACAGAGACTAATAAAATCTCTACAACAAAGACAACCCTAGTTTCGACTTCAAGGACAACACAAATTGCAACTGCAAAAACAACTAAAATCTCTACAACGAAGGCCCCAAAAACAACATCTGTCTCTACCACAAAGACAACTCCACCTTCAACTACAAAAACGACTAAAATATCTACAATAGAGACAACTCCAGTCTACAACTAAAATTTCTACAACGAAGGCTACAAAAACTACACCTGTTTCCACCACAAAAACAACTCCACCTTCAACAACAAAAACGACTAAAATCTCTACAACAAAGACTACCCCAGTTTCAACTTCAAGGACAACTCCTGTCTCATCTACAAAGACAACTAAAATCTCTACAACCAAGGCTACAAAAACTACACCTGTTTCTACCGCAAAGACAACTCCACTTTCAACTACAAAAACGACTAAAATATCTACTATAAAGACAACTCCAGTTCCAACTACGAAGACAACTCCACTCACTTTCACTACAAAAACATAAAATCTAAAAAATTATAAAATTATTAAAACAACTAAAATCTCTACAACCAAGGCTACAAAAACACATCTGTTTCTACCCAAACAACTCACTTAACTACAAAAACACTAAAATTCTAAATACAACAACTCCAGTCTCTCAACAAACAACTAAAATCTCTCAACCAAGGCTACAAAAACTACACCTGTTTCTACCACAAACAACTCCACCTTCAACTACAAAAACGACTAAAATCTCTACAACAAAGACACCCCAGTTCCAACTACGAAGACAACTCCAGTCTCATCTACAAAGACAACTAAAATCTCTTCAACGAAGGCTACAAAAACTACACCTGTTTCTACCGCAAAGACAACTCCACTTTCAACTTCAAAAACGACTAAAATATCTACAATAAAGACAACTCCAGTTCCAACTACGAAGACAACTCCTGTCTCATCTACAAAGACAACTAAAATCTCTTCAACCAAGGCTACAAAAACAACATCTATTTCTACCACAAAGACAACTCCACCTTTAACTACAAAAATGACTAAAACCTCTACAGCAAACACAACTCCAGTTCCAACTACGAAGACAACTCCAGTCTCATCTACAAAGACAACTAAAATCTCTACAACGAAGGCTACAAAAACAACATCGGTTTCTACCACACAGACAACTCCACTTTCAACTACAAGAACGACTAAAACCTCTACAACAAAGACAACCCCAGTTTCAACATCAAAGACAACTCCTGTCTCATCGACAAAGACAACTTATATCTCTACAACGAACTCTACAAAAACTACACCTGTTTCTACCACAAAGACAACTTCACTTTCAACTACAAAGACGACTAAAACCTCTACAACAAAGACTACCCCAGTTTCAACTTCAAGGACAACTCCTGACTCATCTACAAAGACAACTAAAATCTCTACAACGAAGGCCACAAAAACAACACCTGTTTCTACCACAAAGTCAACTCCACTTTCAACTTCAAAGACGACTAAAATCTCTACTACAAAGACAACTCCAGTTCCAACGACAAAGACAACTCCTGTCTCATCTACAAAGACAACTAAAATCTCTACAACGAACTCAACAAAAGCTACACCTGTTTCTACCACAAAGACAACTCCACTTTCAACTACAAAGACGACTAAAATCTCTACAACAAAGACTACCCCAGTTTCAACTTCAAGGACAACTCCTGACTCATCTACAAAGACAACTAAAATCTCTACAACGAAGGCCACAAAAACTACACCTGTTTCTACCACAAAGTCAACTCCACTTTCAACTTCAAAGACGACTAAAATCTCTACTACAAAGACAACTCCAGTTCCAACGACAAAGACAACTCCTGTCTCATCTACAAAGACAACTAAAATCTCTACAACGGAGGCTACAAAAACTACACCGGATTCTACTACAAAGACAACTCCACTTTCAACTACAAAGACGACTAAAATCTCTACAACAAAGACAACTCCAGTTCCAACTACGAAGACAACTCCAGTCTCATCTACAAAGACAACTAAAATCTCTACAACGAAGGCCACAAAAACTACACCTGTTTCTACCACAAAGACAACTCCACTTTTAACTACAAAGACGACTAAAATCTCTATAACAAAGACAACTCCAGTTCCAACGACAAAGACAACTCCTATCTCATCTACAAAGACAAGTAAAATCTCTACAACGAAGGCAACAAAAACTTCTCCTGTTTCTACCACAAAGACAACTCCACTTTCAAATACAAAGACGACTAAAATCTCTACAACGAGGACAACTCCAGTTCCAACTACGAAGACAACTCCTGCTTCATCTACAAAGACAACGAATATCTCTACAACGAAGGCTACAAAAACTACACCTGTTTCTACCACAAAGACAACTCCACTTTTAACTACAAATACGACTAAAATCTCTACAACAAAGACAACCCCAGTTTCAACATCAAAGACAACTCCTGTCGCATCTACAAAGACAACTAAAATCTCTACAACGAAGGCTACAAAAACAACACCTGTTTCTACCACAAAGACAACTCCACCTTCAACAACAAAAACGACTAAAAGCTCTATAACAAAGACAACTTCAGTTCCAAATACGAAGACAACTCCTGTCTCATCTACAAAGACAACTAAAATCTCTACAACGAAGGCTACACAAACTACACCTGATACTACCACAAAGGCAACTTCACCTTCAACAATAAAAACGACTAAAATCTCTACAACAAAGACAACTCCAGTTCCAACTAGGAAGACAACTCCAGTCTCATCTACAAAGACAACTCAAATCTCTACAACAAAGACAACCCCAGTTACAACTTCAAAGACAACTCCTGTCTCATCTACAAAGACAACTCATATTTTTACCACAAGGACAACTCCACTTTCAACTACAAAGACGACTAAAATCTCCACTTTCAACTGTAAAGACAACTTTAATTTCAACTACAAGGACAACACCAATTTCAACTACGAAATCAACTGAAATCTCTACAACGAAGGCTACTAAGACAACTCCTGTTTCTACCACAAGGACAACTCCTGTCTCATCTACAAAGACTACTAAAAGCTCTACAACAAAGACAACCCCAGTTTCCACTACGCAGACAACTCCACTCTTAACCACAAGGTCCACGCCAATTACTACCAGAGTCTCTCCGGGATCTACTTCTCTAGAGCTAACTGCATCAACTCCAATGTCTACATCTGCAGATCCGCCAACTTCAAACTTGATTTCTACAAATGACACTTGTCTACAGTGACAACTATATCTACTTCTGATCCAGGAGATTATCATGTACACTACCACAATCATCAGCACCATATGCCACAGCTTCCACCTTTTATGCTTCCTTTTCCTGCACTTTCTGCTCTTTCGAATCCAGACCGACTGCCTATCATACCTCTTCCATCAATTCCACTTCCAGCTGCAATACCACCTCCAAGTTTTCCAACACTTTCTGCTATCTCGTTCCCGCCTTTATCACAAATGCCGCCACCACCGGGTCTTCAAGTACTGCCTCCGCTTCCACCAGGTTCTAGACCACCTGTTTTACCGCTATCAAGCCTACCGAATATTAATAATTTTCTGCCGATTCCTCCTAATATACCAGCTCTTTCTTTCCCTATGCCTCCCGCCCTGCCAACTCCATCCAGAGTTCCAAGTCTAGCTGTTCCAAGTTTTGCAGCCCTTCCACCTCCACCCAGATTACCGGCTCCAGCTCTTCCTAGTCTACCCAACTTTCTAACCCCTCCCAACCTTCCAGATTTAGCCTTTCCTAGTCTCCCTAATCTTCCAGCCCCTCCTAGATTTACCGTTCCAGCACATTTCACACATCCTGCTTTGCCGTTTTCGGGGTTACCTCCACCACCGCCACCATTTCCAAACCCCTTTGGCTCTCTTTGGAAGTCACTTAATGAAAATATAACTTATGACGGGATAAACAAATACTTACAAAATACTTGTCAATTAAATTTATATTTTCTTTTTTAAAATTTACAATTAATTTATTGGGTGGCTCTTCAAGGGGACTTGGTTTTGTTAACAGCAAGGTCCACAACCGCCACAGCAAGATCCACACGAGGCATAGCATGGTGAACAGCCACAAGGACCACACGGACCGCACGGTCCGCAGCAGGAGCCAAAGCAGGGACCACAGCAGGGCTCACAACATGGTCTACGGATAGGAATTAGAGTGGAACAACCGTCGCAGCACATCTTGATGGATGACTATTTCCTTTTGTTTCTCATAGCGATTATTGTTAGGTCTGTTGTGTGCAAGGTATTAAAGTACTTACCTTTCAGCTAAATGTCTCGTAAAATAGTTCTCCACTGCTTGTGAATTCAATATTGCCGAGGGCAATTCTCAGATTCTAAGCGTCCACAAAGTACGTGCGGCCTATTGGTTTATTACAAAAATAAATCGACTCCTGTTATAAATAGAATATTATGTTTCAGAATATTTCTATCAATTGAATTTTGCCTTTTTTTTTCTACTTACATGCCTAAAAACAGTCACAATGAAATTACAAATATTGTGCTAGAATGTTTTATGTAAAAACATTCAAAGGTGTATGTCTAAATATTCAGAAGGTCCATTGGACCTTGAACAGTTTTTACTGAGGCCTACTATATTTTTGTATTTTGTAATAAATGTTGACTACCCGGATGCTAAAGTTGGCAACCTTAAATCATACTTCTGAATTCTGCTGTGCTGAGTCTTCATGAAACCATGTCCCTGTCCCACACCTCCTTGTCGAGCTTTTAATTGTAATATAACCCAATTATGTATATCTCTTACACATACCACTTGTGTATAGAATCATATCCGTCAAACTTCAGACAGAACCCTTTAGATAATTCGATTGAGTTTCAAATACGCAGTATCTATCTAGACAACTATTATCAGACTAATATTTTATATGCATATAAAATGTTTATAGTTTTCATGTTCTCTTAATATTTGAGAATAATATTTGATTTACTTCTAACCCCCATGTCTCAAATGATAATTATATAGTTTAATTCGAAGTCGACTAGATGCGAATTACAGTTGCTATCAACAGTTTCCGCCGATTGATTGGCTTATTTGATTCAGACCATATTCCTTACGTAATTTTATTGCATAGCTTTGTATATGCAATAAATATTTCAAATAAGCCATTTTATTTTAAAAAATAAGCACACACAAGAAGTTTGTATTTAACATTTATTAACTATTTCATATAATCCCATTTAATTAACACCATACCATCATCACCATTAAACAACTTGATGCCAACTTAATTATTGAAAACCATGCAAATCTTGTGGAGAAAATATATATAATTAATTAAAATTCGCAAGGATTTTGACTTACCCAGTATACCAGTACCAGCGATAGCTTCCAGTATCACTAATGTGGGTGCATTGTGCTCTGTATCCTATCTCTATCTTATCCTAATTCCAACACATGGCTAACACCATAAAACGATTATAGTTAACAGCGAAATCTGTTTAAAGAGAAAATAATTGATGATTGAAGATTCAAAAGACAAATAGTACATATTTAACTTACCAATTCATCGACATTTGAAACGTTGTCGAAAACTTAAAAATGTATTACTTAATACTGTGTGGCAAAAGTTGTGAACGAAATTATTTACAAGGAGTGCAAGCAAAAATATGACTTGTAGTATTACGTATTGAGCTGTAAAAAACTTTCAGAAAATGGGGGAATTTGGTTTTCTAAAAATACTTACTTTTAGCCATTTTTTGGAATTAAGATTTACCGACGAATTTCGAATAGACATTTTTAATTTGAATTTCTTGTTTCCAAAATGTATATGGACCTAACAAATGCTTGTTAAAGACTGAGGATATTTATTAATTCACTTCTAGGCTAAAGAAAGATTTGAAACCTGAAAGTCAAGGCTAACTTCGATCTGCGTAAAACAATTTTGCATATTTTATATTTATAAAAAACAGTCATTCACTAAAGACGGCTAAAAATCGGGAACGAGCCCGCAGATCAAACCGAAAATGCTTCGAAATACTTTGGTAGTTTTTATTGTATCGATTTAAATATATATATATATATAATATAATCCTTAAGAATTATGGAATATAGCTACCAGAACATTAAAAAGAATTGTTTATGGTTATGAAATTATATATTTACTGGCAGTAACATTTATCTTCAACGCTGTATTCTATGGACATAAATAATTTTGAGAGCTACACATGATAGTAGCTGTAGGCTATTCTCCCTAGATTTCTTCTGCAACCGAGATCTCATCACCGCCTCATTCAAATTTAAAAGCCAGTAAATTTAGTGTGCTTCTGTGAATATAAGTTGGTAAAATTAAATAAAGTAATAAATGAAATCAACTTACAAAGACAAAAAGTAAAAGCGTCCAGCGTTTTTAACATAATCGTCCCGTCCAGAAACCGGGTCCGCTTGGACCCCACCAGCTATTAAATGGTCCGTTGAATGACCCAAAGCAGGGATCATAAAAACCAGTAGGTGCACTACCACCGCAAATTCCAATGCAGGCGCCAGGATAGCACGTATATCCAAACATGATGATTTGGTATGAGCTGTGTAGGAGTTTGAATTTCTTATAAGATCTTTGGAGCAAATGAATAATCTTACATTGCTCGCGTCACACGAAAATAGGAAAAATTGCCGAAATTTCAAAAATATTTATTTCAAAATTTGAGTACTGAAAGGTTCCAGTGTCGGTGTTGAACTGACTACAAATCTTTACGTAAATCATGAGGCTGAAGTTGGACCAAGAGTTGAAAGCCAATGCCTACTAGGCTGAAACACGAGTAGATTGCTATGTATATTGTCTGGACTTTCGGATTATACTACTTTTAAATCGATTTCTATATTCTTCGTAATGCAGTAATCAACCATGTTCCTGGAAAGTGGTCGCCAGATAACTTAAGTGTCGAATACGGCACAAAATTAAGCGATAAGATAATTTTCAATTTACTTTTAGTTGGTGAGATTTATTATTATTATTTATTATTCATTAGTAAAATTTTTTAAAATACAGGGTGTTTTCTATATTTGCTGTGCTACTATTGCATTTTTCCTTTATGTCGTTTTGAAGAAGACTTAGCTAACAGCATGGTCCACAGCCACCACAACAGGGTTGTAGTCCATTGCGCTTTCCGCAGCAAGGGTCGCAAGGGCCACGGCCACAGGGGCCGCAAGGACCGCAACAGGGGCTACAGCAGGGGCTACAGCAGGGGCTACAGCAAGGGCTACAGCAAGGGCTACAGCAGGGTGAGCAGCAGGAGCCGCAACACGAATTGCAAGGATTACACATCTTGGTAGGGTGGCGAGTTTTCTTGCTGTAAGGCAGGGATAATCAGATGGAGCCTAAGTAAGCGGCTATAAGAGTACCAACCCTTAAGTCAACTTCTTCACGGAAATAAGTTCTTTTTAGTGGGCAAATCGATTTTAGAAATATTGTGATTATTTTCAGCCTCCAAGTCTCCTAAGTATCCACGGACCCAATGTCACAATGTTTAAATTCAGGAGATTCTGGCACCTTTAAAAACAATTCTTTGTATATTACTTTTGATTTGGATAAAAATTTCTACATACAGGCCTAAAATATTCACAAAAACTTCTTTTGTGTAGAGAGTTTTCTCTACGAGGTGCCAAAGATTAATGAACAAAATACAAAATACAAATACACAGCCATTGAGAGGTCTTCCAAAATCAATTTCAAAGCCTACTTTGATTGTTGTATTTTAAAGGCTTACTAAGTTTTTGGAAATTTAGTAGTTTTCCGAAACCGAAATCGATTGCCTTCCAGAACCGAGCTAGTTTTCGATAGTTATCGCATACAAACATCGACAAATAAACAGCGATTATTTAAAATTTAAAGTAGAAAATTCTCAGTTTATTCAAGAAATATATAGCATAAGAATATATAAAAGACAAATCAAGTAGGTTATGAGTCAAAGTTTGGTTTTATTTTCTTGTCTATGTAAATATAAAACATATATTCTGATCAAAGCTGTTAAGCCGTCAGATAACCGAGCGCTGGTGGGTTAAATAATAATTTTGAAGTAACATGACCCTAGAATTCTTCCTGGTTTTCTTCTGTAAGCCAAATCTGCATATCCGCCTCAACCATGTCATGTATATCTTTCTGCTTGTAAATTTGTATATTCAAAAACTATTATTAAACAAAATTTTATAATTACTCACCCGGAAAAATATGGAAAGCATGACAACATAATCAACTTGCAATCACCAGCAACCGCCCCAGCAGCCACAACAAGAACCACCCAGCCCGCAAACGGGCCCAGCCATTGACCCGTAGCTGGGATCATAGAAGCCACTCGGCGCGCATCCGCCGCAGGAACCAATACAGGCAGCGGGATAGCAAGGCCAACTGCACATGGTGATTTGGTAGGAGCTGAAAGCGAACGAGAATATAATATCTTTTATATTTAATATTATTGAAAATTAGTTACATTAATTGGGCTACACGAAAAAAGGAAAATTTCTAAGATTTCAAAACTTATTTAATTTCTTAGCTGAGATACGAAAGGTTTTGATGTTGATGGTAAACTAAATAAAGTTTGACTCGTAGGGCCTGAATAGGTTATATACTGAGTGAAAATTCAGGGACTGCTGTTATGTAAAGAAAAACATAAATATATATTTGGCTAGCTCGAGGTTCGGGTTTGTTTATATAAAACAATGAAAACAAAATATTTCGGTTGCACATCGGCAAACCGTCTTCAGGGCAATTATTTTACACGTCTGCGCTTTTTGACGTAAAGATTCAACCGAAAGATTTTTTATTTAAAACCAAAACTTGAATGTACAATTTTAATTAAATTTCTTGACTTGGTTTTGTCACACCTCATTTTAAGCCTTTTAAGGCCAAATTGTGGATGAACAAAAAACCTCTGCCAAAAATGTCATTTGAGCCAATAATTAACTTAAGAACCGCATGAATTAAGAGTGTTGGCACTTAAGTGAAAATGCCAAGAGTGCGTAGAAGACAAAGCGGAAATTAATATCATACACGCTGTGCTACAGAGTTGAATAAATTAAATGATATTAGTCGCTACTTTGTGTATGCATACTTGTGGTTTTGTTGATGTTACGCATACGCCGCGTGTGACAGCCGGAGCGACAGCGAACGCTGCTGGGCCAAAGTCGAGCGACTTGTCAATGTTGTCAGACCATCAGCTCAATCGTTGTCTCTCTCTCTCTCTCTCTAAAATTAAGTGCGAAAATGTGCAAATTAGATTTTGTGGTTGACGCAAAGACTTTCCCAACACATACGCACAACCAACAACAACTCACCTTTAATTACATCCAGTCTACACTGCGTATACGCAACCCGGCATTCAGTGAGCAACAACAACTTTTTGACACCACGCATATGAATTAATTAGCATTTGCCGCCGCGCCTGATGTACCTGCTATTTAGAAGCAGCCCTCTGACAACTAATATACGGCGTACATATGCGAATAATATTTATGGAAAGATCAGCAATCTCTTAAATGGTCGAATATAAAATACCCTTGCGGACAAAATAATTAAATTCAACGAGAGAAGTAGTTGGTTTTTTTTAAATTTATTATTAATTTTGTTTGTTACATCTATAAACGAAATGTACTCATTATTTTATTCCGTTTGACTAAATGTCTATTTGAATAACTTTTTGCAAATATTTGTATTAAGTTTCAAACCGATCTTGCTGGCTTTGGTATTTAAAATACCCGAATTAAAAGTTATACACATTTATATTAATATGTGTGATTTTCGCGTGTGTGTGTGAGTGTGTAGTGAAGTTGGTGGGAGGAGCTCCTTATATCAATATTGAAGGAGTTGGGAGGTACATTCCGTTTGACTGGTGCGCAGAAATCGTACCTTGTTGGACCATAGCTTCAAAGCGGTTGACAAAAAGTTAGCCTTAACAATAGTTAAGCCAAGCAATCGCAACTTGTACTCGCCATGTCCTTGTGAGCTCTTGCATACAATTATAAAGCCATTAATGTCAAACGGAATGACACAGGACACATTGTGTCCACCCACACATTTACTCACCCGCACCCGCACCCGCACCCTCACACAAACACGCATACACACATTTGCCGGCAGGACAATTGTAGAGCATTGTAATTGATTACACTTGGGATCAGCTTCATTTTGACATGGCCCAAACACAAGCCCCAAAACCCTGCCTTTAAAAACTATTCTCCGGCTTATTGCCTAGGTAAAGAGTAGGGGCAAATAATTTGTATGTGTGTGTGCAAACTGTCAATTTAAAATGTCAGAACCAATAATAAACGAGGCTTGCCGCAGACACACGTTCACATACATTCATCGGACACATTATACAGAAATCAACGTTAATTGTTAAGTGAAATCAATTGGATGAATTGCCATGCAATTTTTTAAGTGTTTCATGAATTGTTTTTTTATTGTTCCGACACTTGAAACACTATTTGTTCCCTGCTGCCAACATATAATTGATTTATTAAGAGTCTGGCCAAGTGGACTTCAATGGAAGCGAGCGTTAATTCAATATTTTCATTAAATATTTGCATTCCTCTCTGTGGAGAATAAAAATAATTATTTTAAAATTGTATGCAGGCTTTTTTTAAGCAAAATCTCTTAGAACATAAGAAAACATATCTTACAGCTGCAGGCTCCCTTACCTTTCGAGTGCTCGATTTTTATATTCCATTCTCTGAAATATAACCTAATAGCGGATAATAAAACTTGGATTTTGTAAACGTAAAAAGCTGATTTTATTTAAAGACGTTTCTTCAAGTTGCAAATGGAGTAGAAGAAATTTAAATTTATTTCAATTGCATGCGTTCAATGTGAGAATTTTTATTGAACTGTTGTAGATTTGGACATTTGGGACAGAGCAATAGGGTATCTTTCAGCTGGGCTGCATGGTCTATTCTTTTTGTTTTCATAAAAATCCCGTTTGCTATTCATTAAACGTTTTGGCGTTAGCTGCATCAACAAAGAATGCGCATTAATTTTCAGTTGAGTTCCACTTGTTTATGCGACACATTTCAGATATAATTTCAGCGGTTGCATAAATAATGCAACGATTGGCTGAATTCGAATAGTGTCTGACTACGAAACGCATTTTATGCCAGTGGGAATTGAGTTTATGGCCACAATTTCACTTGGTAATCGGCGACGACGCGCAAGTCAAGTTAATGCCAAACAATTTGTCAACAATACGTATTATCAGATTTTTGATTGAAATTCTTTCTTGTTTTGTTTTTGTTTTCTTATCTTCACTTTTAGTTGTGCGCTGAGTGAAGATTGATTTGAGGAGCAACAACCACAGTGGAAACAAAGAATTTGTAGCACAGTGAGCAGTTGAAGATGAAAATGATTGATTTCCCATAATGCCAGAGCCAGGGAAATGGAAGGCGTGGTAGGTTTTGAAGCTGGCATCCACTCAGAGTTTGTATTTGAGTTTCAGTTCTTGTTTTAAACTGAAGCGTTTGTTTTCGCTAGCCGGTCTAATCATCAATCAATCAATCATATGCCCTGCAATTGCTGCATAAAACAAAAGGCAAAACGTTTAAAGTTTTGCGCCCGGCAAAGTATGCAACGTTTTTTGTCCGAACTGCAGAGTGCGTGTACGCGCGTGTGTGTGATTATGTGTTTGCCTTCCAACTTAACGGATCAGACTCCGCCGCAGTCCCTGATTTATCTCAGCTTGCGAATTTAATTTCAGCTATCAATCAGCATTCATTACGAGCCAGTTGGCTGGCTTTAAAACCGCATTTGAAGGCTTGCCAAAGTAAATTCCGCATACGCAGCTTATAAAGAAGGGCAGGTAAAAACAGGGCCAGCTGCACACGGCACACACACACACACACACACACTTACAAACAGCCGCCAAATTGATTGTAATTGACACTTATTGGACAGCAGACACTGACAGAGTTTCGCTGTGTGGATTGCGGACCTTTGCCCTTTTGTTTTGGGACTCTCCTGAGGCAGTGCGGAAATATGTCGCTGCAAATAAATCAATAAGCGCCAGACACTATGTAACTTTAAACAAATAAACAAGTACCTACAATATATTTATATATTATTAGCAAGCACATTGTCTTTAATTTTATTTATAAAATAATATGTTTGCCGAAAATCGACTTTTTAAAAGTATTACACTATTCTGCATCAATTGACCGCGTTTATGGCAGAATTTCAATGTATGTATAAGAATATGCATATCCTTTCCGTCATGCACAGAGTTTTAGTTTTATGTTGATTGATGCCCAGCCAATATGTTTTATTTCTCAAGTTTTACATTTTGATACTTATAGATTTTCAATTGAAAAATAAGAAAATTTGGCGTTAAAAGTGTTCTTCATTTCAAATTGGGTAAGGCAAACTAAAATATATATACTCAATAAAAGAAGCTGGTCAGCAGAAAAGATGAAAATGACATTTTTCTAAAGCAGAAGAAGACAAACTACAAATAAAATGTTATTCCTGATTTCAAAAAGTTTGGTTTTGGCAAAACTATCAGAGATTGAAGTTTAGTAAGACTATTTATTGAGCTGAATTATTCTGTGTATAAAAGTAAGAGAAATTAATAAAAACCATGGACTATTCAGTGTCAAAGCATAGTTGAAATAAAACTCGGCTTAAATGATTTTTAATTTTGTTTTGTTTTGTTTTGCTATTGCAAGCAATAACAATGACAATACACAAATGCAAGAATCCTTTATACACCCATACACAGACGGTCTAATGGAAGTTAAAAAAAAGGTACAAGCCGATTCGACAATTTGGATTTTAGCTTGTGGGCCAAAAACGTGTCTAGCATTTTTTGTGTGTTCGGCTTTTGTTAATGAAACCCAAAGTGAGAGTCTTAAAACAGGCTGCCAGTCGAATTGATTTCTCAGCTGCTTTGTTTTGTGGTCAGCAAATTGTTTTAAATTTCTAACAACAAGTTTAACAGCCTCATGTGCACCCATTTCACCATCCACACACGCACACACACACACACTCGCACTCGCACACATCACATACGGGGTACGTACAAAAAGTTTTGTTGAATTAAGGGCCGACTTACTAGTGGAATCCATAGTACTTACTTACGCCTTCTTCGTTGTCCAACGAAGCATTGGATTTTAGCTGAGCTCTGGAGCGGTGCTAAGTGCAGTTTTTCCAGCCGCCCCCTCAACCCCGCCCGCCGTCCAGCCCACTCCCATCAGCCCGTTCAGTTTCGCTAAAGCCGTAAGCTGTATTTAAAGTTGCTGCAAAGTTTTTAATTCAAATTGAGAAGCGAGCGAGAAATGCTGCAGCTGAAGTCAAGCCGAACCGAACTCGTTTTCAGTTTGATTGACGCATTGAATGATTACCAACGGATTTTTCACAGTCTTTTCCCACAGTTCCGTAACTGTGTACTTGGCATTAAAACTTTAACGCGGGCGTAAATTTATATGCCTGCCACTTGGTGTGTCACCTGAGCCAATAAATCCCTTTTTCACGCTGCCTCAATGACGTCATGAGTTTCACTTTAACCAGTGGTAAACTATTGTAATTGAATTGAATTTAACTTGGTTTGTTATTGTTTCTTTATTAATATGATCCTTAAACTATGTGAACGACACATTGATGTTACCGATCACCGATGTTCACCGATCTTAGAACATGCAAACCTACCATGCTTGTCAATTATCCTTGCCCGGGCATATAATTGTATCTAAAATAAATTTCGAAACGTATCTTAAGTTAATATTTTTGTAGTTACACGAAATATAAGTTGCTGTTTCGGAGATTTAACATTAAATTGTGGCATTTACTGTGTGTGGCTTTTTGTCCGCAAAAATAAAAGCGACAATCAACAGTCAACAGGAAAAAGAGGCCACAAAAAATTATAGAAATATATATATATAAAAATATATATATGAAATGCTCATCATATTTTTATAACCACGTAGACATAAAGATTCGAATCGCTATGCTTCTAAAGGGCAACGTGAACCGGCAACTGGCAACTGGGAACTGGCCGGCGAATTTGTTGCTCCGTTGTTGCTGTAATCTTTTGTTATGTGACCAATAAAGTAGGCGGCAGTTGGCCCGCAGGCAGGGCACAAAAAAATATAAATGCACCCCCATACCCTGCGCAGGATACTGGCCGACGGACGAGGGGGCGTGACGCGTTCCGGGGGCGTGCAAAATTGGTACGTAAACCCGACATAAGCCAAATGTGCAATAAAAGGATTTGTGTGAGAAATTGCATGAGCACGCATTTTAAATCCACATTAAGTATGTATAGGGCTATAGTGGGCGGTGGGCGGTGTTTGGTGGACGATGGGAATGGACTTTAGGGCAGGAATAGGGCGCTTTTTTTGGGCAGTTCAGTGGCTGGGAATAAACGCGTATAAATAAACATGAAATAAAAATGTAATGAATACCACAACAAAAGAACCTAGCCAAAAAGAAGAGAGAGAGGGAGAGGGAGAGACAGAAGTGTAGCAAATTGTTGACCTCTTGAGGCGAGATGATTGAGAAATGATTTATGTCGAGGAGCAGTCTGAACCACAAATAGTCTAAGTAAACATAGAGAAGCTGAAATAGTGAAGTGAAAAAAGCGACTTTAAACTGTCAAAATTTGTATATAAGTTTTGACCATATTTACCTTTAATTTTATGTACATCAACAGCTATGAAAGCATTGCGTTCAATTTCACATTCACCTTGGATTGGGCGACGCTATAATTTAGTTATACACGAAATCACAAATTGTGCTGGTCTAGGCTATAGCATCTGAAATCTTAAGCTTATTGAATATATATTTTATTTCTTTCATAAATCGTTATAAATTTTTTTTTATAAACGTGTCTTTGTTACTTTAAAAAATGAGTTTTACCTAGTCTATAGGGTATTTATGTTTCTCTGCGCTGAACTCAACGGTACTCTCATGTTGATTCATAAATTAAACATTGTTAAAGTCTATTATTAAAGGTAATTTCTATAATCTCAAAAGTATACATCGTTACATGCTACGCCGTTAACAAAGATCTCAATAACAAACATCGACTCGGTGTGTAGCTCATCGGCAATTATCATCATTTGGCCAGAGGCTAATTTTACAACTCCCGCAACTCTCAACTCAGGCCATGTGGCCAGAGTTCGAACTGGAGACGCAGTGCCACAAAGAGTTGCATCTACGTGTGGGGCAGGCCGGCAGATAAATCAAGTTTTGTGGCACAGCCGTTGACGCCTTTGGCTCTGTGCCTTAAAGTGGAAGAGCTAAGGCGATCTCTCGAACTGCAGGCCTTGTCTACACGTTTGGGATCTGGGCGTGTTTTTGAGCTTTGTTTAATGTATATAAATTGATTAGGGATCAATGGGTTAAACTGATTTATCAGCCGCGTCTTGACTGTCTTATGCAAAAGAGTATGCGAGTGGGCAGAAATTTTGAGTAAGAAGAATGATTTCATTCAAACAACATATATATCAGGGACCACAGAATTCTTTTACATTAGAATCTGCCTTAAATTAAATAAAATTGCTTTTTTTTATACATAATTAAACGAATGGCCAGGCAGCAATAGGAATACATGCTCTTTTCCCAAGCCGTACAGTAAAAAAACAAATACTATGAAAACTTGTTAAACAACTAGAAAACTTTTTGCAAACAGCGCTAAAACATCAACAACACACACATCCACACCCACACACACACACACACTCACACACACACTCGCATACATGTGTGGGTTATTCTATCTCTCCGCTGCGCTGCCTCGCGCGCAATAAGGCAGCAAATGCCTCCAAAGCGCTGGCTCATGTTTGTTTACTTTCCACTTACAACATTAACAAACACAAAACACAAAGTTTCAAGTGAACGTTTGGCATTTCACCTAATTTCATTTAACGCCTGGGGGAGTTTTGGCCTTATAAAATCTATGTCAGAAAATCATCTCAAATTTAGTTTTGACAACTCGCGCTAACAATAATTACTTCTCCTGACAACAAATTACAACTTTGATATAATATATGATAGCAATTCGTTACAACATAATTAAGATTTAATTTTTAATGTTGAAAAAGGAAGGAAATGAATATTAAAAATACTAAAGAATAATAATAATAACGATAACTAATAGTAATATTAATATTTTGTAATGTGGGGGTTTCAACATCCCAAATATTTTTCCAGCAGTTATTATAAAGAAGTTTGACTGCATGGGAATAAAGAAAAATTAAGCAGTTTTGAAGGCTTTCAAGCTACAGGGTATTATTACTTTTAGTTTTATTAAAGGATTAATCCCGCACTATCTAAATAACTCTTTAAATAGCACTAGCTACTAAGGGTCCGCCTAAAATTAATCCACTAGCCTGAGCTCGCTTCCAAAATGACTACTTGGTATTCATTGGCAAAAGCTTTCAAAAGAACCTAAATATCAAATAAGTATTGATACAGAAGTACTCGCAATCATACTCATATACATATAGCCAATTGCCACATCAAATCCAAAATCAATGCCCACAAATCTCGGTGCAGCTCAACTCATTTCCTAATCAATTAAATATTCCGATTTCGAGGGACGGCCGTAGCCCGAGTCCAATGAATGCGTTTTGGATATGGCGAACAAAGGCGCGACGAGGGACGGTTACTTAAGATTCATTCAGCTACGAGTTCCGAGTTTTTGGGGTCCTTTTGTGATTGCGTAATTACGTCTAATGAATTCAGCAAAACGAAATTGAAAGAGCGTTGCGAGTCCTTCCCCAGGAATTTCTTTTGCGCTCAACCATTTTTTTTTCGCATTTTCTTTTGGGTGAGCTAAAGCTTAGGATTTGTTCTTGTCGCTTTTCATTTTAAGACATGATAGAATAATAAAAATTTAAGGCAGCCAAATCTGCCGTAACATGTACCCAAAATTCTGGACATTTTTTTGCTTTTGGTGCCGTTACAAAGCCAATTAAACAGTTTGGGCAATCGATTTTGGGTATAAATCTCCCTTCCAAAACCCCTAACAGGAGCTGTCAGAAGCTGCCTGTGGCTCGACTCCCTGAGCCACACAAAGTCCAACAGCTACACAGCCTTTTCGCCAGCAGCTGCTGGCTGAAAGTGTTTTAAGGACATTTTGGGTAATTGACATTTTGACATCAATTACCGCATTTGCCGGGCGTAAAACTTGTGCTTAACCCCATCTAGTTCTTGTATTTGTTGTTGTTGTACTTGTTTACTGAAGTAAAGTGTCCTTTACAAGAGTCACCTGAGAGCCAACTGCTAATGATTCAAGTGCTTTCCAAATACAAAACCAATGAAATAAAAGAGCAATGAAAAACTGTTAAAATTATACATTAGGAGAGCTAAAGGGTTTAAAAAGAACTCGAAAAACCTAATAATGATATTACATTAAATCTATGTATATAAAACTGTTTAACTGACTGATGTATTCATAATGATTTCCTAGCAAAAAAAAGACATTAAATGCAAAATTGATTTTAAATAAATTATAAACAATTTGCACGGCTATTAATAAATATTGCTAGCGTTTATATTTTTCTTTAAATAAATACTCAAATTATTTTCATAATTTAGTATATATGATAAGCACATTCGAACTTTCTTTATCGATGCTAGTCAAAATTCATATCGTATCTCCAATTTGAACCCTGTTACCCTACATGCAACTCCCTTGGCCCGCATTTGGCTCAGCAAGTGGCGTCCAAATGGCGACTGCTTTTTGGGGCAGCTACAGAAACAATCTGAACTGTCAGTGGGAACTCAATGCGCCAGGGCCAGACTGTCAGGCTGCCAGAAGCGGGTCAAGCAACCAAAGCTACATACATATTGAAATCGCAACAGTGGCAAAAAAAAGGCCAACAACAAGAAGGCTAAGACTTGCAAAATTACCGACCTGACTATTAAATGCTCTGGAATATGCATTTATCTATAATATATTTTTCCGTTTAAAGACCTGCCCCAAGTTCATTCAAATGAGACTGCAATTAAAAATTAAATATTTTCGTATACGAGCACGCAGTTTAATCTATATACTCTATTAAAATTATATCATATCATATTGAACAAGTTTATAAGGAACTATAAAATGACTCCATTTAGAGATGTAAAGATGTCGTGGTTAAAATACAGCAAACCAGAGTAGAAGGAATCTACATTCCAATTTGTCGATCTAGCCCAGACAGTTTCCGAGTTTTCATAGTCAGTCAGCAAATGTTCGGTTGTGAGTCAAGAATAGTTATTTTTTTGGATACCTAAATAACTTCTGGAATTGATTTGGTTTATAATACCCCCTCGATGGAGCTTTAGATATACAGGGTATATTATGAGCAGCAACAAAAGGAAGTGTCATTGAATTTTTACACCAATGCAATGCAACATCAGCTGAAGCAGGAGGAGAATTTAACGCTGTTTCCGCTCCTTGTTCTCCACTGGCTGCTAACGTTTTCAAGTCATTTTCGTAATGGAATGACTTTTGAATATTTGAAGAGCTGTTACACAACATTGAAAACTTGACTGGCTGCTACACATGCTGCTGCTGCTGGAGCTGCAGGGCGGCATTTGCGAAATCTTGAAAACGCCTGGGGCAACGGAACTGGGTGCCAGTTTTGGGCCGACTCCCTCTTCTATCTATCGTCGCTTTGAAATTTTCATGAACTGCTGCTGTTGCAGCCATCGCAAGTTTCTTTTTAATTTTTAAGCATCTCCTCTCCTTGTCGCTCTCAGCAGCACAGTTTTCAATTTGCTTGGCATGCAGCTATCTGTCTATCCAGCCATGTATCCATTTCTACAACTCCAAAGCTACACAGAGTTAGATAGAGTGAGTGGAAGGGAGAGAGCATGTGTCGAGGCAGCAGCATCAATTGCTCAAGTCAAGTGCCAAAGTTTGCAATTGCAACATAATCGATGATTGGCAACATGGGGCAACTGCGCGGTGTCGGGGGTTAGTTTTCATGTGAGTTAATGCCAAATGTTCAAGGGATTTGCTGCAAAGTTTGAATGTGCACATGTTTGCATATTTTGAAAGGATTTTTGCCTTGCCAAACGAATTCAAAGAGCACGAAACACAGTTCCTTTTGTCATTTGGTTTTTCGCCTACAATATTCTAGCTATTATACATTTTTGTCAAAATTATGTTCCGACTTAAGGTACATAATATATTTTAGTTACGTACTCTTTAAATACTTTCTTATATTTTTTTTTTATTTTTTATTTATTAGCTTGACACATTGCCCGGAATCGATTCGAATTAAGCAACTATTGTGTTTTTCTAAACATTATCCTTTATCATCTTTAATCGACCGCTTGGCCGCTTGAATAGTTAAGCACATTTCATTTCTATTCCCTCAAATGGTACATATGTCAGAGTGAACTCGACGGAAATACTATATGATACATCTTCACATACGCACAATCGATTAAAAGATATTTTAACAATATTCAGCCATAATGGCTTCTCCATGCTCTTAACATATGAGCAAAAACTCTACAACTTCAAACTACTTTACAATTTATTTTTGTTATGAACGAATTGTTAAAAACTGATTTGTATGATAAATGAATAGATACATTATTCAGACTGATAAGATTATCATCAAAAATATTCTTTTAAGATACATTTTCTAAAATGTCAGCTATCAGACGATGCCTAGCCGGATATGCTAGTAACTCTCCCATACATATTCACATTAATAAGCAAGTGTTGACTTTATCTTTGGTTGTAGGCCATTAAAATTGCCCACACATCGACGAACAGCACATCCCATAAATAATTTGATGTGTGAAGCGAAATTTTTATAGCACCCACATGCGAACTATGCTGAGAGTTGGATTCTCAGAGAAGAGCTAATCTTTTATTTTTGTGGGGGTCTCGAAAGGTTTTTGGCGAGCCTATGCTCACATATTTATGATCACTCAATTATAGTGGGGGGCTAGAGGGGGCGTGGTCACGTCAGCATGAAACAAATCAGAATGTATGTATGTGTATGTGCATATCCATTAGCATTCCATTCCATTTTCATTTATGCGGCCATATTATTTATGCGTGTTGTTGCTGTTGTTTGCCTAAATTGGCATCAATATGCCCTACACAAACACACACGAACAAAAATCGAAGCTGCCACGCCCACCCCCTGTGTGTTGACTGTTGACTTTGTGCGCAGCTCGTGTGAGGCATTAATGTTAATAATGCACGAGTATTTGGGTCCAAATGTCGGGCAATGTACTCGTAAATAGTTAAAAATTATATTTGATTACAGCGGCTATTGGCCCAAAATGATGGCCAAAAACTCAGTTTCCTTTCTCTTTCTTATTTGTGTGGGACAGTTTCGAATTGATTTTACCCCTCGCACTCGTGCTGTTGCAAATGTTGTTTCAGAGAAAAATTGAGATGAATTGTTTAGTAGGCAATTTGTTTAAGTGTGGTTGTGTCATGGGCCAAAGTCGAGTCTACTGGGATGATGGGCCCGCACTCAAATGGAACTTAAAAGTGTTTCTTATGTCTTTGTTGGCCATAAATGTGCGTAAACAAATCTTTGCTTATCCGAACTTGTTGTTCTTCATCTTCTTTTGCCGGCTTACGGGCATTTTATGTGACTGTAACTAACTGGAGTAAGGCACTTAATATCGGGGCCTGTAAATATGTGTCAATGTCGGTTGGTTGATGCACGGGACGGGGAGGGGGGAGTGGTGTTTCGGGTGGCTATTTACATCGGCAAGTTTATAAGCTAACAAAGGATATAATAGAAAAGTTATTGAGCACAAGTTTTGTCTCTTAGGATTCAACTTTTGACATTTTGACCACGTTCTCTGGCATTATAATTATTTTTTCGTTTTCTTTTACGTTATTATATAATCGATTGGTGGCAGTTGACCATAGCTCAATATTCGCTTATGTATATATGCAATAAGTGATATTCATACTAAAGATATGCTTATACACATAGAGATTTCGATAGATCCATATACTATTATAAGTACAATGCTACACACGTATATAGATATAAGATATATAGAAAAATGCCAATACAGATGCAGATACAAATGCGAATACACATCGATATATATTTATATCATTAGTTAGAAAATACACATATATAGATATAGGTACGGATACATCTCAACATTAATAAGATACAAGTACCTTTTTATATATAGATACTAAGATTAAGATACAGATACAGATAAAAATTAAGGTGCATATTCCGATGTAGATACTGATGAGAATGCAAAAATATGATATGCAGATATTGATAAAGATTGGAACCCATATTCAGATACAAATGAATAATAAATACTTATAATGATATTTTTAATATATATATTTTGAAAAATAAATACCAATGTATCACAGTTTAATTAGCAGTTAATATATTTTAATTATAATCAGCAGTATATTTTCCTTGTTTATATGTGAGATAAAAAGAGTAAAAAAATGTATTCCAGTTAGTTACCATTTGGATTGATGATAATAGATATAGAGTACATTAATGTTTCTATTTAAGCAACAGAAAAGATAAGATTATAAGAAAGACATGCAAAGCCTTTTTAGATCTCCTTCAACCAACGATTCTTTTCTTTAGTGGTAAAATGAACGCATTTCCATGAATTAACAATTAATAACATAAATAAACTGTGCCATGTTTTTTTCTGTGTATTTTTTTACTGCCCGGAAGGCAAGCTCAAATTTGTTAAACTGCCCGCAAATGGACGCCGCTTTTTACTTGCTGCTACAAATTATCATTTTACATTGATTCTCAGGCCTGTGCATATATATATATATATATATATATACACATGCACGTATTTTTTTGTGATCTAAAAGGGCTGGCACATCTCCGGGCCATTCGCTGGCGGCCTAATGCAGTTTTCTTGTTAGCCGCTTGCATTTAAATGCTGGTCGGAAGTTTTTGACCGAAATCTGACATGAAAATTTAGCAGAAAATAGAGCTGGACATTTCAAGCCAATTAGTCAAATTTGTGCCCTAAAATATGCACGAGTTCGAGCATTCCGGGGCATTTATTTATTTCAATTTCATTTGTATGCGCCGCATCGCACCATACCAATCCGGTTCTGACCGCCGGCTGACCCCAACCTGGTAGCCGGTTTGACCTTTCAACACCATTCGTGCGTGCGTATCTAAATCTTAATTGTTTGGGCTCTACAGACAAAACATCAAAAAAAAAAAGGATAATTTCTTATAAATTCGTTGAACGCATCCATTTAGAAAGAGGTCTGCGCCAAGTGTGTGTCTGCAGGTGATAAAAGCAATATGTTTTCATCTATCAAGGGTTTTTTCGCCTAATTGAAAAGCCAGACGGCGACGGAGTCGGTGTGCGGTCCCTCAACAACTCCTTGAGCTGTTGATGCTCAAGTGTTGGGCATATCCATGGCATTTAATGCACTGCGGTCAGGTAGAAAATTTTAATTGGTCATGCTCGGATTACATATTCAATGGGGCATCTCGCAATGTGTGGTGCGTTTTCCCTATATGCATAATCAACTGAGCTTCATATAATGAAAAGTTATGTGATAATTTCTGGCTACTCATCATTATTGATATTAATTTTATGCACCCTGTAATCTTAATGTGTTTAACGGGTATAACGAAGCAGTGAAACTTTAGAAACAGAAAGAGACTTCTCTAATATATTTATTATATGGTATACATTATTCATCAATTCATCTTTAATCAATTAAAATATGTTTTACCTACATAATGTATTTATCCAGAAAATTTGGTTATATGTGGTTTACTTATGTCTTTGACTTTTGATAGTTTTCTGTCATTCCACCAGCTTAATATCATTTTAAATCGAACAGATTTTGTAAGGGGTTTCATAGAAACTACCCTTATACACATATTTTTTTATATCAAATTTCAATAATAATAATATTTCATTGTTATTTAGGGTATTTACATGTCGATCAACTTTTTACATAACCGTTTTTGATATTTTTTTTGTTTTATAAGGGGTGTAGCGCATTTTGACCTTTTGTTTAGCTCTGTTGCCTAAATTCTAAAAGGGTTTCGGTTATTATTTTAATGCGTGTAGATGACCGATGCGATTTATATGTTTATCCTAAAAAGATTACTCAATTTGGTAGTGAGCTATAAAAGATTTTTGTTAATCTAAAATATACCAAAGCTTAACATTTATTTAAAAAACTTTATTGAAGCAAAGCATGTAATTATGAAAATGAATAAATAAATCTTCAAATCATTCTATTCCAAATTTAAGCTCAAAAATGTTTCATATTCAGTATTCCGGACAACAATAGCTAAATTTGTAGTCAATATTTGTCCATTGTTCTGGGCCCAGCATTTGGTTTCAATTGGTATAATTGGTATGTAGGTATTCCTTTTCTTAACATACCTATTCCTAAAATTCCTATACCAAATTTGTTCGTATAACTTTGAGTGTTGCACACATCAGTGTCTTCCCTTAACTGTTCAGTGCAGTAACAACACATGGAGGAAAAAATGGAAATCGGCAAAATCAAATTACATAATCATGTTGGTCAGTCAACCGAGTGCTTCGGTCGATATGCACACAATCGGATACGCTGCGCACAGCTTTATAGAGTATGCCAAATGTTAATGGCAATAAAAATGAGTAGGCCGAGGGAGGTGGTGGGGAGAGGCGTATTTCTTTTTCATGTCGGATCTATCTCGCTCGGGCTCAGTCGACAGTCGATGTGGCATCAACTTTAAAATGCAATTGCCACACATTTGTAAAATGCCTTGCTACGTATTGCATTTGTTGCTGTTGTTGTTGTCGTTGTTGTTGCTGTTGTTGCTGTTGCATCTCCATATCCTGGCCATATGAACAATTATGTGTTTGCATTGCAGCAACAGCAACAGCAGCAGTCGTCGATTTCGATGGGCAGTAAAAGTGCATTCGATCGAAAAGTTTTCATTATGTTCAGACGCCGGACTCGGATTCGGACATTTGTGCGGCAGCAGGGGGCAGCTGGCTGGGGCAGGTGGCGGAAGGCAGGAACTATCTACGCTTCAGTTCATTTATTTGCAGAATGCACAAGCCACTGTGTGTGTCTGTGTGTGTGTGTGTGGGAGTGTGTGTATAATTCAGCCAACTATTTAGCACTTGCACAGTGCAACGAAATGGCCTACGCACAGAGCCATGAAATTGAATCGCAACTGTGAAAAGAAGAGCATTAAAAAAATGTGAAAGTAACAAATTGTTTTGGCAAGCCGAAACCATAAATACTCTGCAAGTCATATGTACTGGGCGAAAAGCTGCTAATGAAAGAGATTTAAAAACTTTTAAAAGTGTTAAAAAAAATCAAGTACTTGCCATTTTTCGTGAAGTGAAAGTCGACAAGTTCTTGAAAATAAAACGTAGGATAAACTCTTTAGATCATAAACTAAAGGAAGGAACAATTGAATTGAATAATGTTCTCAGGCTGAATATGATTTATTATAAAAAAATAACAAGTATAAACTATACAGTTCAAATTTGTATTCCTTTATACTTCTAACACTTATTGAGTGAAGGCCAATATAAATATATCACACCTGGGTAGGTGAATTGCCTAAGTAATGCAAGTTTTCTTTATGATGTCGTAAGCTCTTAAGCTTATAGCTATATAGGTATATAATTAAATACCAATTTGATGCCAATTTGATAGAATGCTGAAAGAGACGCTACTCTCATGCAAACAATGTCAGATAGATTTCTAGATTAAGGTTTTAAAGCCTGCTCTACTAAAGAAGCTTTATGAAACTGCCTTAAGCAGATACGTGTATCAACATTTGTTTGCCAAAGCTGAGTCCAGTTATCATTTCTGTTGCTTCTTTGTTGTTGTCATTAAACATTTCTGGCTCAGTAAACTTTAAATGGAGATTAGATTAGCCAGGTACCTTCTTTAAAGCTCAAGCCACCAGAGTTTGCACACACGAAAGCGAGATAATATAATCTTGGCAACCTGAAGGTCATTCTGGTTAAATAACTTAATTATTTCAATTAGTTGCTTATAGCAGATAATTTATTTGTTACGGATGTATACATATTCCCATCATTAAGTTAAAAGTGTTATTTTTAATTAGATCCCCGATTGGATGGTAAACAAAGAAGTTGCTCTTGTGAGCTGGACTATTCGTGGATCATCAATCAGTCAGTCACTCAATCAGCTATTAAGGACACACTGATTGTACGAGGTGTTTAACATCATCATCATCATCAATCAGTCAGTCACTCAATCAGTTATTAAGGACTTACTGACTGTACGAGGTGCTTAACTCTTACTCTTAGGGTAAAAACTCTAAAATGTTGTTGTTTGCTGTTGTTAGGCGCGTCATTTGTAAGCCGCTTACGCAACAGCAATAACAACTACAACAACAACAACTACAAAGAGAACAACAACAACAACAACAATTAAGCAACACGCAATGAACAACTATTTAGCAACGGGTCCTCGGCATATGCCGGAAGTTTTGGCCAACACATTTAAATGATAATTATAATAATTATTTACGGAGCGTCAGGCGCGTGGCATATGCGAAACATTTTTGGTTCCGTTGAAAATCAGCACGATGCCACGCCTCATTTAATTTATGCCGCCTACGCTGCTTGTGTGTGTGCGTGCATCTGTGTATGTGTGCGTTTGTGTGTGTGCTTTATATAGACAACAATGACGTTTTAATTATGTGCAGCGATTTCAGCTTTCAATTGCACTGAGCCAACATTTTATCTAAATTTGTTTATTCATTATTATCGCAATTGAATTTAATTGAGACACAATTTTGAATATTTTCACTCGGGATGCGATTAGAACAAAAGCCCAACTATATGGAACTTTTTGCGTGCATTTTTAAAGAGAACGTAATTAATTGTTGTATTCGATTAAATTGTACAATTTGTCGATAATGCATTGTGCGCTACTTTTATATATCAAGTCTACAGAAAGGGTATTGAAAATTACAAATAACAAGGGATTTCTAAATCGGGTACATATGTATATCTAGCAAGTTGTATTGTTGTATAACCGTTTATAATGTTTATGACCAAATGACGAGATAAACCCAATTCCGGAGTAAACTAAGCGGTGAAATATTTAAAGTAAATATAAATTATTACCTTGATATTTTATTTGAAATATGGTTGTTTGTTTGCTTAAAGATAGTTTTATAGATAACATGTTAAGCTCCCACCAATAGGGTTTCGTTAACTTTTACGAGTTTTTTGATCTTATCTTAATCTATTAATATTTAAAATATAAATATATTATCATCGAATTCTGCAGGAACTTTCTGGTATTTGTATCCATTTATTTAGTTTTTGTTTTATTATGCTTTAAATAAAACTATGATATCATTGTTTTGCTTTTTACTTACATATTTTGTTGCTCAATGTAATCTAGAAAAATGATTTAATTGTTGTAATACAAATCTAGCTCGTAGCGTTGTGAACAAGAGCTACCGGCAAAATGTAGCCGCAACTTCCTCTTATTTAAATTTAATTTTAAGATCTGGGGCCATTATCAATTCCCTTTTGTTGGGCGCGTTGGCGTTTTAATAGGATTAACAAAGAGAAATATCTCAAATGGCTGCCAAAAATATGTAAAGATATTGATTTTAATGCGCCACTGAAAAGAAAGCGTTGACAAAATATGTTTACCCAGTCGAAGACCCCCAATGTTGCACGAATTCTGTTTTTTTTTTTTATGGTCACAGACTCCAAAAAAATGTTAAGATTTTAAGCGCATTAAAAAAAGGAAAATGAGAGGAAAACTCGCCCGGGTCATAAGAAAGCGCATTTGTCGGCGTGTTGCGTTCGAAGCACTTGGAACTGGAGCATCAAACCTGCTCGAACCGGCTGCGACAATGTTGCCAGCAACATCTATGGGCAGCTCAAATCTCACCACTAAGTGACACTCAAACTGTGTTGCTTCAATCGCTCTAAAACCGTTAGGAATATGTCTCAAACTGTCGAGTTGCAACTTGTTGAGAGCATTTCACTCGAACCCGGTATGGCGTGTGTTACTGCAACATTAATGCACTGCAACAATGTTGCTGACACATTCGGCCAACTTCGTGTGCGCTGCGCACAAAGAAAAAAAAAACGTAGCCGAAGCCAAAGCCGAAGCTGGCTACGAACTCGAGCTGAGTTTTTTTTTTCACCAAAATAGGCAACAATATAGAACTTATTGCGTGTGGAATATGATGCAGATTTTCTAAAGAATTTCCTGAGTGAAAGTTTCTACAAAAAAATTAAGTTTGATTTTTATAAGACTTAATATCTTAAAAGTCTATAAGACTCTGTCTATAAATTCAAATTTAAAAAATGTTTAATATCTTATACAATTTAATAAGGAAAATAACTTTCTAAATATTTGAGTAAAGTGTCTTATCTTAGCATAGTATTTAAATATTTAAGAAAATTGAATTTATAAGGGAAATTTAATAATTGTTTTCTCTGGTTCATTTTTGCATATTTGAATATTAAAAAATATAAATATAAAACTGTTGAACGTTACGTTTTCGAATTTCTTAGGAGGGTTTTTATTCTCTGAACCCATTAAAATGGTTTCTTTATATATGTATGAAAATATAAAATAAACAAATAAAATACATTTTAAGAGGCAAATTAAAACTAACAAGTATCGTCCATAATAAACATATATTTAAGCGGTGAGTCAGCTTGATGGAACTCAAATATTTGACGAGAAGTACATTTCTCAAACTATGAACTTTTATCGCAAAATATAAATGCTAATAAAAGAACATAAAATAAATGTACATATAAATTGGGTTATTAAGACCATTTCTTACATATACGAAATAAATATGAAGCAGTTTATCTTTAACTGATTGACTAGTGATCAACGTACTAGGGGCTATGAAGCTTTGATTCTTAGAGAAGCTTTCTTCTGAGTCGAAGACGAGCACTGAGAAGTGATTTCACAGTATTCAACCTCGAAGTCAACAACAATGCAGCCAAGTCCAAGTCCGCTTTGCAAATCGCCTGTTCAAACTTAGAGGTGGTAATTTGATATGTTATGCATCTGAAGGCGACCAGTTGAAATGTTATTCTTTTGAGCCAAGAGATGGCAAGTAATTAAACATTGTAGAATTCAATAATATACAAAGTTTTCAAGTTTTTTTCAACCTTTTTTTATTTTATATTTTTATTCAGTTAGTTGCTCTAAATACTTGAAGCTCTGAACTGCAGAATTGCAGAACGTACATAAGAACTCCCTATAAAGGGTTTCAAGGTTTTAAGAAACTTTGAATAGTTGTTTTCTGAAAATTATTAAATAATTAAAACATTTACCAGCAGCTCGCCTAATAGAGTTTTTTCCACAAACTTTGCCAACCTTGAGGTTTTTACCTGACGCTGACTGATGCGATGCGAGACTCCGGTCGAGCAGGTGGAAAAGCTGTTAATTGGCCGCATTTGTTTTGGGCACGCATCGTCGCGTCCATCTTTAATTAGTTATTCATACGAAATTTTAGTCGACAGACCAGAGAAACCAGCCAATTTTTTAGCTGTCGGGTTTCTTCTTCTTCTTATTTTTCTTTTTTTTTTTGCTATTTTGTTTTGGCTTTCTTATGGCACGTTTATCTCTGGACTTCTTCATCTTGAGCTTCACTTCAAAATTATCATTTTTTTTCCCACGCCCCGCGCAGGTTGTTGTGTCCTGGCGCCATTTATTTGCCGCTGAGTGGGTCGAGCGAGAGTCAAGTACAACAACAAAAGTGTATACGAGGAAAAATAAATAAATTTTGGGTTATGCGTTGTTTGAGAAAAGTGAAATTAGCATAAAGTTTTCCTTCTGTTTTTTTTTCTCTTCTTCTTTTCGCTTTCGCTTGTGCTTTCGCTTCGTATTTTTCACTCGCAACTTATTGTGGCATCGTTTTTTTGTTGTTGTTTTTTTTTTTTAAGTGTAATTTCTTGGGTGTTATATTCCTGAGGTTGTTCTTGTTGTTAGTCCTTAAATTGTTGTGCCATCAACTTTATGGCGCAAAACTGTTTAAAGAATTAGTCATATATTTTTTTCTTTTTTGTTAACTTTTTGATGCCACATTGTCTA
Source organism: Drosophila ezoana (assembly GCA_035045725.1). NCBI lineage: Eukaryota > Metazoa > Arthropoda > Insecta > Diptera > Drosophilidae > Drosophila > Drosophila ezoana. The sequence continues at coordinate 7,837,034 of JAWNOU010000005.1, forward strand.
ATTTTTTGTTGTTCGATAAACTTTAATTATTTGTTTTAAGTTTATGATGTATGTTTAAGGATAAAAAGGGTCCTAGATTTTTTGAAAATAGACCGAAAGTGCTATTAATTTATTTATGGCTTTATTCTACAGCTAAGAATATTAAGCTTTTATAAAAACTGTTGCAAGAATTTTTCTTGCTATTTGTTTGTTGAGATGAAAGAATTGTGCTTTTAAAAGTTGAGAGTTGTTTAATTTTTGCGAAATTGTGTCCAGATATTCGGATCAGCTCCGATAGCCATCCACTTAATTAGCTTAATTGCGAAGGGTTTTTATGCTTATTAATTGCATTATGGCTAATTAGCTTTAATTTATTTAGTAATTATATTTTAATTTTTGCAATATGGCAACATATTTTACATACATGCATCTATATACTTGTGCAATTATGTAGGCCTGTGTAAAATAAAAATACAATCGGAATTGTTAATGACACACGGCGCCTCGTACATATACGATTTGCATCTGGTTAACTATAATGTAGATAATTTATTAATGCAGAGTGCAACACAATTTGTTGCATGATGCATGTAAAGGGGATTTAATGCAAGCCCGATGCCATCGATACAAAAACCAGGACAAGCCGACATGAACTGAAGCTGAATGTGTACAAGCTGGATAAAAGGGATAAGCCAATTGCTGGAATGAGTAAGTACAACAAGAGCGTTAACATGTGTACGTGTTGCATATAAATATGTGTACGTATATATAAATATACACTCAGAGAAAAACCAAAAAAACATATTGGTCTTACGTATTCACAAACTAAGGTTGAATCTTGCCTTTAAAGTAAAAGCAAATAGGCCTCAGCGAATACACAACACTTAGCTTTACAAGTTTCTGATATTTGCTGAAATAACATTGTTTTTATTTGCACAAAACACTTTAAAGTTTTTGTTCTCGGATGTAGTATTTTATTTGAAAACGGGTTTTGAATCAAGATTTTCTGTGTTAAATAAATACTGAGCTTTAAATGTTCGAAAATGTTCAACGATTTTTCGCTGAGTGTATGTTGCACAGTCTGGCAGCACATTGAGCGACTAATTAAAAGTGCCAACAGTAGAAGATGCCCATACAAACAAGAGACAAACAGATAAACATGCAAACAACTGTGACGACAACAAGTTGATTTCTGAATGAACAATGAGCCAAAAGGAAGCTGAGCCAAAATTACAACCAAAATAACAAGTCGCACACATTGTATGCAAAACGTTCACAAAAAGTTGGCTAAGAACCACACCCTAATACTCTTTGTAGGGCATACATTCAACATGATATCTACAACACTTTACAATGACAAACGCATTTCTATGCAGCTCACGTAATGCTCCACATAAATATCTATCTATATATATATGTATATAGGCGCCCATAATTCTTTCAGTTTTAATTGCACATCTGACAACAGGTTGTACATGCATTAATTACTTTGTATTTTAGTGTAAATAAGAAGAAAAACATGCCCTAATATGCATTGCATATTAATTCAATTACACCCTGCTATGTTTTCAAAGCTGTGCGAGAAAGTTGTGTGAAAGAAATTAATAGTTGCATATATATTTATGTATACAAAGCCCGAAATGTGTGTTAAGATTAGTTATGAATTTTATCAAAGAAAGAAAAAGTTACTGTCATATTCTGAATTTTTGTTGTATATCGAATTCACAAAGATATTAAAAAAATATATATATATATAGAATTATTGAAAGGTTTGCTTGATATTCTTCAACTTTGAAATGAAAGTAATAATATCAATCAATGGCATTGAGATCAAGAATACATACAACTAATGGAAGTTATGTCAATATTCAGAACGATCAGGTAAATAGGTTTCTTCAGTTTCTATTGACTTAGGGATACCCCTCTGTGCCTAGCCACTGGGTATAATCAGCTATTTGTAACTAGAGGGAATGTCAATTGCTGCTCCGAACTGTTCCTTTGCATTTACAGTTAACTGAACTTTGCCTTCTTTTTCGAGGAGTGCGCCGGCTCCACTTGTGTAGTCCGACAATTGGGTCGTGGGAGGGGTGGCGGGAAATTGGCGAAGGGCAAGTTTAATTCTAAACAAATTTAATTGAAAAACTTTTTGGACGCTCCACTGATGCCAATGGTCAGATTTGGGCAAAACTGCACAGCCAGCTGAAGCTGGTGGAGCACTTTCCCATTCCTCGACCCACAAAAGGATACAAATGCATATGAAATTGTTGCAAAGTTGCAGTTGCAGTTGCAATTCCAGTTGCAGTTGCTTGTTTGTCGCGATACACTTGAGGACCGTTTGGCATTTAGTTTTTCGAGCTCTCCGACTTTCTTGGCTTGGATTTCACTGCAGCCCAGCACCAATTGGCCAAGGGAGCTGGCCAATTTTTGCTGTTGTTGTTGTTGCTGTCTTTTTTTTTGTATTTTTTTATTATTTAATTATTTGCTAGCCCAAACGGAGTCAACGGAGTACTGCAAAACTTTGCAGTTCTTGATGAAATTTAAATTATAACTTTTTGCTGCTCTTTGTTGCTTGTGGAAGATTTTATTTCTCTTCTTATGAATTATGTTTGCAAGATTTGTCTCGGGGCATTGGCTTTTGGGTATTGCTCAATGAAATTATATCAATTCAATGAACTTGTGGGCAATTCGGTTATGAACAAAGTTTGTTGCACAACACAAAATCGACATAGAATTTATACAAAAGAGGTTCAGTACTGGAAAAAAATTAATTAAATACTAATAAAACATAATAGCTAGCAGTATTATGAATATAATTTTATTTAAGTTAGAGCTCTGCATTTTATAAAAGCTTTATCCAACAAAGTGTGTAGTTAGCATATATATATATATATAATATATATATATATATATATATATATATATAGGAGAGGAGACAAGATTAATTTGTAGACCAAAAATAAATCTATTTACAGCACAGCACTTGCTTTCTTGACATTATAAGTCGGATTATCAATTAATGTATTTCAATACGGTCTAGAACTCAACATTTGTTTTGTTTTGTGCATTTATTAGAAATGAATAAAGCCTTTATCTGTAGACGGATGCAACAATAACTTCTTAAGTTGCAGTCTGAGTTAAATATTAAATTTATTTATTGTAGGTACATGTTTTTTTTTACATTAACTTTAACTTTACTATAAACCTTTTACATAATCGCTTCACAACACTTTACGATTTACTGCTAGCTATATTTAAATCTGCTTGAATTTTATTTCAAAATTAAATGTTTTTCATACTTAAGCTCATTTAAACGAATCCTTTTTCTCTTTCCATCAGCTTATTTTGTCGCATTTGTTGGTATTAAATTTGTGCTCTGGAGTACTTACAGAGCTTTGCTCTGCACAGATAGTTACTTAGCTGCGTCCTTTTTTTTTTCTACAACTATAGAACAGTATTATTTTCAATCAGACCATCCACACACACGCACTCTCTCTCTCTCTCACACACACACACACTCATATACGCGTTCTATTGATAGCCAACCAGATCGTTGCGATATGGAAATGGAGATGAATCGCAGCTATTCAACTATAAAATGCCGTTAAAATATCCTAGCTTCAACTATGTATGTATATACAGTGTGTGTGTGTGTGTGTGTGTGTGTAAGCAGACAAAAGCAGCTGCCTGATGTGTGTGTGTGTGAGTGTGTGTGTGTCGCATGACTTTAGATATTTTATTGGTTTCAAGCGGCTGCCGCAGCGCGCACTATTCAAAGATTTATATGAAAACTCAAGGATCAAGCTGCTGCTTATAAGTAGTTGCATGTGTGTATGTGTATGCGAGTGTGCGTGCCTGTGTGTGTGCCTGTGCGTATCTGTGTTAGCATGACATTTGTCAACTGCAAGTGGCTGCCAAGGAGCAAACTTGCATACAACTGCGTCGCGTATGTTGACGACCAAGTTATGTCCTTGCCACAAATTCATATACTTACCCCCACACGTAGGCACATACAGTGAAGCATGCTCATGGATGAGTGCAAAAAATGCCAAAAATATTATATAATATATATCTTAAACATAAATTAGAAGACGAATTTACGATATATAGTGGCGACTTTAAAACACAATTGATATACTACAGATAACTGACATTTTGTGTGTTTAATGGGCAAAGCCCACAATTTAAAACAAGAATATATAAATATAACAAATATATATGTATACAATACAGAATAATAATACTCAATTATCATATTTAAAAAAAAAAAAAAATTACATTCATTTAACCCCCACAATTTGTGCAAAATATGATGCAGAATTTAACTTAGAAAAAGATTGTTAATAAGTGTTAGATTTGAAATTGAATACATAATATATAAACTACCTTTAAAATGGCAAGCTATATGAAACATCCCTATATATATTTATTTTATTATTATTAATTTTTAAATGGATATATATTGAGTTAAAAAGCATGCCTGCTGTAGATTATAGTATTGTTCTACTGTTACTATCTCCGATATGTATCGCTATGTGCTGGCATTATACGAATTTTTATTTTAATTTTTGCCTTTTGTATGCTCACTTCAAGTCTCCTGTTTATGCACACACACACCCACACATGAGCACAAGTATGCGTGCGTTGGTGTGTGTGTGTGTGTGTGTATTCATATACCTATTGAAGGCAGCTGAGTTTCAGGCCAAGAGCCCAAAAGAAAAATGTTCGCAGAGTGTACCATTTTTTTTTTTTTTTTTGGTTTTCTATTTTTTTGTTATTGGGTGCTTCTGTGGCCCACTTTGTTGGTGACTTGCAACTTTTTGTTTTTTTGCCTGCAGATTGTCGTCGTTGTTTGTTTGTTGTCGTTGTCGTTTTTGTTGTTGTTGTTGTTGTTGTTGCTGCTGTCTTTTTACACTTTGTCGCATTGCAAGGAAGTGTGGAGCACTTGAGAACTACTTTTACTTTTGTATACGCAACACTGTACGAACGCAGCCACACCCGCTGCCCCTTTTACCGGTCCCACCTGCCTTAATGTTTACAACAAGTTTTGGCTTTGGCTCACATACATATCGCATATCGGCGCTTGCTCAAGCACCTGCCAGACAAACTTAGTTTTCCTTTGCAACGTCTTAAAGCTCTTCATTTTTTTTCGAATGTCCTTGCGACTTGTAGGCGTGTGCATGTGTGTGTGATACGCAATTAATGTGACCTCATATGTGTGAAGTGGCGGATAAAACGAAAAAAAGCAGCTGAGACAAAGTTAACAAGATCTACACGATGAATTTGCGCAAAAAAGAACAATTTTGAGATTTCAGTGTCAATGATAAAGTTTTTGGTGAGTTGGGTTCGAAAAATTATAAATTAAAATTAAAGAAAATTGTTGACGATTTTAAAAGCAAATAAGTTTTGCGTCAGTCGTCAAGGGATAAGTTTTCAGATTCCGGGCTCGCCCCTCGAGCGAGTGTACAGATGAAGTATTTTCTTAACAAAATTAAAATAATATAAGTCATTTGAATATATTCATTTAATAAAAAGGTTTTATTCAAATTAAACTTTTACACTTTTGCACATCACTACATATACATATTTGTTTAGCGTTCTCTGAAGACAGGTTTTTGGCTATTTCCAAAATTTGGCATTAAGTTATGCTCAATTCATGCTATTTTAATTAAAATGCAGCAGATTTTGAGTATGGCCAAGTCTGATCTAGCCTCAAATTCTCATACTGCCCTACCTTAAGTATAGTATGAAGACGCGTTTAATGTTTGCTCGAATATTATGAATGAAATTATGAACAGCTCTGTTAAGTCAGGAAGAAGGGCAAAGAGCTCATTTAAATGTCAAGCTGCCACGCCTTAAGCAACAAATAGGAACAGTTCAATACACACCCAGGACAATAGAACCATCAAGTCTAATTAGCCGGTCACAAGAAATAATATCGGTGAAATTGTGGTAAGGGCAGAGACACTTTCAAAGCGATAGAAGACTTTCAAAGATAATAGCTGACAATAGTGGCAAAAGGATAGCGAAGAGTAGCATAGCAAAGGCAAAGAAGAAGCAACAAAATGTGGTAGCGAGAGGCAGAGGGTAGAGAAGGGAAGCGAAAACTTTGACTTTGGGCTTGTCAGGTGTGTTTTGCAGTCGCGACATTATTAACACGTGACTGCAAATTTTTAATTGCCTATTTTAATTGAGCGACTGCGCTGGCAGGGGGTGGCAGGGGGTGGTAGCCATCAGGAAAGCGGTTGTTGTTCGCAGCGAAGGCTTGGCATCTGACATTAAAATAAGAATGATAATGGCAATAACAATAAAACTGTCCCAGACTGGAATAAGCTCGTAAAGCTTAAAATAAGCGCAGTGAAAGTAGTGAAACAAAGCAACAACAAAAATAACAACAACAACAACAACAACAACAAAAGCAACTAAACAACAACACAACCATAACAAGAACCGCCAGCATCCACAAGCTGCAGCTAAGGTAAAGTCATAAAAACTTAAACATTGCGCATACGCCACATTGGCCCCTTTTTTTCGGAGTATTTTTATTTTATTTTACATTATTATAATTCTGTTTTTTTTTTTGCTGTTTGTTGTTCGTGTAGTCCATAATAAAGTTGTAAAACGCAACTATGTATTTATTGGCCATAAATATTTTTGCTTCATTTTGTTTTAGGGTTTTGAAAAACATCAGCTTTATGGAAATTGTTTTAAAGTTCGCTTCAAGTTGCTGCTAAGTAAAGTTTTTGTTTATTTTTTATCGGTGTTGAGAACCATAAAAAGTTCAAGAATTATATTAACAAATGGCGTTACATTTTATAAATAAATTCATTAAATATTCCTAGTAGAAGAAACATATGAAAATATCTAAAAGAGTCGGAAAATATTTGTGAATGCGAGAAGAGAAAATGGTTTCTATTTGGTCTGTGTTAGATAAATAACGCATATTATCATTCTCTCAGAAGCTTACCTTAAAAGCGAATGTTAACTCACGGTATGTGTGTATATTTTAGAGGGATAGTGAGATAGAGTATCTTGGGGGCCGAATTGTGTAGTATTCAGTGTTTGTTTTGATTTCTTGGCAGCTGACCCATTTAATTTAGAGTAAGGGTATTTTCTGAATAGATGCGGCATATTTGACTTATACACCGTATAAGTAAAATTCTTACCATAACTGTGGGTACATTTATTTAAACATTTATTTTGAGTAAGAGTCTATAATATCGATACATATGAAAGAAAGGAATAAAAATATTATTCCATAAATAAACTAAATACGTATAGAGAACAGTCTATATACCCAATATAATGTGCCTTTCTAGAAACTTTCTGAGTGCAATAGACTTACACCGACGAAAAAGTGGGATAATAAACAACAAAGAGCTAAGACATTTATAAAAATGTGTTTCATTGCCTGCTTGTTCTCTAAATTATGATGCTTCACATTGCCGAGTTTTATGTGTACAGGGTATATGAATTGATGCAGTGCGAGTTGTCCATTCATCCCAAAACTTGGTTACATTTGCTACCAACAATCCCGAGTATTTCCCAGTCATAAAAGTCACACTCAACACAGGGAGAAGAGAAGCACTTTGCTGCAACACTCGAGATTTTGTTGGCCAGTCATAAAAAGGCGGTGATAAGGTGCATTGATTATGCGGCGCCTGCTCGGCCCGTGATCAAATGCTCATTATAAACCACTAAAAAAATGCTTAATTACATAACAAGTCGAGCAGCGAATGACGCACAAAACGCCTGTTGAAGTTGTCAACGTTGTCGGAACATTTTCTTCCACCTTTGTGTTTCTGTTTTATTTGTATTTTTTTTTTTATGGAGCACTTAAAAACTTGATGGAACAGTCGCACAGTGGGTTGGATAAACGTGTGTTGGTCGACCAAAGTGTTTTGCCGGCCACTGGCAACGCCGCATCGCATGTTGTTGTTGGGGAACGTCTGGGTCATTTGGTTAGTACTCAAAGTGCCATAAAACCCATGTGGCAGCGTTTGATCCCCTTCCCAGTTGGCGGAAAAGCGTCACGCGATTTTCCAACGGCCTTCGCATGCCCGTTGCGCATTTCTGACACGCCGTTTCGTTCTGTCATCCAATTAGGCAAAGAAGTTTCGCTTTCACTTTTCGGCTACCCCAAGCTACGGCCACTGCGGTATCTTGGCAATTAGCTAACAAATCGGACATGATTTCAAGTTTATAAATATATTTAGATAAGACTTTAATTATATTTTGTGTAAACTGGTGAAAGCCGTATGTAGTTTATGTACACAGGTGTCTGGCAAGTGCTTGAGATTGTATTGTATTTTGTAAAAAGTATTCTGGTTTCTTGAACAAAATATGTATAATAAGTATATTGAAGTTCTTCAGTGATTCAATTTAACAGCATAAATACATTTTAAGTGCTTATGGATATACCAATGTTCTGGAAGATCTAGATATTGTATGAGGCATATATGCCAAAATGTCACTTTAAAGCTTATAAATGTAAAAAGAATTATCGCAACAGTAAAATATGCATATGTTTAATATAATTTTCATAGTAATATAATATTTCTTATTATCTTTTTCTTATTTTGATAATTATTCTTAATTTAAAATTATCCTCTCTGCTAAGGTCTGCAGTTATATATATTGGCAAAACCTTAAAGGATTGATAAATCAGTTCATCCTATGTGTTTCTCCCAATCCAATTCCAATGTTTTCATCCCACTAAGTTCGCAATGCAGATGACAGCCGATGATTGGTGCACTTTAAATAAGTATTTCGAATAGTCAACTATGATAGGAATATTTATTCATATATATCTTGTTCAATAAACGCCTCAAAGTGTCATATTCAAAAGTTTGCAAGTCAGGAATCGAGTGAATAGATGGGAAGGGGAGAAACAAAAGGAAAAGGAAACCAACAGGCGACCAACTTAAAGACAAAAGCATTTGCCACACAATGTCCTTTGGCATGCTACAAGTTATGTCAATAGCCCCGGGATGAAATTGTGGACACCGGCTGGGACAAGAACTGGCACAGTTTGAGTTTTCTAGCCACAGCATTGGGCCATGTATTCATGTGTGTATGTGCCCATGTCAGCAGAACATTAACGGCAACAATAACAAATATGTCGGCCCATCGAAATTGAAGTGATGAAGTGTGGTGCAACAGCCACTGCGTCACCTCGCAAGCCTCTAGCAATCCGGCAACATTGACGACTATTGTTAACAGGCGGCGAATATTGTACATGACAGCCTGTGCAAAAAGGACTGAACTGATGCGGCTCGTGAAACTGGCAGAGCGAGCTATACGCTATTTGTATTTGCCAGTCGAAACAATAAATCCACTTGAGGCAGGCCCAAAGAAGCACAAAAACCCAAGCCAAGCCAAGCCAAGCGAACCCAGGCCAACCCAAACAGAATCAAAGCGAAGCACTTGACAAGCCAAAAAGCAAACGCTAAACAAAAAGAGTTTTGACGCCAGTCAAGTCAACTCTAGGGATCTCAATATGTGGAGCAGGGGTCAGTGTTGGACAACGTGCAAGAGCTGAGCTTTGGCAAAGAAACAAGGTAACGCATGGGCTTAACCTCTGAACGGCAACAGGACAAACTGACCCATTGATAGAATCGGGAAATTGATTGACTTGTCTTGACCTGACGTCGACTCATTTTTTGGATAAAGCATTTGGGTTCTTGACTGCATGTCAATTAATAAGGGATGGCTTTTGCTTGATTTGTTAGCAATTTATTTCTGGGAAAATTGATCAATAATTTGCATAATAATTATATCTAAGAATGTACTTAAAGCAAGATTATAAACAACTTTTCCTTATCATCGATACTTACATAAGAAAACCTTAAATATTTAAGCTACACTTTAAATATATTATTTTAATTATGAAATGTTTTATTAATGTAGTTTGTTGTTTTTTTTTTGGTTAAATTTTTTAATTCCTGGCTTTTACACTTGTCAAGATTTTTAATTTAATATTAATATATTTTTATTTAATAATTAAAATAATAGTTATATTTATTTATATTTCAATAGTTTATCAATTTATTATTAAAACTTTAAATAACCATTAACAACCCAAGTACGATAAAATGGCGCATGTTATAAAGGTACTTGATAATTTTATTCAGCATCCTTTGTAGCTGCCTTTTTTTCTTCGTAATAATCCTTTGACTATGCTTTGTTGCTGGGTTTTATTGAATATTCATTCAACCGCAACTTGAAGCTGGCCAAAAGCAAAGAAACAAAAAAGGGCATCTCATTATCGGAAATCTTGGTTTTAGTGCTTGCTTCGACTTTTAGCTGTGCTTAAGTTTTCCTAACTAATTTATTAAGCACTAATTGCATTTGGCACTAGACTCAATTAATCAATACCAGAATACGAGTATATTTTGCACTTTGATTAATTGGCCCCAGGAAAATGGGGAAAAATGCATTCAAAACTGGACAAAGCTGTCCACAACTCGAATCAATCTTCGTTCGCCTTTCTTTGACTTATCACGTTTCCTTCGCTCCCGCTCTTATATTCATTGAACAGCTCTCCACTTCCATTGGGCTTCATTTGACTACATTTATGCGCCTCATTTTTGGCTGCCATTGACGTGGCTGTGCAATAGCTGTCGCCTGCTGTTCCCGCCCCCAAGTTCTATACCCTGTTTCTTAAAGGTATTGCGGCATGTATTGGATTTGCCAATGTTCCTCTGTCAGCTTATATTAAAGTCAGTTACCACAAATTATATATATTTCGTATAGAGTCATTACAGATTAAATTTATTTTATTTTCCGACTTTAGTTGCCTTTATGTGAGCTAATGGACATTTTCCTTTTGTTAATGGCTGATTCGGCGAATTTAGTTCGATTGTTAAAAAATACCACAAATGTATATTATCCACAAGCAGATAGGTCTGGAAAGCAAAAATACTAATTATATATATTCACTGTGACTGCCAATTTGCTTTGCCTGCCTGCTTTTAAGCAGGATGTCTTTATATACATGCATTTGTTAAATAATTTAAGCGATGTACGTTATTTTAAAAAATCTGACAAAGGTTGACAAAATCATTTACGCCTGGGTCGAGGTGGTTTACATGAAAGATAAGAAGAAACGCTTCTTGAAATCTTTAAAAAGGTGAACTGAATGTTTTTCGCAAGTCTGCAAAATAAGCAAAAACTCTTTCTCTTTCTCCAATATTTTGCCCTCATACTATGAACAGAGAATCGCTGTGGTCGAGAATGCCCAACTGCAACCGTTCCACTCGTGCATTTCTTTTTGCATATTGAAGAGATGCTGACATTTCTGGCTGTGTCGTTTTTACACCCAGACCTGCAGCAACAGAAACAACAAAACAACAACAACAACAAATATAAAGGTGGAATTATTCGAGTGGCTGCGTCGTATGTTGTCGTCTGGCTGCGGCACTTGAGACTGACATATAGAGAACATGTCTAGCTGCAAGTGCGTTTGCCAGCAGCTTGTTAGCCAGGCGAGCTGAATGTTGGGCGAGAAAAAGTGAGAGAGAGGGAGCGAGAGAGAAAGAGACAAAGAGAGCGAGAGAGAGAGCTGGAGAAGACCAGGCTCATTGTCACAGCCAATTTGGCGACTGATATTTGCCATTTAGTTCAATCAATTTGCCACAATTTCCGCCCGGGTAGCTACCCTATTGAAACCTAATGGCATAGCTCAATAGCCCCAACCGCCGCCAGCGGCACGTAGGTCATTGATCAGATCTACGCGACAAACATAACAATGAGATGGCCTGGAGTCCGGAGTCCAAAGTCAGAGACTTTTGGGCACGTAGCCGTGAGATTTGTAACTTGTTGAGAGCGTTCCATGGTGCTTGCCAGATTTTATATTTTATATATATTTGGGCATATATAGGTAGGTATTTCTGTTGGCCCTTTTGGTTGATTATTTTTGCAAGTCTTGACTGCAAGCTGCAACCTGCAGCAGTCGTGAGTTATGACATAATGAGCCACATTTTTGGCCACCGCATTTTCTATTAAAATTCAAGTGTGTGGCCCTTGCGCAAATAAGTCGCTCCTTCGTCCCCTTTTTTATAGCCTTGTTTTTGGGTGGGTTGGGGGTGTGTGCTCTTCTGCCTTCGGCGGAAATTACATAGTAAATTTACCACAAAGTCTATGAAAGCTCCAAAAATGTTGGTATGTGTAGTCTGCCTGGCAAGCAATTTAATTACAAAATTAAAACGTGGCGACTGCAGTGAGAAACAGGAATGCGGCAATGCAGACGTGAGCGACGAAGGGTTAAGGCTACATAAATATACATATATTAACAGACTGTAGCCTTCACAATTTTCTACATTAAGTGGAACATCAATGTCGAAAAGGTTCAAGGGGCAGACAAAAGATAATGTATCTCATCTAAAAAGACGTGAAAACTGACTTAAAATTGTCAGTCCGTCTTTGTATTTTTTATATAGTTTAATTTAATATAATCTCTCTTGGTATCTTTTGTGAGTTGACTTCTCTTTATAAACATATAATATTACATCTTCAATTTGTCGAAATTCCCTGTAATTTTTTATTTGAAAAACATATTGCTAACACCAAATTTGATGTTTCTAGTTCAAAGTTCTTAAAAATGAGAAAAATCTGCAACATTGTGTATTTGCTTTCAACCCAAAGATTATTTTACACAAATATTCAAAATTTTTGGGACACTATTGGCATGCTGTTTATTGTATGTGTATGTGTTTGTTTGTTTGTTCTGTGTGTGGGGATCTGGCTTAAAATTATTCATAAAGTGTTCATGCCATAAACAAATCTCGATTGCGGTAACAAGAAATTGCAGGTTGCCAGTCCAGCTTAGGCAAAAGCAACAACAAGCGGCAAGTATATCAAAAACACAAGCCGACACACACACTATTACAGCTGCATGTGCAAATGTATCTGTAGCTGCAGTTGTATCTGTATCTGTGCATCTGCGCAACCACAAATAAGCCCAAGACCCATCCAAATCAGCCGCATGCATTTTATGAAAACACAAAAACACAACTTGGACTATCCGAAGCCTAGCTCCCTCTTTCTCCCTTACATTCTCAACCCCCGTCTCACTTCTCACCTGCTACCACTTGTCAAGCCCCGGAAGACTGTGGCAAATGGTCAGGCAAAAATATGAAAATACAAAATGCGGGCTCATGTGGGCGGTTCGGTCGGTGGGCTGGTGGGTTGGTGGGTTGGTTTGGTCTGATATGAGTGGGTGGTTGCCCATTTGGCACCTGGGGAAATCAAGCAGCTCTCATGCAGGCCTCGTTCTGCTCGGCTTTTGGTGTCGGTCGGTCTCTGTTGTTGCCACTTCAACTGTAACTGTAAATGAAATGAAAACGACCACAGACAAATAACAAAACATGACAACAAGTTCTGACTGTTTGTTTTTCTTGTGGGCGTGGCATGAGCATGGCCACGGGGGCACCCGGCCGAGAAAGCGAAAACAACTCAAGCGTCTCTGAAGTTGGTAATTTCATTATCAAAAACATATGTGAAAATAAAAACTTCTTTCAAGGCTGCACATAGCATAAATTCTTGGCTGCGGTATCTGTTCACAATTTTTGCTATTTTCCAGTCAAGTTTTTGTAGTCTGTTCATTAACAAAAGTAAATATCAGAAATTTAAAACTTAAGGCTGGAGTAAAAGCTGCTCGGAATACCAATATTTTTTTTAATAAGTGTACCGAACCTGGAACTAATATAGTTGCTTAAAAGTAGGCGAGGTCAAGCGTGAAACTAAACTAATACTGGCTAAGACTGAGGTAGCTTCCAGCTAGGTATCTTGCTTATATGTTCAAACAATGGTTATGATCTGACATTGACGGCAGCTCGACCGCAGCTGCCAAGCCTTAGGTCAAGGATCGCCTGGAGCGCTTTTACCATCGATTTATGTGCATTTGACTTTGGTGGTTTTGTTTGTTGTGGGAGCTGGCCAAAAGTGGGTGTATGTGTTGGTCAGCATGGATTTAGAAGTATGTTCTGTAAAACTATGCGTCTAATGGTAAATGCATACAGTGGCAGTAATATAATGTCCACAAATTTATATTCATAGAAAATTGGGTTAAAGTAGATTCAAGTTTGGTACAGTTAAAAATCGAAGGAAATTCTGTTGTGGGAATAGTAAATATATTTACTATTTTATTTAATTTTACTTGATATAAATTGTTCATCTAATAGCCTCTAAAAGTAATTCAAAGTTGTCTAACTTAAAAATAAAAAAGGCATATCATTTGTTACAACATTTTTGTTATAATAAATTTTTATAAACAATTTAAGCAAATAAAAATAAAATATCTCTGATGTAACGCGTTTCGTATGCATCAATTTCATACATCAACAAACCTAGCTTTTAATTTTCAGTTTTCCAATTTTAAATAAAACTATTGCATTTATAATTTATAAAAAGTTTAAATAAAGTTTAATATAAGCTTACATAGCTTTTGTTTAACGTTATACTGTATCACGCTTAAAGTAAAATTGTGATAATAAAATAAACATTCAAGTGGATTTGAAGCTGAAGTGTATGTAAATCTGAAATCTCATGATTCTCTCCCAAGCTGAGCTGTTGCCGCCACTCGTCTACATATACTTGACACTCACTGTTGCTTATAAATAAATGCGTTAATCTATTGAGGCCATAACGACATCGTTGGCATTAACAACCACCCCCTCAACAGCCTCAACAGCCCCTCTTCGAATGCGCATTGACGCATAGTTAGAAAAAACAAACACGAGGCTGAGTTGTCGACAGCAAACAATCTGAATTTCTGCAGGAAAATGCAAGCGAGCTTTTCCACCAGTCAACAGCCACCAGTTAGAGGGGCCGCCTTCAAGTTGTCCCGCCATTTCCGCCACCCCGCTTAGAAGGCTGCTGTTTGTATTAAATAAACCAGGGTTCAGCTGCCAAAGCAGCTGAGCTGCTCCCAGGGGCGAGGTTAGCGGCGGGTGCGAGGCGGCAGGCGTCAGTTCTAGCCGCAATTTATGTCGACTTCACTTCCGGTCTGCGGGAAATAACTCTTGTTGGCCACAAGCCGGGCAGGGCCTGCCTGCCTGCCTGGGCCAGCCCCCTCCGAGTCGCTGGACTGTGTGCGGGAATTTCTTGTCATCATTTTCCAGCCAGCTGCAAATTAACTTGCATAATTTAAGCGCTAGTCGGAAAATGTTCAGCCCAGTTCATCGGGCGCATTTAAAACATGATGAAAGCACTCATTTCGCCCTCCGGCCTTGCCTACTAAATTATTTCGAGAACATAGCGCATAAATCAACACAGCGGTCGACTGGTCTCTGGGCTGCCCAGTTGGGTCAATCAATAAGCACTGCTCATGAGCTAGGGTATATTAATCAATCTGATTTTCTAGTTAAATTTCATTTATTAACTTTGCTTACCTTTTGCATTTTATAATTATATTAGTTTACGGCCATGTGTGCAATAACACTGCATGGAAAGGAACACAACATTTTTGAGGGAGCAAATATGCTCTTGGCATTATACATCAACTTAAGTTTGCGTACCTTGGTCGGGAATGAAGTCTGTTTGGAGTTGCAGATGAAAGAGTAAAGTAACCACAATTACCAGTCATGCATATATCAGTTGTAATAAATTTATGCACGATCATTTTGATTGACGATCCAGTTTAACTTGCATTACCAGACTTTTACATGTTAAATTAAAGATGTTGTAAAATTCTGATTTGAGTAAGCCAAGTGAGACGCAGGTGCCGCAATATATATTCTCGTGACCATAGCGCCCATATTTAAGTATAAATTAGCCCAAGCAAGCATTTAACATATCGTTAAGTATAATAGTTTTAAAAACTAATATTATATTATACGATTTTAATAATTATATAGAAGGTTTTTTGGCTATTTATTAGAAATGTTTAAAATGTTTTTCATAATGTCAGTACCCAAAGCTGGAATTCTCTAATGCATATGAAAATTATATCCCGATTCGAACTTTAAAAATCTCTCAATTCATTTGAGGTTGAACCAGTATCATGTAACTTTTGTTCGCTCACTGGACCACTTTTTAGAAAAAATTCAAATATTGCTTTTTAATTTATCCTGTCGATTGCAACTCTGAGAAATTGCGTCATTCGTGTCATTTGGTGGCGCCAACGAGACCGGGAAAAAAGTTCAAATCTCCGACATGCATAAATTGTGTGACGCGGTTTTCTGTGTGTTCGGTTATTCGCAGTAAATCTGCGAATTGTTAAGCTAAATCCAAAAGCCAACTCCGAAGCCAATGACTGCCACTTGGCAACATATCAAGGAATAAGGATGCGACGGCGGCTCGTTGCCGCCATGAGAATTTACGAGTGACAGAAATTGTCTCTGTGCCGCATGCAGCATGCGGCTTGCAGTTGCCTGTTTCCCGTTGCCAGTTGCCAGTTTCTAGTTGCCTCACAGTCCCTTTTACAAATTCGGAACATCCAGCTCAGCCCCAGTTACGCTTAATGACAAGACAAATTATGAAATTTTTAAGATGCTTAATTTTTGTTGGGTTTTTGCCTCGTCTTTGGCAGGCATTCAACTAGAAGCTGAAACCCAGTTGTGTCGAGAGGAGATGAGTAGAGAGGAGAGTCAGGGGACGGGGTTTGTTGGTTTTTCTTTGCGCATTAAGTATTTATGTTTGTGCCAATTTGGTTTTCCTCTCCGTTGCAATTAGACTGTAGAACTGCATAATGAAATGCCAAGTACAAAGGAACTGAGCTCATCGATGGTTTTGGCATATTGAAATGGGGTCTGCATGTGTAATAGGATTCTCTTTGTGTGACAGTAAAATTAAGTTTTAAATTTAAGACAAGGACGATTTTGAGCTGGAATAGAAGGTATATAGTACAAGCAAGAAGGAGATTTAAAGGAATTGCTGTCAAACCAAGTTTAATTTTAACGCAAATAATGAAAAAATGTTAACCTGGCACTTGATATAAGAATTCTAGTTTATTCTATCTATTGATATTGTGATGATATTCCAATCATATTTAATACTGATATTGTTTACTTATGCATATATCATGATGAGTGAAATTAGCTGTAGGAGATCATTTTTCAAACCTTCAAGATACTTATATAATTGATGAACGCAATAAGTATGACATTGAAGAGTGTTCCTCTTCAACATCACAGTTTTCATATGAACAAAAATTTTGTATTGCCAAGGTATCTTAACCAAACTCTGAAATTACTAACTTTAGAACATACCATTTATATACTATGTGTAAGGTCTAAGTGGTATCGAAACATTTTAAAATTTAGCTAAGCTAATTATTCCACGACAGCTATGAAGATTCTGTTTAGAAATATAACTTTATTGAGTGTTTGAGTGTCTTTCTACATCGTTAAATTAAAATCAGTTTTGTGAATAAACATATCTGCAAGGGTGTTTTATCTTTTTAACAATGAGCAAAAACTGTTTCCTGTTTATGAACTCTTTATGAACCAAAGTTCATGAGTCCATATGCAAAGCTAGCACAACTTTAATAACTAAAATTGAATTTCCTTATTAAGCGATCACCAATTGTGCATTTTTACTTTAATTGCTTTGAATGGGAGACTCTTCAACTTGGGGACTCGACGTCTTTCAGCTGTCATCTTCAACGCTCTGTTTGAAACCTTTACGCACTGCAAAGCATCAAATCAAGCGGACTTTAACTTAAAATTTGCATAATTTATTGAGCAAATCATCAGACAAACAATACGTAAGACCCAGGAAACGGGAAGTAATTTAACAACAGACGGACACAACTTCTGGCACAGTCTGTCTGGCTGGTCGTCTCTCCCACTCTCTTCCATACTCTGCCCGTCTCTTTCTGCGCTTAATAAGCAAATTAAAAACTATAGCAAAAAGTGTGCTTTGTGGAGAAACTCTGAAACTTTTGGAGTAGATGGCGGCTGTTTTGCTTTCGACTTTAGATGCTAAGTTGGCGTGAAACAATAAATCCAATAAAACACACATTAGCCGCGACACATTTGACGCTTAACGGGGCTTAACAAGTGCGAATACGAATCCGGCAACATTCACTGCCCCGCCCGCACCACCCGTGGACAAGTTCTGTTAGCTGCCGCTTAATGCGTGTCGTTGCCGTTGCCGTTGCCGTTGGCGGGCTTATTTTACCGCATGCGGTGTGTTGAATGTTCTAACCAAAACCCAATCCGGCCGCGCTACCCCACTTCCCACTCAGCCCCTTTTAACTCGTCCATAAGCCATTCAACTTAAAAGCTAATCCACTTATTGGGGCTTGGGCTGACAGTGGCTCAAAGTAGTGACAACTGAAGAGCAGGTAAATCAACTGAAGTGCTGCAAAATGTCAGCATCTTAAAGTGCAGACACACATTCGCACACGAGGCGTATGCGCAATGTGTGATTTAAATTGCCAACTTTGGCATTTGCAGCACATTCGATTGAAAATCACAGGCTAGAATAAAAAATGTGCACAAAAAAAATACTAGAGGACTGTGCAATCAGTGGAGGAGTGCCAACATTTTTGTGGCTTTTGAAGTTCGTACCACTCCCACAGCTAAAATAAAAAGGAAGTGTGTGTAAAGGATTGCAGTTTTTTTTGGTGCCCGCTTTTTTTGCATTTGCTGATATATGGGCCCTGTGCAAGGGTCGCGTGAAGTCAAATTAATTACACTAATTGACTTTGCAGCTAACAAACCAAAAACGCGCCACACACTCGCACACATATGTAAATGTAGGGGTACAAAAAAATGGGTAAAAGCTTCAGCAAATACTGACACGAGATTTGTCAGATATTCTTTGGTTTTTTATGCGCGCAATAGTAGTCAAATTTTATTTTAAGTAATCAGTGTAGAGTTGCGGGCTCGTTATGGTATTAAAAATGAAACTACATTTGCTTTGAAAACTGCACACAAATTTAATCAAGAATTTGCGCTTAAAGTGCGTCAATTAATTTATTTGATAATTACATTTTAAAAGGAATATGAATATAAACCAAAATCTGACTATCGAATGATTCAATTATATGTCTCGCACTTGGATTGATGAAACGCGAATAGACGCCAAGCCTAAGGGTGAGGCATTCAATGGGATCGTAAGCCGAAAGATTTTCAGTGCCATTTACATTTTCATATGCCCACGAGAAAAGATCACTTCATCATAACATAAACATGTACACCTGTAGGTATGCACATTTGCTGCCATTCAATTTCTGTTCACGTTCTTTTCAATTTCCCTTGACGATTTTCAATTACTTGCTGGAAATGTATTCGCCAGATTGTCGTATGTCTAGGGCCGTCAGTTATATACTCATCGATTCCGATTTCAATGGCTGATGGCATTGCCATTTATATGGCATAATCATATTCATATGTGTGACAGCCGCATTAATTACTCGCCGTTGGCCTGCGGGGAAATCAGCAGCGATATTTTGCACATGGCTGGCGAGAAAAATATTTTCGGGTAGAGCATTTTTAATGTACTTACTTTACGCTTGGCACGTGAAGTATACGCTATGTGGCCGTTGCCAGAAGATGTTGCTGAGCGGCCGGCAAATTAACGTCAATGTTAATTGCATGATTGAGTCGTCGTCCTGAAAGGTTGCTGCCTCACTTCAGTGCCAGCTGCTATGGCATTAAGTCGCCATACATCCGTTGTATGTTTTTCCACAACTCATCGATGAGCCGCTCCACCACGCATCCATTCGACAACTGGCACACGATTCATTCGAGAGCTCTCACATACTCATACTCACACATATATGCTGCTACTTATACTTATATTCACATGTGCATTCGCATCACTTCAGCCGCAAATGTCCTTGTCTCATTTTCTCGTGCATGGGCCACATTTCGGCGAGAATTTCGATTATATCACTTGGCTCTGCGGCTCAGTCAAAATTGTCACTTATTAAAAGGGATTTCGGGCCGTTGAAAAAACTTTATTTATGTCAATTAAGTTGCTTACATTTAACACTTTAAAAAGTGCCTAAAGGCACATTCCTAGGCGGAATTAAGAACTTCAGAGGCAAGACATCCGTCTAGCAAATGGTATGAGCATATCAAAATTAGAATTATTTGAACGATGTTTTTTACATTAAGTTCAAGTCCTGCTATTTTGTATTTTGTTTGTTTGATCGATTGTTTACCTGAAACAAATATTGACTATTTATAATAATATCAATAAATATTGTAGCATAATTCGCAAATACATATGTCGTGAGTACTGTTTTCTTGGATCAAGTAATACGTACATTTTTTTTACTAAGTTCCCTTAATTATATCCCACCATTTTGTATTTTGTTTTATCAAATTTTAAAATTATTTTATTTTGATATATATATAACAAAAATATGTTTATAACGTGTAAAAATATATATATATATATATATATAAAATAACTAATAAAAAATGTATAGTTCATCTTAAAATTGTTTATTTATCATATTATTATAAAATGTTCTTCTCTCAGTAATTAGAGTCATTTACAATAATTTAATTAATTTATAACAAACTTTTTAAAGGTTTAAATCAAGTAATACTATACATTTAAACTATCTATTCCAATTACTAACGCTATTCCATCTTCTTTTAGCCACTTCAGATAGTTGTCAAGCTATTTTGACATAAATGGCTCACGTAAATGCCGCAAAACTTGAGCCTGAAGGATTGAGAAGGGCAAAGTGCTGGAAAAGGGCCATATTACACGGTCAATTGGAAACTGATTGAGTCTGTCCTTGAGCTGGGACACCAGAGCAGCCGCTGACCAGATGCAGATCGATGGCTGTCAGTGCAGGTAAAAATTCAATTCAGTAAAAAATTCAAAGTAAAAACCCAAAAACTGATAGCTGGCAACTGCCAACGAACCGACGAGAAATGCTCATGTACTTGAGATATTTTGTCGCTGGGTCGCCGCAAAGTATGCAATGCATTTTATGGCTTCATGTGTGCATGTGTGTATGAGGGTGTGTGTGTGTGAGGGTATTGCAAGTCACATAAATAAGTAATTAGCACATAGTGCAGGCGACATTTCACATATGCTGCATATGCTTCATCTTTAATGGCTGCTTAAAGTGCAATTTAGTTTCCAGTCCTTTGTGCTGACATAATGATGCGACCAGAACATAGAGCCCTGAATAGCCCTCTTCCTATAGCGTAGCCAAGCCCATCCGCGGCTTGTAAAATTTTTGTTTACACTGCATCACATAAAATGACAGGAGCAGCGACCTTCGCAGGCCAAAAAAAATTGTATATATAAAACAAAAAATAAGTAGAAAAAGGAGGAAAAAAAGCTGAAAGCAGCAGTCGATTATTTTTACTTGGTTTCTTCGTCTCGCTTGGTTGGCTGCTGCGTACGTGCCATGACTGTTTAATGTACTCGTTTGCTGTCGGCCTTTTAGGCGTGAAATAAGCTACTTAGTTGTGAGCAAAAAAGAAACTCGCATGCTTCTGGCAATATGTTAATAACAAAAGAAATTATCAATTACCTGGCAGCGACAGCCGAGACATTTCCGGCCAGTTGAACATGCGTCTAAATTATACGAATATTTATGCCTGACTGCCAGGAGATTAGCAAAACATATCCTGTGAATCAATCAACTGGGGTCGAGCTGGGCATATACATAAGTCTGATGCTAGTTGATTTCAGGAAAATCTTAGATCTGTTTGGTCAAACCATGAATTTTAACCAGCTTATTATGCTTAACGCTTAACGAAAATTTTGTTAAATGATTTTGGTTAAAACACCACAAATTTGATGTTAAATATCAATCTCCTTGAACCCAAAATTTGAGTGAACACTTAAATGATTTAATAAAATGTTCTTTAAATTGGTATAAGAGTAAAAACGAAAGGAGTCGAGCTGCCTGTCGCGCTCTTTTTACTCTGCTTCACATGCCCCTAACGTGGTCTGAATAATTAAGCTTCTTATATTAACTGAAGAGAGAACGCATTAAAATTAAGTGCGAATCAGAGTATTGTAAGCTTTGCGTTTTTTATTCCCATTTCGGTTTTTATCTTAAAATTTTAATTTGAAATGTGAAATTAAACATTTTTTACATTCCACTTATATAATACTTACTAGCGGGTATACCCCGGCCTTCCCAGAGGTACGTATAAAATACATTTTCTCAAGGATCTTTGCAAATAAGTTTGAAACTAATCGGACGGTCAGTCAATTTACCATAGTTGCAGGCTGTTGTATGGGCTGTGCGTTGATCATCAATCAGTCAGTCAGTCAGTCATTCAGGCAGTCAGTCAGGACAAACAGTTTTATATAGGAGATCTGCAGTTTGTTTACTGAACGAGCTTATAAGATTGTCTCCATTTCCTATACACTGGCGATACCTATTTTAATTTGCCTGACGAAACGTTTTAGTATGCCATAAGAAATAAATTAGTGATGTATCTGATAATTAGTGCGAGAATCGCATTTTCATCTGCCGCAAATACAAAACCTCTCTACTGTACTTATTCTCTTTTTCACATCGTTACTTGTCATGTTGTACTTTGTCTGACAACCGCTCAAAACTTAGTTGGGGTAAAATCCACTTTATTTGTATGTATATGGCCGCAACTAGTTGACTGAAACTTTAGATAAACCACAATAATTGGCCATTAGCCCATATAAAATGATGCTTTTAAGCCATGCTTCAGCCACGCAGCCATTTGGCCAGCATCCAAAAACTGCAACTTCAAAAACTGAGTTGAAGACACAGCGCTAATTGCCTCTAAGCTCTGATAGTAAAACAATTAGAGATAAAGCCACAGAGTTCATTGAGCTTTATCTGCCAGCTTGTCACATGTCCTTCGTGTTATTTAAGGTCATGAATTTATAATGCAATTTGGTAGATTTTTTTATTTGCGTGCGTTGACAGAATAAATTATTAAATATGTATTTGAAAGAGCCAACTACTAGTCCAAGCAAAATTTAAGTTATTTAACTAGAGCAAATGTGCAAATTGAAATGAAAACATTTCTTTAAAGTGTCTTAAGACATATGTTGAACAAAAGCATTTATGGCCCCAATATATGCCTTCATGTGGCAAACAAATAATTAAACGCATAATATGGTAGAGCTAATAAATGAGAAAATTACATTGGGTATTAAAATTAATATTTATGTGGCATTAAAGAGAAGCGTGCCTTTTTTTGTGCTTTTTCAAACAAAATAAAATTAAATAAAACCAAAATAGTTTTACGTACACTTAAACGTTAGACTCTGACAAATGCAGTCCAGCTATCAGCCTTGAGCCTGGCATATGAATCTAAACTGGGATATATCCAGAATATACATTACACACATTTGCCAAGTCAACTGATGAACCAACTGTCCAAGCTGCCGCTCAACTGACTGCCCATACACACAGTCACACACTCACACACTCACACACACATACTCGCTGCACTCTCGCACAGGTGTGAAAATTTATGCCTGTGCATGTGTCACTTTTTCTGATACGCTCTCTCTTTCTCTCTCGCTCTGTCTCTTTCTCTTTATATCTCTGAATGTCTGTCTATCTGCATATCAGACGCTGCCGCAGGCAAAATTTTGCATTTCAGTAAAAGTGTCAACGGCATTTTAAAAGAAAGAATTTTCATAATTTTTGTAAATGCAACTGACAGCAAACGCCGATGATGATGTTACTCTTGTTGATGATGATGATGTTAATGCTGATGTAGGGGGCAGTCTGATGTCTGCCATCTTGTGGAGTGTGTGCTCATTTCAATTTAATATGCTTTGTAAGTCTGCATTCTTTTTTTTCGCTCTTGCAGACAAACAAAGGCTGATCAGCTCAGGTCATATGTATATATAATATAAACATAAGAAAAAGAATTTTTCACCAAAAACTTTGTCGCTAAATGTCACGAATTTGTTACTCACTTGTTTGGCTTTTGCGTAAATTGTCCTCAAGTTGACACCTTCAGAAAAGACGTCTTTTTAGCGACAGCCTGCAGGCTTTTTCATACTCTTACAAACGGTATTTTGTGTATGCTATAATTTTTGCAACATATTGAAGAACTTATTTAGTAATAATATTCGTGAGCTTCAAAAAAAGTGATACACTGTTAGTTTGTCCATCTTGTTTCATGCCAGCTACATTCAGATGAGAAACGCTTAATATTCCTCTCTAAATATAAATATTATTATAATTTAGAATTGGAGTTTTACGTTTAGTTACAAAATACTGATTAATAATTTAAGAGTAAGACCTTGTTTAATTATTTATTATCTGTTGAGGTTAAGAACACTTGATCTTTCAGCTACCATTTAACATAAGTGCGGACTAGTCGCTGTTATAGGTTTTGTTTAACAAATTAAGGCAACATAATTCTAGTTATATGTTATATATTTATCCTATTCCTTTATTTTCATATGACCTTTATTTAACCATTATTTTATAATTATGATTTATTTTCTTATATTATTTTATTTTACCTTTAGTTTAAAATTTGTATTTATTATTTTATTTATTATTGATTATTACCCTATTAATATTGTTTTTGTTTTAAACTCTTATTATGATCGCTTATCTTACGATCAACCTGTGTTGGTTAGGGTATTACGTATTCGGCAGCTTAAAGCAGACGCTGCTCTCTCATTCTATTCGTGCAATCAACTTTAATGACTCACATGCGGCGACGACAAGGCAGCCGCTGATGGCCTTCAATAAAGCTTATAAATCAAAGCTGAGCCCCTTTGCCCGCCCAGCTCTTCGCCTCAATAATATTGATTGCTTCCTTTAGACACATGTAAAAAGTTGTCAGGATAATTTTGGCAGATTTGTTTGCAGGCGTCTGTCCCATGCCGTTCGGCATATAGCCTGTGAGCTGGTACACCTTAAATATCCTTCAGTTATAGCATTAAATTTACGTGTTTTTACTCTTTTTGTGCGATGGTCTCTTGATACTCCTGTTAGATTTGCTTTAGCAAATTCGACTTACTGATTATACTGAAAGAGCAACAGCTTGGCTTGAGTAAAGTATACAACTTCGTTAGAATTAAATTTCATCTACTTTTATAAGCAGTTACAAGTATACAAAAATATTTTTAAATTGCACGAAACATATTTTAAAGAAATCCAAAATACTTAAAACGTGTCAAAGTAAATAGCTTTACTCAAAATTCAGCTTAAAGATATTTTCCCTGCCCAAAGCTTTCATTCTTTTCAAACTCAAAAGCGAATCGTTTGCGCAAAAATGACAACAATAATTCAAGTGACTTCCGTGCAAATCAGACGCACAACAATCGTCAGTAGCAGTCAGAATTCCCAAGTTTCCATTCCTCAGTCGCCCCCCCCTTTCTCTCTCTCTCTTAAAACCCACTCTACACACCACCTATTCCCTTGACGCTACCATATGAAATATTCGCCCGGGCGCGTGTGCTACTGTGTTCCAGGAATTTCACTTTCCTCCAGACGACCCGCAGCACCAGGGCGCTGCTCCTCCTGCTGCATTCCGGGCATTCGCATTACTCCTGGGCAGACAAGGGTATAAAAAACGCTGCATTGCACTGCACAGCGGGAGACATAGGCGGCGGCGGGGGCTGCGGGTGCGACGCAGCGCACAAAGTGAATTTATTGCTTTTGCCGCTAAAGTGAAACACAAAACGACTTCATTAAGCTATGTCGACTCTGTGGTCTCTGTATGAGTTGGTTTAGGAGGCAGTGGGCGTGGCTAAACCAAAACAAGGTTATGTTTTTTTTTTGTTCACACGAGATTGGCATGTGGGTTAAAGGATAAATGACGTGAGCTTCAGCAAAAGGTATTCGTAGTCGATGAGCTACTAATTGAAGATGAGTGTTAAGTTTCGGAACATTCTATTTAGTTTGCTAAAACTCTATAAGTTAATATTTTTATGATGTGCACAAATACTCTAATTTAAGATTGATTGAAACAGATATCCATTTAATATGTTTTTCAATTATATCTCTTGCAGTATTTCGAACTCAAACTTCTTTTTAAATGGGGGACTTTTCTGTGTAAAATATATTCTTTGAATAAAGGAAACTCACTGAAAACAAAATTTACATACGTATAAATATCCTTTATCATGTCAACATAGCACATGTTAAAAGTCCGATACACACTAAACATGATCCTTAAATTACCTTTGGCATCTAAATTAATCACTTTTATTTTGGATTTACATTTGTTTTATTTTCTGAAAATGCTGTGCATATTGAAGTTATTTGCATATTTAATTAAGCGGCAGCTATATTTGAAAACCAAATAAAATTCAACAGAAATCAATGCACAAAAGACCGAAAATTGGGAAGCCAATCGATACGCGAATCGGGGCGGGCAGGGGGTATACAGGTATACAGGTATACATTGCACTTTGTGCAACTATTAAAAATTCAATTGTTAAAAACCCGCTGGCAGCGCCAGTTACCAGTTCGCAGCCATCTCTATTTTCTGTGCTCTTTTGCAGCTGCCCTCATTGTGTCAAAGTGGTAAATTTGATGGGCTTAACTGGAGGCTGCGACTGGGTTTGTAGTTGTGGCTGGGATCGGAGCTGGGTCTGGGGGTTGGAATCCACCAAGTTTTAACGCCGTTAGGCGGCCTGCCCGCCCGCCTGGCTGGCCGACTGTCTGTTAGTCTGTCTGTCTGTTGGCCGTTTGAAAAGTCAAACGTCGAGTGCAGTTCGCGTCCATTGGGCAAAGTTTGAACCCTGCAAAATATAAAAACCAAATTGTTTGGTCGGTGTTTGGTCCCAAGGCTTGCCTCGACTGCGATCTGCGGCTGGGAACCTCGACAGGGCATATGGCGTGGAAATAATGAATGAATGCCAGAATTGTTGCAATCGCCTGCTTTGCCCTCTCAATCGACCAAAATCTGTAACGTACTCCGTGACAGTTTCACGGACTAACTGCTCGCTGTGTTTGTCACATTGTTGCAATGAGATTATACCGAGATTATATTCCACGTCAGTTCTCATGCAGATAACATATAACCAGGAGAATTCGAATACGCTATTCGTTATCTGTTGTTAATGACAGTAGTCATGGCTGTGTGACTAACAAAAAAGAAATATGCTCTGGTCAAAGTTGAAATAAAGAAAACTGAATCGAATTGCTTAATATATATTGAAATATAAATTTCATTTTTTTTTTTAAATTGACATTAAATACCAATATTTGTATATTTTAAACAACAAATCTGGTAATCGAAACTTTAATAATTTCTTCAATTAAAACAAAAGGTTAGCCTAACTTAACCTACTTTCCCAAAGCTCAGCTACAGCTTTTGCTTAAGAAAAATTAAAATAAAATAACTAAACAATTGGTGAACAAATTTCGAATTGGGTTTTGTCCGGAAAATGAACTTCAATAAATAACATTTCTTTCGTCTTCACATTATAAACAACTTTTTTGGACTGGATGTTCAAGATTTCCTTTTAAAAAAGGTATGCGAAAATATGAACTCAAAATGTTTAGAAATTATAATTAAGCTTAGAACTACACCACACAATCTCCTTTATTGATTTTGAAAGGCGCTTAAAACTGATCTAACATATATTCGTTTTCTAGACCTTAGGGTATGATACCCCCCGCCATGATACCCCCTCCAAATTCACAATTCCAGCAATGGATTGCTTAAAAAATACATGTCATCTAAATAGACTGAAAACCTAAATATAATTTAGTTCAAACAGTCGTTTGGCTCGGATATGTTTGGTCAATGTAAATAATAAATTGTTAAATCAAAGTTTTCACTTTTCGCCATTGTTATAGCTTTTTGTATTTCCCCAAACGGCCAAGCTCGACCAGCTTTAAAGTTGGCTCCAAACGCACATTTCCACAAAATGCACACAATATGTACACAAAAAATATGAAATATTAGTGGGCAAAATAAGTACAGCAACAGCCATTGGGAGAAGCACAAAACAAGCGTAACGACCAAAATAAAAACTTTCAACATAAAAAATTTCAATGACAAAACTGCAGTTGGTAAAATTTGCGCGCCATTTCGGAAACACTTAAAAGTTTGCGATTTTTTTTTTCGACTGCAATTGTCGGACGGGGCAGACGGTGCTGAAGTGAATTTATTTAAAATGGCGCCGCAATTCGAATGCAATAAAATGATTGAATTACTCAAAAATGAAAATATCTATTAGAGGTATACTACGAGCAATCGATGGCAATAAGCTTTGGTTTAAATTGCCCACAAAATGGGCACATCATTTGAAAGATATAACTTAATCGTGTATTTTCTGTTAGTGTTTCTTAAATAAATGTGTCCAACTTTTTATAGATTATTTAACCAAGTTTCTGTATTTTATTCTTAATTTATTTGCTGTGTTATATATACGCTCATTAAAAACTAATGTAGAAGCCTTTGTCTATATATACCCTGTTTCCTTTTAACATGGGTTAAAAAGCAGTTTCTCATTTGCGCACATGTTGCTTTAAGTGTAAACTTATCTTATTTGTCCTCAACAGTCGGACTAAGAGCTGGCAACAGCAAAATTGGAATATAAGTTCAATGTATAGCATATCCAGACGAATTCTTTTGTTCAAAATACCGATATCTCATGGAATTTACATTGTTTAGTTTTGGAAACTCCTTTTTTTAACTCTTAGCTGAGAGAATCTAACAGCTAGGAAATTTTAATCTGTCAATATGGTCTCTCGTGTTGCAAAAACAAAATAAGTACATCTAACATTTGATCAGTAGATAATGAAGAAAGTACATTTTTCAAAATACAGAGTGTCACCTAATGGGTTTCTTATGTTTGTTCAAGTAATTTATTTATTCATGTCCAGTTAAATTTCTAAAATTAAAGCAGAGTTTATAAAAGCTAACTTAAATAAAACAAATTGACAGGCCACCTCTGAAAATGCCTTTAGAAGTTGCATTCAGAAGTCGAGGCTTCCATCGAATACACGTTTATCTTTGTGGACACATTATTAACATGGCCAATAAACAACTGACAATTTGTGAGCGAACCAGAAGTTGACGCCCTTTTAAGTGGTCAGCACAGGGGCCAGGTGGTAGGTAGATGGCTCAGGCAATAGTGGGAAGGGGGGAATGGGTTAACCTACCACGGCGCACGCTCTTTGACCCGTTTAATTTATGCGTTCCAGCCAGAGCCGAGAGGCTTAGAGGCACCGTCTACGGCGACGGCGACGGCGACGGCGACTCGATAATACATAATACCAAAGGCGATTACACTAATGGTGATTGGCTTTGTGCTTTACGAGTAGAACCTGGTCCACAGTTAACGGTGGCAAGTTTGCCTAACTGTTGATCATCAGCCAAGTTTTGTCTACGCTCAGCTCGTCTGTCACCAAATTGCGATGACCCCCTTGCCGCACCTCTCCCCCTGTCTAGCACCCGCCCCAAATTTTTTTGGCTACTTTGTAGCCAACTACTTATAAAGTCGTGACAAAGTCATTGACTGTTTGCGGCTCGCTTGGCATTTGCATAGAAATGCAATTTTCGGCCAGCTCACGACTAGAGCAAACACACACCCCACTCCCGCCCCACACACTCACACACACACACACACACACACACACACACTCCTCCCCTCAGCAAGCAGCTAAAACTGAAGCTGGAGGTGGAGCTGAAGCTAAAGCTGTTGCTGGTGGCAGTCGCCAAGTTTCTTTCGTTGCTTGCTGCACATAATTTTCGGCTTAGAAAGTTGTACAACATACACACACACACAAACACAGTCACAAATTGGCCTGTTCTTGGCCCCTCCAAGCACTTGCCCCTCTGCATCGAAATCGATTTTTGCTTCTTAAGCCAAAAAAGAAAAGAAAATGCGGGACGCGAAACCATTTAACAGTTTATCCTCAACTGACAACTGGGCGTCGGTATCGCAATCCGTATCTCTAGCCCAGTGCTTGTTATAGTCTCAGCTTATTTAATCATAAATTCCATAAGTAATCCCAGCCATGAGACAATTTGCAGTCGATGTGACCAATATTGCGTGCGGTATAATCGAACAAAAAATTGAACTGTCGCAGAACTTTTTTTTAGAAATTTAAAGCTGGCCAAAAGTTTACGGTTTGAGCCAGTGTCTTCGGTCATATTGGTTTCTATTAAGATGAGTTTATTTTTTTTTTAAATCGAATTCAGTTTTACACATATTTTTTAAAATATCTAATAACATATGTAACCAATTAACTTTTGGGAAACTATGATTACCTTCAATTCTTGTTCGGCATCAAGAATTAAAAAGGATTTACGGACTTAGTAGAAGTAAAGGCAATTTAATAACAAATGTTGTTAAAAGTATGATTTATTCATATTTATATGTAAGCGAGCTTGCTTTAGGCAAAATGTTATTAATTTTTAAATTTAGTAAGCACGCATTTTTTTGCAACAAAATTTCAGTCGTTTTTCGTACAAACTCTTGATACCCAGCTCTTATCCAGAGGACATGTATTTTGCAAATAGTATGAATATCAAACACAAAAAAAAACTGAAATAAAACATCAAATTTCCACACTTTCAGTAGGAAATTTTAATATTTCAATTTCCCCCGTCAGTCAAGGGAGTATACATTTAAAGTATACATTTTTTATAAAAAGTTATAGTTTAAATAATAATGCATGCAAAGTTGATTAATTCCCGTCAAAGTACTTTTAATGTTGCCTTGAAATACATAAATATGCACTTAAGTTTTTGTATTTAAAATACCTATTTTCTTTAAATACTTAAATAAATAAAATATATGAATACACACTTATTATATATAAGTATGGCATATACATGCCGAGTTGGCCATCAAAGTTCCGCAGTCATGAATGCAATGTCTCTGTTTTTTTTTTAATATCGCGTGTGTGTTGCACGCAACACAACCTGCCACAGACAGAGGCAGAAGCAGAGGCAGTGACAGTGGCAGCCTCACAGTTGCACAGGAAGTTTGTGTCCTTAGCTCTCGGATTGAATGACATTTGTCAATTTGATGCAAGTATCTGACAGTTTAGGGCTTGACAGGCGCC
This sequence comes from Drosophila ezoana, assembly GCA_035045725.1. Taxonomy (NCBI): domain Eukaryota; kingdom Metazoa; phylum Arthropoda; class Insecta; order Diptera; family Drosophilidae; genus Drosophila; species Drosophila ezoana. Next base: position 7,867,935 of record JAWNOU010000005.1, read on the forward strand.
AGAGTCAGCTGACAGTTTTTTATTTGCGATAATGAAGTTGCATTTGCATATGAAATTCCTATTTTGCTGTCAATACTCCTCCCACATAGGCAGCCCTATCCTGTAGGCTTTCAGCATTTACTTGGATTTTAATTTGTATTTTTCATACATTTAATTGAAAAACTTGCTTAAAGGTCGTCAGTTGCGCCTGTTAGCCCTTCGAAATTCTGGCCCGTTCCCATTTACGAATTTCCTCTGTGTTATTTACGATGAATCAACAAAATTTCGTGGAAGTTTTGGATTCGACCTTTTCTCTATTGGCAAACGCCTTTGGGTGTTTTCGCTTTTTTGTCGATTTAGTTTCTTTGCTTTTGCAGTTGCTGTTGTGTTGGTAACGAAAAGTTAAATTTATTTAGTGTTCAGGTTTGTTTGTCTATTTATTTGATTGGCTTGCGTTTTCGATAAAAGCTTTTGCATCGGGCCATTCAATTTTGTGAAAATGTTCCCTTAGGCATTTTCCCAGCTCTTTGCTATATATAAACGAATAATTTGTTTTAACTTTTGTTTTCTATGTTCGCCTTTAAAATAGGCAATGCTTTTTAACATATCTACAACTTGTTCTCGTTTAGCAACAGCAAAAATGTTGCACTATTTGAGAAATAATTTCTGTTTGAAAACAATTTTACAATATATATTAAAATGCAAAATCTTTTAAAAATCTGTTCTGCTCTATTTTGTCTACTCTTTTTAACTGTCCATGAAATCTAAAAATAGCGTATATATATGCTTAATCTATATATATCTATATCTTTACTTAATCGAGTTTACGAAACTTTATTTTGATTCAAATAAATTAAAAACTATGATTTCTTTCTATTAATCAAATAATATATATTATTTATTTAGATCGGATTATTGAGTTACATCTATTTGTTCATATTAATGTTTCAAAAACATATTTTAAGGTTTTGTAATGATGTTTTAGCTTTTTAGGAGCTGGCAAACAGTATTTTAAATTTATATCGAAATTTAAAGAGATTCCTGGCACTAAAAAAATCTTATCTGAGCCTATAATGCATATATATATTTCTGATTAGCATCAACATATGCATCGGTATGGCTTTATCTGTTTGCATAGGCTCGTCTTTTTGATGCAGGCAATACACAAGTTTCAGTCTTTCGGATCGGCTCACTATATAATTTATTTAAGATTCTTATTTTTTAAGATGCTTTTATAAATTTGAGTACTTAGGAGCTGCTCACAATGAAGCTAAATTTAACTTAATATATAATTATGCTGTCAGAGGAACAATTAAACAATTGGCTACGAAATAGAGAGGAAAAATTATGATATATGTCTTGTAGGGTATTCAGTCATCAACACACCTGTTTTTTCTCTCTATCAAATTTTTCTTACCTCTTAATTTGCTCAATTGTCTTGTCAAACAAATTTAAATAATAAACGCTAGACGAACATTCACACAGACTCGGCTGGAAAAATTGCAGACAGTCAGGAAAAAGCTTTTACCGTGCGGGTTCAAATACGACTTCAATTAGATAAAGTGAGCTCGTAATCTTTTTATTTGGCGACGCGTTTTTTGGAACTTTAAAGCAATTTTAAAGCTGCAACTTGAACGAGGTGAAAAGGGCGACACAAATGTTGGCTAAAAATTAGGCACGAATTGTGCGCAATTTGTCGTGGACAAAACTAACACACACACACACACACACACACATAAACACACATGTGTGCAAACAGTGCAACGCGTCTAGCTTATGACTGAAGGGGTGCTGAGCGGGCTGCGGGTCGCTAGCTAATTGTTGCAGCGCTCGCGGCAGCTTTGCGGTCATTGTGTGTGCACCTTCCTGCTGCCAGCTGTCAACGGGCTTTGCCCATTTTTGCTTGATGCCACAACCACCCACCACCCACTACCCACCACCCACCACCCCACCATGCTGCCGCCCATTTTTACGGCTTTTTTTTTAATTGCCAGGATTTTCGCATTCTGCATTTTGCATGAACTTAACTTGGGAGAGCCGCGGACGAACAGACATCCAACCAGCTGTAGTCTCTCCACTCACAGCTCAGTGCTCCCCTGGCTCTGCCCAGCCCTTTCCCCTCCACTTCGTGAAGCTGCTGCTGTTGCTCCTGTGGCATTAGTTTTGGTCCTTTGCATTTGAATGCGCATGAAATGTTTTTCGACTTGTTGGCAAGTTTGCGAATGCAACTCGTCCAGCAACGCCGCACCCAAGCCCACCTTCACCGTCCCCACCCTCTCGTTGCCAGGCCACCGTCTTGTCCTTTAATCGACTTCTAATTACTTAAGCTCTTACCAAGCAGGATAATAGCCACAACGTGGCTCTCAATGTTGATGCAATTATTAAACACAACGAGCCAAATGTAAATTTGATGCGAAAATTTCAGTTAATGCGCTTCAAGAGTTAAAACTCGAATTTAATTGAAACTAAAATAATTATATATTTTTTAAGTGCTTATGACAAACGCAATATTTCATGCACAAACAAAACACTTAAAGCTGTTACTTAAATTATAGCTAAGAGTGTCGGCAACTGCTTTTACGGTTTGATTTTATTCATGTAACTTGTGTTAAGCATCAAATATGTCTTTAATTTTAAATACAGATCTTGAAGTCTAGACTAGGGTTTTTCTTAGTTTTATAAAATATTTCAAAACCAACAACTCTTCGTAAGAAAATATTTAATAAATATAGCTGTTACTATTTTATAAATTGTATAACAGAAATGTGCAAATATAACAAAAAAATTGGTTATTGTATTACCTTTGAATCTGTGATAATCTATAATGCTCAAGTGGTTATATCTTTATACTGGGGGCAAGGGCTTGCAAATCCAGATGGTAAAGTCCGCTGATGATAGAATCTTGAGACTCTTCTTCATGGCCGCTTGGAGCTATATTATTTTCAGCCAGCCGGCTAAAAGTTTAGTTCAATCAAATAATTTGGACAAGATAGAGGATTTAAGTCAGTATGTAAAAGACTAAAAAATACCATTATAGCTCTAAGGCAGAAATGTGATTTGATATTTTTTAATACCAAGCCATACGAAAATGTATATAAGTATATATTTTTCCTTTAAGAGAAACAAAAGAAACATTTTCTCTTCAGTTCATTATATATATATATTAAATGTCGTGCTTACCTTAGATGCCCTAAAATGAAAAATAAAAGTAATCAAATCAAGATATCAAGATATCAAATACCACAAACACACACATACACATCTACACACCTACAGTGAGCATACCTATCTGACGAACAGTTCAAAGGACTAGGTCTACGGCAGCAGATAGTACTTATATCCGCTCATAGATACCTTTGCATCTATTTGTATATATATATGCGTATTGGCATGCTGCCAGGCTAAGCCAATGACATGCCCATACACCTACCTGAGATAGAGGAAGGCAGAGTTGGAAAGAGAGATAGAGAAAGAGAAAGAGAGCGAGCGAGTTCTGGCAAGGCCAAGGCAGTACATGAAAAGAAATGCCGCTACACTCGCTAATAAACCGTAATAAACTGCCATCCTCCTCTGGCTGTCTGCTACGTTTTGGTGTTTGTTTTCTTGTAGCACCACCTTGTATCTTACCCATACTGCCCCGCCTCTCATTTTCATCTCCCTGCTTTCCGAGGCATACGACAAACATTTAATCTGCACACACAGACACGCGCTTAAACTTAACAGCAACAATTTTTCCAGAACTGAACCTTGCAGGACGAGGCGCGAGGCGAGCTTGGGGTTGGGGCAGGTAAATGCGGGAAGCCTTTTGTAAAAATTATGCTCCTTGTTTGGTTCGCTTTGGCAAGGCTGGCAAGCCAAACGCACAGAGGATGATTATGAGATCACTTTGTGTGACGTGCTGGCTGGATGGCTGGCAGGCTGGCTGGCAGGACCCAAGCTGTGCCGCCTGCTCTGAGCCTGTGTCTGTGTGTGTGCGTGTGTCCTGCTAAAGGCGTCCTGCATGTGCTTTAATAAAAATAAATGTTACTTGTAATAATTTCTTGCACGTCTCTTGCAATTTCCACACCGGTTTTTGTTTTATTTTCCGTATTTAACGTCTGTTTGCCTGAGACCCACCTGAAGGGATGGGCATCCCCTCAGCAGCCGAGGACGATTCGGAGCCGGAGTCTGGGCCTCGAATCTCGCTGACTGCCCGTCTGCCGTCTGCTCTATTGTGCGCGAATGTCGAGTCAATGTTGAGGCGTCTGCGTCTCTCAGTGGGTAGAGTGCATAAAATATTAATAATTGCACGCGTGCTGGTAATGAAAATACACCCACATACATACACACTCACACACATACACACACAAAACAACCTAATGCATACATTTTGGGTTAATAATGTGGACATAAAGGAACCGCACACAACCAAACGCATCTTGGCCGTTGCCCGGATATAAACGCATAATCAGCATCTTGATGAGTTTTTTTTGCAGAGCTAAGTTCCTGCAGAACTGGAGGCCATCCGTCTCAGTTTACGATGATTGAAAGGCAGTTGAGACTTGTCTCAAGTCAAGTGATGGCATTGAATTCCAGTTGAACATTCAAGATGCGCTCCTCTCTGGACAGAAATATTTAAAATGTCTGCATTGCTTTATTAAATCTAGAGACAACAGGTTGGTTTGGCTAATCAAAGTTTCGATAATAAAATGTAAATGGTCAGGAACTCGTAACTGATAAAACTTGCCTTATTAAAACTATGCTTTTTCGGTATACCAGTATATCGATTGAAATGAGTAGAAAAGGGTATATTGGCTACGTGCATATGAATTGACCTCTAAATTTTATATGTATATGAATGAATATTCTTGGCTAGCATGAAGAGCAGAGTTAACCATACCCCACTTTTTGTTCGTCTGTGTGGATGCATCCATTTCATAGACTACGAGACTACGAGGGCTTGAGCTCATCTCTTCCGCTCGTATTCGGTTATCGTGAATTTCAGTTTTTAACCTAAGCTGGCTCAATTTTTGGTACATAGCCCTGTGCTTTGTTATATGCACATATTAAGCACTGAATATATAGTATGAAAAAGATTGGTTAACAAACATAAATGTTTCTGGCTTTTCTTTGTAGATATTAGCATGAAGAGATATTCGCAGTGTGTTACAGGGTATATCTTCGTTGGTTACTCTTGACCACAGTACTCTTGCTTGCCTTTATCATATTATTATAATTAATTAGAGATTCTCATACCGGATAATTCCCTTTTGGGCAAGGTCAGGTTGCGATTCTTTTGCCAGCGTAGTTTTTTACACAAAATATGCGTGGAACAGCTGTTCATATTGTCCTTATTATGAAATAAACAAGAATACCACTTTAAAACATGCATCGCCTACATATATTTACATATACTTTTGCTTGGAAAAAATAAGTAAATAAAATACATATTAATTACATATTAGGAGATTGTGTACATTTATGTACGACATATACGACACACGTTTCCCGCTGACAGGATTTGTGAATGTGTGAGAATATTGATAAAATTGTGCAGCGAAAGGGAGCCTTGTGGTTAGTGGAGGGAGCGCCTTGAGCGTCGACGACAGCACCTGTCAGCTGTAATTAAGAAGAGGAATTGTAAAGAATATATTTATATACATATATATATGAAAGAAGCATTTGCTGGGCTGTGACGTCAAATGTAAACTATGCCACAAGATGTGGCTGCTCTAAGAACTTTTAATCCTGTGAATCCTTTGGTGACGCTTATTGGATGCTTGCTAATCACATTTATAGCCCGCCTTCGAGATTCTTTTATAGCCTTTGGTTCACTAACCTTTTTAACCCTTGAGCCTGGCCTAATTATAGGGAGCCACCCACAGCAACCGCAAATTGGAACCCTTTGCTCTGAGACGACCTTGAACTGTCTGTCGCCATTGTGTCGGCCATAATTGTCAACAACAGCAGCAGCTACAACAAAAACAAAAGCAATGACAACAACATCAACTCTATAAAACTTTACTGCTTTTGTCAGTTTCACTTTTCGTGTTGGTTGGGTGTTTTTCCGCTTGTCCTCTGACTCTGAGGCTCTGACTCTGCGCTCGTTTTCAATTCAACTTCAAGTGCAACGCTTTCGGCTTGCCCTCAATACGCAGTGTAACAGCTGACAACTTTTTGCATCTCGTTCGATCGTTGTTGTACACGTTGTTCTTCGCCTTGTAGTTGTTGTTGTCAGTTTTTATTGTTCCCGGATGGATTTTAATTCGACTTTTTTTTACATTTTTAGTTGTGTGACTTAACTTTTACAGCTTCTTTAAATATAAGCAGACGAACAGAGCTTTTTAAGACTCTTTATAGAATTTTATTTTGATCATATAAATTTAAAAGGAATATGTAAATCATAATAACTCTGTACAAGTTGTGTTTAAGTACTATAAATATACTTTAGCGTAGCACAAAAAATAATTTTAAGCATGATAAACAAAAAAAGAGTAAAATTAATTTTTATTTTGTATCTATTAGTTTAATTCAATATTAGTTAAAGGCTACTTTCACACATTTCTGACAGACAGGAATGAAAAAATGACAGGACCTAAAAAAGGCGTAAGTATTTAGTTGATAAAATGCTGAGAAACGAACTTTATTTAAATAAAATCGGAACATATGCACACCCAATGTAACAAACATAATTTTGAAGTTGATATGTATCTTACAGATACTGCTTGTATGTTGATATGGTCCAATGCTCCTCAGGAGTAGTGGAATATTTTTACTGTGCGCCCTAAAAGCTGTTCAAGCTTTTTTTTAAATTGGTTACTTTTTCCACTAGCACTGAGCTTTTCAGGCTTTAGTGAAATGCTCCATTGAATCAAAGTTTGAACAAGAGATTCTCCTATGCTGTTTTCTGCTTAAATGTGTGTTGAAAAAAGCTCAAGCTTATAAACCATTTGAGCTTTTTGGGTGCTTAATTTTCGTTAAGGGTTGTTGCAGTTGCTTTTACGTAAGCTTTCGAAAATCTGAGTTTATTCGAGGGCAACTCTGGCTGAAGCTTATTTAAAAGCAATATATATTAATAAAAAGCGTTTGATATTATATTAAAAGTAACGATTTTATTTATTTAATTTTATTTATTGATGCTCTTTAATTTTGAATTTATAAACATTAGCAACATTAAAACAAGGAATTTTTAATATTTGATGAGGATAATTTTCTTTTAGCTTTTACTGCATTTAAATTAAACGACAATAACCAAATTTTTTATATAATATATAAAATATATAAAATATATACATCGCGTTCTATATCCCGAGGGCTTCTACTTCATTAGTGCGTCCTTCAACTAGTTTAACCCTTTTGACTGCACAGCCCAGCAACTAGGTAATTTAATTTCGCTAACATGCCAGCAATTAATCCTTCAAGAGTGCATGTTGATGCAGTGTGTGTGTGTGTGTGTGTGTGTGTGTGTGTGTGTGTGTGTGTGTGGTAAGCCTATATGCATATTTTCTGCACGATTTGTGTATTCCAGCAGAAATATTTAATTAATACATACACAATATTTTTATAATAACAACTATACATTTATTTGATGCTCAATTAGAAGATACCCTTTAACTTGATATTTATACATTTGAAAACATGTTCAATCAACATATGTTATACATCTCTAATTACTTGGATCGCAGAAGTATTTGTATGCCCAATTAAAAACACACACATAAAACAGTAGCATCTAGAGAGGGAATTTACATATTATAGTGTAGAAAAATGTTTTTGAGAGGTAGCTTAAAAATTAGAACAGGTGTGTGAGCTGTTATAATTTAAGTTAGCTTAGGTGGAAAACTTAAGCACAGCACATTAATCGCCGGAGCAGCATTAGCTGTAAGCGCCGGGCACGAGGGAACCAGGTGAAGCAGGCAGCACACGACTAACCTCAATTTTGACACGCACACTTTAACTTCATGTTAAGCGCGGGCAGTAAATAAAAATGTATTTCGTCACTTTCATATAAAAATGAGAAACCCAACTCAAAACAGAAAAACGAACAGCACTTGACAGTTAAATAGGGAGGAAAGGCGACGGATATGGCAGCGGAAGTGAAAGCAGGGCACGTCGCCGGCTGCTGACTGACAAGGACATTTAGTCCAACCACAAACACACACACACACCCACACCCACACACACATACGCATACACACGCCTGCATGCAACGGTGTTGCATCGTCTGCTGCTCGCCGACGGCTGCTGAGTTAATCTGCTTCAATTAAGTTCATTTATTTGAATTTAATTGCTTTCCGTGCGCCCCCAATCCCGGCCAGAGATCCGTTTTTAACTTTATCACCGGCGGATACCCGGCTGCCATCAGCCCCGCCCCCCACCAGCACCTTAACTTGTTCGGATTCTCACGGGAACTGCGCGTAAACGTAGTCTGGATACAGGGCTCAGTGGGATATTTTTATTCAGCACTATTGCGTTGTTTTTATACCCTGAACCCATTAAAAATGGGTAAAAGGGGTATTATGTTTTTGTGCAAAATCCAAATGTATGTAACAGGCAGAAGGAAGCATCTCCGACCCCATAAAGTATATATATTCTTGATCAGCATTAATAGCCGAGTCGATCTAGCCATGTCCGTCTGTCTGTCCGTCCGTCCGTCCGTCCGTCCGTCCGTCCGTCCGTCCGTCCGTCCGTCCGTCCGTATGTATGAACGCAAGGATCTCAGAACCTATAAGAGCTAGAGACTTGAAATTTTAGATGTAGGTGCTCCTAGTTCCTACGCAGATCGAGTTTGTTTCCGATAAACGATAACTTACCCCGTTTCCAAGTAATCGATAAAAATATATATCGAAATCCTGTTTTTTAAGCAATTTTGGTAAATAATAAGAGCTAGTGTCACCAAACTTGACATGTAGCTTCTAGAAAAGTATATATATATCGATTATCTTTCATTTTATACCTATCGCCACCTCCCCGCTACTCTCTATCTATAAGCGCGCGCTGCATTTGGTGTTGGAATATGAGGGTTCAGGGTATCCCCTAGTCGGGAGCTCCCGACTAGAACCTCTTACTTGTTTAACTTTTTAAAAGGGCAAAAAGATTGCATACATATTTTTGAATCGTCGTCTTCCGCCTTTTGCAAGAATTCGGTCCTTTCGGCTCTCTAGGACTATATCCATGGTATGGAATAACCAAGGATATGGGGGTCAACCAGAAACCAACGATATTGATTATGTTCATAACATCAAAAATATGAAATGAATTATTTTGAAGTAAACTTTGAAGTAAACTTTTAATGTATGGAAATCGGTAGATAGTCCAAGTTTGGAAAGCTTTGCTTATTGGATTCGTGAATGCTTATCGAATTGATGTAAGCTTCATATTTTGAATTTGAAACCTTGAAACAATTACTAAATGGTGATTTTTTGTATTTTTGATGTCAAACGACTTAAGCTACCCACTGTACATCCAGACACACACATACACATACAGTTTCCCACCTGCAATCTCCGGTGCTGTGTCCCTTTATCTAAGGCACGTGTGTGTGCGAGCGCGTAGTCCCTGCCTTGGTGTGAGTGCTGTGTTCATTTATTTGTTGCTCTGTGAATGCTCGTGTGAGTGGCATGAAAATAAAACAGTTTCACTATCATTTAGAGGAGAACGGCAGCAGGGGCAGCGACAAAGTGTTTACAGTGTATGCTTGTGTGAGTGTGTGTTGGTTTTGGGAAGGGGGATGCATGTGTGGCGCCCGGGTGTTCATTAGGTTCAATGGAGCAACTACAATGTCGGCACTCGCCGCTCTATGCAAATGAATGTGTACCACATTAGCTGGGCCAGACAGCAGACGGGTTGATTAGGTGTAACGGGGGCGGCGGCCAGGACATGGGAGTGGCAGCACTTTGTTAGCTTTTTGCTTTCCGTTTTCAGTTTCATTGTAGTTTTCGGCTTTTGTCTGTGCTATGGAAAATGCTCTCTCGAATTGGGTCGTGCCTGCTGACCCCTCAATGTAACTGTGCACGTTCATCATAGTTAGTGGGCACCGTAGCCACTCACATATGTTTGCATTGTGCATTGGAAAATGTTGCCTCTTTCACATATGCGACCACTCGACTTCCGGCTGCCGTTGGACGACTCACGGCAATAACTTTAATGGGGCTTTAAGCCCTTTGTGGTTACACACGCTTCCCGCCTGCAGCAAATATTAACTATTGGGCTTAATTGGAGTGACTTTTGTTTTGCCCTTTTGTCAGCAATTGCTGCGACAATTGAATTAGCGCAAATTAATTGGAGCTAATTGGGTTTGCGGGCGTGTAAGGTGTGAGGGGAAGTTCGCAACGCTAATATCCCTCGAGCAAATTTAATTAATTTAGATTTGTGTGCTTTTTTGATTGATACAACTATTTAATTACAAACTTAAATTAACTAGAAGCTGAAAGCTTCATGTTTGCGTCCAATTTCAATAATGATTCGACTTAATCAAATTTAATAAATAACCCTAATGCATTCCACGGGAATTTCTCTTCGAGTTTCCCTTTAAAATATTTATATTAATTTCTGCGCAAAAAATAGCTTAAAGACTTTTTAAAAAAGAAATCGTTCGGGTTATTTATTTACAGCTTAAAATTAAAGATTAAATCTTTGTAATATAGATTTTACCTCGCACTTGTTCTCATTTTTCTGATCCTTAACAGTATACGTTATTTCTACATTGTCTTGTCAATTTGCCTGCGAAATTCACTTTAAAAACGGATTCGTTTGTTAAAATTGAGTTTGACAATAATACTTTCTTTTAAAATATTTGATTCTTGGCACACTTTATTATTATACACAACTCCCGCTGCGGCTAGTACAGCTGGCCCTCGCTTGTCAGCATATGCTAAGCCCAAAGGATTTGTAATTATTTTCGCTAGCTGCTCGAATCCTTGCGAGCATTTTGAAAAGGCTGCCATCGCAGCTAAATCATAATTGCAGACGCTCAAAAGGCATTTTAAGCCGTGCCGTGGCCTTATACTAAATGCATGTGAAAAAACGCACACAGATGCGGCTACAGTTGCACTCTCGCCGCAGATACATTTGTGCATGCAGATGCAGATGCTATCTGTGAGATACTTTCAACAGTTGCCGCACGCAGCAACAGCTTACGTGTGTCAATTGCAGTTTTGCAAGATAACTCGTCCTTGCCGGCAGCTGCTTCACACATTTTTGGCATTTGCCGTTCATTTAATTTGTTGCTCAAAGTGATTCCCCCATTCCCGCCCCATCCCCCCCGCTGTGCCACGCCTTTGTCATTGAGTTGCTTTTTACAATCCTTGAAAATGTTCGCAAAGGCGTTCGCATAGGCACAACATAGCGTACTTTGTGTGTCTGTGTGTGTGTGTGTGTGCGAACATTACACGCAAGTCAAATAAAATTTTACGCTACACACACACACAAACACGCAGACACATACACACATGCACTCGTTGGCACTCACTCACAAAATGGCGGCGCATAAAAAGCGTCTTTAAAATGCGCTCAGGAAATTGTTGCATGTGACATTTTAGATGCGGCAAAGAAAGGTACCACAGCTATTCAATACAGTTGGTCACATTTACAATATCTAGCTGTTTATTATACATTTAAATAGAATACATAGTTTATTCAAAACAGCTGGTCACATTTACAATATCTAGCTTCTAATTATTTAAATAAACATGCAATATTTAAATAGAATACATAGTTTATTATAAGAGTATCTAAGCTTCGGCTTTCTGCACGATTATTTGCATTTTCTTGTTACACGCTTCTCTTGTGCAAGCTTTGGCATGTTCCTCAGTGACTCTCGCTGTGTGTGTGTGTGTGTGTGTGTGTGTACACACGTGCGGTTTTTGTAGTTGACACACTAACACACACACTCACACACACACTATCACACACACATCTGCAGCTGTTGCGGCACGCAAACACATTTCATTTACGTTGCATTTTGTGCAGATTTGCCTGGCCAACCTGCCGGAACCGAAACCCAACCCCGCCCACCTCCTGCCCCTAACTGGCAGTAAACTGTTCTCGCATACCTTGCCTCAATGTTACCCAAAACACACACATATTTTCATTTTCCCGTTGCCCTTCCGGCCAGTGTGCTTAAGCGTTAAATTTCGTTTAGTTTTTCAACACATAAAATAAAAATCAGCAACAAATGCAGCATGAAATGGTATAAAACGCTGTATAACAAATATTTATTGACCAAATTCCTTGTATATAGATTTAGCCAACGTTGCGGGGTAGAGAAGCTTTTAATTTAATCAATAATCGAACTGCATCACCGAATACCCTGCTTTTCAGCCATATAGCTGACAAAACGAATGTCTTTTTGCTAAGATGCCCTACATTTTCTGTAAAGTATCTATGCCTGAGGCAGCTGCTAGGGCTGCAACAAATGTGTCGTCAGTTGTGAGATTGATTCAAATGATCGTTATCGATAGTTGTGTTATCGATCATTCATAACTGAAAATTAGTTTGAATATAATAATATTTGTTAAATCGTATTTATACAGAATATTCATAATACACAAAATTAAATAGGTATACATATTTTTTAAACACACTTTTTATTCTAGAGATTTTAACTCAGATACTCGGCTTACCTAAGTTTAAATATTTTTTAAATACTTCTATTTAATCCATAGCCTTTTTTAACGAACCGCTAACCGCAAATACCCTAGAATTTTTTATGCATGCTTTATGTGTTCTGTAGTAATGTTTGTCGCATATTTTTGGTATCTTTGCTAAAAAGGCTTTGGCTCAGCATACCCCATAGACTTCAATTAAAAAATGGTATATTTTTTTAGTATTTTTTGGCTACAGTCGATGTTTGTCTTTTGTTGTTTTTGGGTGGATTTTTTCTGTATACTTTGCGACTACGTTTGTTATTCGTGGGCATTTTTATAGACAAAGTTTTGATTTTTATTCTATTTTTTGTTTATTTTGATTGTTTTTTAGTATTTTGTTGTTGTTGTCGCTGCTGCTGCTGCTGCATCCGAGGCTTATTTGTCTGTGCCCAATTGATTGGGGTTTATTTGTGTATTTGTTTATCAGTTTGTGTGTGTGTGTGTGTGTGTGCTAGTTTTGAAATTAAATTTGAGCGGATTTTAAAAGTCAGCCACTTTTTTAACCGTTGCCTTTTTTGTTCTTTTGTGTGAATAGTTTTTTGACTTTTTTTTCGTTATTTTTAGGCTGGCCATTTATCAAGCACTGATTTAATTTTATGAACTGGGATTCGGTACCATGGAATATAATATATTATATATATATATGTATATGTGTCCATGTATAGATACTTATACATATATGTATTGGAATTTGTTCAGTGTTTGCAAGCGATTTATCAATTTCCTGATTTACATACCATTTAACTGAAATATGTGCATATATTTTTTAGTAGTTAGTTATTTATAATTGAGGTTGGCAATTTCAATTGCGTTTGTAAAGTGCTTCCAATTAAAGCTTGGAAAAAACATTTTGGTTGTATTTGCAATTTAAAAGTTGAAAATTCAAAGTTTTTTCTTAGCATCTTCTAGTGAGTATACTTACATTAGTAAGTATGGCCTATGCATATTATGATTCTAGAAATGTATTTAAAAAATTCTTTGAAAGTTTTATAGGAAATCTATTTGATATAAGACATTTATAATTTTATAGCAAAAAGATTTATTCACATAACATAGCATTGAATTTGTATAAGTATTCTTGTAGAGTTTTAACAATTTGTAGACCTTAATAACAGCTGGTTTATGCCTTTTTGTTGTCTTGAATAAGTTACACAAATGGGTTGTGAAACTAGATTGTCAGCTCTACTGTTCGATGACAGTTATAACTAGATGAAAGTATGACTTGCACAGCAACCTCAATTATAACTGTTGGGAATATGGTATAACAGTATAATAAATGTCTTATACAATGAGGGAAATTATACCGATTGAAAACTATGTAATACTATATAACAAACATCTTATACAAGGAGGGATTTTATAACTGTCGGAAAGCAAGTATAACAGTCAACTTATAAAATGTATATTTATAGTGTTAGATTGTCATACTTATCCTCATGAATGTCAGCCATACATTTTCTGATTGCTATAAACAACCCCTGCTGTAGCTCAGTTTACAACCATGAGTTTTTATATTATATATCTCCAATGCAATTATATATCTCCAAAACTTCCCCTGGCGACAGTAGGGGTAGTTCCATAGTGAGTTTTTTTTTACATGTGAAAATAGTTTTTAAATTATCACTTTTTGAAATTGTTAAAAATATTTATAATATTTTTTAAATAAATAATCCGCTTAGTTGATTATGTAATGCATAGCTTAATTGATTGCGATTATTTTTACTTAACTGTTTTTTTAAACATATTTTCTAAAATAATAATACTAATTTACAATAATAATCTTATAAAATTAATACGTCACAATTGTATGGGTTACTACGAATGGAATCTGACAAGAAACACATTTTTTCTGTTAAACTCCGTTTCGTATTCAAGAGCTTAACATAAAGCTATTTAGCATTAACAGCGTATTTGAGTTTCTGCACTCTCAGTCCCAAATACGTATGTACATATGCATACATATTTATGTATGTATATCTGCATGCAATGATAATGGGCTCTCCAGTGCCGGGTACATGGCCGACAGTGCAAACTCAGCAAAATTGGGTCTAGCTACGGTCAATAACTCGCTTGTGGCTGATCATGCAAAGCGCATGGAAATGTTTGCGTCAGTATAAAATTCTTGCTTGTCTCTCATGTGCGGACATATATGTGTCTATGTACTCTAAAATTGTTGACTGACTGACTAACTGAATAGCGCCCAGCCCAAGCAGTAAGGGCTAGAATATTTGAATGTACGTTTTTTTACTCTTAAGTTACCCGATTTGACTTAAGTTCACGCTTAAAAGGGATTTTTAATGAAACCCACTTGCAATTATAAGAAGATTGTAAAAAACGCCTTTGTGTAAGTTTTTATTTGCTCTTCTAACGCATTAAAACTTATTCTTAAAGATAATTGCAGAACACTTTTCCTGCGCGGCAATGGCGGCGAAATAATAAGTCTTATCTTATTATCAACGATAAAGAAAAATAAATCCAAAAAGAATTCCACCCACAACAGTGGAATATTCGCGGAAATAGTTATGCGAAACATTTTTATTTTACCATTGGCTTTAAATTCACTCAAATTATTTATATGAGACGTGTTGTGCGTTTTCTTGAACATATTTTTCATCGACAATAAAATGAGTCGAAAAATCACCTAGCACGAGAAAAGCCGGGTAATACCTGCTACAGTTATATGTATTTATTTATTCAACGAAGTGTTGCGAAAATGAATGTCAAGGCATAACATGGCGATAACTTAAAAGAGAGCTTACGGAGTACGATAACAGAACTTGAACATGTTTTGCTGTAGAATATTATGCGGGCCTGGAAAGAGTCCAGGTTTCCAATAGCTCTTTTAGTTTGGAAGCAACACATGCGAAGTTCAGACTCCACAATAATTAAATGTGCTATAATATATCAAATTGGTGCTGTTTTAAGCAGCAAACTAAATAAATTTGAGAGAAATAAAAGTATTTTCTTTTGTTTAAATATTGTGTGTGCTGTTGTTTGAGAAAATCGTGCTTAGTTCCTAAAATGGATAATGCCGCTGAGCGATTCATGAAATTTGAACAGAAAATGTTGGCTGGACTTAACAAAAATACAAACGATATAGAAAACCTTTACCGAATCATACTTAGTGCCTCTCTAATCGTTCTGTTTATTATCACAATACTCTTTTTTGTTAACCTGGAGCCAGTTAGGATTTGGCTAAACGCGCATCGAATTTGTGCATTCTGTTTTCCCATTAGGCCGTGCGATGGGAAGAAAGAATATGACAAACAATTTATTGCCGAGATTGACGCAAACTTGGAAAAAGGTAAGGAACATTTATAGTTCTCTTATCGCAAAGGCGATGACAGTCTGAAGAGTATTTCAACACACAACGATGAATTCACAGGAAATACTTATCCAGCTGACCAAGGAGTATATGCTGTCGCCAAGACGACGCCTTCACATTAAGTATAGGGGCAAGAACTTCGTGAACCTGAATAAACGACATAACTATGTTAAGTCTTAAGAAATAATATTTTGAGGTTTATGAATATGTATGCATACGATAGAATACGTATTTTTGGAACAGTTTATTACATACTTTTCATTTAGTTTTATTTATATTACTAGCAAAATAAACATAAATAAATTTCTATATAGAAGGAAGCTTTACATTGTTCCTTGATATTGCTACCTGTATACCTATTTATCATCTTAAACAACAAACTAAATTGACCTTAAAGTTACTTAACTAGGAAATAAGAATGTTTATACGAGCAATTTTTAATTCTAATGAAATTAATAATAATTATTAATTAAAATTTGCTAAAATTTCTTTTACAATGTAAGTTTGAGTAAGCATGCCACAAAATATATGTACATGAAAAATATGTTAAATTTTCAAGCTCACACCTTTTTTTATAGCCTGTCAATATTTACGAATTATCTATGTTATAAATCATAAAAATATTGTGTCAGTAACTAATGCATTAATTTGCACGTTTTTTTGTCCTTGTAATATTAGATTAAAATAAATTGAAAAGTAAATACATACATATGTATATAAATTATACAGTTATTATGTTTTTGTTGTTTTTACTGCTGCAGATTTATGCGCCTGTTTTTCTTAACTCATTGACAATTAATAACTATTATGTTATATTTAAAAACCTAAAATGTATTTTTATCAATTTTAATCAATTGCCAAACGATTAATTATGCTTGTTTGCGCAACATAATTTTAATGCATCTATTATATCAAATTTTGATTATGATAGATTCTGTTTAAAGGTAACTGTAATATTTATTATTTATTTATTTGCAATTGTTTATCAGAGTTATTGAGAATTAATTTCTTGGAAGTTCCAGATTTGAATTGTTTCTTGCTATTTTTGCTATCAACAGTCGCCAGCCCAATAAAATACTCTACACATAAATCCACGATTAAATGGATTGGGTTTTTCCGAATGAAATCAAAGCTATGCAGCTGATAAAGGTAATTATAGCGGAAATGTGGAAGGGAAAAACCTCATAAAGTGGATTATATATTCTTGAATCTTTAGTACTATATATTAAGTTCTTTGGCCTTAAAGAGATGATTTCTAGAAAGTTTTAAATCTGTTCTTTAAGAACAACGGATGCAAAATTTAAAATAATATTCTGCTTCTAACTTCCAAGCGAGCATTATTATAACTTTATTTTATGGTGTTAATTAAAACAATGCTATGCCCCAATATATGGCCCACAATTGTAGCTACAGCACAGCTGCCACAGCTTTCAACAGCTCTTGTTGCATCTTGCATCATGTTGCAAGCTGGCGTCAGGCGAAAATGTTTTTGCGGCTTATCAGCTCGACCGCAACTGAAAATGTAATCATATCGTTAACTGCTGATTGGAAAAACTTAGTACACACATTAACACTGTAAATGAAAAACCGGAAAACAGACAGATTTGGTTACCGAAGCGTCAAATGAATGTAATTAAACTGAACCACAAAATTTCATAATAAATGCCAGCGAACATATTTCCAATATGGCATCAAAGAGCACGTAGCTCTATGGTCAGAAATGAGCAAAAAAAATTAACTTGGCCATAATCGTAAAACTGCCCGTCGCACACTTCACACTTGCGGCTGCGTTTGGGTTTTTGGTTGCGCTTAACAAAATTCTTTTTTGGTCTTTTTTTTTTTTTTTTGCACCCTCGTTGTAGCCAGAGCCAACTTTATTAAAAATCACTTAAAAATAACCAAAATAGCTGGCAGGGCGGCCACGTTGATATTGGGGATGATGATGATGATGATGATAGGGCTGATGATGGCGATGATGATGATGATGTTACCGGCTTTCGATGGTGGTGGCTGCGGCATAAATTTTAGCATAATTCAGGCAACAGCTGTTGCCACAAACGATAAAGGCCATGAATGGAATACAGCAGGAGCAGCAGCAGCAGCAACAACAACTAGGAATAGCCATAAGCCAGACGTTCAACTCTCGCTGTATGTGGGCGCATATAAAGCCATTTGGAATCTTTATAAACACACAAAAATTTCCAGTATGACTTCATTTTTCAAATTCCTGCGAAATTTAGCCCATAGCCAAGTCTACTTTGTGCTTGCGTTTTTTTTTTGGCTAGAAAAAGTCAGAGCCAAGAGTCGTCGCTGGCAGGTGTTGCATTGAATTAATGGTGCAAATGGCATTTCTATTGCCTGCGAAATTGAGTTGCAATAAATATTTATGCACTAAAGTGAAAAATTGGCACAGCAAAAGACAGCGTTGAGCGTTGGCGACAACGAGAAAAGGGCACAAAAATGAATCAAGTTGGTCACTCTGCACGTGCATGTGTGCATGTGTGTGTGTGTGTGTGCGGGTGTGTGGGTGTGTGTCTTGGTGTGAAATCAAAGTTTGCAAAATGAAAAATAAATATTGCCATTACTCTGCTGCAGGCTGCGAAGCACTGAGGCAGAGTCACTGAGCTCGAGCCCAAGTCGGAGTCGGAGTAAAAAACTAAGTCTGAGTCGGAGACGGAGACGGACACGGAGACGGACACGGAGACCGAGACCTGAGGCCGATGTGTCTATTAATATTCATATATCGAGGCAAGTCGGTGCCAACAAATCAAATGCAGACGGCGTCTGGCAACACAAACAAAGACGGGTTAAGACCAGAAAACAAAGCTGGCAATAAGCGAACATTTGATGCACTTTGGGCCAGGTGAAACACCTTGTTGTAGAGCAAATCAAGGCTTTTATTTTAAGGAAATTCCAGCTTGACTTAAGTAAACTTTTGCTTAAATTGTTTAAGGAATAAGGAAAGTGTACTTTAGCTATGGTTTTGGTAATGGGAATAAAGAGCGTAGAAAATGCGAGAAGGAAAGTCGCGCAAAGCAAAATTCTATTTAAATGGAATATTCTTATCAAATACTCATTAATATTATTAAGGCATTTATGAACTACAAAAACAGTGAATGTCTTTTATGGAGGTCACGTATACATTTTATAATTCTTATTTCTATATATTTCTTAAATTAACTATTACATTCAAATATACCTTAAATATATTATAAAACAAACAATATCTTTCCTTTTGTTCAACAGCAATTAATACAATTATTATAAGAACAAAGAACAAAGAGTTGATAAAAGTTAGTACATTGTTTATTTAACGCAAATCGAGCTTCAGCTCTTGGTTTTTTTACTCTTTTGCAGTGTATTCAATCAAATCTGAGTTCATTGTTTACGCTCGACCATAGTTTGTGCCGTTGGCTTTGCATGTTGGAATTGTGCGGCGGCTGGGCTTAGACGAGTTAGGGGGGACTTTGGGCTGGTCAAGTCGTTACCATTTTGTCTGCCATTACGTTGGAAAAATCTGTCAATTACAAGTAAGAAAAGCGCAAAAGCATGTCTATCACACGGATTCTCAGACACTGGCCAAGTATTGTGCACAAACAAACAGTCGATTGGGCCGTCAAGTGGCACTGAAAACTGACTCTCACGAGGGGGAGGGGGAGGGGAGGGGGAGCAGTAAAAGGGTACAATCCGACCGTGGCTGGGATTCAGAGGTTGCCATGCCTGCGCCTGTTTGCCATTTGTTAGACTGGGTCTAGGCGGTTCATGATGTTTGCCACGTTTGAAATTAATTCGTTGGAAATAGCGAGAGTAAGACAAACGGTTGAGCCAGACGGTTAAATTAATCCGCTATAAATATGGCAAGTGTGGGAAAACCTGAATTGAAAATTCAGAGAATGTTACATATCAAAATACAGCCAAGGACAAATAAGCACCTGGGCTGTATTACTAAAATCCCTGAACTTATCCCATAAAACTGAACTTTAAACTTCAATTTCATACATGTATGCAAGGCAAAGCAATTTCAAGCTCAACTCGTTCAAGTCAAATGAAATTTTTACTGTAGATAAACCTTTTATGACCAATAAATAAATAACCCAAAAACATCAAACCCTAACTCAAGCCCAATAAACAATAGAACACGAACCGAACAAGTCGTTTTTTTTTAAATGCAGAAATACATTGAATTTTTGAAAACAAAAGACAACTCATTTTTTAACCAAAGCCTGGTGAAAAGCCGAACCGCTGACAATTTTTTGTTTGCCCTGTCTATTATAAATATTCATATACCCTACCAATCAGCATCTGGTGCAAGTTAACAAACTAGAAGCTACCTATCAAGCGATATCCTAGGCTTCGCCTCCTGGCAACAGCGGGCAGCAATAGCTGTGAAAAGGCAGAGAAAGCAGAATCCGCAAAGAGAGGGAATTGTAGAAAATGAAAAGCTGAAAAAGACAAACGCACGACAAAATTTTTCACGATTTCTTTTTGTTTTCCCTTCTGTTTTTTTTTTTTTTTGGTGTTGTTTGTTACCAGCATTGTAGGCCAGAACGACAGCGCGGAAGACGTCGAGGACGTGGACAAGAGCTTGGCAGGCTCGGTTTGTTTTTTAGCAAAAGCCTGACAAACCTGTCACGTGATTGCTCAACTGAAGCTTGGCCGTCGAGCCAACGCTGCGGCAGGACGAGTCGGTCCAGCTGTTAGGCCGACGTCAGCTAGTAATAATGACAACCCCCACCACCACCCTCACCACCAAACACGCCCACACGCGCCTATTCACTCGGCTCTCTGTCGTCACCGTGGCCAAGTGCGGTGTGTCTGTGGGGCATGGCTATGTCCTGGACAGTACCTATGTCATAGTCGTAGCCATGGCGACGATATTTTTCTAGTGGCTGAAGCTTTTTAATTGAATTTTCCGCTATTTACGACGTCGCAGCAGCCATAAAAGGACGAACTATCCCAGCGAATGGCAGGCGCTGAGCGGCGCGGCACGGCACGGCACGGCGGGAAATTTTGCTTGAAAATATGGCAGCAGTTGGCGGAAAGCGAGAAAGAGTTGCCAGATACGCATAGAACGTAAAAGGAAAATTGTGTAAAATTTATTCATAATATATAAGCGCTTCGGTCCGAGCTGCCCCGCAGGTCTGGTCCCTACATATTTTAAGTAGTCCCGCTTTATTCTTTAGAGCACTTTTTGTTGTCCTTTGTGCCAAGAAAATGGTGTGAAAAGCTTTAAAAAAATGTATATATATATATGTTCTAGCGCCACTTTTTTTCTGCGCTTTTCTTTGTTGCCCAAATAACGCAAATATTTTCCGCATTAATACGCCACTTGTTGTTGCGTAATTATGATTCTCAAAATGATCAACGACAGGTAAGTGAATTGTCATTGTCTGGGCAATTTCCACTGGTTACTTATAGACACATTGAGCCAACTTTTGGGCATGCTTGGTCAGAATGTTGTCTTCAGTCCATTTACAAAAGTTGTGGTTCGATGTACTTAAGAGCATGTTATCCTCTAGTTGTAAATAATTGGCATTAAGAAAAACTAAGAAACATAGCTTTCTTTTATCAAAATTAAATATTTAAATATTATTGATAAAAATTAATTAAACAGTAAATAAATATTTACAAATATTTTTGTAATATAAGTAAGTAATATAAAGAATGAGTTATAAAACTTCTAATATTTAAATTTAATATTATTAATATTATTATAATATATTTTATAATTAATTCTAATTAATTGAGTTTTTATATAAATGATTATTATTTTGTTAATTTTTATATTCATAATGATTCAATTAATTTATTATAACGATTGATGTAATATGAATTAATTATATAAATAATTATGCTGTTAAAATTAATAATATTATTACAATTATTTAATATTAATTTAAAAAGAATATTCAAAGAGAAAGTATTTCAAAGAGAAAGTATTCTTTTGCTATACAATATACAAAAATATGATGTGTTCACTTTACGCTTTACCAACTTCATATTTGAATAGAGAAAGTGATAATCGAATAAGCTGATATTACAGGGCACCACCTAGTCGAGCAGCCTCAACTGGTATTTGGTGGCTTGTCCAAGTTGTGGTCTTTTCGATTGTTTCATATTTCAGACTTCATCAAAACAAGACATTAGTAAAGTCAATCGAAGTTGACAATTGTCAACTGAAAATATATTCAATTGAAAATGTATTTTAAAGTACAAGCTGGCCGCAATGTTTTCAAATTGACAAACTCAAAAGACAAATGCCAGTCCATCAAGTAGATTTGGACTGTATTTGTGCCGCAAGTCATACAATTTAACCCAAATAGAATGCAACTCCTCGACCGCAATACACAAGTTTCCCACTCTATGCAAAGTATACTGCCAGACAGTTTCCATCTCGAACAGCAAAGGAATAAGAAAAACAAATAAATATAAAGAACAAAATTATTATTCCTGAATATTGTGCAGTTGATTGCATTTAATAGAATCTCACAATACTCTGGGCAAAGTCTGCCGAGTTGCTCTGGGATTATTTTACCAGAGTTTATTTGGTTATATTTTTCAATTTCCGTACTCTTTGTTTATAAACCACACACACACCACGCACACCAGCGCACACACACACACACGCGACGGACACACACACGCACACATAATAGTCACTTAATAATAATCAAATGCACTCGAGTCGCATACATCTTAATTTTGGCAATCGGCATTCCGCACAGAGCACCTAACACAAAATCCATTTTCCACATGCTGCCTAGTTAAATAGTTTTCATTTGTTTATTTTGCAGATAGAGAAATCAAAACACATACAAATATTTATGCTTCATAAGGTATTTTAATTTCCCGTTACTATCAAAATCAGTATACATTAGCTATATTGATGCCAGATATATATTTATTATAAAGCTAATAAGTACACATAAGGGCTTCCAAAATTTGTTATTTATACTCTTATGCTTAACAAATACATTAACCAACTAATAAATCAATTGAAAGTCCAAAAATTATTTACTATGCTATTAAAATCATTATACACTATTTTTCCAAATAACATAAATTAACCTTATGTTTATAATTAACTAAGAGTTTAATGCACCTTAACTCTTAGTTTATATTCTTAAATTGATTTTGTACTATTTACAATCTCACAATTTTTTAATTAAATTAAATTATTTAAATTGCAAGCGCATTAACCATTCGGTTGGGTCATACAATTTTTAATATTTAAAATTTTATTTTATAAAATGATATTGGAAGTAGGACTTTTCTGCTCAGTTGCCTTCGATGCTTTCGTCGCCTCTCATTGCATTTGCTTGCACTTTTGTTCAACAGCTCGGGTGGGGAAATGGAGCAGCGGCCGCCAGGCTGTCCAGGACGACCACAGCTCCTGGGCAGCAGACTGTACTGGTAGATACAAAAGTACACGTAATTGGGCTAATGGATATTTCGGTACTAACACAATTTTGCTAATAAAGTTCGCAAACACACAGAGAAGCACGGAGCCGGCCTGTCGAGCGGCAAAAGCAAAGGCACCCAGATGGACGGGGCCATTGCAATAGGGATAGGCCCAGCGACAAGGACTAGAAACAAGGACCTGGCAGAGGCAGCAGCAGGCAGCAGCAGCAGCAGGTTGTCTGCACTTTTTGTTTAGTCTTTTGCTGCAGCTTTTGGCAACTCTCAAAGCAGGCAACAACATTTGCGTATAAGTGCGTCTCTATGTTTTTGTTGACAACTCCTTACTGGTCACACAAACACTCACGCTCACACACACACACACACACACACACACACACACACACACACCTACACTGATACAATTCATACTCTGATTTATATTGCGCTGCCTTACTCTGAGACCTACAGCCTACAGGCCAGTCGAAAAGTTTTCGTACTTAACTTAACTAAACTGTCGCATGCTCCTCTATTTAATTTGTTAATTGCTAACTAGGTAAACACTTTTATACGAATTCCCCAAATAATATAAATAAATTAAAATAAATTATTTAAGTTGCACCTTTATAAAGTGGCTTAAAAGGTATCATAAAACTAAGCATATGCAAAGAAAAGGATGCAGTTGACCCTTAAATTAATAAACATTTAATAAAATAGCAATAAGTATTGAATTGAAAATTAAAAACTATGTTTATTTATAACGATTTCGTATTTGTAAAATGTCAATTATTTAAGAGAATTTTAAATATAAATTAGAAGTACGATAATTTAAAAATGAGTATGTAACTATGATTATAAACTATATCTAATAATATTAATTAATTTATTCAACAATTTTGAATGTAATAACACATTGCGACTAATAATAATAAATTAAATATCTTACATTAACATATTTCAATAATATTTTATATACTTTGTAAAAAAAGCAATAAAGATTTAAAGAAAGTTCATTTCTACGACTATAAGATTTGACTTTACACCTACCAGGTAGACAGCCGACTAGGCGCAAATGAAACATTTTAACTAACTTATATATAAGACGTCAATGCGTTTTAATATTTTCGTATTCAAACTATCATCTAGACTATTATATGGCCCTAACATGGAATTTAAGCCATTAAGCTCGCTTTTATTAATGAATTATCTGCCAGACCTCAGGTACTTGAAAAACAATTTCAAGCAATTATCCCTTTGTACTATATTATAAGCCCATTATCTAGAAGCTAACGGTCAAATTGGTAATGTCAAAAACTGAACTGATTCTGTTCAGTCCGTAGCTTGTGTGGACTCAGCCACATATCTAATTGGAGCTGGTAATTATCTGGCATCTGGCAGGACTTTGAGCTGGGTGTTCACTGTTTTACTAGGAGACTGTGCAGCGTCCTGCCGATATGGCAGCTGTAGTAGCATCAGTAGATGGTGCGTGTGGACTATAACCAAAGTTTGTTTAGCAGCTGTCTATACAAGTGTGTGTGAGTGTGTG
Source organism: Drosophila ezoana (assembly GCA_035045725.1). NCBI lineage: Eukaryota > Metazoa > Arthropoda > Insecta > Diptera > Drosophilidae > Drosophila > Drosophila ezoana. The sequence continues at coordinate 7,892,809 of JAWNOU010000005.1, forward strand.
GCGATGTGAGTGTGTGGCGATGTGAGTGTGTCGGTGTATGTTGCCTGGATCTCTGCACAGCAGTCTATGGAAATTGCCAAAAATTCCAATGCAAAACACACACAAACACAACCAAGGGGAGGCTTTGGCGAGTGGCTGGAGGTTTGAATGCATGTCCTGCACTTCCCTTGACTTGACTCACCACAAACAAAAACCCAACCAAGCAGCTAAACTCTGTTGGCAGCCCCCCGAGCCACGGCTCCGCACCCCGCAGCTACCGCTCGGAGTCAGTTGCCTTCGTTTTGGCAGTAGTTAAACTCAATTATTATGCAAAGTCAACAATGTCTATTTGTGCCACCAAAAAGGTGCATTGCTTCAATGGTTGTGGCAGGGTAACGTGCAGCGTAGGGAAGTACTTGGGAAGAAGAAGAGAAGGGGAAAGGGAAGTGGTATGTTGATGCTGCCACAGAAAATATGATGCGTTTTGCGACCAAATGCATTTAAATACATTTTGATTTGCAGTTAAAGAGAAAACTTGGAACGTGCACAGACAACGACGCTTCAGCTACGTGGTGCGGTTATCTGTGCATCCACCCTCCCCCCCGTGGCCCGTTGTCTACCTATTCTGGACCAAATTCTGTAAACTCTGTACATCAGGCGGTAGGGTTGGGGGTGGATTGGGCGTGGAGCGGCCACTGCAAATGACAAATAATTTGTGCAGTTTTATTGAAAATGTTTGACTTTTAGTTGCCCAAAAACTTGGCGCTACTTCGTTTGCCTTGTACATTCGAGTGTCTGTTGTAGTTGCAATTGTTTTTTTTTTTTTTCCTTAGGGGTGGGTCGGGTATTATAATATTTTTGTTGGCTTTGTTATGCTGAAAGGGGATATCTTTATATGAAGCAAACTAGCTATGCGCTGTGAGATACCCTGTGGTGTGAACTTGAACTAACATACAATTAATACTATTATTTTTGGAGAAAACTTACCAGAGTAAAGATCCCTGTTTGCCTATATTAATAATAAAGGGATCTGAGACCTGCAATCCAGATCACAAAGTTGAGCCCAGTTGACACTGCCAGAAAAAGAAGCCTGAGTGTATTTAAAATTCTTTAAACGACATTTACTGCACATAAGCTGGACTAAAGAATCGAAAAGTAGTCCACCTGAGCCCCATACCTGCCATGAATATAATCAGAGGTACAAGGGCAGCGAAATACAAGCTGATGTTAGGAAAGGAGGTATTCGAAGTGGGTCTGTAAGCTAAAAGATAGTAATAAGCTATATATATATAAAGAAATAAATAGATAGTAATATCTACGTACCGATCTCAAGCGAAACGAGGAACTTTAACACGGAAACAAGGTGAAAATAAATCGATTTAGTTTTTGAATATAATATTTATGTTCCACAGAGAAAACAATGTGTAAAGTTTGTGCCAGTATTCTATTTCTTTCTAACGTACTTTGAAAGAAAGTCCCAAATAATATTTCTGATTCATTTTCAAATATTTTAGAAAATTTAAGATTTCAGTTTACAATCTTAACAGCCTAGGTTATAGTATCTTTAAGAGATTCTACTGACTTTTTCTGATCAGCATTAATATTCAAGAATTTTTATTGGACTTTTGGATCTTTTGTTCTCAAATCATATAAATAAATTTTAAAGGTTTTATATTGTGACATAAATGCCTTTGTATATTTTATTCATTATTAAATAAGACTTAACATACAATTTTGTAGACACGCAGAGTATCTTGAAGTACATCTGTATATATTGTAATTGTATCTGGACTGAAACGTGCTTATTGTTTCTGTTTTCTAGCTGCTTTCTGTTTGCTGGCTCTGGCTGGCGCACTTTTGCAAACAATAAGTTTTTAAGTAGTTTGACATTTGAACTTGCATCTACTTTTTGGAGTGCAATAAAAAAGCGCAGCTAGCCGGAAATGAGAGACGCAACAAAACAAATAAGCAAGGCCTTCGACTTCGTTTCCACTCCCCTCCCTCCATCTTCGCACTCCTAAAAGTTGGGGGCGTGGGCGCAAAGGAGAAAAACTTTGTCAGCGAAAAATTGCGGCGCAGTTTATTGCAAAAGTTCATTACAGTGCAAATGTTGCTAGATTGTCCCCTGACGGGATGGTTGCTCGGCGGGGGAGGAGGTAGGGGTGGTTAGGGTGGTAAGGAGCTAACACTGGAGAGTTGGTTTGCGACCTTAAGTCAGCTTTGTCTTTTGCCATTTCGGCGCCACTTGTTTAATTATAAAGTGCGAAAAATGTTTGCATACTTTTCGGCTGACACTGATGAAGCGCAGGTGATGCAACATCCCGTAAACCTCATGACACCCGCCGTTCACCCGAAAATGTCCACTCTGTCGCCAAATGCAATGAAGTGACTTTTTTCTTTTTGTATTTATTTACTCGGTGCAGCGGCTGGGGCAAAGTTCGCAGTTTGTCTGCCAACTAATTTGCATTTTCTCATCAACGCAGCCGCCTGCATAACTAATATGATGGAGGCAGGCCTGTTTGGCCGAGAGGGGGTGGCCGGGTGGCCTGCAGAGATTTTCAGAGTTCTCAAAATATTATAAATAGTGCGCTGTGATTTTGCATAGTTCGCGCCAGTGCAAACTTTAGGCATTTAGCGCACACGTCAATCATACGACATGTGCTCCAGGATGGACACAACCCACGCTCATCGCGCCTCGCACCTATGCAGAGCGGGGATAATTTATCATTAACCGTTGCAGCCGGAACAAAATTTTCGCCTTGATAAATGAAGCGTTTTTTTCTCATCCTGATTTGCTTTCGGTTTTGTTTTATGGTCAAATTATGCAAATGATTAAATTATATTTTTTGCTCTCGGAGAATGTCACATGAATTGGCTTGCCAAAGGACACAAAAAGGTGTTCTAAAAGCCCTTGATTAATGATCGAAAAATGACTCGAAAAAGTCAATCCGCTTAGTAGCCAAATTGAAATGTGTTGCAAGTAAATTAATTTGAACTATCTTTGTTTTTTATGTGCATAGGATACCAGCAGAAGGGACATAAAAACATAGAAATCCACTTAAATTAATTCAGCATTAAGTCAAATAAATATTTAAACATTCCTCTAATTGCTGTAAAATTTAATAAGCTGATGTGAAATTGACTAAAATTTGAAAAGGAATACAAATTTAACTAAAATTATCTCTATTTCTATAAAAGCCAAAGTAAAGTTCTAATAATAATATTAACATAGGTATACAGCATATCTGTGAACATCAAATTTAAACATGAAATTTAACAAATGTTTATTTTTGCCATGCCACATTTTATGTGTAACGTTTATATGCAGACTTCTTCGACCCTATAAAGTATTTATATTCCAGATCAGGGCCGAAAGTCATGGTTATATAGTCATGTTCATCTGCGAGCTACTCTCTCAGTTTTAACGGCTTGGTCCGGATCGGATCACTTAATCATATAGCTGAAAATGATGTTCTTATATGAAGCAATATTTCTTGACCAAACTCGGCATTTACAATTTAATATATATATAACCTTGTCCCTTGTCAATATGCGAAATGATTTTTATAATTTTGCCTCCGCCAATTGTTTTCCAAATATATTCAATTAATAATTTACTCAATATTCACTTGAAATTTGCTTGTTTAATTGTCTAAGTAATTGACAAGTTGAGAGCTCAAGAATATCAGTCATAATTTATTCATAAATATCCCAAATCAATTCTTTACTCAGACATTCATTTCAATTATTTGTCAAAGAAAATAAAAACTGTCACGGATTTAATTTATTTCTCATTATTATTTGCCCTGTAATTGTTTGCCTCGCTTTCAGTTTCGATTACACAATTCACGTTTATAAAGTCATAATCCTTGTGGCCCTCTTTGTAATGTGGGTCGATTCAGACGCCGTCTCGGAGAACTTGACAAAAGTAAATAATTTGAAACGAAAAAGTTTTCGCTACATAAGCCATAAACCTGGCCAGCTGAACGCCCTAACTGGTCTTAACTTTTGATTAAGTATTTTAACCCTAATTAAATTTCCAAAGGCCAAATCGAAAAAATCATCATCGACGGAAATAAGTCATGCATACTAATTGAATCACAGGTGGTAGGGAAAATCGAATTCGCTGATTTTTATACCCTTGTAGAAGGTATCATAATTTTGTCCTGAAATGTGTAACGCATGAAGGTGACCCCATAAAGGTCGGTGACCCCCCCCAGGTCCGTCTGTCTCTTGCAGGCAATGCATATATAATAACCGGAAGAATCGGACATCTATATTGTATAGCCGACATATTTCTTGTACGAACAAATTTTAAGTTTCAATATATCCTGAGTTTTACTTCTGACATATCTTTAAAAAAGGCTTCTACATATGGTTCCATTAGAAAAAATGTACTTCTAAGCTATTTGCCTAAAAGTGTATTGAATTTCGGTGTGCTAAATTTAGGCGTTCTTGGTTGTTTTTCTTTAATTTTTTGCGCTACCCGCTCGATTGGTTGGCAGCTAGAGCCCTGCCTGCGGGCAGAGATGAGCACTGCATATTTCAGGTGGCAGGCAATCAAAAATGCTTGGGCCAACAAACACTTCAGGCCAACTCAGGCAGTATGGAAAGTGGCGAAGGGGGGCAAGCAGGCAGCCAAGTAACAAGTGTAACAATGAAGTGCGAGCACTTCGGGCCAAATACTCGTGAGAGGGAGAGAGAGAGAGAGAGAGAGAGAGAGAGTTAGATCCAAAACATTGGCATAAGTAGCGCTGCAGGCGGCTACAAGTGGGCGTGCACGGTAACTTGGGCATGGTCGTGGGTTATGGGGGCTGCCAATGCTGTAGCTAGGCCCAAGGCTCAAGGATTCACACGCTGTTTATATTTGCATACATTTAACCTGAGGCTAGGCTCAGGCTCGGTTGTACAATGTATTTGTTGTTGTTGGCTGCCAGCTTTGTTTTAACAAGTTGTTTCGTTTATGTACATTGCACATTTAGTTATATATGTATACATTTTTTGTATTCTGTTTTATATTCTACTTGGATGTCTGTACATTTCGTGGTTAATTAAAATTGCACAAGCGGCTGCCTAGTCTGTCTGGCTGATTCGCGGGGCGTAACTTGCCGAAAGAGTGTTGGGGCGGTGCCCTAAAAATCTAGCCGCAAGACATATCACACCAGATATTTTGTAACAATCTGGGAGCTGAGATAAAGAACAGTTGGTTACTCAGTTTTGTTGCACAGTAGCAAATGTTATGCGCTGCTCTGTAGTTATCAGCATGGCCAGCGCTGCGGATACGTAATATTCAAACGCACTGTACGCCAGAGATAACTGTTGAGTTTGAGACTACTCAGAACCTTAAAACAACTTTACTTAGTAAAGTATTAAATACGCTGACGACTGTAACTAGCCTATGCCTAGACTTTGCTGGCTTCATAATTTAATTGTGTTCAATCATAAAAATATACTTTCCTCATATGCATTGTAAAAAGTTTAGATCTTAACTGATCTAATCAATAAAAACTAAGCAAACTCTAATTAGAAAACTCTTATTGCAATCTTAAACTTGAAATTGAATTATACTAGAAAAAAAAAGCAATAGCAGCAATAAAATACATATATATCTGCCTTGAAAGGAAAGCTAAAGTCTTAAATGCGGCTTCGGTTACTAATAAAAAGTACCTTCCATCATCAATTGCATTTTTGATTTATGCGCAAAGAAAAAAATAAACAAGAATAAAAAACAGTTGGGAAAAACCAATTTCACGTGGCTTACGAGTATATTTTTTTAAACTCCTGGAATGTACTATGGCTACAGTTGATTTTAATCTGTTGCATAGCACGTACACACGCACACACGCGCACACACACGCACACACACGCACACACACGCACGCACGAGGACATTTATCAATGTTACGACAGGATATCAAGAGTTTGAGCGGGTCGACTTTCTCATTTTCATTTTCATTTTGATTTTCATTTCTCATCGTTTGATAACTCGCTTGCCACACTTTTGTTTTTTCTCTTTGCAACTTGGCGGCCAAGGAAAATATTTACACAATCAATTGAATTATTGTAAAATATATTTTATGAATTATTAATGACTGGCACTGAGCACCGCAAATCCATATACATATATACATATTTATACATATTGCATATTATTTGTTTCATTTTATGAGGCCTTTAACCGCAGCAATTTTAAGAATTTTTGTGGCATTCGATTAATGCACACGAGCCAATGGAAGCTGGGGGCGCTCTAATCGAATACAGCCGATTATTGTGTATAATGTGGCATACAAGCTGCCAATTTAAACTACTTCACGTGCCTACTGCAAAGACGTCAATGTATCGTAAAAGCCGCTCAGATTGTAGAAACTCAATTGGCCGATATTTGATTCGCTCTGGAAGGCAGCTGCTCGTTAAACTTTAAAAGCCGCTCGTGTTCAATGCATAAATGAAGTTAACTTGGGTATTAAACTGTTTCCCTATAAATACGAACAATCGGCTCACAAGTGGCCTCATTTAAAGTTCGAGTTCGCAGCGAGGGGCAGAGAGCTATATTTGTTTGGCACCGATAATGTATCCGGCTGAGTGTTTAACCTGGTCACAGTGCCTTTTAAAAGCAACGGCCGCTAATCAGCTAATCGCCAAACAATTGAGATCCCTGCTGCTCTTCATCTGCGATGATGAACGACTTTTGCATGTGCTGTGGAAATGGCTGCTCTATAAGTACGAGCACGAATTCAATTAGCCCTAATATAATCCATAAGCTGTTTAAGTTATCAATAACAAATACAAATTGAAACAAAAGAACGAGATCGAGTGCAAGTTGTTTGAAAGATAAAATAACTCAGTTGCAGTTGGCTTAAATAAATGTGACTGAACGGATTGAATAGCTCAGAGATAAACTTTAAAATTGATAGTGCGGAATATATACAATTTTATTTAAGCCCATTATCTGTTTAAATTTGTATAAAATGCCTTACGGATTTTCTGCGAGACTGGTTTTAAAACAGTACCGTTTTTAAGTCAGGATGGATTCTTTCTTAAAGCAAGAACTTGAATGCTTAATAAGTTAAACTTAAATAAGGTTAATTATTTCTTGATATACAAAGTGAGCTCATTTCGATGGGAATACACTCATGATACTAGGACACTTTAGAGCGGTCATTGATTTGCTGGGCTACTCACTCAAGTCTGTTGAACTACACTCGCAATTTACTCTTTCCAGCAAGATTCTACTTGAAACACCGCCAGCCCGAGTTGACGTGTTTTTACTCACTACTGCCTTTGGTCTACATTAAATATACTCAAAGAGTAACCAATGGGAATATAAACTTACTCACTCAGCTACTGCTTGGGCTAAGAATGAATAGCTCAAAAACAGTCACAACCTACTCCACTTACTCAAGAGTAAAAACTGAAAGAGTGCTGCCAAAATACCCTTAGCTACCGCCTACATATAACTCACTCAGTGGCTGCTGGAAGCAGTTGCTCTACGAGTTTTTTGCTACTGAGTCTAAAATATACTTTTACTCAAGAGTATTTTATCGCATCACTCAAAATTGTGACTATTTAGAAGCACACTCAGCACTTACAGCTCATGCACTCAGCTGCAGTTACCAGCAAGTGCTCCAGTTTCAAATACTCAAGAGTAGTTCAAGTGATTGAGCCCAAATATTCACTCATCCACGCCTTTACATGCAATGCTCATTCGGCTGTCATTTTATATTCACCACTTAAGAGAATATTTCGCGCTATGCACTCTCCAGCAAGACCTCTTTATTTTCCTGCCAAAGCTCACTCAAAGAGCAAAAGCTTTACGAACTGGACTCGCCTCCCAAGTCAGCGTGAACCGAAGTCGCAGCCGAACGTGCAACGAAGACTCGAAGCTCTTCGTGACGATTGCAATATTTTTGGCACATTTAGTACACGGCCAGCACACATGGCCAAGGTGTGTGTGAGTGCGTGTGTGTGGCACGTGAAATTTTATTTATTTATCGAATGTTTTTGTTTTTTTAGTTTTTTTTTTTTATTGTATCTTGTTGCAAAGCTTGCAGTTTATTTTTTATGCGATTTTTTTCTTATTTGTGGGGGCAAAGTTTTGTTTCAGTTTTTGTTTGCTGGCTTTTTACTTTTTATGCAGTTGCATTTGAAAGATTGAATTTCGCAGAAATTGAAAGATAAGACAGTATCAATAGTAACTTATATCTACGTAGCTGCATAACTGCGAATCTACGTATTTGTGAAGCTGCGTGCGATGGGTTTTATGGCGCTCAGCGCTGGCTGCTGTTCAGACATGTTAATTTCGACTTAATGCTGTTTAAGTAAAGCCCCAATATTTGCGCCTAATACGCATACATGTGTAATGAATGTAGGCGCTTAGGCACACACACACAGACACACACAGACAAGCAGACAGACAGACTTGGCAATATGAGTGACTTACATGTGTAAGTCGGTAACACGACGAAAACAGATGCTATCTTGCATACATTTAGGCGCACAAGCAACAGCACAGAGCCTGGGCCAGGGCCAGGGACTGGGACTGGGACTTGGACTGGAATTGTGTACTGGTATGGGGTTTGGGAGCGGGGTCGTCTTTAGGTGCTGCCACTAAGGCGTCAGTCACGTCCAGGGCGTGCGACAGAGATGGAGAGAGAGAGAGTGAACGGCACCGTGCAGCGATAAGCAAACATTGTCCATCAAAAACACACCTACATAACTGCAAACACACACACTATACAACACACACACACACACACACGCTTGCATGCGTTTGTGCATTCATTGCATTGAGCATGACATATTTGTCGATTTGCAAATTTATGTCAGCCTCAGACAAACCCTTCGTCCGGTCCACACACCATTCCAATAACAGTCCCAGTTCCCAAGTCGCTTCGTTTGATCCCAAAGTGTCGGCCGACTCAAATTGATCTTTGGAATCAAATTAAACAAAATTATATATGCAACTTGGCTGGCACTTAATGAAAGTGTTCGACTGCAAGCGGCAACAGCACATGCTCCAAATGTTGATTTTGCATCAAGTTATAAACGTATGTAATTTAAAATATTACTTAAATGTATCAAAGTAAAAAGTTCTATGTCTATCATATATCAAAACTAAGCAAACAGAAATTCTCGAAAGGCTGTGATAAACTTTTTACTGCTTAGAAATATTTATTTATTGTTAACCAACAAAAAAATGGGTTGTAAATTACTTCGTGGGATATAAATTAAATTTAAATTAATGGGATATATATTCAAGCATACTCCAATTCATCAAAGTTATAAATTAACATGATGAAGACTTAAGGTCTTAGCCTTTATTTATATATATAAATAAAGAATACTTGAGTGAAAAAGTAAATAACTTGCTCTAGATCACAATTGGTGATCAACCTATCTTGAAAGTTTTAAAAAGGTGTTTAACATATTTAAAATATTTTTAAAGAAATCTCTATTAGAGTCGCAGCCTTTTTGCTTTTGAAAACAATTTGATTAGTATAATAAATAAATAAATATAAAAATAAATTCCATAAATCAACAAAACCCATAAGCTCGTAACTTTGGGGTAAAAGTATCTTAAACAATTTATTTTTATCATTTTAATATTCGATATTATTTTTATAATAAATTTTAACATTTTTCTGTGAACTTAAATTAGAATTTATGCACTTTTGTGGTGCATTTAAGTGCGTTTCGGTAAACTGGCAAACAAAATTCCAGGAGACACACACACACACACACACACACACACACACACACACACACACACACACACACACACACACACACACGCACATATGTGCGTATGTATGGCAACGAACTTACAAGTGACTCTGCACTAAATATTCAATTACATTTCAATGTTTAAGCTTTTTGGGCAAATTTTGTGCAAACACACTCGAGCACGTACAAATATATATTAATAGATATATATATATATATATATATATATATATATAGTAAGGATCGATGCTGCGCACGTGGGCGTGGCTAGTCAAGCTCTCCGCCCGCTTCATTAAAAATACTGTCAATACCTATTAAAATCAAAAATCAAATCAATTTTGTGCTATAATTACAAAAATGTCTGCCGCCGGTCGTAAAGTGCTCAGTGCAAATGCACACATGAATATTACCACACACACAAACACCCAAACACAAACACACACACACACACACACACACACACACACACACACACACACGAGCACACTCAGAGCGAGTGCAGAGTACAAACAAATGTCAATTAAAAAGTAAAAATTGCTGGAAAATGGCGCTCGACCTGACTAAAACAAAAGGCCAGTCAGCCAAACAAGGGGCCAGGCAAAGGGGGGAACTGGGTACAGCGTACGGGGAACCGGGCCAAGCCCAACTGGTAGCAGAGAGACAGTCAGCAGCAGAGCCAGTTCAGTTTGGGCCAGTTTTAGCCAGGCACTTCTGTCGCATTTGTCGTTCACTGTGCACAAAACTCTCTGGCCAAGCCGGAGCCGCCGTTTTGCAGGTCCTTCGATTGCAGCGCCTGTTACCAAACAACATTTTTGGCATTGGCAAATGGCAAATGGCGCTCACGTTGCCTGCCATTGGGTTAGGTTAGGTTTTCGGCGCGCTTTGAACAGGATGTGGGTCGAATCATATTGCCAAGCACATCGAGCTCAGAATAGCCTCTGGCGAGCTTATTCATTTTGCTACTAGCCTAACTAGTAGAAAGTAGACAAAGGGAGCTTAGTCCCAGACAGTTATTGGGTAAAATATTTAAAATATCAACTCCATTTAAGAAGAAAACTATATATTTTTACGACCGACATTAGTCCTCATCAATTTATTCAATAAGATAATAAGACATTTTTAAGAATCACGAAAACTATAGTTTGTGATCATTTTGAGTGTTTTCCTTAATGGGGTTTTCATATTAATTCTTTCAAAAGAGTGAAGAAAATTTCTATTCTTCTCAGATAGAGCGGAAAAACCAAAGCCCTCTTCCTTTCCTATACTATTCCTTACCAGCACTAATTACTTATTAAGCAGTTATTGATTTGCAATGTACATTTTCCTTACATTTTTCCCAGCTAGTCTTGCCACTTTTTTCCATTTCCCTCTTTACCCACTTTGACTACTGTTCTCTCTCTTTTCATGTCCTTAACTTCTACTACTCATCTATCTTTAAATTACCGTTTTCCCTACTGCCTAAAGCCAGCATCCACTTGAACAACTGGACTCAAGACTTCATTAAGCAAGCTTCACTGTAGTTGTCACTGTCACGCTGCCGTTGACTACATTTTTTGGGGGCCATTTGCCTTGGACGCTGGTCAACTGGGCAGCTGCCACTTGAAGGGGCCTGAAGCACCCAAGGAGCGCTGCTCCATTTGGATGCCGAGACTCGGCCGGCTGGCTTGGCTGTTCTGGGGTGCTATATAAAAAAATGGAGGCGCCATAATAAATGTCTGGCAAAAATAAATAAAAAATAAAAATAACAAACAAATATACATATATAAAATGGAACAGAATCAGTACAAGAAGCGGGAACAAAACTCGACAAGTGCTCGGACTTTGTAAGGGCTGCCAACTGAATTCAACAAGCAACAATTGCCAAAGGAAAAGAACGAGAGAGAGAGAGAGAGAGAGAGAGAGAGAGTGAGAGCAGAGAGTGAAAGAAACCAGAAAAAGAAAATAACTGTGATTGAGCCCTGTTACTAACCAGTTCTACAATTACAGAACCAGCTCGCCCGTCGCCAGCCACCCCCCCTTTAGACATAGATCGAAGACGTTGACAACGTTGGGGGCGCAGGCTGGAATAAGTGCACTGCGCGCTAATCGAAAATGAAGCAATATAGTATAAACAAAAGCGCAAAGAGGAAGTCGAAGACTGAGTAGGAATCAAAGTCATTTGTGGCAGCGAGAGAAACAGAGGAAGAGAGGAAGAGTCAGATAATTTACAATTTATATTTACTGATTTTTGGCAGGGACGGAGGGCGGAGGGCGGTCGGATTTACTGTTTACATTTCCAGTCAATGTTAAACAATATAACCTTATTTTAAATACATGTCCGCACTTTAAGTTTATGCTCTTTTCTTTTGCTTTTCCTATATATTTAATGCGGAAAGGAAGGGAAAGGCAAATGCGGGTAATTAACGATTTCTACAATATTGTTATATTTGGGAAGTAAAAAAGGGATTTTAAAAGGTTGATGTTAAATGATTTAAGTTGCCAATCTAATACTTCTACTTGCTCACTCTCTCTCACTCTTTTTTGAAATCATGTTCATTTTGATGGGTATAGCTAACAACGTGTATCTGGATTTGCTTTCACCTAAAAAGAATAAGCAACTATTTCCGATTGTCTAAAAGAAAATCGATTTCACACTTTCAAAGCAAGCTGTGAAAACGCAACTGGGAACACGCAACAGCAGTGATAACTAAGCATCTGACCAAGAAATACATGCAAACACTTTCGGAACAGAACTGACCTCTCCAACAATTGTGGCGCTGCCAAAAAGAAGAAGAAGGCAGAGAGCGAGTAACAAATGACGGTCAGTAAACAACGAAGCGAACGAATTATTTGTGAGCGTGAGAGAGGCGAAAAGCCAGACAGGCCGAAATCAAATGAAACGCATAAGAATCGATTCGATTAGTAAAATGAAATTTACGCCAAAATAAATTTGCACAACTTACTGACTTGGCGCGCCTAAGTGTATGCTATATATATCTATGCCCTAAGAGAGGGTATTCGTGTAATGTTGGGGTATATGTAACACCATTGAGTGGACTTTTAAGATAATTACAAACTTAAAAAGTATATGTAATAATTTATATATATATTCAGACAGTCCGTAGACGTCAACTTTAGACGTATGCTTTTCTCGACTCAATCTATTCGCTGTTTACCGGATACCATAAAAAATATAGTTCTAAGACCGAGACTTTATAATAGATTTATTGATAATTAGTACATCATACTAGATCAAACTACCTCATTCATATATATTTAACGAAAACTTAAAGCAAACAACTGGGAAACAAAAAAAACCTATAGAAAATTTACTTTTTGTATGTAAAAAATACCGCAATGCGAAAGTTATTGCATATTTAAAACAAACATATGATATTACAGATCTTTCAGGCTTATAAAATTTACAGAAATAAATAATGTAAAGTTTCTATATAGAATTAACTAGATGAATTGTATTATTTAAAAGTTTCTAGCTGTAAAAACATGGGAATTACAAAATACATTTTGTGCATATGGTAAAGAATCCTTACAGACCAATTTTTAAATAAATAAATAAAAAAAAGTTAGTTATTTCCAAAACCGAAACTGTAGGGTATACAGTCTTCGGCATTTGATTGATTGTTACAGTTTTCGTGCTCATTTTGTATTTTGCGCCAGTCGCAGCCGCTTGTCATGTTGTTGTCTTCGTTGTTGTCGTTGTCGTCGTTGTCGTCATTGTCTCTAAACTTTTGTACGTTCATTAATCTTGTAGAGCGTTTTTACTGTTGCGTCAGACTTGGTGTCCTTGTACGTATGTATGTGTGGGTGTAGCTGTCTCGCAACTTTCAGTGTGTGTGTGTGTGTGTGTGTGTGAGTGTGGCAGTTTGTTTACTTCGTTGTTGTTTTAGCTGCGCCGCTTTCGTCGTTGGCGTTGTCTTCACTGTCAGGACACTTGTGCGACAGTTGTTGCATGATAAGGTTTAATCTATTTAATTGTAATTGATATTTTTGCAAGATACGATGGAGCTGCCAGTTTGTCCTTTTTTTTTTTTTGGTACCCATTTATAAACCAAATGAGTCGCCTAAAACAACAACAACGAGTCAACAACTTGTTGGCAACACTTGAGCAACACCCAACAACTGGCAAATCATAATTTATAAAGTGCTGCGCGCGGCAGAGAAGAAAATGGCAGCTGACTGCGGCCTGAGGACAACCAAATACCCTTTTAGAAGACATAATTATTGATTTTAGCTACAAAATATTGTTTTATGCTCTTAGCTAAAATCTATAAAAATTTATTACAAGACATTCATCCTTCAATATTTGTACAGATGAGTCCAAATCTATAATTAAGCTTACTAATAAATTATATAAACACATAAAATAAATTATAAACTTATTATTATCGAAGTAAGTAACTTGTCAAACAAAGTTCAATATATAGTGTTAATAAACACGTTCTAATCTTCAAAGTGCATATTCAAATTCATGAAAATATTTTGGATTTATTATGACTATAGAGTTTTCTCGACATACCATATAAGCAGCGAAAGTTTAAGAAATATGAGAAAAAATCCAAAGTGTAATATGCTGCAATATGCTCACTTTTAGGGGTTGCACATTCCCTTACAAAATGATAATTCCCTTTCGCTAGTACATTAAAAATCAATTTTACTTTGGGATTACTTAGCCAAGAGCATGCATGAATGAGAAGAACATATATTTAATTTGATACATTATAACGTCATGGCAATATATAAGATGTGTACAAATTTTACCATGCAAAATGCTGATTGTGGCCAGAGCAAATCTTAAGAGAGTAGAACACAAGTGTTCACTTTTATTTCTAAGCAACCTTCCCTTAAATTTCTTTTAGCCTAAGTAAAGCTGGAAATAAATAGAATACAAGTGCGCACTCTTATTTCCACTTACCATTCCTGCAAGTAACCTTAGTCCTTCCGCTTAAAGTAAACTCGAACAAAAGCGTGTGATAATTCAATGTCTGTGCCCAGTCAAAAGCTCAGTCACCGCCTCAGTTTCAATATGAGGCTCAGACTGTAATCACGCCCATGCCATTATCCTTCGTGTCCCTTTGTGTTAGCGGAGATGATGGAGGGACGTCGCCGGTATCGGCGTCGGCGTCGTCGTCGTCGTCGGCGTCGCACACATGGGACACATCAAATGCAGTCAAGATAAGAGAGTGCCAAGTTGTTGATGTGTAAACGGTTTTGGATTTAAAATAAGTAGGCGTGAGTGAACACGACACGGGCGTGGGGCGCGGGGGAATGCGTTGCCATAAAAAAGCCGAATATACAGCAGGAAGCCTAAAACAAATTGTAGCGGAAACGCCAGCAAACACAATAAATGTTTAATAAGCCAAAACGAGCAGAGAAAAAGCGAAAGCGATGCTGTTGGAACCGTCTGTCCTAAAAGCCGACGACTTCAACCAGAACCAGAACCAACAGACTCTAAGTCCCGGTTGCTGTTGCTGTTCTGGATGTCGGCCGGGGTCTGGTTGGGTGTCTGGCAAACGGTTAAAGGGGAGCGGAAGTTCAAGCGGAAGCTGCTCGACTAGTAAAAACAAAAGCCGGCTCGAAAAGTCAACTTTTGCCAGATATCTAGGTTAAATTATAGAAAATACGCTTCCAAGGAAATGCACAAATCATGAGTGGCTGGGGGAGGCTGAATGGGACAAACTAAAAATAAACTTGAAAAAATTCTACGATGTTTTAGGTGCACATTAATCTAGTTTTTAAAAATTCTCAAAATTTAATAGAATGCCAATCCCAATTAGAATGCTTCGCTTTTAGAAATGGTTTTAGCTAAGAATCAATAAGTAAATAGAGAAACAAGCAAATTCTATGATTATAGAAAGTTTAAAGTAGAAAACATTATTAAAAAACTTGAGTAATATAATTCCTAAATTTAATGAATATTTCTTATGCATCTACAAAGCCAACAAGTTTATTCAATATTAAAAGCTGGATTCGACCAGAGAAAATATCACCTTTTTAATAGGCAACTCTTAATTTGAATAATAAACGAAGCAACTTATTAACAATATCTTGTTATTCTGAAAATTTTAAGATATAATGATTCCCATGCACAGAAGAACCCAATTATCTTACACATCATTTAAAATTCAGCCCAACGAAAGCTATATGTATATTCAAATCAACGCTTTATGCAAATGAATAGCACACTTTATGCTAGCAAAGAGAAAAATATATGAGAGCCTATGCATTTTTTATAAATGAAACCAAAACAGCAAATTGCACAAAAGAAAACGCTTTAAAAGATACTCACAAACAAAAAAGAAAAGAAAAAAACAATTTAAGTATCCTTTGGTTGCCACACTAAACGACTTCAATTTAGGGCCAGACACCTAGCTGGGGGCGAAAGTGGTTCAGTGGGGTGGACCGAGGTGGGCGGTGAGGTAAATCTAAAGCGAGGGGCACGGTGCGCTTCAATTTTTGACCGCGCATTCAAAATACGACTCAGACATGCGCCCCAAAGTATGCTACACCAAAAATCACTTAAGCGGCGCAAAATTTTCAACAATTGCGAAAAGCTGCAAAAAGCGCTGCTGATGAGGTGTAAGAAGCAGCAGCAACAACAACAGCAGAAAGAAAATTGCACGAAAACTTTCAGTTAAGAATAAACATATACATACGTACGGGTCTCGTAAAACTTTGCTTACGACAGCCGCTCCACATCCTGCGGCTCCTGCCTCTGCACCTTTTACTCAGGCGTATGTCAGGCACATATCATACTTTGTGCGTGTTTGGAGCTTAGAAAAACCCGCATACAATATTTAAACTTGGCTCAACTTAGAAGAACTAAAACTTCAGCTTATGTTTAATCCATAATTTTAGACATAAGCCTTGTTTTCTTTTCCTTAAGCATTGATAATTATCCTAAAATATTTCATTGCACAGTAAAATAATTACCAGCAAAAACTTATCAAGGAAACTATTTGTTCAAATTTTGGAAAACATATTGTTTGGTTTCTCTTTGAGAAAGGTTTAAGGTCTCAGCCGCATTAGCTAAAGACTATGTTTTATTTACAATTTAAGTTAATAGATACTTGTTTTCTTAACACATATTTGAAAATAACGAAATATCTATTTATAGCTGCTTATTTTGTGAGTAGCTGCAGTGCACAATTATGAGACCTGCTGCGGCCCTGTTCTCTCTACCTTATCTAATGCCCAGCAAAACAAGTTAATAGTTTTTCACGCAACATGTTTTTCAGCCAGGCAGCTGCTCTGTGTCGAACTTTTGTGGCATGTTTCAAGTCGCGCCGCGTCCCCTGTGGCGCAGTCAGCTCTGCTGTCGACTTTAAAGTCTGTGTGGGCGGAATTGTAGTTGTTGCCTTGGTCGCCTGGCAGAGAGCTTTAAAGTTTGTTTTTATGTGGCTATTAACGCCTTTAAAGTGTCATAAAATAGACGCTTAATGCTCGTATATAGCAAAAGTTATTATAAGTATCGTCAATCATGAGCCGTTCTTCAAATGTGATACAATATATGAGCGAAAATATATAAAATGATTAATTAGTTCGAATAGTCGCATATCTATACAAGCATTTATTATTATAATAACACTGCAAGATATCGAGAACCTAAAGATAATTGAAAAGTGCCGAATTGCAAAACTTTTATTTTGCTAAAAATGTAAGGCACTTACCCCACTTCAATTCTTGAACACAACACTGCGCTTTAAATTCTTCGATATAAGCCACAAAAACAGACAGGGCAATTGGTCAAAGACCTGGCAGCCACTTGTTGGCGATTGCCAGACAAAACACATGTAAGGCCAGCCACGCCCACAACTGTAGCCTGTTGTTCGTAGAATGTAAGTCAAGCGAACTGTGTGTGCAGATAAGGCAAGCCAGATTTTATAAAAAATAAATTTTAAATGCCAACGAGCATAATGAAAAAAAAAATGAACGCAGCCCGTGGAATATGGCACAGAGGATTACGCCCTAAAAGCCTACCCCAAAAATTATTGTGCAAAAAGTCGACAACAATAACAACAAAAACAACGACAACCACAAAATGCTCAAACTGTGCAAACTTTTTAAGTGCAGAATTTATAGCTGGCGATTTGTTGTCTGGCCGGCTTTTCAGCCCACAGCCAAAGCCCCTTGCCGCTAACCCATTTGGCAGCCCACAATTTGTTCTTAATGGTTCTGCAAAATCAATACAATGAGAGCTCCTCCCAGTACATGTTACTACTATGTTGTGTTTGTGTGCTGGTGTGTGCTGGTGTGTGTGCAGTGCATTTTAGAAAATATGAAAAGTCAAGAAAAGTTTACGGTAAATGAGTAATGAGTGGCCTGACTGGCTGACATTATGGCCAGCCTCAGCCTCAGCCTCAGCCAGGCAAATGCCAACAGCCACCAAAGCCAAAGCCAACGAGCATCGAGTTTGACCCAAATAAGTTTTTAAAACAACTTTAAATACCCTAAAAATGGGTACAAATATTGAGGGAAATGTCTTCAATTGATGGGACAGCATTTAGTTCGTTAATATTTGCGATCAATAATAATGTTTTTTTTTTCAGAAATGGTAAGACATTAATTCATTGAAAGCGACGTGAAAATGAATTATGCTAAAAAAATGTTGTAAAAAAATTTATCTTTAGTTAAGTATTTTCTCTTAGTTAAGAGCATCTTGTTTGAAATCCCGCTATGCACTATGGAATTATTTAACGAATGGATGATGAAAACACTCAAAACTTTATTTATATAAACTTTAGGTAAGAACTTAATTATTAAGTATGGCCAACAGTAAGTTACAACTACATATTGTAGGGTGTATTTAGGTATCTGAATTGGTTATTTATCCATTTATTATTTTGTAGTTTTCCAATATAGCTTGTTCAACGATCCCTCGAGATCGTCCCTCCCATCGATTGTTACCAATGAGTATTCTTACAAATAGCATTGCACTTGTTACATACTCAATATTTTTGTAAATACCCAACAAGCTTTTCAGAGTCTAATTTATTTATATTTTATCCTTGAAGAAAATTGCCTTACCATATACCTATTTAAAATTACAGCCCTTTCACTTCACAAAAGACTTATTTCGAAGAAAAGAAAAAAATACAAAATTAGTTAAACATTTGTGTGCTTGAGGTACTCAAATAGTGAATGAAAATATAAATATTTAATAAAACCCATTTTTAATTAGTATAATATTTTACAAAGTTTGACATGCACTTGAATAACTTTTTAATGCTTATGATTGCCTGCAAGTGTATGTGTGTGTGGGTAAGTGGGCGTGGCAGCAATACATAGCATTAATTAATTAAATATGTGCTTGGTTAAGTTCGCTGATTCTCTCAGCTTAAATTATTTGGCTTGCAACTCGAAACAGCAAAAAGCCGATGCTTCAGCACATCAATGACTTAATTGATTTAAATATGATTGATGAACACTCACAAGCACCCCTTCTTTTTTTTTGAGTGCACTTTAACAAAAGTCAGAACTTTGAGTTAAAGCCTAGTTTTATTTGCTGAACCACTTATAAGCTATTCTTAAATTCTCTCTTATAACTTGGATGCGCTGTTAAAAAATCACATTAATTATAAAGCTACTTTTATAAAGAAATTTATTTTTCAAAACTTTCATGTTGATTTATTTAAGTTTATATTAAAAGTTTATTAATACTAATTAAATTAAGTAATGAGATAATTAAACATATTTAGTTAGGAATTTATCTAATTTTTAAACTCAGCTATAGATGATATTTAACATCCACTGAAAACTTTTATGAACTTTTAAAACAACCCACGCAAATTTACTCACTAACATACTCATACCCTCACACACACACACACACACACACACTCATTCATAAAATTGACACAGTTCCCCACTTGGGTTGCCACTCGGTCAGACCCAAGTATTACCAGCCAGACGGGCATAAATTATTATTATATTATGCAAAAAAAAAAAGAAAAAAATAATGGAGCAAGGCTGGCATCAAGTGATTTTCATCCTTCGCCGGTGTCTGAATTTTTATGCGACTAACCCAAAATCTGACAGTTGATTGCAGCGCAGCCAGAAGATTGAGTTATTAAACCTGTTCGGATATGAAGTTCAAGCTGGGGCAAAGTTAAGGCGAGTTAAAAATTGTTGATTACATTTGAATCCCAGTCATAACTGTCAGACAGTGCCTCAGTTAACCAGTGGATGCCCCCACCAGTGCCCCCAGTGCTGACATGCCCCACCAACTGCCATTGATGGCTACATGGCGTATGTGTAATGTGTGCATGGACTGTGCGGAAAAGTCGGCTGTCATTATGTCATAAACATATGAGAGAGGTTTATACTTAAAATGCACTCATAATAACGCCGCCTCCCACTGATTGGCAACGCGGCAAGAATTCACCGTCCACTTCGGGACTGTTCCTTCAACCAACAACCAGCAACAGCCTCCAGTCCCATAGCATTGTCATTGCCCCCTGCTTAAATTTGAGTTAATGTAAATGCATTGTGGAAGAGCTGGAGACAAGCAAACGCGTTGAAAGTTTACCTGCATGTATACTTTCCGTTTCCCTCGAAAGCAATTTTAACATTGAAAATCGGAATCTAGAATTTCAAGATATGATGTATAAAAAGGATATATGACAAGGGTTTTGGAAAGTGCTCTATCAAATATTTTCCGATTGCAGTATTAGGATAAACATATTCAAATTATTATTAAAATGCTAACAAACTTGAAAGAATACTTTTTGTCAAATTAAAAAAGGAAACAAAGATTCATAATAAACACTCCAAATCCCTTTATATATTGCACAGAATGAAAATTTAGTATTGATTGCCAAACCAAGTTCATAGTCAATATCTATAATATATAAGAATATTAGCTTGAGAAATTAAATATTCACAGAGCTAGTTATTTTCGTCAGTTGAAAATTTTGGCAAATATATTTGCCTAATACAATAGCAAACCATTTCCCCAGTTCCAACTGTTCAAGCTGAACACTTCAAGTAAAATAGCTCAAAATGCTATAATTAAAATGGTTAACTTTTGAAATTAAAGTAATGGTCATGACTATCCCCCCTGGGTAAACTGCCGGGTGTGCACCTGTTTCTGTTTCGGCGACCCTGTAACGGATATTCATGCTGCACATCAGCTATTTCTGCTATGCCACGCGTCTGGCATATAATTTTACACCTGCCTGAACGACGATGTCAATGCTGCCTCTGCCGTATTCCGACCTGTGTGGCACCTCTCGAGCGTGTTGCTTAAACATTGGAAATCATTTTCGTTGCCAGGTGAAAAGGCAGAGGGTAGGGGACAGAATTCGCATTGTTGTTGCCACCATGTTGCCGGGTCAATTGCTGTCCATTTGAGCCGGGCAAAAATATTCCACATTTCTGGCTTTTTTTTTTTTCGTAGTTGGTTGTTAGGGCAAATATGATACTAAAACTCGCCGATGCGGCGGCTGTGTGCCGAAAAGCATTTCAGGGAGTTGATTACTATACAAACTATTCAGCCACAAGCTGAAGCTCGGCCGAATGGCCCCAGGAATTTGTAGTGTTTGATTTTTCCCCCCCCTTTTTTTTTTAGAAATATATACTAACTGCACTACATAAATGGGAAATTGATAACTGTTTGTAAAATATTGTGTACAATCGTATTTATTGACTTTTATTTAATATTCATCAAAATCTATGAAACTTGTTTATATTACTCTAGATTGATTTTGATTACGATTGGATTTTATAAAGTGTGGTGTTTGCTCGTAGGTAGAAAAGTAAAGTTTTTTCGAGTTTGGTCAAAACTTTTAATGTGTACATTCGAGAGAAAATATCAATATATTTAACCGCTCCCTGAGCAACGACAGAACTGAGTTTAGTTGGGTAACACCCAAACGGAATTTTGATTAAAAATGTTTTTAGATAAAAGATAACATTTAGTCTCGACTTTTGCCAGACACACACGCACAGCTCCGGCTGCGACTCCGGATCCGGTTAGCAATCGCAGTCACAGTCGCTGTCTTTGTCCCCGCCTCGACTGTTTTATTGCTCGCTAGACGCCGGTTTGTGGGCGTGGCTGTTTGTTGTTTTCTATAAAGCTGTTAAATACTTAAGTGTAATTTATGGCATGCGATATTATTCGGGTGTGCTGTCATGTTTGCTAAAAGTTTTACATATGCCCAGGCGCAAAGCCGAAGCAAAAACCAAACCAAAAACTTAAACCGAGTCGACAAGAACTCGATGTATCTGCAGGATACACTCCGTATTATGGCAAACTCAAGCCGTTGTGCCAACACACAAAATATCTTATGCCACACAAGACACACATACGTACACCCACACCCACACCCACACACACATACACGCACATAGAGGATATTGTTGTAGTCTGAGGTCCCGACCCCAAACCTAGGCAGGCAGTTAGTCAACTTGTCGTCGTTGTCGTCCTGCCCATCCTCGTCAAAAGTTCTACACTCACTTCTAATAATTCTTTGCATATTTTCAGCTGGTTTCAAGTGGCTTGTTTTGTGGCTGAGCTGTGGGTCTGTGAGTCTATTAGATGTTAATAAATGAGCAAGTTATAGACAAGTTGTGCTATGCCTTGGGTGCTGTCATGTGGCTAACTGATGGCATGATAATGTTAACAGATTGACATAGGGCCAAGAGAATTAAAACCCATTACCAGTATCTCAGGTTGCATACACAAAATACCAAATTGTGGCTCAATAAAAACTACGAAAAATAATTCTTCTAATTAATATAAATATTAGTTCAGGTTTATTATGGGGTAAGTGATATGTGGGCTAGGGAAGAAGTTTTAGTGGGGGAGAAAATGCATTTATGTCGTGGACACTTAACCGATATGTAGACTTTTTCTATTTTCAGGCAGAACTTCCTCTCTAGCCTATGGTTAAAAATAGATATTGATAGCATAAAGAATAATATACTATTAAAAGGGTATATAAGAAAAGTTTCATATAAAAGTTAAATCACTGAAAATGATGTGAGAGCTAAAATCTATGAAGACAAGGCTTACAAGTAAAATACTGAGCCTTATCCGGAATTCATTACTTATAAGAATTATTGTTAATTATTCACAAAGATTGGGAGACAAATAAAACTGGCAGCAATATAATATTTATAATATCATATGAATTTATCAGGTTTTGATAATTTTATTTAAATTCTTTACAATTCCGCGGCGGTGGTCTCAATCCATTGCCTGAGAGAAGCAACATCAGCATAGACACCAGGATAGTCAGTCTTGGCGCAGCCATTGCCCCAGGACACAATACCGACCAGCTCGCCATTGGCCACCAATGGGCCGCCGGAGTCACCCTGGCAGGCATCCTTCTTCTCGGTATAGGCACAGACCATTGTGTCCAAAATCTTATCCTGACCGTAGGCATAAGTATCAGAGCCGCAGTCAGTGACTGACAGCAGATCGACCTCCACTTGCTGCAGGGTATTGGGCGATGAGCAGAGCAGGAAACAGGTGGTGCCCCAGCCGGTGACAACAGCGGGTGTGCCGGATGGAGGCGTCACCTTGGCCAGGTCAATGGCGCGCAGCTTGGCCGTCTGGCGCACAGGGGAGCTTAGCTTGATCACAGCCACATCGTTAATCATGAGTTTGCTGTTGTAGCCCTCGTGGAATTTGAACGACTTAACGCTGACGACCTCGCCGCCCTCGTTGCGCTCGGTGGCGCCCAGACGCACCTGGATCTCGGAGGCCTTATAGGACTGCATGCAGTGGGCAGCAGTGACAACGGTGTCCGAATCGATCAAACTGCCGCCGCAGAAATGGGAGCCCTTGGTGGTCTGAATGGAGACCTGATAGGGATGGGCCTCAATGGTCGTTGGCTCGCCATTCACGATGCGGCCAAAGGGAAACTCCGTGTCCGGCAGGCCCTGGCAGGCGGCGATGCACGCCAACACCCCAACGAAACTCACAATCAATCGGTTCATTTTGTTAGTAATTACTAAACTGAGCAGCACTCGGTCCACATTGCTTTTATACCATCGGTAGTTGGTCAAAGGCAAATATTCTTATCGACTCTGGCCAGTTACGCTGTAAATCACAGGCCATCTATCGTACGGCTTTGGGAGCCCATAAATTCTCGGAAGGCTTCACAGGTCTACTGATTAGAGTTCGGGACAGCACGCGTGCTATTATATTTAGCCCAAGACACTAACTAAAGAAGTAAGATCGCTTTGGTCGGGATTGCCCAGCTTGGGGATATCCTAAGCCAAAAATTAATTCGTTACTAAGATAGCACCACATACTCAGCACAGAAAACTTCACAATCGATTATCGAAAACAAACAAGTTCTAAGAGGACCCAGGTTCAAAATTTCATGTCTTATAGGTTTTAACATCCACGCGTTCAAACATATAGACTAGCTCAGCTATTAATGGCGACCTTGAATAAATATACTTTATGTAGTCGGAGATGTTTCCTTCTGCCTGTTACATACATAGGGTAAAAACCATTATACACTTTTTACACAATTCCAATGGGTTCAGGGTGTAAGCACAAGCTTAATTATTATAAATTAAAAACACGAGAGATATCAAAAATATCGCGCGACTGGACAGTAAATCTTTATGGACTACGCACTAAGTCTATCAGTTACAGTCGCGATCTAAAATTAAAACACAAGTTAAGAAAACACAGAAGGCTAATCAATATTAATACAGATTTTGCGAATGATTGGGTAAATTCTTATCAACTTTGGGTGACCCTTTGAACACATTTAAAAAGTTAGTTTATCTCCTACTTAATTTTTAAGCAGTTCTGATATTTTTGGGTATCTGAGTGGTAAAAGACGAATAAAATTCCTTATTAATCTATTTTAAACAAAAGCTCTTATTGGATAGACATATCAAAAACAAATAAATGGACAGGCAATTGGGCTAGGTTAAATCAATTTTAATAAACCTTTTTTTAATTATAGAAATAAAAAGGGAAAAGGGGTTTTGTTTTGGGGAAAATCAATGTAGGAAAGGGAGAGGACCCCCCATAAAGTATATATTGGAGGGGGGGGGCCGCCGCGCGCGCGCGGGGGGGGGGGGTGGGAGAGGGCGACTTAAGAGTGAGATTGAATTTTAGATGTAGTGGCCGTTCCTGGGTTGGTTTGTTTTCGGATATTTATATTTTTCCCCTTTTTAAGTATTTGTTTAAAATTTTTTTTGTTTTTCTTTTTTTTAAGATTTTGGTAAATTATAGGTTTTTTTTTTTTTTGATTTTTTTTTTTCTTTTTTTTTTTCTTCTTTTTTTTTTTTTTGGTTTTGTTGTTGGGTTTTTTTGGTTTTTTTTTTTTATATATTAATTGTTTTTTTTTTTTCATTTTATTCAGACATTTGTAATAGATACAGGGCAACTTCGCATTTTACTCACGCTGACTGATTTATTGTCCAAGAGCCCTAAACATCTCTTTAAAAAAATATTTTGACTATCAGGAATTGCTTTTAGACATTTTCAAGTTTAAATTCGACTGATTTGATTGAGCTTACGCTATACATAATGATATATATTATTCATATGTATATTCTAGACTCTGTAAGCAGCATATGTAGCTCATGTTGTTATCTGGACGCGTTTCTGATGAAATCTCTGAGGGACAACAGCAATCAGTGCACATAGAACACAGAGCTTTATCTTATCAAGTGACTGACAAAACCAGCGAGTAACTTGCCACAAAATATTGGACATGCGACGACGCCAGGGTTGGGCTGAGGGTCGAGGGCGCCCCACAAGATAAACGTCGACTAGTTGAGCTGACCAAGTAAAGAATTGTGGCAAAAAGTGAACATGACCATGAATTTCAGCTGCCAAAGTTCATTTTTAATTTAACGCACAGAAGAAGAAAAAAATAGAAAAAAAAAATAAAGCGGAACAATCTATAAGCCCGCAGCACACAAGAGCTCTACTCCTTCTAGGCAGTGGGTGGAAGGATGGGAGGCAGTTGGAAAGTACTCGCAGTTGTGCGCTCAAAGTTGTTGATATCTATTACTGCAGATTTGAAGTTGTTCGCCGGCGTCTCAACTCACTTAACTCGCAGGACGTCGCACGTCGGAGCTGGCGTAGTGAAAGACTTAAAGACAGTTGCCAGTTGAATGGAACTGACTTCAAGCTGTGCGAGCTAGCTTCCAGCTTGAATTGACAGGGCAAGGAGAGGTGCACACACTCAAACACACACACTCACACATGACATGACAGCTGGTTGGTTTGGCTGCTTTAAGGAACAGGAGGGATTGGGTGCCACCGAGGGCACGAGGCACGTAGCGCACTGCAGTTAAGATTTGGATTTGGTTTTGCCAGCTCGCTGGCTGAGCATATCAAAGGAAAAAACTACAAAACACTTATCTGGGTGACAAATAGAAAAGCGGGCGCCGCACAACCCAACAAGACGCCAGCATTGCAGGAATAATATCTCCGAGTAGATTAAAAAAAAAAAAAAAAAAAACAACAGAAGAAGCAGCAGCAGAAGAAACCGCTCAGCTCGAGAAAACAGAAAAGAAACCGAGCACCCACAAAGCAAGAAATGACGCACGTTGTCGTTATAATAAAAGGGACACAGCATGTGTGTGTGTGTGTGGGTGTGTGTGTGTGCTATGCATGTGCGTAGAGTAAAAGGGACAGGTGCCCGGCCAAGGCTACAAACATATGTGTACACAGACATGTATGTGTGTGGGCTACACAAAGCTGCGGGCGCTGCGTCTATGTTTGCCATTTTGTTTTTTACTATTTACTTTTATTTACTTTTTACCAGAGTAGTCAAGACGTTGTGACTTAATTTGATACTCTTCAAAAAAGAAAACGGCACCTTTGAGAGCAATTATTACACGAGTTAACTAAATAATAATAAAAGATATTCAAAAATTCTTCACTAGCCAGAAAACGGTTCAGCTGAGGGTTACAGCTGTATGCAATATGATATCAAGAAAGTATTCAGTTAATGGCCAAGGACCTGAATAACTTGGTTAAGGCCTAAGACCTGCGGACAAAATGATTTTCATAGAAAACAGACCAAGCAGACCTATAGAACTTCGATTATTATAAAATTATCTTTAGAAATATATATTAATATACATAGAACTTTTGCTAAATATTGTATAGTTTTTAATTTTATAATTTGTATTTACCCTGTTAACAAATTTGTGGCTTACATAATCTATAATTGGTTTTACTTCTTTCTCGCCCTCGAAAAAATAAAAATGAACTATATATATATATATCAATTTACATAACTAATATATTATAACTATTAATAAGCACACATTTCTGAAAATGACTTTGATAGCTAGTTTTCCAGCAATTTTCTACTCCTGAGAAAATTTTGGTCAGTTTTCAATTACTTAATAAATATAAGGTAAGATTATTGAAAAAAAAAAAAGAAATAAATGAACCAGTCAATCAAAAATTAAATTTTCGACAAATATCGATTGCTACTTAATAATATAGTCAAAATTATAGGCCGACAAATTCTTTTTCAATACGTAATATATAAACTACCAAATTAAACTCACCATTTATTAGCTCCGCAAGGGACTACAAGATTCACAATGAGCGTATTTCCTACATCAAATTCTTGTTAATATTTGCAAGACAAAAATACAAAAAAACGGCGACTTTATCTTAACAAGATCAAGTCAGGACCCAAGAGTTCTTGAGCTGTTTTGTTGTATGCCATTCCGGTAGCCATTTCTTATATCATTTAAAATCATTTTGCAAGGTTTGAGCTGAGCTTTGCCTTTGGCCTCGCGCACATCCCTTTAAGGACTTCATGTATTTGTTTTGTTTCTGTGTCCTGTCTCATGTGTGCGGATTTGCTTTCTTATCGGTTTCGTGTGGCATGCGTCTTAGTTGCACGCGCCAAAGTTTCTCTAAGAAGAGCAATGGGAGCCAGAAGGAGCGGAATGTCAAGTGGTTAAGCGGAAAAAGCCTTGGCATAAGCATTGCAGAAATCTGGGATTAATTTAGCGGTAAGTCCTTGAGCTGAAAATAAGTATGGAATGGTTTGCAATTTATCGGCTTATTGTTTTCATATACATAGCTTTGAAGAGGAGGTATCTCTGATATTTTGTATGTAAATACATTTTGTTATTGATATATTAATAACGTGATGAGTCTAGTTGGGCAATTAAATAAATAATAGAAAACTTGATTCATATTAAGCTATAGAACATTTGATTGAATGAGATGGACAGACAAAACTTATCCGAATTTCAGACATAAGAAACTTAAGTAAAAGTAAGATTTTGTGTTTATATACGTTTGAAACGCAGTTTTGCGGCTTTCACTATTCACAACTATTCGAAAAATTGCAATCTTTACCTGTTTGTTGTTATATCTAAATCAGGCTATAAAGATTTATATTTCTCTAATTTTGTTTTTTTGCTCTGATGAACATTTATATTATTACAGCCCGTTTTTCAAACATTTTCTGTAATGCTTAATTAACAAATAAAAATGTTTCTTATAAATAAATAAATGTATTATTTTAGAGCTGTTTTTTAAGTTTCTTTTGCAATCTGACTTTGTTTTAGAATTGAGGTCACCTTTTAAGTGACTTTAATCGTCCACTCAACTTTTAACTACCCCTATAAAAAGAGTTATCTCTTAACTGAACTGCGGACTCTTTAAAACCATAAAAAATGATGTCCCATGTGCGTAAACAATTTATATAGCAACAACGCGTAGATCATATCACGTGGACATAGTGTTAAGCCGCATAAAAAAATACTTTTGAAAAGGATTTTTTATTTTCATGGTTTTTGTATTGTCAGGGAAAACATAAAAACGTGGCCGTAAAAGAACAACAACAGCAGATTAATTTGTTATTAAATTACAACATAACAATATCTAATTTCAAAGCGAAATGCGGGGGCGTGGCACGTATTGTAAAATCTCATGTGTATGTGCGTTCGGGTATGTATGTTAGAATAGGATCCAAGGGGAGATCCCCTCCCAGGGGTGGCCATTGTTGCCAGGCCGCCCACACAGCCAGCCGGCCTATTAACCACATTTTAAGCATAATTGAATTTTGTGCATAAATTTCGGTTTATGGGACGCTGGGAGACCACGACCCGGGCCGGGCAGATTATTACATTATTTACTGTGCAGAGCCGGCAGGCAGACGGTTAGGTTAGAGCAAGGAGGGCACATGGCACGTTGGCCAGGCGATCTGGGACTATAGGCCAGGTTGTTTGGACAGACGACAGGGCATCAATTTTATATGATGCTCGCTGGGCCGATTCAACGGATTGGTCTTGGCTGCCTGCAGAGCGGCTCCGACTGCCGCTGAAAGCCGAAAAATATTTATTAAATTTGCTTTTTATGACACAAACACAAACACAAACACACATACAAAAAACAAAGCTCTCCACAAAATGTTGCCAAAGTGTTGGCAATTGTGTGCAGTCAATGTCCCTTATTAAATGCTGTCAGGGGTAGTCCACGAGGTTGCCAAGCTGATGTTTTTACCCGGCCAGGTTAAAACTATTGTATAAAAACGCCAAAATTTGTAGAATCAGATAGCTTTTAGGTAGGCTGAAATGGGGAAATATAGAATGCAAATACTGCTGAAGCCGAAATTAATTCGGTTCGGGGCTTTTTTTTTTAAATTTGCTTTTAACGTTTGTGCCTTTTTACACGCAGCTCTAATTGACTTTTTAATCCTTGATGCGCCTTTTTTCGATTAAACAGAATCGGCAAGATTAAAAGAAAATCAAAATGATTGCGTTTAATTAAATAATATTTATCAATTTAATTAATTTAATAAGTTAATATGTATATTAATCACTGTCCCTTATTTGACATATAATTATCCAAAGTTACATGATTGTAAAAACACAGGTGTGAGCGGAAATATGCTAGTCGCAGCAGATAGTTTTAAGAACACCTTCGTATTACAACAGTTGAGAAAATGTACGTTAATATATTTTCCCTACTTCGAAATGGTTCTATTTTATCTTAAAATGTATTCAATATAATCATTATTAAATATCAATAAATCTATCTATAAATCTTCATTACATTATGTTTTTCTTTTTTTAATACTTTTTTATCTCAGTCATTCGTTTTTTCAAATTCTACTTATCTTTAAATACTTACAATCAATATTACTTACGCTGTGCCGCCTATTCTATTACAAATGCCTCTCAAATGATTTTTGCTTTTATTTCTTTTTGCTTTTAATATAATTTTTGGTATTCGCCAGTTGAATTTGATTCCGAAACATAGTGCAAATGTTTATTGGCAGTTTTTTACCCGAGACGAGTGTCTGCCTAAGTTCACTTTCAGTCAGAGAAAGAAAGCAGAAAAAACAGGCAGCACATCAACTTTTTATTAGCTGGAAAATAAACACGGAAAACAGCAGAGCACCAGGCAGAGCGAGCGGCAGGGAGTTGCAGAAAGTGAGGAAAACACGAAAATAAACAGGCAACACAACACAAAACGCAAACAAAGGCGGCAAGAGTTAAGTTACAAATATTTACAGCCCAACTTCCCCACTTCACCAAAGCCGGCCGACATCTAGGCTGCTGTTATTTGCCATTTGGTAAGACACTGCCAAGCAGCGAGTAAATGTTGGCCTGGCTACGCAGCGAAAGACCTTCGCCAGCGCGACTTAATAAATCTTATTAAAGTACGCGCCGCGCAGCTCTAAAATATGTTATTTTATTTTAGGAAGCCGGCTTTTTTTTTGTGGCTTAGACCCTTTATTTTAAGGGCCTAAAATGCAACTATGTTGCTCAATTCGACCCGTTTACCGCATTTTTGCTTTACATAAATATATTTCTTACTTTACGCCTATGTCTTCTCCTTTCCACAACATGTAAATAACGTCGCGTTTGGTAATATATGGATTTTGGGCTAATGAAAATAATGACAAAATAAGTACACTCAGCAATAATGTTGATCTGCAAATAGATGGATTGAATAACCTCAAGGGTAAGCCCAAAAATGTTTCAGGCTTTGTCTAGTTGTTTAAAAATGATGAGCATTTTATACAAGTTGATTTATCGTGCCTAGATAAAAACATTTTAAACTAATAATAATTTCCAAAATTCATCTAACAAAATAAAATAAAAAATTCTAATTGAATTATACAGTTATATCTTTATTTTTTTACACTTTTAGCAGTGGAAAAGTTATTTATTTTGTATTTTGGCTTAGTTTTAGTGGATACCCTCAATAAATGTTTTGCCCTATCTGAATTCTGAATTTCTTATACTTAACGGAAATGCCCAAAAGTATGCTGCAAAAAAATGATAAATATAAAATTATTGTTAATTACCAGATTAAAAAAAGTAAGGCTACAGCTTTGTCCAGTAAATCTTTAAACGAATTATTAATTGAAACCTATTCGGAGTTCGCGGCATAGACAATAAATAGAGACTAGTTTGGATCTCATTCCAACGAGTGAAACCGTTCAGCTGCCACATAAATTTGTGGTCCCCATTCAATTTAGTGCCTTGCGCTCGATTTCGTTGGCCATTTTGTGGTAGAAGCCAGGTTCGGGGTTCAGTGAACAGACAAAACTGTGGTCAATAGCCAATACCAGAAGAGATGGGCAAACAAGGCGAACTTGGCGATTGCTTCAGGTACTGTGGCAGCTAAAACAAATTATCAAATTAGTTTGTTTTGTGGCCACTTTGACTAGCTGTTTAGCACATTACTTGGCCAAGACAATTGTTTTGCGGTCCAAAAACAAAATAATAAAAACCATACAAGAATTAATTGTTTTTAATGGACAGCTTAAGTGTGAGTTAACAAACGCATAAATTAACGCTGGGGCCTTTTCTAAAATTAACGAACTTTGATTAGCCGCAATTGCCGATAGGGGGCTTTTCCCAAGACTCCGCAGACTGGAAATTACCTCAAAACAACGGCATATTGATTTACCACGTGCCCTATCTTATCGGCGCCTACGTGAAAGAGCTCAAAACCCAAAAGCGTCTGAAGTGATTTCAGGTATTCCCCAATTGCGTGCTCACAAATTTATCCACTTGAATCGAAATGGGTTAGTAAACATCTATATCAGATCAAGTCAAACCGAGTTTAACTTAAGTTCTGATCTTCTTTATTTAAAAGTAAAAAATTTATATCTATATCAAGAATGAGTTTTCAATTGGCTATGGAAAAGTTTTATAGTATTTTTAACAAGAGATGAATCAGCCCGATTGAAACGGTTATAAATCGGTCATTAAGTGGCTATAAACCAGCTAGTTTGTAGCCGGCTTATCAATCCACAATCAAAAATATATTTTTCCGTGACAATATTTGATTAAATAGATCTTTATCAACATAATCAAAAAACAATTATTTTTCTTAATTTTATTGTTTATTTTAGGATTGTTCTATAACAATTCATCATTTGGAAAATAACGATTTTCAGTTAAAGTTCTTTAATTAGTAGTTAATAGAATACTGCTTCTAGCCTTGCCTAACTTTAATAAGTTTTAAAGTAAGAAATGCTAAAAATATGGCAATAACATTTTGATACCAATCACTTTCCTCGCTTCTTGACCCACTTCGTAGGGCGCGTCTCCTTTCACCTCAGACGCCAAATGACAATACGAATTTTGCGAGTACGATGTCATTACTTAGAGTGCAACTGAGGACCTTTGGCCAAGGTCTATGCCGGTTGTGGTGGGTGTTGAGTGTGCACACACGCACACACACTCAGCATTTGAGTACATATGCACGTCATATCAGACAGTCAGCAATATACGATTATGATAAGCCAATTTTACTTTAAACACAAATGAAAACTGACAGCGCCATCAATCAAATTGCACAATCGTCTGATTGATTGATTAACGATAAGTGTATTAAACAATTCTTAAATATGCGATATGATATATCCTTTGCTGGTGCTTAAAGCACACACATATCATTTAGCCATTGCGCTTTTGATGTGCTTAAACAATATTTGGTAGCGTATCTGTGATATGGATACACATATGCATATTTTCTACATACATACATATGTATATATTTAAAGCACACGCTGTTTTCACACTTGCGATACCCTGTACAGTATACGGCTAACATGGGCTATTGATATATATTTTCCATTCTCTTCTTTAAATAAATCCTAAACATAATACAAAGTAAGTATATTACAGAAAGGTTAGATAGTACCTATGAAGCTGTGTATTCTTATATTTTTAAAATGCAGAGCACTGACAACTAGTGCTGTAAAACTATCGAAACTAATTCTATCCAGGAATTTCGAAAAAGAGTATTAACACCTTTGACAACATCGATTGAAACATTTTTAAAAATAAATAGTATTTAATTTTGTAAATGTTAATTGAAATGAATTTAATTATTTAGGAAATGTAAATTTAAAGTAAAGTTTATAATACTAAAGATATCAAATTATCGATAATAAAAATAATCGGTTGTTACAGCTCTAAAGCGACCATTAGAGGAAATTATTTCTTTTTTATTATAAAATAAGTTATCTTAGTGTCATAAAACTACACTAGCTTATAAATGTTTCGAGCCCACATTAGGACGTTTTTGATTTTAATTCTGTTATTCTTAAATGTTAAATATAAATATGTTAATTAAATTCCAAAAAGTCATATCGACTAGCAATAGACACAACGCTAGAGCACAATTTAAAGTATCGCCACGTAATTGAAACCAGGATATCTAGTAGTCATATCCTTGGCGTGTTCTCACTCCCTGTTGGCTGTTCTGTTGTTCCTCCACTTCCGCTCCTTGGCCTCGGTAAACATGCTACGCCTGGGAAGCTTTGCACTTGAGCAGATTTCTTTTGTCGCGACTCATGCGACTGCGGGCCGCCATATATTTCTCATGAATGAGCGCGTACAGCTCCTGCTGAAAGTATCCGTGCTGCGGCTCGGCATTCATGTAGTCACGTCGTATTTGCCTGTCCCGGCAACGGAACTCGCGCCACAGCCCAAGCAGTGCCAGCCACTTTTTGTCAATAAAGTCCAGAGTCTTGCGCTCGAACGGTGATTTCTTATAGTTGGTAATCGCGTGTAAGATGAAATTTGCATTGATTTGTTGTTGCAGCACCAAATGGTCCAGCACCTGGAGGTCGCTCGGTGGCCAGGACATTTGATTAAAGGGAAAACTGGGCCCAAGCTTTAAGGCAGCAACATTCGGCATTTTTATATTTATCTTCGTTACTTTAAGTTTCTTTTCACTTCTTGCACTTCACTTGCAATTTATAACAAATTATTTTTTTTGTATTTTAGTTAAGTTTCATTTTTTGTTGTTTTTCGACAACAGAGTATGTATTGTTGTTCTGTGCACTTGTCTGCAGTCTCCCGGTCTATTTTATAATACTAAAACGTTGGGTGTGGCGGCTTGCGTTTTTATATATAGCATCGAGTTGATAAAATGTACAAAAAGTTTTTTATGGAAATTCCGGCCTGATAACTCGTAGTGAGCTAGCTCTATGGAAAACTGCGCGTCACCAACGTAGGTGTTAACACTACCTGACGCTACTGAAAGCTACCGAAACGAAATCAATGGACTCTAGACGTTTACGTAGTATATATACTACTCTATATGCTTAATCTGACCATGTTACTATGTATAACCGACTAGATCTATAGTGCGAAACAATAATATTATAAAGTTGTTATTAATTCGAAATAATAAAATATATATATGTATATATTTTTCAGTTATGAAAAGAACATGAGCCAGACATTTCTTAGGTGCCAATAATTTATGCTTTAATACTTTCAACAAAGACTGCCTGACTTTAGATTCGTTTTGCGAACTTCAATCTCTGCTTCTCTATGAAGAAGAGTTTTACTTGGAGCCTTTAAACGTGTATTTAAAAAAAAACCCCTAAATAGAACATTTGAATTTTGAATTGAACTGAACTTAATGTATTTCCAGCTGTGCATTGAATTTCACATCTACAAAGAATTGGCCTATATCTATAATTATACAAATGCATTAGTTGAGGTTCAGGGATGCCTTAAATAAATTTTTCCACCAAACTATTTTAAAATATATATGTTACGGTTGAGGTTTTGTTGGCCAATTGTTGCGGTAAAAGTTCGGTTCACATTAATTTGTGTATTGAAATTAAGGGCTTGAAACGGTTTTGCGCAATCCGCTGCGAAGTCTTCCTCTATCCCCTTATATAAATATTTTTAACTTAATAAACATAAGATTTCCCCCACCGGGTCGGTGATTTCCCATTACTTTTCTCTCTGTCCTATCTATTTAACACTCTATATATCTAGCCTCCATTTCTTTACTTTATTAACATTATTCTTCTTACTTTCTTTTTTCCTATTTATTGTATTTTATTAATTAATATAGCAAACTAAGATTATTTTTAATTTTACTTAAGAACACTTTTTTCCTACTTACACCCTTCTGATTAGATGTAGGCTCTAATAGCGTCACTGACAAATTTAGCTGTGAAAAGGGGCACAGCTTGCCGGACTGGCAACTAAAACACCTCCATCGGTCGGTGATGCTATTTAGAGAACTATGTTATCTAACTAGGCTTTTAGCATATAATTCTATTATCTTTTGTATGTATAATCTACGGAATAATGAGGAAGACACTCGTTTTGTCGACCTTAAATAAATAAATAAATAAATAAATAAATAAATAAATAAATAAATTTCTCGTCGATATATTAAATATTATAATATACCATATATATTTTAGTTAAATATAGTTTTAGTTGTCATTAATATAGATATACTCAAATCTAGATAAAGGTAGCTAGTCGTATGATTGAAACGTTTTATAAAACGCTTTATACTATGGCAAGGCGTAATAATATAATAATTTTATTTGATCAATACAAAATTGTAATTTCCAATGTATACCTATCCGCTTCTAATCAAAAATATAATATATACGAACACAACAATTTGTCAACTTTATGTTATGCAGACAAATGTACGAAATATCTGTATTAAAAATGTTGTCAAACAAGCCAGATGTGTACACTAAATAGAAACGCCCCTTTAAAAAAAAGTGTTGGTAACCACACAACACTGACCACACACCCTGCACCATAGTTTGGTCAATCATTTTGGCCAATTGTTAAGCAGCCGTAAAACAATTGTTTATCAAATCACGCACAGGAGGCCGAGCTGCTGCTTTTGATTCATGACGATTCAATGTGCGATGTGTGCTATCAAGAATATTGCTCGCTAAGCATGATATGCCGCAGCACACACGCACCCACGCACACACGCGCCCCCACACACGCACACACACACACACACACGCACATACACTCGCAAACACATTCATACACTCAGGCAGTCATACACACGCACAGCCCATCAGCAATTCACTCGTTGCGCGGCTGGTACATTAGCCTATTCAACAAAATCGTTAGCCAGTCAATGAACACAATCGTTAAGCATTACACTAGGCAACAAAATTTTATCGCACCCAGTGGGCCGGCTTATGCCGGGCGACATGTTATCGTCAAGTGTCGCCAGCTCATCGCTGATAATTGTGACGCCCCCCATATCATCACGATTGGAGACGCCCAGCCAACTCCAAAACACTAAGCTAAGTGCTGGGGATTCATAGATTCAGTTGAGTCTTACGGACCACTCGAACCTAATAATGATTTAATTACAGGCGTCAAGTGTGTGTCAAGTGTCACTGAAATCACATGCAAACGTTTTTGTGTGTGCCTTTTAACTAATATGGATACTAAAACTGCGGCCGCTGCATTTAATTCTGTGTCTGGTTTAGCTGTTAAAATATGTTTCTAAAATTCTGCAATAATTCCCAAGTGGGTTTTTTACACAGTAAATACTAGACTTGAAGTGGGCACATACAATTAAGATATATCTGTTAGAATAAAAGGGCACGTTTTTAATAAATTTTATGAAATTTCATGCACCATATCGGGAACTTAACGAAATATTAATATACGAAAGTTTTTAAATGTTAATTAAAAGCTTTTTTCAAATGCCAACAATTTTTTTATATTTTATTGAGACGTGTTTTACAGAAAGTGGAAATTTCAGTATTTTAAGTGGAAGTACGAAAACTATTATGATTCATGTTATTTTTATCACGGGAAAAACACTTGTAACGGGCAAATTTCTTTATTTTAATTTCTTAATATAAGCCCGCAATGAATGAATCTTATGAAGCCCATAAGTTCAAAAAAAAGCTATCGAATCATGAACCTAGAACATTTTCAGAGTCAAAATATGTAAGAAATGTATTACCCAACAGATATTGAATAAGGTATATAACTATTTTTCTAACTGTGTCTTAAAGCACTTTAGATTACTGCTTGACTGGAAGATACCTCGCAATCAGATCGAGGGTTGTTCTTTAACAAGGCGTATACCATTGGCATATTTACATATATATTTGTACATATAAATAGCCAAGATAGCCTAATAAAGATTTTGTCATCTCTAAAAGTTAAATTTTAGTAGCTGAAAAGATACCCTGTAGCTTGACCAAAAGAAACGCGGGTAGCTCAAGGGCTGGTATTCAGTTTACCTCCAAATATATGTATATATGCATATCACATTCAGTCACAGGAAAATATGCATGACTGCAGTTTATCACTCTTACTTTCCCATATCCGTGATAACGCAATTATTATGCTGCAATTATCGTAAATAAGTATATTTAATATTTAGCTTACGACATGATGTGTATTATATGATGGAAATGTTGATTTCACAAATGCGTTGCATATTTCACGGCTCTCTGACTCTCGGTTGAATGGGCTTGTTGCATGAATGGGTTTTAAACACTATTTTCAAATGATTCAAATCAAATGAGCTGTCAATTATTGTTATTTGTATTGTTGCCACATTTGGGCTGTCGTTGTTGTTGTTTTCTCTGCTCATGTTGCTGCTGCCTTAGTGGGCATATTTCATTTTAATCTGTTATTTAACTATGGCCTGTTTTGGGTTTGGCTATTTAATTTGCAATATGAATTGCATGGATTTCCGAGCATATTCAGCGGTCATTCAAACAGCATTCGAACATTTGGAAATTAAATTGAAGCCCAATTTATATATTTCATTGTATTAGATTACAATGCATAAAAAGCAAAGCTCGTAAAATAATGGACAATTAAATTTGTTGGATAAGTTAATCTTGTTACTTTGCACTTTACAAAATATATCAAATTTGAATGTGATTTACATTAGTAGCAGAGATAACCTGGCTTTGCTCGGCCCAAGAGTTGATTCCCTGAACAGTATAAGTTCCGAAAAAGGTTTAAAGAGCATTCGATAATTTTTGTTTGATTGTTTTTAAACATATTGACCAGTTGACTGTAAAATGGTATGGAAAAAGTACATAAAAGTAAAAAGAGCGGCCAACAAGCTACGCAACTTGGTTAATGTATTTCTAAAGAGTTTTCCATCATGTAAATTCACAACAGCTGCTGCTGCCTGCCGCACCCCGTTGTCGTTCTTTAAAGTAAATATCATTAGCATTATGATGCTACGCAGCTTGAAGCTTTTTGCTATGTCACAGTTCACGCCAGCTGAGCCGATGTCCCCTACCAACCGCGGCCGCCTCTGCCACTGCCCTGCCCCTGCCCCTGCCCCTACCACTACTCGTCGTTGCCATCATGAACAATGTTTACCTTACTTCATATGCACATTTACACACACAAACAAGGAGCCACACTCATACGCAACGTGGTGCACATACAACCTGAGGACATGTTTTCATATCGAAAACTGAAAAGATAAGCAAACGATCAAATAACGACCTTAATACACACTATCTAAATATATTTTATTAAAAGAAAAAATATTATTCTGACAATTTACTTTAATTTTTTAATTTAGGAAATCTTTGCGATCCCTAAACAGTCAGTTTTATTGTTAAACAAAAAATAAAAATAAATATTGAAATTAATTTAGTAATTTTCAGTTGGTTTCTTAAAGGGAATTAAACAGACAAATTGATAATAATATTGAAATGTTTCATTTTATATATGCAAATAGTGTAATACATTTTCAGAGCTCAATTATAGGGTATATAAAATAATGAGAATATGCAGAGGAGACTAAAAGGCAACCAACGTTAACGCATTGAGTGAAAATCAACATGTGCACAAACACGCAGTTGGTTCTACTTGTAAATCTATTGCCTACTTGTAGGCGCAAATGTTTTTCATATACACAAATTACATAATGCATACATGTACCTATGTATGTATATGTGTGCATGCGTGTGTGTGTGTGTGTGCTTGCGTGCGAATGCGTTGTGTAAGTGGTGCAATTGAGTTTTCTAGCCCATGAAAAATTCATTTCAACTTTTCCATATTACTTAAAAGGCAGACGAGACCAGAGCACAGCCCTGCAACAGTGCACATATAGCTTAATTTTGCAATACCCTAAGTAAAGGGTATTAAGATTTTTGGCGATGATTTGTTGAAAGGGGAATTAAAAGTAAGGGTATGTTCCGAATTTAAAGGAAAAACCGATGCCGCCTGATAGTCGAAAATCGACATACGAAAATTTGTTAAAAATATATAAATATATTTATATGTATTTGTTTCATTAATTTTATGAAGCTAATGCTCCAAAATAATAAAGTTTTCTTAAAAGGCTTTAGACAGATTAATATAGCCCACAGCACTTTATATATTATTATAATTAATTGATATTTCTTTAATGTTATTTAAACTAAATTAATTTTGTACTTTAGCATGTATACCCTGTTCAAGAAGCGTATTTCTGCTTCGCCTGCCCCCCGGCAAACTATGCTTTCTAGTTCCATTTGGCCACACGGGCGCCACCTGGTGTACGTACACGGAACCCTTGGTAACAGGGTAGCGAGAAAAAGTTGCTTACAACTTGGTTCTGTTGGAAATTTTATTTTATTGAATTTTTATCAATTTGTTGGCAGCTAAATTGAAACAGCAGCAGCCAGGCGCACACGCATGCGAATGCAAACACATCATTGCCACGCCCGTTTTTGAGGCGTACTTTTGCATGCAGTTGGGCTTTATGCTGTTTACTTAGCCCACGCAGTCGCAAACGCCACCCCCATAGCCCAGGCTGTCAGTTTGCAGCAACAGCAAAAATTGTTATGAAATTCTGGCCTGTGTGTGTGCGCCTTGTATGACAAGTTGTTAGACATTTGACTTTTTTGCCTAACCAGAGCCGAACCCGGCAACACCCCTCTACCCTCGCACTCTGGCCTTGGCTCATGCTTTGGCTCATAGTTTAAGCCATTGATTGCATTGCCTGAGCATCGTTGGCTTTTGGCTTTTAGTACAAAAGTTTTTAAGTCTTTGTAAAATGTTTTTCCATCTCTGCTCTCTGTGTGGCCTGCTGATGCCATAAGCCGAATGATGTTGACTGAATGCTTGGCTAGATAGGCATTTTTGCCCATTGTAAGCCCGGGCATAAAGTACCAGTAAGTATTATCAAGTCATAGACATGCTTCATGTCTTAACCTGACAATATGCTTCACTCTGTAGCCCGCCTCCCCTTTCCATTTGGCAAAGTGCATATTCAAGTGGCTTACTGCAGATTTCCTTAGAATGCAAGTAACCAAAATGAAATTGGAATCGGTTTTGACATGCATTGTAATAATATTTATTAGTGTTTTTTTTTAAGATAAAGCTCCGATTAGCATAAGCCAGATTTAAGTTGCAAATTTATAAAGTCTATAGAAACAAGCATATTATTAATCAACATAATGGAAATCTCAATGAACATAAACCAAATAATGCTTTTTATTAAAGCTAAATATTATAAAAAAGCATATAAAAAATAAATAAAAATTAATAGATACTATTAATATTTATAGTAAATATCAAATATATTTGTTGGCTGGCTCGAGGTAAATATAGTTTATATCAGAATAGTAATAAAAAACTACATATAAAAAGAATAGAAGTGTTTCATATGAAAAAAAATACCTTGTTGCTATACAAAAAATGAATACGTACAAAAAAGTCTAATTAAATATATATGTATATACTTATATACCGATATATTCATTGTGATATAATATTGTTGACTGATTTAAATTTTATTCATAAAGCTGTTCATGGTAAACTTATTCAATTTAACTTCTCAGCATTGCATATATGTTTAAAAAAAATATATGTAAAAAAAATATTTACATTTAATTTTCTAACTAGACTTTTCGCCTTATGGGCATAAATTTAGCTCAACTACACACAGAAGTTTACGTATTATTTCCTATAAGTTTTTATTTAATTTCAATCCCATATTCAACGCCCTTTTCCTTAGTTATCCTTATCATAACCCCAGGCGCTAACAATTCAGCTTTATTTATGTATTAAACGTTTTGTTATGGCGCAGTTTTAATCAACGCTTCACACACACAAACACATACACATTTAAGCTCGCTGCAGGGTTGCCAGCCCTCTCTGCAGCAATAAGAAAACAAAACCCTGTTACATAGTTTTGCGAATAAATTAGAATTTGCCACAGCCGCTGGCAAGCAAATTAGAAACCTCTTGAAATGTGCGTGATGTAACTTCGACCATACACAGAAACATGCAAGCACACACACAAACACAAACACACACACACACACACACACACACACACACACACACACTGATACTTGTTAGTTACTCAGGTGTGCGCACACAGCGCGCCCAAAGCAAAATGTGCGTGTTTAAGTAAAGAACGCTACAGAAATTAAAATGAGAATCTGCCCAGGCAAAAGTCGCCGAAAAAGCAACAGCCAGAAGTGGCAACAAAAAAAAAAAAGAAATAAATAAGTTTTATTTAGCACCCTATTCGAATTACCCTTTCTGAGAACACCGATTACAGACGATAGTACTGACACCCTGTAACAATTGAAAAGTCAAAGGAGAATTTGATAAAACAAATAGAAACAATGGAGTCTATTTCTTAAGACAATGTGGATTATTCACACTTCAAATTCTAGTGTTAAGCTGTTTTAGAATGTTATCTCTAGAATAATATACACGCATAAAATCTATATGAGAAACTTTTAATTTGTTAAATATATATTGCTGATATAGATGAACGCTGTTTTCAATAACCAAACGTTAGAGTCTGTGGTCTTTTTTAAATCTTAAAATCTTTATATGGGATTATGAAAATTTTAAAGTCCTTTTATAGTACTCCAAAACTCTAAAAAATGATGAAATATGAATAATAATTTCTTAATTTAGATAATAAATATTTAGGATCTTTGAATGTAGCCCGTAAAATCTTAACTTAACTTTTTTTATCTTAATATTTACGCAGCAGTTAAAATTTAAAAAAATGTTAAATTTAATGATTTTTAATCTTAATCAAGAAAATCGAAGCCTATTAAGAATGTTCTGCATTTGTTCTAAGACAATGTAATTATATTAAATTAATATATATTTTTCTGATTTTCTTCAGGTCTTAAGTCTCCTCTCTCTACACTAAACCCTTTTTCGCTTAACTGTGGCCAATGGACCACAGAGTAGAGCTGTTTTCTTCATTTTTTGTTTGTTTTTTGTTACCTACTCTGCAGCAAATATGCATATTCTTTCCAATTGTAGGGCATG
Source organism: Drosophila ezoana (assembly GCA_035045725.1). NCBI lineage: Eukaryota > Metazoa > Arthropoda > Insecta > Diptera > Drosophilidae > Drosophila > Drosophila ezoana. The sequence continues at coordinate 7,935,016 of JAWNOU010000005.1, forward strand.
CAAACGCAGAAACTAGCCAAACACCTTTAGTCTATTTGGCAATAGAAGCCAATGCCGGCGCCTGCCTACATCCAGCTGCCGCATTGTCTGCCACAGCAGGAGCCAACAGCGACTCCTACGGTCTGCAGGCATCGGCTGCGGCACCACATGCATTTCAATTAACGGCTACCGAAAGCACTTCAAGCGCAAAAACACGCACCGCTCTTACAACCACCGGGCACGCCCACCACATTGATAGGCGCTAGCTGGAAGAGTCGTGACAGCAGCTGCAGCTGCAGGTGCAGCAGTGGCACACCTGACAGAGAGGCTGGCCGTGCTGTGGCTCCAGCTCTGCTTTTTTTGTTGGTTTTGCATGCCGCTGCGGAGAGGCGGGCCTGGAACTTGGGCTAGGTCTCGCCGTGCACATACGAGTATCCACTTTGTTTATGCTGCGTGGCTGCACTTTATCAAAGCGCCGGCGAATGCTAAAAACAAACTGCGGTCGCCGACGCCATTTTGACTTAACACACTCAGCGAAATCAACCAATATCTGCTCACTCAAGTTATGCTTAAACATTGTTGTATAACAAAATTTTAATTTAATTGAAAGTTTTTTAGGGTTGAAGAAGTATTGAATATTCAAATAATGAAAAATTATTATAATTTTGCAACTACTTTATAAATAATTCTTGCTTATGTGACTAAAAAATTTATAAAATAAAATTAAAAATATATTACACACATTTAACAACATTTTAAGACCCTTATACGAAAACAAATGCAATACACAGTTTTTTTGCAAGAATTTTGTGCTTCCTTTCAAAAAACATTTCTTTCAATCATTTTTTTAATTTTTAAAACATTTTTGATATAATGTTTAAATCAAATAGGTTAATTATTAATACAAAAGCAAGATAAAAATATTTATTTATTTCCCGATCATGCCAGAAGTTATAACAACGCTTTTCTCTGAGTGCAGTTGCGTTTTTTACTCAGCCCGCACCCAACAATTTCCCCTACACACCTATCAGCTGCCGTTGCACTTTGCGTAGGAGTTAAAAAGGTTTTCAGCTCGCACGCACTTCCGCTTCTTGTTGTCTCTGTGCAGCCCCTCCCCCTACAAGCCGCATTGACAGCTTAAGGCTGTCTGGTTAGCTGCTAGCAGAGGGAACTTTGTTCTGTACCCTATACATGTATATACATATATGTATGTTTACATATATATTATTTGTTGGGGGACAATTTTGCCAGCTGCATATGCAAACAAAAAGCGCAAAATAAAAGGTAAATAAAATTACTTCCGAGCAATTTCGCGAATAAAAATATGTACTCAAACACCCCCTTCCAAGCACACAGACCATCTGCCACCATCCCTCCTCCACAGTCTATAAGGTATACAATAACTTTTTACCCCAAATTTTGTAGGGCATCTCGCTTTTTAGCCGAAATTTATCCCACACTGCAAAAAGAAACTTAATTAAAAGCAGTTTTTTTTTTATATTTTACTAGCGAAGCCATTTTCGAATTTGCGTGTAAGTTTAATTATACTCAAATTGAGTAGGATAATCGATAAGATTATTAACATTTTGTAGATATTTCAGCCAACTATTAATATATTAAATGATAATACATTTTCTACTGTTCTTGATTAAAATAAACACTGTTTGAATTGAGAAGGGTTAGAAATGCATTATCTTTTAATAAATTAAAAGTTAATAATTGCACATATTTTTCAAAAAAGAATTTATACAAAATATATTCATTAACATAATAGATCTATCTATCTATCTATCTAAATAACTTTAAATAAAGAGTTTTTGTTTTTATTGCTTCGACTCTTTGGATTATTTAATGTGCGAAATTTATCCAGATCGTAAAAAGCACAAACAAAATAGTTTCATGTAAGCATTTTAAGAGATATAACTTAATTTCAAAACAGCATAGAAAATATGTAGGAGCAATTGCTCGGAAATTGAATTTTTTGATTAAAATAGCATTATATTACCCAGTATGTAAATATACCGCACATCGGCTACATGTTATTAAACCAGATTTAAATGTCAATGGTTGTCGCACAGCTGGACCCGGACATATCGACAAAATGATAAAAGCCTTTGCAAGCGAATCTAAAAGGAAACCAGGAAAAACCGCAGCCTAACTAACCAGAAGCCGGTCAGCTGGCTGACAGCTAAGGTTAATGCAACTGTCAACAGCTGTTACGGCCGTGTTGTGCATCTCACATAGTATCTCTTTTTTCCGTAACTCTCCGCTTCCCACACACTTAACCCCTTCACACATCTAGCGTATCGTGTGTCGCATTTAGCGCCGCGGGCAATGCAGCTTAACATTTAGTTTGTGTTTTTTTTTTCGTTGGCTGGGGCTGTTCCGCGCTGGAGTCTATGCGCGGCCCGCCCAACCCGTCTTTATCTATACCAACACACAAAATTAGCTTCTATGTATTTAAAATGTTCCATTACTGATTTTCAGGCATTTTAAATACAACAAACAAAAAACTAATATGAAAACTGAATCCGAAATCTAATTATAACAAAATGTTTGTACACTTTGTGCGATGCAAATTTAAGCGAGAAATTTAATTATTTTTCGAGCATACATGGCGTATACACAATATGATATTTTGTGCATAAACCTCAATTCGATTTAATGCGTCGCCCAATTTGTTTAAACAAATGCAGTTACGGCTCTTTTCTGATGCGTGTGTTTGGCTTTTATTAATTTACAAAGCAGCTAAAATTTTAATAAACAAATTAATTAAAAAGCTAGAAATAAAATGTACATTTGGGAAAGTTTTGTTTAATACAAATTTAATACCAGCCAACATATTTGGAAGCTAATAAAATAGCCCTTTTTTGTGAAATTGAATCGAAGTAAAACAGGAACCACTTTTTTAATAAACAGGAATTACATTCTTTCTTCAAAGAGGGCCTAGCACATTTTTAACTGCCATATTATAGCGTTAAGAATTTCATAGAATATATGTTAAGTAAAAAACAATCGAATTTTCCTTACTCAACGGCTTTGGTAGCAGAAATAGCCGTTCTTTAAAGGGTAGGGTATCTCCAAGTTGAGCATTTTTGACTCATTCCCCTAATATAAATATATTAATATTTTCCACCGATCTGTACTGAAGTAGCATCTAGTTTGTTATCCTATTTTTTTATCAATAACCCTCAAGCCATCAATTGATTTCACAATTCGTGCAACCCTGGCAAATATCTTAAGTCTCGATGAAACAATTCCAAGCAATTAATTTATCCACTTAACACGCAAACTTTAAGTGTAAATATTGGCAGCTGTCTGCGGGTGTGCCCCCGGCCCCTCCGCCTGCCCCACCAGCTAGCTATTCAATCTAAGTTCTGCACTTCTTGCGCCCCGCCAAGTATGCAATTATTATATAGAAAGAAATCAGGCGTCAGCGCGAACAACTTTTTGGGAATTGGAATTGAGTTGAGCTGAGCAAAGTTGAGTTTAATTTCAATGGGCACCGCAATGGCCTTTAAAATGCAGTTGGAGAAATTTCATCTTTTTTTAATCATGTTTGGGGTTTGGGGTTTTCTTTAATTGCTCAACACTTACACTTTAAATGCAGCCAAGCAGCAGGGGGTCGGGCGGGGTGGCATTATTATTTTCATTGCATAGCATGCGCTGGCGTGTACCCCCGTCTTCTTGGCCAGGCAAATAAAATGTCTGGGCTGCCTGGTCTACCCGACTAGCCATGGGCGGGGCTTGGGCTCCCTTTTATTGGTTTGTGGGGGGCACTTTCATTGAGGTTTGTCGCAGGGGGGTCTATGAAAAGTGCTTATCAGGCAAATTTTTCGACTTGTGTTGCCGGCATTATTGAGAAATTAAGAGCAAAGCGTGTGCATTTGTGCTGCCACGTACTGCCAAGCCCACAAAAGGTGGCTAATAAAGGGGCAGAGGGGGCAAAATAAAAGGCAAAGCCAGCCACAGCAGCATCTCATGCCGACTGTCGAGGTAGGGAGGGGGTAGGGAGGGGGTAGGGCATTGAGCCAAGGGAAACTTTAATGATAAAAGTAGCTGGCGGAAGTAAGTAAAGGAAATATTATAGCAAAAGTAAACGACAGAATGCGATGAAAGGAGCAGGTGTAAGAAAATTATAACGACAACCTGCTGAGAAAACGTGGCTGAGGAAAAGCCACAGGCAGCCGGAATGGGAATGCCAATGAGGAAAAGAAAGTAAAATAAATAAACTAAACATAATATGAGCCATTGAAAGCTTTGGAATTTAAGATATAGTATGGAAAAGAAAAGAACTAAAAGGAGAAGAGGAGTAGAGAAAATGTAAAAGAAAAAGAAGCGAGATTAGGAACAAAGTATAGGAGTCTTTAACATACTGAAACTGAAATATAACGAAACTGTGCGATAATAAGCGACAATTGATTTGATAAATTAAAGATTTTGCAATGATAATAGAAACTTAAGTGAACAAAGTAGTTCTACAAATAAATAAAAACAGAAAAGATCGTCAATTTTTCAATTCCCGGAGTAATATGAACTGAGTTTTTCTTTTTTGATTATAGTTGACTCTTACTCCACTTCGTGGACAAAGTATAAAACCATTCTATATGAAGCAAAAAAGTATTACGTATTGGATATAGTTAAGTTGAAATTAGATTAAAATATGCTGACAATATTCAAAACTGCCGTCAAGATGAAAAAGAAGAATGCAATGCATGGGAAACCAATACCACAGTATATCACATTCGATGGAAATGGTCATCTAATTGGAAGTAAAACAAAAAATGTATCAAGTGAACTTTGTGTGAGCCCCACACGAGTCCAACTGGAGCTGGAGTTGGGTCCACGTTAACGTGACAGTGGGACAAATAATTCACTGGAATCTAACGAGCTGCTGCTGCGAGCTGTCGCGTCGTTGGCAAGCCAAGTGGGCTCAACAAACATAATCAGGAGCTAAGCAATGGGCGAGCAGCTCCAATTGCAACTCGAAACGGCCAAAAGTATGCAACAATTTATGCATGTTTACAATGGCAATTTTGGGGTGGATGCCAATGCACACCAGGAGTGTAGTCAGCGGTGTATCTATGTGAGTGTGTGTATGTGTGTGTGTGTGTGTGTGTGTGTGTGTGTGATGGGGGCTGTACAAATGACCAATGCCCTGGGCGCGTTGCATACTTTTGAACGGCTGGTGCTTTGGAGCACCGCAAAGCATAGACAAACATTGATCACTTACAGGATGCCAGCGGGGCCGGTTTGTAGTGGGCGGGCGGGGAACTCAGTGGAGCTCAGCATAAGCCAACGGGCCGTTTTGTCAGCTGCACTGAACTGATGCAGCCGCCGCATGTTAATATCGAGCAGAGCCAGGAGACACAGTTGACGGCGGGCGGTGGGACGGTGGGACGGTGGGGCGGTGGGTGCCATCATAGCCATGGCCAGATGTAGCGTGTTGGCGTCTATTGGCCATTGGATTAAAGGCTGACCATGTTGGCCATGTTGCTCCGTTTGTAGTCGCACTGGCAGTCGTCTGGCGACCAAACATGTGGACAACCTGGTAATGGCCATGTCCTGCATGAGCATCGATAAAAACAGACGCTGACTAACTGCTGCGCATATTTTGCACTTCTCTCGCTTCAACCTTTTTTTTTAACCATCCTTTTTCAATTCTCAAATTTTAGAAACACAAAATACGCTTTAAATTACTGTTAGTTTTGCTGTTTTCGTTAGTTTTCACTGCTTTTAAAAATTATGTATCTTAAATTCCTTGAATATTATTAGCTGTGAAATTCAAATATTCCAAGGTAAGTGACCTTTCAATCGCTCGTTGTTTAAACGTGTTGCGAATTTTATCAACTCTGGCGACGAAAATCAGTAAGACGCAGAAATCGAACTATATAAGCTACAATAGGCCTAGAAGACTTAAACAATCGAAAGAACTAAATGTTCAGACAAGATTAAACTTTCAATCTTCTTTTAAGCACATATAAAAGATGTCTGTGTGTGTCTTAAATGTTTCGAAAAATTGGTATTAAAGCTTTAATAAATTAACATTCAATATTTTTTTTTAATTCTCATTTAAATTTATTTAACAAACTCTGCATTAAAACCCAAACGATTCGCTTTCGCCCAAACTCGATCTCGAACTGTAAGGGCTCCACCTCAATGTTCGCCTCGACCGCCTTTAAGGGTAAGACAAAATGGCGCAATTAATTAAATGCATGCAGTTTATGGCCGAAAAGCTCGGGGCTTGGGAGTTGGCTGGGTCGATGAAGGTCTAAAGCCAAAACCACACAATCAGCTAAATAGCAATCGCTGCCTGGCGCCGGCGTTGTTTGAGGAAGACGCTGAGAGCTGCTGGAAAGCTGCATTCCCCATCTGCCATCTGCTGGCATCGACACCTGCGACACCTCCGACTGTTGATGCCAGCAGCAGCAGCAGCTGCAACAACAACAACAACAACCACGACCACAACAACAACAGCGACGTCAACTTAATTTTGCCAGTTTAGTTGTTGAGTGGCTGCTGTGTGGCAAATTAATTGACACTCTGCCAAAATGTTTGCCCATATTATTGGCAGCGGGAATTGTCGGTTTCAGATCACAGACTAAGTGAATAAGCGATTCTACGCAATTTAAATGTTGTCTGCAACAATGTATATATGCAGACAAACATGCTCCAATCTTAGCTCAGTTATAATTAGAGTTATTTGCTCTTCTCGTTGTAGTTTCAAAATAGTTTTGAATGCTTGAGTCAATAATTGCTTACTCGTTTCAAGAACTCTATGCTTAATTTAAGACATATCTGGAACGAATCATACCTAAAAGTTGAGTCACAAATAACTATATACAGTTTAGTTTAGTGTTATTTAAGGAATTATATTCTATAGTTAAGGCAAATCTATTTTAACTACGTGTTCACATATTCGGTTCTCATTCAATATATACAGGGATAACTATCAAAATTGAAATAAATTCCTATATTCAATTATGATTAAGTAATATTATGAAAGGCATTATATGGGCTCTACAACTGAGCATACATACCAAACATGGCGTATCTAGCTCTTATAGTTTTTGAGCTATGATAAGAAACCAAAACTTAAAATCGATTTTGAACGATTACAATTACGATATTTAGCAGAATATATATATAGATATATATTGTGCACAAAAGACAGTAGGATATCAAATGAAACTACATCCTTCAAAGTGTCATATCTTTAAACACACGAAAATTTTAAATCTGTCCATTCTCCCTTCAACTCTTTGTCTATTTGATGTTATATGTTGAAAGCCCATCGAATAAAGCACAATAAGTTGGAATCAACGGACTTCGTCCATGTAAATCTTGCGGTGTGAAGCTTGAAGACATATATATAGACACATTCGTTAATGTTTGAACTACGTTGTGATAACACCCACTTACAGCATGTTAATTTATGAATTATAGAGTATGTAAACAATTTTGTTTTCTTTTAAGAAACTTCAATTCATTACGATCAAATTAATTGTAAATTTAACATATTAGATTGCTCGATCATGCCTACGTAAGGGAATTGCAAAAGATGTAATAAATCAAAATATATATATATATTTTTGTAATTTTAAATGTGTGAATACACAAACACACAGCTTTACTTTGGCTTTAGCAAGTTGCCCTTTTGGCTCAGATAAGAGGGAGTGATAGGGATTACTTATCGATTCAAAATCGAATCAAATCAAATCAATTTGCAAGCTTCACTCGTAATGGAGAAATATGCCAAGTTTCAACTCTTGGCAAAAAACAAAAGCCAGACAAGTTACTTTCAGACTTCCATTCCGTTTCCCGCCTGCACTCCCCTGGCAGGTGCACTCATAAATCTCAATTTTCAGCGCCAATGACTGGCAAAAGTTGCTGTTGCACATGTTTTTTTTGTTTTTCTTCTATTTTTTATCATTTTTTTTTAAAGCATACGCGCAGCTGCAGGCAACAAAAATTTAAAATTTAGAATTTCTCAGTGCACAGCAATTACAAAGAGAGAAGTTGGGGGCTCGCATCCGCCCCCTGCCCAGGTCCCCAGTAAAGCGTTTGCCAGTTTTATCTTTATTTCGACCTAGTCTACTTTATCGCTGCACCGTTCTGGCCATATCTTTTCTTTTATTTTGTGGCAAGCGTTGCCATTTCCGCCATAAAATTGGCCCTCAAAACCCAAACTCGAGCCCAAAAGCCGCAACACCCATTTCGACCAGCCCTGGCGACCATAAAAAATTAACAAAATAAATAAACAAAAATGAAACAGAAACAACAAATAAAAAAAGGATAGGGAGAGAGAGAATGAGAAATATTCTAAACGGGCAGCAGAAAAAAAAAGGGTAGCATAAAGCTCTCGCCCGCAAAAATCGTAAAAAATTAAAAGTATCTCGCAGATACAACAGTTGCTGCAACACACTTCTCGCCGGTCGCTTCTCGCTGCTACAGTGTGTGCCATAAATATTGCTCTATGGTTTTGGTCATGCAACTAATTACATTTGCATTTGCCTGCATCGCCACTAACGGATACTGTATTACACCAGGCCTCAGGCCTCAGATCAGCTCTGCGAACACCAAAAAATATTACGACAAAAATATTAGAAACTGTGCAGCCAGAGGCTGAGGCACAATTCCTAAAAAATTTTTGAAAATTAACTACAATCAAAGTGTACAAGGAAATTCGTTTAGGGAAAGTCTTGTCAATATTTGCATGCAGTATATATAGTTCTTGACCTTTCAGGATATATGTTTCAGTAAATAATAGATAGAAAAAATAAATATGACAAATATAAATAATTTGCTAAAATTAAAAATTATAACTCTTGCATTATAAGTTCGAAATAAATGTGTCAAGATGGGAATCAAAGTCGGATGTCTACGAAAAACAGCCTCGCTTTCTCTGACAATCATTATTTGAATTATGTAAGAATTGTGAAACAGAACACATTTTTGGATGATTTCTGCTGCCATGTGGATTACTAAGTAAAATATCTATCAAGACAATGACTGTGAAGATCTCCCAATACAATGTCTTAGCTATTCCCGTTAAGCTTTATGTCCAGCTTTTCTTTTGGTCCAGCTTTTCTTTTGGGTTTTCCATAGAAAAAAGCAAACAAATCGGTCGAGTCGTTCTCTAGATATTGCTTGTCTAAAGCTCAAATCATTTAATTATATATAGAGATACTTTTTCTGCTCTGATAACACCTAGTTTTTCTTTATTATCTGTAATCAATTTATTTAAACTCACCCTAAAACTTCACACTAGCTAACCCCAGAAGCTGCTCTTATCGCATGTGCAGCTTCGTTACAAATTATCCACTCGACTTATCCCCAACGAAATCGAAGTGTGCCCCCAGGTAATCAACACCTCGATAGACCCGCAACCAAACCACAAACAGCAAAAATCAATCGTGCTCAATCGCTGTATATATATATTTTATTTTATTTGTTTTTTAATTTTTACTCTTGACTTGATTTATTTAACTTTAATGAACTGCGAGCAACGGCAATGGGTGAAAAAGGGGCAGGAAAGAAGAAGAGCAAGGGCAGCCAGAGAAACTGACGGATGACAAACAAGTTCAGGTTAAAGGTGTAAGGAAAAGCGGCCAAAAGCGAGCTTGAACATTTGTGACTCTTGGCTAGCTTTTCGACATGATGATGACCTTTTGGCCAACTGACAAACCCGCAAAGTCAACTGCAGCCAGTGGCCAGTTGCAGGTCGAATTCGAATCCGCCTTCGGCTAGCTGCTAATGGCAACTCCCAACTCTCCGCCAACCGACGACTGCTAGAAACTGCCGCTGAACTTAACCTCAAACCTAATAAATAGCTTAATTAGTCTTTTGTCTGTGCAAGTGTGTGTGTGTGTGTGTGTGTGTGCGTGTGTGTATGTGTGTGTGCCATCACCTTGACAGAGCTGCAGCTGGAAACAAACCCCAGGAGCTGACCCATGGCATCATTACACATTTAAACGGTTTGCTTCCGCCTGCAGCAACCGCATCACCTGCACCTCTCGCACCACCCGCACCTCTCGCATCACCCGCACCACCTGCTCCACCCGCACAATTCGCACACTCCGCACTGCTCTCCCTCAAACCTACCCAGCTGCCTGGCTGTCTGCGTTTGTCTGGCATTGAAAAAAATAAATGTATATAAAAAAATAAAACGTATCCAGTTATTGGCATGAAATGCGCATCTGGTTACGGGAAATGCTCGTAAATGTATTTTAAATTTAATGTCCGTGTACATTGTACTTAGCAGGGAGAAAAGAAGCGACCTTTAACTGATTATAGGGTAAGTCATTTGCATTGATTTCATGATTTAACAAGAAAATATAACAAGCTAAGGACTTGGTAATCGCAGTCTTGATAATGCATACTGAGAATCATCTTTAATTTAATCCTATAAATTTGTCTATTCGAATTTAAGTCTGAAACAATCTCTATTCGATAGCAAAAATAGTAACAATAAACGGAATATTAATCAACAAGGCGATGTAATGTAATGCATATGAATATCTGGAGCTGTAAGTTGGATGACAATACATATTATTTTATATATTATATATTATAAATAAATAGACATTTTTTTATCTATGTTACATGCTAAGAATTTACAACAAATTTAGGAATATCTCAGCTATATTTATTGGGGAGAAGTTAAAACTTTAAATAAACGCCAAATTAGGGCCAAATGAACTAAATTAATTTTTAATATATTTAAGTAAATATATTCAGACAGAAAGACATATGGATAATTGCGTGGATAGACGGATGAATACAAAATGCAGATAAATGGATAAAGAATCATGATAAGCAGCTCATAAAGCTAATGATATAAATATGGAAAAGTAAATAATTATATACATATAAATTGCAGGACAGTCGTCTAGAAAGTTGGATAGAATAATAGTTGAAGAACGTCAGCATGAAGGACATACAAACGAATAAAACAACCTATCTATTCGTAAGTATTCTTTGTAAGCATTCAAAAGGATATATAGATGAATTAACCAACTGGACAAATGGAAGAATAATCGGATAAGATAATAATGGATAGACAGAAGCTCAATCAACCTAATATCAGATATGCCGCCACAATGTGTTGCACACTTCATTAAATAATTGTATTACCCTCCGGTAGGGCTTAAAACAGAAATAATAAGAAATGCTCTAATACCATATACCTATGCACATAATCCTGTATTTTACGGGGCTTGCTCTAAACGCCAGCCACACCACAAGGCTCCCATTAACAACAATAAGCAGCCAAAATAAACAAAATAACAACAACAACAAAAACAAGAATTGTAATGAGCAACGCGACGGTCGCATCTCGCGATAATTATGTATGAAGCAATTATTTCGCATGTCCAGCAACAGCATCAACAAAAAGGGAAAGCAACAACAACAAACTCACACACACACACAAACAAACGCACACACAGGCAGACAGAAGGCAATAAGTGTTGTTGGGGTTTCTACGTGCGATCCACACAAATTGAAACGCGACGAGGCTGGCAACAATTTGATGCTGTTGGACGACAACAACAACAAACGAGTTAAATGCCTGACTGACGTCTATAATTATAAAGTGGGCAAAAACAACAACATTTCGCGCGAAATGTAAGCACGTGTTACCAGTTAGTGATAGTGATCGACTAGGAGATACCTCTTAGGCAACACTACATGTTAAATTTGACATCGCTGACATCGAAAGGCCAATACTGATATTTATCAGTTGAGGGAATGTGGAGGATGTTATCGACAATATATATAATATAACCTTCTTTATATACTTAAATAACAGTGACTGAAAATCGATATTTATCGATTTATCAGTATTTGTAATTATTTTTGACCTGCATGCATTATCCGAGCATCTTTATATAATTAAACTAATATCGATTTTTGTCGATTTCGGGAATGAAGATGGTGTTATCCACAGTATTTTTGATCTTCAAAAATCAGGACTAAAAATCGATTTTTTTCGATTATAGGAAACAACAGATGCATTATCGATAATAATCTGGATCTGTGTATAGCTTCTATTATCTTTTAGGTAGTTTAAAAGTTGAGGTGAATATCGATTTGTATCGAAAAAGATCGCGCAAACAAAATTTTGAAGGGAAAGACAGACATTTACACAATAAACCCGTTCTTAAGCCGCATTTTCAATACAGGGTATAACAATACAACCCGAAAAAAAATTAAGTGGAAAATGTGTATAATTAAGTCGCCAGCCCAAAAGTAGGCAATACAAAATGCCCCAAAAATACCCACAGTTCAACAGAGCGCACGATGGAAGTGGGAAACAGGGCAGAGTAAGAGGGGGAAACACAGTCAGCTGTAATTACATTTGTATTTGTATTTGTACTCACTTGTATTTTGTATATTTCATTTACAAATCGGATTTTTTATTGCCCACGCTATAACATTTTTATAAATCGAAATATACAATTTTCCCACAGGATTTACCTACACAAGTGTAAATATTATTCACTTGCATATACATATATTCTCTTTTATACATTTTTTAAGCTTGTGTGAGTTTTGAAATGCATTCTAAGCTGATTTTCATGGTGCTGTCAGTTTTTCTTTCTTTTCAAAAGTATTTTTCCAAACGTTTTTGTGATGTGTTATTTTATTTATTCCATTATTGTTATTGTGTTTTTTTTGGTGCTAAAATTCTTTTATTTACAGCTAATTTACTGTTACTTTTGTCTGATAAATATAAAAAATACATTAGATCGCCTTTAAAATTTAAAAGCGTTTGGAAAGCTGCACACTTTTACATTTATTTGTATTTTGACCTAAAAGTGGAAATATTTTATTCATATTTAAACTCTTTCAATTTCGTTTTACACGCATTCATTATTGCTTGATATTTATGTATATAAATATAGAAAGAAAAACACAAAACTTTCCGAGATATGCTTCAAATCACAAGCTGGAGGAGTAGAAAGAGAAAGAGTTATTAAATTACGGAGGGATCTGCCCGGCCTGTCACTAATATTTTCTAAGCTACAATCAACTCATTTCAGCCAACTTTTAAAAATAATAACAGGACTTCAAAGGAAGGAAAATCTGCAATAACTTAACTTAAGCCTCTTGAATAAATTTATTGAAATCCGCTTTTGACATTTAATTGCTTGTCATTGATTTTTCACCTTTTACACTTTATTGCTTTATTTAATCCCTGATTTTGCTTTGTGTGTATCTCATGCCGTCAGCATTATGCTTATTGTCATTATGAAAGTGGACAACGTATCCTCAGATAGAAGGGGAATACCTCACTCTATTTTTTATATACGCTTCGCTATCACAACACCTGACCTGAGTTTAAGGGTTCAGGACGAATGTCAATTGTAATGCCTGAATTATGTAAGGGCACAGAAGGTTTGCGACACAAATTGCGATTGAGATATATAATAATTGCTGTTAGGCTTACCAGACTTCCTAGGTAACGAAAAACGTTGCCAACTCTTGATAAGTCCAGAACATATGTATGATAAGCTTCACTGACAACGTCTTCAAATCCAGAGCTTAGCCCAAAACGACGACGACGACGACGACTCCTGATAAGGTGAACCATGAAAAAGTTCAATTCGAGAACAGTTCTTGTTCCATGTTCATGCCACGCTCCAACGCCTATCGAAGCGTTCGCCTGTCACGCGTAGATTTCGCATGTAAATCTTGTCGCATTAATCCGCCGGCCTTAACGGCAATTTTTGTTGTTAACGTTGTCGTTGCTTGAAAAAGTGCAACACGCCCTCGGGCACACATCCATATACATATACATATATACATATATATATATATATGTATATTCCGGCATATGTTCGCGCGGAGAGTACGAAAATGAAATTTAATTTTAATGCACTTAACACATTTTTCACTTAGCTGGAAAATTTATATGAATACTCGTATTCACATTTTCTGCTGGAGTATCTTTTTTATAAAGCACACACGCAGTTTTTGCCGCCCATAATTACAAATTGATTTTTTTAATGATAATGTAAGGCAGTTGTAGCTGGTTTTTTCTCGCATACCCTGTAATAGAAAGTAGAGTAGAGTATAGTTAAGTGGGCACATATAAGTAAAAATTCATAAATACTTATGAGTATTCTAGGTAAGTATGAGTATAGATGCATATATGAAGTGATTACTTTTGAGTATGCATGTACACAAGTAGTTTTGTATGTGAATAATAGAGCATGAGTAGGAGAATATATACTTCATGTATTTTTAATTGTAGGTTTGTTTTAAATTAATAAATGTTGTTTGGATACTTTAGAGTATGAAACCTATGATTTCGGATGCTTAAAAACACAAAACAGGGTATATGCTATCTGAGGCAGTGCTATTTTTTATTTGGTAGGTTCTTGGGCTCATTAAGCACTTTGGGCAACAGTGATTAACACAAGCTGTTGCAGATACCCTCAAGCAGATAAAACCAGAAGGGAACAAAATTGGGCGCTAAAAAAATGTGTAAAACGATTGAATAACGCGTATTTAAAGAGAACGCCCGAAGTAAAAAAAATAAAAAACTTGAAAGAGTTAAATGCCTGCAAAATTAAATTGTTTGCAGAGACCATAAAAAGTGTAATTGTAGTAAATATGAAAGGTGGGCAAAGAATAGCTTATTAAACTTAATGATTTAACCCTTCATGCATATAAGCCAGATATTATACACAAACAATGCAAACTTCAAATACTTCTTTAAACTCTTTAATTGACTCCATTTCATTATGTTATTCATTAGCTGCAATCGTTTAATGCTCCCAAAAACAAACATAAAGCACTCGCCCTCTCTCACTCTCACTTATATGGCATTAAAATGTTCAATTAAATATCAAACACCTTTGCTTTATTTAATTACTTTTCATTGTATTTATATACATTTACTTTCGCACTTTTCGCAGAATTTGTGCCATTGTTACCAGGACTGCAACAACAAACCCAAGTCGCATACAAAGAGAACAGCTTTACCTATTGAACAGAGTAAGACTCCTGTAATTACAGACATATCGAAGTTTTCAATACTCTCAAATGCTCTTATATTTACCTTACTTTATTGGCTGCTCGTTTAAAACAAATAAAATTTCCTTAAATAAAATTATGTTTCATATTTAAGCTTGTAGAACACAATGAGCTCTGTCGAGTATTATTTCAAGTTGGTTTTCTTGAAACTTATATTTCAGGCTTTACAGCAACTATAAGGTCGAACTTCTTAGTAGGAGATAAATGTAAAAAGATATGCTCGAGTTTTATGTAAAATAGATAAAAGGGAGAAAAATAAAAATTATAATAATATAACTATAAAATGAACAAAAAGTTTGCCTAGTTTTCTTCAAACACCACAATACTGCATTCGATTTGAATCAAGATCAGTTAACTATAAAAGAACTGCTGAGAATACAAATTTAAACATATATTAGGGTATTTAATCTTTAACAACTCACATTCAGCTAGATTTTTGTTTGTTTTCCTTGCCGTAATTGTCCAAGTTACGCACATTAATGTCAGGACAACGGATATATATACATACAAATATATATTATATATATATATATATATATATCTGTTGTATATATTGTGCGCATTGTTGTTGTGTGCGCGAGCGGGTCACAGTCAAGTGGTTGTCTGTCTCCACTCAAGTGTCAGGGTTGTCCTCGTCATGAGGCTGGCAAGCGGCCAAGTGACGTGAAGCTAGTTGAAGGACATTGTGCGTGTGTGTATGGGTGTGCGTGTGGGTGTGGGTGTGTTTGTGTGTGTGCCATTTTCACTTCCACTTGCCCGTTCCGCATTCCGCATTGTTACACACATACATGAATGAATGAATATACAGAGGCATTCTTACTTGTTGGCTAGCAGTGTGAATCCTGCGTCTAGTCGTAAATTTTCCTGGGACATATTCAGTCTTGAACATCATCCTGGTCAGCTGCTGATTAACAATTCTCATCTGCTTGTTCTTCTTCTTGCCACTTGTATATTTACTCTAAGTGCCTAACATGTGTCTGATTTATAATCTCGAAGTAAGCTACAATTATAATAATTTAGTTGGAGCTATAAAAAATATACTTATATTCAATAATCTACAAATATACTTGAATACTAAATAAAAAATTCAAATAAATATAAAAATATTGAAATAAATACAAAATGTATTAATAATAAAAAAAAACAATACTTATAATTAGAAATATAAGTATAGCAAAATAAACATAATAAAAAGCCTAACTTCTTATGTATCAATTTTAACATTTGTGCAATAAATTTGATATAGAGTAACTTTTATTAACCTAATCTATCAAAAATGAATGGAACATTTCCAAGCAAAAATTGTTCGTAATGCAGACAATGCAAATTTTATTTGTATTTTGTCAATTTAAAATATTTTGGTAACCGAGAGCATTTAAATGCCGTCAACCCCCGAAATAAGTAGCTCCTTTTATCCGGCAAATATATTGATAGATGAGCTCAAGCACTTGGCACTTTTCATTGCCATGTCCCGTTGATATTTGAACTGGAAACTGGAAACTGAAAGCAGCTCTTTGCCTTTGAGTTAGGTTTAAAGTGCCTGCCTAACATTTTCCTCGCACTTCGGAGCAAACTTGCAAGAAATGTTCTCAGGCTCTGGGCTAATGTTACAGCTCGTAGTCAAAGTTTGAAGTGCAATTCTAAAATGTTCACACAGTTGTGTTTAAGATGACTACGAAGTTTGTCTGAATTTACGCCAAGTATATTTAAATTGTGCTCTTAACTGACTAAAATAATGTCCCAATAATTAGATCCAAAGTAGGCTCCGAAAATTTATTCTAAACGATTCTGGCCCAGCTACCAGACTCAATACAAATAATCCTCATTCTACTTCTAAACTTGTCCAGTAATCGACTTTCAATTTTTTTGTGTTATTGTGAGTTTTTCTTAAAAAAAATTAAAAATTATATATATTTTTTTAAATATTGAAAACTATATATATTTTTTTATATAACCATAGGTTTCGTGTAACTGAAAACAGCGACTGCATTGGATTCCAGAATCTTGAAATTCGGAATAAAGTTTTTTGTAAGCCAATCTGCAGTCGTGAATTCCCATCTTAGTACCTATTTCTGTGAAGACGTTCAACTAAACGTGAGTACTAAAGTGTTACTTCCTATTTGGTCTAAAATCTATCTTCTACCTTGCAGTCCCCGTCAAAATGTGCTGCGGACCTTGCTACTCGTGCTGCGGACCCTGCGGAGGATGTTGCGGACCTTGCGGACCTTGCGGACCCTGCGGACCTTGCGGACCCTGCGGTGGCTGTGGACCTTGCGGACCTTGTGGTAGTTGCTGCGGTCCCTGCGGCGGCTGTTGTGGACCTTGCGGAGGTTGCTGTGGTGGCTGTGGTCCCTGCTGTTAGAGACATTTTCAGAACGAAACCTAGGTACTTAACCAGCATTCCGTACAAAAAGCAACGGCATACTCTATGTAAATTTTTGTAACTTTATTTACAATATATACAGTAAAGTATATTAATAAAATGGGAACAAATTAAGAATTTATTTCTGCGTAGCAAATTTTCTTTATATATTATATTTTACTGTCCGCAGCATTTCTGCAATATAGATTTGAATACTAAGAACTCATTAAACGTTGGTATATCCTTTCATAACCGAACATCTATAAATATTGCCCTTGCATATGGTCTCTGCAGTATAACTGTAGCCAGTACCATATTTCCAGTTCAGAACCAATTTCTGTTTGCCTTACGAGGCTTAAATTGGGACCCCAATCTTCGGTTGCCATCCAACTTCAGCACTTGGCTGTGATAAGGGGTATAGCTGGTCGGACGGGTTTGAAAACAGATTATATTGAAATATAAGAGCCCGCTATTTGACCGATCTCTTCTATGTCATATATATAATATATATATATATATATATATGATACATATCAAAGTTGGCTCTGACAACGATTCTGGCCTACCTATCAGACCCAATACAAATAACCCTCACTAAGCTTCTAGCACTTGTCCAGTTGACTAGATTTTTGTGTAATTAGATTTTGTGTAAATTTTTTGGGAATGTAAGCTTTGAATTCTAAAAAAAATTAAAATTTATTTAAATCAGTTTATTTCGAGCTAAAAATAAAATAATCTTTGTTTATTGCAACAGGTTGAAGTCTTTCCTGTAACAGAAGTTTGAAGTCTTTCCTGTAGCACATCGACTGCTTTGGGTTCCAGGAACTTGAGTTCCGGACTAGTTTTCTGAAAGCCAATCAGCGGTCGATATTTGCCGTTCTAGTACCTATTTCTGTGAAGAAGTTCACATAAACGTGAGTACTCAAATATAACCCACTATTTGAACTATTTGAACTAATATCCATCTTCTGCTCAGCAGTCTGTCAAAATGTGCTGCGGCCCTTGCTACTCGTGTTGCGGACCCTGCGGAGTTAGCTGCGGACCTTGCGGTGGTTGCTGCGGACCCTGCGGTGGTTGCTACGGAGGGTGCTATGGCTGTTGTGGACCTTGCGGAGGTTGCTGCGGAGGCTGCTGTGGTGGCTGTGGTTCCTGCTGTTAGACTTATCTTCAGAACGAAATCTAGGTACTAGCTTTTGTTACAAAAAGTAAAAACAAACCCTATGTTCATATTATAATGGAAATATATAAATAAAGTGAAGCCTTTTTGACAAATAATATCTTTTACTGATCAGAAATGATAAAATGAAGTTAGACTTAAAATGCATCTATTAGCCGTAAACCGGATTTACATTATGACTGAATTATGCACTAGGTATAGTTGGATAAAATCGAGTAATGCAGGATAATGCCAGAAAAATAAAGATATATATTGCTCAAAGTAAAACTGCGTGATACCTTTTCAAAAATAGGATTTCCGACCAACCAACAGTCTTCCGCCTTGCCGCGTTTTTAGTGGATTTATCCCTAAGAGAGCTCTTCAGTAGATGATTCTAGCTTTAGAGCGAAAGAGATTTGAAGGGTTGTGGCCACAAAAGTAGGAAAGTAGAAAATCCGCTAGCATATACAACATAATGTTACAAAATAAAGACCACAGTAGGCTCTGACAATTCAATGTCATGATTCAGGCCTGGTTAGCAGACCCAATAGAAATAAACCCCATTCAGCTTTCTAGACTTGTCCAGTTAATAGCTCTAGATTTTATTTGTGTAATTTTTATGTAAATTTTTGGGAATGTAAGTTTTGAGCAACGACGAAATACAAAAATTTTGGGATTTAAATAATGCACTTACAATTAAACTAATATTTATGTTATTCGTTACAGGTTGAAGTTTTCCTTGTAGCAAAAAGCACTGACTGCATTGGATTTCAGTTTGACAACCGAACAAAATAGTTTTCTGAAAGCCAATTAGCTGTCGGACTTAACCATCATAGTACCTTTTTCCGTGAAGAAGTTCAATTAAACGTGTGTACCCGACTTTACTCTCTACTCTTTTATATTTGACCTTATCAACTGCAGACCCTATCAAAATGTGCTGCGGACCTTGCGGACCCTGCGGACCTTGCGGACCTTGCGGTCCCTGCGGTGGCTGTGGACCTTGCGGACCTTGCGGACCTTGCGGACCCTGTGGACCCTGTGGACCTTGCGGACCCTGCGGTGGCTGCGGACCTTGCGGACCTTGCGGACCCTGTGGACCCTGTGGACCTTGCGGACCCTGCGGTGGCTGCGGACCTTGCGGACCTTGTGGTAGTTGCTGCGGTCCCTGCGGACCTTGCGGAGGATGCTGTGGTGGCTGTGGTCCCTGCTGTTAGATTCATCTTCAGAACGAAACCTAGGTACTAACCAATATTCGGTACAAAAAGCTACAGCAAACCCTTTGTGTTGTTCTTTCATATAGTAGACAAAAATAAAATGAAACAGTGATTTATAAAAATAAGAAATGGTTCGATCTTAATGTGCCGTAGCTTAGCTATTATTCGCTCGTATATTTGCAAATGAAATGAATAATGTATAAAATGAAAGAAGCTGAATTTAAACCGGCAGCCTGTAGCCTGTTCGTCAAAAAGATCCCAATAAACTGCATATAATGTGGCTTCTGCGATATACTTTAAATATAAATATGAAGCAAGATACCCATAGTATACATTTAAAGTTTGACATCGAATTCTTAGTATCAGAATCGTAGACCAACTCGTACTGATCGAGTATTTATATGTCTTATGGGGATACACAGATACTTCTTGCTCCGTATTACATTTGCTCAAGGACATTTCCCATTTTCATGGATGTGGAAGACATGGTTCACAAAAGGAACATCAAGGCGGATATGTAAACATTTACATATATATTTAAACTATAATTTTTTAGATTTTCACTGCCTCAAATTATTATGTACAATAGGTCTTGTTACACGAATCAAAGTTGGCTATGATATTTGAACTTTTTACGATTTTAGTGTGCTTCTTTGACAACATTCATTTCCCTTTTTAGGCTTGTCCAGTAAACATTTATATTTTATTGTTGTTTTTTATTTTCCAATTTACGGGAATGTAAGTATGAGAAGTATAAAACTGATGACAAATAATATATTTTTTCAAATACAGGTTGAAACTGTTGCTATAAAAAGAAAACATCGACTGCTTTGGATTTCAGCAGCTGGAAATCCCAGAAAAAAAGCAGTTCTCTAAAAGCCAATCAGTGGTCGATATTTGCCATCCCAGTTCATATTTCCGTGATCTACTTTACAGTCAGGATGTGCTTTCCGTGCTACTCGTGCAACTATTCCTGCACCACGCCCTGCAATGGTTGTTGCTCTGGATGTTGTGGCTGCAACGGCAACTGCGGGGGCGGAGGCTGCTCCGCCGCCTGCTTCTGCTACCCTAACTGTGGCGGATGTGGACCCTGCTGTTAAGAACCTACTCAGAATCAAATTTTGGTGCTATATATAATAAAGTCTCTAGTTAATTGTTGAAAGGATGAAGTTGATTATAATGATTTATAATCAGCTACTATTGCAAATGGGAGAAGGGATATTCGACCCAATAATAGTTTCTTGATCAGAAAAACAAGCAGAATATAAAAACCCGGATACCGTGCGCAAATCAAGTTTGTTTCTAATTGATTCGTGAATTTTTATTATATTAGCTTCAAGTAGGCTAGTGAACTATCGTATTTACGACCTACTAGTGCAGCAGGCTGCTAGCGACAGCTCCTATTGCACCTCCCATCGATAGCTAGCTGTTAAGCATTGTTCGATAACTAAGAAAATAGTGTTGGACAATTATAGAAGGTCTTACGAGTTATTCTTCAGCGGAGAAGCGAATAGAGAGGATGTGATTGTGATTTGCATGTTTGACGTTTTCAAAAATACACAAAATTTCAAAAATATTCTCAGAGAGTGCAGCGAGTTTCGATGCGTATACTAGGCGTCTCATGAAGCAACTAACTTCAACGACGATAAGACTTCTAGAACAGTCGCAGCGTGTAACTTGATGTGACATTTGTAATCATTGTGAACTACCAAATATTGTGACATTTCCAATCCTTGTGAACTATCAAATCTTGTGACATACCACACAAATATATTTGATCTTTCTCCACGAAACAAATGTGAAGAATTGTATTTATATTGGTCAATGTGGATACTTACCTATAATTAACTCAACGTGAGTTGAAAGCAATTCGAAAAAGGAAAATTGAGTTAAAGTGAATTGCATTTCATCTTTATAAATACGTTAGTGGTTCATGTAACAAGAAAACATTGGCAGTGTTGGGAACTGGCACTTAAAAATCAGATTCGCAATAATAAACGGTCTCTTTCTTTACCTAAATTCGAACTACGTTATTCATCCTTTGACAGTCTTTCTCAAGATGTGTTGCAGCCTCTGCTACTCGTGCTACTGTGGACCCTGCTGTTAGAACCTCTTTCAGAACGAAATCTAGGCACTACACATAAAGTACAACTTGTAACACACATTTTATAGATATTTAAATAGATCAAATGTATGCGCATCAATAAATGCAAAAGTCTACATAATGTACTTGAACTTGTAGATTATTCCTATATTATGACTGCTATATATTGGTATAAGTATAATATATTAATAAGATATTTTCAATAGAGCTATAAAATAAGTTACTGCCACGTCCCGATAAAACTTGGCTCGTATATAAGCAGCACAGGTTAAATAGTAAATGGGGTTGACCAAAATATCTTGATATATTATTCTGATCCGACCGGATATGCAAAGTTGCAATCGGAAGGATTTAAAATAGTGAGACTACGGGTGGGATTATATAAACTAGACTGTTGATATTGATTGAGCATATATTCACTTTATAAGGTCGGATATGAATCCTATTATGCGATACACAATCCATGATATTCTGGGTTGCAATTGATGCCTCGCGTTCCGGTTTATGAAGTCAAGTTTTTGGGCTTGCAGACTGGATTGTTATACATTTTGGGTCAGAAAAATCCTTTCGATTTCAGATGTATTCGAAACAAAGTAGCCTTAGAGCCTCTCAACTCTAATAATTTTATAATTATGCCCCTGGAACAGTTTGGAGCTCATTCAATTTTTAAGCCTTGTCCAGTTAATATCTCAGCTTTCTTTCTGTACTTAAATGTGAAGTTTTTGGGAATGTAAGTATACAAAAGAGAAAATATATATATATATTTTTTTTTATTAGTTTTAATTTTATTTTACTATAAAAGGTTGAAGTTTTTTCTCTAACAGGAAAACGGCAACCGTGCTTGAAGACCCGTAGCAAAGAAATTAGCTCGATTGCCAATCGAAGCTCGCCTAATTCCCAAAGAGCACCTTTTTCTGTGAAGTGTTATTCCGGGTAGAAATATTCCTAGCAGCTCTTCCTTGTTTTATTGGAACTCTCATTAAAAGCCTTCCAATCTACAGCCTATTCCAGCAACATGTGCTACAAACTCTATCCGTGCTGCGGCGGCGGCGCCTCCCCGTGCTGCTCCCCCCCGCGCCTATGTTGCGGTGGATGCGGTCCTTGCTGTGGAGCAGGACCTTGCTGTGGCTCCTGTTGCGGGAGCTGTGGACCCTGCTGTGGTGGCTGCGGGCCCTGCTGTTAGAAAGCGTCTTCAGAACGAAACCTAGGTGCACCACATTCAGTACAAAATGCCTCCCCTAAGTGTGTTTGTAAATTCTCAGTAATGAATAAAAATTAAATTACTTAAAAAAAGTGTTTGTCCCGGGAGGCTTCAACAGAATCTCACGTGTCATAATGAGCCCTACTTTTAATATGGCAGCCAGATGATATTGTGGTCCGATGTTGATAGGATTTTGCATATATACGAAAAGCATAGTAGAACTAATAAATGTCGAGTTTGGTCAAGATATCTTGAGAAACAAAAAAGTTTTCCATACAAGTACCTACTCGACCGATATATGATATGATCCGATCCGGACATACGCAAAGTTGGACATAGGCAAAGTTTCGAAACGATAGCTTTAAGACTGAGAGACTAGGTCGCATATCAACTCGGCTGTTAAAAATAGTATGTTCTATATGGAAAATGAAGCTTTAAGATTGCATTGGCGAATGTTGTGGAATAAATGAGAAAGCGCATCATTTTGCAATTCCACACTTGGTGGTAAATGAGGAACTTTTCTCTGGAACCCAAGAAAGGACACGTTATTAGCTGCTAAAGTAGCAATCAAAGCAAAGCAAATCAAGCAAAGTTTCAATATTTATTACTATCTTCGCTATATATCTATCGCTTAGGCATATTCTCGTCGAAGGTGGACGACTATATCGTAGAATGTGGGTTGAAAATTATACTAAAATTATAGAGATTTGAAAAATAAGAATAAAAGCAGGCTATGATATATTGACTTCAACGATTCGGCCTAGCTACCAGACCCAATACTGGAAATACTGAATCTTGCTTTTAGGCTTGTCCCGTAAACATATCTGCTTTTATGTGTACATTGTTGTGAATTTTATGGGAATGTGAGTTTTACAAATATATTAAAAGAAAAGCTATTCAATTTTTTAATCCAACTATAGGTTGATGTTATTTTTACAATAAGACGACGACGATTTAATTGGTTTTCGAGAATTTGAGAAAAAAAATATCTTTGAAAGCCAATTGACGTTCGCTCAACCCCAAAACGGTACTTATATTCGTGAAGAAGTTCAATTAAAGGTAAGTAAATGTTTTCCAACGGTGCTTCCAGTGGAACTAACGGATCTTTGGCCCACACTCTCCGCAGACTCTCGTTTTAACATGTGCTATCCGTGCTATTCGTGCTGCGGCCCTTGCGGCCCCTGCGGCCCTTGCGGCGGATGCTGCTATCCCTCTTGCTACCGTGGTCCATGCTGGTCGTGCTGTGGTGGTTGTGGACCATGTTGCGGTGGCTGTGGACCCTGCTGTTAGAACTTCTTCAGAACGAAATTTAGGTGCTACACACTGTACAAAGTATCCAACATACCCAATGTAAATTTATGTATTCCTACACATACATATGATAACTATGTATAAATATATGGAATAACGTCTGTAATAATTTTCTGTTTTTGCGCCATCTTGTTTTAAAATGCGTAATTACAAAATGGTGGCTGTCTGGGGTTGCACACACGTCGCTTCAAAAATTATACGGTAGATGGCGCATATTTGACACGGTCCCGAGACCAGACATCCGAGTGTAATAGTTCTTAAATAAATCAATACTAATAATTTCACATTAAACGCACGAATAAATAGTTTCCTTAAACAAATGATTTTTGGTAACTACGTTTTGCTTTTCACCTTACATTATTTGGACTTTACCAGCCAACTTAATACGAGGCGTAACAGTGCCATTCCGAGCACGACAGTGCCATTCCGAGCACGACAGTGCCATTTTGAGTATAATCAGCATTCTAACAGAAAATGTTAAATTTAAGCCTAACAGACTGCTGGTAAGCATTTGATTAAGCCCAGTATGCAGCGCGTGAGCTACGTTGCGAATTGTATATTAAATCACTAACCAATTAAAGTAAATCTTCAGGTGTTTTGAATTAATCTGTGATTAATCTGTTTACATTTGCATTTTGTGTGCTTTTAAATGGGACCCATGGTACACTCTCACAATTTGAGTTCAATTTTAACAGCGTGAATTGTAACAGGCCCACTTGAGTATAACATAATGCCCTCACGTCTGAGCAAATTAACATAACGTTTTAGCATTAACAATCTTACAAGCGGACGGTGAAGTCGCGTTTTGGGTGCGTTTTAATTTGCATAATGTTTGTGTGTGTGTTAATGCTTAAAAGTTTATAATAATAAGCAAAAGTACGCTAAAACTTAAAACAATCCGGAAAATAACTAATATTTGCTTCAGTCAAAACACTAAAGTCACTCGCTGATTGGTTGCTGCGTTCGGTCGTGGGTGGCACTTTTCGTGGCTCTATTGTACAATTCATTTGTATTTCGTGTGCGATTGAAACCAAAGCAAAACGCGTTTAATTTAATAAAAGTAGCTGAAACATATTTTAATATATATTTATGAAAGCGACGCGAGCGTCGCAATAACAAAAACAACTGCTCTCAGAAGCAGTAGCATCGTGTGTACATGTGTTTGTGCCTATGTGTGCGTGTGTGCTTGGGTCTTTTTATGTTATGCATGTGTGTGTGTGTGTGTGTGATGCGTCTTTTCACCACAAAAATGTTAATAAAAGTGCTGAAATTTTGAGAGAAAATTTTACAATAACAAAAAGCTTGATACAACAATACACTTGCAAAGGCTGCACAAACTGTGTTGAGAACGCGGTGAGAAGAACTTTAATGCTACTTCTCAGTGTAAAAGTGACAGATTAAAACAAATGTATACTAAATTTGCAAAATTCCTGTGCTTTTAATTAAAACAATGAAAATTTAGAAAACAAAAGGCAACTGTAACAAAAACAACAACAATAACACTGCTTAATACGACGCCCTGTCGTTTATCTCTGTATAGGTGAGCGACGGCGCCGTTGATGTTCGATTTTTTTTTTTGTGCGCTCATTGAGAGAAAATTCGTTCTGCTGTTGTTGTTGTTGTTGTTGCTCCTTATCTTATTTTATTTTTGTTGTTTCGCTCAAAAAAAGGCTTTAGTTTGTGTTTGCGCGCGTGTTTTAATATTAAAAAAAAATTCTTGTTTCTTTGCCGCACGCCAACAGCTGCTCGTGACGTCGACAACAACATCCACAACGTAAATTGTAAAAAACTTGCAATTATAACATTTCGCGAGGTGAGTTTCATTTATTGCTGTATTGTAAAATATATTGCTTTCTTTTATCCGATTTTAACGAAAACGATGCAGTCATCGATAATCGATAAATGCGCTGCTGCAACTAACATTTGTGCAAATCTTGCTTAACAGCTGCTGCGAACAGCTGTTTAATCTGCAGGTGTAAGAATTATAAACCTTGCTTTTCTCTTAAGAAAAATAGCTTCAAAGAAAAACAGAATTAAGATGCAAAGAAATAAACGCTTTGCAATTATATGAACATTTCAACGCTGGGCATAAAGAATGTACTTAACATTAATATAGACGTATGTTTGTATGCCTACTCCAGCCTGTTACGTAGACCAGCGCAATTTTGTCATGCCCCTTTAACCCGTTGGTAATGGGTATTGGGCATTAACATGATGTGAATGGCGCTTAAGAGACGAGCGAATGTTCTGTTTGCCGCGCATGTGACTATGCCAAAGGTGTATGTGTATCTGTAAAGGTAGTTGTGTGTGTGTGTCTGTATATTTTTGATTATAATTTTGCTTTTTTTTTTGTAGCCAAATTCTGCGCAATTCAAGTTCAAAGCATTCCGCTCAACCGCTGACAGAAGTTTTCAGCATTCGATTTACTGTTTATGAAAACTACGTAAATATCTAAAAAAAAAAAAAATATTCCGAGCATAGAAATTTAACATAAACTTATGGAGCTGTATCTACAATCTATTCAATTCGAGTGAAATTTATTTGAGATTTTGCTTTCTTCACATTTTTTGCCTTTTTATTTACAAATGGCTAAAAAGAAGAAGGAAAAAAAAACAAAAATTCGCAATTTATTTCTTTCGCATTTGTTTCAGACAAACAAACAAAATCTAAAGTGCGAGATAAATGCGTGGGCTATAATTATTTCAGTCTTATGATAATTGCTTTGTATCGAGTGAATGGATTGGCTTTCAGTTTGGCGATTTGGCCGAAAGGCCCCGAAAGTTTCCAGTCTAGAAAAATAATCATAATAGCTAAAAAGAAGTCTATACAAAAGTTAGCCAAAGACGAAACAAATCAGTCTTTTGTTTGTTGTACAGGTGAGAAAGGTATTTAACAAATTTATGTTCATCAATCTGAGCTTAATAACAATTGAAATTAATCACTAAAGTAATTCAAATATGTTAAACAACGAGCTTAATTGTAGAAACGAGGTTTTTGTTTCTAAAGAACTTCTCCTTGGGTACAAACTACAGTTTATATAGTTGGCCCCACAGGGTATTTTGTAGTCTGGCGCACTCTACTGTTACGTTCTTACATGTTTTTTAAGCAAAACCTTGTTGAACTCGTTCCGCAAGTTCAGTGCTCTTTTTTCAGTTCCCTCCTCACTCTTGTTCTTTTCACATCTCATTCCTGGCGTCTGCCCTGAGAATTGGGCTGTGTGCCTAACTGAACCCCGTCCCTTGCCTATCCTCCCCCCCTCCCTCCCACTATCTGCATAGAGAGAACTGAGCTTTGTGCTCGCAAATGTATCTGTATCTGTATTTCTAGCCGTGTATCTGTATCTGTATCTGTGACTGCAATTAGGCAAATAAATTGCGCAAGCTGCCGGCCAGGCCCACAAATTGATCTCTTCCGGCCGTAAAAAATCAACGAGCTGCACATAACGGTACAAAGGTAAATCCCAGACTAAAGGCCAACCCATTAGTTAAGCAGCTGTCAAAGTTGAACTCTCTTTCTCTCTCTCAGGATCTTAGAGTCTCTCTCTCTCTCTCTCTCTCTCTCTCTCTCTCTCTCTCTCTCTGTCTCTCTCTCTCTCTCTATTTCCAAGTGCAAAAGTTTTTATTCAATTGAATGTATCCTCATTAAATTCAGCCTCCAAATATTCCATTTATATATCGCATTAAACTCATTCACACTGATTTGATTACCGCCCGCACTTGGCGACAGTTTCAAATTGAACAACAAGTTAAAATGCTCTAGTCGGGAGTGCACGACTAGGGGATACCCTGAACCATCTCCTTCCGCGAAAGATACCTCATATGTATATACTATTCTAGAAGCTACATGTCAAGTTTGCTGACTCTAGCTCTTATTATTTACCAAAATTGCTCAAAAAACAGGATGTCGTTATCGATTCTTATCGATTACTTGGAAACGTAGCAAGTTATCGAATATCGGAAACAAACTCGATCTGCGTGGGCACTAGGAGAACCTACAGATAAAATTTCTAGCTCTTATAAGTTCTGAGATGGGACATGGCTAGACCGACTTGGCTATTGATTTTGATCAGGAATATATATACTTTATGGGTTCGGATATGTTTCCTTCTGCTTGTTACATACATTTGCACAAATACATTATACCCCTTTTACCCGTTTTTAATGGGCTCAGCGTATAAAAATACATAGAAAGATAGATAGATATAATATATATGTGTGTATATTCATTCTCAACATTAAATTGAATGCTCATTTCGAGCTCAGCTGCGCAGCCTGCAGCAACAATTCGGGCTGAGAGGGCGCTTTTCTTATTTGTTATTTTTCCAGCCAGTTATTTTTATGTCCGACTAAATTGAAGGCAGACAGCAGATTTTACATTGGCCCAAAAGCCAGGATAAGGATTTCAGCCTGGCTGTGTGTATTTGTGTGTGTGTGTGTGTGTGTGTGTGTGTGTGTGTGTGTGGGCGTGAGGCTTAAAAATAGCAATTTATTACAAGTACGTTATGTACTCGTGGGTACAGTAGTCTTTCGAAGACGCGAACTTTGAGATCTCTTTGATTAGAACTTGAAATATGCATTTAAATTCTTGAAATATTTTATTAATATATACTTTCTGCTCTTATTTTTATTTAAATTAATCAAAAATTGATTAACAAGGCTTTTAGCCTTAAAAAGTCTGGAATCGAAGAGTTCTATGTTAATAATTTCTTGTTAGTCTGTCTTGGGAGCACGCATTACATTTTATTTATTTTTGCATTATTTCCAAGAAGAAACCAATATTATGCTTAAGCAGCTGTTTTTTTTTTTTTATAACAAAAAAAAACGCTTTTAAAGAAATCTGTTTAAATATTTAACTGCAATATGGTTTAGCCAAGAATAATAAATGTCTGCTTTAATTTAAAGTTAGTGCTCTTAAAAATTATTTATTAAACTAAAAAAAAAAAGCGAAACTTGCACAGTTGCTACTGGAAAATTGTTTTATTTAACTAAATCCCATGTTTGATTCGTAACTGAAATTTAGATTTTATTATAAATCGATCTATTTAAAATAATACTTTTAATTATTTTACTGGATCCTTGTGTTATTTGATAACGAAGCAATATATAAATAAAACGAAGGTTTTAAAACTCCACAAACTGTCCCATAGAAATTATATGATTAAAAAAAACTATTAAAGTTATTCTATTTTGAAGTTTTGTTATCTAAACAATAAATAAATAAGAAATTTCGCACATGAAATCATCGCTATAATTGAAAGTTTCTCATATGCGAGAGACTACTGTATCTCCTGTTTGAAATAATATAAATCCTTTCAAAGACTCCGAATATATAAATATAAAGTAATTATCTTAAATAATAATCATATAATTTAAACTAAAACTGTAAAACTAAACTAAACTAAATATTAAATAATTTGCTCAAAATATTAAAATAATATTAATGTAATTGACACAACTTTGTCTCCCTTTAAAAACCGTTTTTGTTTTGATTTTAATTAGTTTTCTTTTGCGTTTGTTTTTTTTTTATAGTTTTATTTATCTTTTGTCTTATTGGCTTTTTCGTTAAAATTTAAAATTCCAATTAATTTGTTGTCTTGTCGCATAGTTTTTTGTTGTTTTTTGTTACTTTTTGTTTTGGTGCTTGTGCACCCCGATAAAAAAAAACCGGTTCATTTAAAGCGCCTTTGCTCTATTTAAGTTGAGGGTTTTTCAAACCCATTTATTAACTTTTGTTTTGTTTCTTTTTCATATATATATTTATTCTCATTAGCGACTAAAGCTAATTTGCATGCGAAACACATTTGTTGTGGGGCATAAACAAAGATTTACTAAATATCATTTGTTGATTTTTATTAGCCAAGGTCGTTTTGGGACGCGTGGCTTATCAGCCAAAAGGGGCGGGGCTTATCGCAATGGAGGCGCTTTATCTACGGTCTACTTTCTATTCGGTGGATGGCTTCCAATTGTTGAAAATGTTGAAAAATGTTTAAATTTTTGTGTTTCTTTGATATTGTTGTAGGAACAATGAATTGGCCTATCAACACGTCGTGTTATCTATTGTTGTCTTTATCAAGGGGAACTGCAATAAATTTAATGGTCTAATTGGTTTCAGGGCCCATTTTTATTGCACTTGTTCGATTTCAAGTTCTCTAATGCCATTTTCCAGGCAAACTCTTATCGATGTGTACCACATAGTGGAAAAGCTTTGGAGAAGGGGGGAGGGCCTCCCCTTCAAACGGCAATTGTTTCTTGGAAATTGTTTAATGGCAAATTATTTTTAATGAGAAGAACTTGGAGATAAGGTATTTTTAGCAAGACCCCTTTCATTTGAAAGGGGTATTTACATTTGTTATAAAGAAATACATCTAAAAGCTCCAAATAATAATAATAATCATACTTGAAATGCTTATATTTCAAATATCACGGGAAACGTCTTTACTTTCTTGCAATATATTGAAGAACAAAGATTTATTTTAAGTTTTCTATTATATATCAGATATCTATTATATATCAGATAATTATAGTGCAAAATTTGAGTATTATTTGATTTAACTTAAAAGAAGATTTTAAATTATGAGAGCATTCAAGTATCAAACATAATCAAAATAAAAAGTTGATTATATTTAATAAGTTCTATTATATTTAATAACTTCTAATAAGTAAAAGGAAATATACCTAAGTACATAAAAAGCAAAAAATAAAAATGTATAAGTATATTATTTTTAATTTTCCTCATGGTACTTTATGTGAATATGCCCATATTTCAATGTATGACAGTCAAAGAAGACGCACACACACACACTGTCACTCCCACACACACACACACACTGTCACTCCCACACACACACAGACATACACTATCAGTCGAGCGTAAAGCACCAACAAACAAGCCAAAGAATTCGCTTTACTTTTTTTTTATCAGCAAGTGGCTAAAAATAAAAAAAAACAACAACAACAACGTAATGTTGTCAGCATACGAAAAAATGAATGAAAAGCAGGCAGCGTAAAAGGAATGGGCAAAGCGAAAGAGAAAGGCAGAAGGGTGGAAAAGAGAAAGAGAGCGGGAGAGAGAGGGGGAGGGGGAGAGAGGGATGACAAGCAGCGAAGGCGGCTGTCATGTAAGCGACTCGCCGGAGAGAATGCTGACTAAAGTGGAGAGTGGAGAACGGAGACTGTTTGAGCCCACGCCTTGTAGTGCTGTGTAAATGCTTTAGAGTAAGCGCCTCATCTCACCTCACCCCACAGCTGCCTGCCAAAGTTCAGCGCCCCTGAAGCCTGGGTAAGCTAGGGCAAATGTGAGCGAGGCATATGAAGTAGGTTTTAAGACGTGTTACGCAAAGCTGTTGGAACAAAAATTTGACCCACAAAGCAGGCCCAATTGATTTTTTGTAGCCCTTAGCCCTAGCCCAATGCTCCGTCACACACATGACGCGTGCCCCGTGAAGAAGAGGAACAGAACACACAGGGTCCATAGGTAACACCTGTCCGACAGGGGGAAACAAGCGAAGCATGTCGCCCCCCGCTCCCTTCAAGTGCATTTGGGAATATGGAAAGCGAGACACGACTCTGGTTCCGAGAAATTTACGGTGGACGCGTGCACGGCACGCGACCAAAACAAACTAATTTGTGTTTTCCATACCCTGTACCCATTTGAAATGGACTAAAGGGGTATTAGCTATATGCGCAGGTACATATATGTTACAGTCAGTTCGTGGCATGCATCTGCAACTATTTATTTTACTATCAATCAATAAAAATCGTTTTGGTGGTAGTTCAAAAATATTTAGAATCGATTTCTCAATTTCTCGATAGTAGAAATTCAATATAAAAACATGTAAATTAAACAAAGATCTTTTCATCACCAACCTCAACTTGAACTTGATTATAGGGTATCCTTTAGTCTGCCGGCTTATGAAATCTTTCTTGTTTTGAACATTGAAAAGTAACTGTAAAATCAATAAGTTCCACCTCCTCCCCCGCCAGCAAGCTGGTAAAAAACCACTGACTTGTCCCGGCCCGGCCAAAAGTACCTCCAGCGAAAATGTAACGCTCATGCGGAAGTCGGAAACGTTTTTCACATGCCAAAGATGATGTAAACTGGGCCCAAGTATGCGTTATACGAAAAGTGTGTGTGAGTTAATGATGATGATGATGATGTTGACAGAGGCAGGCAAAATATGTGTGGAAATTCAGATTGATGGGAAGTCAGCAGCAGAAATGAATGAAAGATTATCAACGTACGATATTAGGAAAATAGTGAAGGCTTGTGAACTTCGAGCTTAGTGATTAATCGTACAACCTGCTGTGCCCAAGACCCTTCCATTATAATTAGTCTACGAGAGAGACATATAATTTTTCTAAAAAAAGGTTTTCTACTATAAAGTTTCTACTCATGAAGTTATTAATAGAAAGACTTCAAATATAAGTAATTAATAAATTTAAGAATTTCAATTTTTCCGAGTTCACGCTGAGAAAAAGTCACATTCTTGTAAAACTGTTACTGTCACAGTATCTTACAACAGTGCGCTGTTAGCAACATTCAAGCGCGCTGTCTACGTGCAGAGGTCACGGCGCTGCTGTTAGCTGCTGTTGTTGTAAATAGTTACATAGTGTATGCATACATTTTACATACACAACTGAGCACTGGCGACATTGCGACGTCATTTAGTAGACGTCACTGGGTCGCAGACTTTGCTGTATAAGTATGTCCGTATGACTGTGTGCGTGTGTGTAGTTGTTGGGGCTTGCCGTTAATGAGGCGACGCTTGTAGCAACAACAACAATACGTATTGCAAATCACAATAGCAAAGCAGCCGCGCTTCTTGTTGCCCTCTCTCTCTCTTTCTCCCGCTCCCGCTGTGTATAAGACTTTTGCCGTTTTAAATGTGAGAGAATATTCGTTTGTCTTCTATTTCGCTGTTCTTGGGGGCACTCGGAAACAAGTTCCGCGTGCTGCTGTCTTTTGGTGCGCTTTTGTTGTTGCCTCTGTGGCAAATGTTTAGCGGTTCTTTTTTTCCGCTTTGTTGCAGCAGCTGCTGCTAGTTTTGGAGGTTATTCTTCTATTGCCCAATAATTATTTCGTGAAGCGTTAAAAAGTAAACACGGCAACAAATTTTTGCGCTATTTCAATTTAAATTGCGCAAATGGTTTTTCCTCTATTTAGCACATTTACATTCTTGGAGATTCCCATGGAAATTGCTTTACATTCTACAAGTTTCCATCAGAATGTGTAAATCTTTGATTTCGATTTCGCAAACATTCGATTATCGACGGCCAGCGATGAGCCAAATCTTTAAGAGAGAGAAAAAGCTCACTTGACCACTTGGCTCCGGCGACTTTTTTTTATTTATTTATTTTTTTAATTTTATTCGTTTATTTCTGACCTGGCAGCTAATCAAAATTACCCAACCGGTCAACAAACCGCAAAAGTAAATAAAAAAAAAAGAAGAAGTTAAAAACTGTGTCGAATTTAAACACTTTAAAATTTGCATATTTATAAACTTAGTTATTTTAAAACCCTTTTATTTAAAAATAACTTTGTTTTGGAATTACTCAAGATTTTTGTTGAAATTACAATTAAAAATTCGCCCTAATCGCTTTACGAAAAAAATCTGCTTCGGTTCCTCAAAACTGTATATCAGATCAATGTAGATTTTCAAAAATGTATGCTAAAATATTATTTTCCTAGTATTACGATTAAAACGGGTTAAAAATTATATATTTTTTTCTGTGCACATTCAACTGTTGCTGCCAAGAGGGCGACCCTCCAAGTGAGTGTCGTGGAGCTGTCATCTGATATTGCATGCATTTCATACATTTTCGTGTCGTGCTTCTTCCTCTTCTTCTACTGCCAGTTTAAGTGGTTGCGTAGGGTGCAAGGGCGGGGGCAGCGCAGGGGCGTGACAACGACAAGTGCAGTAGAGTTTTGCTCAAAATGAGAGTTTGTATATAAGAGTACATACACTTTTCAA
Source organism: Drosophila ezoana (assembly GCA_035045725.1). Classification (NCBI taxonomy): domain Eukaryota; kingdom Metazoa; phylum Arthropoda; class Insecta; order Diptera; family Drosophilidae; genus Drosophila; species Drosophila ezoana. The sequence continues at coordinate 7,969,358 of JAWNOU010000005.1, forward strand.
ATAGGGCTGTTCATTAGGTATATGAGGTAAAGTAGCTAAAAAGATAGAGTTAAATTTATATTTATAACAATTAAAATTAAAAATAAAATTTAAATAATTGTGTTCCCAATTAATTGCTTTCATCATTATGATTTGCTCCAAGCTAATTCTTAAATTTATAAATAAAAAGTTAATTACTGGCTGTCAGATCGGTTAGTAAAAAGTAGTTTAGTCAGTTCAACTCAATTCTGGAATTAATTGATTTGCTTCTTTCTGGCCCGTCTTTTTTTTCCTATACCAATCAAATTTCTCAATATTAGATTCATAAATAGGTTATTAATAACTTTAAAAAATGCGTCGAGTATTAAAGATTGTTTTCCTAGCCTCTTAAGTTATTCTTTTAATCTATTTTGGACGTAGCTGAAAAAATAATTATCTGATGAAAAGTAAACTTAAAATTGAAATATCGATAACAATTAATATTCGGAAAAAGTTATCAATAAGATAACAGATTAAATAATGAGAAACCTTTATGTTTTGTGAGTTATTCAAATGAAATTCAAAGAACACCCCTCGCTCATAAGCTTTTTTATGCAACTCAAGGACGTTGTGCTGCATATTCTACACATAAGTATATACAGTGTGTCGCCGAAGTATGTGCACAGCGCTGATGTTCCGAGTATTTGCTTGGTTTGCTTGACTAAAACTGGTTGCTTGCTTGCTTGGTTGGTTGGCTATGGAGGGACTTTGCTTCGCTCTGTGTCTTTTAATTAAGTTCTGCCACTGACTGCCACAGTGAGTGGGGCATTTGGTTCTCATTGGGGCGTGCTGCCGAGTTGTTAGCTATGCTTAAGGGCTTAAGTGGCTCTTGAATCGGAAATCAGCGCTGGAAGTAATGAGTTTTTGAAATGGGTATAACCTAAATTGTGAAATAAAGAACAATGCATTTTCTGAGCGATTGACTTAACAGCTTAAAGAGACCAGTTTTGGTATTAAATAAGATCTAGATTTTCTATATCTCTGTTAATGTTAATGTATAAAAAAATTGTACAAAAACTTGTTTTACTTCATCAAGAATTTGGGGTCTTAAGAATTTCTGGTAGTGCCCCGTATCTATCACTAATTTGGACATCAATTAATACTAGATGTGAAAATACTAAAAACATAATGTTGGTAGGGTAACACTATAATCTTATATTTGTGCTAAAGAAATTCTATGAATGAAAGTCTTTAATTTAATCAGATTTAAAAAGTTACAATATTATTAGTGTTAATATCAAAGATGCAAAGAATTTCCCCACGTCATAAAATTGGATTTTAAAATTGTTTTTGTATACAAATTATGTAAAACTAATTTATGCAGTAAATCTCTAGTGATTCATTTTAATGTGTAGACCTGTACAGAATACCATAAATAATCTTAGGGCATAGGGGAATTCCCCTAGTGCAGCAACATTACGATTTCTTGTGGTAGGCAGCCCTGGGAATACCCTTAATTATATCCACCATAACTTAATTGTGATGATAATGAATCAACAATCAACTCTGCAAGTCATCGCTCGCCCCTCTCTTCTCGCCCCCGAAGCTAAAAAAAACCTGTTGCGGTTCTTAAGTGACCAAGCGAAAGATGTCTTCGTGCTGGCTGGTCTACAGCTTCACGCTCTCCGCCCCCCTCCCGCCCCTGGGCGCAGCTACTGTAATTCAATCACTTTTCACGCTCGCTCACAGCACTCGAAGCACTCTCTCAAGTATCCGCAACTCGTTTGGGAGTTGGAGCTTTACTTGTACCCAGCTTTGTTCGTGTTTTTTGCAATTTAAACGCATTTGGACTTTGATTAGATACAAAGTGACTTTAGATCTGCGGCTACTGTGGAATTTATGAACTTATGGGCTATTGCGAATTCGGATAAAAAGTTATTAATTAATGTTCGGCTGTTCGCTGGGGTTAAGGCCCTTCGAGTGCGCAGAATGACTTCACTCGCTGCTCTCAACACTTTCAAGTCAATTTCAGTTGCGTGTCAAGTCATTCGCCATGCTGGTCGCGTATAAACTTGCCAAAAAAAAAAGGAGGAGAAAAAATAGAGCGAATGTAAAGTGTGTTAGCTTTGCGACTTAAAATTGTGCAAGTTTTTGGGTAAAAACGTTATGTATATATAAAACGGCAGGCTATTTGGGTTACACATGGGTCTCAGTTGTCACGAAACTGGTGCTCGAAAGGTGTCTTTAAACATGTTATTAATTTCTGTGGAAACATGCCAGAACGACGCCTAAAATGGGTTAACATATAAAAGGAAAAATAAACTAGTTATTTTCTCGTTTCTTCAAAATACTGTTTAAAAATATTTCCCAAATCATGAGATATTTTAGCTCAGCATTGAAAATACTCCCCAAGATTAACGCATTGAAATATTTTTACGATCGAAGATTTTCATTGACTCTAAAATATTTTATTATATTTATCTAGTCGTAAATAACGTATTAATCATTGCATAAAGTAAAATACAAAATTATGAAAACAAATTCTCTATAAACTATTTTCGAAGCGCCCTTGAAACAAGCTAACTCAAACGCTTATGATAAACTCCTTAAAATAGAAATCCAAACGAACGAAATTACCCAAAACAAAAACTTGAACAAACGGAAACCTGAACAATGCCTCCTTTTGTAACCAGTGCGAGAAATCCAAGTCAGGGCCAAGGTTTCCGCTTGGTATGCATGCCGAGCCGCCGAACCGCCAAGCCGTCAGCCGACGACATTCTTTAATCATGTGTGTGTTTTTTTTTTCAAAAGCAGCGCTTAATAAAATGCACAAATTTTAAAATGCTGGACAAGTTCGACGGGTAAATAAACGCATAAGTATCCCAGAGCGCGAAGAAGAGGGGCGGAAAAAGCCAACAACTGGGTTTTTGTAGCCTCCAATTGCAGTTGCAGCAACCTTCAGGCCCGGGTTCGAGCTCAAGCTCGGGTCCAGCTTCAATGCCGTCAACAGTTCCAGTTGCAGTTGCAATTGCGACCCAGTTTCGACAGCTGTCGCCCCTCTTCCCCTCCCGCCGGACCGCTTCCAATTCCGATTTCAATTGTCTAACGTGGGAATGTCGCTCAACTAAAATAAAAATTGTTAAAAGCAAAAACTAAACTCAACTTGTCGCCGCCATCGGCAAATTTTCAAATTAAAGCACTTCCGCATTTTGTACCCCTGACGGATCCAAAATATATAAAAAAGGGGCCCCTACTTCTAGTGCCGATTAGACCGACCGGGGCGACGTTTAAGTGGGGGCTTATTTCCAAAGCCGGAAAACATTTGCTGATGAGCCAGTTCAGCTCGTTGTTGCTGCTCTGCAAACAAATCCAAAACTAAGCGAGTGAAATTTTAAGAGCTGGCTTACGGACTAGCAGATATCCTGTAAACAACTGAAAAAGGATATTGAGATCTTTTAAAAATCAATTATCAAAGAGTCCAAAAAAAATGATATGTTATTCGTTTCTAATTTCTGGAGAATACAATTTCAAAATATTATAATTTTCACATATTTATTTAGAAATTGTTACTTTGTCAACAAGTATTCAGAGCCTTAAGGTCGGCAATTACAGGGTATCTCCACTATCCATAATTATTAGTGGCATATAACTGACAATTTGCGCGTTGGCGTTATTATTTATTTATGCACATTTTGCATAGTTCATTTTCCTGCTAATTATTTGCAGCTGAACCCAGAATAGAATAGGAGTTGAGTTCATAGAAACCACCCACTGTTTGCCCGCCTGGCGGGGTCACGGGTGCGACCAACTGTTATGGGCATTCATCAAAAGTTGAGTCAGTTTTAGCCATTTGCATTATATATGAGTTCTTAAGAAATAATTGCAGCAGTTTTGAATTGGCTGCGGGGGCGGCCGGGCCAGTAAATGCACAGGGTAAAAGTTTGCGAAAAGGCTAAAAAACAAAAAAGGCCAGGCAAAGATTTAATTATTTAATTTTAGCTCGCGGCAGTCGGGGATCCGGCAAAAAGAACAAGATTTAAGATGAATACAGTTTTGTTTAAAAATGAAATATACAATATGAAATATTCATTCAAAAACCACAAAATATCAAATAAATTATAAAATTTAAACTAAATAGAAACAAAGTGAAACTTAAAATAATATATAAAATCATTATTAATAAAGATAGTTTGACTAAAATAAAAACTGTTAAAATAGTAAAAACATTATATTAATAAAATAAAATGAATAAATAAAAATTAAATGTTAAATGATATAAATAATAGTCAAATACATATTAAAAACATTAAAAATTATAAATAAATTGAATACATCATAAAAATTCTTTTGTAATTGATGTCATAAACAGACTACAGCTTAATATTCAAAGAATTCCTTTTTACTTTGCCCAAGTTATCTTTTAAGTCTGATTAATATAGTAGTTTATAGTGTTTATTCGACTTTCAAAGAGATTCTTTTTTTAATTTCAAATTGTTTAGCTTCAGTATGAATTTGGCAATTCAAGCGGATGTCTTCCCCAACTCTTACTATCCCCTCCGAGGGTCGTAAATAAATCCATTAGTTACTGCAATGACCAAAACCAGAAAAGAAAAAAAAATACCCCAAACCAAAAACGAAAAAAAAAATACATCTCTCAGCACCAATTCGCATACAAATAAATGAAATTAAATGGCCAAGTGTACGAGTTGTTATTTGGCCCAACACACGAGCCACATGATAGCCCCAAATACAGACACAACAACAACAACAACAACAGCAACAAAAACAACCACAACAACAACAACAGCAGCGATAACTGTTTAGGCAAATTAATCAAACGAGTGCAGCAAACAAGTTGACGACAAACTTTTAGCACAAATATAAACAAACGAGCTGAGCCAAAGACACAACAATTTGGCGCAAAATGACAGAATTGTCAACAAAATTACAGAAATTAACGCCGAAAACGCGAAGCGACTCGGCAAAAGCCAACTTTGTGGCTGCCCCGCCCACTGCCCACGACGCGAGTTGGCCCAAAGCCTGACAGCCAGGGTAGCTAAAGTGTTAGGTGAATTAGTTTCACGCATTTCACATATTTGCTTATAATTTATTATGATGTCAGTTTTACTGGAAAAGTTTCTTGGCCTGAAACAGACAGTTCAATTAATGAGGTGCTTCGTCAGCTTTTCCACAGTTTCGAAGAAAATATGCGACTATCAGTATATAAACTGTGGACTGCAAAAGGGGTCAGCGGAAGGGTTTAATAAATGTACATTGGATGTAGGTACATATGTGACCTATTTTAAATAAAAAAAAGAAGAGAGGGGGGGGGGGGGGGGGGGGGAAAAAGAGGGTAAATGGGGGGTTGGGGGGGGGGGAAAAATTTAAAAAAATTGAAACGGTCAAATTGATAAGTTAATTTAAACTATACTGAGAAAAATGTTGCTAGTTGCAAAATTAAGAAGACAGAAAATTATAAAAATAAAACTTAAAAAAAACCTTTAACCTATGAAAAAAATGCAAATATCATCATTTATATAGAAACTGAGAACTGCGTTTAACTTTTGGATTCTCAAATGTTCTGGGTTTAAGGTAAAAATTTGTATTACTTTGGCATATTTAAATTTAATTAAAGCCCGATTTCGGTTTACAACTTAAATGTTGGCTACGTTCTAGATATGACGAACAGATTTTAAAAATATTAAACAGTTTTGTTTTATGAACATTTATGAAGAATAAAATAAAACTGTTTATCTTTTAAATATTTAGATGTGATTAGATTATATAAATCCAATATTTAAATGAAATGCACAAGAATTTCGACTTTAACTTTTTGAGAGCCGAATTTCATTTACAGCTTTGCTGATAATGCAAAATAAAAACGAACTGGTTTTAATTTTTTAACTGGTTTCTTGCCTAGCTGATTATCTAAAGATTTATTGAAAAAAAAAAAAAAATTATTATCGTTTCTTAGCATATTTTTGCTTAAATTTCATTCCTACACCCAAATCAAATGTTTGTGACATAGACCAATTAAAATGCCAATGTGCTCATCAATATTACATGTAATTTACATTAATAATTACTCGCCTAAACACTCGTCCAATCACCTCGTCACTCAACAAACGCAAATGACAGCGTTTTATTATGCCAAGCAACAACCTGTCAGCCCAACTCAAAGCTGTTCCATGGTTACAGGAATTGAAAAAAAATAAAAATAATTATATTACGCTTGAGAGACGCTTCAAGTGCAGGCGACGACTTTTTAAAATGAAGCATATTGAATTTGGCATAAATTAAATCAACATAAATTGGTACATTTTGAGTACAACTTAAGCTAGATGTCGATTAATCAACAGGTATTTGAAGCCCGACTAGTTTTTGGGGTTTTTTCGGTTTGAGTTTTAGGTATCTTTGTAACTTTGAATACTCCATACCAGATATATTATGTTAACTAGATATGGTGTCTACATGTTAACCACACCCTTTTATAATTAAAACAAGTAAATGAGTTCTAGTCGGGAGTGCTTGACTAGCAGATACCCTGAACCTTCTTCTACTAACACCAAATATACTAGAATAGTATATATTCTAGAGTATATGAATTTACTAGATTACATGTAAAGTTTGGGATTCAAGCAATTAAATTCAAGGAAATTTGCTCAAAAAATACGATTTCGATATTGAGTTTTATCGACTGCTTGCAAATGAGGCAAGCTATCGACTATGGGAAACATACATTTAAGTCTCTAGCTCCTATAGGTTCTGAGATCCTTGCTTTCATTCATACGGACAGATGGCTGGACGGACAGACAGGCGGACATAGCTAGATTGTTATTTATTCTTTTCAGGCTTTTATGTTTACGTAATTATGACACTAATACAATTTCGACATCATCTTCAAAGTGTTGACCCATAAATAAACTTGACTTTATTTAAATAAATATTTGTAGACAAATTTGACTCTCTTGCACAGTCGATTTGTCACTGAATAAACAGCAAAAGTAGAACATTTGGCGACTGCGACCGCTTAATGCATTCGTTGTTGACTTCCGTGTGGCTTAGATGGAGGCAATCCAAAATTCCAGCGCATTTAATTGATATTGGCTTTCAATAAGCACACACACACACACACACGCACAACCTACACACAAACATTTAAGACCCAAATCCGAGCAGAGTTCCCCGTCCAGTTCCTGGTGCATGGGGAATGGGGAATGGAAATTCTTGCAACTGTGTCATAAATTCAATTTCGAACTTTGTCGTTTCATTTTGTATTTTTTTCTTTGTGAAATTTATTATGATGTCAGAGTTTCTAAATTTACACGCGGCGCATCTTTTGAGGCACATCTTTTCCAGAAATTAAGATGATTTTTCCAGCGTTTGGTTTAATCACGTGCCAGTTAAGTGCAGAGAATGTGGAATCGATGTGTGTGTGTGGGTTTCATTTTCATTAGCGAAATCTGAAGACAGAACAAGTTTTCAAGTTGTCTGTAAATGTGAGTTGATTTCTTCTGCTTCTTGAAGTGAAAATTGTAGAAAGTTGAAGTACAAAAAAGAAATAAACTTGAAACAATTGTCAGCCAAATGGCAAAAATGGCAATTAATTTGTGGCAGATTAAAAGCCGACAAGACAATTTCATTTTAAACGTATCAATGTGTTGTCTGCTTTGATGGCGCAGCAGAGTGTGGTAAAAATAAATTTGAAATACTTTCATTTGAGTTAGAGATTAGCGTTATTTAGAGCTCATAACTTTAAGGCATTCCAAAGTGTATATAGATCGATAAAACATACACATACTTTTAGCTTGAACATATTATCCCCATTTTAGTTCCATGAAAAATTTCACACCTCAATTTGCTAAAAGTACATTTTTAGCATGTATCAAGATCATCACTCGGTGTGTTTATTGTTCTTTTTTTTAATACCTTTGTGAATGACAGTCGAAGTTTGCGTTGAACTAAATTTTACCGCCCAATTCTATTGTTCAATCACACAATACTCAAAGCCCACAATAATGTTACTATTGTTGTATTTCCTTATGGTTATTATTATCTTTGTTATTATTATCTATCCAATAATATATTTTGAAATTTTCAGCCTCTTGTTTGTTTGCCTTTGTTGTATATTTTCTGTCAGCGTCGATTTCTGGCACCGATTTTAGTGCAAAACATTTTTACAATTAGCCGCCCCCGTCTCCGCTCTACTCGCGACCTCATAAACTGTAATCGCAAATATTTGCTGAGCTAATGATATGATTTTTTGCATGTCTTCACAGTATTTTTTCGTTCAATGCAATTTGCGCTAAAAATGTAACTACAAAATGTTGAGACAGCGAATTGTGCAATTTTTCAACTAAAGCGAACTTCACAACAATGTTGATAATAAGTGTAGTGAAATTGGGTTTTGAGTTCACATTCCTGAAATATAATAGCTTTTAGGCATACACGAGGGTGACTCCTAAAGGTATTGCGAAGAAAACAATGAAAGATAATTTGTATATTGACAGAAAAGAAAACAAAGGGAAAATGAATTGTGACAACTTAATATTTAATGAAACAAGTGTCGAGTTTCCAAAAAAAAAAATTAAGTTGCCTGCAGGCTCTTTGCTGGATTTAAAATGGAAAGCAAAAAAAACCCCGTCTCGATTCCAGTTCCATTTATATCAAAACCATTTTCTTTCTTGCTATAAAGCCTATTAAAAATACTTTTTAAAAAAATGTTAATTATTTTGATAAATTCACAAATAAATTAAAATGATAGACAAAATAATATGAAACTGTTCATAAAAAGACATCAAAAGAAGAATAAACAGCTTTTTATTTGCACCACTTTTTTGGACTCATTAAAGCATTAATGCTTATATTTTATCGAAATGAGCTTATCTTTTTTCTCAAAATATTTTATAAACAAGAGAGTAAGGATATCTTCAACAAGCCAAAAATTTAATACTCTTGTAGACACTTACTTTACGGTTTTACAGATATGTAAGAACCGTGAAGCTCGTAAGCCTTATGACAGCTAAATAGGCAGTTATATAAATATAATGGTATATAGTAGTCCGATCCGACCGGTTCCGACATATGTACGATAGCTTAAAAGTTCAGAGATTAGCTCGCATAGAAAAAGGAGACGGACAGACGCGCAAGTCTATATCAGCTCGGCAGTTGATACTAATCTAGAATATACGTACTTTATGGGGTCGGAGCTGTCTCCGGCTATACGTTACACATTTCACGTCTAAATTATAATACCCCCTACAAGTTAATCTTCAGATCGAAAGACTTTTCGTTCAATGCCTTTGTTTGATCTGCGTAAACGGTTAAAAATCAATGTTTGTGAACGCAAATTCGTGGAATTTCCTGTGCACCCTTCACATTTTCGATGCAAGCTGCAGCGTATTTGCACAGTTGCAAATAAATATTTGTTTATTGCGGTTGAACTTTATATTTAGTTATTATTTTTTCTTTTTCTTTTTTTTTAAGCTTAAAAAAGCCCAACCAACTGTTAATTTTAAAAGCAAAGTTCAATAACTTGGCAAAGTTGCGTTCCACGACTTCCGCGGCACTCAAGTGCCCATTAGTTCAGTTCAATTTGACTGCTCCTCGGCTCAATTATCTTTCCGCTGTTTTTTTTTTTTTTTTTAATATTATTTTTGGAGCCTATGTTGTGCATCAATCATGTCCATGTCCATATCCCACTTCAGTTGGATTTCTTTTGCTGTCCCAGGTAAATTCCGTGGCCATGAGCCATGTAATATATTCATTATCGTTCATTATCAAGGTGCTTGCATTACATCTTCATTTTGTTTCTTGTCTTTACCTATTGTACAATGTGTTTTGTGTTATGCTTTATCTATATTTTTGTTATTGTTGTTGCCCATTTTCAAGTGCAAGTTGAAGACGGCGTCATAAATACATATTATTTGATAATTTTCGTCTATCCGTTTATACCTATTAAATGGGTACGAATGTGTCTATGTGAGGTGTACTTTAGATAAGTAGCTTGTCAATGATTATTAATCTATTGGTTTTTTGTCATAAAACAAAAGTAAAATTGAAACAAAAAACGTTAGATGTACCTGCGTTTTCAAAGATATATTTTTTTGTATATATTAAGCTGACAATTCTTCAAACAGTTTATTGATTACTGATTTAATTTTCTTATTTTTCAAGTATATTTATCAAAGTTTATTAAAGTTTTGTTTCGTATTTTTTTGAAAGTACCATTTTCTCTCAAATGGAAAACACAGTTCAAAGTTTATACAAGCCAAGCTTATATTTCCGGCTTAAGATGAGCAAAATGGGCGGAAAGTTTCGACTCTAAATTCATTTTCAATTAGCCATGAATATTATATTACATTTCGCACGGACGTGGAATTGGTGAAAAGCTAAAGAAAAAACGAACACCTGGCAAAGATGTATACGCCATACTATATACTATATTTAAATCTGAAAGATTGGGGTAATCTATCTCTTTTATTAAAAAACCTCATAATCAACACGAATTTATGGCACTTAAATTACAATGGGCTGATGTCGGAATCAGTTCAATTGTCAAACCAAAGCGAAGTTCTGTGGCAATCAAATTTGTATCATATTCAGACCTAGCTATTAATTACCTTTTTCTATTGTAATCTAAAATAATTTCAATTTATAATTCTTTGCATTTTTCCACTTCATAATTGCCAATTGAAATCATTTAGTTGCTCTCCTTGTTAATTCTAAATGCTTGTTCGCTTTTTTCCAAATTTAACATTAGCTAAACTCGATTGCACAATTTCCAAAAATTACATAACGAAATAATAACATTACAAAAAAAGCATAACGTAACTTTCGAATGTAAAACCAATACGAAATGCAAGTATTACAAAAACTAAATCACGACTGCCTTGAGGGGTTGGACAGCCTCCGGAGGCTTTTGTCTAATTACTGGGCGTTTAGCTAAAACAGAAATAAAAATAAAAAAAACAAAACTTTTACCCATGCTACAAAAGACTGCACAATAGATCATTAATAAACCCATTGCGATGCGATTCAAACCAAAACGTCTGCGACTGATTTATGGCGAAATCTTGACACACTTACTGTGCCTGAAAAGTCGCCCTCACACACACACACACACACACACACTCACACACACAGGCACCACACATTTACAACAGTCCAATCAAAATCATTTAGTCGCATCACTTGATATCACAAATTTCAGCTTTTATATTAAATTCAATTGCAAAATGGAAAAAAATAAAAAAATTGAAATCAAGCAAAAACTATTGCGAAATGCAGCCAATGATTGACAACGAACTGACTGTAACTGGTTATGTCATATTGGGCATATATATGTCAAGTGGGGCAGCTTAAGTATCTTTCTCTCCCCCTCTCCCTCTCTCTCTCGCGCTCCGAAAAGCCACCCAAAGTGCCGGCTAGTCTGCCTAGATATAGCCACAATTAGCCTGGACACGAGCCGAGATTAAGCATACGCCATGTGCGTCGCCTGCTGCCATTGGAACTGCCAACAACAACAACAAGAACAAGCGCAACTTTGGCTCGAGGCTGGCTCGTGACGCAATTAGAATTTATCGCGTTTTGTGTCGTGTTGCCAAGCTGACGCCGTGTTTAAAACTCGGTTTTATAAAGTTATATATGTGTGCGGCTTGCATAAGTCTGCCATATACTAAATTCTATATAGTATACGGATGTAACCGTGTGCGTGTGTGTGTGTGTGTGTGTGTGTGTGTATGTGTGTTCGATTAAACATTACGACACACAAGTTGCGCAAGTTTTTATTTTAGTATATGTTTGTATGTTTATAAATGGGCTAGAACGAGCGACTGGAAATTAAAGAATATTAATTTAATCCTAAAAACATAATTGAGCTAATATTCTTTTAATAAATTAATTTTAGCTTCCTTATCAACTTTTATTTATCATCTGTATATAAATATTAAAGAATAAACATTTTTAGTTATTTTATAACTATTTATAACTAAATTTATAGCTGACTACAGGGTATATCCCATTCGAGTATTTATTAGTTAAACATTTGAGTAAATTCATATTTTTATTTAATCATTAGTTGTCGAGGTTTTTTGTTTTGTTGCCTATTCAATTTTTTTCTCTGTATGCACAATTGTTTTTGATCATTTTTTAATTGCACTTGACGCCAGACGAATCACGAACAACATTTTGTTGCTTTGACACATTTGAAGGGTTACTTGAGATATGAAAAATCTGCTGCTGTGCAATTCAAACGCTTAAAGCTAAGTAAATAAAATAAAAGTGTTTTCAAATATCGTATAAGTGAATAATGAAGTTCACTGGGAAATATAGTTGGCCTTTAAACTGACTTAAATTGAAATCTTAATTTGAGAAAAAAATGTAATTACTTTACTCGAAGATTATTTCTGTTTATGTTTCAATATGTTACTCAAAATTATATTAACTTTTAACTTCGTTTAATGTACTTCATATTGAAATTCCTCTTATTAATACAATCGAAATTACACGTATACTGGACTTGCCATATCAAAACAAAAACTCTTAAGTGAATGAACATTTCAGGTAACAAGCAGCAATAAATGTTATAAATTTCAGGTATTGCGCATGTCTAATTAAATTTTAATGGGATTTTTATGAAAAGCAAACAGAATGCTTGAAAGGAAAATGTTGATTATTTGAATTTCCACGGAATCGAATTCAAACAAAGAAAATTCCATTGATGTCCGTATAATTTATGGGTTCCTTAAATGCTACATGCTACTCACAAAAAATAATAATTCATAATCAACATATGAATTTTTTGTTTTCTTTTTCTCAACGTGAAAAGCAAACAAAGCGGAAATTCAAATTGCCATTTGGCTAAATGCAAATTCAATTTTGTTATTTGCTCTCTGCGCAAATCAAATGGGTTTTTGCCAAATATGTGGAACTTGCAAAAGTGCCTAGCAATAAAAGCAGAATTAAACATAAGCCAAAAGTCGGTTCAGATGTATATATATATATTCGACGCACATGTGCGCCACAGCGCTCAGCTCGAGTCATTGAACGTCAGTGCAAATGACTTCATCATCAACGTAGCTGACAGCTGACTATTTGTATCTGCAACAGCCGCTGTTCAAATGCCGCCAAGTGCTTTAGCTACATATTTCCAGTTCGATAAATTCCTTTCAATAACTTTTTTTTTTTCCTGAATTGGATGCTTGTCTGCCTGGCTGTTCATTTATTCATGAATGCTTCGATTTGTTCCAGAAAAGGTTCACCTGGAACCGACGGAGCAACAGGCTGAGCTTAATTGAGCATACAAATACATCGTGTTTTCATAGGAACTGCTCTAAAGTTCGTTTGAGCTGCGTGTTTTAAAATGACTTCAATTAACAAGAAAAATACAGATTAAGTTTTAACAGAGCTTTAGCAGCTTTCAATTCACAATTATATGCACTTGTTATAGTACACACTCGCTAAAAAGGATACTTCAGCTTCAAAAACCATTTTATTTAGATGCAAGCACTTGAAGAATCTTAATCTTAAATCTGAAATAAAGAAAAGTTCTAACTCATATTGCAGAAAGATTTAAAATTGCTAAAGAGCTAGTTTTATGTTTTAGAAATAAATGGCAATTATCGAAAATTTCACAAAACAATTATTTTAACCAAAGTTAACAACTTTTTATAGAAGGGAAAAACAAAAGTAATTAAAAAAAAAATACATGTTTCATTTGGAGCCAGCTGTATAATTATTTGTAGAGTCTGCAATTTGGGCTAGTTTTTAATAAACCGAAGCTCACATGAAAGCAAGAGTATTAAAAGTGCTGCACGCACATTGCACCGAAATTCGCGTGATGATGCCACATTTCATTTTCATTTATTTTCACTGACTCTGGGGAGTTGCTTTTGTTTTAATTATATTTAATGTTTTTTCTGTGTTTTTGTAAATGGCATGTGTGAGAGTACAGATGCATATGTAAAAGCCCTCGATAATATGGTGTATTTTTTCTCTCTGGTGCTGCATTTGCAAAATTCACTTATAAATAAAATATTAAGTGAACGATTGTAAAAAGCGTGTTCCTAAATGTAGATTTATAAACTTTAAATATTATGCTGCCTCAGCGCAGTCGAATTAGCCTCATTTTCTGTGTGGAGTGTTTGCTTTGCCCATAAGACATTTGCCTGCTTATTTTTTATTATTAATTATCGCATGTTGCGTTAATTTCTTTTTCTTTGTTTTGTTGTGTTTTTTTTTTTATTTTTGCGTGTTTTTGCACGTTTTGCAGTCAGCAGCTTTTTTTTTATTTGTCTAGACGCGAACTATTTACAATATAGTATATGTGGTTAGTTTTTATGGTTTTGTTGTGGGCTTTTGCGGCCAGTGCTTTAATTAATAGAACATCCAGGGAATTAGCAGGAGCCATTTATACACAAATGACGTCTGACTCATGCGCAAGTCGTTTGCCAACTTCGCTTAAAAGGTCAAAATATTTATTTTAGAGTTGCGAAACCAAAAGGTCTCGAAGGAACAGCTTTGTATTTCTTTAGAAAGTATTAATATAATTGGCTCTGATGTAGTTTTATGCCCCTCCAAAGCAGAGGCTCATATAACTTCCAACCAACTTAGTTGGTTAAATTGGATCACCTAGTTCGCGTGTTGTTCAGAGTTTGCATTATGAAATATTTATTTATATATTTACAGCTTATACATACAGCTTAGATGTCACATTCCTGTTAAGGTCTTCTTGTTTGTCATATGCTGGAGTTCATTCTATATAGCAATAGCAATAGCTGTCACTTACTTTGATCAATTTGCATGCAAATATATTTTAGATCGATGAACCCATCAAAAGCACTCGCCCATAAATTCTCTCATTCACACATCGCTTTGTTTGCCTTCGGGTACTCGCTGGCAGTCGCAGTCGCAGTTACAGTGACAGAGTCGCAGTTGCTGTCGCGGTCGCAGTGGCAGTGGCAGTCATTGCTCATTGCTCATAAGCACTACAAGTCCGCTTTATGTGCATTTGCAACACGTTGCGAGCGACAACAAAGGCGATTCAAGTACAATTTATGAGCACACGAGCTAAATGCATTACACCAACTGCCACTGTATGCTACTGATGTTGTTGTTGTTGTTGTCGGTGCCCAAGACAAATATATTTACTTACGCATACTATAAAGACACCTCCACACACTGCCCCTGGCCCTGGTACTCACATGATTTGTGGCCTGTAACTACTGTGACTCGGGTGGGGGAAAAGCTGCGGTCGCGGTTTTTCAAGCACTTTACATGGCTCAATTAGAGCCGCGTCACATAAATTCACCTGTACTTTAAGTATTTTTATATAAAAACCTAACAAAATTATTAAAGTGTTTTTTCCTTTTGTTTTTCTCATTGCAGGTAAGAATTTAGACTGCGATTCTCTCTTGTTAAACTGCGCCATGTAAGTCTCGTATTTCATCATTAAGAACGCACCCAGCAACTAGTTTCCGTCGTGTTTCTCTCTATCCGCTCACTTCCTCTCCGACCCCAAGGTCGTTCAAGGCCTTTTGGGGCTTTTGTTTGCTATTTGATTGTGTGGGGCTGTTGTTAGTTTTTTGTTTGTTTTTTTTTTCACTTTTTATCGCCACACGCCGTTTGACGCTCTGCATAACGACTGTAAGTGCATGCCTTGGGTTGAAAATGTTGGCATTTAAAATTGTACATGGAAATTTAAAGCTACTGGGATTTTACTAAAGAAAATATTAAACATATTGCTTTCGTTCCATTTAAAAGGGTTGATTAGCTATATCATAAGACAAACTAACAGAGCTTCTCAATTTTTAATATTATTATTTAAACGGCTTAGATGATTATTGGTCCATTCATAAAATATATTTAATTGCAAGTTTTTTGTGATTTTTGTCCCTTTCCGTTTTTGTTTCTTCATAAAAAATTCAGCAAAGGGCTTAATGGACGTTTGTTTAAAAATGTATAAATCGATTTCGATTCAGATCGATATTCAATTAACTTTAAGTCCTTTTGTTGTTTGCTGTAAAGTTTTCCACTTGTTCTTGTTATTACATCATTGTTATATACCTTAGCCAAAGCTCCTCAAAAGTTCCTCGAAATCCCAATACCATATAGTTTTAATATTAATAATTATTGTGCCATTTTACCTAATTCATAAAATTAAGTCAAAGCATATTCTTGCTTAAATTTCTTGCTAATATATATTTTATTTCGAAGTTCTTTTCATCATAAAATGTCAAATTTTCTGCAATATGTTTTGGTTGTAAATTGTAGATTATTTGTGTAAAAATATTTTATAACTTGATAATGTTTGCAACAAAAAGAAGAGATAATATTTTCACTAAAAAAACCTAAAATATTTGATTGACAAATAGATACGAATCCAATAAAATTGTTTTGGGCAAAGGTACATTTTGTGGGTTGATAAGATTATTGACCTGTAATACTTGTGGGTGGGTGACGCATTGACAAGACATTAATTATATTGCGGAGCCCCTTTCCAAAATGCGATATTATTTTTGCAGAAATCAGCTACAGCACGGGCTACACACACGTCTACGTATCGGTCAGATGACTCAGCCAAGCTAATTAATATTAAGTACGAGTATTTACACAAAACTCATTTGTACCCTTTCATATCTATAACGGCGACTTGTTTAATGGCGGTTGCTTTTGTTTTGAAAGGTGTTTATTTTTTTGCTTGACAATGTTTTACAAAAGACATTGACGAAATGTGGTTACACTTGAGACACTTTTGCTATTGGGAAATTTCTTGTGGGGGCTGTGGACGAGAAACCTTCATGCTTCGCCTGGCATCTGTTAATTAACTACTCGCACTCATTAAAATCTTTTCGGTAATTGTTTTATGAGCTACACAAATATTAATTTGTTATGTTATTTGTTTTGCACAGCTGGCGGCCATGGTATGTGCATAAATTTCGAATTCGAAAATCTACTAAGGCAAGAGAAAACTCGAATCTTAGCCGCCATTTAGCGCAGTTTCTATTTCGCTGTTTGTCTCTGTGGGTGATCTATTTGCATGCTGACCCAAATATATTGCGCATACGACTCGTTTGCCCCAACACGTTTCCGCATGCCGAGCGTAAGAATTTCTGACATTTACGGCCGCACGATTGAATCATTGAAAGGAAAAGAGAAAAAGTAGCATCTCGGCATAAAGTAGGAATATACGTATATGAAAAGAGAAATATCACATAAATAAATTGCAATATTTACATTTTTGCGCTCGCCTGGAAAATGCCGCTGCGGGGAATTTCCCATGAAAAAAAGCGCGCACACATTCCTTTCGAAAAGCTAAACAAAGAAAAGATAAACCCGTGACTGGAAGCGCCAGCGTGAATTAAATCGAGCGTTTCTGAGGAATTTCTTTTAATGAACTCAATGTGAGGTACCCCTCAATATAATAAACCCTTACCTCACACACATCATCGATTATAGGTATTGAAAAACAACGTACTAGCGTATTTCCTCCGAGATAAGATAGTATTTTAGGTGCAGGTTATGCTAGATAGTTTCAAAAGAAAACAAATAGACGGTTATTATGCGAAAGAGTTTCTTTCGTATCGATTATTAACATATGATAACTAAAATGGGTTATTTATGAATTCAAAAAATAACAGAAATTTCTATTTCTTTTTGAGAAGAGATATCTGTGTATACGGAGCGTTATATGATAATATTTCAAAGCTTTTTAATCTGTGATATAATAAATAATATTCTCAGATTCAATTTCTACATCTGTTGTTAATATATTCACCGTCTTTATTGAAACAAGGGACTCCAAACCTCGGATGTGTACTAGGGTATACAAAATCAGACTGAGTGGCTGGCTGTTTCTACAGTTTTTTAGTTGGATATGATAATCTTCTTTTAAGATTGAAATTATTTGTAACAACTTAAAAGGGCTACAGATTAAAAGGCACTCTCGACTATCCCTACAATCTAAAAGTAACCAAGTTTTTTAATAAAGAAAGCGCCTTTCAATCGGTTTGTGTGAACAGAGTATTGCGAAGTCGATTGTATACAACTGCAATAATCTTTATCTTGCTTCCAATTGGATTGTGATAAAAATATGATTTATTTTATCTTTTATGTACTCTTTATATATTCTTTAGTTATTTGCTTAGGTTGATAAAATGTTTATCTTAAATTCTGCATCCTACAAAAACATTTGCTGTTTGGCTCTAACTTAAATACTTAAGATGACTAATTTTTTTGCATTTTACTCATAGTTCACAAAGATTTTCACATTGTTGTTTATAAGATGGGGAATATCTTTCACTTGGCGGCTGCTGCAATCATCTTATGATAACTATACATAGACCATGATTCAGAAGAATTTTAGAATTCCATGTCTGCTGTGTACCACGCAAATCTAATCGATAGCTTTAAAAATGCTATCATAAACTCATAATGATTCAGTCCCGCAAAAGCACACTGTGCAAGGTTTATATATAAACAATACCATATCCATATATATGTACATACAAACATGTGTTTGTACCTGGTTGGACAATATCTAGATTGAGTTTATGGGGAACAGTTTGCACTCAGAAATCAATTAGTTAAAGGCAGTTAGTCCAGGTGAAATTAGTTAACTGTTTCGGTGACGAAAATTGAATATGCTTTTTGAAATACAGTACTAGACCGCTCAGAATGCAAATTTTTGAAGTCTGCATTTCAGTAGAAGTTATAATTTCCTGCACAGCGGGAAGATCGCGTTTTCGGGCGTTACGTTTATTGAGTATAGAGAGTTGTGACTTATAATTTAAAATCAATTTGACTAATGACTTGATGATTTAATAATAATTTAAAATAAATTGATATTGATTTAAAGGATAATAGTTCATATAGTTGATCCTATAAAGTATAAAAAATAATATATACATAGTTACATTCAGAATATTTTACCTGATTAGTAGGTAAAATTTTAAATTAAAATGTCACTTTTGTTTCATAATCTTCATTTGAATTTTAGACAAATTTACATCACCTTTGAAATTAATTTTCTGTTACATTGTCAACCATTCCACCGAAAGTCATATTTGTGGCGGCCATTGTGGAAATAGCTTTACATTTCCCAGTGCCTGTTCATAGTCTTTTAATACTATTTTCCTGTAAAAGCAAAGAACAGACTCTACAGGTATTAGCTTACATGATACACGAATGCCGCAATCCTTTATTCCCGGCTATCTGTTCAACTCGTTTCTAGCCATTAGAGCGGGTGGCTCGAGCAGCGTTCAGCAAAAAGGCCAGACAATGCGCAGAGCAGCACATTAAATTGCAGACGTGCCTGCGCGTTGCTCAGCTGCAATCGAAATGAAAATCAAAAGTAAAAAAAAAAAGCGAAAAACGAAAAAAAAGACGGGAAAGCAATTTTTATTTCATGTCACGTACACATGACAACAGCGAGACAACAACAAAAACAGAAAGATATTAAAGCCGACTACGACAGCTCCAAGAGAGCAACCTACCGCCTACCCCTAGTCCAGCCATTAGCTACCTCCACCCACTCAAGATTTCAATTTTAATTTGTTGCATGTATGCGAGGCACTGGTCAGCCGATTGAGCGCGTCTCCCGGGGCGGATGTTTGTGCAACCTCGAAAGGGGCATAGCAGTGTCTATGTGTGACCTTTTTGGGCGGAATCTCAGGCGGAAATTACGTTTTTAATTTTTATTTTCAGACACTCATTTCAAGTTTATCTAATGCTACTTCGTAATTTATCGATTTTTCCACATATAGTATGTATACATAGTTGCCATTTCGTGTTCATTTTACAGTTGTTGTTAGCTCTGACCACTCGCCTGTGGGCGTTCTACGCCCTACAATGAAAAATTTCAAAATGTCGTGTCAATTAAAGCACAGTTAACCCCAGCTCTCTGGGCCCGCGCACTCGGTCACGCAATATGCATTCTTTATTTAGACCAGGACAAGCGGGCAATTATAGGAGCAGCAGTTGGCTCGACAACGTCAGAGGACGTTGATAATACATGGCGCAATGTCAGCGGCAAATGTTTGTTTTTGTTTTTTCCACATACATATATTGTCTGCGAGTGGGCACTTTGCGCGGTAGCTAGCAGTTAAATGTATTAAAACGTATAATAGTTTCCACAGTTTTTTTCTTTTTAAATTAAGGTGTTTTAAAATTACAATGAACTTGCATTCAAAATGAAATTTACCCGGAGGAAATAGCAAATAAAATTTTTCCTAGAACTTGAAAAACCTATTATATGGTCTATATATTTAATAAGAACGTGAAGGAAATAAATACTTATGCCAAGTTTAACTAGAGGATAAATCAAACTCTATTAGACTAGACTTTATGCAAATTCAAATTAGAACTGAAAAAAAATCGAAATGTTAAATTTAACAGGAGGTCAAACAACGTTCCAGGGGACATTCCACACGCCCACTAGTTATCAATGTAGATTAGAATCCAAATTACCAAATTTTTAGAAATTAATTTAATTGTGGGTGTGAGCAGACAAGAGCTATAATATCAAATCATAAATAATATCTGCAATATCTAATCGCAACAACTTGTTAGTACAATGCCACATGTGCTGTTCCCCAGTCATTAAACTTGAACCTCAATGCCATGAGCGTACATTGGTAAAATCAATCATTGTGCACCCACTATATTATATATACAATTTATATATTTTTATTATTTTTATGGGTTCCGTGTACGCAACCCCTGATAACCTGACAAACCAACCACACACAGCCACTTTGTACACTTTCATTATGCCACTGTCGACTATAATTAAACCCACATAAACAGAAAGCCGAACGCTTATCAGACTCTAATACCTCCATCCTCAATGGTTGTGGGGGAGCCAAAGGCTAGCTTATCAGCGAGAAATGTAAACAAAGCTCGAGACTTTGTAGCGTAGGCAATCTAAAGTTCATACCCACTGCTCATATTCATAAAAGCGGCAAACATTTAATTCATTTAATGTAAACAAAATATTTAGTACGCTGGGCTTTTGCTATCAATAATTTATATCTTTTGCAATTTCCGCGATGGAAGTGAAACACAGGCATTATTATCTGACACTGGGTACAAAGGGTTGCCTTTCAAAAGGTTTCCACTAGGTAATGAACATTTGCTGACAAGAATCTACAAGTATCTAATGTAAAGCTTCTAAATAACCACCGCTATAAATATATTATTTTAAATACTCTATAAATATAAGTAAAAATGTTCTGACTGATTTCTTGGCTAACTCTGATTATAATAAATTACAATAAAATATGTATGGTGTGCAGACTCTTTCATTAGTTCTGAGCTGCAATATATTTAAATATTCTGGAAAATTATTTTAAAGATCCTTTCTTTACATCTTCTTAGTCATTCTATCCTAAAATATTCAGTTAAAAGCCTTTTCCTAGAGCACATAAGTCTTTTTCTAGCGTTTTCGTATGGTAAATATCTTATATAATATAATAGAATAGCTATAGTTTCAGACAACGTTATCTACGGATTGTTATTTTTAATTTATAGAATCTTTCTTATCATCATTTAGTTTCGTTTAGTTTTCCTAAAGCGCAATTTTCAGTTTGGCCATTTATATTCAGAGTGCCTTTCTGGCCATTATTTATTTGTTAGTTCCTTCTTTGTTCGTATTTTATGTTGCCTTTTGGAAAAAAAAAAACACATCCATTAGAACTACACAAGTTTATTATGTGTCATTAATCAGGCGCACAAAAGATAAAGGATATATACCAAAACTACAGTTGCCATGGTCTGCCATTTCAGTATCTCTTGTATCCTGGCATTAAGTATATATTTTTTTAATGAGTTACTTGTGCTTTTCATTAAATACGCCTCTTACACGTTATTGACACATATTCTCGTTTATGATGTTTACTTTTGGCCACCCATTTGCTCAGTAGTTTATTGACCAGGGTCAACGGAAGCCAGCTGTCTCTTCACACCGTGTTGGGGGGAAGGAGGTTGGCATTGCGTCAGCGTCAACGTTGCGTATGAAAAGCAATGAAAATGCGCACCAGATTTGTTTATGGCTTTTGACTACTTAACACATTTATTTAGTCATTTATTTTTGTGAATGCAATGTATACATTTTCTTATTGTATTAAAGCCTTAGTCACTTGGCCTTTGCAATTAGCCGGCACTGTAAATTGCATCAGTTTCTCAGCCATATACTTGTTTTTTATTCAGATAGTGCAGGGGTTTCTTTTGAGGGTTTAAGTCGTTTGTTATTTTTTCTTTTTTTAGTTTTTGGCTCAATGCCAGCTCGCAAATGGTCTGTGTCACTGTGCCAAGTAAACATTCCATAACAAGAACATAATAAGGTGGTCAATTTGGGTAAACCGTGCACCGATATTATTATACCCTGTTACACATCTATATAACATCACTTAAATAATATGTAATACCCTGATCAGTTATCACTTATTATTTAATTTGTCTAAAAATATAAGTATATATAATATAAATATATAAATACATCTAAAAGCCATGAAAATCACATAGAGGGCTTAGGAAATTAGAAGAAGCAACTGAAAGGGCGCAATCAGAATATTTGATAATAGGATAATAGGATAATCACATTGTTAGTTACAATATCAGAGTATCAACATTTATAAAGTTTAAGCATTCACATTTAAATTGTAGCCGGGTGGCAGGGCTCGCCTAAATACCCAGCATATTATACCCTGTACACGAAAGCAATTTGGTTGTCCTTTAATCGTAAAACGAAAACTAAGCCAAATTATCCATTAGCATGAGAAATGTTCATTTGGATTGTCAGGCATCGATTTTTCATGTCCCTGGAAATATAGTAAATGCCTACCCACAACGCGCCAGATAATATCAGGTGTGTACGAGCAGATGCCGTCAAAATCAATTTCTACAGTTGCCATTCGGGGCCAACGTTTTGGGCCATGTTAAGAGTGAATGACGTGTGCAGTTGTTGTGGGTTAGCTGGAACCACGTCATAAATCGGGCAAATGGCATAAATTAAACTCCTGACGTTGACAATGACGATGACGTTGTCAGCCGTCTGGCAATCTCTGTCTCTATTGTTTATCTGGCTGTCTGACTATCTGGCTATCTGCGGTTAGGTGCACATCCATCAGATACATATAGCTGTTGCTAATCGCGAGTCCATAAGCAGGCGCTGCAATTGTCGTTATTTTCACATAAACAACTGCGCGATTTCTCGTCGTGTTTATTTGTTTTGATTAGTGTGCCATAAAAACCAAATACTTATCGATTATATTGCTTGTGGGGGGGATTTTGTAAGTAGGTGGCGGGATAGTTGCTAAACAATGCCCAACCATATTTGAAGTCAGATGAGCTCTTGGCTCATCGCCAGTTCTGAATATGATTAAGTAGAGAGGGTGATTTTTTTTATATTGCATTGTTTAAAATTGGTAATTGGTTTTTAATCGTGGGATGATAATATTCCCTTAGTGGTTGCATTAGTTGCTGTTAAATCTGAAAACCTTACGATCTAAAAGCTGCGTCAAAATATACATACATGTTCAAAACTACATAATATGTTGTTTCCATTTGAACGATACTGATGTATAGGCTCCTAGAGATTTTAATAATAAATCTGTTTTGACATAAATCCATCTTTCCTATGACAGCCATTTCAGATATGGTTAGAATATTCAATCAATTCCGACATACATATATACATCAGAGCAAAACTTTTAGAGTAGGGTATTTCGATGCATCTCGACCAAGTTTTTACTACTTTAATCATATAACATACATTTTGTTTTTTTTCAAAATTTTAATATTATGTGATGCATAAAAGTCTTGCAATTTGACAAAATAGTAAAACCTTAAAGAACTTCTCTAAAGCCCTTGATAGAGTATTGCGAGTTCAAGTTACACTGTATATCTATTGAATCGGAAATAACTCCATCAATTCGAATAAATTGTAATACTTGAACATATAAAAAGAGCTTTTAAAGTCAGACTCGGGTCATTTGCGCGCACTTTAAACGCATTTCCACTTGCTCTCGTTTTCCAAGAGATGATGTCATCGCGCATTTTCGCGTCCATTTGCGTTTCCTCTCCAGAAATTGTCGTTTATCGCATTGGGGCTGACATTTGACAGTGAAACACTTTCGTTTTGTGTGTCGTCGTTGTCGCTGGTGTTGCCTGTCAGCTCTGTCTGCGTCAACGCCAGCGTCGCAGTCGCAGTTGCCATCGGCGTCGCCGTCGCCGACGGCCCGATAAGTTGAAATTGTTGTTTCTATGCCCCGGGGGCGGCATAAACGGAACCTCATTTATAACATATTTTTTGATAAGAACAGCAAGGCGCTTAGTTTAGTTTTACTCCTCGCAGCGACAACACGCATTTATTAAATAATTATAAAAATTAAATAAATACAATAAATATTCTGAAAATAACATTTTGCATTGATCTTGCGACCAGTCAGCACCGATAAGGCTGAAGTACTTAGAGCTGATTTTAATCGCCTAACCGTATTTTGATCAAATATATGAAATGTATTTTAAATGCTAGTAAAAAGCGTATTATTGTGAGTTTTTTTAAATATCAGCTCAGACTTTTGTTCATTCTAAATTAAATTGTGTTTTTGCATTCATGAATAATGAAACTTTGGCAAAGACAAGTGAATGTTTGGCACCAATTAAATTTATCCCAAAGTTAAAAAAACCACATTTTTTTTATAGAAATCTATTTTGATATCAGAGTTCAGGATCTCATCTGCTTTTGGAAGATTTAGTGGGTCGATAACTGTGTTTATTTCTCGTGGAGTAAAATAATACTAATTTCCACATTTTGTAAACTTTGATCAGACCTAAGTTTTGCTAAAAATGGGACTGAACTTATGATAAAAGGGAATACATTTCTAGAAATGTACAAAAGAATAATTATCTGTATAAAAATGAAGTTGAACGGTATTTTAAATATTAAATTGTATGAGAAACTGCTATAGTTAAGCACAAAAGTGGCTGCTAGTCCCATCAGCTCAATAGGTTTACTTTTATTACACTTTATGTAGTCGTAGTAGGGAGTAGATATTTCTTCATATTGCACATTTGAACATTACCCTTAAAGCCAGCATTAAAAGTAGTTAAGGACCATATACCATTAACTGTACTATACTACCTACTCAGTTTACGTGCTTGCAAAGCACAAATTCGTGGTTTATGGCACATACCACTCTGGACGCAACACTCGGCGCTGAGGTGCATTTGGGCCCTTCGCATCCCCAAGAGCTGCGCATTTTTCATGTTTTCGCCGGCTCCTCGGGGCATTTGTTGCGCAATTTGTGCAGCCACTTGCTACGATAAAGTAGGTCAAGCCGGAGCGGAGGGTGGGCACATTTAAGCAAAAGATTTTTCGAAGTGATGACAGTAATTTACAAGGATTTCTCTACCTGTCTTGCAGGCCAGCTGCTGTGCAGCCCTCCCCCTCCACTTGTGAGGTGCAGATAATGCGGGTAAGTTGACACAATTAAACGCACTCTCTGCCCCAGTAGACAAGACAAGTTGGTCGCCCAGATGGCAGTGGCATTCATTAGAGTGAGCCTCATTAACACTTCAGCACCGCACGACAGGTGACATCCTTAGAGCAGAGACTAACAAATGAGACTACTATTAGATACCCTCTAAAAAAAAAACACCTCGTTTGTATTCGAAGGCTGCCCTATTTTTGCTATTTCTCTTCTTTTTTTTTAACTGTCAAATGGTTCGTGTCCTAATTATATCTGCGTTTTAAATGTACCTTTGAAGAGCTGTACAAAATGTTGGAAAAAGAAAAGTTGAATCAACAGCTTGCAATTGAATAAGTTTTGAATTTGGCAGTTTTTTAACGAGACAAATGTTGCTAAGGGAATTAAATTAGTTGAAGTTGAGTTGATTTATTTACAAATGCACTCAAATATTAAAAATGTATTTGCTAGAAATTAAAGATGCTCGTAAAGTATTGTTTAAACCTCTTTTACAGTTTATTTATATATTGAAAGTCTAATTAAACCATTTCACTCATTTAATGGGTACAGGGTATAAAGTTGGAGGAAGCTTAAATTGAGTTTGCACTCTTAATGACTAGAAGCTGCTTAGAGAGAGAGAGAAAGAGAGGGAGAGTTTGTGTCTAAGTACTTTTATATGTGCTAGGACGACCATAAACCCATGCTATAAAAAAGTGCCTCCAAGAAGCTGTGGGAGTTGCCACCAATGAAGGTCAGCTTGCCAGGGAAACTGATGGGAAAACTAATAAATGTGGTGCACTTAATGCCAACCCATTGCACAGCACAGTGGCTGTTGAAAGTTTAGCATCTAGTTGGGGAAAACATAAAAGTTTTCGCCACACAAGTCCACCAAAATCCACCTCAAAGGTCAAAAGTGCAAGTAAATCAACTGCTTTGGCATGCAAAATCAAAGCCCACTTAGTTGAAAGAAATGCCTGCAATGTTTTTCCAAGTCTTGTTTCGCTCTGCCCTGCCTGCCCATTCAAAGTCAAATCCATTAACGCTTCGCTTTGTCAAGGTCAATGTCTCTCTAGTTGTCGGTATGACTATGCGTCTCTAAGATATCTCTATTGTCTGTGTCTCTCTTTCTCTCGCTCTGGGACATCTCTGCGTTCGCGCTTTGCCCGCACAAAAGAGAAATCACTCAAGCATCCAGTTAATTTTTTTTTCTATTTCAATCAAGACACGTTATTGCCTCTTCTGAACTTTCAGTACGTGTCGTTGCGGCCAACTTAAGCATTTTATGTAAGTCGAGCCAAATAATAAGCTCATTGCAGGGCTCAGCTCGGCGTTTAGAGCGAAATGTAAGACGTATCTCAAAGCTGCTTAGTACTACTCAAAGTGCTAGCTAAATAGATATATTAGAATTGGCAGACAAGTTACTCACATACATAAAACTACTTTTTACTAAATCTTAAGCTGGCCGGTTAGAGGTCAATGTCAAGAAAAAAAAAGAAATAAACTGAAATGTCTATTTAGCTATTTCAAAAACCTCCCAGTTCTTTCATTAGCGAACTTTGCTATCGCACCTAAATTTGCAAGGCCTTAACCTCATTTTGAACTAAAACCACTTGCGAATTATAAGCAACGAAATTTCGACAAAGTTAACAAAATTTAAGCCAACTCTTGTATGCTTATCCCTGCGGCATACATTATGCCGGGGCCTTTAAAAACAAAACAGTGGTTTTTTGCTATTATATATTATTATATTTATATGTAATTGAAAGAAATACGTTTGTTTAACTTGGGGAATAATTTAGCCTAACATTATCGAATTCAAATTTGAATAAACCTTTCTTTGAAAAGGCAGATTTCCTGTTTTCAAGAAATTCTTGGTTTGATTTATATATACTCAATAATTTTATATAGAACCTAATCTTTTAAGTTATTTTCCTGTGTGGCTTAAAGAGGCGGAAAGAGAACGTTTAAGAATTTTAACTAGCTTTTGCTGGTTCAACAAATTGTGTTCATTTATCCGTATTTAACTACCAATACCTTAATACGTTATACTCTTTTAAATAAGTTTTAATCTTTAATGAATTTATTCAAATAACTTCTAAGATTTCACTTATGTCCAGCTTAATTTCCTTTTTTAATGTTTTCAAAATAAGTTCTTTGTGTATCTTTCAGTCTTTATGCATCTATTTAAAACTTTAAAAAACTTTCAAAAATGAATTTTGTTTCGTTAAAATTGTTTGTCTGTTTCAAGAATCACAGCTTTTTATGGTTCCCATTTATCCTGTGCATCAAATTAGCTCGCACACCACTTCGTTGCCAATTAACGTTGATCATGTTTGCTGTTTATTCTGAATATAAACAAAAGTTCTTATCTTTCGGGCTTCCGTGCTTATCTTAATGACCAGCACTTCGCTAACTCAACCGGCACTCGGGACGACTTCGAGCCTGCCTGACATATGCGAGCATATGCCCTCCAAAGAATGCTCGTTATGTGTTCTGTTTTACACATCATTAGCACTCGAATATTTTTTCGGATGTCTAAATGAAAGGGGGCAAAAGGGCACTGGAATCCACAAACATATCATCGAGCATTAAGCGCGAAGCCAAGTGAATGCAAATCATTTGAACATGTGTGCAACAGCTGCAGCTATTGAAAGGGTGGCAAGTTCTGTAAACAGTCGTCGCTTGAGTGGATCGAGAAGTTTGTGGAATCGATAGTCACAATATCTACCCACTATAATATAAAAAGTTTCTGCGTTCCTATCAAGCCAGCTCGAAGTTTGCTACTGATTAAACATATTTTCTTAAAATGTTATATAGATCTCCATAAATGTTATATAGTTACTCTCTCCATAAAACTAATAAAAGAATTTCATTTTATTGAAATTGAAAGCAAACCTAACTTTATTTGTTATTCATTAAATACATACATTAAATAAAAAGAATAATTATCTATTTATATGATTCCCATATCTTTAAGCAGAACTCTTCACACAATTGATAAGCTCATTCTTGTATGTTACATCTTAAAAATTCTTCTTAGTCTATCTCTGTTCATACAAGCTATTCTTACTGCTTAAAAGCAGGTATAGATATTGGTGCAGGTTTTTCTATGGGATAATTTGCAAGACAGAATTACTATATCGTTTCTTAAGATACTTCCTAACATTAGTTCTGTTAGAGATACTTTTTTTAGATCGTATGCTTGACTTTCTTTCTTATTGTTTGATAAACTATTAAGCTGCCCCTCGTTAATGCGCCATCATCTGTTCAGCGAGCTCATTTGTCACTTGCTCGGTGCTTTCATCGAACCGGCGTTCTTTTGACAATAAGCAGATACTTTTGTATCTGTGAGAGATGCGTGTCGAAGGCAACTTTTGGGGGCAACTATACGCAAGCTAATTCAATCAGCTAATTTGCACAAGAAGACGAAAATATATTCGACTTGGATTTAACATTTACTGTGAGAACTTGGCCATGACACGGCGTCCACGTTTGAGCAAGCCACCCTGATGACAAATGCCATAGGCAAAGCAAACAATGCAAATTGGAATGCAAATCCCACCCAGAATTGTTTACTCACTGGCCAGGGATTATGTAATGTGCAATATCATTGCACAAATTGAACAATTGCACTCATGTTTTCTTATTTCGAACTGACAAGTCACAGTTCAATATGAATTTACTGTTGATAATATCAAAGATATTGATGATGATAGATAGGATATCAAACTAAGACGGAATTATAATTGGGGTTCGGTGTAAAGCTGATTCAATATTATTAAAAATTTGCCATTTGTCCAGTTTCTTGAAAAACTGAATTAATTATGAATATAATGTGCTATAAAAAATATTGGGGACTTTAAGAACTATTTTTCTACTGCAGATACTGAAAAAACGCTGCAGATATCATTATTTTCATATGGTTTCCTTTCTCTTTCTAAAAAATCCTTCTTTTCATTTTTCATGGTCTCTCGTTTCTTCTAAAATCTTAAATCATTTTTGTCTAAAATAGTTTTTTGCTATTTTATTCATCACACTATTTTTTCCTCCCACCTCTCTCTTGTACATTATATTTTAATACCTCTTAAATTTTCCCCATATCTCTAGCAAATTTTTTCCCTTGTGGGAATTGAACCCGGATCTCTATTGCATGCACTAGTGGGCGTACTGCGTCACATCGTCTAGCTATAAGTTTAAAATTCCCCATTTCACCCATCTCTTGACTCGCCTGATTTCTTTCAACAATTTTGCACTGGCGACTCGTTTACAGTTCGCTTGTCATCAGCCGGCGCCATAGGATGCTTTGTTTTTGCTTTTGCTGTGGCGACTTTGTTGGCCAAGATACGCGATGTGGGCAAGTCCGCAGATGCAGATAAATAAATATGTATCTATGTACACATATAATACATACATCAATATTTGTTATTGTGCTCTCTGTGGCATGTGTAGCTATGAATTTTGATTTCTTGTGCTGTGCACACTCTTCTCTTTCTCACATTTTGCGGCTGCGGCTGCGGTTGCTGCTGCGTCATTGTTAATAAATAAACGGTTGATGCGGCAAGGTAAAGGTCAAATTGACCTAATCAACGGCAAATTTGTGTACGCTCGTTAATTGACTTCTGGACCAAAAGGTCCATCACACTGATTGGACTGGTTAGCGAAAAGCAATCAATTCACAAGTTGCCTGAGTGCAGACGTACTTGCTTTGCATTTGACAGCTAAGTGGAAAAATATCTTCTAAGTGAGCACTAATATCAGCTCAAGCGGCCTCATTAAAAAGCCATCAGAAAATTGACGTAAAACACACTTAAACCCCAACTAGTTTTAGAAGGATAAGCAAATACAACAATGTGCATGCCTTGCGCTCATCGGGATTAAGCAGTTCATGGCGCACCTAGAAATGAATGTGCATTTACTTAAAAAGGATGCTCAACTCTGCACTACTCTGTAAGATAATTGTAAAATGAGCTACATTGATGAAGAAAAGCAGAAATCAGTTTTGGGTAGTCCAACGATAAATATAAATTGAATATGAATATATAAAATGAGTTTATGGTTAAATGTAGGCTTATACTTTGCAGGTTTTAGTCAGAAGAAAACTTTATATATAGCTCAAAACTAAAAAGCGAAAGTAATGTAATAGTTTTAAAATATATGGTAAATGGTTTCAATAATAACAACTGAATACGATTTGAACCCACATATTTAAATAATAAAATACAGGAATGGGATACACTTCCCTTATTTTGTTAGTTGTAAATTTTAATAATAATTTTTCATTTAAGTCAATGGACCCAGTTTTTCTTGGATATACTGGGTATATTCAACATTAAGTTGTGGGCAATCAAGTAGTCAGTCAGTCAATTCCTTTATACGCTCACTTTTCTTCATGTTTCCGTGTCAGTTGGTCATGCCAAGCTCTGCCCAAACGGTTCGTTTTAAGGACTTTGCAACTCGGCAAGGTTTATTTTGGGTGCGGTCACATGTGCGTGGTAAAGCAAATCCGAAGCGTAGTTAACCGCAGCTGAGTAAAACAAACGCTGCATGTGATTTGGGGTGCAATATTTTGCTTAGGGGTGTGTCTGCTCTCAGGACCTACTTTTCTTGCGGTTGTAACTGGGTTAATGGACTTTGGTTATGATTGGTCTTGCAATGTTTATCCAGCTCATTGGCATGGCTAATGGGCATAATGGGCGTAATTGGCGTGCCATGGATTTGTTTTGCCAATCATAACTGTGTGACTTTAAGGCGAAGACTTAAATCTTGAGTTTGATTGAAACTGGATTGAACTGGAGATTTTGGGCTTTATGTATCAGCGAAAACCATTGTTTGCTCGTTTAACCTGTTAAACGGAGACGACATTAGCATAAGACGTTCACATTCTTAACATATGATGTTAGGTTGTCCTCTTATTTTGGGCGTTATTTTCATCGCTACAGATTAGTCTATCTTAATTTTTAACAATTTATGTAAAGATAATGATTAACTTTATTAATTCATACCTTGCTTAACTTTATTTGTACAATAGGAAGGTAGAATTATGGAATCATCGGAATATATCTATAATCAGATCATATTTTAGCCTTTTTCAATAATGTATATTATTATAGTTCTATATAACTCAGTTATAAATTTTCTCCATTCTACACTAAGTGCACTGAAGTCTAATCTAGACCACGCCCTCCAATTTTTATGTGCTGACAATAATAATAATTTGTGTTCTTCTCAAGAACTCTTTTGTGTTTCTTCAAAGATTAACTGTCAACAAAAAGGCACGCAGTTTAATTTAGAAACATTGTAGAAATTCGCAGAAAAGATCAGATACAAGAAAAATTAGTCACCACTCTAAAAATTTTGTTAATGCGCCGCAACAACAATTGTCGAGTGTCAAACCCAAAAGACCCAGACGATATCAATGTGGGCGTCTACGATATTTTTTGTGCGTGTTTCTTCTATTATTATAAATATTATTTTTATTTATTTTCCTTTTCCTTTTTTTGTGTTGTTGATTTTTGCCGGCAAACATGAAGACGACAGCAAGTGTGACGCTGACTAATGCGTCATCAATTCAACTAAAAATCAACAAAAAAAAATTTTAATAATTCACGAAACACGCGAAATCAAGCCAAAGTCGACACCAAACAGAACACACCATAAAATAATTCTAGCACATTGTTTTAGTGTCTTGCGTGTTAGCCCTTTTAATTATTTAAGTGCTGCAGCTTAATTTATACGACAAATTCTATTCGCCTCATAGCGATTTGATTGAATGCTCTAGAATTGCGATTAGGCGCCGAGAGAACTTATTAAATATCAGAAAGGAAAATAGTACAACTATAATTAGAATAGTTGAGAATGATTTACTTAAAGATTCCGCGTAAAATTCCCAGAATGGGGAAATAGAAACATATTAGCACATAGTATGACGAAAAAAAACGTGAATGATGTGATCAAATCAATTTGGTAGAACAAGTTCTTGTTAGGTTTTCGCCAGTTAGAATACTTGCTTCCTGAGATGATTTGAATTTAATTTTAAATAAATGCATTGTTTCATATATTAAGAATTGATAAGAATTAATAATTTACGATACGAATAATTTAAGAGTCTTACACTAAAGGCATTATTTCTAGACAATAATTTGTGAGTCCAAAAGTTTCGTATGTGCATTGTTAAATCAATATACCTGAAATTGCATTGCTTATACGAGAATAATTTAAACTATCGAATAGTTTCTACATACCCCATGAAAAGTCAACACCCTAGCATTTCCTTAATATTCAAGTTAGTTTTTAGATATTACTTTATTTTGCAATTAGATTCGAACAAAATGTCTTTAGCTTACTTGTAAATCGCTTTTTGCATACCCGTTGAAAAGATAATACTCAATTCATTTAAGTTGAGTGCTTTGACACACCGAAAACAATGTGAGTACGTAGTAGCTGATTTTCAGTTCATTTCACACGAGCTTTCTTACGGTTGTTTCATATCTATTGAAGTCTCACACACATTTCCCCCAATTAGGTTGTAAGTTTCGTCAGATAATATATTTAAAGCCAACGCTTATAGAGGTCGTATTATTTTTTTGCATTCCGCAGGTGGACACGTGGAACGACTTCAAGGCCAACGCCATGCACAAACCCTAAAAACATGGCTGTCAAGTAGCACAACACAACAACTGATAAGAAAGCCAACTAAAAATAGAAAAATCTATATAGAAACATACATTAAAGCCCAACAGATCGAAAGCAAAGCCAACTACAAGTTACGTGGAGTGGAAAATTCCAAAGCTCAAGTTGCCGACCAGCAGCAGCTAAAACCAACTTAAGCAGCTAACGAAGTGGTCAAGGCGGTGCCCGGCAACCGCCTAAAAGCAGGCATTAGTTCGGTTTCCTTTTAACAGGGTGGCAACGCCGCAAAGCAACGGATTGTAGGCAAGGAAATTGATGACACTACTCGGGCCTAGCGCCCCTGGCATGGCCTTTATGATGAAAAAGAAAAAGTACAAGTTCAATGTGGAGGTCCAACTACAGGATCTGGTCGAGGTGGCCCTGGTAAATGAGGTGCTCTTTGCCAAGATACGTCTTCTGGACGGTGGCTCCTTTCAGGAGTACAGCAGTCGGTGAGTTTAAGAATTATATTAAAATAATACCATCAATGAGGTTTTACACTAGTTAAATATGTTGGAAAACTATTGATAGTGGCTACATTCGAGAAAAACCAGCAGTTTTTTATAAATTATCAAACTTAATTTTCTAGCTTAAGCTCATGAGATGAGATTTTAACTCTTCGCATCTTTTAATTGTTTTAATGTACGATATATTGCTATATTCGACAGGAGCTAAAAATGTGTTAAAGAATACAAATAATGCAGTCTTTAGGGCTGAAGAAGAATGCTTAAACTCTTTTCACTAGCTATAAGAACACCACAGTCATGCAATTGAAAATGTATCGATAGAGACAAAACCAATAGATTATAGTCGGTCGGAATGGCAATTTTTACAATTTTTAAATTATTATTTAAATTTTGTTTATTTATTCATTAATTTAAAACGAATATTTTTGTTTGTCTTCCTAGCGAGGAGGTGCGTAATCATCGTGTCGAGTGGAATCGCAGTTTTGAGTTCCCCTGCAAGATGAGCGCCAATGCATCGACTGGTGTTCTAGATCCCTGCCATTTGCGCATCTCCATACGCAAGGAGATGAAGGGCGGTCGCAGCTATTACAAGCTCGGCTTTATTGATTTAAATCTTGCCGAATTTGCGGGTGCGGGATTAACATCGCGTCGCTTTCTGCTCGAGGGCTACGACTCGCGCCATCGCCTGGACAACTCCATGCTAAGAGTTAGCATCAAGATGCATATGCTAAGCGGTGATATTCTCTTCAAGGCGTGAGTAGACTACAATATATACATGTAAAATAAATCATTTATTTTCTAATATTTGCAGTCCCACGCCGAGTTTAAAGAGCAAACCAAGCAAACCTTCTGCAGATGATCTGGCTAATGAGGTTGCCTGCAGTGGTCTGCAAACGCCAACGGCTACGGCGCTCTCCAGCATTGGCAGTGGCAGTGGCGGCACAGCCATTCCTCTGGGCGGCAGTGGCGCCACTTTGGGCGGTGTGGCCAGCACAATGTCGGCGTCGGTCACGCGCCCCGTCTCCACCACAAGGGAGGAGGGTGAGTTAACCCTATTACTCAGAACAAAACGAATATAACTCAATTAACAAGATTTATATTATTCTCCAGCAGATCTCGACGCACAGGCGGTGATAGCGGCCATTGTCACAGACTCCGGGCTGTCCGAGTCCTCGGAATCGGCGGTTACGCTGACCACGGACAATCTGCAGCAGCATGTGATTGCCTCATCCAGTGCCACCACGCCCGTCACCGTCACACAGACGCTGCCCGGCTTGGGCGTTATTGGTAGCAATAATTATGGCACCACTGGCGTTAGCATTAGCGGTGCTGGCGGTGGGGTTAGTGGTGTTGGTGTGGGCGTTAGTGTTAACACAGCTGCGCTTATGGAAATGGGACACTCCAGAAATTCCAGTAATACTAGTCAAGTGAGCACATCTAACAATTCTTTAAATATAAGCCTTAATATAGAGAACACTTTTGCTAATCATTTCCCTTCTCTACTCAGATGTCAAAAGGTTCGGGTTATAGTAGTTTTTCGCACAGTCAACATTCGAGGCAAAGTTCCGAGGGTGACTCGGGGCATGCTAGGTAAGTAGTTAACCACAACAACAAAAAACCCCCCATATCATTTAGTCATTACGTATAGCTTCATATATGTATAAAGCCTTGACTTTGAACTTGACTATTTTGCCCACAATTCGCGCCAACTTTTTAATTTACATAAATTATCTATTATAACTATTTTAATCTTTGTTATGCTCCTCTATACTATACGCGCTATATATGCTGAAGCTCTATATACATACTTTTTTTTACCTACCTAAACAACAGTCGTGTCTAACCTCGACAAAAGACACACACTCACACATGTTCTCTATATCCATAGACACATACATATTCGCCCTTGATGTTTACTAAAACTTAATTCAAACAGTATTATTATACAACACTGTTAACACATACATACACTACACAACACATTATTCAATTCCTTCATTTTTCTTATTCTTAATTCTTTTTGTGTTCTTTAATATATATATTTCTTAGATAAGCTCCACTATAAAACTGCTACAAGTTTTGAAAAATACCATAGTTTAAGTATTATTTAAATACAAGCTATCAGTTATAAATAGGTCATTTAGGCACTTTTAGTATAAATATCTATCATATATTAAATTAGCTTAAACCTATTTCATAGCTTTATTAATGTAGTCTGAACAAGTTTATTCCTAACCTCAACAATTTTCATTGTTATGTCTAAGGTCAAATGTAGACAATGTACACCCATACACACACGCACACACACATTTACATTCCAATATCCTTGTCCAAACACACACAGACAGACTGTCGCCCTGTAATGGTCCTTATGTATTTGGTGCAATTCCGAAAATACATTAGTTCTTGTCGGATTGGCTGTGGGTATATGCCCGGGTGCATCTGCACAATATGAATATTGTTGAGCTTGGAGAACTGTTTACTTAAAATAAAAATAAATATGCGCAGCCGGTGATCTCATCGGTTGACGTCATGGGGCGCTGCAAAGGTCACGTTTTGCATCTGGCATTTGCACGAATTTACTTAGCTCAATATTTCTGCACGAACTTTAGAAACCTAAACAAAGTTTTGGTCTCTAAAGTAGTTAAGAATCTAAATAATGACCACAAGAAGAAGCAGCAAAGTTGATAAGAGGTTGCGGAAATTAAACAAAGTTGATAAACTGATATAAAATAAGTTTATATCAAGCATTTGTTTGGCATCGTCGAGAATCGATTAGGCTTTCATATAATAGAAAGAATAACAAATATATATATTTATTTGAAAAGTAATATGGATTGGCTCCTTTCATGAGTTTAACGATACGAGACATATTATTAAATCCGCTGAAGGAGCATTGTTAAAGATTAAATGGGTATTTCTAGCAAGTGTACTAGATCTAAATTATAATAGTATGGGTAATATATAAATATATGAAGTACTCTTACAATTTATTTCATACGATATTCGATATACGTGAAAGCAGTTTTTAAACTCAAGTAAATTATATATTTAATTAGACAGTTCGAAAAAGATTGGATCAGCTTCTTTCTAACAATTGATCGAAGGGGTTAAACAAACAAAAAATTCGAATATTTATTTACCTTCTATATACGGAGTGTTCTAGTTCCCAACTAACTTTCCACGCAACGCATCTAAATGGAATTGGTTTTTATTTGTTTTCATTTTCATTTTCTTATATTGATTTAACTAATTAAAATAGTTAATCTAGCACTAAGTATATACGTGGTAGCTATCATAATAATTAACTATGGACTTATGGGCTTTTCTAATCTGGTTTTATGGTAGCTTTTACGTTTTTCTCAACTTAGTTTTATGGTTAATCATAATTTTGCTTTGGCTAATTTTGTTTAACACTTTTTGTTTTCTTCTTCTTTTATAACCAACATATGTACTGTATATAATTTAAATAAAATACAAAAACAATCGGGTATGTGGCCAACTAACCAACTGTAAAATAAAACATATTAACCACAATTTCAAATCTGCAACAACAACAACAAAAATTATCTCAACGAACGTCGCCAAAAAAAAAAAAAAAACCATCAAAAAAAAACATACTTCAGTCGTTTTAGAAAATCCGTTTCTCTACTTAATAGACTCAATCAGAGAGCTATAAATGCCATGAAATTGAATATACCGGCGATGCGGCATCAGCACAAATTGGAGCTGGCACAGCCACAGGGCCTCGGCTTGGGTCTGGTGCAGGAGCATCAAGTGGGCCCCGCGGCGCCAAAGAGCCAGGGAACACCAGCCAATCATCAGGCAATCGTTAGCCTGAGCACCACCATCGAATATGTGAGCGAGGAGATGCTCTATCAGACGCCCAATGCCACAATGCATCCCAGCGAGCAGCTGGCCGGCTATGAGGACTTTCGGACGCCCCTGGCTGAGATGCCGCTGCCGCTGCTGCTGCAGGCTACACAGTATTATGATAGCGGAGAGACAAGCGAATCTGATGAATATCCCAATGAGGATTCGGGTGATAATGACTCCGGCCTGGAGGAGAACTATCATACGCCGCGCGTGGCCAAAATCAAGTCCATGGAGAATCTGTCCATACTCGAAATGGAATTTCACAAGGCCTCCATGGAGCTGGATCGGAATTCACCGCGACGTCTAAAACAGCTGGCGGAGCGTGCACAAATACCCAAGATGAAGTCGCTCAATAATCTCTGCTTCGACGACTACTCCGAGGAGGCGGTGCGCGAGGAATTCCAGCGCATACGCGACCAATCGCTGGAGGAGCGTCTGCGTGTCCAGCAGCACAACTTTACACATCATCATCATCTTCATAATCTGCACACCTATGGGCTGCGCAAGAATTCAACCACATCGAATGGCTCCTCGGGCAAGCTCTTTGTAAAGCATCAGTCGCATCAGTCGAAGGTGGGCAATGCCAAGTTCATAGGTCAAGATAGCGGCAATGATAGTCCGCAACCATCACATCATCCCATACAGAAAATGCGCTCCATGGGCACCATACCCGATGTCGTTAGCGAGCGCATCGAAGCGGATCCCTTTCTCACGCCCACCAGCGAACGTCGGCCCAGCTTTAATCGGCTCATACAATCGGCGGATAAGCCGGCGCTGGGCAGCAACAGCGGCAACAACAGCTATGTGAATCGCTTGCTCACCTATGATGTGGTCGATTCGCCGGCTGAGAGTTTTACAAATGCCGTTTCCTTCATGTCGCGCACGCCCTTCGAGCGTGCCTATCGTCGTACCATGCTGCAGGGCAGCTCATCCACGCCGCTGGCCACACAGGAGCCCCCACATTTGGTGCGGCCACATTCCACGAATGCCGCCTACGAGCTCATGAGGTGCGTCGCGTTTTTCTTTGAATATCATACAAACAAAAAATAAGAAAAACAATCAAACTCAATATTAAACTAGTTCGTTCAGTAGCGAAACGTTACTCGTTACTCGTTAAGCTTTACTCGTTGAGCCTGACTCATTTACGTTCAGGCTTCAGTCTGCTGATCAAACTAATTATTTAACTAGTTCGTTCAGCAGCGAGTCGTTACTCGTTGCTCGTTAAATTTACTCGTTAAGCCTGACTCGTTTGCATTCAGGCTTTAGACTGCTGTTCAGTTATTCATTCACACGATCGCT
This sequence comes from Drosophila ezoana, assembly GCA_035045725.1. NCBI lineage: Eukaryota > Metazoa > Arthropoda > Insecta > Diptera > Drosophilidae > Drosophila > Drosophila ezoana. The sequence continues at coordinate 8,008,092 of JAWNOU010000005.1, forward strand.
TGTGTCGCGTTCTGTTCCCTGATAATCGCTTATGCTCTATCATTATATATACTCGCTCATTTGATTTGTTTTGCCCGTTCAAAATTACGTTATTGTTTCTGGCTATGTTTTTTGCGTTTTGTTTTGTTTTGTTCTCGTTCGAGTTTATTTATTATTTTTTTACTAATCAATACGCCCGGTTTGGCCCTGCGCTACATTTTCGCAGGGTGCCTAAGTTAGACCTAAGTTTAGTTGTAAGCTAATCTTATAAAATATGTAATTACTATTGCTATATCCCAAGGGGTTTATCACTGGGATTGGTCAATTTGTTGTACAGTTAAAAGTAGCTACTGGTTCTACAGTTACTAAGCACTCACCCTACTCTTCTTTAACATGTCGATAAATTAAGAGGCCTTCGTCTGATGTTTTTACTATCACTTACATTTTTAAATAAATTAATTTCATTTGGGCAGCACTTAAAAGTTTTCACTTTGATACCTTCAATTTTCTATGAATTCCGGTTGAACTTCCTTCTGCTCCCACAACCTTTACTCCTTCTTTAAAATTGTCGTTTTGGGCCAACTCTGATTTAAACTGGGGCAAGGATGTGTCCTCCGAAACTTCCCGCTTCACCCGTCCAATGTGCCCCGTGTCTGTCAATCTCTTGTCCGCCAATTGGCCTTCTAAACTCTTACCTTGGCCTCCATTTGGCTGGGCTAAAAAGAACAACTGTTGAAACTGTTTTTGTCTGCTGCTTTATAAATTTTACAATAGCTGCAAAGCACTCACTGAAATTTTTATTAGAGTCGAGTGTGCAATAAATTTTTAAAGCAGAAACTGACAACTTAGATTGAAGATATGAATAAAAACTAACTATAAATATGAGAAAGGTCAGGGCTAAATATATATTCAGACTGCAAATGAAGATATTCCTTCAATTCGGAAAAATATGACATGCTAAATGTATACTTATAAATAAGCCAAAATTGTTGACTAGAATTTATTCCATAAAAGAAACTATAAGTGCCCACAGAAGATGTTTAGTAAATTCTCAAGAATATTCATTAAAATTCCTTTAGGAAAATATATTTTAAGATTTTCCTCTTAAGACCTCAGGCGTCAGCCTACATTTGTCTACTTAACAAATACATACATTAAAAAGCAACCCAAAAAAAATAGAAAATCCGGAAAGACTGCATTGAAAAATACTTTTTAAGAATTGTGACTCATTTGGCATATATATTTTCTCACGCTTATGCATATTCTCCGACTTAAAAACCCTTTTAAAAAATAATAAAAATTATAAGCCAGATTCCAATCTGATAGATATAAGAGTAAAGAAATCTGGGAAAAGTTTAATTGTGTCTAGGGATTTCCAGTTCAGGCTACAAGTACATTTTGATTATTTAATTTTCTTACATTTATAATTTGTTTAATAATACTAAACACACACACACACGAACACAACCAAAAGACACTGATAAATATCCCTATCTATACATATTATATACAATGTTTAAAAATAATCGTATCTTATCATATAAAGTGCATAAATCTAAAATTCAAATGCTTCTTGACTTAAGTGCTTTAAAGTGCCTGTCAGAGGAAATTTTTAAGTTGAAATTGAATACCTAAATATATTTATATACATATATTTATAAATATTTCTCTCTTATACCCGTATTTCGGTTGGAATACTATTTACTCATGTTTATTGTGCATATTTTGCAAATGTTTTTTGTTTCTTATGTCTTCCGATATATCCAAACCAAACATAACGCTTTGGTCTGTAACTGTGTCTATGAATTAATCCAAATCAAAAACGAAACGCGCATCAAGCAGAAGCTTCAGCGGTGTGCCACGTCGCCTCTTCGACAGCGGCAGCAACAATTGCAACAACAGCAGCGGCAACAGCAGCACCAGCTGCAGTCGACAACAGGCAGCGGCAGCGGCAGCAGCTGGAGGAGCGGCAGCGACAGCAAACTCTGGCGGCTATGCGATGGGCAGCAGCTGCTCACCGTGCGGCACTCTGGCCAGCATCCACTCGAATCACTCGGCATCCTCGTCCAACGGCAGCAACAGCAGCAGCAGCGGCGCCCTCATCACCTTCCAGTGCAATCCGGGCAGCAGCAGCAACCAGGACACCTTGGACGGTGTTCCATCGCAGCAGACGCTGTTGGGTTCGCCCAACGGACATGGCAGCAGTCCACGGCTGGGCAATGTCATGTCCGGAGATGCGCTCAGCTCGCTGGCAGCGAGTCCAACCGATGCGTGCAGCATACGCTCGAATCCTTCGGCTGCCTCCTTGCTGCTCTCCACGTCCGCTGCGGCAGCGGAGGCATCTGCCATGACCTCGGCCACCACGATGTCCGTGTCGGGCGCAACGCTCTCTCCGCTGGCTACCACACAGATCATACGCCGGCCCAGCATCACCATGATGTGGGTTGCATATTCCTCACCACGAATTTTGTACTTAGTTGCCTGCCTCTTTGTATCCATTTGTTAGCTCTTAAGTTTTGGCTGTTATTATTATTATTATTGTTGTTGTTGTGCTCGTAAATCTTTGACTCGTGATTGTCCACACTATACTTTATGATATTCAATAGAGCTGGAAAACTATACAGAATTCAAAATAGGTTCGTTATTTTGTCTGTCCGTATAAATTATATATGAAACCAACCATCTTAAAGCCTGGATTAAGATTAAGTATTTTATAAGTAGTTGAAGCATTTCAGAAGAGGTCAACCTAGAAAATATGGTTCCTTAATAAAAAAATTCAAATTATTTACATAAAAATGTTTAAAATAGCGAAGAATAGCTTTATAACACATTTGTTGTTTATATATATCAAGATTTGTCGTTTTATGAAAAAGTTAATATATATTCCAGCTATCAAGATTAAATATCATCAAGATTAAATATCTATCAAATTTAAAAATTCTGTATATTATCAAAACGAACAAATTTGTTCTATGATATTACTTTATTACAACGTATTTTTTAATCAACGCAAAGAAATTGGGGCACATTATTATTTTTAAGTATTTTTGACATATTTCCAGCTCTAATGAGTTTGCTAGATGTACTTTTTATAATGTATGTTTTCGTTAAGAACTTAATTGGATGCACAAAAAACTGTTCTTATGATCAATATGTTAATTTAATTAACGAATTTATTTTGTTATGATATGTGTGTGCTACGATTCCATGACTAAAGATCGGGCAATGCAGAATGTCAAATTGTTATATTAATTTACTTATATATATATATTTTTTTGTTTGTTTTTAAACCTATCAAAACTGTTTTTATATCTAGTGTTTATTATGTGTAGTTTTTTGGAACCAGTTCCATTTATAAGCGTTTCATCGGTTCACGTCGCAAAAGTTTTTGTCCGCATTATTCAAATATTTGTAATCATAGTACACATACACACACATATATGTTCTGCATGGCATGGCCAGATTTAATTGCCCTACCCCCACTCTTCCCCACCCCGTCGACTTGCCACAAGTGGCACGGCCCCTTTATATACATATATCGTGTGTTTTTATATACCGCTGCTTATTCACATTTATTACTTAGCAAATGGGTTCACAAAAGCAAAGAGCACCGCGTATATTCTTTAATTTATATTCTATTTATATACAATTAATAATTGTTTTTATATTTTTACTCATCGTGCTGTTGTTGTGCTTTCACAGGAATCCCAGCTCCGGTTCGTTAGTTATAAGTGAAACAGGATCTCTAGATCGCACGAAAAGCAGCGGTGAGAAACGCAAAAAAGGCGCCCTCGATGATGGGCCGCGAGTTTCGGATCGGGTCGAAGAGACGCGCGTGAATCCCAACTCTTTAATTGATGAGATTTTGAAGGATACCAAGCTGGATCAGCTAGGCGAGTCTGCTGAGAGTGAGTATTAATGTTTATTATTGGGGTTTTTGTATATATCTTAATTACACACCATCTTTTATTTTAGCATCTGGCCTGCAGCTGTATATAGCGCGCGATGGCACTGCATCTCTGGGCGGGCACGAGGTCAAGTCAAGCGTGCGGGCGGGTGCCTTCAAGCAGGTGGTCATGCAGGATCGAAGATAGTAGCGATTCTTGTGTGTATGTTTCGTAAAATGTATTTAGAAGACTAAAACAAACCCACAACAACAACAAAATACAACAATAGAAAGAAAAAAACAAGAGTTTTTGAAGTATATAAATGTAATGATTTAATTTTTACATAATATTTACTTGCAAGCAAAAAGTGAGAGTATATGTACACATATATAACCTATAAATATGAGTATGAGTATATATAAATGTATGTCATGTCAAAAGTACACTACTATACATGTAACTAGCTATATATATCTATATATGTATGTATGCCTATATACCGATATGAGAAATAATGTGTGTGTTAAGCGTTATATTAAACAAAACAAAAGCCTGGGCATCTAATTATGTTAATAAACAGTGCTCGCACTGTTAATTAACATTTGATGCAAAGCGTTGTTGTTCGCGATTCTGGGAGTGTTTGGGCTTTTTAAAATATCTACAGATATTTTACAAATATATTTACATTGATTTTAACTTGCACACTTTGTTTATTTTTATTGACCTTTTTAGTTTAATGCGAATGTCCAACACACTTCCAGTCAGTCAAAAATAAAATATTAACACAAATTTACTGTGTATTGTGAAAAACCAAAAATTACAATTTTGAAACTAACTCAAAAAAGGTAAACTAAACACTTAAATGCTTGCACTTTCAATGTACATAGAAATATTCATATTGATACAAAAAAAACTTTCAAAATTTAGCAAAATAATTGCAACAATATTTAATTTATTGCTTCCAACATAAATAAATAAAAACTAAATAAAACGAAATCAAAAGCTGTCATTGCAACAAAACAAAATGCAAATTTGCTTGCCACACACACACACATATATATATCTATATATGTATATATAAATATACATACATGTATAACGTCGATGGGGAGTTAAAACTACAGAAAACCCTTCCGCTGAGCTATATACATATGCCATAATAAATGCTGCTTCCTCTTGAAAACTGCTAAAAAAAAATATATATATATAAAAATATATATTGAAAAAGTAATTAAAAACAAGCCCATAGCTAAATATTCAAATTCAAATTATGCAATTAGTTTGCAGCAGACAGAAATTCACAAATTATATTAAAGCACATTTTTTTAAAAGAATCTTCACAGTAAACTTTGCATTTTGCTTTTGAAATAACAATTTGTTCAAAATAGTTATTGATTTTTGCTAAATTCGATTCGTAGCTAGCAAAATAAATGTGCAAACATATTTGTATACTATTATTACATTTCAATTCTGTAACTGAATACCTTTATGTATAAAAAAAAAAGCTAAATACAAATACAATTTTTGTGTTAAAATAAAAATAACTAATATAATATAAAAAACAAAATGCAATTAGTTGTTAGCTTAGTTCTTTAATGACGAGTGTGTAAAATTGCTTTAGTTATTTTTTTGATAATTTGTAAAAAGTGAAGATATAAGCCAGGTAGCTCGAGAGCTAGTTTTTTAAATTGTATATGGTAAAAAAATAAAAAAAAAATGAAAAACAGAAAACACAAAAAATACACAACATACATATGGTTGATTGTCAAGCTAGCTAAATATTGTTGGTAAAATACATGGCCTAAATCCATTATCAAATTTTATTTGCACTTAAAGTAACTCGACACTGAAAATTGAAATTTCTTGTTTTATAGGTTTTAAGTTTTTATCGTTTGTTAAAATGCACTTTGTTCAATTACTTTTTGATAAGCCAGCTTACAAGTCAATAAATACAGTCTAAGGTCTCCGCAGATAACAACTGATTAGCCATTTATATGGCCAGCAGTATTTGGCTAGCACAACTGACAAATTTTGTGAACATTTTTGAGCTGATCTTAAGCTAAAAACAAACAAAAATTAAAAAAAATAAATTAATTAAAATAAAATAAAAAGCAGAACCTACATATGTGAACAATTACCCCAATAAAGTGAAAATTTAAAAACTGCAACACATTGGTCCAATTTTTTTTCTCACAGCTTATCCTGGACGAAGCGCAAATAGGTGCCTCCCGCAGCTGTTAGCACAAAGGCTTTGGCATCGAATTTCATCTCCGGCAGGGTTCTTGCACAGGTCTCCACGCGATAGTTCTTCAGTATGTAGACCAGACCCACCTGAATAAAAGACGAACGTGCTTTCAATAAAATGGCAACGAGCTGAGCTAGGGAAACGCACCTTTATCTCTAAGAGACCCAGCAGCGTGCCCAGACATCCGCGCGGACCGGCGCCAAAGGGCAAATATGTCATGGGTTGATGCTGCACCCGTTGCTCTGGTGAGAAACGCTCCGGATCAAACTTCAAAGGCTGAGGCCAATACTGCAGAAGCAAAAACATTGATGAGCGTGTATAAAACTGTGAGGTGCTGAGCCCAATTGTTACCTGCTCATCGCGATGCAGTCCCAGCACAGAGATATAGACGGGCGTGCCAGGCGGCAGCCGCAAGGCGGAACCACAGCTCCAGGCGGACAAATCATAGCCAGCCTTGGCATTGCAGCAGCGATCCAAAAATGCAGTGGGCGGATACAAACGCAACACCTCATCCACCACCTGCCGCAAATAGGGCAGTCCGCTGAGCGTCTCATAGTCCAACTGTCCGTCCGTAGCTCCGCTGCCCAGCAGCGCCGCCGCCAACTCTTGCCTGAGGCGCTGCTGTATGGCCGGCTGCTTGGCCAGCTCGTACAGCGCAAAGGTAATCGTCGAGGAGGAAGTGTCGAAGCCAGCGAGCAGCAAGAATGCTGCCTGTGCCACGAAAAAGTCACGCCGGTGCACCACGCTCTCCGGCGGCTGCGTGCGCTGCAGCTGCAGAAAAATGTCAATCAGATCGTTGCGCTGCTCCCCGCTGGCCGCACGCTGTTCCATCACCCAGTTCATGGATTGCCGCATGAAACGCTCGTACTCCTCCGAGTAGAGATGGGTGCGCAGCTGGCGCGAGCAGCGCGGAAAGAAGAACATGGTGAAGAGATGCAACAGACGCTTGGGACGCGGCTCATTCACCTCGATGCACATGCGTCGAAACTCTGCGTCTGGCTGCTGTAGACAATTGGCCTCCAGGCCAAAGGCCAGCGAGGCAATAATATCTGTGCTGAACAGCGCGCTCAGCTGCTTGACCTCCAGCTCCAGTGTGCCCTCCGGCGTGCCGCACGCCGTCAGCTGCCTGGCCATATGCTGCTCCAGCTGCTGGCCAATCTGCTGCAGCAGCCCAAACATATGCCGCACTTTGCCGGCGGCAAAGAAGGGCGCAAATATCTTGTGCGTCTCGCGCCACATTTCGTACTTGGAGAAGAACAAATTCTGTGAGCCCATCGTGTCACCAATGGCATCTGTAGTCTCAAAGCGACTGGAGAACTGCCCAAAATCCTCGACGAGAATACGCTTGATCAGCGCCGGCTCGCGCAGCAGCAGCGCATGATTGTGCAGCACGTGTATGCCCAGGTAGGCCTGCCCCTTGGCGCTGGGACACTCATAGAGCTCGCGAAACTGGTCGCCAAAGCAGCACCACCCGCGCAGAAGCCTCCACACGTTGCCCACAAAAGGCGCGGCGGGTGCATGCGGCACGCCCAGCCGCTGCCAGTGGCCAAAGTGCCAACGCTGCCACAGCCAAGCCAGCAACAGTACCGCCAGCAAGCCAAAGGTGATCATCTTGCAACAATAACTAGTCAACTGAACTGTACTGTAATAATTTGTACATTTGCTTTTTGTGTGTAGGCTAATTGCGGTTGGAATGTGACTTAAGCCAGAGAGAGAGAGAGAGTGTGTGATCAATAGATAAGAGAGCGCAGTGCAGTAGCTTTATCAAATTACGCTCTATCAGTCTGATTACCTCGCTCTCAAACTCTTGGTGAACACCCGACAAATGCGTCGCATTCAACCTATACAGCATATCCACAACGGGTATATGTATATGGAATATATGGAATCTAGCCTTCTGAACTCATCAGCCTTAAGGACAGAAGGCATGGCAAGTAATTGCATCAAAAATCTATTCAAATCAAAACAACGTAAAGGTCTTTTCAAAGAAAACAAGCAAACCAAACTAAACTCTGCTTCAAATATAACGATGGCAGCAAACCACACGAAATCAAGTACACGTAAAATGCCATCTTTAATTACCAGGCGCACAAAATGGGCTGTTGATTGAATTTAACTGCAAATTACTTTTACTTCGCTCAAGAATATCATGCGGAGAGGGAAGGCTTGAGAGAGCTGACTTGCACTCAGAGTATAGCAACGCACACGTGTGGTTCTCTTCTCGTATCGCTTCCCCTCCCATATACTTGTTTGTGTGTCTTGCGTGTGTGCTTGTCCGTTATCTTCATATACATATGTATGTATATCGCTCTCTGGAATTTTGTTGTTGGTTATCGCTCATCTTGTGATCGTTTGCTTGCCTATTTGTTGTATAGAGAACAGAGCATAATCGTATGTGCGCAAGTTTGTGTTCCTGTGCTCTGAGCGTAGAAGTCACCTCTCCCAAGCTTGCACTTGCTGTGTGCCCACGCATTCTTATTTGAAGTTAAAGGAATTTCAAGATTAACTCAAGCACAACTTTCTTTTATGTGCGCCTGGTAGTACGAGATGACACCTTATGTTTACTTGAATGCGTGCCGTGCCTGCCTGTCATTGATTTAAGTATGCCGAGTTTATTTTTATACCCAGAACCCATTAAAAATGGGTAAAAGAGAATAAAGTTTTAGTGCAAAATGTAAATTTATGTAACACATAGAAGGAAGCATCTCCGACCCCATAAAGTATGTACATATGTATATTCTTCATCAGCATCAATAGCCAAGTCGATCTAGCCATGTCCATCTGCCTGCCTATGTGAATAATGTCCTGGTTAGAAAATAAGCCATAGCTCGATCATATCCTTGCGGATTTTCAAAGGACTTGGTGCATGAAGATCGTAATGACCAATCGCATCGATCTGCATCGAAGCAGTGTGGAAAGGGTCAAAGGATCTTCTCACCAAATGTCCTCTTTCCAAATAATTAACGCACTAATTCAAGAAACGCAGGATATTTTTTGAAAAAATTGTAAAATCGTTACGTTTATTTTACGCTTAAGTCATATTATTATAGGCACTATTTGCTGCTTAGCTTAGCGCCAGCTGCAGTCGCAGTTGCAGCGGCGTCTGCTGGTGGCTGTTGTGGCATTTGTTGCATATATAATTAATCTGCCCCGGCGCGAGACAATTTGTACAATGTGTAGCTGCAACAGTAGCTGCCAGCAGGGCGAACGGTTTGCATTGACATTGGATTTGTTGTAGCAATTGGTTTAAATTCATATCACGAGCAGCAACAACGGTTAGGAGCCATGCAGATTCGGATGCTGTCCACTGGTGTTCTGCAGAGCCTTAGCCACCTCTTCCTGTAGCGTGCTGGGCGGCTCTGAGACAATGTCCGTGTGCATCGATAGGTACTTTAATTTGTTCGTAACAGCTGAAGAGAGAGACAGAGAGAGGTTAGTCAGGGCTTCCTGTGGGAGAATTCCAAGGCTTACCAGGTCGCAGATCTATAAGCGAGCAGTGCTGATCCACCCAGAGAAAGGCGGTGCGACGCAGTTCATCCAAACTGGCGCTGGAAACGGTCGACGTGTAGGAGGCCAGTAAGGGCTCCAGAATGAGACCCAGCTGTGGAGAAAATCAATTTATGTGTAAATATACAAAATTGAAAAGTTATCTTCGAAGAGCCGAATATCAGATATGTTGGATCTATTTATATATATATACTTATGTTTCTGAGAGTGATTTGTTTGTATTATAAAATGACAAAAGTCATTCATTTTTTATAGGTTTCTAGGAAAATTGACCATTCAAACAAGTTTTCTATTTTAGTATATCTATTTGATTCCGCGGACTTAGAAACAGACAAGCGGGCCATATTGACGCGGCTTTTGATACTTATCAGGAATACGAATACTTATGGGACAGAGATGTTTCCATATAAGTGTCACATATTTCGTGACCAAATAAGCTTAATTTTAGTGTTATCAGAATCTGTAGGGGCAGCTTACAATCCAAAACTTCCAATCGTTCATCGTATTGTAGCGTACATAGACCTCATATAGCTGACGCACATGCTCCGTGCCCTGCCGTGTAACGGGTGCACCGTTCGCAGGCAGCACCGAGTGCAGATGCCTGCAGAAAGAAATAGAATAAGGATTAGTGAGCAACTGAATCCTGGTATATAGAAATATTGTGACCTACATGAGGGAGTTGTTTAAAGCATCGCGCTCCATTCGCAACGCTTCGATCTTGTCCTTGAGTACATTACGCTCCTGGCGCAGCTGTTTGATGTGATCGGCGCCCTTCTGGAGCATCGCCGCTTTGCTCAGCTTCGCATTGGGATTCTGCTGCAATTGGGGTATGAGCGCGTGCAGGGTATCGAAGCCATTCTTAATATTATAGCGTCGCTTCTGCTCCGCATGGATGTGGCCGGCACGACGCTGTGTATCCCGTGGCAGATACTTGAGGCTGGTCGTCGGCGACAGCGGCAGCGGCGAGTCCTGCGAGTCGTGGAACGGCGAGTCCGGCGACAAGCTCAGACTACTGCCCAAATTGGGATTGTTGCTCTGCCCAAAGCCGAGCATCTTTGCTCCGGGCGGACTGTGTAGCGCCGGTGCAGCAATCGCGACAGGCAACGAGGCGGACTTCTTTGGTGAATGCTGCTGCGTCGGCACCGGCACCGACAGCGGCGAAGTTGATGTATTGCTGGCGTACAGCGATTGCTGCTGCTTCTGCTGATGGTTGTTGCTGTTGCTGCTGCCGCTGGCTATGGCATTGGCGGAAGAATTTGACTGCTGCGTTTTGTTGGCCACGGCTGCCTGCAGGCGTGTATCTAATGTGTAGAAAGGGAAAATTAATTAATAAATCTGACGTGATGTGTAAAAAGGCAAAAATAATAATTAATAAATTTTGCCTGCCTATTTTCTGTGCGCCTTTTTTATACCTTTGTCGAGAGTATTTTAATTTTGTCATGAATGTGGAAATTAGGAAAAATGTGCCATTAGGTATATATATTCTTGATCAAATCATAAGTCGAGTCAATAATCCATATCCGTTTGTTTGCTTCTATGCGAACTAGTCTCTCTCGATTTTAGTATCTCAGTGAAACTATCGGCATGAAGCTTTGCATATGCCCGTTTATCTGTTAAAGGCAGTACATTTGTCGGAACTAGCTGGATCGATTCACTATATCATATAGCTACCATATAGCAATGAGCGGTCGAAAATTGAGTTATATTATTAAAAACATTTTTCTTTATCTACATAACTTGACCAAACTGTGGAGTTTTTCGATTTACTGTGGTCCTTATAGTCAGTCTATTATATAAGTAGGCGATATAACCTTAAAAGAAGAATAAGTCGTAAAATAAATTTATGTATCGAAAAATGTGGTGTTCTTCAACATATCTTCACCAAACCTAACAATTACGAGCCTGACTATTCCCTCAAATATCTGCAAAAACATAAGCCATACTTCTGGAAGGGTGTTTAATCTTCGGAGTGCCTAAGATAGTCTTTCTCTTTTGTTAGCAGAGTCATAAATTATATACGAGAAATATGAATATAGTTAACTTACTCGACGTTAGCAGCTGGGCTAGCGTGCTGTTAAGCATAGGATCGCTGGTTGCCTGTTGCATTTGTTGTGTGACAAGCAGGTTGCTGCTGCTGCTGCTGCTGTTGCCGTGTCCATTGTTGACGGGCGAGCCGCCGCCGGCGGCAACAATCGTGTGCTGCTGGTGCATAGAATTGCTGCGCACGCGGGACTTCCCCTTGGCGTGGTATTTGGGCACCGCGAACTGTTGCTGCTGTTGCTGCTGCTGTTCGTGATGGATGAGCTTGGGCAGCGACACGTTCAGGGGGAGACTGTTGGAGCGATGCATTTCCTTGGGCAAGATGCTGGTGTTGGGCGTGGCCCAGGAGGCTACGCTGACAGCAGGTTGCTGCTGCTGTTGTTGTTGTTGCGGTAGCAGCAGACTAGCTACCGTTTGTTGTTGCAGCTGCATATGTTGTTGTTGCTGCTGCTGCTGTTGTTGCTGTTGCTGCGTATTGGCTGCCTGTTGCTGGCGTGTCAGCTGCATGAGCTGCTGTGTACTTAGACCTAGGCCCAAAGGCAGCGACTGTTGCAGCTGCAGCTGCGGCTGCTGTTGCTCTTGTTGCATATAGCTTTGTTGTTGCTGCGGTTGCTGTTGCTGCTGCGGGACACGCGGCACATTTAAGAAGGTGCCTGTGGATGCGGATTTTTTGAACTGCGGATAGGGTTTGTAGCTGATGGAGTTGTAGGGCCCATCGCTTAACAACGACAACACATCCGCCTGGTGCGGCTCCACCTTGACGCTAAGTTGCTGTTGTTGCTGCTGCTGCTGCTGTGGCGCCAACTGTTGCTGCTGTTGCTGATAGCTGTCCGCATAGTTGCTCAAGAAACTTTGCGTATTGTAAGCATTTTGTTGCTGCTGCTGCTGCTGCGTGGGAAAGTGTAAACGCGGCTGCTGTTGTTGTTGTTGTTGTTGCTGCAGTTGCTGTTGTTGTTGCTGCTGCTGCTGTTGGGGTGTCTGAAAGGCCTGCAACACAGCGCCCGCGCTGAGATGCTGCTGCTGATTCTTCTGCTGCTCGGCCAGCATCTGCTGATAGATAGTCGTCTGATGCAGCGTCGGTTGCGCCTTGTCGTAGTTGTGCGGCTCGCGTCGAATTAAACGCTGCGTATTCTTGGCAATGCGTCCATTGATGACGCTCTTGCTCGAGAAACTCTCGCTGGCGGAACAGCGATTGCTGCTGTCATTGCTGCTGATGCCCCCAAAATGTTTTACTGTATGCAAACGTGGCGATTGACCCTCGCCCAGCAACTGTTGCTGCTGCTGCTGTTGTTGCTGCTGCTGTTGTTGCTGCTGTTGCTGTTGGGAATCGCTGACTGCCTGTTGCCGCGCCGCCACAAAATGTTGCTCGATGTCACCGTAGGGCATGTTGCCAATGGGCGTATTCAGCTCCAGCATGTTGGCGTCCACTTGAGCATTGCCGCTACTGCTGCTGGCCACCACTTCCATCATATTGTCGCTGCTGTAGAGCGTGTGCGGAGCGCCAACAATTGCCTGCAGGCAATAGTCATCGTTCTTGAGCATCTCCGCATCGGTGCCCTCCTCGGGCACGGGTGGCAGGCGCGAGCCGGTGGTGGTGAGCAAATCTATGTAAATCGAGAGGCTTTAGCATAAGCATATATTTCATCATTAATATTTGTGAAATATACCAGAGAAGGTAATGTCGATATCATCTAAATTCGGCTGCAGCGGGCCCAGACTTGGTTGTATAAAGTCCGCAATGCCTGCACCGCGTGCTGTGGACAGTACAAAAATAAAAAGCTACATTTAATTGCCAAAGTTTTTTTTTAAGACACTTACCGATCTCTCTTGAATCTGGAAAGGGAAATGGTCCATTTATTGCCGAGAACAATGTGTCCGTTGTCCAGTCGTCTGGCATTAAGTTTCTATCGTTCAGCGGTGACCATTCCAAAAAGTCCAATTCACTTTTCTGAAAGTTGTTTTCAAATTAATTTCAGTATTAATTTATTGTTGGTGAACGTTTTATATTTGAATCTTAACCAAATTATCTGTACTCATAACCCAGTCTAATCTAATAGCCATATATCTTAAGAAGATAATATATTATACGAAGAAACTTCAAATTTAGTATATAACATAGACATTCTGTTAAACTGTTATATATATTGTACTGAAAAAAACGTTGTAAAAAATAACTATTTGTATATTTTGATAGCCCTCAACCTATAAACAATGTAAAAAATGTTGAACGAAGATCTTTTTACTCTCAGGAATTTTGACAGTATTTTATTACAAATTTGACGCTATCTCTTTTAGTTTTAACTTGTCCATTGTTTGGGACACGAAATTCAGTTGTATAGTGTTATCTGATGAGAGGGTTTCAAAGAGAAATTAACACTCAAATTGATTAACTCGAATTCTTAACTGATGTCATTGGCGGATTGTGTCATTTAGTTAAATACTGTTATTAAACTCTTCAGTTAACAGATGCAACTGTTGCAATTAAAAATTAAATTCAAAACTCATATACTAATTAAAATGGGGTTTTTACAAATAACTAAGCAATTTTTATTCAGTTTGCAAAGTGAAATTGAACAAAAATTGTGCGAGATCCATAGAGAATATGCGTATATTAAAGTTTTTACATTATCAGCGTTACTTGGGTCTCGGCAATCTGGCCTATTCGAAACTCCTGAATTGTTATGTGCTGGATGGAAGCTGTAGCGCGCATTTAATACACCTGGCGGTGCAGGGTATTTTAATCTATTGCATTGTGGACACGTTCTTGAAATGGTCTCTCAATTACCAGGACACCGAGTCGAGATCGGGCGATACCTTCGACCATCTGGTTATACTGTCTGCACCGTTCACCCAATTGTTTGCCAATGCCTGGATGCGTTTGCATCAGCAATCCCAGTTGCAGCTACTGCAGGGATTGGGCCGTGTGGCTGCGGCTCTGCGAGTTTCCAACATGGAGAAGCTGCGTGCCCGCTGGTTTTATTACTTTTGGGTCTTCATGTGCGTCTACTATGCCGTGGACATTGTTGTGTTTGTGATAGTAGATTTGAATTCAGAGCTGGATCATTTAATATTTCTGCTGGGCTTCTTCGTGCGTCTCGTGTGCGCGAATTTCATATTCACCTGCTACTGTTCCCTGGTGCACGTGATGAAGCACCTGTTTCGGGTACAGGCAGCCCAACTGCAGCACTATCTGCTTGCCAATCGGATATCTCTGCAGCGCATTGCCCACAATTTGCATCTGAACGATGAGCTGCTGCTATTGTGCCAGAACGAGATGGGAAGTGCCTTTGGCGGCGCTTTAGTCCTGCCCTATCTATATGCAACGCTCGATGCCATTGAGGATTGCTATTTGGCGCTGCCCATGGACGGATTCTCCTATACGGAAATGCAACTGATCCTCAGATGGTTGATACCAGTGGCCATCTATTTGAGCATGCCCATGCTGATCAACGATTTGGCTGATGAGGTAAGCTAAACAGCTTTAAACTTGATAACAAATAGATTGCCAAAATCTGATCAATTTTCTGTTAAATTTGATAAAAATTAACTACTGTTTACTAGAGTGATTGACATGGAAATACCCTGTGTGGTAAAGAATGTTTTTGTTTATTGCATAGAATGTCTAAAATTTTTGTACCCATCATAACGATTGTAGGGTATAGTAATATCATAATGCCTATATAAACATGCTCGGCACACACATACATTATGCAAATAATACGCAATTCAATTAAGCAGCAATTAAGTAGACATTTTGGCGATTTCGTTATGTTGAGTTTTCCCAATTTTCACAGTCACCCGTTTGACCTAACGCACAGCACGCGCAAGTTTTTCGGTGAAAATGCCTACGCTACCAACACGACGAGGAAAACTTTTTGACTTTATGCACTACCAACGTTTCATGGGACTCACCGACATTGATTATTCTTGTGTTCTAGAGTGTTACGTGATCAGGGGAAATCGGTGCTCTTATAGCATTCAGATTCTGGTACAGATCATTTTCGTCGCGTGCTTTTACGGTGCTCTGGCAGGAAGATACGTGGACCTGCCGGAGACGGGCAACGATTTCCATCACATATATATTCTGACTGCTCCAATTTCTCAGGTATTGGTTAATATCTGGCTACGTGTTCAGCAGGAATCGCAGCGGGCTTTACTGCAGTCGTTAATTGACTTAGCCTGGCGCCTAAAGTTGAACACATTGGAGTTAACCCGACCACGTATCCTTTACCGCATCTGGATTGGTATCAGCCTTTTATATGCCGCCAATATTGTTGTGGCACGTTTTTATTGGAACGTAAATCGCAATGTTGGATACTATCTCACCATGCTCGGCTACCTTGTGCTGCTTGTGCGCACCAACTATATCATCATGTGCTATACATCCTTAGTTTATCTGGTGATGATCCTGCTGCAGGTGCTGGCAGATCAATTGCAGGTGGAAGCTCACTTGGCTCCAGAAAAACTGGCCAACAGTTTGCGCATTCGCGATAAACTATTGCTGTTGTGCCAAGAGGAGATTGTGCAAATATTTGGCGGCTCTTTGGTCTTTTTATATCTATATACTGTACTGGATGCTATATGTGTATGCTATATAGCTGCTCTGGAGGAGCGCTTTTCATTTGTGGAAGTCCTGTTCGTACTCAGTTGGATAATACCAATATTTGCCTCTCTCAGTATACCTTTGACCATGAATAACCTGACTAGGCAGGTGAGTCGCTCAATAGGCTTAAGTGATTGGTTTAATTTAAATAATCCTAACATACTCTGGGATGGAATGGTTTTTTATATGACCTCAAACAGATTAATTGTTAAACGGAAGTCTAGCTTCACGTGAATTTACACTCATTCTATAATTTTAAATCAATATGCTTCACAAAAAGCTGCAAGCCATTTCGTATACCCTGAACCCAATAAAAAAAGGGTATAATGGTTAGCTATGCAAATAACTGTTGTGGGAGCTGTACACATATGCACACAAACACTAATGTAGATTTCTGCTGGCTGAAGTTCACTTTTACTTATCGTTGGAAGAAGAATAAACAATAACAAAGCGAATGAGCATACAGAAGCGTGCGAACTAGAGTAAAATGAACAAATCGGTGTTATAATTGTTAAAGTGGGAACAGAATCGAAAGCTAATGAACGTGGGCACGGGCACACATGCTGTGCTCCGAGCGCATCTCACAAGTTGGCGCTCCCAGAGTGAAATTTACAGTAGTTAACATCGCTCAACAGCTGCAAATTATGTGCCCCTGGTAATTGGAGATGGCATTTTATATTTAGTTTAAACCGTGAAGGCTCTGCTATCGTCAGCATTAAAGTCGAGTTTAATTTAATGGCAGCTTTGATATTTTATGAACAAAAGCTGCATATAATATAAATAACAACCAATGCATGTTTTTTATTATTCCGCAAATTAGATTTAATAATGACGATGGCAGTAAACGTAAGTGCCATCTCTGAATACCAGGCGCACACAGTCGGCAACTGCTAAATGTTTTTATCTTCAAATTTATTTTACCGAGACAATAAATGCGTGGGCAGAAGGAGAGCGTGATCTTGAGAGAGGCAGCTTTTACACAGAACACACAAAATGCAATGTAAATGGTGCTAAGCTTTCGAATCTGTTCTCTTCAAGTGACGCTTCACCCTGCTCTGCACTTGTTTGGGCGTGTGCTTATTTGAGAATTATCTACCTATGCATATGGTATGTGTGTTTACTTGTGCGTTATCTGCATATGCATAGCTCTCACTAGTTTTGTTGCTTATCGCTTATCTTGCTCCATTTCTGATCGTTCATCTACCTATTTTCTGTGTGCCGGTTTTATTTCGTCCGCTTTGCACCCCCACAGTCTAATTCCGTGCTAGTTTGATCCCAGTGCCCAATATGGCGTGATCCGTAAGAGTATACTTGAAAATAAGATCATATTTACACGAGATATTAAAATAAAATTGTTATTTAAAAACTCTAAATGGCTATTATTCTAGCAAATCTTGCTACTGCAAACTATGTAGCTATGTAGCATTAAAAACTGCATTTATTTTTGTCTTTACTTAACAGCTATCATTAATTTGATAATTTTGTTGTTATCACGCCTAGTAAGACCTGCACTTTTAACTTTAACTTGACCCGCAATTATTAAATTGCGGCTATGCACAATCTTCAAGCCTGCTTCAATGTGCAGGTTTTTTACATATAGTCATATTTTCTACTGGGGTTAAAATAACAATATACTATAACAATTAACTAGTTTTGATGAAACATAGTTTGTAGAAAAACAATTTAATTTTTTAAAAATTACATGAAAATGTATGGCGAGGCATTGGTTCAAACCGTAAACGGAACTACCAAATAAAACTGTTGGGTTTCTCATTGCAAAATAGTATGCTTTAGTCGAGCATTCTCCATTTTTACGCATTTCACAATGCTAATTAATTAAAGTATGTATATTAATAATTGATATCGAACTAATTTTCTTGAGCAAATCCAATATTCAATGGCAGTTAGTTATCCTGACGGCTTTTAACCTAACGCAAGTGTTGTTTGCACAAAGAATGCACATAAGACCACAACAGCGAAAGCTTTTCACCTTTATACACTACCAACGTTATATGGGACTGACCGATATCGATTACTCTACCACTCTTCATGCCTATGTGCTCAATGGAAATTTTTGGTCATATAGCATTCAGTTGGTCACGCAGCTTTTATTTATGGCGTCTCTCCTCGATGCGCTGGCCAGGAGATATGTGAACCTGCAATCCGAGACAGGCAACGAGTTCCATCAGATTTATGTACTTGCCATGCCGATCAGTCAGTTATTCGTATATATCTGGCTACGTACACACCAGGAATCGCATCGGGTGCTACTGCAGATGTTGACTCAGCTAGCCAGGCGTCTTAGAGTGGACACCTTGGAGCTAACCCCACCTCGTTGGCTTTGCCGCCTCTGGATGGGTCTATGTGCTTTCTATGCCTGCAATCTGGCACTTGGTTATTCTGTTTGTGATGCAACGGACGCCCTGTGCATACTCTTTTCCCTAAGCTATTATGTGCATCTCGTTCGGATCAACTACATCACCGTCTACTACGCATCCCTAGTATATCTCATGATGGTTTTGCTGCAGGCACAGGCATACCAGCTGCGAGCCGAGACCCACATGAATCTGGAGAAGCTGACCAGAAACTTGGGCATTCATGATGAGCTCTTGTTGCTGTGCCATGAAAAGATAGTCCTGGTTTTTGGTGGCGCTTTTGTGTTAATTTCATTGTATTCCTTCTTGGAAGCAGTATGTATGTGCTATTTATCCGCATTGAAAGAGCGCTATACAGTTGTAGAAGTCCTCTACGTGCTCAGCTGGATGATACCAATATTTTGGTATCTATGTATGCCTTTGATCGTTAATAACCTAGCCAGACAGGTGAGTACTATTGGGTAGTCTTTGCCCAACTAGGCCCGAGCTGTTGAGTTAGAAGGAAGAGACTTACCCATTAATTTACCATTATTCATACGAGGGTATGAGCTACTTATAACCTGTATATAAGTAAAAGTTTTGTGCGTTACTTATTTGTATGAAGCGTATGTCTTGGAAACTATAAGTACTAGAGACTTGAAAGTTTTTTCTTTCTGATAAATTCTCTCATTATCATAATATAGATTTTGGTATAAAGTATACATAGATTAAGAACTTTTATCTTTTTTGAGGCCATTATCCCCTATATTAAAATATATCATTTCAAAAGCTATACACATATAATTGGATTTTATATTTAACCCTGGAAGAATCATAACGATCGGACTATAGGCATAGTGTGGCAAAATGGAAGATGAATAGAATACTTGTAACGACAATTGTCTCTGGGTTCAGGGTATCTCTCAAGTCGGGAACACTCGCCTAAAGCCCTTCTACTTGTTTAATTATTCTTTGCAATGCGAATGGCTAATGAGAAAGATAAGTTTCACAAAATTAGCTAATTAATTAATTTAAATACATTTAGATCAGCCAACTGATATTATGTTTGCTTGAGTTAGCCCAAAACTCATTCAGTTTTGCTGACGACTTTTAGCCCAACGCTGGTGTAATTTATAAGCAGAATGTCTGTAAAAGTTCAAGAAGGAAAACTTTTTAGTTTTATGCACTACCAACGTTACATGGGACTAACCGACATCGACTACTCTAATATTTTCAATGGCTATGACATCAGGGGAAATTGCTGGTCGTTTAGCATTCAATTCGTGATGCTTATTATTTTTGTGGTTACTCTGATCAGTACACTGGCTGAGGAATCAATCTTTTATTTGGACATGCAGTCAATAACTGGAAATAAATTCCACCACATTATTGTCTTGAGCATACCTATCATTCAGATAATGATATATATCTGGCTTCGTTCTCATCAAGATTCGCAACAGGTCCTTTTGCAGTCCTTAACTCAATTAGCCGGGAGATTAAACGTGAATACATTGGAGTTATCCTTGCCTCGTTGGCTTTTTCGTTTATGGATTGGCTGTACTATTTTCTATGCTGGCAATACAGTAATTTTTTATAATTTTTACTGGAATATAAATGTACACCTAGGCTTTAAATTGTCAGTCGTGGCCTTCTATCTGCATCTTGTACGCGTCAATTATATCATTACGTGCTACACATCCTTAGTTTATGTGGCGATGGTCCTGTTCGATGCGCAGACAGATCAGTTGAATGCCATCGAAGTTGGAACTCGGATTTCTCTGGTGAAATTGGCGAACAACTTGTGCATTCACGATGAGCTGCAGTTGCTATGCCGCGAGGAGATTGTTCAAGTATTTGGCGGTGCTTTAGTATTCATAGTTCTATACAGTGTACTGGATGCTATATGCATTTGTTATGTATCCTCATTGGAAGAGCGATTCTCAGTTGTGGAAGTAATATTCATATTAAGCTGGTTTCTACCACATTGTTTATATCTAGGTATGCCGCTGATAATCAACAACCTGGCCAGACAGGTGAGTGACACAAACTACTTAAATACTGCTGAAGTTTATCATTTTTCTTTGATCACATAATGATGTCGATCGAGTTAACAAACTTCTTTTGTTTGGAAGCTACAGATGGTTATGTTTAGCATTAATTTCATGAAAATTTCACACATGCCAGAGTTCATAAAATTCTACTTTAAAAAGTAAGAGGTTCTAGTGGGACGGATTAAGGGGGGAAAAAATTTTTTAAGGGTTTTTTTTTTTTTGTTTAAAAATGTCATGCACACTGGAGCCTCAAACTGGTTCTTCACATTGTGCAGTGAAATAATCTAATAATCTAAAAATGTACTATTGCTGCTTAGGTTGAACCAGCGACCTCTCACTTGTTAGTGTGACGCTCAGACACCCTTTGCAGAGTACATTTATATAGCAGCGTTGCTTTTGATGCATTTCATACAAATGTTGACCACTGAATTCCCCTACTTACAGGTTGAATTATTCGAAGCCCCGTCTTAATCCTCACTTTCGATCCAAATTAAAGCTTGAGTAAAGTTATTTGCTGTTAATGTTCAGTATATGTTTGACGAATGTTCAATATTGCTTGACGAATGTTCAATATTTTTTGGGTGTTTGGCATGTTAAGGGTACATTCGAGTCGAGCATTACCCACTACTCGTAACCGTTTGCTTTGACATACCAAAAAGCATCCAATTGATTAAAATGCCATAACTGTCTACAATTTTAATTGATTAAAATTTGTATGGATGGATTTTCTTGGGGCGAACCCATCATTTTTACATTCAGTTATTCTTGGGAACCTAAGTCAAAAGCAAGTCAAGTATCTTACAGAGAATGTGGGCGAAACCACGGGAACATAAGCTTTTTAGCTTTGTACATTACCAGCGTTATTTGGGACTATCCGATATCGATTACTCTACCGTTTTTAAGTGCTATGTGGTCAATGGAAATTGGTGCTCTTATAGCATTCAGTTTCTGATGATCCTGGTTTTCATTGCGTCTTTCATCGATGCCCAGGGCAAGGCACAATTGGATATGCGCTCAAAGACAGGAAACTTGGTTTACCAAATAATTACTCTGGTCATGCCGATAGCTCAGCTATTAATATACATCTGGCTACGATCACAGCAAGAATCGCAACGTATGCTACTGCAGATGTTGACGCAGCTTGCCTGCCGTCTAAAAGTGAGCACCTTAGAGCTGACCCTACCCCGTTGGCTGTACCGCTTTTGGTTGGTCATATGCGCTTTCTATCTCATTAATATGATATGTGCTCACTTATATTGGAACATAAATACCCAAAGGATACTTGTATTCTTTTTCGTGAACTACTATATTCTTCTTTTACGAATCAACTATATCCTCACCCTCTATACGTCCCTTATTCACTTGGTTTTGGTCTTGCTGGAAGCGCAAGCGGATCAATTGCTAATCGGTTCACAGATATCTCTTGAGAAGCTGGCCAACAGTTTGAGAACACATGATGAGCTGCTGTTGCTATGCCAAGAGGGTTTTCGGTGGCGCTGTCATAATTTGTCTTCTATACTATGTAATGGATGCTACCTTTGTTTGTTATGTTTCCACATTGACGGAGCGCTATTCTTTAACGGAAGTGCTATTTGTGCTCAGTTGGCTGATACCATTTGGTTTATATCTGGGAATGCCACTGATATTCAACAACCTGGCTAAGCAGGTGAGTTTTTTAATTGTTTTAATTAATGTAATTAATTAGGCTTCAATCGTTTCAAATTATTTAAAAAGGGTTAAATAACTTTGCATATTCGTCACATGAGCAAACTGCCGACTTACAGCAGTGCCCGTCTTATAGGCCCACTTAACCCCACTCAACTCCACTCAATTTTTAACTAATATTCCAAAAGGAGCTAGAGGATGTTTAGAATAATGCTGATAAGACATCGTTTAAAAATTATTTGTAACATAAATGTCATAATCTAAAGCTCACATTTATTGACTTTGCTACAGATTACCTAAACATTAAGTTTTGCATGCTAGCCTCCTTTCTATTTTAATAGTGCTGATAGTTCCTCCGAGAGCTATATGATAAATCCGATTCGACATATGCATTGTAAAAAAAAAAAGATTCATTGCAATTGTTATCAGAATATTGATTTATATAGATTTTACGGGTCGGATTGAGGTCTTTTGAATTCAAAACTACACGTTTAATTTGTTTCTTGTATTTTTTAATACATTTTTAATTTATTTTGTTTTATTATTAAACCTTGCTCAAATTAACTAATTTAAATATAAAATGTATTTGTAAACCTTTTTAATTTTTGTTGCAGTACTTGGAACATAAAATATTAACCAATTTTGATGAAACAAAGTTTGTAGAAAAACAATTTAATTTTTTATAAATTAAATGAAAATATATGGCGTGGCATTGGTTCAAACCGTCAACCGAACTACCAAATATATTTGTTGGGTTTCTCATTGCAGAATAGTACGTTTTAGTCGAGCATTCTCCATATTTGTGCATTTCACAATGCTAATTAATTAAAGTGCATATATTTATGATTGACATCGAACTAATTTTCTTGAGCAAATCCAATTTTAAATTGCAGTTAGTTATCCTGACGGCTTTTAACCTAACGCAAGTGTTGTTTGCACAAAGAATGCACATAAGACCACAACAGAGAAAGCTTTTCACCTTTATACACTACCAACGTTATATGGGACTGACCGATATCGATTACTCTACCACTCTTCATGCCTATGTGCTCAATGAAAATTTTTGGTCATATAGCATTCAGTTGGTCACGCAGCTTATATTTATGGCGTCTCTCCTCGATGCGCTAGCCAGGAGATATGTGAACCTGCAATCCGCGACAGGCAACGAGTTCCATCACATATATGTGCTAGCCATGCCGATCAGTCAGTTATTCATATATATCTGGCTACGTACACACCAGGAATCGCACCGGGTGCTACTCCAGATGTTGACTCAGCTAGCCAGGCGTCTTAGAGTGGACACCTTGGAGCTAACCCCACCTCGTTGGCTTTGCCGCCTCTGGTTGGGTCTATGTGCTTTCTATGCCTGCAATCTGGCACTTGGTTATTCTGTTTGTGATGCAACGGACGCCCAGTGCATACTCTTACCTCTCAGCTTTTATGTGCATCTCGTTCGGATCAACTACATCACCGTCTACTACACATCCGTAGTTTATCTCATGATGGTTTTGCTGCAGGCACAGGCATACCAGCTGCGAGCCGAGACCGAGATGAATCTGGAGAAGCTGACCAGAAACTTGGGCATTCATGATGAGCTCTTGTTGCTGTGCCACGAAAAGATAGTCCTGGTTTTTGGTGGCGCTTTTGTGTTAATTTCTTTGTATTCCTTCTTGGAAGCAGTATGTATATGCTATATAGCCACATTGGAGGATCACTCTTCAGTTGTAGAAGTCCTCTTCGTGCTCAGCTGGATGATAACAATATTTTGGTATCTATGTATGCCTTTGATCGTTAATAACCTGTCCAGACAGGTGAGTACTATTGGGTAGTCTTCGCCCAACTAGGTCCGAATTGTTGGGTTAATTTGAAATTGTGTTTAGTTGTTTTAATGGAAGCAAAAGACTTATCTTTACTTTGTATTTTAATATTTTAAATTTACCTTTATTCGAGGGTATATGAGGGTATGATTAGTTGAGTTACTTATAATTTGTATATAAGAAAAAGCTTTGTGCATTGTTTGTATGTCTCGAAAACTAGAGACTTGAAAGATAAAAAAAATGTATTCTTCTATATTATAAGAAGAACGGTTATTTCTTTCTGATAAATTCTCTCATTATCTTAACATCGATAAAAATCGATTTTGGTATATAATATACACAGAATATATTTCATTTGTGAGGTCATTCTCCCCTTTATTAAAATACATCATTTTAAATGGTATACACATACAATTTGATTTTATATTAAGCCCCGACCTGACCATTAACACCGAAACTATTGACGAACACATTTTCCATAGATTGGCAAAATGATGTATGTATGTATGTATGTATGTATGTATGATGTGCATGTATGTATGAATAAAAGGAAGCTAGAAGAAATTGACTCTGGGTTCAGGGTATCTCTAAGTCGGGAACACTCGCCTTAAGCCCTTCTACTTGTATAATTATTCTTTGCAATGCGAATGGCTAATGAGAAAGATAAGTTTCACAAAATTAGCTAATTAATTAATTTAAATACATTTAGATCAGCCAACTGATTTCATGTTTGCTTGAGTTAGCCCAAAACTCATTCAGTTTTGCTGACGACTTTTAGCCCAACGCTGGTGTAATTTATAAGCAGAATGTCTGTAAAAGTTCAAGAAGGAAAACTTTTTAGTTTTATGCACTACCAACGTTACATGGGACTAACCGACATCGACTACTCTAATATTTTCAATGGCTATGACATCAGGGGAAATTGCTGGTCGTTTAGCATTCAATTCGTGATGCTTATTATTTTTGTGGTTACTCTGATCAGTACACTGGCTGAGGAACCAATCTTTTATGTGGACATGCAGTCAATAACTGGAAATAAATTCCACCACATTCTTGTCTTGAGCGTACCTATCATTCAGATAATGATATATATCTGGCTTCGTTCTCATCAAGAATCGCAACGGGTCCTTTTGCAGTCGTTAACTCAGTTAGCCGGGAGATTAAACGTGAATACATTGGAGTTATCCTTGCCTCGTTGGCTTTTTCGTTTATGGATTGGCTGTACTATTTTCTATGCTGGCAACACAGTAATTTTTTATAATTTTTACTGGAATATAAATGTACACCTAGGCTTTAAATTGTCGGTCGTGGCCTTCTATCTGCATCTTGTACGCGTCAATTATATCATTACGTGCTACACATCCTTAGTTTATGTGGCGATGGTCCTGTTCGAGGCGCAGTCAGATCAGATGAATGCCATCGAAGTTGGAACTCGGATTTCTCTGGTGAAATTGGCGAACAACTTGTGCATTCACGATGAGCTGCAGTTGCTATGCCGCGAGGAGATTGTTCAAGTATTTGGCGGTGCTTTAGTATTCATAGTTCTATACAGTGTACTGGATGCTACATGCATATGTTATGTATCCGCATTGGAAGAGCGATTCTCAGTTGTGGAAGTAATTTTCATATTTTGCTGGCTTCTACCACTTTGCTTTTATCTAAGTATGCCGCTGATAATCAACAACCTGGCCAGACAGGTGAGTGACACAAACTACTTAAATACTGCTGAAGTTTATCATGTTCCTGTGATCACATAAATATATCGATCGAATTAACAAACTAGTTTTTTTAATTTTTTAATTTTACTTTAAAAATGTATATTGTAGAGGTCTGCGCATTGGAATCTACACATCGTTATGTTAAGCATTAATTTCCTGAAAAATTTCACACATACTTAAGCTTATAAAATCCTACTTTTTATAAACGTCATGCCCACCGGGACCACAAACTTTTTACCAGTTAGTTTGTTTAGTTTTTCGCTTTTTAGTTTGACGCTCAGACACCTTAGGCACTTAAACCCATGATTCCCCTTTGCAGAGTACATTTATATGCCAGCGTTGTTTTTGATGCATTTCATACAAACTTTGACCACTGATTTCCCTAACTTGCGGGTTGAATTATTCAAAGCCCCGTCTTAATCCTCACTTTCGATCCAAATTAAAGCTTTAATTAGTTCAGTAAAGTTATTTGGGCTTTTTATCTTCTACGGTATAGTAGATGGTAAAATTTAGGAAATATTGCAGCTAGAACATTGACGAATGTTCAATATTTTTTAAGGGTACATTCGAGTCGAGCATTGCCCACTACTCGTAACCGTTTGCTTTGACATACCAAAAAGCGTCGAATTGATTAAAACGCCATAACTGTCTACAATTTTAATTGATTAAAATTTGTATGGATGGATTTTCTTGAGGCGAACCCATCATTTTTACATTCAGTTATTCTTGGGAACCTAAGTCAAAAGCAAGTCAAGTATCTTACAGAGAATGTGGGCGAAACCACGGGAACATAAGCTTTTTAGCTTTGTACATTACCAGCGTTATTTGGGACTATCCGATATCGATTACTCTACCGATTTTAAGTGCTATGTGGTCAATGGAAATTGGTGCTCTTATAGCATTCAGTTTCTGATGATCCTGGTTTTCATTGCGTCTTTCATCGATGCCCAGGCCAAGGCACACTTGGATATGTGCTCAAAGACAGGAAACTTGGTTCAACAAATAGTACTTTTAGCCATGTCGATAGCTCAGCTATTAATATACATCTGGCTACGATCACAGCAAGAATCGCAACGTATGCTACTGCAGATGTTGACGCAGCTTGCCTGCCGTCTAAAAGTGAGCACCTTAGAGCTGACCCTACCCCGTTGGCTGTACCGCTTTTGGTTGGTCATAAGCGCTTTCTATTTCATTAATTTGATATGTGCTCAATTATATTGGAACATAAATACCCAAAGGATATTTGTATTCTTTTTCGTGAACTACTATATTCTTCTTTTACGAATCAACTATATCCTCACCCTCTATACGTCCCTTGTTCACTTGGTTTTGGTCTTGCTGGCAGCGCAAGCGGATCAATTGCTAATCGGTTCACAGATATCTCTTGAGAAGCTGGCCAACAGTTTGAGAACACATGATGAGCTGCTGTTGCTATGCCAAGAGGGTATTATCAAAGTTTTCGGTGGCGCTGTCATAATTTGTCTTCTATACTATGTAATGGATGCTACCTTTGTTTGTTATGTTTCCACATTGACGGAGCGCTATTCTTTAACGGAAGTGCTATTTGTGCTCAGTTGGCTGATACCATTTGGTTTATATCTGGGAATGCCACTGATATTCAACAGCCTGGCTAAGCAGGTGAGTTTTTTAATTGTTTTAATTAATGTAATTAATTAGGCTTCAATCGTTTCAAATTATTTAAAAAGGGTTAAATAACTTTGCATATTCGTCACATGAGCAAACTGCCGACTTACAGCAGTGCCCGTCTTATAGGCCCACTTACCCCGCTCAACTCCACTCAATTTTTAACTAATATTCCAATAGGAGCTAGAGGATGTTTAGAATAATGCTGATAAGATATCGTTTAAAAATTATTTGTAACATAAATGTCATAATCTGAAGATCACATTTATTGACTTTGCTACAGATTACCTAAACATTAAGTTTTGCATGCTAGCCTCCTTTCTATTTTAATAGTGCTGATAGTTCCTCCGAGAGCTATATGATAAATCCGATTCGACATATGCATTGTAAAAAAAAAAAGATTCATTGCAATTGTTATCAGAATATTGATTTATATAGATTTTACGGGTCGGATTGAGGTCTTTTGAATTTAAAACTACACGTTTAATTTGTGTCTTGTATTTTTTAATACATTCATAATTTATTTTGTGTTATAATTAAGCCCTGCTCAAAATTAACCAATTTAAGTATAAAATGTAATTGTAACACTTTTTGATTTTTGTTGCAGTACTTGGAACAAAAAATATTTATTTATGCTATTTCAAGCATTTCCCGATTTTCAACAGACTTTACTACCGACTCTAAGTCTATAAAGCTTTGTCATCAGTCTGGAGCTATAAACAGTTGTTAATTATAAGCAAGGAAAAAATACTCTTGCATTTCAACACCTGCGGCCTTTGCTTACCAAATGGGTTTTTTTCTCTTTTTTAATATTATATTATTTCGAACATACTTATATATGACAAATGATTTTGAGAATTGTATCACGGTAGTTAAATAAAATTTGACTTGCTTTTGACCTATAGACTCTACCTGGTCAAAATAATTACCACTAATAGTCAGATAATATTCCAGTTAAGCACACAACATTCGCCATTTAATTTCCACTATTTGAAATTAAAGATCTGTTGTTAGATTTCACATTATGACTAGAGTCATCAAAATGGGGGTATCCAATTGCGTTGCATTCAGTTATCCTGACAACGTTTGTCAAAACGCAAGTGTTTTTGTCAAAACAAAATGTTTCTAGAAGCTACGCAGCGAAAACTTTTAATATTCATACACTATCAACGTTATTTGGCACTGAACGATATTGCCTACTCGCAGGACTCTAGGAACTATATAGTCCAAGCCAATTGGTTTTCCTACACAAGCCAGCTGCTGGTACTGGCCATTGTCAGCCTTTCCCTATATGGAACTCTAAGTGGACAGTGTGTTAATAATGTGGAGATGGTTTCTAGGCCGGTTAAAGCATTTTACTTTCTACATCTTTTGATGGCACCAATTATCCAGATATTGCTCAACTTTTATCTGCGCATGCGGCAGCAAACTCAACAGTTGCTTCTACAGAGATTGTCCCAACTGGCCCAGCACCTACAGTTGGACACGCAGGCGTTGCCACGCCCCCGTTGGCTTTATCGATTTTGGCTTGGCAGCTGCACATTTTATGCCATGCACATAAGCATATTTGCCGTGATATATTGGAACCTTTGTCCACAGATCGAGCAAATATTCTATTATATGTGCTTCTTTTTGAACTTCGTGCGCATCTTTTTTGTCATTACTTGCTACACATCGTTTGTGAGTGTTGTCTCGAGTCTGTTGCAAGCACAATCCGCACAGCTGATCCTGACAGAGTCTCAACTTACGCTGGAACAGTTGGGGAACAGTTTGTGCCTTTACGATCAATTGTTATTGCTGTGTCACGAAGAGCTCGTTAAGGTTTTTGGCGCTGCAATGCTGTTGAGTTTCCTATATCTTGGTCTGAATTCCATATTTGTCACCTATCTGGCCACTCTGGAGAACCGTTTCTCTTATGGAGAAGTTGTAGCTATTGTTTCTTGGATGTCAGTCAACGTTTTATATATGTACATGCCGTTAACAATTAACAATTTGTCTATCGAGGTGAGTATTACAGAATATTTGTGTTTAAAAAGATGTAACAAAACTTTCAAAATAAGGTCATAACGTCTCCATGAATAAATTTGATTTTATAATGTACCAACCAGTTAAAAATCGGTTTGTTTCTTAGCTAGGTTCTCACCCAACTTCTATCAAAATCAGATTAATTTTAAGAGGACTGTCTGATTTTTGATATGTAAACATATTAATAAAATAAAAGCCTTTGAAGACCTGTCTAAATATATATAATATTTAGACAGCTGTGAGCTAGGTTTTAGTAATACTTTAACCTGTTTCCCTCAATGCATTGACTACATAACGCTATACTTGAAAGTTATTTTATATATAATAATATATAGACAATCATACTGTATATTATATCAATATAGCATGAACACATATAGATGTTTGGAATTCTAAAGCATTACTGGCACTCTTTCATTACCTATTTGATATAAATTTTAATCCTTATGAACTTTATGAAACCCAAAACTTAGGCCCATTCAAAATATTTTTATGGTATCTACATAAATGTGTAGACATGCATAAATAGCTTTCAAAGAGAAGATGGCACTTCCGCCCACAAGTCGCACGCATTAAATTAATTAAATTTGCTAAGCCCACTTATCGTGCATCAGGGTTCTAGATATTTTTATTATCAGATGCTTAGCTCTAAGTAGCTTGTGCCTCATTCAGTACGCCAGGCAACGTGTGCCACAACACACCGAAAGTATTTCGACCAAAGAAAAAAAGAAATAAAAATGCAAGCCCAAAGACTGCTCTTCTATTTGCACTACCAGCGCTTTTTGGGCCTGACCAATATCGATTACTCGAGCTGCTTGCAACGCTACGTGGTGCATGCAACCTGCTGCTCACGCAATGCACATCTGTTGACATTGTGCCTCATATTTGGCGCACTCATAGAGCCGTTACTAGCCACACGCGTGGATTACGTGGGCATAGAGTCGAGTGTGGGCAAGGCCTTTTATCAAATTGTAGTATTTGCATCTCCCACAACTGAGCTGCTGCTGCACATTTGGCTGCGCCTGCAGCAGCACGAGCAACAGACTCTGCTGAATCGACTATCAGATTTGGCTGGGCGCTTGCAAGTGGACACCACGACCTTGAGTTGCCCTCGCTGGCTTTATCGCATCTGGTTGGGCATCAGTCTGCTGTATTCATGGAATTTCCTGCATTATACGATCGATACCTGGAGTGCGAGCAACCAGCTGAGGCAGTTGCCCAGCCTGTTCTGTCTGTGCATGCACCTCGTGCGCATCAACTATGTCATCACGTGCTACACAGCCCTAGTTTATGTCGTGATGATCCTGCTCAGGGCACAGGCCGATCAGTTGCGTTTGGGAGCTCCACTTACGCTGGAGGAGCTGACCAACAACTTGTACATTCACGATGAGCTACTGCTGCTCTGCCACGAGGAGATGCTGCAAGTCTTCGGCGGTGCTTTAATATTTCCCTTTCTCTACTTTGTCCTGGATGCCACATTCATATGCTATATAGCCACGTTCGAGGATCGTTTCTCATATAAGGAAGTGCTGTTGGTGCTTCTTTGGTTGACACCCCTCTTCTTCTATATGGTCATGCCCTTGATGATTAACGACGTGGCAAAGCAGGTGAGTTAGTTGGTTTATATGAAAGGTAGTTATACAACAAAAGGAATAGAACATCCCTCCCTTCTCGATTATTAGCAAGATTTTACGTAAAGAAGTTATCTGCTTGTTAATAAATAGGATAATATTAACGAATTTTTGTTTAGCCTTGCCGGTATTTTTAATAATTGTGGGAAAATCAAAAGAAAATTTTAATATTTGCATACATGTAGCTAAATGAATCCAAGCTAAGTTTCAATTAGTTAGTTATTTCTTAACAAATTAAATGTAAATTCAAAGGGACCAAAATAAATACGCCAAATCAAGGGGGGAATTCGAAAGTATAGTTAAACAAAATCTTACTTAATGATAATTAACAACGATTTAAATACTATAAGAAGTTGATGTATCTAATTGTAAATGTGAAAGAAACCAAAACTAATCAGGAAATTTTAATGAAACTTTTGTAATTTTTAGGGAAATTCAAATGCAAGGAAACATTAAAGCGAATTAAATTGTATCCCAAAATACCGAGTGACAGTGCAAATATTTTCGATATAAATATTTCACTTAATATCAATAAATGTTTTCTATTTTTGGTTCCCTGCTGAACCATAAAAGCTGTAAGCAAACTCCCGCAAAGCAAACCGGAGCCGTAAGAAAACACAATTAGGTTAATGGTTGGCAAGAAAAATGACATAAATACACCTTGAAATTATAAATTTTCAATCAGTTTCTGTTGAGTGTTTGTTGAGCTTTAGCCATGATAAAGTATGAGCAAAGCGAGCTATATCCGTTCTATCGTATTTGCCGTTATATAGGCATCTTCTGCATACAATATATCAGCAGTAAGGATCGCTTTCGACTGCGACGCAGTCTCATCTGTTATGTGGTGCACTTGGCCATGCAAATCTATTTGGTCGGCTGTATGGTATTATTAGTCACCTTTTGGACCTTCTGCTTTAAGAGCGAAATGACCGCAACAGGCAATCATTACGAGCGCTTTGTGCTCTTCTCGGCCCTGCTTATACAGTTCCTACAGAATGCCTGGCTTATATGGCTGCAGGATCTACAGATGCGAATTGTGCGACAACTTGAGTTTTATAAGAGAAAATATTTGTTGACTGTGCACCTGCTGTTGCCTAAACGGCTGCTAGTTTTCCTTGTGATTTTCAATATCATCTACTTTAGCAACTTTTTAAAATTCTGTGTGACAGATTGGTTTGTCAATATATCGGGCTGGTTCACCTTTAGCACGCTGGGCTTTCCCTTGCGTGCCCTCATCAGCAGCTTCATACAGGGCATCTATGTGTGCCTCATACATGTCGTACGACATTTGCTGCGCAGCAATCAGGCCCAGCTGAAGGCTCTGGTCCGTCAGTTACAGCGGCCCAAGCGAACCTGCAGCGATATCCTGCGCCTGCGCGCCTGCCTCGATCTGCACGATCGTCTGCTCTACTTGTGCACCGATGAGATCAGCCTGGTCTACGGCTTCAGCATTTGGCTCTGTCTGCTATTTTCGTCACTGGACGCGACCAGTATTCTTTATATCATAATGGTTAGCAAGTCGGACAAAACTGTGCTGATGCATATTATTTTGACCGTTATATGGCTCTCACCCACATTTATGACCTCCGCGACGGCTTTGATGAGCGACACAGTTCATGTACAGGTATGTGAAGAGAAACTTTAAGAAATAATTCCCACCAAAAATATTTTTTGTACTGCACATTTTACAAATGGCAGCCAATTTGGTATATTCCAAATAAATTAGCTTACACACAAGAATAATAAAGAAATACAGCCCATCGAAAATTCCAAGCTACGTTTAAAGGATAATTTCATTTATTCGATTTTCGCATTTCCATATCGTATCAAGTGCAAGATTACCTAAGAAGGTATATCTACCAGCTTTTGGTCGCTCAATCATAATTCCAATTCTTGCTTTAGTCAAATAGTTCTAGTTGGAATCCGGCGACGCATGCCAATTGGAACTTCTCAAGTAACCTACAATGGGAAAATTCACTTTGTGAGTATTTCCCACTGTGGCATTTTCATATTGCATTAAGTGCAAGATTAAAAAATGTATATCTACCAGTTTTTTGTCGTTCTATCATTAGGTCAATTACTGAATAGGTCAAATAAATCCTATTTGAATCTGACAAGCTTCTCCTAATAAGAAGTCTTACTTTGGCCTTTTCATTCCGGAATTGTTATATCGCATTAATTGCTGGATTGCCTATTAAGGTATACTCTAACTCTCTTTTTACCAACATCATAATTTTTACATAAGGCAATTT
Source organism: Drosophila ezoana (assembly GCA_035045725.1). NCBI lineage: Eukaryota > Metazoa > Arthropoda > Insecta > Diptera > Drosophilidae > Drosophila > Drosophila ezoana. The sequence continues at coordinate 8,041,510 of JAWNOU010000005.1, forward strand.
TGTATTGTATTATTTTCTAACTCCCGAACATTCCAATTGCAATATTAATCGATGTGCCTTGTAATTGCAATGAACTTTAAAAACGATCCCTTATAAAGCTTTTTGCTAGTATCGACTAACTTTTATAAATTAAATTGAATTGATTTAGCTAACACATGGATGGCGCCTTGGGGTGTCCTGAGGTAGGCTTAAAGCCCTCAGTCCCTTGGGTGCAGTCAATTGTAACGTCAGAAATGTAAACATCAATTGATTTGATTGGTAGCTCGTGTTAAATTTGATTGTTATATAGTACTACCACAACCCCCTTTGTGCAACTAATTATTGATTGATTTGCACGCTTTGAGCAGGTACGCTTCCTGGTGCCAGTTGCACTTTTTCCGTCATGTTTTCCGGAACGGAGTTGCGCATCTATTTGATCAGTCTGAAGTGTATCGGTTTACTTTGTATAACACACGATGCTCGGACCCATCAGACCTATGAGAGCGAAATGGACCAGACTTTGGCCGTGATCGGTTTGTTGGTGGCCCAAATTGTCACGTGGATTGCATTTGCGCATGTTTTGTTATTACCGGATAGCTTCATGTTGCCCGTATATTCACGAGTGGGTAATGCGTATTTGTTGATCAACTACGGCATTGCCTGCATAGTTATGGCGATCCTCTATTTCGGCTTCTTTGTGAAACGTCGCCGTTTATTGGAGCTCCTATCACTGCTGCTCTATCGCAATCGAAAGGATCTGCATAACTGCTTTGCTAACCGTTTTCTAGGACGCTTTTGCATATATGTGGGTCTGTCGGGTGTGTGTGCCGTTACGTACATCAGCGCCTTTGTGTTCTCTGAAATACCCGTAGTTCCGTGTATACTACTGAGCTTCATTTGTACCTATAGCTACGTGCTGATAGGGCTTATCATAATACTCTATAGCTGCCTGGCGCAAGTCTTGGCTGCCCTTTTGCACCTTTATAATCGCGACTTGCTGGCCGCCACAAAAACAACTAAGATCGGGCGTCGCGGCTTATGGAAACGTAATCAGATGCTCATCGTTTGCCACGAACAGCTGAACTCTGGCTTCGGTCTTGTCATGGCGCTAATTACGGCGTTTGCGCTCTTCTCGGCACCGGCTGCTCCCTTCATATTGACCACCATTGTCTTTGAGCTGGATATAAATCAGGTTGGCTTAAGGATCGTAATTGTTTCATTGCTCATAAGCATACTGTGGAATATGCCCTGGCTAGTCGCTATGCTAATCATATTCCAAAAAGATGCCGTCTGGCAAGAGGTGTGTATCAAGGGACTAAGAAATCTGGAAAAATAAGACAAACCCTGAACACATTGAAAACGGGTGAAAAGGCTTTAGTGTTTTGTCCGAATCTATGTAACAAGCAGAAGAAGGCATTTCCGAATATATATATGTATATATATATTCCTGATCAAGACGACAAGTTGATCTGAATTAATTTAAACATATACGGCAATATATTATTATGACATTATCATATTAAATCGATTTCTTAAGCAGAGCTCAAAAATTAAAAAAAAAAGGTTAAGTTTTTGGATACTCTTCTCAATTCTTCCGCAAAATAGGAAAAGCTTTTTCATAAATATATATCTTTGTGCTTACGAACACCCCGATAATAAATTCTATGCTATGAACGTTTCAGAAACATGCAGCTTTTCGCACAGTGCAGGTTAGAAACATGCGTGTGTGCGTGTTTTTGTGTATTTAAAGAAAGAAACTAGGTTGATATTAAAGGTAGCCCGACGCGAGTTCAGGGTGGCTTCAAGTCGGGCACTGCCCACTTGAATATTTTTTTTTTAAATTTATTAACCGCCTGATTTTAAAAACTTTTGCTAATTTAATTTGTATTTTGGCTTAAAAAGTTAGTACATTTTGTAAGCCTACTCACGTACGTGCCCAAGTTTTTTGTCGGCCTTGCCAACAAGTTTAAACTGATGCGACTTGTTGGCACAGCTAATTACAGCCCTAGGTGATCAATCAATAAGTACGCAATATCCAAATCAAATATATGTTGTTAACGCACTTAGTTAATTGGCCCGCTGCGTTCTGGCTGGTTAGTCAACGCCAGCATGTCTGGCAGTCGCGACCTGCGTCTATTTCGGCGTGTCCTATACCGGCTGGGCATGATGTGTGCCCAGTTCGATGACAGAGATTGTCTGCTACAGTCAACACCCAGCAGTGAGCGCTATGCGCTGTTTTATATGCTGGCCATACTGGTCGCAGCACTCGGTTGCTTTGCGTTTGCCTATCTGAGGCCGCAAGATCTGTACATGGGAATATACAACGAGACGGGCAACTTCTATGAGACAATCAATATACGCGGCTTTTGTGTTGGTCTCTGGATACTTCATATATGCCTCTACATAAGACGTCGTCGTCATATAGAGTTGGTGCAGAAACTACTTCAGCTGAATCGTTTGGGCTCAAATAAAGCTAACGAACGTATATTTCGTCGCAACTTTATATGCTATGTGGTTTTGGTACTGATCTGTCTGCTGAATTATTTAAATGGCTATGCGAGGGCGGGCTTGTCCAAAATTGCCGTGCTTGTCTATATATTTGTCTATCTGTATAGCTTTCTGGTAATGTGTCTACTGCTTGCGTTTTTTGTCTGCTTGCAACATATTGTGGCAGCCGGCCTAGCCAAATATAACATCCAGTTGGCTGAAAGTAACTCCGTGACACATCGTAGACATATTCTTTACCAAAGGTATCGCCTACTGGACACGGTTGCTGTTGAGCTGTTTGCATGCTTTGGACTCCTTCTGCTGCCGATTGTACCACTCGTGTTGTTTTTGGCACCGTCTGGGCCTCTATTTCTGATTAGCACCGTGATGGATGGCAAGCTTGTGGGCTTTTTTCGATACGCCATCTTTTGCTTCACCGCTTGCCTGTGGAATGTCCCCTGGCTGGCTATGATGACATTCATATTGCGCTCCAATGTCATCACAGTTGAAGTGAGTAACTCAATTTAAAATTTGCTCCCATTAGTATTTTATGCCAAAGGCTTACAATCAGAGTCTATAACTTCCTGCCTAATATCGGTGCTTTTAGTTCATAAAACTCAATATATTTGAGCCTTTCTATGCGATTTTCATTATTTTAAATAAGTCTTACAAAAATTGTTATTTTATTATTGATGAGTTATACAACACGTTCTATTTCAAATGGTTCATTGTCTATTCTATGTGATTCTCATAATTTGAATTAAGTCTAACAGATTTTGGTATTTTATAATTGGCTCATTTATTAAGTGTTATATCCAAATATTTCAAATGGTTTATCGCATATTCTTTTCGCAGGCCAACAAAACAGCCAAAATACTTGCAAAAATACCTAGGACTGGCTCTGGTCTGGACAGAATGGTATGTGTTTATTGCACTCGTTTTTATTTTTATTATATACTAACTTATACGACACATTTCGCATAGGTCGAAAAGTTTTTGCTTAAAAACCTGCGTCAACAGCCCATACTAACAGCCTATGGCTTTTTCGCATTAGATAAGAGTACACTATTCAAGGTATGAATAGAAATTCAATTTCATTTCAATATATATTATTATGTATGAATTCTATAATCCACAGCTCTTTACAGCCATATTCACGTATATGGTGATATTGGTGCAATTCAAGGAAATGGAGAACTCTACTAAATCATTGCAGAAATCATAATTTAACTTTTCAGGCTGTTCATTTATCTTATTGTCTATAATCTAAAGAATGAAGGAGGGTTTTCGACTTACCGAATCATAAGTCAAGCAGCCAGTTGCTTTTGATTTATAATTTTTGCGCCATTTTCTGTATTCGGCTTTGATGACAGCTGCATGACGTTTCCAGTATTTTCCCTCAAGCACAACGGTCTGTGGGAAAGAGAATAAATATGAGTTAATATAGTATAAAACATATAATCAGTTGTTTTTTATTATTTGCTAACGTAATCACTGCCCAAAAGCTAGAGACTATACCTTGCACATTTTTTCTAGGCTCCCACTCGCGTCAAGCTCTTCAGACAACTGATTCAAGAATCCCGAACAAAGCAAAGTCAATAACTAAGCGTTGCGTTAATCAAAATTTATGAAATTTTTAAAACCCACTAAATTCAACTATACGGTCCTCTCTTGCCATTTAGCCAACTTTGCCAAATGAAAACAAACTGTTAGCTCGATAAGATAAATCTTTTATTCGCGCTCGAGCAACGTTTCGACCCAGACGAACAGCTAAGATAAGAGACTGCTTTGGGTGTACTACGATGTGGATTAAGCACTGGCGGTAGTTGACTGATGTGCCAGACACTGGCTATAATATGGGTGTGCCTTTTGAGGCTCTGCCCCCAACACTCTGCCGCTCGATGGCCAGCGGGTGAAAGGGTTGTGCATATTCACCAGTTTGTTGTTATAAGCTAATTAGCAACTATTGTAAAAGGTGTGGGCGGTGTTCGCAGTCGTATTTGTGCATTGTGTCGCGCTATTTGCTCGACAATGCATTAAATAAGCTGAAAATGTGCTAATCTATAAAGAATCAAAGATAAAAAGAGTCGTTTTGAAGTCAAGTCATGCGAGCAGGCAGTAAAGAAAGTAAAATTGAAAATTCCTGCTGAGTTTGAACCGGCGACCTATCGCTTGAAAGTTCAACTCCCTCACGGCTTGGGCTGTGCGTTGATCACCAGTCAGTCAGCCTATCAGTCAGTCAGGCCAAGCTGTTCTATATGATTATATAAATCAAAGATAGAAACATAATATAATATATATATATATAAATATAGATGTATAGATTATATCATATACCGATCTTCTCTTTACTTTCGTAGTCTTTATCTAATTTTTTTAAATCTTAACAGGTTGTTAATATTGTTTAACAGATTGTTAATATTGTCGTGTTAGTTATTTATTGACTAGAAACTTAATGAGTCTGTTTTATCACGTGTAATCAGGGGAAATACTTAATTGCTGTCAATTTAAGTTATATCAGCATCGCGCGATGCCTTAACTTCTTCTGCTTCAGGTTATCTGGCTGCTTATAATATTTACAGTATGTCAATTAATACTAGATAGCTATACTAACTGTTTCATACTTGCGTCAAAAGAAAGCTAACATTAAACGATGCTATATAATAGTAGATGTAAGACAAACATACAATAAATAACTCATTTAGGCCGTTACAAGGTTGTCAGGTGCCCAAAAGCTTTGAAAACAAAAATATTTAAAAAATCAGATATATATTTAAAACTAACTATTCATACTCCATTAAATGCTTAGTAATTTTCATGGAATCTGTAAAACGTACTACATAATTATGCATATAGAATTGCGAATCCGATTTCGATTATAACATTAATCTCGTTCTATAAATAAAATGCGACGATAGCCAAAAATATAAATGCTCGTTCTTATCACGTGCTGCAATTCGGAGCAGAGCAAAGGGGAACCCATATATCTGGGGGCTATGAGTACTATCTCCCGGTGAGTTAACGACGCGCGACGCGCTGATCACGCGTATAGCAGATGATGTTGGGCAAATCGACCAATATTTTGAGCATTTGTTGCCCCATGTGGGGGTTGTTCGAGTACATTGCGATAGCATTCATTGAGGAGAGTTCATCCCGAACATGGGCAGGTTAATACGTCAGCTGTGCGGTTCAGCTCTAATAAACAATTGAAACCCAGTTGAGGGCAAGATGAATGTCCATTGGAGAGTAATGAGTAGGTCAAATGTATTACAAATTAGGCTATGAAAACATAATATTTAACTTTAGCTCAACCTATGATCCTTAGACATTAAGAAAATGGATAATTAGTTCAAATAGGAACACTTAATAAAGATTTTGGAGGAATCCTTATGACATCTGTAAGGAAACCTAATAGGAAACAATATGCCACCTTCATTTGGTTTAAATTTTTAAATTTTCTTTCTTATAATTGTACAAGGTAACGATAGAGTTCTTAGTCCTCCATCTATGCAAGTATAAGCCTTAGGGGGATCTCTTAAATATATTATTTTAACAGGATATCTACAACTTTTGTATACCAAATTTTGTACTATTTGCCAACTGATCACAGACTTTGATACACTGTTTGTATTTATGTATATAGTATATATATATATATACATATATATATATCATTATCTTACCGCGCACATTTTAGACACTTAACTATTACGTTCCACTTGTTACTACTTACTTGGGGATTACTATGTATGTCAACGTCCAGCGGCGATGCGAATTGACACACCGGCGTTCTGCGCTTTTGTATAACTGCAAAAAGGGAGAAAACAAAAAACACATACAGGTTAGTTTGTGTACTATGTACGAAGAGAGCTCGTCAAAAGGTATAGATAAGATTTCGCCCCGAGATTAGCAACATTGCCAGATAGCTCCGGAGGGATGCCAAACTACTTTCAGCTGCCTCCAAAACAGCGATGACAATGACAACGACCCACACGTGTATAAATCGCGGGAGAATGACGTTTTATTATTTTTTGTATAATTTTTTATTATATACAACAAAGTCAAGAGACTGATATTCACAATTATCTACAAAGCATATACACTTTGCAGTACATCTAAACAATGCCTATGAATTGAGGCATGATGAAATTTAAATTAGTTTCACAATGAAATTATTGTAGTCCGTGGTCGGTATAAATATACCATATTTCATATAGTTCTCTCCCTAACCAAACTCTCGAATAAATACGATTTGTTTATTTGCAAAATATGGATTGATTATTTGAACTTTGTCATACTATATAACATATAGAGTCATTTTATACAATACTATATTTTAAGTATACATTATTTACGTTATTTCAATTTCTTTAAGCTGATAAGAGAATTCGTACTATGTATGCGTTATGTATTTCGTCTCTTTCAGTAATAAAAATCTGGAAAAGTCTCTTTCTAAGTTTTCGATTTTTGACAAACGCATATAAATTCAAATTAATGATACTTTTATTTAAAATATTTGATAAAGATGTGTGCTTATATTGAAAATAAATTAAATTAGACTAGAAGGAACCTTTTTGCAAGCGAAATCTCGGGATCAATCGATAAGATAAGAGAAACAACTAAAAACTAACATGAATAGATGAATATTATTAATTTTGGTAAAATTGTCAGATGGCTATACTCTACAGCCTAATGATCGAGGCATTACGCACTTGGGCTAGGTATGCAGTTAATCTAGTATGCTTAACCTCATGAATAAACATTTAGCATATACATACATTTGTGGAGTAGAGTATTAAGTGCTAAACGCGAGACAAGAAGTATGATGTGCATATGTAGGTAGGTAGATTTACAAGTACAACACTTTATAAATAGACCTAAAATTTTCCATTTGCCTTTGTCGCAGTTGCCGTTGTCGCCGGTTTGTCGTCAATTTCTAGAGATAATCGTCCGTTGACGAGTTTGTAACATCTTGGCAACCATCTCGCTCTCGCATTTGTGACGTAACAGAATGGAAAGTTTATAAAAATATTTCACTTTGAGAAACCCTTAAACAATACAAATCTGATTTTCCATGTTTTATGTTTTTATAGTTGGATTTCCAGGGGTTTTGCATAAAATAGAACCTTGGCAGCAAACAAAATAAATATTTTAGCGTTGCCACCTTTTCGTATTTAATCTGAAATCTTTTTAATTAATGTGGCAGCTTTGCATATATAAATTTCAGGCATTTCACTGGCTTGATATGTTCTAGTTGATGCAAATGAAATTATTTTAAACGTATTTAACAAAGCGAGCAAACGATCAAAACGCCAGACAGGCATCTCTGATAAGCCCAGCCGACCGACGACTGATAAGAAGCGTAAGAAGAGCGCGTCGTGTTGCCAGACGCTTGACAACGGTCAGTGCAGAGTATAAACGCGTCTGCTATGGCAACTACAACTACAACTGCGATTTTGAGAGACTGCCAAAATAAAAAAATAAACAAAAAGTAATAATAATAATTAGAAACCAGTTGAAAAACTACAAGCATATGCGACTCATCTCTGATAGAGCGTAAACGAGAGCGTTTGTGTTTGTGCTTTGAAAGCTTTTTCCAGCTTTTAGCTTTTTTTTTTTGTTTTCTCTCAGCTCCCCAAATTGTGTATTGCTATTAGCTTAGCACGTGTAGCATTTCGCGCTCAAGGAAATACTCATTAAACATTTTTGTTTTCTTTTTCATTTTGTAAATGATTTGTAATTTATTTACGCCCCTGACACGTGCCGGGCGGCTTCAATGCCGACACGGGTGGAAAATTTTAATTTAGATTTGGTTCAGCTCTGTTAAAAAATTTGAGCAATTTGGGTATAGAACTTAATGATTTGCAAAATTATAATCACAATATTTTTCAGTTCATGCAAAACTTAATTCTCGTTTCACTTCTGTCAAATAAGAGAAAAAGCTGCTGTTTCCGGTCTGCTCCACATTTTCGACCCTTGGGCTGTAGTTATCTAGTCCTAATCAAAAGCTATGTGAACAGTTTGTTTAAAATTTTGTTTAACGCAGTCATAAATATTGTCGTCATTAACTATGTAACTACCAAGGTTTTTTAATACCCACAACTAAAGTTTCAACAGACTTGTTTCTCTGATAAATGAATCTTCAATATGAAAATCATACAGATTTTCTTATAAGAGTTTGCCAGACTTTCAATTGCTTTTTCAATGGAAGCTTTAATAAAAATGCGATCTACGGATCAGCAATGTTATAAAAAGTATTTTAAAATTTGAACTTGGAGAGTTTTTGACACTTTTATGCATAATGCAATAATCGACAGTCAACATTTTTAAGGTAATTTCTACAGTAATATTCAAGAAAAATACTGTCCGGTTTGTAAACGGGAGCTAATCAACTGCGTTTCTTGACCTCCATTGGGTCCCCTTGACCTAGATTTATATTTTAAAGATTTGAATAGTACAACTGAGTAAGAATATACATATATTTTAATTTTCTAATTGTAATATAAAGAAAATTTATAAATGTAAATATCTATAAATATTTTTCCAGTAAAAATAGAGAATAAATAATTTACCGATACGATTGCATCTAAATATTGATAAATGGTCTAAAACTACAGTGACAGTTCTCTTATGCGGACAGCGATTGTCGGGCAATTTTTGTCCGCTTAAGAGAAGTGTTCGCCTAATGTGGGTGGCCAGATTTATGATTTGTGCATGTACAAAAAAATGGTTTAAGGGAAAATCTCCAGCCAAGAAGGGAGCTTTTTAATAATAAAGGAGAGAATAACAGGTAGGCGAATACATAGATTCGAATCTAAATACTTTGTTGGTTTACAATGCCTGTCCGCCTAGGAGGGGTTGCCAGATTTATTTATAGTACACGTACACAAAAATGGTTTAAGAGACAACCTCCAGCCAAGATAGGAGTTGGCCTAATAGACGTGTGCGTTAGCAGAGGGTTCACTGTTATTTCCTTTTTATAGTGTTACTTAAAACATTGTTTTTTTTCTACTCACATTGCATATGCCAACATCGCCAGATGACATTGTTAAGACGTATTTTGTCCTTCCAGCGCAATCGCACGCCTTTAAAGTGATTCCATTTGGGCGATGTGAGCTTTTGACTAAAAGAAATAGAATTATTGAATATATAAAACTATAGTATATATACTAAATATATGTAATTTACAATAATAGAATGCATAATTTGTTTATAAATAATATAAGGTATAGAAATGGACAGATTGCCGGCTATAAATAGCTTGCCCCATAACCCGCCTGGGCGACAATCTCAAAATAAAATCTGAGTAATTTTTTCCCCTTTTTCTCTCTCTTCTTCCTCCATATTTTGTGCGCAGCTAAAAATGAAAATGTCAACTATCGATTAGTTTCGATTAGAGGAAAAACAGTTGTAAATCTGAGCGGCTATCAAAACTAATATCCAACCATTGACAGGAAAAAGGCATTTGGGGGCGGGAGCGAGGTTGTCCAAAACAATTACTCTGATTAACCAATATACGTTCTATATCAATTTCAATATCTATATCTATATCAATATCAATGCATATAGTACATAATAAACAATGCTTAACTAATCAATACGCGGACGACACACGATCTGTTGTTATCATTGACTCACACTTACAAATAGTTATATAGCAAAAACAAATTGCATAACAAGCTACTCGAAGCGCTGGCATCAACAGTTGGCTGCATTCATGGAACCACTCGGAAAACCAAGCACCACCAACGCACCGCCGCATTCCTGAACAGCTACTAACTAAGTTGACGCTGTGTTTCATTTCCTGTTATGGTGAAACAAATTGGCGCTAATCCAGTTTAGTTTCCTTTTCTAAATGAATTGTTTACGCAGGGGAATACCCTAATAATACATGGAAGGCAGACTTCATCGTTGACTATTAAGCATATAAATATACGTCTTTGTTCAATTATGTATTTCGAACTGAAGCTGGGTCAAGCCACAGAGCAGTCATTTGAAAAACTAAAATATATGTTATTAAAAACATTCCAAATTAATATAAATACTCTTCGTGTTATACCTAGAAGCACTTGGTAAATAAAAACAATACAGAATTTATCAATATCTTTGGTCTGCCGAATATTAAATACCCTTTCAAGCATTCAGAAAATTTGAGACAACCAGATAACCAAGCTAAATGACAAACTGTTCAGGTTGTCAGGAAATACCTTAATAGTCTCTTAGCTAAGTCCTTCGTTTTTTGACATTATCAAAATACCCCTGCTAGGGTATACAAATTATTATCGATTTGTATACCTCAAACCTCCCACAAGCAACAACTGTACAGTTAATCCACGTGCGTTCGCGCCCACGACGCATATTATCTAAAAACAACCCCACGGCGAGGTGGGCAGAAAACTGAATGGGAGTCCTGCAAAAATGCCTCCGGCTGATAAGAGAACGCAAACATAAATAAAGCCCAAGGCCTATCTAACTATCAAACTGATAAGCCGTGGTCATAAAATACGAGTATGCTAAACCCCACACCGACAAGCAGACTATAAAAAAAAACCGCGCGACACGACGTTAAAAATAGATCGAATAGACGAAAAAAAGCACAAACTACGCAACATACGATCTTCGATGACTTAAAACTGAATGAACCCAAAACAAACTTTCTTACGTGCTCAATATGAATTAGAGATGCGTTATAAAGTCCACAAATACATATGCATACATATATTATTACCTGTGTACAAACATAAGAACAGGGCATGTGCGATAAGTATACTCTTACGTAGAGCTTTACCAATATATCATTCATTTTGATCATAAAGAATTACATAAAATGGAAAATATTTTGTAATAAAGTTGTCATTTCAGATGTTGATGCTGGGTGGAAAATAAGTGAAAAGCCGTCAACGACGCCTTAAATAGATTTTAAAGTTTCCACTACAAGAATCTAATCACGGAATATGCACCAACAAAGTAAACATTTTAAATACCGTGTAAAGCCGGGTAACATCAGCAAGCCTTCTGCTCGCAACCAAAAGTAAATACGCCATTATAAACAAACTTGCTGACTTTGTCAAAAGTTGGAGCAAAAAATAAAAATAATAATAACAAAACAAATGAAAACAAAGCGTAAATCTCGGGCTACGTGCCTTACAGGAACCCAAGCAAATATTATATATGGACAATATGATCTAACTTTTTCGCATTTACTTTTTCATCAAAATTTTTTGGTTCATATATATATGTATATTACAAATGTAATTTGGGTAAACATTTCGTACAATAAACATTTTCAAAGAAAATTTTTTTACGGAAATTGGCAAACAAGCTTTATTTACGCATTCTTTACTTTGGGTTCCTATATCTGGCGGGTCACACACGGTATGTATAGGTAGATATACTTCGGAAAAACATATTCGCCTGTTGACCTGATTAAGAATACCTACTAAGATCGTAGGTGTCCACAGTAAATGCTTAATTTCAATATATTTCCTTACTTTGGAAACGGACAAAAAACTTTAATAACAGAAATTATATGAAAAATGGAACTGAATAATGAAATGGCAGTCACAAGTCTTTAAATAATCGACAATTGCCAAATTTTAGAAATTTTATGTTGAAATTCTCAGCTGAGTTTGAACTAGCAACCTCTCCCTTGGTAGGCCAACTCACGGTCACCCAAATCATGTCCATCTAAGTTGCTATTTTCTTATTTTTTTATACATAAAAATACCACAATTTTGAGCCATCTCTCAGTCAGGCGAGCCACTTTTTTTTTTTAAATATAGACCCTTATTAGATAAGTTAATTATCAAATTTTAAGAAATAAATTTAGGAAAAACTTGTTCTTCTGTGTTTTTCTTCTTAAACACTTCTCAAACCTGAGAAGAGAAAGCTTTTACCATACATTTGTTTGGTTAAAGCTCTTGAAACAGTAACTAATATGGTAATTGTCCGCTCTTCTTCTTCCCCATAAACATGGTTATTATATTTATAGAGTATGTAAAAGTCGTTGATAATGTGTTCAGAAATACGTTTCAGTTTTCCTGCATTGATATTTCATATTTATGATTTCTGATTTTCTCATTTATTTGTTTTTTTTTTGTTCGCCTGCATTTGCGAACGTTTGCAGAAATAGAAGACGGAGCAGAAAACAAAGACAACGATTAATGCTAAATTGCGCCCAGGTAACCCGAGCGGCGACGTCGCCGCCAGCGTCGCCGCGACATGTGCGGACACGTCTTTTCGGCCAGACCCAGATTAATGGGCGAATGTTATCACGCGCGTGACGCGTGGCCTTCCCGTTTTTGGACTCACCTGTAGGCCAGGTTCATGCACTTGAACAGCTTGGTCAGCGACGTCTCGATCTCCAGGTGGGAGGTAATCATGCCCATGCTGTTCTCATCGCACTCGCGATCCAGATCCATGCGCGGAAAATGCGCCACAGTCTGTGGCACATAGAGCTGCACATCGCGGCAGGTGTTGGTCGCCTCGCCGGCTTTATCGAGGCTCGGATCCTCCGGGTCCAACATCTTGACCTCGCCATCGTCCTCGAGATCATCCTGCGCCTCCTCGGCCTCAAAGTGTGAGACCATAAACTGACCCGAGTGTATCGACTCGCGTTCGGCTTTGGTTGCGGCCAACATTACGGCGGCAGCGGCCAGCTCTGCTGCAGTGCTGCCCGCAGCGCTGCCAATGTACTGCAGCGGGGAGAGTGAGTGGGGCAGCGAGTGCAGCTGCGGCTGGGAGTGGGGGTGCGAGTGGGTGAGCTGATGCTGTAGATGCTGCGAGGGCAGGGACTGCTGATGATGATGATGTTGCTGTTGTTGTTGTTGTTGTTGCTGTTGTTGGTGTGGAAACATGTTGTTTGTGCGTTGATAGATTTCGTATTTGTTCAACATCATTTTTTATTGTTTCGTTTGTTTGTTTGCTTTTTATTTACTTTGTAGTGTGACCAGGTGCGAATATTTTGGTTTGAGCTTCAGATTTTTAGCTCGTGTTTATGCTTGTCATTATGCGATTGCAACAATTTTTGAGCTCTGCAAAATGTTAACTAATTAGTTTGGCACGTTTCAGGCATTTTTTACAATTAATATCTATTAATATTTGTATATTTATTATTGTTAACGCATTTGCATATTTCTTATTTCTATAAAAGCTTAACAATTTAATTATTTAACTTTGAAAATCTTTAATTAACACTTTGGTTTATTTATGACAACTTTTTTGCTCCTGTTTTGTATTGTTGTTTCATCAATTTGCACTTTTATTTATGTACTGTTTGCATTTTCTACTATTTTGTTGATATTTATTAATTAACAAATTTTCTTAATTGTAGTAACATTTATTACGTTTTCCTTTTTATTTTTCAACACTTTCTGTTTAGCGCCTATGCACTTGTTGCGTTTGTTATTGTTGTTTGCTTTAGAGCTCGTTCTTCTTTTCTAATGGCGAACACGCCCCGCTTTTAACGCGTCACAATTCACACACAAGCGCCTACACACACTTTCAAACTAACACACACACGCATACACACATACACTTGTATAGAGCGCAACTATTTGAAATGCGACGTCAGTTAATTGGTGCTGATAATGAAAAACTTGTGTGAATTTTATTTGGCTTGTTTGCTTCTTATGGCACGCGGCGGCACAGCCGTTGATGACTTTTCAATTTCACAAACGGTACTGATCGGCGGCTCGCAGAAACTCAAGAACTCAGGCTGAACGAACAAAACCTGTGCGATTGCGTTTATTATTGCCCAGCACACACAATCAAAACATAAAACAGCTGACGCCAGCAGCTTGCGCTCTCTATTACTCTTCTGCTCTCGCTCTTTCTAGCGGTTGACTTACTATTGCTCTCTCGCACACACGCGCCTTATCAACATAGGAATCTGGCGCTAAATGTGACTGGCTGGGCGTGCAAGAAGAAGCAACAACATTCGGCTGTGATGATGGCGTAGGCTGCGCCTGCACATATTTACTTACAAATACCCGTATCGATATATGTACGTACGCTGTGCATAACAAAAACAATTGCCACCGAGTACCGTTTTATGTTCCGCCCAATTGGCCACAACCAATAAGCGAATTTAAAGCGCAGTCTTCCATTTACGTCACAACTTGCATTTGCTGGCCACTGGGTTTGCCCATTTTTCTTGCCTGCGTGCACTTTTGACCTCTGCTTTTATCCATTTGTAGTTACATCGTGCACACACACACACACATGAACTACGCGTTGGGGGCGCGTCTCCAATTGCCAAGCGGGCGTTCAGTTGATATATAGCGAATATACGAGTTTAACGCGCAAGCGTGTGTTTTCACGTAATTTTCATTGTAATTTAAGCACTCATATTAATTAATTTGCTTTTGCGACTACACAACACTAAAATTGACTAAAAAATACCTAAGTGCGTGCGCACCAGATGTACGCTTGCAGCAAGACAAAACCTGACAGGCACATCAAAATTTACTCAACGAAAGTAATCTGCGGTAGCGTTAACAGTATGTTAACAAACAGCAGTGCCTCTAAAGCCAACACAATTAAATTTTTTACAATTTCGGTTTTAGAGGACTATCGAAAACATTTCTTGAAACAACATATGCAAACCCAAAGAGATACAATCAAGACTTCTTGCACATACTATAGACATTAAGCTGTTAAACATAAGTATAAATTCTGTAATAAACGTTTGATAGTCTCAGCTTCTATTATTCGTGATAATGATACAAAATAAGCTATTTGATTTGTTTTTCAGTTTAAAAATACTCGAAACTCTTAGCTCCTTACTGTTGACGAAAGTTTCGCAAATGAGTCACTGTTGTTGACTAACATTCGTTCATTGGAACCATACAGTTCAAGTAGTTCCGGAACACTGAGCACCAGTTCAGTATCGTTCCAAATGAAACGCAAAAAGGTCCAATTATTTTCACTCGTGTATTTTGCATTTATATGGAAATAAAAATGGCTTTATAGTTTGCGCGCAAACAAAACACAAGCACGAACAGTGCCCCAACACACAAAGTTATGAAAATGTTAACAAAAAAATTGTAAGTACCAATATTGAACAAGTGCTAACAATGCAAGAGTGCAACAATTTCGCAATGGCGCACACACAAACATGCTCACAGCCACACACGGACTTGCACATAAACAGTTATGGGTGCGAGTGTGTTTGTTGCTTGTTTTGTCGATTCATGGTAACGTGGCAGAACTGTTTACCACTTGCTTGTGGCATGCCACAGCCAGGCAGTCCAGACAGCGGAATCTTTGGAATTGGCTGACGCAATCGGCTGGTCAGTTGCGTAAATTAAGCGGCATTTGCTTCTTCACCTTGCCACATGCTACAGCACGTGCAGCGGCTCGTGAATCATCTTATTTACCTATCTCACTCACTCGGGCTACTGCTGCGCTGCTCTTGCACTCTGTGCACAAGTTTGCGATTTTGACGTCGACTGCGCTGCCCGTTCACATAGCAAGCAGCTATTTGTTGATAAGAGAAATGTTTTTATATGGCTGTGCTAATTAGAGCTGGACTCGTGTCGTGTTTTCCATCATTAACACGACGTGTTCGTATCAAATTTCGTGCCTTAAGTACAATTTGATAAAGCAATTAAAAAAAACGCATTAAATTCAATTGGAAAAGAGTTCTAACATTAAACATTGAAAACTAATGGAATTTTTAGAACATTTTAAAATTAACATGGGAAACGGCAAATCATCCAAGTTTGTTCATTTAATCCCAAAAAATTAAAGCTGATCATGCCAGGCACTCTTCCATCTCTAGTTTTCACCCTTTGGTTCAACTTCAAGCCTTATGCAAATTTTAATGGAAACAAAAAAAAAAACAACAAAGTTTAGCACTTGACATGGGGTTGGAAATGGTCTTAAGGGCTTATCAGCTGCTGACGTCGTCTGAACAGGCAATTTGTTTTGTTTATGTCTAGCTGCAGTTTCGAATGAGTTGTACAATTTGTTTATCAATTCAAGCGCGGCGTACAGTGCAGGTCATCCAAATAGCGCCAAGTAATTTATATTAATCAAACATTTGCCTATTTTGCTTCCTTGCTTCTCCCAATTGCAGTGCCACCATGGCGTCCTCACAACAACAACAACCAGCGTTCATCACATTCTACGAAACGTCTTCAATATATTCACCATATATCACATCAAGTTTAGATTCTGATTTCACCTTTGACTTCACAAATGACAATGGAGAGCTTAGATTTGCCCCAAGAGTTGTTCTGGGATCCGAAGCTGGAGCCAGCATCGCCGCCGTCGGCTGTGGCCAGCGAGCTCTTTTTGCTTGACGACCCAACAACTACTTTTCTCTATGACGATAACTTTGCAAATGGTCAGTGAACAAAATAAAATCGTGTTTATTTATATTATATCTTTTCGATCTTTGTAGGTATTACGCTCTTGAGCGTCGACGAGGCGGACATTTTGCAGAAGGCAGCAACTATGGGATTGCTGAGCGACGAGGATTTCGTTGTCGAATTTTCGGATCTCAAGGATGAAGGCAAGTTAACAAAGCTTAGCTTAGAGTCTAGCCAAGACATTAGATAAGCAAGTGAACAGGGTTAGACGAAAGCTTAACAAAGATATCAAATGTATATATTTATTTAAATTGGGTTAGCTACAGTCTAGACTTGTTTTATCTTGAAGACTTATTTTAGTCTGTTCGAATAGTTTTTAATAGATTAACTAAATTGTCGTAAAAAGATGCTTAGTAATGTGATTTTCGCAATTTAATTAATTAATTAATTGTGATATTGAAAGTGCTTATGGTTCGACAATAGATATTAACTTTAGTTTACCTATAGTCGATTTTTCAAAATTTGTGTTTTAGTACATTCTTTTCATAACTTACAAACAAATCACAAGAGGTTGTCCGTATAGCTATTTCAGGATGCTCTCGAATTGACCAAAATTTAAGGCTACAACCCCCTTTAAAGTCGTTTACTCGTTGGGAATTACAACGGGTCAAGCAGCACATCTAAACTGTTTCTGTGCTTTTACCCAGTTTTGAATGGCCAACTTTTAAGTTGGCATAAAAATCTTATAAATAGAAAAAGAATAATCCATCCAAATTATTATTTAATAGGAAATATCTTTGCAGTTTGTAAAAAACCCGACAATGAGTAACACTTTATGTTTTTTTCTAAGTAAAAATAAATTTACAATGTTTTTTGTCAAAAGCAATTTTATATATATAAGAATTTAATGCGTATGAATTGTCAGGCAATAATTAAATCAAATAATACGCGTGCAGAAAAAGATGACGCTAATTATTTGAAACGTTCTCCATTAATTGGAATCAAGCTTAAGCTGCGTTAAAAACATGTTTATCGTTTTTTGGCAACGGTATTTCTTAGCAAATAAAACAACGCTCATAAGTTATATATTACCAATAATTTTTGAGTATTTCAGCATTCGAACAATACTGGTATAAAATATATATTTTATTAATCATTATTTTCTTGCCAATCAATCATATTTTTTAAGACCCCAAAAAACAAAAATTTGATTATTATTCTGCAATTTAATACGTTTCAATATTATGTATGAGGTGAGATTACAAATATGTATTGAATTTTTTAGTAAACTTTCCATAAATTATAGTTCTTTTAATAATTTTTAGAAAAACATTTGGTTTTGATTGTTAAGTCTCCAAATACTGTATATATGTATTTTATTTCGTATACCAAAACCCAAAACAAACATTTTATAACGCAGTTGAACTTTGAACGTCTGAAAAATGTAGACAAATAATGTTCGAGCTATGCTTGTTTTGTTGTGGTTTGAATACGAAATACCCCTAAACGATCTCTAAAAACCTGTTTCTGGGTCTTAAAACTGAATCACGTTCATATTTCTTTTAACTTTCAACATTTGTTTGTTTATCGGACACTATTTTAATGCAAAAATATTACTTTTTGCAATTAATGAACTTTTTTTTGTAAATTCAGGTTAGGTTACCATAAATTAATCGATATTATCAATAGTTATCGATAGCTTTTTGTTCGTTAATACTTGAATTTTGGTTTAATATAAAAAGTAAACATGTCTCGTTCTCAGCTGAAAAAGACTTTTGGTGTGCTATTTCTTTATAGTTTCTACTGCTTGGATACCTTCAGGCTTTATATAAGCTTTTTAAATAACCCATAATACTTTGTTACTTATTTGCTTTTATGCATATATTTTCAACCGGAATTTCATAAAATTTCCAAATGTCTTTTTCTGCATTTGTTAAAATCTCTTCTTTTTTTTTGTTTAAATGAATGTTTAACAAATTATGAATAGTTGGCAGGTTATATCAGGGTGCAGTGGCAAGAAACCGGTTTGAATGTTGTTTTTTATTAACGGTAGCGATTTGTTATTGTTTTGGTATTGGCCATTATTTGCAACGTAATTTTAGTTCACTATAAACTTGGTCAGAGCAGCGAACGCTTGGCCAAAAAGCCAACAAGAAAAGGCAAAAAAAATATTTGTTTTAACATTTTTTTTTTTGAGTTTAAGTTACGTGGTTGAATAAACACGTTTAGTTCAACCGAGTGTTAAATCTCTATCTGTGTTTGACAAAAACAGAAAGATTGTTAGATTTCGTTTTGTTTGTATTTTAGATTCTCTGAAGCCGCTCTCAAATCGAAACAACTGAGTTTGTTTTCTCAGGCCCACTCATTACAAGTTTTTCAAGAACTCCAGTAAAAAGATTTCAAGCAATTTAGTTGAAGGTCGGCACGCTTTAAAATTGTAAACCAGAAATTGAA
Organism: Drosophila ezoana; assembly: GCA_035045725.1. NCBI lineage: Eukaryota > Metazoa > Arthropoda > Insecta > Diptera > Drosophilidae > Drosophila > Drosophila ezoana. Next base: position 8,060,745 of record JAWNOU010000005.1, read on the forward strand.
ATTGATTTGAAACCGCCTTTAATACCCTGTACAAAATGCAATAGACCTTCTAGCAGGTTCAAGGACTTATCAGCTGACAGATCAATGAACCAGTTGATCTTTATTTGTGATGGAAATTTTTTTGTGATTTGGCATAAATTAAAATTTTGTTTTTTTTGGAACTTCAACAGGAAATTTAAGTTGATAATTTCTTTGTTTTAAATTTAAACTTTTCGCTCTGCCGGTGGACGTGCCCCCCATTTTCGTCTGGATTTTTTTGGGGCTTGGTCTTCCTTTATGACAGGCTCTTCAGACTTAATTCCGCCTTAATCTCCGAGGAAACAGAAAAACAGAGAGTGAGAGAAATCGAAGGAGAAAGAGATAGACGGGGAAGAGAGCGATCTCTATGTAGGGCGCTGTCATTGAACTCCGCGGCTGACTTTTATATTGCTATTCATTTTCTTCTTCAGCCTTGTCACATGCTCAACTTATCGTGTGAGGAAGTATGTAGTATTATAGAAATGTTATTGTTATTATTATAGATCACTTTCTTTCAAATGGATAACCTGCCTGAGCTAGCCAAACAGGCCACTTCTATATCTTCGAATTGCATTCTGGGTTGAGTCTTGAGTCAAGTTCATTGAACGTCACCCGTCACCTTGTTCCACTGGGGTCTCGAATCGTCTGGCCGATTTTATTTGTCATAAATATGTCGTCGAAATGTGGAGCTTAATATTCGGATGCCTATCACTGCTATGGGGGGATTTGGGTTTGCGGTTGTGCACCGAGACCTGTCGGCTGGCCACACTTGCGTATATTCATAAAAAACATTATTGATAATGTGCATCAAAACACATATTCAATATATGGACTAACGCGCTGTTCAGAGTTCGAACTACAGTGGGTAAATATTGTGAAACTGCCAGAAGGCGTGCTTTACAAAAAGTAAACTTGGTTCTCCCGAGTTTTCTGGGAAATCTGAAATATTCAATGAAAGATTCGTAATTTATGTACGAAACAGTCAAATATTTTTTGTAAAGGTCTAACAGTCTTACAGATAAAATATTTGTCTACATTGTTGCACATTACATTTTCGAATATGGCTTATAATAAATTCACAGTGAGTTTTGTTTTCTGACCCACTGTGCAACAGTTGTTGATTTGTAAGCTTCGCGCATTCGGGTTTTTGTGCTCGGCAGCTGATCGAGAGACGGCGCCGGAGATTGATCTTATTGCAGGGCTGTTGTCTCCCACAGCACACACACTCACACACACACGCCCACTCTCTCCCGTTCTCTCTCTCTCTCTGTCTCTCTTTCGTATTTCGATGACTTGGCCAGGGCAAAAACCGAGCGCGCTTCGCGCACAATGCTCAGTACAAATCGTTACTCTGACGCGTGCGCTCGGCTTTAAACACGGCTTTTGGTTTCAGTTACAAAAATAACGAAAACAACAACAACGACTGGAAAACAAAGAAACTGCCTTCAAGCAAAAAAGAAGCAAGGCAAAAACAGACAGCAATAAAAAATCAAATAAAATACAAACAACAACAACAAGAAAGCGCACGTCTTGGCGTTTTGAAACGCGCAAAACAAAAAGCGTAACGGAAAATAACGTGGAATTTACTCGTTCAGTTGGCTCTCAAACTGTGGAAGTAGCCAAGACTCTCAAACTGTGCGTGCGAACCTGTGCCTCACACAAACGAAATTCGCAACAACGGCGCCAAACAATACGAAACGCGTGCGTCTGAGGTGCTCCACACAAAAGCCAACTATATGTAGCTGATCAACGTGCAACACACCTCTCTCTCCCCCTCTCTCTATCAGTCGCGCTCTCGCTCCCTCTGTGCGCGTACCAACTGCGTCAGCGGCACGCGCTGTCTCTGTTTAGGCCATACGTAAGCTGGGGCAACGGTTGCAACATTTCGGCCAGCATTCGTTTGTGTGCGCAAAGGACTTTGTGAGCATGATACCACACTGTGGATACCGTTACATGTGGAACCGTGAAATTGTGATCAATTCGCAAAAGTTGGTGAAGCGACGCTAAACGGCCCAACAAGGGGAACAAAACAAGCAAGCAAACGCCCCACAAGCAGCCCAACAAAAAAATACAAATAAAAAAAGATAAAAAAAAAAAACACCTGCACTGCCGCTGCCACGCCTTTGAAGTATTTGCGGCAGCAGTTGACCAGAAATAAAAGCCCATATCCCTATTATACGCCCCCCTACAGTAGCCCTTAACTCCTGCACACATTTACCAAGTGTGTGTGCGTGTGCGTGTGTGTATCCGCCCCACACCTTTCGCTTGTTATTAACTTGGCCCATTCGTTTGCTTTGAGCCAAACTTTATTTTTGATACCCGTTCAAAATTCGCTGTGATTTTTTTTCTCTCTCACTTTTATTAATTTTTATTCAGCAGGTTTCTTTTGCCTGTCAAATTCTCGAATTGTTGCAAATAATTTTTAAAAATATATTTTAAAAACGCGCATCTCGTTAATCTAGCAATTAGTTAAAACGTTTTGTTTTAGTTTAGTTCTTGTTTTAGTTTTTTTTTTGTAGATTTTTCTTTACGCTTTCAGCGTTCGTCTACACTTAATATTTAGTTATATATAGGTTTTTTATATTACTCCAAACCTTTCTTTACTGCCTTTTGTTTTGCCACATTTTTTCACTGCAATTCGATATCATCTTTTTCTGAATCTGAGTCGCTGCTGCCGCAATAATGAGCAGCTATATATTTATGCAACAAGCCTATGGTTAGTATATATCTCTATAGCTATATAAGCCTAATCATATTTTATTTACATCTCGCATTATGTTATGTTTATGTCAACGAGACCTTGAAAACCTGATTATGTTTTTTTATTATCTATGTACTACTTTGCTTAAAGTAGTTTCGACTCATCTGATAGCTAGATTGCTTATATAACTGATATTGAATTTGTTTACGAGTTAACCAGAGTATGAAAGCATTATTTACATATTTAAATATTTAATATTAACCTTACATTATGTTTGTATATTACAATCTCAACTTTAAAGTAGATCTCAGGGTCATTTCTGTATGAGTTCCAACTCGATTCGAATTTAGTTTGTAAGTGGATGATATTCTAATTTAAGATCTCAATGGATTACGTACATAAAGTAGATACAATTTAGAATATCTTATTTAAGTTAGAGGAAGCGTCAAATGAGTTTAAAGGGAGGCCTTAATATATATTTATGTATCCAAATTCATTCAAAAACATTATCTTTATAAGCGTCAGTTCGAAGAGCTAATCCAAATACTGTTTTAAACAATACGAACCCCCAACTTGAATAGGATCTTGGAAGTGAAATGGGAACTAGTTGAAGCGTACTAAGGCTATCCGATTTTTAGTTATGAATTGCGAATTTGAGAAATAATACAAAAGGTACAAGACTTTAACAGAATCAAAATTCTCTATATGGCAAGCGCTTACATGAAAATGAAAACTTAAGTGTATTGTATTTGTATTAACGAGATAATAAAAGATATTCTTTGGCACACCCCAGATGTAATACCCTTGAAGCCATTTGGCTTGCGGGCTTGCAGATATCTGAGAACAGAGAAGTTCGTCAATGCGGAGTTTGATGAAAATATCTTAAAAAACAGAATATTTTTCCATTCAAGCACCTACTTTTCAACCGATCTAGTCCGATCTGTCCGGTTCATATCTATGTATTGTCCGTAACAGAATGAAACTCGGCTGTTGAAGCTGATCTATATATATATATACTTTATGGGATCAGAGGTGTTTCCTTCTATGCGTTACACATTCATCATGACAAAATTTTACCCCCTACAAGGGTATAATAACGAATATTAATGCAGATCTGAATGGAATATGAACTGATTGTAGATCAGTATATAAAATACTTCTAAGGAAATTAAATCTACGCCTGATTAAAGTCTACAATAGAACAATACAATTTATGTATATTCATAAACATTTTAGAAAGTTTTTTAAGCATACCCGATGAGAATTTATAACAAATTCCACAAAGATCATGTGCATTCCTTTGTGCTTGTGTTATCAAATCTCTGGTAAGACAATGTATTAATGAATATATGTGTTATGAATTAATGGAAAATAATTATCAATCATTGCAACTACAGCTCTGATTTAAATAATTTCAGACTTGGGATGATAGACTTTAAGCGCTGCGTTGAGTCTATTTAGTTTGTTAAATTATATAAACATGTTTTTTTGATCATCACAAATCTATCTAGGTAAAATTCCCAAAATATGATTTTACTGTCTGATCAAACAAAACGCAACCATCTTTTTATATCTTTCGCTTAACTGTGTTTGTGTTTTTTTTTTTTGTTTTGTTGCACAGTCTGGACGGTTAGCAAAGATGACTTTCCGGTCAGGCGGGTTTATCATATACATATATACATATATATATATATAAATATATATATATATATATGCACTGGCACTTCTTTTTATTATTGTTTATTGTTTTCCATTTCCAGAGATTGCCTCGCTTTCAGTTGAGTATTTATAAATTTCATTTGCATTTTATGTTTTCTACACAATGCCCAACGGACGCGCCCTTATTAAGGGCCCAAATATTAAGAAAAAGGCTATTACATATATATGCTTATTTAAAATTGGTTAAAGCCTATCCATTTGATAAGATGTCCCGCAGTTTTATGGGCTTCCTGTGACCTTGACCTAATAACCTACTTACGGCAGATGCTACAAAAAGAAAATACAGGAAAATCAACAAAAACTAGAGAGTTTTAACTTAGCTATAAACTTGTTTACATTTTGAGCCTATTTCCTGGCGTAAAACCCATTAGTTTATGGGAAATTTCAGGCCTTTTCTTCTCAAACTCAAACTGCTTTATAGCTAATATTTTCATATAATTGTATATATATATAGGTTTATGTATATGCATGAACGTATAGGTTTCCAACGCCAAGGTTGTTTTTAATCATGCCCCCATTTATAGTTAATATATTACTTTTCAAATATATTTATATATATACAGCGATAGTGCGAATTGGCATTGCTTTTTTTAATATTTTTTTTTTTTTTTTTTGCTGCTGTCCCCTGTTCTATTTGCTATTCGCAATGGCAACTTTGTTTGCTTTAATCTCTGATTTGTGTGTGTCCAATGTCTGAGCTTTCAGAGCTGAGCTCTCGACTGCAACTGCAAATTGCGTAGTTTGCAGACCAAATGTAGGACACCATTTCAACTAACTACACAATATACATACATACGTATATACTATATAAGTATTACACACACATTACTTTACCCAGAGCGAGGGTTTATTTCTGTTGTAACAAAATGCGTAGAACATTTATACACATGTAAAACAAATATATTTCTATTATAATTCTGAGTATTTAAACTTTATCCCGAAGTAAGTAGAGTATTGATATGCTTTATCTTTATTTAAATTCTTGGTATGAGATCTAGTTAGAATATTAGTCTTGCTAGAATGTTAGTCTAGTAAATAGCACAGACTTGAATTCATATACATTAGCCCGGGACTGGAACTATCATTGACATATCTTTTAAATAGCACAGTCTTGAATTCATATGCATTAGTCCGGGACTCGAACCCGTAATATATCACTCGGACTACAGTTTTGTTACGATTTGTATAAGCGCAATGAAAGTCGGACAATTATATCATGTATATACTTCCCACTATTAAACTAAAAAACAACAGTTCTCTTCTATTGTTTTCGACATTTGCACAATGTATTAGGAAATATATCATAATTCGTTTCTGGAAGCTTAAATAAAGCTGCTTTGTTCTATTCTATTCAATAAAGATATAGCAGAAGTAGCTCGATTCTGGGCAGACTTTGTATTTTATAAAAATGATTTTACAACTAACTTTATTTATTGTGTACGGTTTTACACATTTGTTTTCCTAGAAGAATGCCCATATATTAATGCATATTTTTCCATACGAAAGTGTAACCAGAACTTTTAAAAAACCTTTTCATATTTTTAATAATATATAAATTATGTTCATCCCAAACTTAAATTCTTTAGTTTCCGACTCTATTCTAATATGCCAAAAATTATAAGTAGGGGAAGCCTGTATGTTTAATATATGATTTTTAGATGCCTCTTCTTTTACTTTTATTCAAAATCATATTTTTTCAAACAAATAACAAACTATTGTAACTGATTTTTGAACGTTTTAGCTTCCCAGTTTTGTATCCATATTTTAAAAGGTTTTCTTATTATTAATGAAGGGCTTCTCGAAAAGTTCTATTGTGCCCCCCACTGAGCCTGAGCTCTAATTAACATTACCTTGGGCTCTATTGTATGCTCAATATTTATTGAAGAAATACGTAAACAGGTCATTAAACCTAAAAGCCTGACAACTGGGTAGACGAGTCTCTAGCCAAACAACTTACTGACTAACAAATCTATCTACAAATTCTACGATATATCATGAAGGTATTTCGCCCACAATAAGCTGACATTCAGTTAATTTGTAAGGGCCGATCTACATAAACGTTCCATTAGCAACAAAGTAGCAAAGGTAGTTTAACTTTCAATTGCTATTTATATATTCAGCTATGATTAGATTTTCGATTATATATTCTAGAGTCTTGCATAGAAATATTTCAATCGGTTAATCTGGGCACGCCCTATATATGAAGTAGGTGCAGTGAAAAAAGATTGTGCTGTAAATTGAAAACTAGATTTTTATGTAAATAGTTTTCAATGCAACTCGCAGTCAACAGTTGGCACATGCTCTGTTTATCGCGCGAGAGTTATGTGCGGAACAAGTTATGCTAATCAATATCGAGTGTCTATGGAGAATGCGACCCAGCCCAAGGTGCCAACGGCGGGTGTTGCACAGGTGGGCAGGCGAAGGTCATTTCTCAGATCGCTCTCTTCCACTCGGGCTGTCCAGAGTTCTATATGCATATATATGGATCTCTTTACGGACTGCACTTGGCAACTGTATCGGGGACCAGGGTGCCTGCTGATGATAACCTCTGACGGTCGATGCCGCTGCTCAATTGAAATGAAACTCGACAGCGACAAGACAAATAATCAAATCGTTGAGTTGCCAGCGAACTAATTTCAATATTTGTCGTCTCTCTTCAAGTGAGAATCAATAAATGAATTGGAAACAACAACCAGAGCTGAAAATATGCCACAATCAATATGCAAATATTTACGAGACGTCGCTCCACATGGTCCAGCCGAGGCGTCCTTCACGTCTAATGGAAATAAGTTTGAATTGAGCAAAGCAGAAGACGAAGAAGAAGCACAAGAACGACAACACGAGCTCTGATATTACGACGTAGTTCTTATTTGTACAGACCAAAGGCAGCTGATATAGATAGCCGTATCGTATTGATCAAAGGAAAGGCTGCAAAGTCTTTTAAAATATTAAGATATTTTTGTTAAATTAACAAATATCTATATGTATCCGAGTCGTTAAGGTGGCAATCGCTTATAATCAAGTATTTATTAAAATATTAGAAAGTTGATACGAAATTAGTAGTAATAAAAATATGGCAGCGACTGATTGCGAATTAAAATTTTGTTTTTGAATGACCTAAATTTCAAGAAAATAAAATTGTATTATTCGTGAATTTTCGTCATTGATTATCTGTAATATATATAGCCAAATTAATTGATCTCTCTCAAAGTTAACTGTAATATATAAAAAACAAGTAAGAGGTTCTAGTCGGGAGCTCCCGACTAGGGGATACCCTGAACCCCCTTTTCCCCAACAAAAGGGCGGGGGGGTTGAAAGAGGGGGGGGGGGGGGGGGGGGGGGAGGAAAAAAAAGAAAATAAATGGATATTTTTTTCTTTTGCGGAAGCTATGGTAGGTCGGTACCTCTTCTTCTTTTTATTAACAAAATTGCTTAAAGATGGGGTTTTTTTTGTCGCGGGGAGGGGGGAGGGGGGGGGTGGGGTCGCGGCAACCGGCGGGGGGGGGGCCGGCATACATACTTCAATCCTTCCTCTCGGGGTGGGGGGCGGGTGCTGCGTCGTACGGACGGACGGACGGAGGAGGACAGGCAGGCGGCGGGGGGCGGTCGGTCGGCGGTGTGCTGATGAATATTATATGTAGTTGGGGGCCGGCTTCCGTCCGTTTCGTCCTTTGCATTCTGCCCAATTCACAATAACACCTTTATCCACTTTTTATGGGTGGGATAATAAGAGACATATATATTAACTTATTTAACAAAAAAACATATAAATATCCTGTAAGTGTCTGTCTTAAGATACTTTCCTATTTCCGATTGAGAGTATAATATATTTATTTATGAATATGAATATATTAATATTTTAAGACCAAAGTACAAGGGTGGACCCTAACAAAGTGATCTAGAAAAATTTAAATTAAAAATGAAAGTTGAACCCGGATAAAAAAACAGCTTGCCAAGTTTTATGGACCTCTAGATAACAGCTGTATATTAATAATGTTATTTCGAAAAACAATAAAATTGATAGTTTCAATTTGTAAATATCCATTGGTTTTAGCTAAGTTCAGCTTTTCAGAGTTCAAAGCTTAACGAATCATTCATTGAAATAGCTTAAAAGGTCTTTTCGGTAAATTTATGTTTATCTTTATAAACAGAAAGCAGTTCTTTCGTTGAATATATTAGGAGTAATAATAATAACAATTATTGTAACAAAAAATAGTATAAAATATTATTGTCAATAAATTAATAATCATATGCTTTTTTGCCTTTAATTTTCAGAGTGCCTTCTAGACCAAAAGGCGCCGCATTACATCGACTATGAAACGACAGGCTTCCCACAGCACGTCGATGTGGTGTCGCAGGACATGCTGCCCATAACCAAAGTGCAGGTGACTGCAAATGCCGCTGATTTCGAACATGGTGACTCGTCTTTGATATTGCAACAGCTGACGCCGCCGCAATCGCCGCCTCATTTCGATGCTCATCAACAGCAGCAGCATCCGGAGCTTGTCAAGCAGGAGCCGAAGGTGGTGAGTAAACAAAAGCAATATTTATACTTTACAACAATCCCAATAACACATCTATTATCCACAGCTGTCGTTTGCCACGGAAGCTACAACAGGAACAGGTGCTGCTGGTGCGGCCTACGGCTTCAACAACTGGGTGCCGGTCAATGAAATCACACGTGAAACCCAATTAGTTGATGACATTGTCAACATGCGCGCCCAAGAGCTGCAGCTGCCCATCAACTGGGAACAGTACAACGATGACTGCGAATCTCAGGCATCATCATCCCTGGGCAGCAGCAGCAGCAGCAGCAGTAGCAGCAACGGTGACATCAGCGCCGCTGACAGCAGCATTGCGGATGCGGACGAGGATTGGCTGCCCGAGAGCAGCAGCAGCTCGCCCGCACACACCATCGGCGAGGAGCAGCAGTCGACTTTATCTGCCAGCAGCAGCAGCAGCAGTTCATCTAAGGCCAAAAAGCGAACCCGCACCTACGGACGCGGCGTGGAGGATCGCAAGATAAGAAAAAAAGAGCAGAACAAAAATGCGGCCACACGCTATCGCCAGAAGAAGAAAATGGAAATGGAGCATGTGCTGGGCGAGGAGCAGGAACTGATGCAAGCCAACGAGGCGCTGCGTCGCACACTCTCCGAGCGGCAGCACGAGTCGCGCTATTTGCGCCAGCTCATACGCGAGTTCTACAGGGAGCGCAAGCAATAGAAACTGTTGCCTCAAGTTCAAAATCATGTTTTCCCCCACACTTAGTTTTAATGCTCTTTGCAAAGTTATCGTTATCGTTATTGTCACGTTGTAAATCCCCAGGTCCTACCCCGCCCCACATATAAGATAAACAATATCCCAACTTCACACACTTCCCCCTTGCATTCGACGACAAATGCAAAACCAACATGCCCACAGCTTTAGCTGCCCGTCCTGGCCAGCATTTTGGCACTTATGACAAGTCGCCTCGCAGCGTCTTCGACACTTTTAGCCAGTGCTGGCCTAGGACAACCCAACAACACAGATTGCCGCACAGGCCAATGTGCCACCATATTTGGCACTCTAATTCAAAGATTAAAAAAAAACGTATGCGAAAACCTTATTTGTTCTTAATCACATCATGTTTATAAAACCCTGTGCGGCGGCAGCTAACTGTAATTATATTTTTTGTTCTTTTTTTTTTGCATTTGTTGCCAGAATACTTTTGACAATATTGAAATCATTCATTTTATTATTTAGCAATAAACGTTATACAGCATATTTTGAGTAATAAACAAAAATGGGTTTTCGAAAAAAAACATAAACGGATTTTTTTTTCTAAATTTTCGGCAACGGAATGGTTGCACTTATACTTGAATTTATGTGAATTATAAATGTATTCCTGTGAAACAAATAAAAAGCCATGAACTTGAGATGGACGCAGTTGCCTCAAGAGGAATCCCGAAACTAGCTTCGGTTCGAATTTTTGAAAAACAAGTAGTTTTAAAGATTTTTAAATGAAAGATGCGACTGAGTTTGAGTCGAAATTTGTACCTGATAACATTATTTGTGAGTCAAGTTTTGTTGGTGAAACTTTCATGAAATAGAATTTTGCAGCAGAGACATGTCTTGCCACGGAAAAAACACGGCCCATGATTATAGATTAAAATTTCTTCTTTGAATACCGAAAACAAGATCTTTTAGAAATTAAAACTGTCAGGTATAGACAAACAGACAGCTTGTTTAAGCAATCGCAATTATTATAATTTAAATGTATATATAATAAATATTTTCCTCTGATTATTTATAAAAAGGTCGGAAATCAGGTTTCTACTTACATATATATAACCCTTACATTACATTCTTTGTATTTTAAACGGTTGTTTTTTGCTGTACCTGGAAATGTCCGATCATCTATCCATCTAAATATATGTTAGAATTCCATGCTTTTAAGACAAAGCTCCTGGAAAATAAGAAAAATGTGCAAGATTATAGATTATTGTGGCATATAAAAGTTCAGGTACAATAATAAGTATTAGGTAAGTAATAAGAATATGCTGTCTGGAAGTTTGTCAAGCTATCAATTATCAATATCAATTTTTAATATAAGATAAGCAATATTTTCTGAAAATTTCTAATTAAAATTTCTTAAATTGAAATAAACACTGAACACTCCACCTGCAACATGCAAGAACAACACATACTTTAAAACGAGCTCAATGAGTTGCCTACTCAAGGCATAATTAAAATACCCTGTAATGTCAAAGACTTGAGTTATAAAAGACATAACAATTTCTTTGAGTAGGTTCTAGGAAGATTCTTTAATACGATATCAAATTAAGCAAAAATTTGGGCAATTTTTTTTTAAGATATAAGAATTTTTGTTAGAAGTTATATTTTGCTTCTTGGGCTTTTCATAACTATATTTGGCAATACATTTAAAATGGAGCATAGTTATTTATAAGGGTTTTTTTTTGTACAAATAGTATTCAAAAATAAGGATTTGAACCAGCGTAGCGTTCTTATTTGCGAGCGACCGCTGCATTTAATTTTTAGCTTTGACAGGGTATCCTTGTTGTCGACTTGGGCAGTACAAGTGCTTGACATTAGCTTATAGTTGTAAAAAAAAAGTAAGCTTAATCAATTTATAGTCAACAACAACATTTTCAAGCAGCACAATACGCTGCCCTTCCACTACAGCAACCCCCTCCTAGCCGGCTAACCGATGAAGCACACGTGACGTAGGGAATACGTCGGTATAATCGGATTATGATTATGTCTATGCGGAAGTTATTAGCCACTAGCACTGTTCCATAGACAATCTGCCACTTGGCGACGTTGCCAAGTGCAGTGTAGAGCGCCAATTAATTGAAAATACGGCAAAGCAGCCGATTCCAGCAGATGGAGATTGATGCAGTGAATGCCAAAAGTGAATCCGAATTACGAATTATGTACAAATCGTGTGCAGGGTATGCGACAGGCAAAAACAAAACAACAACAGTTAAAGAATTTCTCCGTAGGATGTCAGTTGTGGGATTTGAGCGCTGTGGCATTTGACTGATGAGCTGGCGACGTGAGAGCCACACCAGAGTTGACTTCGTTCTGGGCGCTTCGGGCGCCATTTTCACTACTAAACTAAATTTTCCACATCGTTAATTTATATTAATATGATTTCTGTGTCAACGGTCGACGCGCTGCCAGCCGCCCATGTCTGAGCCAACGTACTCGTCACCCGTCGCGTATAGAGTATATATATATATATATACATACCTATATATATGTATATGTATATATAGGGTATATATGTGTGTGACCAGGAGCGACACCCATGGAGGTCGCCGCGACGCCGTCGCAATGTTTATCTAAATTGTTATTTTTCACACTCACGCAGTTCAATGAATTTGTGAAAATTACGTTTGGGACTTTGTGTTTGCTCATCGACGACGTCGCCGTCGTCGTCGTCGCCGTCGTCGTCGTCGCTGGTCGCTTCCTGGCTCAGGATCTTGGGGGTTGGGCTGGTACACGCTCTAGACTGTGACTTAAAGCGTGTATTGGCATCAAATTCAATTTGCCTCCATTGTGTTAATCCTGTTATTAGCACGCGCTCACAGAATCCTTTACTAAACCACAGCCGACTGTCAACAGCCTAACGAAATTTTCTTTTCAAGTGCTTGAAAAACGGCTAAATAAATATAACCCGAAAGAACATTTTTCGGCTACTCGCGTGGGTTTTACGACAAGTCGCAAAAAAAAAAAAATTAACAATGAAAAAAATTACGAATGGTCGTGTTATAAAGTTTAGATGGCGGTGAGAGGGGAAATAGTCAAGAGTGCGCAGAAAAGTCTGATATAAAATTGACTTAAATTCTTCACTTTTATTTTTGTATAGATGCAATATATTTATATTATAGAAAACCTTCTATGTAGAAAATGCACAGCTTATGTATACTTTCAATTAATCAAATCAAATCGAGAAAATCCCTACAAAGATCATAATTTTCATGACTTCAAGCTTAGTACAACTTTTCCTTAAAGACGCGTTCCTTAATGATAAAAAATTGTTAAAGAAATTTATAGCAGCGTTTTGGGACAGATATTCTCTGTATTTTAATAATGAAAGTTAGATTTTTAAGATATACGATATAGTTGTTCGATCCGGCCCGTTCCGACATATGTATTGCCTAAAACAAAAAGACGGATCTATGTTAAGTTTCAAGATAATAGCTTTGCATGGGAACAGACGGACGGACATGACAATATCAACTGGGCTGTTAATGCTTATTTAGAATGTATATTGCTTTACGAGGTCGGAGATGTCTATAATACCGTCTGGAAACGGTATAGAAATATATTCGATTTAAAAACGTTAAAACTTTAAAAATGAGATTTAGGCTGCAAGAAACTGTACTTTTCTACCATTAAGAATCAGTGGAATCGAGTGGAATCATTTAATTTTATTTATAATTAGAAGAAAGTAATAATAAATATATATATTTGTTCTTAATTAATAAATACCCCGCAGTGCTTATCCATAAGAGTCTTGCACTGTCTAATAATAGTACACGAAAATAATGTTTAACACAACTTGACTGCCAGCGAGGGGACTATGGACTACGGCGGGTCAATCCAATCAGCATTTGCGACTACGTCCAATTTAACCCTTATTTATATATATATATATATACTTATATATATATAAAAGAAAAGAACTGAGCTAAGTTTCCCATTTGCGATGCGTAAAGTTTTCAATTTAATTGAAATTGGCCCGCATTGGGCCAAAAGCGTGCTGTTGCCCGTTTATTCATGTTGTTTACATATTATTTAAGTTTATTTTTATGGAGCGGCTGAAAAGGTGCAAATGAGAGTGTATGTCTGTGTGTTTGTGTGTGTGCGGGTCGAGATAAGCAATAGGACGTGTTGCATGCGTTGTGGTGCGATAAGATAAGCAAAAAATCAAACAGTTGGCTTTTATTTGTGGGGACAAGAGGGGTTGGTTGCTTGGTTTGTTTCTAAGCGCATAAAAATCGTGTGTAATGGAAATTAGTTTTGTGCGATTTCATTTCATTTCATTTCATTCTTTTTCATTTTTGCAAATAAATTGAATTCGCTGGCAAAAAGATAGCTCTAGCTAGCGCTCTCCCTCTCCCTCTCTCACTCTCACACTATCTCTCTCAATTTCTCTCTCAGCGCCATTTGGCGCTGTTGTAATTAGAGGATCTAAGTATGTTGCCTCATGTGGTGCTAAACCAATTTGCGCTGCGTAATTATATAAGTTCGCTTCGTATCTTTGAGATACATTTAGTTGTATTGTCTTCTGCACTTCCGTCATATTTTTGTGGTAATAAAATTTACACTAATGGACACGCATAATACATTTAGACCAGCCTCTGACTCATAGTTGCCCACTGCAGAGCCATTAACAATTCCGTAAAGCCGCAGAGCGGCAGAGAGTGGTGCGCACAGTGGCTCATGTGAGTATACGCACGCCCAAAATGCAAATCGCTGATTTTAATGTCTCTCCCGCTCGCATTGTCTCATTAACATGCCAAGGGTTAACTTGATGTCTCATTCTGATTATGACATTGTTAAATGTTATGAAAAGAGTCTCATGTTTAAAATATCCCCTGCACCCCCTGCTTCCCCTGCTCGACTCGACTCGTATTTCTCTTTAACACCCGCTTACACACACACACCCACACACACATTGATTCCTTCTACCGCCGACTCCTTGGCGTCGCTGCTGACTTGCAAATTAAGTCCGCCGAGGTTTGCCCAATGGCATCCATTTACTGGCACCGCCAACCGCTTCAGCGCTGACGTTTTGACTTTTAATTGTGTTTTAAAGTGTTCAGCGAGGGGTGAGTGCTGTATGTGGGTTGCAGGGGAGAGGATTGTGCCCCGATACGCTTACAGGCCATTTGGCTGTTGATTTAGCTCGGCTGTTTGGTCATTTGATGCCTAATTAAATTTAACGATGACGTTGATTTCTCTTCAACACTGCCCCACTGGGTTGAGGACGCGCGGGGTCAGCTTTACAGCAAAGGTTTTATTTTACATTCCGGAGCAGCAGAGCAATCGAATGTGTTCCCAATGGGCTACTGCCAAATGCCGAATGCGTGTACAGTGAGTACTACAGAACATGTAGGAGAACTGTGACAACACCCTCAACGACCATTTCTTGTGGCGGATGATATTCGAGATTAGATATAAGCTTATACATATAAGTATATTAATAAATAGGGAAATTTCTCAATAAAAAAAGGGAATCAGATACATCAAAAAATCAAGTTAGCAATCAAATGTAACCCCTCAATATAAGTTGTAATATATTCCCCGGAACGTTTTATTTCAAGCCGCGCTGTTGATTAACTCCGCCAGGAATTAAAATCGTTTGACTCACTGATTTAATGGCGAAATTTGATTTAAATCTATTAATACACATAAGTTTATAGATTTAATCCATTTTGCCTATAATTTATTTTTATTATTAATTAACTATTTCTTCTTGTTTATATTATTATCATTTATATTCATATTACTTTAATAAGTTTTGTGTTTATTATTATTATTCTTATATGACAACACAAATCAAGATTCATAATCATCACCAATATAAGTCCAACTTTCACATCCATTTAAATGTCTTCTGCGCTTAGACAGGCCAACTACGGCAAACCTCAAGGTAGTTAAAATGAAAAGTAAAGGGATTCTCTTGCAAAATATAAAAGCTATTTAAATATCAAATATAGACAACAAAATCTATACAAATCATTTGCCAGTTCCTTTCAACCACAAAATTACTCTTTAAATTTTAAGTATTTATCTCTTTGGTTTCGTTTTAAGCGTTTAAAACAGCATTTATCATCGAACTGAAGCCGCATTAAAAAGCTGCAACAATTGTCAAACACTTTCCCCAACTACAGCCTCGCACATTTTCAAGCAGAGACTTTGTCAGGCTGGCAAATCGAATGCAATTTCACGGCTATTTGAATGGGCATGGAAAAAAAAAACTACGAATAATGCAATAAATGAGCGCAATTTTCAATTTACCAAACAGATGAGCCACAAAACGGGCAAAAAGCAGTTTTGCCATTTGCCAACCAAGACCAGAACCGATTCTGGAATGCTTTAGTATACCGAGTATTTCCCCCCAGTTGCATGCCATGTGCAGGACTTTTAAGCCAAGTGCATACAAGAGAGATGGCCTGCTGCGCCATGAAGTATGCAACATGCAACATGTGCACCCACCGCCCTCTAACCGTGCTCCTAAAGACACGACTAGGCAGATGCAACAATTAGCATTGCCCCAGCACACCAGGTGCAACTGGTTTCATTTTTTTTTTGTGACATTTACACGTCGTACGTGACATTTGGGCAATTGCCTGCCAATTGTTGTCAAGTGGTTGCGGTGGGTTACAGAGGGGTTGGTTTTGGGGTTGTGGGTGGTGCAGAGTGGTGCTTGCCCGCCTTCGGCGAAGCTTGACAAATGTGCATTTAATTAGCCAGCACGCGGTTTCAATTTTCCTTGCGTTGATTTGTTGTCCAACGACATTCAAAGGCTTCAAGCAAGACACGCACGCATACACACACACGAGCACTCCCCCTTCATGGTCATCATCATCATTCGTATCATCATTATCCTTAAGCATCCACTTGCAAACAAGCGTCACTTGAATCCTTAGAAAAATCAAAAACAATTAAAGTTTGCTCAAGAAAAACAAAACTCATCAGCGCACACGCACACGCACACACAAACACATACCTAAACCGACATTCCGACATGTGTGTAAACATGTGCCTTGTGACCCCCCCGCCCCGTTCTACAGCCCATCCAGCGCATGCAAAGATAACGTTGCCTACTTTTGTGCGCTCGCAACGCAAACAACTTTTGCGTGACGTCTGATGTCTTTCCCCCACTCAACTCCCCACCCATCTAGCCGCTACCCCCTCAACACCTCTCTAGATCTCACCAAGCTAACGATAACTAAATTTGTACATTTGGTGTAAATGTAAATAGATTGTTGCCTGGATTTATGTGTGCAGGCGTGTGTGTGTGTGTATGGGTGTGTGGGTGTGTGGCTATGCGAGTGTGTGCTGGATGATTAACGGGTGGCCCTAACTCTGGGTCTGCGACTTCTTCTGTATTCTGGCGGCGGCGTCAGTTTTGCGGGCTGGTCAAAGCGGCGCCATCCAGCCGCCAGGCAAACCAAAGCTCACGCCTCAGCTGCCGCTCCCTCGCTCGCTGGCTGCGTGTCTCATCCGCAAGGCAGAAATTAAAATATGCATTGGTGTTTGATATACCCTGTACTTAGGCCACAAAGAGCTTATTATATTTGCGCTATGATAAGAAAGCTGAGGCTCTTGGAACTTGAATTTGAAGAGTACTAAAATGTACCTCTTTTTTATGAATTTTTAGTAAAGTAGAATACCTTTCCTAAACATATATACTTTAAACAATGTTCAACACTGTTTTTATTTAGAAATGAGTCGATGTATTTGAAAAAAGATATTTGTTTAATATCCTAAACGCCCCCAAGCATCAATAACAGGGTATCTCAGAACAATCCACTGCTCTATCATACTCATTAGTGTCACATGTGTAAGTATTCTTGCTACATAGGGTGCGCAGCTGATGAGAGATGGCCTTGAAGTTTAACGACGCGCTTCGTATAGAACACAATAAGTTAGCTAACATAGCTGTTGATTAGGAAATCGTAAAAATGCCCATTGCTCTGTGTATTGAATACCTTTAATATCCCAAATCAATGCCAGCTATGTAATAAAATGTGAAACTGAGTGCCCAAGATTTAATACCCAATACTGCTGTAGTATAATGTTAAAGCAAAGTGACACTAACTTTTCCAGATCTACGGGAAAGTTGATAATAAATAATAATAAAAGTTAGATTGGGATATTCAGCTAGTTTAATTATATTAAGATATTGTATACACAAATCTTATATTAATGGTTAACTTTAATCTGTACTTCTAAAAATAATAATAATAACATAGTAGAAGAAACTCGTATTTCTAATTTCGATGGATTATTTCTATCTATATTTATCTTTGTTACAGAAGCGTGCTTATAAATATATGTATATATATTTAAATATACTTTCTCGGCATAACTTAAAATAAGTTTCAATCAAGTTCTTTTACTGTAGCGGACCTCCTGCAGGGGCAGAGGTTTCATAAGCAGGCCTAAGCAGCGCCTGACCTGGACATCTCCTACTCATTAACATAATACCGACAATCAGTAGCCGGAAGCGGGGAGGGGGAGAGTTATAAAAACTCGACTTCGCTGTTTGTCACATTGGATAATGCGCCATCAATAACAATTACAGGCGGGCCATCGAAGCCAGCCATGGGACGTCAGAGTGTCCAGGCCAGGATATTCCAATTAATGTTGCTTCATTGAACGCAGCGTTAAAACTAAACTCGCATTAGGTGCGGCACAGGAGGAGGGGATCAGGAGGGTTGCAGCAGGATGTTACAGCTGGGTTGTCGCGTAATTTAAATGCTAATTTTCTGAGGACCTTTTCAAGGTGCGCCGCACTGAATTTTTTTGTACTAACATTTTCATAATCACAAATCAAGCGGAAGGTGTTAAAAACAAAACTTAGATTACATTTACATTGTAAAGCAGACGTTGAGGTGTTTGGCTATTGGGGGGCGTACCCTCCCCATACCCTCCCCATACCCTTGCTGTCGCCTCGCCCCCTCCAATGTACGACGAGGCGTATGCGCATTATTTGCTCGTGGCATATTTTTAAAAAAGCTCGTCTCAACTTTTTAATGACACCAATTAGCAAGTGTTTCGTTGGAAAGTACAGGATGAAGGTTGCCTATAAGCCGCACAGACTTTCATATGCTGCTGCCAGCAGTCCCCCGCCCCCCGGATTCCGCTCCACGCCCAGTTGTCCCTTGCCTGTCTCTTTGGTCCTTGTTAAGCCAAATGTGGGCTATAAATTCACTCGTTGCCGCTGTGTAAATAATAATTATTTCTGTGCGCTTTTCAGCTGTGTCGAGTGACATGCATCAAGTGCTTGGGTAAATATCTGAAGGATGTATTTATAAATTCTCGAAACACTTTTTTTTAAAGTAGACTTAAAGATTGAGTACAGATGTTTGGTTAAAGTTGTGTGGAATTCAGCCTGATTATAAATCTATACGGTTCAAATCAAAGACGAGATCTGGATGGTAAGAACGCAAGCTGTGTGTAACGGCAAAAGATTTTAATATTTGCCTAAAATTCGACCCATCGTTCTTATGACCGCTATATGATATAGTATCCGATCCGGCAGGCTCCGACTTTTGTACTGCCTGCAATAGAAAGACGGAACTATGCAAAGTTTCAAGAAGATAGCTTTAAAACTGAGGGACTAATTCGGATAGACAGTCGGACATGGCTACATCGAATCGGCTTTTCATGCTGATCGAGAATATATATACTTTATGGGGTCGGAGTTGTGTCCTTCTATGCGTTACACATTGCTTGATTAAATTATAATACCCTTTACAAGTGTATGAAAAACGTCGAACGGGATAGTAAATATCTATTTCATTAAAATAATACTTTATTTAAAAGCACAGCTAAAAATTATATTGCTTTAGCTTATAATTTTTGTTACTGTACCTTCCACCCATAATCTATTCTATCTACATCGAATAGTTAACTAAATAAGTTAATTATCAATTTTTGGTATAACTTTTTAATTTTTAATGTTAGAAATATATATAAAAGTGTAAAAAAAAAGAATCACAATAGAATTTTATGTTAGCGCACTTCGCGTTGATGTTCATATAATGCTTAAAATTCGTGTGCACAATTCTTAGGCCCTATATGAACCCATCGATAAGGCGCCAGAAACCGAGAAATAAAAAGACCTAAGATCGTTTATCGTTTGAATGCGATGCAGGATTGTTTGCTATTTCGGCCCTTCAATACCTCCTCCATGTCAATGCCCAAATTCATATTGGATTTATAATCGGTAGGCATGATGGGTGGTAGGCGCTTTGGCACCCAACGTATCGGCTGTCTCAATTCCTCCACGCTGGTATCCAACCTTATGCCACATTTGCCCATGTGCTGCCTAAACATGAGGGGCTTATGAATTTTATTGTAGGGGTCGCGATAGTAATCGCGATAGTCCTGGCAACCCAAGTAGAATCTATCGATTCTGTCCACATCACCATAATCCACAATGCGCAGTCCAATCGGGGGAACAAAACCCAAAACTGTGCGACGATGTATCTTGGCACTTCGGGCGACGGTCAGCATATCGACCTCGGGTATTTTGTCCATGCTCGATTTGGATATCGACAAATCGATCAAGTAACAAAGAAATCTAATAAAAATAAATGAATAACAGCACAAACTAAATGTTCTAGTGCATTTAACAAAGCTTTTTGAACAAATTGTCAAGGGATAATCAGGGGAAATATCAGAATAACAGGCAACAAAAAGGCAGCTACGTTAAGCCATATTATTAATTTTTTAATTTTTTTTTTTTTTTTTTTTGTTTTTTTTCAAAATGTTTATAGATAAGGAAATATGTTTCAAGAGATTGTAATTATTATGATATATTTGTAGCCTGATGTCACAATTCTAACAATTTTTTTTTATTACTAACCCAACTTAAAGCAATGCATTTTATTTAAGCACTAACAAATCGAAAAACCATTACATAACTCCATAATTCACAAACAATTTGACCCAATATTCAGCTAGAGATTCCCACGCAGTTTGCCTAAAGGCCCTCGCCCATCGAAAAGTCAATATTACAGCGTGCGATTATGTTCGAAAAATGGGAATCATCTATGGGTATGGGCATAATAAATGTAAATATGCCGAAAGACTGACCCCCAAACTGGAGAAATACCAGGAACAAAAATGCTTCAAATAAAGGGGGGAAGGGGGTGCTTGTTGCGGTGATCGGAGTGGAGGCAGGATTGTGAAGAAGAAGACGTCGCAGGATGCTGAGCAGCTGTTGACGACGAAAAAGTCATCGTTTGCTATTGACATTTGACAGGGGCGCGTGGGCTGGCCTCCGGGCATGCTGTGCGTGCGGGGAAGGTAGCAGTTGGAGGTTTGGTCTAGCTGTAAGTCGGGCGACATTTTTTTTCCTTTTCTTCTATTATTGCTTTATAATATTTTGCCTTGTTTTTAGCATTTTAAATAACCGCGGGTGTGATTTTTACCCAGCTAAAGCGTCTCAAAGCCCTTTGGGCCGTGGGTCGAGCTCCTGAAGTCCTGTCATGATTAAATTTGTGTGTTAAGCGTTTTTAAGCTGCCTGCTTAAATATGCTGCTCGAGTAGAGAAGTGCTCCTTGATTGCATTAAAGCCAGTCGCTTCTGCTGCCTCTCCCAACTCCCCTCCCCACTCCACACAACTTGATTGACGCCCTGTTGCGGTTACTTAGACATTGGGCCCGGGCACTGAGTTGTGATTAGAGCAGGGATCTGTTCTTGAAATACAACCATTAAATAATGCCAAGCTACTTGGAATTTAGGATTTTCTGTATGGTAACAAGCAATTGGCAATTTATTAAATGCAGCTTTTGTCCTTAAACACTTTCCAAAGGGAAGCAATTTTCTGAAACAACCAGCCCATTCATGAACTTGCTTCTTTAACTATACAAACATATTTCTCAAATTTTAGGCAGTTAGATATATATGATCCTCACCCAAGTCCAATTGAATTGGATACTTTTCTCTTCTTAAAGGTTATCTGATTATAGAAAAATATATTTTGTTTTATTTGATTATTCGCTATGCTCAGTATGGAGTTCAAGGCCTGGGTTGAAGAGGTCACTTCTTCAGATTCAAAAATGTTATTATTTTTATTTTTTTTTAACGAGAAGAAATATCTGCAACTTTAAAATTACGATTTTAGAGGTATACAATAAGCCACAGACTTTATTCAATCAATGTCCTATCTGGACAATCGAAGTTCCACTATATTCAGGTTTAATTTATATAGTTATAGCCAATTATAACTTATTATATTAAAGTAAAGTAGCTTAGATGGGAAGTGTCCCATATAAAAGAAGCCTGTACCGAGTTTGTCATAAAATAAACTAATAAAGATAAGACTTAAATCGGAATACTATAAAAAATAGCTGCCAGAACCATCAACAAGCTTATAAGAAATTAGAATTTAAATGGGATGTAATTTATATCTTAGATTTGCCATTGGAGCAAAAGAGAGAATTGTATAAATAATTGCGGCGAATACTGCTTAATAGAGCTATAAAATAAGCCCAAGACAGAATTAAACGACTTTTTTAATAATATTTGATTAGATGGAATATTGTTGGTTTATAGAGTTCCGGATAATCGAGGCTCAACTGTATTCAGCTAAAATTCTTACATTGACTGTCAATATATATAATTATAATTGATTGAATTCAAGCAAAGCAGCTCGGACGTGTTCAGCATGAATCAAGCGTGTATCAAGCTTGGAATTAAAATAAAAACTAGCAATATATAATCTATAAAATTAAATGAAATGCCATTGCGATAGAAACAAGATTCTATTTAGGATCAAACGCTATTTTTAAACTTTTGTTGCATTCAATGCCTTTTTGCTTTATTTAAATTTATCGATTCTTTCGCATGCCTGCCTTGTTTAAGTATTTTAGGATACTTGTATAGCCAGCCCCACACAGACTTTGCAATCAATTGGCCTTAACGTAAAACCAGGACAAACAAAGTCTAGCCCTAGAAAATACCAAACGCAGTTGATAGTTATTATTATTGTATTTGTTTGTTTGGCTTTTGTTTGAGATGCCGATGTCGAGTACAATGATCGGTTTAATATGTTAAGGGCTGGACCCGTTGATGACGACCACCACAACAACAACAACAGCAACAACAACAACAACAATAGCAACAACAACAATAGCAACAGGAGCATCTGCATGCAACCACAACAACAACTGATGGGGCATAATCAAGTGGCAAGCCGGATGGGGAAACAACTGCCACGCCCACGCCCATAAAGTATCTGAGTATCTGCAGCTTGGCCTTCGTTTGCTCTGCGTCTTTTTCCTGTTTATTATTTCCACATCACAGATGCGAGAGCGGGGCGTTGTGTGGGGAGACACGCCAACGCGTTTGCCGTTGTGTGATTTACATAATGTCCTTGTCGACAGCAGCGACCTGCACCCCTCAACAGGCAGCAACCAACCCCCGGCACTGACTAGTTTAAAAATATTAACTGTCAATTTGTATTTGGCAACACTTGGCTGAAGAGGCATTTGCGAGCGGAACATCGTTCCGAACAGCCCCAAACAGAAGGGCAACCAAAGCCGGCATAAGAATTAAGTTGATGTACACGCGACCCAAGCCAAGCCAGAAAGTGCACTCGAAGTTTGGGAAAATTATTTAAAGCGAATGTTCTGTTTTCAACAAATACTAAATGAGTGGTGTATATGTATGTGTGTGCATATGTCTAACTAGCAAAATGTTTATGAATACATACACTTTAAATGGAAAATTTAATAAGCCTTTTGTTTTCTTGAGTACCTTATGAATCTAAGAGGACGATTCTTCAGTTCATTATTCTGGCAAATTAAGCAAAAAGTGGTAGAGTTCAAATAAATGTTAATACATATTTGTTAATCGTTGGTTCTGTACTAGTTTTTAGGGAGGAAAGTCCAGTTATTAAATAATAAATTACAAAATACGAAACGGACTTAAAGATAAATTATGGATTCATGATTCCTATATATACTTCCTATGCTATATACCCTGTATTCATAAAATAGCCAAAAACGGTTTCAAAAAATTGTGATAATGTGTTCCTCAACCCCGATAACAATGCGTTTTCCTGATTCTGTCTAATTTTTTGCCTAAAGAGAACAATTGAATCCATTCAAACTGCCTACTTTTGAGCTCGCATTGCAATTCTACAAACTGGAACCTAATTCGAAATTAGGTTACATTCAACAGGAAATAATAAAAGAATATTGTTCTGCACAAAATACTGATTATATATCATGTGATACACCCAAATAAGAACTGTTCTTGTGCCTCACATAACCTGCCTCTATGCTAGCAGCTAATAACAAGTCCTTTAGCAATGTCCAACAATTGCACAAAAGACAAAATATAAATAGAGAAGAATAACAAAAAAATAAAGGCCAACTTGCAACTAAACAAAACTCTTTGGCAACATTTTATTATTATCTCGACAATAGTTTATCAGCGATAAAACCCTTTCGATAAGGACATAAGCACAGTGATAAGCAACAGCAGCAACAACAACAATAGCAGCCACAACAACAACAACAACAATAGCGTAAACAAACAGACGATAATAATACATAATAACAGTGTAGACTCTGGCAGTCACTCAGTCAGACAGTGGGCCGAGCAGCACATGGAGTCAGTCGAGCGCTCGGAGAGAACTCATGAGCAGCCCGGCCGTACGTCAATGATGCTAATCAGAATTTCAATGGCCCACTTTGCAGCCATCGCCCCCGCCCCTGCCTCCGCCCCACCTCTCACACAACAGTGGAGTTAGCGCAGCACGTGGTGTGCATGGCTCCAAACTCCAAAACATAAGCCACCCCCTGGTGTGCGTGTGAGTATGTGTTATGCTTATAACTAACGTGCTATAGGGGGCGCTGCAGCAGCAGCAGCAACGGGGGGGTTGTTAGAGCTCCTCACCCTGCCCTTATGGCACGCTGCATGCCAGCACTTTGACTTTGCCCTCAGCTTACCATCACTCGATTGCACAGCGAAAACTCACTCGAAATTGCGCTCAGAAACGTTTTGAGCGAAATTAAAAGCTCTCGATTCGCCAGTCGCCGTGCATCGTGTGGGTGTCTCCCTTACCCACTCACACGCACACATACACAGGCACACGAGCTGGCGCCGCAACAAGTTCGCTTCGGCTTCGTGCCGGGCAGGCTCGTGATTCGCCTTTTGGCTCGAGCTTCGCTCGGCTCGGCTCTTGTCGTCACGGCCATTCCACAAGTGGCAGTCGCCGTCAACGCGTTTCCGGTGCTCAGTTTATCAACTGGTCCAACGCAATTTGGTCGTCGCGAGTTCTTTTTCGAAAACGTTTTCCAAAACTGAAATCGGCTTAACGGTATATCTATATATATATAATCGACGGGCAACATTTTGTTGTCCAACAAAAGAAAGAAAAATTGTTAAAATGCCTGTTAGACAAGCTAAAGGTGCTCGTGAATATGGCAAAAATGATTGTGAAAATGTTTGATACGCATATTTCCTAAAGTTTGTGAAAATAGTGAATGCTCGACTTAATCGTGGCCGTATTGTACATAATAATATATCCAAATATTCCATAAACATATTACAATTCATTTGAATGTAAGTCCGATTTTTAAGAAATTTAAAAAATATATATATTGGTTTTTTAACAAACTTTTGGGAGAAATATTGTTTTTGTTACGAAATTGCACTTAATCAGTTTCAATCAAGTTCGGAAATTAATTTTAAAAAAATATATATTATAAAGTTTATATTAATTAACTTTCAATTTTGATTTCTTGTGTGTATAAGAAAAGTTTTTTCGCTTAACCAGAAGGATTTTTGTGGTTAATTTAAAAGGTCAAAGTCGACTTTCCGTAATGTTATACTATCCTAAAATCTATAAAGCATTCTGCTTTATTCTCCCTTTAAATTACAATTCATTTTGCACAAGAGCTTGTACTTTTAATAATAAAATTAAACCAAATAATTATGCAGTACATTTATTTTCTATTTGAGGATCCGTGTTCTAAAGAATATCAAAGTGAAATTTAAAGAGAACTTTAAAAAAAAAAAACTGTTGAAAAAGGAAAGTACTAATAAGGAAAATAATATTGAAATCAGCAACTAAAACATATTTTGCAAATAAATACATCAAAATATATATTTAAGGGTCTCCCATAATATAGGAAATATTTGGATTATAAAACAAAACTTTCAGGAAACATTAATTCGAGTGCGACAGCAGATAAAATTTTCTTTAACCAAGGTTTTTTTTTTGAATATTAGCCCTTCGGATAAAGTATTTACTCATTTGTAAATTTATTCATTTTCTGGCTTATAAATGCTTTCAATTATTCCACGTGAATGTAAATTAATTACCCAGAAATTTGAATAAAAGGTATTGGGAGAAGATTATTAATACTAATCGACAAATGGCATCTATTAAAAATACCGACCAAAGATCAACAATTTATAAAAAACTTCACATATGACATAACGTTCTAAGCATGAGTATTACATAGAAATTTATTGACGGGTTTCATCTTAACGTTGTTTTTCAGTAATAGGCAAAAAACATTGACCTACTTATTGCAAATACGGCAGTTGATAACTTTTGTGTGCCTGTCAAAAGCAGTTGAATATTGCCATAAACAGCTAGCAACGAACTTTTATTCACAAAAACACAAAAAAAAACAAAACAAAAAAATATCGCGCAAATGTATGCTTCACTTATTTAATAGAGAGCATAATAAATATTACACAAGCCCAGGTGCTGGCTGGCTGGCTGGCTGCTTCCTTAAGGACGTCTCTCAGACAAAGCCGCATAAAATGTGCTGCATTTTCAGTGTCAACAGCAGTGGCAGCAACTGGTAGCTGCAACATGTTCAAGGCGCCGACAAATCGGCTGCTCATTGTCGGATAATGGATAATGCAACAAAGTGCGTACATGTTTCAATAAACCCAAGCTAAAGTCCATGTAAAAGGACTCGTTTAAATGGCAGTGAGTGTTGTTGTTTATTTTTTTTAAGTACTCTAACAGAGGTATTAGAAGTTTGTTGGGGAATCTGTACACTCTGCAAAACTATAAATGAAAATTAATTTCTATATATATATATATATGCATATCTTGAACAGTGCGTTGAGCTAAAGTGTCATAACTGTACGTCTGTTATTTCTATGTTAACTAGCTTCTCAGAAATGGATTCAGATCTTATGTTGATGGTAGCAGGATCTGTTGTAATATGTATTATAGTTGGTTATAGGTTCTTTTATTGAAAAATTAACTATTTTAAAAGCTATCTTTACTAAAATCTGTAAATTAAGTTCGCTCAGGAACTATTAGACAACAATATTCTGATGAGGCACTCCATTTATCTCCATTTATATTATTGCAAAGCCTAATTAGAACTTATCCATCAAAACTTCAACTCTTTAAAAAGCTAATGTTTTGGAAAAGGCCTATGTACATCGGCTGAGTACATGTATTATATAGGAATATTCAGTTCAGCAACTTTTCCTATATGTGCCAAGAGTTACAATATAATTTGTTTTATATGCCACATGTTAGAGTATTAATTCTTCGGCATGCGTATTTTTACTAGTTTTTTTCATTTTTAAACAAAAAGCCATTATATAACCGCATCAAGAGCGCAATCGCTGGAAATGTAACCCTATAACCTTATTCGCATTAATGCGCTGTGCGTAGCCAGCAATGTTATGTTTTGCTGTGTTGTAATTTCTTGCAGCATTTCTATTAAAGAGTCCGAGGCCCAAGGAGCTGCTTGCCGCAACATGCAGTTAAATAATAGCGACACAGTCGGAGCTGGAGCTGCCAGTCGGCCGGGCGACAAAAGAAACGCGCCGCAAAGTGCGCGTTTTGTATTACGCGCCAAACAAGTCGCAAAACCCTTTCCCTTATGCCCGATTCCTATACCATATCCATGACCATGTCGTTGTCCGTGTGGCCACAAGTCAACGCTTTAAATGCTCCACGCTGTTCCGGTCAAATGCTCCAATGCCAAGGGGCATAACCATAACAACGCCGCCAACATTCCGCGGATCTGAAGGGCGGGGTCGGTGGTGCAAAGCGTTTACTCTCGACATATTTAGAAACCAACTACAATGCAATCCCCTGCCCCCCTCTAACCACAGACGTATTGCATGTTCTGCTAAATAGTGTTCAAAGGTTGCATTTCGCATATTTCCTGCATTTTAAAAGCGCTTAAATCATTTTTGATTCCTTTAATGTGTAATCGATTACTTAATCGATTAATCTAATTCTTTGGTGAACCGAGGAACATGAATAAAATTACTCTATTGATAGCTTTAAAGAGTTATCGATTACTTATTTGATAAATCAAAAATATTAAATTACTTATTTTGTGATAACCGCTGATAAAGGCTACTATTGATAAATATGTTATAAAGATAACCTTTCGAATCCTTCCTGGAAATGAATAACGTTTAAGGCAGCCATTATCGATTACTTATTCGATTAATCGAACATCTTTAATTTATTCTTTGATGATATACATTGAAAACCCTAATATTAATTGAAGACAAACATACGTTAACATTTTATTAAGGTTTCTTTTTGAATTTTATTATTTAAGCACTCATAAGGCATTTATTAGTTGTTTTAATATGTTATCGATTACTGAATCCATTAATCGAAAATATTAAACTTTTTCTTTGATAAAATGAGAAACATGATAAAAGCGAATACTGATTTTAGATAAATAGGCGTAAATAATCTATAAAGGTTTCATTTGGAATACTTCCTGGAACTTAATAGCTCTTAAGGCATCTATTGGTTGCTTACAAGAGTTATCGATTTCTTATCCGATTAGTCGAAAATATTAAATTAACATATTGATTAATTAATAAGTTACATTCTTTTAAAATGGGGGTAAACTCTTTAATATAAATGTTTCCCATTAAGGCAACTATTGACTGTTAAAATGTTATCGATTAATCGAATATATTAGACAAACTTTTTGATGAACCGGGCAATATGATAAACATTGATAATAGTTGATATTGGTTTTAGATAAGAAAATTCGAATATGACGCATTTTAATGCAAAAGAGAAACTAATTCAAATAAGTTGAGATTACAGATAAAATTGACAGAAACACACAAAATCCAGCATAAATAATACGTGATATTAACCCAGTTAGCCAATTACTGTCAGTTAGACAGTAAATCTAGACAAAAGAATGTTATAGGCATAAAAATCCGATATGTCACAGTAGTCTGTAAATTACAAACCAAAATAGGGATATCTAATTATATGCTGACATTTATTGTCGGACATTCCAATACACCTAATTTAAAAGTTAAACTTCTTCAAAACCTATTGGTTTTTTTGAGAAAATAACACTTCATTCAATTAAAATAAAAGATTTAAACTATTTCGAAATAATTTAGTTTATGGGCGTCTCAATTATTCACAGTTTTGCCCTACTTGATAAAAAGTGCAGAAGTTTTTTTACTTTGAAACATTTTGTTTGCATAAGCTTTTGTTGGGTTTTTTTTACAGGTCAACATGGTTCTACTAGAATTTGTGCTATATTGTATGCTAAATGAGATTATAAGGCATTGTATTAAAGTCTCAAAACCAATTCTTACCTTTGTATTGCCTATGCAGATGTAAAATATTTTAATTTTAAAATGAAATATATATCTCAAGTAGGAAGTCGTACAGTAGACTCGGCTGTTGATGCTGATCAAGAATACATACATTTGCCTTATTTACCCATTTTTAATGGGTTCAGGATATTCAAAAGGTAGATTTTGTCCACATTTTAGTTAATCAAGTATTTATTAAAATAAAAAAATGTATACAAATTATCTCCGTGTGTAACTCTGGTTAAAGTGTATCCCTTCTTCGAGGATTCTCCACTTTAATTTGATCTGTTCTATGTTTTCTTCAACTTTTAAATTCTTAACTATTATATTCTTATTAATTATTAAGAAAAATCAATTGAATACAAGCATTCATATACCAAAGTTGATCATTTTATAATTATACTTTGCCTAAAAAATTTGATTGCAGTTTTAAACAATCTTTAGCAATCTGGATTGAGCGACGAATATACTTTCTTTTTGAATATTATTTAATCAATTGTTTTTACTTAAATTATATTTTTGCAACCCTCAAAGTAAGCCAGGACAACGAACAGTCAGACATTAGTCCCAAATCAGAAAGACGAACACATATGTTCTTCGTTTAAGTGTTTGTTTGATCGCTTCGATCACGGAATATATATGTAAATGCTGCTTGACATTTAATTTATGTTTATATTCGCATAAAACTTTGTATGCAAAAATGTTTCACTGTGTGCATATCCCACATTCTTAAGTACACACATTTAAGCCCTAGATAATTCATAATTAACCATTCTTTAAGTTATCCATGCCAAGTTAATCTGGAAGGCTTATTCCAAATAAAGTGTGCGGTTAAGGGAAGTCGGGCACACCCGACTAGAACACTCTTAATTGCTTAAATATTAAATTAACGCATTTTGATCCTAGTACTCCGTGGGCAAGATGGACGCGACGCAACTCACGGAGCTGATGGGCAGTCATGATTTCATGCAGCTGCAGCAGCAGTTGCAGCACAACAATAACAACTACAACACCGATGGCCACAATGGATTATCGCCGGAATCGGTGGAGCGCAGCTCGCGGCCCGTGCGACGAGCGACGCGACGCACCTCACAGGTAAGCAGCAGGGCCAAGAACTCTGGCGAGCAGGTGGTACAAAGCAATCGGTTCACTTGTCCACAGCTAAGCAATAACACCTACGACCTGGAGATGACCGACTCCAGTTCGCAGAGCGACGACACCAGCGGCGGCGGCGGCAGCAGCAACGGCGGCGGCAGCAGCACCAACAACAACAGCAACCAGCTGGGCTGTGCCCAGGGCGGGCAGCGGCCGTCGAGCCGCGGGCGGCAGCAGAACGCCGCCGGCGCCAGCCTAACGCCCAACAGCAGCGCCAACAACAACAACAACAATCGGCGGCGGAAGGGGGCGCTGAATGCGAAGGAGCGTAATCTGCGCCGTTTGGAGTCGAACGAGCGGGAGCGCATGCGCATGCACAGTCTGAACGATGCGTTTCAGTCGCTGCGTGAGGTCATTCCCCATGTGGAGATGGAGCGACGCCTGTCCAAGATTGAGACACTCACGCTGGCCAAGAATTACATTATCAATCTGACGCACATTATACTCTCCAAGCGCAACGAGGAGGCCGCCGCCATGGAGCTAAATGCGGGCGCCGTCGGAGGTGTCCTGCTCACAGGCCTGACGGCCGAGCCAAACGGTAACAATGGCGGTGGTGCGTCTAATGGCGCCACCAATGGGCTCTGCTTTGAGGATGCCCTGGCCAGCGGTGGAGCCTATGACTGTGCGCTGCTGGCTGCCAGCGATGGCAGCTTGTTGAGTGCGGCAACTGTTGCGGCCACGCCCACAATGCAAACACTGCAGCCGCCGCCGATGCACATGCATGCACAGCCCCAAGTGGATCAGCAGGCACAACAGCATCTGCCACATCATCATCATCCACAACAGCAGCAACAGCAACAGCAGCAGCAGCAGCCGCACGCCCAGCAGCAACTGTTGCATGCTCACGCGCATTTGGGCGCCAACATGTTGCTGCCACAACAACAGCAGCAGCAGCAGCAGCAACAGCCGCAGCAGCAGCAGCAACAACAGCCAACGCTCATACTCAATGGCGGCACCACATTAACGGTGGGTGGCGTCGCTGTCGCTGTTGGCGGTGCTGCGGGCGGCGGCGTTTTTCCAGATGTCAATGATAATTTCGATGAGCCCTTTCGAGAGTTTCTCTAAGCATCGATTGGGCTTCTTCTGATGGTCTGTGGTAAAGTGAATATAAGTACACATATAGAATTTATAGCGCAAATGTAACTACAAGATGTGGAAGCATGCCGAGTTAGAGTGGAAAATATTACTAGAGCATAATATTTCAAAGTGCTGATCAGAACTTCCACAAGAAACAAAACCAAAAATTAATTAATTAGAATAAACGCTCATAAATCTAAGTGAATTTCAAAGTTATCTATACTCTATCAAACAGCTTAGCTTCGAAGGGCAGCACCTCTCATTGATTTCAATAAATATGAAAACCCAATTGCTCAAGTTATAGTCAACTTTAGCATGCACTTTAACATGCTGTCAGTAAATGTTTCCCCATTTAAACGTTGTCTTTCCGCTTGTTAAAATGAAAATCCACTTTCACAATCTAATTTGACTGTCAAAATCGAACAAGTAAACTTTGAATTATTCCTGTTCATTTTAGCATTTTCTAATTTTCTAATTTTCAAACTAACCAATCTAAAGCATTTGTCAAGAGTTGCCATCTTTGCATTGCACATCTGGCAACGCTTCACTGTTAAATATGAAATTTCCGTATTGATTGATTCAGATCTTTTTCTCCTAAAATTTTAGTTTTAATCCAAAGTCAAAGCAAATAATTATTATAAATTTGAACCGTTTTGTAACCAAAGTTGATTGTAGAGCTTGAAAATCATTTCAGGACTAAATCCAATAGAAAAAATATTTCCAAAATTATTCAAAAATGTTATTTGAATGCATTCAAAATGACAATGTCAATCTGAGTTCTAAGTCCCGATACATCGGCCTAACCAACCTTTTAACTAAGCTATTTTGCAAAATTTTCAGAAAAAAGCCTAAAATAATGAAATCAAAGTTTTTCCAGAACTTATTTAAGTTATATTGGTCAATTTCTAAATGAAAAGAGAGTTAACATATTATGTTTGCTTGTGAAAATAAGCCTCATAACCCATTTGACTTTCCTTTTTGTTTAAAAAAAAAAAAAATTGTATATTATAAAAAACCAAAGCCGACTGTTGTGGTGCAAATTTCAAGTACATACGCAATTATTCAAAGTTGTTAATATACATATTTACATACGCATAGCTTAGAATTAACATAATATTTACGAATGTAGTTCAGATTAAAGGCGCTACAGAAACGGACGAATGAAACACGAATTAACGACGATCAAACGAAACGCTTGAATGAAACAGCAAAATTTATTAGCAGGCAAGTCGAAGGGCGCGAGGAAATTCAATATCTCGTATAAATATATACATACATATATATGTTTATATATTAAGTACATATACAATTGGCAGCAATAGCAGCAACAAAGACGCAGCATCAATTAACGTAAAATAACGGTACCGGGACTTAAGTAGATGCTGATGGCAAATATGGCGACCCGATGCGACGCCAGGAACAGCAAGTGACGCGTCGTCGCTTAGTTAATTTACCACCCATGATCTTTTAATGCACTTGAAATTTAGTGTTGTTGTAATGGCTGAAGCTGGCGGGGGGGCATGTGGCATTTGGCATGTGGGTCGTGGGCCGTGTGGCAACAAAACAATTAACACACAAAACCGTTGAAAAGGCGAATTCAAACTGACACACTTCCGTTAGACCGTTAGCGACCTTTGGTACGCTCTTAGGTTAGAAAGAGATGGCACACGGTGACGTGCGTACGGTAAACAGTAATAAAATAACGTTACCCAATGGGTGGTTTGCGTGTGTGTGTATGTGTGTGTGTGTGTTGTTCGTGTGCGTGTGCGAATGTGGGTGTGTGCGTGGATTGGACTTAGCAATAATTAAGTGAAAAATAGTAGTTAGGGTGGCTATTTGTTCGCGTGGGTGTCAACTTAAGCTTGTTGATTATGTTTGATTAGTCAAGATTTAGCAAGTTAACTAGGGGTTTACAGTTCTAGTGCTAGCGGAGAGCTCAAATGCGCAAATTTAAACCAATACAACATCAAATGATATACAATTCGGTTCTTCGAGAACGAATTCTATTCAAATAAAAATAAGCTTAGACAAAAGGATATCGATATTTATTCGTAGTGTTAATTTTTAGCAAGCTGAAACGAAACGAAAACAGGGTTGCATTTGGCTTGTAGATAAAAACCCTCTCAACGAGTTATTCTAGTCAAATTCAGTATAACGCATACCAAAACCTTTGAAATTGCAATATAGGCGAGTAGTTTAGTTGTGTAGAGAATTATTAAGCTAATGTTATCATACAATACACGTCTATCAAAATATTTAAATATATATATATCTATTGTATAAATTGTAAAAGAATACTTAAACATCTATTAGTCTCAATGTACATAAAGTTAAGTCTGGTCTAAATGAGCATTTGGTGTGTACAAGCAACAAAAAAAACACAAGTACTCGTATGTACATAAATATATATATGTACATATATATACATATATACTTGTAAGTATGTGCATATATTGGCACGTTTATGTAGCACCACTGTATAGAGCATTAAAGATATCTAACTGCGCCGGAAATAAAGTTTATTAAATAAAATAAAAAACTATGAAATAAATAAAGTTTGGTGTTTGTTTCAATTGTTAAAACATTAAGTCTAATCAAGAGTGAACAAATCATTTGATGAAAGGTGAGTTCAACAGAAAATTGAGTTTACGTACCGTAATAACCCAAAGATTACTCTCAGCGGAGAGAGAAATCTCTTATTGTTTTTGTAAAGATCTTTTGCATGTTTGCATCACACCATTGCATCATATTTGTTCAGTTTCAGAGCTTTGTTTTTTAGAGATTGAGTTTATATTCATATATTTTACGTATTCCTTTTCAAATCAAACTTTAAGCTTTACACTAACACACAAAAAAAAATAAACAAATTTATAAACTATTACTAAGCAATTGGCGTGCGGTTTGGCCGCCAGCAAAGAAAGCTATCGTCACGTTTTTAAATATCGTGAACAGCTGTAGTGCTGCCAGACAGTTAAAAAGAGTACAAACTTAACGACACACGCAGCAAGCATGCGGTATTCGAGCAGGTCACTGAAGCTTATCGTTAGCCGCCACAGCTTGAATTTCACAATGGACAAACTGCTTACAACTTTAAATGAGCGTCAAAAATGTTGCTGTTCTCTTTGAACAAAGCGATGTACTCTATTCGCAATTATTATCTGTTGTAAAGAAACGGTAATTGCACATCTCAACAAGTTTTAAAGTGTTATCGAGCATGTGACGTCACGCGCGCTCATTCGCTCTCTCTCGCTCAGCGTATATCTCTTTGTAGTTCATAGGCAAGCCAAGTAACGGACCTGCGCTATGCGCTCCACAACAATAACCAAAACAAGATTTTGTGTTTGCGTTTGCATTGTGTTTTTGCGCCTTGCGACAAAAACATCGCGAGCTAAGCCAACGGCTAACGAAAAATCAAGCATTTTCAAAAAGTAGACAACTAGAAAATTGTGATTAGTTAATTGCAAGCCAAAGTGAGTATAAAAAGTTAATAACAAATTTTGTGCGTAGATAAGAAGAGTGCAATTAAAATAAGTGTGTTTGCCTGTGCATATGTGTGTGCCTGTAGAATTAGGTGAAGCGCAGAGGTGGGCTGGCAGAGTGCAGTTATTTCTTCTTTTCAGGTTCACTGCCTGCTTCCGTTCTACTTAGCTGGTCTTTTGTTTGATGCTCCTCTTTTATTTTCTCAAGACGCTGTGAGATTCATTTGAGTCTGTACACACGTATGTACATAGATATGTATATGGATATGTGTGAGCCTATGGCAAACAAGTTATATTAGGAACACAGGAACGTGCAGGTTAAAAAAAAAAACAA
The DNA here is from genome assembly GCA_035045725.1 of Drosophila ezoana. Lineage (NCBI taxonomy): Eukaryota > Metazoa > Arthropoda > Insecta > Diptera > Drosophilidae > Drosophila > Drosophila ezoana. The sequence continues at coordinate 8,096,068 of JAWNOU010000005.1, forward strand.
AAACAGAAGCGACCAATAGTTGCATGTTTTTGTTTGATGCTGATCAAAAATTCCTGTACACGCATACAGATGTATTTGTATTTACATACATACATACATACATACATACATGTTGTATGTTTTAGGTATGCGTTTGCATTTGCCGCTTGAGTTCGTTACAGTTTGTTAACCTCTGGTGGCTGCCGCTGCAATTGGCGATTGGTCACACTGTGCTCCATTTTTGTGTTGTTGCAATTTTACAGTTGTTAACACTTTCGTCTATTACGTTTTAACTTCAAATCTAATCAAAAGCTCCCACTCACACACACACACACACACACACACAACGGTCAGCTTGGGGGCAACTGTTTAATGCCCGTTAGCCATGTCTATAGCTAAATTTCCGGAATTAGCTGATGGCACGCAACACAAGTGTGTTGTTATGCCCATGCACACATGCACACATGCATGTATGTATGTATATATGTATGTGTATTACTGTAATGTGTATGTTTGTATAATTGCTCCAACATCGCAGCCCACTGACCCTATCAACGTCTCCCATTTGGCTCGAATCGCGGCCACATAAAATATTCTACAGTGTGTCAAGAACTGATTAAATTGTGCATTGTGCAAATCTATTTCTGCAATCCCGTATTGTCAGCGATGTCTTTCAGGAATGTGTGTCGCCTAGGTGTAGGAAATGAATCTTTGCAAGTAATATATATGCATGTGTTTGTTTTTGGTTTTTTGTTCTAAAAGTAATCTTCATTAGCATCGACTTGCTGCTTAATACTCGCTTTAGATATGTAGCTTTAAACTAACTCTCTCTGCACTTTCTTAGGCTTTATTAGTTTGATTATTTTAAATAGTCTTATGTCATAGGTCAATCAGTTCTGCATCACACTCTTATCAATATAAAAAACTAATACGTAGATCACATGTTTGACAGTTCCAAGCCCACGGTACAGTCCCTCCATGTCCTCCACAGCTATTGACGAGGCATTTGTATTGTCCTGTTTACCTGCGTCAGTTGCGGCAGGTGAACAGCTGAACCTTTTCACTTCCAGTTCTTTTTTAGAACTAATTCAATCAATCCACCCAAATGTCCAGCGTTATTAACTACTTCACCACCCTCCGCTGACACAGTTTGAAGGCGATCGATTCTGTTACGACTTTCGCTGCGATATTTTGTTTATTCATGTTGCACAGTGGGAAATTATGCCTATTGCGTTGGTCAATTAATTGGAACAGTGACCTTTTCTAATTGAAGAGTTCAAATGAAGGGGTTCTTTAGACAAAAATTGCGTTCTTAAACAATAAAATGCTAAAGGTCAACGGTGAACATTGCGATATTATGATTAGGTACATACATATATAGATACATATAGAAAACGTGCATATAGAAAAAAGAAAAACAAACAGAAAAATATAACAAAAACTTGGATGGTACGAATAGCATCAACTTAGAGCTGCAATAATGTCATAAGCTAAAAACAAAAATTTGTTAAAGGGATTATGTCAATATTTAAGAAATAATCCACATTTCAAAAAAGAGCAGAGATTATTATTATTGATTGATTAAATTGAGTTTTAATTACTAAATTTAAAGCCTTTGAAATAAATTCAATTCAATCTACATTTTTTATTATATCTATCGACTTCCTCGTACAATTGCCCTTTACATGGAGCATATTTAAAACTATCATTTACAAATTATTCTTGAATATTATTTTAAATTTCGGTTAGTTTGAAAAACGTTAAGTTCTTTTAACTCTCAAGAGGCAACAATCTGCCATTCAAGTCCTACACAGCTGTAGAGACCTCCACGCTGTCTGCATATTCACATCAAGTTGGATCGATTTTTATGACAGTTGCATTCGAAACGGGAACAGCTACCACGTCCTTGCCACCAAAACAATGCACTCAGCTGCAAGCAGAAACGCGGCCAACAATTCAATATAATAACAAATAATAATGCCTCAGATCTAGGCCACCCAAAGTGAAAATGGCTAAACACAGGCGGACTCATTTCTATACGGACTTGGCCACATTTGCCGTGCTGTGGAACAGGGGTTGTTGTAGGGTTAATCCGCTGCCAGACAACGCTAGACAGGTGTGGCAGGTGGCAGGTGGCAGGTGGCAGCAAATAGAGACACTTGGACATCGTTTGGGGCGGGCAACGCTGTGGTTTGCGTGTCTGCCACTGATTTGGGGGTTGACTCCACAACTTTCCCATTCGTTTTGTGCGGTTGACCATCTATTGATTATTGTGTGGACTGCTTTATTTTTATTTATTTTTTTTTTGCCTGACTTGATTAATATTTTCCTTATATCCTTGCAGTATCTACACGGTATCCGGTGTAAAAAGTTCTGACTAAAAATGGCATCCGGCGGTTTGACATGTGTCAAATATATTACTTTTTTCTGCAATCTGCTTTTCGCGGTAAGTTGGCAATAAAATGAAGGGTTAATCGAACTGGGCTTATCTCTGTATATTTCTCCATAGCTTACGGGTCTATTGATCCTTACGGTGGGCACCATAGTGCAGCTGAATTATGCGCATTATTCTAATTTTGTCAGTGATCACATCTGGACCGCGCCCATTATCCTCATGGTTGTCGGCGCCGCAGTCGCATTTATCTGTTTCCTGGGCTGCTGTGGCGCTCTGAAGGAGAACAGCTGCATGATACTGACCTTTGCAATACTAGCCGTTGTAATATTCCTGCTGGAGATTGGTCTTGGCATTGCGGGTTATGTGAAGCACTCGGGCTTGCAGCAGCTGATGGAAACACAGTTCAATACGACCATGAAGCATTATAAGGAACGTGATGATTATCGTGATGCCTGGACTCTTTTGCAAACCGAACTGGACTGCTGTGGCACCTATGGACCGAACGATTGGGATGGCATTTTTGACAACAAGACGCTGTCTCCGGCCTGCTGCAAGCTGATCAATCTAAGCGAGGCCAAAGAGTGCACCACAATGCATGCCATACAGCAGGGCTGTCTGCAAAAGCTGCTGGGCATACTCGATTCCAAGACTTTGATATTGGCCAGCGTGGTGCTCTCCGTGGCAGGCATACAGGTAAGTCAGCGTCATTTATTATATATATTTGAAATTCTTGCTAATCTTTGTATGTCCTACTCTGCAGCTGCTCACCATACTCTTTGCCTGCTGTTTGTATCGTTCGTTTCGCCGCAGCTACGATCATGTTTAGGCTGCGCAGCGAGGATCCCATTTATCGATTTTAAAAGACAGCCCTTAGCCTAGTTTGTAGTTTGGTCACATGCATGCGATATAGCTCGTTGCCGTCTCTTAAGAAGCCCGCTGATAGGCAGAAGAACAAAAAATAATACACATAAATACTCAAAACACAATCACAATCACAATTCATAATTTTCATTTATGTCAATCGATAAACACTCACTGTTAACCCAGCATTTTCACTTTAAGTTTATTAACTATTTGAAAACTTGTTAATGTTATTCCCTGCTCAGTTGTACTGAGCTCTAAAGATAAGCTATATATCTCAATGGTTTTTACTGTTTAAAAACTAATTATTTGATTGGTAATCTTTATAATTTTGTACACTTTTGCACTTAAACGCTAAAAAAACGCTATGTATTAGCATTATGCTTTATTTAAATATATTTCGTTGTGTTAGGTAAAATCATGATATTAATTGTATTTCCATTTTATACTCATTCCCATTTGCCAATGCATTGCGCCACCACACATGCTCATATGCATATCAAAACATTATAATATCATATATATATATAGGCATACTCTATACTATATACCGACTGGTTCGAAATTCATGCATCAATTCATCGTTTTACAAAGTGTCCTTGGAACAATTTTTTATATATGTAGTAATTTTACGGCATTTCGAATTTTTAAATGTATATGCGTGTGTCTCAGAGTGTGTGTGTGTGTGGCTCCCCAAAATAAGAACCCACCATTTGCTAATTGTTTTTATATACCCGTATAATTAGAACCAATTTATTATATACATATTTACAGAACACTGCATTTTACACACACACGTAAATATATTAGCAACACACATACATACCAATATATATATATACATTTATGTATACAATGAATATCTATGTGACTTGAAATTGTATTGTAAACACAAATGAAGATAAAACATATTTGGGAGAACTTTACATATCTTGGTCAACTCCTGTAAAACAAAACTGTTTGAATATCGAATTTACAGTTGAAAATCGAACTAATTAAATGATTATAATTAAGAAGCGTATAAGCATATAAAACGCAATTCTCAAAACGACCACACATGAATATTACAATTCAATGTTAGATTATCTGAAATGCAATAACCCATATATGTAATTGTCTAAAATTGCAAAGCTCAGCACGATTTAATAATATTAATATGCATTTGCAAGTATGTATTTTATAAATGATGTGAGCTGAAAAAATTGTGCAGCACTGAAAAACTTAAGAATCAATAAATGAACAATTGAAAACGTACTACTATGAAGTCTAATAAAATTTTTTAAATCGAGATTTGGGGTTTTATGGGGCAGTTATGATTTAATTTGCATATTTTGAAATAATTGGAGAATGATGGGGATAATATCACGCAAATATTTTCATATTGACTGATCGTTTCTGAGTTTGAGTCGCTTTCTTTGCTTTTAAAAATTTTAATATTAATATAAGATGACTTTCATTTAACAATGCAAAAAAAGTTTAATGTACGGGAAATTCTTATTATTGCATTCCACAATCACACCTTTAAATACCTTTGAAGCTTTTTTGAACCAGCCGTAAAAGCTTAAAATTATACAAATAATTCAATTTTACAGCCGTGACTTAGTTAACTATGAGAATGTTTTTCGTTTTGGACTCTAACAAATTATAAAAATGTTCTCAGCAATATTTATAATTATGCTATAATTTTTACCAAAGTACATGTGTTTTATAGACGAACTTAATCTTTCATTTGAGAGATTAGTTTCCTAAGTTTCCTGATCAGTAACATATTTATACCCCAGAAGGTGGCTAATATTGTACTCCCTTTACGTGTAACCGCTTGGAACGTGGTTGTCCCTAACGATGTGATATGTTGTTTGTTCAATAATAAATAATAAACAAACGTAACAAGCGCCGTCAACTATGCCAACAAATTCGTTAGACACATTGCATCAAATATTAGGAATCGAGTTGCGTAAACAGCGCATAGTTTTAAATCTAAATATAATAACTATATCTAGAAACATTTAGTTATATTAATAATAATGTCACAAGCTGTGGGCGCTGTGGCGCCGCGCAAGGAAGTAACCGGCTTGCATCGCATGACACAGAAGGGCCTTCGAGATCTGTGCAAGAAGGATAAGCTATATCAGACGCCGCGTCTTAACGATGTCCTCTATTTGCACTATCAGGGTAAAAACTGAATGAATAGCTGAGTTTACTAAACTATTTATAATTAGAAATTAACAATTTACAGGCTATCAATATATCGAATGCTTGGAGGAGTACACTGAACTCAAGTGCCTGTGGCTGGAGTGCAATGCCATATCGGAAATCGAGGGTCTGGACAAACAGAGCAAGCTCAAATGTCTCTTTCTTCAAAACAATCTTATCAAACGCATCGATAATTTGGCCTCGTGTCCCGAATTGGACACACTGAACCTCAGCTCGAATCATATACGCCTGATTGAGAACATTGGCTCCGATATATTGCCCGTTCTGAATACACTTAATATATCGTCCAACTACTTGAAGGACAGCGAAAGCCTGGCCCATTTGGTCGACTGTAAGACTTTGGCTGTGCTGGACTTGTCTAATAACCGCATAGATGACATCTTGGTTGTTAAGATATTTGAAAAGATGCCCTGCCTGAAAGTTTTGGTGCTGCAGGGCAATCCTGTCGTATCACGTTTGCCGCAATATCGCAAGACCCTGATTTTAGCCTGTGTGAGTATGAAAGAAATAACATTGGAGTTCCGAAAAATTAATTCAGTTAGCAGACGTATTACATCTGCTATATAATATCTATAGCAGCTAATTGATTAACTGGTCCAGAATATTAGATTTTGCTTATATATGTATATATAAACATACCAAAGCTTGTAATTCGCAATTTGGCATCGTCAGGGGAACAGGCCGAAAAGTCTGCTGATACTAAAACCGGGAGGCTCTTTACAAGTAAATCATTTTTTCTTAAAAATCAAAAACGCAAATAAAATTGCCCAACGGAGAAAACAATCCTCTCAATGTATTTCAATACGATTCTTAAAAATTCCTGTATTTTATCACTTGTAGAAGGAACTAACCTACTTGGACAGTCGACCTGTGTTCCCACGTGATCGCGCTTGTGCCGAGGCCTGGTAAATAAAAAGCATGTTTTTTACACAAGCTATTAATACATTTCTGTACCTTAGGAAACGTGAAGGCTATGAGGGCGAACGCAAGGAAAATATGCGCTGGAATCGCGCAGATCGCAAGAAAATGCGTGACAGCGTAAACTGTAAGTTCTTGTATTTGCCGTAAGATCTATTTAATTAACCTCTTTTCCTCTTCTTAGATACCATCAAACTGCGCAATCGTCATCGCCCGGCGGACCAGCAGGATTCTTTGATAAGCTCAACAGATTCAGAAGCAGAGCAGGAAGCCGACAACGGTGCGGAAAAGACACGTGTAAAAGCCGCGCTAGAATATGGCTGCGTGGATGATGTATGGAGTGAAGTATCTGGCGACAATAAAGATAACGATAGCTCTGGTACTTCGGGCACAGCTGATGAAGCCAGCAACGGTTCGCAAGCAGACGATATAGCTGAACAGTTAAGCAATCGTCAGGCAAAGCCGTTGGAGGGACGTCCAAAGGTGCTATATGAATCACAGTTTGCTGATGCGGTAAATCCAGAGGAGCAACTGGAGGTTCCCCAACGGGACGATCAGGAGACACGAACAGGCAAACGTATATACATAGAGGAAGTTAAACTAGATGAACTTGATGTGGAACGTAAGAGAGCCAGGCTACAGGAGATGGAATTGACAAAAGTAGAGAACAAAAAAGAGGATGCAAAGCTTGAAGAAACCAAACTGGAAGCAAAACCAACTGAGTTAAATGAAGCAGTAAAGGAAGGACAAGAAAACAGCGCAATCAACGAAGTGGAAGCCAAGGAATTACCGGAGCTTATTAATGAACCAGATAGCAGCTCGGAAATGGAACAAAACAGCGCAGCGGATCTAGAAAAATCGAGTGAGAAATTAGGCGCCATAGCTGCAAACAATGCTGGCGTACCATCAGCCGAGCAAATCAAACAGGAATGTATAGATCGCATGTACGAATCCTACGGTACGGAAATATTTGCAGAACAGCCCGAGTTCAGCGAGACAATGCTGGCGAAGGAAAACCCCAATAATGAGCTGAAGTCTAAGCTACACACTGAGGAAATGCCCAAGATGCGGTCGGAGATTGTGAATAATATAGTCAAGACCAAGGAGCAATTGGCATATGAAGAGGAATGCGTCGAGGCAAATGGTATAGTGGAGTATAATATAGAAGAGCTCAGTAGCCAACTGGACGAGGACTTGGAAGAGCTGCGGCAGCCGCTTGATCAACTGCGAGGCACGCCGGAAGATCAAGCTAAGGAAACAAATAGCAGCTCCGATGAGGAGAAAGAAGCGGATAAAATGAAGTGCATTGAATTGACTACTGTGACGCGTTCTCTACGCATAATAGAGGAGTTCAGCGTGCGCAGGGAACGCATCTGTGAGGACCTAAAAGATCAAGAGAAAAGGGCTAAGGACGATCATAAAAACAAAGAAGAAGAGATGGAAACTGAACAAAATGAAACAGAGATGGATGCAATGGATGCTGCCTTTGCAAAGGCACTGGATGATTCAACAGATGATGTGCCTAGGCGTGTTTTTGGAGCTGGCTGCGATACGCCCAGCTATGAATGGCGTACGGAGGAATGCCTGCGTCAATTAACAATCAAAGAGACCCGTAAAGTGGTCGACGAAGATGAGTACCAGATTAATTTACTGAGTGAAGAAACAAGCCACGCACAGGCTGAGCTAATTTGTGAGGAGATGAGTAAAAAACTGGCGGCGGATGAGGAATCGTTACGCGAGCTATTGCAGGAGCTGGAGGATGAGGCAGATGTCCTGTACGACATCACGAGCACTTTGGATGAGGAGAACCTCTCCAAGGCACCAGAGCCACCCGTTGAGGAGGTGTGTGCCGCGCTCATTGATGAGCTAGTCGACGAGCTGCAGTATCAGGAGATTATCAATGGACAGAATATCAAATGCTTTGATTTCGGACTAATTGAATCGGATGAGGAGTATAGCTACTCGGCAGAACCCAAAACCGAGAGGCTTATGCCGCCGGAGCTGGAGGATCCGGCGAGCGGCAAGTCGCTGCGTGAATGCATAGACGCCTTTGGCGATTTTCTTAGCTCTGTCAGCGAACGCAAGAAGCTAAGAAAATCGGATAAAAAAGCCACAAGCAGCTCGGAGAAGGTGCAAGCGGCCAAAGCACTGCTCAAGTCCAGAATGCAAACGTCCTACATAGAGGAGAGTCCCGCGGAGCTGGATGCCGAATTGGCGAAGCTAAAGGAGAAAACTAAACGTCGCGTGGCGGCAATGGCAACGCGTTGTTTTGCCAAGCGTGAAGACTACGAGGACACACTCGACGTGGTGGACAACAAGCTGGTGATTGTGAAAAAGGATACTGGCATCCTTGAGGATCTGCCGCCACCGCCAGCGCTCATCAGCGACAGCGAGAGTGACAGTGAGAGCGAATGTTCCGGTGGAGAAGATGATGCCTATGATACTGCCGAGGAAACTAACGGAGCCACAACTTCTCGCAGCATGTGGCCAAAGGCAGAAGTGGAGCCAATGCGAACAAATGAAGAGCTTACTGTGGTCGAGCACAGGGATGAGGATAGTGTGGTCGATCAGTCCATTGATGAATTTTTCTCGCTTGAGGCAAGAGCCGCCTTCAACTCGTTGGACTCGGAGTTCTTGGAGAAACTGGATTTGCAAAAGGTGATTGGCAGTGATGGCGAGATAACAGTGGAGGGCATGCGCAGCTACGACGAACTAAGGGCTGGCTTAAAATCCGAAGACATCCAAAAGGAAGAGAATCCCGGTGCACTGGTGAAACAGGATGAAATGTTAAAGGACTTAATCGAACGCAAGCGGCAGCAGGAGGAACGCGAACGTCAGCAACAGGAGCTGGCGAGTTCGCAGGACTTGGGCGCACTTAAATTGAAATCGAAATCAATTATGGACAAACTCGAACACGAGAGTGAAGAGGAACGTTCAGCCGAAGTCAGGAAAAATTTGCAAAAACTAATGTGTGGCTCGGAAGAACCCAAAGAGCTGCTTGGTCCGAAAGGGGAAGGCAACAGCGATCAACTGGAAGATGCACAGGAGTTGCAGGAAGATTTCACTCCAATACAATTAACATTGGGTGGCTGTAAAATATATGAATTAAAAAGCCAGCTGCCTGAAACAGGAAACGGGGAAGAGCCACCGAAAGATATGGAGAAAACAGCAGAAGATAGAAGCGATGGGAACGATAAATGTCATTTAGAGCAAGAAGCTTTGAAAATGGAGCCAACTATTGCAGTAGCTGTAGAGAAACCAATCGATAAATTCATCGAGACACCCACTGAGAAACCAGAAGACACGCCCAGTGCTGATCCAGAGCCCACAAAAACAGATATGAACCCCAATGTAAGCATAGATGATGATATTATTTCCGATGCATCCACCGACTATGATTCCGAAGAAGAAATACCCGTTGTAGAGCCACCAAAACTGCCCGAGGGTGCGCTCAATGAATTGTTTAGCAATCAGTTTGAAGATGGACAAAAGTTAGAGCGTGAAAACGAAGAGGCTTTGCGCAAGCAGCTCTTCAGTTTGCCCCTCAGAGCTTGGACAAGTCAGGAAGAAGATGCCATAAATCAAGAAGAACGTTCGGAAACAGGCAATGAAAAGCCAGAATCGGAATCAGCTCTAACCACAGATGTGGACGATGAGAGCTCGGAGCTGGAAGCCAACAAGAGCCCACCAGAACAAACCAAGGTCGTTGAGGAAGACGAAACAACAGATACTGAATCAAATGGCGCCGTAGGCGAACTGGCACGCAATGCCAAGCGTCAATGGGCTAAAATATCACAGAAGCTAAATGAGTTTATTGCGGCGGATGATATGAAATTGTTGGAAAAGAGTCAATTCAATGAGGACGAAAGCAATGGCGAAGACGACTATGAACTGGAGGCCAGTCTAAAAAAACTAAATACTATTTATGAAGATTGCGAGACGCAAATAAAGAATTCCAATCCGCCAATTGAACAGCAATTGGAAGAGCTAGACAAAGCTATTGATAAAACCGAAACACAGATATGCGCAGAGTCCGCTGTAGAAGAGAAATTTAAAGAAAATGCATATGAGAAATCAATACTTAATGACGTAGAGCTGACTGTTGAAGAGGCTGTCGAAGAGTTGCCTCCGTCAGCTGATGAGAACCTAGAAGAAAAATATAAGGAAAATGCACATGAGAAACAAATACTAAAGGACGTAGATCTGACTATTCAAGAGGCTGTTAAAGAGTTGCCTCAGCTAACTGAAAACCTAGAAGAAAATTTTAAAGGAAATACACATGAAAATCCAATACTAGAGGACGTAGAGCTGACTATTCACGAGGCCGCCGAAGAGTTGTCTCAGTCAGTTGAGAATCCACCCAAGCCCATTATAAGATTAGAATATTTTGAAGCCATTGAACCAGATATTGATACTGTTGATGCTGATTTCGATACAAAAACAGAGCTCAAGACCGAAGAGATCGAGTGTAACCTGGAGATCCTGAATGATGATGGCGATGCAGTCGTGCAGGAGGTCAGTGTGAATGCTCAAGTGACCTACGAGATTAAATAATAAATCTTGTTGCGTTTATGTTCAATTACAATTGCGTAATTTATTTGTCTTTTAATCATGTCGACAATTTACACATTTTATACAATACACCTCACCACGTGTAAGAACACTTTTGAACCCATTGATAACATCAAGGAAAGTTCAAAATCGAAAACCGGTTTAAACCGACTAAAAATTCTAGTACATAGCAATTAATACAAACAAATAAAAAATAAAAAAAATTAGAGCCAATGAAAAGTATATGCATGATTTATAAATATATTATGTCTGAAAGACTAGGTGGACTGTATGTTTACTGCTAGTTCGATCGCCTATCTCAATTGGCACATCCTGAGTTGCTTGAAACTGGTTTGGCATAGCGCGCAAACCGGTTTTTTGCTTTGTTTTGATGACTTAGCCGAGGGCACTCGAACAGGTTATCGTCGAAAACTTATCAGTAAAAAGACAAGTAGCACTCTTCCCAGTGGCGTCTAAAGAACACCAGCGAGCAGCCGAAGAGTGCGTGCTCAGTTTATTAGACCCTACTGTATTCTAAATATGTACATATGCATAATTGCATAACAGACCGCCGCACCATCTGTATATAAAATAAAGTCAACTGACAACAGCTATCAGCTAAGAACTCTTGGGGGGGGGTCATCTATTATATTTTTGGAAACCTGTTTATTCAAACATTTCAATAACTTGCCAAGTTCACTTATACACTAAATAAGCTCGATGGCAGCTGCCTATCACCAAACCAGTTTTTACCAGTTTGATTTCCAAATTTTATTATGATCATTCGTCAATTCATAATCTTATCTAGATCACAGTCTTAAGTGGTCTGCAGCGGAACTTGGGGTAGTTAAGTAGGTTAGTGGTGAAAAGGTTCAATGTCCAAGTTATCGGTCAAGTAATCATTTTGATAATTGGGACGGAATTCCGTTTGATGTAAGCCCGCTAAGGGATTCGGTTACAGTTTTCGTAGAATGTTTCTCGTAAATGTATGAGAATCAAATATATTTCATAAGTTACGTGAATACCACCCTTTGAGCTTAAAATCGATAAATATCGATTGCGAACAACTGTCTTTTGAGAATATCTTGAAAATAGAGTCACAATTATGTTGTTTAAGTTCTCGTATAGTAAACAAATATGAAACATATTTTATTTTATTAATTTATTTAGGGATATTCTTTATTTTCCGTCTATGCTCACATTTAACTGCCATCTTTATATGATAGAAGTATACATTTCTATAAACTGAAGACTCTGCTTAAGAAAAAGTATATGAGTATATATAATATCAGTGTCTATAGGGTATTTCTCTTATTATCAAATTAAATTAGTTTCTTCGATTGGAGAAGTGGAGACTGATTATATATCCTTGTCGAGATACATAAATTAGATTTATAGATCGCATAATTTGAAAAGCAATGCTCCAAATAACCAACATAAATAAATTTATTAAAGTAAAAATACAAAATGTGAAACATAATTATTATTAATTTCAGATCCTCATTTTAGGTATATAACGAGCCGAATTGCATGAGCACAATCAGATAGGTGACCATGGCCGTAAAGATCTATGAAAATAAAATTATTAATTTGATAATTTAACGCATCCAGAGGCAGCTAAGGGACCTACCGACATTAGCAGGCTATAGTCAATGTCCATAAAGCCCTCTGCGCTAATGATCAATGCATCTTGTTCCACCTGCATGGCGAACTCGGCCAGGACTGCATTGTATGCCAAAGTTGGCGGTACGGCTTGGCATTGGGCATCACAAGCCAGGCCACGCACATGGCTGCCTATGAGCATATGCTACAAGTTAGGGTTTCAGTATTAGACAGAGGAATATGGAAATTCACGTATTCACCTGTCGCTTGCAGTACTCGCCGCAACGGCAGAAGGTGAAGATCAATATGAGCAGCGGCACAAAGGTCGAGCAGGTCATGTAGATGAAAACAAAGTTATAGACCTCAGTGAGAACCAGCAGCGACCAATATATATTAACGATGCTGTCCAGAAACATAACCACAAAGATGCAGACAATCGACCAGCCAAACAGGCCATTATAGAGTTCAAATAAACGATATAGCTCCATATAGGCGCGCTTCAGGCTCAACAAATACTCCAACGAGCACATTTGCTCAAATTTGATATTCAACTGCGAATGGGCGCCCAGCAGACGATAGCTGTGCACCGCCTGCAGACGCTGATCCAATAGCTCCACATGATAGCCAAGGAGCTCAGCATAGAGCAGCAGCAGCAGGCACTGAACACGATTGATGAATACGGCGCCCAGGGAGAACCAAAAGTAGCCAATATAATCATAGTGTAGCACCACATATACTGATGGAAAGAGTGACACAAAGTTGATAATGCCTAGTACGAAATACTTGACATATCTGGTCCAGGGCCAACCCTTAACTGGCTGCTGTAATTCGCACTGAAAACGCAATCTCAGGCACTTTAACTGCAGACAGAATTCGTAGTATCTTTTATACTGGCACATCACTTGCAGTTCGACAACTGTTCAGAGAGAAAATTCATTATATTGCATGTATAAATATCGACTATAAGGTTGGGATTGATACACGCCTGACATGGTCACAATCTGCGATACGAACACGGTGCAGCTCACCAGCATCGATACCAGTAAATCACCCTCTGGCGAGGCATAGAATACTATATAGAAGGCCACTCCGAGGTTCAGAAATGTAATGACAATCGTATAGATCTTTTGCAGCTGCTGCTGTGACGCCTTTTCGGACCACGGCACAAGGCCCAAGATGGCAAAGAATTTTAGGTAACGCTGCAGAGCGTAAAGCATGTTAAGCTCTGAAGGTGTAAATGGATACTAAGTATAGCAAGTGCTGCTAAGGACAGCGACTAGCCACAAATTTAAAGATTATTTAAATTCGATATGCTTGCTAATTAAATTCAATAATTAGCTAAATGGTCAAGGAGTTGGACAGAGGACAATAAACACGATTAATGTAGATATTACGATAGATTCATATAAACAATATTCGTATAAATCATGAAATAGAAATTTATATTCAATACAAAAAAATGCATATATTGAAATGTGTACATATATATTTTTAGCACTTACCGATTATAAATAAAAAGTAGGCGCGGGTTCAAAATCCAGGATGGTGCATACATGCTAGACAATGATAAAACAAGTTAGAACAATATTGAATAATATTAAAAAACAGTCAAAAGAAATTTAATTATAAATATTTAAAAAATTATTTAAAAAGCCAGCTAACAAATAATTTAAATATGGAAAGTTTTAGCAAAAAACTGTTTTAGTTATATTTTTTATACCCTGAACCCATTAAAAATGGGTAAAAGGGGTATTATGTTTTTGTGCAAAATCCAAATGTATGTAACAGGCAGAAGGAAGCATCTCCGACCCCATAAAGTATATATATTCTTGATCAGCATTAATAGCCGAGTCGATCTAGCCATGTCCGTCTGTCTGTCCGTCCGTATGTATGAACGCAAGGATCTCAGAACCTATAAGAGCTAGAGACTTGAAATTTTGGATGTAGGTGCTCCTAGGTCCTACGCAGATCGAGTTTGTTTCCGATAATCGATAACTTGCCCCGTTTCCAAGTAATCGATAAAAATGTATATCGATATCCTGTTTTGTAAGCAATTTTGGTAAATAATAAGAGCTAGAGTTACCAAACTTGACATGTAGCTTCTAGAAAAGTATATATATATCGATTATCTTTCATTTTATACCTATCGCCACCTCCCCGCTACTCTCTATCTACAAGCGCGCGCTGCATTTGGTGTAGGAATATGAGGGTTCAGGGTATCCCCTAGTCGGGAGCTCCCGACTAGAACCTCTTACTTGTTTTAGAATAAATTTGTTGCAAAATAGTAAAATAATAATAAATGTCGCGAGCAGAGCAGCTAGGGCCAGTTGTCGACTATAATTCATAAATTGATACATATATATATATATATATAGTGACATATGTACCACACCCACAACATATACTATAAGTACACACACACTCATGTATCCTAATACAGCATATATAACATATGTCCACAGCACCTAATGCCAACCCCTTACACATAAGCCCTAGCAACTAAGCGCACCACATATGTAACACGAGACACCCTAATTTGTAAACAATAAACCCCAGAGCCCCAAAATTATAAATTCTTGGTGACAATAACAATTCTGGCGTGGGACCGATCATAAAATCAAAAACCATTAGACATAAACATCCGCCACAATCGTTATTCCCACCAAATGCCCAAATTGCCAACGCAGCTCAAATTCAGGCTCTTAGAATATTCCAGAAACTCATTAAAAGAATGAGAGCATTGTTTAAAGAGAGCGAGCTCATGATCTTGAGCCCTCAGCCGAGGTTTGCTAAGCGTTGACAAAATTATAGAAGTGGAGTTTTACTGAGGACACCAAACCGTCAAGTTGCATCGTGCAAAGAACTGTAAATTCCACTTAAGTCGCGCTTGTCGAAATAAAGTTATATTTTTTTCCAACAACGCGTAGTGACTTATTTAATTGGCGCAGCCGGTAGGATACGCGAGTGATATAAGACCATTAAAGGACAATTGTAGTCCCAGGCCTTAAAGCAAATCGTAGTCGGCGCTGATGATCGACTCGAACGCACAATCATTCTAAATCGTATCCGCAAAAGGACACACGCGAAACTTGCCGCGAGTGCCTATTGACCGTTCAAGGATCTTATTAATCCCAGGTCAATCAAAAACCCGACATTGCAATTCCATTGCAATTAACTAGTACTCATTTAAGTATTGATCCTTTGGACAATCAGAGTTACTAGGTAGTGAATTTTATTCACTACATAACAGTGAGTGTGCCCTTGGTTTTGCATATCTTTTGATCCCTGCAAATCGCACTCATTGGTAACGCGCGCGAAATAACGCCATACCTAAACAAAAAATACACACCAAGAACAATAACAACAACAAAAGTGAAAAGTGAACAACATGGACAACCCAACGAGCCAGTATTGCAATTAAGCGAGCAAACCTTTCGCAAGCACTAGGCCAAATTAGGCAAGTGCCAACTTCAATGGAGCCACAGAGGAATTAAGCGCATTCATAAGACGCATTGATTTCATAATGAACTATATCCAACAAGAGACATTCGCCAACACAGCGTCCTGTTCGGAGCTATAGAGATGCAAATAGGAGGAGACGCGCAGAGGGTCACGCAGCTATCCGCTGCCAACACCTGGACAGAATTACGGTCGGCGCTCATCACGGAATTCAAAACACAAACGCCATGTGAAGAACTACTGAGAAGAATCTACAATACGCCTTTTACCGGAAGTATTCGTAAGTTCGTAGAAGAATTAGAATATAAATCTTATGTTATATCTAATAAGTTAATATAGAAGAAAACCAAATGAACATTGTTGTACACAAACGCATTAAATAATACAGTTAAAGACGTGATTATGAGGAAGTTACCCGTAGGTTGTTCATGACATTAGCCGTCATGATATAACAACAATTTTAAAGTAAAACAGGTAGCACAGAGAGAAGGTGTTTACGATTTAGATGGTCCGATAGAAGCAAAAATCCAAATAACCAGAATAATCCGACTACTTCTAATAAAAACCGGAGTAACAATGATCACTACGAATACAAGAAAAACAAAATTAAGTAATACAACACAAAAACCAAAATCCCAAGTTGATATAGTCCGAGATAAACCAGGAGTTTAGTCAGAAGTTAAACCAAAGCAGGGCACAAAACCCCTTATTATCAACCCCAACACAAAAATTCTTCCGCCCCAAATCCACCAACAAAAAGGAACGCGAAAGCGGTAGCGGTCAAATAAAAATGGATACGTCCGAAAATTTTCTTCAAACTGCTGGAATCAGAAACCGAAGAAGAACAACGTTTATCAGACTAAATATAATAATAAGATATTAAAATGTGTAATAGACACGGGGTCGTTATAATTTAATGAAAGAAAACTTTTTAAATTTCCCATTAAAATTGCAAATTAGAAGTTCATACGATATGTACATAGTTTAAATCGAAGATTTCGTGAAACCCAGAAATGCCCAATGTTTTTTATAATTTTTCAGAAAATTATGATTGTATAGGTAGAGACTTTTAGAGAGTACCAAGCCTAATAGATTACAGAAACAAAAAATCAGAATAAATAATAATTCAAATGAAAACAATCAGAAATTGAGTTGCCAGGAACGAAACAAAAACTAAATATCTCGTTCCACCCCCGTCTGATGACGAACAATTTGTGTTCGCCATCAACAATCTCCAGAGTTCAACGAATTCCGCTAGATCATCTGAACGTGAAGAGAGAGGAAATAACAAAGTCTTATATTTAGGACCAGTACCGAGAAGGTGAATTTGACTTTCACAAGTACTGTTAAACGTCCAAAAACTGAAGACCCGGTTTACAAAAAACCGTACATACGCCCAAACTCGCCAAGAAGTCGAAGCAGTCAAAGTATGTCAAAAGGATATTCGCAAGTCGATCCTCGTCGCTATTTGGATCATACCCAAGAAGAGGGATGCATCGGAAACAAAAATTTAGGATAGTATTGACTATCGAAGCCTTAATGAAGTCACAGTTGATGACAAATACCCTATACCAGCAATGGATGGTATACTAGACAAACTTGGTAAATGTCAGTATTTTACACCATGACTCGCAAAAGGCTTTCACCAATTCAAATGGATGAAAGTTCTATTCCTAAGACAGCGTTTTAACTAAAAATGGACATTACGAGTAACTCGAATGCGTTTGGTTGAAAAATGACCTGCAAGTTTCAAGTGTAACTCTTTTGAAGTTAATCAACGGATTGTCTGTTATGGATATTTGTTACTCCACTTCTGGAGGAAATTTTGAGGAGGGTTAATTAAGGGAGGCAATAATTGAATTAGATAAAGCGAATTCTGAAAAGAATGTTCAGGAAAACACAGAAGGTATAACCAGATGAAGTCCTTCCCAAATCAACAAAGGGATAAATTTTTTAGGATTTGCGGTTTCTACCGAAAGTTCATCCATTTTGCCAAAATAGCAAAACCAATGACAGCAATTAAAAAGGGTGCAGTATAAATATAAAAGACAAACAATATAGTGAGCGTTTGAAAAGTTAATTACTCTGTCGATCCGATCTAGTATTCCCAATTCGAGAAACAATTCTTAACCACAATGCAGTAATTTGCTATAGAGGGTTTATCACAAGTCCCTTGTTTCAAGCAGGACTTAAACGAACAGTATTTCGGATAGAAAAAGTGTAGTGGGACTAGGTCCTTCCGGAGTCGGCAGGGTAGAGCAGAATCAAGTGCTATTGTACTTTCCTGAAAGGTTAGCAGCGTAAAATAGATTAGGGTGCGGAGGAGTTTTCCCAAGTTGCTTTTTAATAAGAATCTCCCCAAAATTCAGAGGTTGCCAGGTTAGGTTAGGGCGCTCTTAGGTTTTTGCGGGAGTTTTCGCCCCGGCGTTGGATTTTTATTCTGACAACAGACAGTTCTTTTTAAGATTTCCAATACGAGGTTATAGAGTAAAAGTAGGGGTGAACAGGCCCACCTAGGTAAATAGATAAGCAGTGGGTGGGCGTAAGTAAAACTTTTTGGTACAAAAGATTGGTATACGAAAAACTTGGGTTCTAAGAACGCCCTGGGCCGTCACCTTTGGCGGGAGTTAATTTAAAAAAGAAAATTAACATAAGTAAATACGATAATTCCAGATCAAATGGCCAAGAAAGCCCAACATACTACAACTTTTAATCTATTCATAATAAGCACTTTCGTCCGAGAAGCCAACTCAAAGCATAGATCAACCCAACCCAAGCCAAAAATGGTTACTTAATCTTTAAGATAGGAGAAAAAACTACGTAAACTATAATACCATTATTCAGTAATAAACTAAAACAGAACAAACTACAACAATTAATCAAACAAACCGAAGAATTTGAAATCACAAATAAAATACTTAAAAGAAAAATTAGAAAGAGAAATGAACGGCATAAGGATAGTAAAACGCAGCACGCGGTCTGTAACTTTATGGGTAAATCTATAATTTGGATAGATCAAAGGATAAAGAAGAATTAGATCAAATAAATTAGGAAAAAGGAAAGAACAGGTAATAAAGGTAATACAGGTAGAAAATAATTTTAAATCAGGAGACGAGGAAAACCAAAGGAGCTCCTTTTTCCAGATTATAATAATAGAGGAATAGAGTTAGGTAAACTTAGCTGGGTTTTACGTTATAAACATACACTTTACAGCATATAATTCAGATTTAATCTTGGTTCGCCAACGTTTTTCTTTCCAAGAGAATAATAAAACCTTTTGAGTTGCCTATCAATAATATATACTAACAGAAGATAGACAGTCTTATTCACAACAGCTAAAAGCACAAAAGAATTAACCACAAATAAATGCTAACAGGTTTTAATCAAGCCGCAACCGATTAGTTAACAAAAACAAGAAAATTTTGAATTATTACTTGAGCCTAACATCTATTACTTGGACCTACCCAAAATTTTAAAACAAGATTGCAACAATAGAGAAATAATAGTTGAAGGCAACAACCTTATAAAAGGTCTGTACTCTTAGACGAATTAATCACAAGCACATTAGTTATACGCAAACAATCTATGTAAGTAATACGTTACTAAATTAGAACCACGTTTTTCAGCCAAAGAAATAGTAAAGCCAAACAAAAATACTACTTTCCATTTAACGTTAACCACATGTATAATCATTCGTTATATTTATATTTCATAAGTCAAAGCCACCCAAAGAATATTTCAAATTAAGAAACAAAAAAGCAAGTAGATTCACACAGAAATTCATAAATAATAGTTTAATAAATTGTAATAGTTTCCACCATACCCAAATGTCCGCTGAGGACAGGTAATTTCTTAGGGATGGGGAAGTGAATATGTACCACACCCACAAATATACTATAAGTACACACACACTCATGTATCCTAATACAGATATATAACATATGTCCACAGCACCTAATGCCAACCCCTTACACATAAGCCCTAGAACTAAGCGCACCACATATGTAACACGAGACACCCTATTTGTAAACAATAAACCCCAGAGCCCCAAAATTATAAATTCTTGGTGACAATAACAATTCTGG
Organism: Drosophila ezoana; assembly: GCA_035045725.1. NCBI lineage: Eukaryota > Metazoa > Arthropoda > Insecta > Diptera > Drosophilidae > Drosophila > Drosophila ezoana. The sequence goes on from JAWNOU010000005.1 coordinate 8,116,132, forward strand.
CGTGGGACCGATCATAAAATCAAAAACCATTAGACATAAACATCCGCCACAATCGTTATTCCCACCAAATGCCCAAATTGCCAACGCAGTAAATTAGGTTTAGAATATTCCAGAAACTCATTAAAAGAATGAGAGCATTGTTTAAAGAGAGCGAGCTCATGATCTTGAGCCCTCAGCCGAGGTTTGCTAAGCGTTGACAAAATTATAGAAGTGGAGTTTTACTGAGGACACCAAACCGTCAAGTTGCATCGTGCAAAGAACTGTAAATTCCACTTAAGTCGCGCTTGTCGAAATAAAGTTATATTTTTTTCCAACAACGCGTAGTGACTTATTTAATTATATATATTATTAAAATAATCTTTCTGATAATCGTTGTCTGTCCTACATTAGCTCTTTACATAAACACAATCTAATGAAATCTATACTGAACGTTAATTAGCAACAATTAGACACTGCTAAACTAAATGTGTACAATCCCCTTTAACATATAACTAGGTTATATACTCAGTATTTTTCACACTTTTCTATTTGTAATCACTGATTACTTTTTTAGTTGACTTCCCCAATAACCAGTTCAATCCAGACGTCTAGCTCATAATCTAAAACTTTTGCTATTACAAATTGTAATCCGAGTCGAAGTAATACCTAGAAAAGCCACACAGATGAAACTCAAACCCAAAACGTGCCGTTAAATGGCAAAGGCTGAAATAATTAATGCATCTGGTTGAAATGTTTGTTACCAAACTTTCCATTCACTGGGGCCTTTGCCAAACATCAGGCCCACATTTCACTGATCATGCCTAATCATCATGCTTATCAAAATTGCGTTTGGCTGCGACGAGAACTCTGAAGCTTTTCGAGCTGATAAGCGATACGTCCAACTTGTTGTTGTTGTCTTCATTTTTTGTACTTAATTATTGGAAAAGTAAAAGTATATTATAGTATATGTATGTGCACACAAATACGAATACATATTTCGAAACGGTAGCGACCGTTGTGCATGCCTAAGCTGGCATTTTTTTTTTATTACTTGAATCAGCTGATAATATTGGGACGGCTCTAGGTATAAATACGACCCAACAATGTTCAATGCGATTCAGTTAATAGAAGTAGTTCGAGCGCTAAGCTGGCTGCTTCTCAATTAGAGTGACAAAAAGTGAAATAGCTCAGAGAAAAAGCTGGCTGCTTCTCAAGTAGAGTGACAAAAAAATAGCTCAGGGAAAAGTAATTCCTACATCAAGTGATTTCATTGGGAAATAAATCAAAGCAAAAAGAAAAGGATATAAATTATCAAATTTTAAATTTCAAACGCGAAATAATAATGAGTGTTAGTATACGATTTATAATTCAGCATCATATTTTTTCTACTCTAAACTAAACTAAACGAAACTAAAATTGAACTTTAAAAAAAAGTGATTCCCGGCTTGCTCTATGCCATTTTTAACATTTTTGAAACAAATTTACTCAGCTTGTAAATAAGTCGACTCGTATTTGCAAGCTTTAGGTTAAATTCGCAATCTTATTATTAATATTATAATAATTAATATGATTATTATATTAATACTTACATTATATTTATTATGATTAATATCATCAATATTAGTTGAGTGTGCAAAAAGTCCAGCACATCCATTCGTAGCACCAAGTAGAGTCTCGAACTCGGACCATTGCTGCTTAGCTGTCATTCAATAGTTTTTTAAAATTCTAGCAGAGATATATATTTTTTTGGCAACGTGCGTAACGAGGCATTTCTGGTCCCAGAAGTTATTTATACTTGATCATTTAAAACAGCCAAGTTTATGAGCTAGTATTACCTTGTTTGGTTTCCATATTCCGATAGCGAAAACTTTACCTTCCAAATATTTGAATAAAAATGAAAGTGTCTCCCCATTTCTTTAAATTTTTGCAATTTAAATTGTTCATTTTTGTGAATAATGTTTTTGTATGAGAGTCGTGTGTGGCTATAAAGGGTATTCAATCTGCTGCACACCGAATATTTTGTTATTTTCGTGCTCTCGCTCTATGAATTTACTCTCAGAATAGTATAAACAGAAGTAAAAACACTCGCTAGTTATATTCCCAGGTGTTCCTGGGGTATGACTGTACACAAACTTAAAAAATTAATATATAATTGCATAATTCTAATAGAATAATATTCCACGTGCTATAATTGACACGTTTTATAGTTACCCTGTAAAATAGCTTGTTATTTTCTTGTCTTTTATTTGTCAAATTGAGAAAAAAATGTTGAAACAAAACTGAGACTCATATTAAATACCTTTGCTTCTTTTATAACAATAATTTTTTTTCCTTACCTTTTGATTAATTAAATTCTATATATTGTATACCTATATATAATTGTTATACCCATATGATAATGTTTTGATCCGTTATGTATATTAAATTTAGTTGTTATGCCTTTTTACAGGCCAGTCTGCGCATTGCGATTATTGGCCAGAGCAATTTTGCGGCCGATGTGCTGGAGTTGCTTTTGGAACGGTCGGTATTTCAAATTGTGGGCGTGTTCACCATTCCGGACAAGGGCAGTCGGGAGGATGTTTTGGCCAGCACCGCGGCCAGCCACAATATACCCGTCTTCAAGTTCGCCAGCTGGCGACGCAAGGGCGTGGCCCTGCCCGAGGTCCTGGCGCAGTACAAATCGGTGGGCGCAACGCTAAATGTGCTGCCCTATTGCTCACAGTTTATACCCATGGAGGTGATTGATGGCGCTCCGTTGGGCAGCATTTGCTACCATCCCTCCATATTGCCCAGGCATCGCGGCGCGAGCGCCATATCCTGGACGCTCATCGAGGTAAGGAGCAGGAGCGGGAACCCTTCGGACCGATTCTAATCCACTTTTTGGTTTTTAACAGGGCGACGAGGTGGCCGGCTTTAGCATTTTCTGGGCGGATGATGGCCTGGACACTGGACCGTTGCTGCTGCAGCGTCAGACCAATGTTGAGCCGACGGACACTTTGGACAGCATTTACAAGAGGTTCTTGTATCCGGAGGGCGTTAAGGCCATGGGCGTGGCTGTTGATATGGTAGCCAAGGGAACAGCGCCCAAAATAACCCAAACTGAGGTGGGCGCCACCTATGATCCGGCCATGTTTAAGGCCGAGAACCAGGTGATAAATCTGCAACAGCCCGCGGAGCGCATATGGAATTTTGTGCGTGGCCTGGACTCTGTGCCGGGAGCTATAGCTACCGTGGTCGAAGCCGATGGCTGTGAGCAGCAGGTGCGTTTCTTTGGCGCACATATCTATTCCGCTGGACCCGTCAAGGGCGGACAGCCGCTTAAGCTGAAGGGTCTGACCAAGCCCGCCTGGGTCCACGAGGGTGGCCTGCTGATTGAGGGCACCGACGGCGCCTTTGTGAATGTGCGTCGCATTAAGCGTGGATCGAAGATGATCAATGCTAGCGATTGGTTCAAGCAGGCGGAGCACCAGCCCATTACGGATTTCACCGAAGATGAGGTGGCCAAGCGGACGCAGCTGTCTGGCATTTGGCAGGCCATACTCAAGGAGCCCATCGAGGCAACGACGGATTTCTTTGCCGCCGGCGCTGGCTCCATGGACGTGGTGCGTCTAGTGGAGGAGGTGAAGGAGGCATTCGATGTGCCGCTAGAGAATGAGCACGTCTTCATGGCGCCTGTCTTTGAGGAGTTCTTTGATCAGCTGATTAGAAGCCTGCGCCAGGGCAGCGGCGACGCCAGCGCCAAGCAGCTCAACTACGAGGGTTTCCTGATGCAGGCGAACAAGCGTGAGATTCGGGTGCCCACCCAGCTCTTCATCAATGGCGCGTTCGTGGATGCCGAGCAGCAGCGCACACTGGACATCATTAATCCCACCGATGAGCAGGTGCTCTGCCAGGTGGCCTGTGCGAGCGTGAACGATGTAGACAAGGCGGTGCAGGCGGCGCACAAGGCATTCTATGGTGCCTGGAAGCAGGTGTCGGCCCGGCAACGCGGGCAGCTCATGCTAAAGCTGGCCGATCTGATGGAGCAACACAAGGAGGAACTGGCCACCATCGAGTCTGTGGACTCAGGCGCCGTCTACACGCTGGCCCTGAAGACCCACATTGGCATGTCCATCGATGCGTGGCGCTACTTTGCCGGCTGGTGCGATAAGATCCAGGGTAATACGATACCCGTGAATCCCGCCCGGCCCAACAATGTGCTGACGTTTACGCGAAAGGAACCGATTGGTGTGGTTGGTCTGATCACGCCCTGGAATTATCCATTGATGATGCTCTCCTGGAAGATGGCCGCCTGCATAGCCGCCGGCAATACCTGCCTGATCAAGCCGGCACAGACATGCCCCCTGACGGCCCTCAAGTTTGCCGAGCTCACCGTGCTGGCCGGATTCCCGCCGGGCGTCATCAATGTGCTGCCGGGCAAGGGCTCTGATGCCGGTCAGGCAGTGGCCGATCATCAGCTAGTGCGCAAACTGGGCTTCACCGGCTCCACGCCAATTGGCAAACACATCATGAAATCCTGCGCTGCATCCAACTTGAAGAAATGTTCACTGGAGCTGGGCGGCAAGAGTCCTTTAATTATATTCGCTGACTGTGATCTGGATAAGGCTGTGAAACACGTGAGTACGGACTTTGGGTAGTTTCAGGAACTAGATATATTTTTTTTGGGATGAAGATTTCATGTAGTTTCCATAGAAACGATCGGTCCATAACTTAAAAAAAAGGACCAATCCAATTATTTCGAAAAGATATGATTCGGTTTGGGCTTCGGTTGAGCTATTTGTTGCGCACCTGGTTTGGATTAAGGTCCGATTCATGATAAAAAAATTAAACGGAATTTGTATCCCGAACTTCAATTTCCATGTCAGGTTTTTATATAAACCAATTCTTCCTTGCTTAAATTTCCTGTTTCTTTCTTGCAGGGCATGTCCTCGGTCTTCTTTAATAAGGGTGAAAATTGCATAGCCGCCGGACGTCTTTTTGTGGAAGATCGCATTCACGATGAGTTTGTGCGTCGCGTGCTCAAGGATCTGCGCTCGATGACCATTGGCGATCCACTCAATCGCTCCACGGCACACGGTCCACAGAATCATAAGGCGCACTTTGATAAGCTATTGGAGTACTGCGAACGGGGCGTGGCAGAGGGCGCCACGCTTGTCTACGGCGGCTGTCGCGTGCCCAATTTGAAGGGTTATTTCTTTACGCCCACCGTGTTCACCAATGTCGAGGATGACATGTTCATAGCACAGGAAGAGTCATTCGGTCCGATTATGATCATATCCAAGTTCAACGGCAGCGATGTCGATTCGGTCATGGAGCGCGCCAATCGCACCGAGTACGGACTGGCCAGCGGTGTCTTCACCAAGGATATTAGCAAGGCCTTGAGCTTTGCCGATCGCATCGAGGCGGGCACCGTCTTTGTCAATGTCTACAACAAAACGGATGTGGCTGCTCCATTTGGTGGCTTCAAGCAGAGCGGCTTTGGCAAGGATTTGGGCCAGGAGGCACTCAACGAGTATCTGAAGACCAAGTGTGTGACCATTGAGTACTGAGTTAATTACATTTTAACAGAATTCAATGTTCGGTTAGTGGAAATGAAAAGACTTACTGCATTTTATATAGATACTACATAATTCTCAATAGGCCTAGGAATACCATTATATGTATAGGAGTCTTCATTAAAACTCAATAAATATATTAAATTTTTTAAATACGTGTATTATAAATCGGATTAATTGGGATTATAATCGAATTTCCATAGGCTTAGTGTTTTTCATCAAATTTAAAATTAATTTGTATTTTATTGAGGGAAGTTTCCAAAATCGATTAAAATAAGTAATCAATCACCCAAAAGCTAAATTTTTATGTAGAATGGATTTAAAAAAAAAACAACATATCCACTAAATTTAAACACACTGAAGTGGAATTTCCCATCTGATGAATATTTGGGACGATCTCTGAAAATAAGAAACCTACAGGAAAAAGCAAGAAACTGTCATATGACCGATTTTCACTAATTCTCCACACATTTAGGTGAATTTTCAATAAATTAAACATTTGGGAAGATCTATAAATATAAATTTAAAGCTAATCGGATCTATCGCAAAATAACTCTCATATGACCGACTTTCACTAGTTTTCCACACTCGAGGGTGGAAGTTCAAATATCTGGTATTTGCTAGTATTAAAGGTTTGGACTGATCCTATATCATTTAAATTTCATATCTTTAAACCTACCTACCGATCTACTAGTTAGAAAAAACCAACACAAATTAACATAAGTGTTTTGTGAACACAGACAGTATTTAAATAGATGTTGGCTACGCGTAGCGCTCACAAGCAATCATTGAAGTCTAACCAACATTTCCGCAGAATTTCGACTCGGTGAATACAATAGCAATGGCTTAATGCCAACCCCAGCCAACATACACATCAACCTGCATCCCCCACCCGCTCCTGACGACTGTGCAATTGCAATTGGTATCCAACTAAAAATATGCAGCCGCATCAGCAATCCCCGCAAGCAATCGCAACGAGAAACTCTTGTTCTTGCATTGTCAACTTTTCGAGTGAAAAGTTTTGACAGCCAATGTGGGTCAAAATACTGAAAGCTCGTCGCTGGGCGTTAAATGCTCTATTATTGCTTTATGCTGCTCGTCATTTATAAATTTTCAATGTATTTTTCTAATATTTCAAAAGTTTTGCAAGCATTTCGCATTAACTGAACACATAAAGGCCAAGGCAACAATGCGGCGTATACGTAATATTTATGTGTGTGCGCGTTTAAGACTTAAGACATTTTGTTTTCGTTTCTCTCTCCCTCCCTCTCTCCTCTCTCTCTCTCTCTCTCTCTCTCTCTCTCTCTCTTATTCTCTCTATCTCTCTCATTTAGTCTCTCTCACTTTCTGTCGCTGCTCTACTCTGTAACATCATGTAATTGCATTAGCCGTCAGGGCATGTGTCCGCCTTTTTCTATTGTTGGGTGCGTGTGTGTGTGTTTGTGTGTGTGTGTTTGTGTGCGCGTACATCCTGTTGTCAGATCCTTCTAAATTTATGCAGCATATTTTGTAGAGTTTCGCGAAGTACGTGTTTGCAAAATATATTAATAGATGTTGCTTTATGTTGATTGGGGCGTGACAAGGACAAGCCTAGGCTTAAATAGCACCGCAAAAAAATCTTGTTTGTTTTTTATCATATTAAAATTTTCGAGCTAAAATAACAACAATTTTAACGAAATTAATTATTCCGAACAGAAATATATAAAGTGGCAATGGAATCAATCAATCAATCTATAAAATTAATGAGATTGATAAGACATTTCACACACACATACAGCTAATTCAGATATAGAATATATAAGCCATATAAATGGTTTCCCTTGATTATGGCCTGATAAAATAATGTACTGTTGGAAATGATAATATCCAATAATTGCTTTATGTGGTAACATTTATAACCAATAGGTTAAAAAAGCAGCTAATAATGGACCGACAACATATAATTAGACCTTATCTGTATACATACATATCTTCATTAGTGTATCTATATATATAAAGATAAATAAATACATATATTTTTATTTTTATTTACAACGGTTTCCATATCTGATTTTTTTTATATTTATCTCATATTAAATATTAAATTACTTTTATTAAAAATTTTAAATTTTTAAATACAAGTACAGCTACATTTTCCTTGGTACTATACCGTAACTATACCTTAAATATAAGAACTTGTCAGGAAGAAATTGAAGCTTCTATCACCCAGGAGCTTTGCAATAACCGTTATTCGCAAGGACAAGAAGAAAATAATACTAAAATACTTAAAGCGAATGCTGCGTATATAAATAAAAGCTAAGTAATGACAAATTCTGTGGGTGTGTGTGTGTGTGTGTGTGTGTGTGTGGCAGGGGAGGATGAAGATTGTTATAGGATACCGCAAGAACGAAATAAACCGCAATAAACACAAAACTAACATTTAGCTAGAGCTTAAGCAAGAGCGGAATAAACCGCAATACACGCACACAAAAACTAACGGTAAGCAAGAGCTTAAATGTCAGCCATATAAACAGGTAAGCATTAAAAACCCAAAATAACCAAAGGCCTGGGAAACCAGGGGCCAAAAGGAGGTGTGTGAGATTTGGGGGCGGATGTGCCAGAGAACTGAAGAGCTGCATTTGGTTGTATAACAAGCGTCGCGTATTCAGAACAGCTGAGATATGACGTAATTGGATGTGAGTGAAACAATATACGTATAATAATCAGAGGCCAAAAGCACCCAAACCCTCCCCCAATGCTACATTAGAAATAAACTCTGCGCGACCTGGGCGTGCGACAGAGATGGATGGGTGACGACGGTTGGAGTGAGGAGAAGGGACTTAATTTTTTTCTTTCAGTTTATGTAATTTGCCAATAGTCCGGCTTCTATTTTAACAAGTTGAAAGGAAAACTCTTTGGTGGAAAACTTTGGCAGCAAGTAATCAATAAATATTATATTACTAAACTTTGCGGGAATGTTGTTTGTTTCTCACGCTCTCGCAATCTATTGCCTACGCTCAGGCGCTTTTAAAGCGCATGCTTGCGGCAAATTGACTGGAAATAGCTGTCGCTGTATTCGCCTTGGAAGCCCAACGGTAGCCTTTCCCACAGCTTGGGGGTCTGTGTGCAGCGATTTGAAATCTATGCTAACTGAGCTGCAAGCGGGAGCTGAGCAAGCCAGCAAGCTAGCGGCTTGTAGGTCTAGAAATAAAAGCATTGAGAAGCTTTTAAAAAGCTTAAAAAAAAATGACAAATACAAATGAACCAACACTTATAGTGGAATGCATGTCTTTTACATATCGATACTTGTCTTGCTACTTCGTTTTAATAATCATTAACTAATTCTGCCTCTTAATACATACTAAATTTCCTAATAAATAATAGAACAAACGACTCTTATTCTGTGCTGCTCATACTGTTACTCGTGCTCTCTTAAATATAATAGAAGTATATACAAGTATATATAAACAAAATTTGATTATTATGAGCTTTCACATGTTATACGAAATACTTATGATTTCTTCTGAGCTATTGTGCATATTTAAAATCAAAGAAATAGTTCTAGATAAGAACTCATGACTGTAAAAGCACAACGGGAGCGAGAAATACAGTTGGAAAAGCACAGCGCCGACGGAAAGCTAGAAGCAACTGCTTGACATGCAGCTCACGCACGTGGTTCGAGAGCCACTGAATGAGATTGCAAATCGCAGCAGAAGCAGCCGCAGCAGCGGGCACGCCTGAAACCTTGAAAGCTTGCAGCCCAACTGTTTGTTGCTCTCCAGCGCACCACCGGCTAACTGCCGCCCGCAATGGCGCCACCCACAAGCCGAAAGTCCAGCAAAAGCAATCTGACGTTCCAGTGACGGCGACGACAACGCAAAGACAGCGACGGCGCCCAGCTGCGTAAAAAGCTGCGAGGCCGCAAAAAAGCTCTGACTGTGCCTTTCCATACGCAATTGCTTGCTTGCCGCCACCCTCTGCTCAACCAGCGACAGATTCGCTTTGGACTGGGAACGACGAGAAGCCGAACGCAGCCGAACCAAAGCCGAGTGTTTCGCTCACAGTTGTAGCAGCTGCGGCGCTGGCGAGCTCTACGCTGAACTGGCACTATCATTGGCGTTTTAACTGTGGACGGTTGCTACTCGCACTCGCTGGCGGATTATAACGGCACATAGATATAAAAATATATATATATACTTATATATATATATATAAAAACATATATAGACAGTTATTATGTGCATGTCTGCGTAGAGGAGAAGAGGAAGCTGAAGGCAGCGTTCAAGAAAATCCATCTGTATGTGTGTTGTTGTTGGTGCGCCGTTGCGGAAAATACAACAAATTTTCATGTATTTGCACAAAACGTTGGTTACATAAAAAAGCAAAAAAAAGAAAAAAAAATCCTCGAGGTGATGATGCAAAGTGCCAAAAAAAAAAAATTGTTATCTTCCCCGACCTCAATAACATAAATAACATAAAATTAACATAACGATTAGCACAGTTTTCAATACAAAACATAAAAATATAAAAGCTTAAGACCAGCAGATAAAAGACAATTCTAGCAGTGATTATATGAACAGCGTCGGCAAAAGCGACGCCAACGGCGACGCGACGAGGACACTGTGACAGCACCAGCAGCAAAAAAAAAAAAAAGAAAGAAGATATCCTTGTAAAACTTATATACATACCGAAATTCGATTTTTTTTTTTTTTTGCTGCTGGTTATAATAAAATAATACAATTTTGATAAACAAACAAAACAAATTCTGATAAAAAAAAAAGAAAGACAAGCAAATAACAAATAACTTATAAATAGACTGACAAAAATATTCGTGAAAACAAACATTATATAAAAAAAAATAATTAAAATAGAGACAAATTGCTGGACAAGATTTTAGAGCTGAGCTTCAGAGCAGACAACGCCTAAAATAGCTATATATATCTATATGTGCACAGCTAAAAATAAAAATAGTTCCTAAAATTAACAGATTTCGCTTCCAGATAACCGTTATTTTTGGCAGCTAGCGTTTTGCATAAAGTGAAAATTTAGTGCATATGTATGTAGAGATTGTGTAATCAATATGCTTATATAAACATTGCAAATACAACAACTACATATCTTATTTTTAATGGCTAACCACAATGCAGATGAAAAAGAAATGCAAAATTGCATTAAATACCCATTAAATACCGACATGAAAAAGAGCATTGCCTACATTTGTGCGCCCTGCCCAGAGCTAGAAAAGTTTCCCAGCGCCCGCTGACAGACATAGGCCACAGGGCATAGCTACACAGCTATAGCTATATCCGTATAGCTAAAGCCGAGGCCGTTTCATTTGCGCCTTCGCCACGGACGCGCGTTGCGCAATGTGGCAGCGACGTCGCCGGCGGCAGCATTCAAAAGTAAGTCAAGCAATGCGTATGCGTGAGAGCGCAGCGTCATTGTCTTAGTGAGCATTCTTTTTAGCTGGAACAACAACAAAAGGAGCCAAGCTGCAAAAAAAAAAAATGTATATGCCATGATAAGCGCATATCACAACGAAAAATTAACATAAGAATTACAGCTTGTGTGGCCAGTGCTGCAAAGTGTCCTTAAAGCTGCACCAGCTAAGCCGCATAGCATAACTGTAAGCTTGTCGGACTGGCACTTCCCGCACAACTGTAACGAGCTGCTCGAGCATTCCCACAAGCTGTGCTCGCTGTCATTAGGCTGGCGCCCAGCTGGCAGTTTTTATGGCACGGCCAAATCTGTTTTACCGTTCTGCAGCAAAAAAAAAAAAAAAAAGAAACTTCCAACGCACGTTCCAGCCTTGCTCTCTTTATTTGATGTTCCAACTTGCTTGCACTCCCTGTGTGCCTGTGTGTGTGTGCGTGTGCGCACTCTCTTTCGCTCTTTATGTCTCTCACTCGCTCTGTGCGCATACGCCGATTGGCTTGGGCAGCATTGGATGCCTTTTTCCAATGCTCCTCGCTCGAGATTACATAACAGTTGGTAGAGTGTGTGGCTAAAATCGGCAGGCGACTGCAATTTGTTTTCACGTAAATGGCAAAGAGTTCATCGAATTAGCAATAATTAATTAATCAAAATTCATGAAAAATTCACAAGAATTAACAGCGAGTGCGAAAACCCGTTTACCAGCTGTACAAGCCAACTAGAAAGTGTACTTTAGGCCATTTTTCTTAGTGTGTCCTTGTCGGATGGAAAAAAAAAAAGAAAAAACACGCAACAGCAGCTGCCAAAGAGGGCATATCCTTCTAGTTTTCAGTTCAGTTTGGCAAAAGCCAAATGAATTTGTAATGTTTATATAAGCAGTAAAGTTGATTAGGGCCCACAATGTCATAGTTCATACTCAAAAATAACGCTTAACACTTAAGGAGTAGTTAATGCATTAATTAATTTTTCCGAAACCCAAAACTGAGCTAATTATTCACAACTTAATTAAACGAATTTCAACAGACAGTTCCTAATTGATGATAGGATACATAAAAGAACTTTTAGAATTTCCAATAGTAGCTGCTTCGAAATTTTAAATGAAATAAATAAAATATAGTTTTTATTAAAAGAAAAATAGTCCAGCCCCCTTTTGGCTAAATTTAACTCTTCCCCCACCCAACAGGTGGTAAATTAGCCAACATTTATCACTCTTTACTCACAAACAAATTTCTAATTTCAGTAACCAAATAAATTTAGCGCAAATCTTAACACAATACTGCTACGAACATTCAGAAAAAAAGCCCATTTAAAAATGTTGTACCAACGCAGTTGATTAAGAAAAACACACCAAAAACAAAAATTAACATAATTAATAAATATTTAAATAATAAAGCGTATATAAATATTTATAACGATAAGCGTTTAAAAACCTTAACAATAAGACACAAAAACAAAAAAACAAAAACAAAAATAAACATATAGTTTAAAACTAGCCTAATTAAAACAGACAGACACCCTCCTTAGACCTGGTGCAAACGAATCCTAATCGTACTTAAAGTCAACTAACAAGAAAAAAGGAAAAAACAAAAAAAAAAAACAATGGCCGACAAGAAGATTGGTGAATACTATTCGCCTCCGCCAAAGATGGGCAAATGGGAGGGTTTCAGAAAATTCCTATGGAACAGTGAAACTAGCCAATGCCTCGGACGCACCGGTTCCAGTTGGGGTGAGTACATTAAAAAAAACAAAAACATCTTAATTGAATTTTCTTTTGTTTTCCATTTGATAAAGTAGTTTTCAGGAATTATGAAATTCACAAATAAAATAATTGCAACATTTGGTATTATAATAAATAATTAATTGTTTTTAATGCAATACTAAAATGTTTAGAAACTGAAATATGATCTATCTATTAAGAAAGTAGCTCCCGAACTGGAAACGTACTCTTTTCGAGCGACTACTGTACTTGAGTTAATAGATACATATATATAAATATCGATTGAAGTTTATTATCTTCAGCTTGCTTTTAGTTTAGTTTCGTGTTTCACTTAATTGGTAATTAAATCGCTCAGCAAATCAATCAAATTTCACGCATTGCGCATACGCCGCGTTTGCCAGTTTTCAGTATTATATAAATATGTATATCTATGTTTAACATTAATTATATGAAGGTACATCCAAGTCCAAGTCTAGTACATAACTATTTAATATAACATAACAAACTCAATCAAATTATTCAGTTATTTTGACTTTGATACAAATCAAACAGGACTTGAATTAAATTGTAGGCAGCAGCTTTTTATCAATCTCTTTTCGAATCCTAATCTAGTTTATAATAATAATAATAGCGTCTCAGTAACTAATGCTTTTGGAAAATAAGCTTTTTGAATACTAATCAAACTACTATAAAAAACAATATTTTATCTTTTTATGGGATGGGAAAATAAGAGTGAAATAGTACAATATATACACACAAATATCGTAAAGATTTGTAAAAAGATATAAATGCGTACAATTAATAATACACAAGTCTGCATATAGTGTTGTGTAACGACGAGATTTAAGATGCCGGCGGTAATTTTTAGTAGTATTTTTTACTGAATAGATTATTTATAATGTGCTTTCTATTTGTTCTAAATAAATAAATGCAATTGCTGCTAGAGAAATACTTTGGTTTTTCCATGCTCCCTGTTTTGATATGCGGGCATTATTATTTTAATATCAACCTTTATGTTTACCCTTATAATGTGTATCGATCGATTGGACTCATTCTGTATGCCATGCACAATAAAAAGTCACGTACTTGATGGGCCCGGTAAATTGCTTGGCAGCACTAAATATAGAACTCAATTTTACTGCAGAGCCCACAACTCAGCTAGAGCACATGCGCTTACTGACAGTCACTCAGTCAGTCACTCAGTCAGTCAGTCAGTCAGTCAGTCAGTCAGTCAGTCAGCTATACGGACTGTCCATATATAGTTGATTTTCGATAGCGATTGCATAACAATTATACGAGTATAGACTGGCTTAAGTAGGGTGTGTTTTAGGAATTAGGCCCCGGAATGTACCCCAACCAACAGTAAAAATGACTAATCATTTGATATCGTGTGTAAACGCCATGAGAGACAACAAGAATGCAAAATTGTCGTAAATTTTTTATGGCCCAGGCAAAAGACAATAAGTGAAAATAAAGGGGTCGAAATAACGTAGGCAATTTGTAATTTATGATGTATTCAATTTTTGGGACTTAGATAAGGCTATTATAAATATTTTATAAGCATTTGCTGCTGTTTACTAAGCAGATAAAAATATTTAGATAATATCGGTGCACTAACTGATATAAAGTGCCTATCAGCTTTCGTAGGTCAGTTTTAAAGCATAAGCGAAAATTTACTTATCGAAAAATCGAGACTCGAAAATAAAACATCATAAAACATCGATATATATCGGATTGGTTAATATACCGGAATATTTAGAAGAGTTTGTTAATGCTAATCAATATTATATATTGATATTTATCAATATATGGGCAGCCCGAGGCACTTTACTTTCGAATATTTATTCAATTTATTCAAGCTTGTATTCAATTTCGATCAATATTTATCGATTTTAGCTAAAAAGTTTAAAAATTTAACTTATTTAAGCTTTTGTTCAATCGATATTTATCTCTTTTAGATTAAAATATAATAAAAATATAATTACAAACTTTTATTAAACAAATATTATATTTTAAATAAGTATCTGTTAAAATAAATCTTAATCCAATTCCAAACTAACAGCTCACATTTAGCTTTTATCACCGATTGTCAAGACGACAAGTACACTGTACACAGAAGATTTGAGATAATACCAAAGCGTATTTAGACAATTTATAGCATACGTGTTATTTGGCTATTTATTGATATAGGATTACGCGCTGTGTAAGCTCTAACTCCTCCTCTCGCTCCATCACAGTCTCTCCTCCAGCCCTCTTCATTTTTGCTAGCTGCTCCATCATTCATCCCATCAATCCCAGCTGGCTCAACTGAAGGCACGTGCTGGCTGTTGGGTTTATTTTTAGCAGTTTCTCAGGGTTTAGTAATTTTTAATGGAATTCAATTTGTGAAGCTGTCGCCTCGCTTGACACTATTGAAACATTGATGTGCGCTTGAATGTCATACAAAGCCCGAAAGCTAGATTGCAAAGGTTGGGGGTAGAAGTAGAACAGAATTTCGCTATGTGTATACGAAATTATTTTAATATTAATACTTATATACCAAATTCGAAAGAGATTATTTTATGCGACATAAAACGAGTTTTAGTAAGAGGGAAATTCATGAGGAAATTCGAAGAGTAATTGCAAGGAGTTGAAGAAAAATTCTGTTTATATTGCGGCTTCTCATAAGTGTTTGAATAAATACATTTTAATTTGACTACATGGCGGAAATTCGTTGAAATTCGCTGGAAATTTTCAGATATTGAATAGAAATATGATCAACTTAAGTAAAAACCGATAAAACTAAAGTGCATAGATAAATAGGACTAAAAAATAACAGTAAGGTAGAGAATAGCCATCTTTTTACAAGAGCCTCAGGTATATTTGCCTATAATCTGTTGGTAAACTAGCCTTAAGTCTGCCTATATCTTTTTCTAAGCCTTCTTCGTACCTCTAAGCCGGGCTTTTGCACAATTGCCTGTAACCCAGTTAAATGCGAAGTGGTAAATGAAACCTGCACTATCATGCACTGAAATTGACTCAACTAAAAATCGATTCTAACCTCATTCCAAAAGCACATTGTACACACTGGCTGACAGGCAACAAAGCGACGACAAGTGCCGCCCCGGGGCTTAGCGCCTCGAAAATGTGGGCGTTGGCGGCAAAACAGACATTTTGTTGTTGCTGCTGCTGCTGCTGCAGCTGTTGCTGTTGCATGATTGCTTTGTCTGTAACCTACTTAGTTGCAAGTTGTGTTGCCTCTTAAGTTAAACACTTAACACGCCTCCAAAGCGAATTCTTTATAGCATTTTTACCAAGCAAATGCAAGTAAAAGGTCGCTTGGACTGGGCCATAACAAATTATATATTCTTCTGCTCAGGATGTGCAGCCACTTTATGTATTCTTTTCCAATTTAAACAAACATATATGTGGCTATATTTATTTATTCCCAAGAGGCTGGAATTCAGAAAAATTGATTCCAAATAGAAATTCCACTTGCTGTGTTTGAATAAATGCGAATAATGAGTGTACATTAAAATGAATCATCAAGAATTATCAAATGTTCAGCATGAGGCGAGATTATGCTGTATTATTAGAGCTGAACAGAGAAGAGAAGTAGGAAAAAGGCATTTCTGTAAAATGAATAAAAACGATTGTAAAGTAGAACGCTTGACATGAAGAATAATAAAACATAATAATCATATAACTAAAAAATGTATTTTCTTATTTAATCATATTTTGCAGAAGACTATTTATTCATTCCTTCCAAATTTAAATTCCATTTTAAATTGATAACAAAATTCGTTTTCTGTTGCTTATTTTCGTTTCAAAGTTAGCTCATTATTGTGGCCTTTCAGATGAGATAATACCAGTTTTGAGGTCAAAATTGGTCGGGAGTGCCAGAATTTGAGATGTTCTAAGTCTTTGTACAAAAATCATTCTATAAGACTTTAAATGAAAAAAATGATAATACACTCATTCTTTTAATTGGCGTGCTGTTGCTGATATAACAAAACATTATACCCCTTTTCCACACTTTCATATAGGTATAAAAATGATCCGTTTCAAGTTTAAGTTTGTTTTTTTTACATAGCTTCGTCAACCATTAATCTGGCACAATAGCCTTGGAATTTTGTGGGATTCAAACTGAAAGCTCTTATAATGAGTTTTGTCAATGACTCGATCTTTTGCCAGCAGCATTCTTCTCTTTAGTCTTACAGCACTACTGTGTAGATCCATTTTAATATTTTAGCAAGTTACAAATTGTGGAAAACATATCCATTTATCGTCTTAGAGAAATCAAAGACAATCACTGGGCATGTTTCAATTGCTGCGCTGCAAATCAATTAAAAACGACAATCATTTCAACCAGACGTCAATGAGCTCAATTTGAGACGTTTTGTGGCACATGTGAGCGATGTTTGAGATGTCTGTTTTTATCGAGGTCCCGCAATTTGCACAGACCCATCAAATTGAGCACTGCGCTAAATAGTATGCCAAAATCCCAGATGCAACACATTGACCTCCATTAGCTGCAAATCTGTTAAATGCTTTGCACTGGAAAGAAACAATTATCCAATCGACACTTCAATTAGCATACGGCCCACTAAAGCTGATTTCATAAGCCCATTATAATGAGCTCGAGGTTTACTCCCACACTGAAGTATCTCTTCGACTGCGCTATCCGTAGACTTAAAGATATCAGGGAAACTTTCCAAGCAATCAAAGTTTTAAATTGAAAAACTTTCAATGCGCTTAATTGGGAAACAATTAAGAAAATCTCATGGGAATTTGCTTTTGTCAAAGAAATCGACTTGTAAATACCCTGTTCTATGTTGATATTTTCTCTTTTGATGTACATTAAAATCATACTTAGTATGTATTCGACTAGTAAATACCTCGTAAATACTAGTAACAGCCTAATCTCATGCAGGGTATTGAAAGCCTCTGGTTTGCAACAAATTCCAATAAAAATATGCAAATGAAAATCCCTTGCGTAATGTGCGCAAAAAAGCAGAGGAGAAAATGCCACAGGGCAACTAGAAAGCTATTCATAACTCTTGTAGAGAGGAAATCCCAAGTGCCTGTGATGGGATTAATTAAAGAGTAGGGAATATATACTTAAAAAAAAACATGTGAAATGTAATTAAAATTACATTTCGCAAAGCTGCTTATTATGCATGTATTTAAAATGTTGTTTCTAAGAATTTAGATTTGTGCAGGCTTTTTTCCTTAATCTTGTTTGTGTGATTAAAAAGTTTTTCAAATTTGTTATTTGATTAGGATTCAAACCAAATTGAATGCTTGTCGTCAATAGAATAGTCAAATAAATTTTTAATTGACACATCAAATATTTCTTAAAGCATATGCTTTCAACTAAAACCAAATAATAATAATTATATTATAAAAATAAAAACAAATAAAAAAGACTAAAAATACATAACTAGCATAAAATAAATTCAATTAACGAGTTTTTTATCTTTTTGGCTTAAATAATTACAAAAAGAAAAGAATATAAAATAAAATATAAATTTATATGAAAAAAGTAATGATAAAAATAAATATCTGCACAATAAAATGTTATCAACTTATATAAAATGTATATTATGTTATTCTTATATCTACTTATATTTGGGTGTGTGTGTGTTTGAGTGTGTGTTTGAGTGTGTGCATGAGTGCTGCCAAGCCTGAGGGCTGTTGCGAATCCTGATGTTGACATTTGTATTTTCTGCTCCATTTTGCTGGTCAGTTTTTTTTTTGCGCTCTTTTGTATACCAGCTATTGTGTGTGTGTGTATGTGTGTGCTGTTGTGTGCGCTGTTGTGTGTGCATGTAATTTTCTTATTTTTCTGCAACTGTCAAAATTAACAGAGCAAATGGGCAGCACTCGTTACGACCCGCACCAACAGCCCAACCCGCACCCACAGCTGCGGCTGAAAGGTAAAATTGAAGCTGAAATTAAAAAAAAGGGGACGAAGTGGACGCCATTCTTTTGGGCGTGTATGTGTGTGTATACAGCTTGCAACTGTAGCACACATGCAGACAACGCAGTCACACACACACACACACACACACACACACAACGCATACCAGCACAGTTTGTTACATTATTGCGGCAGCTGTGCAAATGGCAAAGTTCAGCCGAGAGACCTACAAAGAGCAGGACAGAGAGAGAGAGAGAACGAGAGAGAGAGAGAGCGAGAGAGTGACAGAGAGAAAGGGAGGCAGCGGGAGAGAGAGCACTCGCAGGCGGAGAGTGCGCGCACAATGCTGCGTATACTTAATGTTCCACTGAGACCTGCCAGGTGCTCAACGGCACCATGAGCACGCACATACACACAAACCCATAGGTAAAGAGTAAAAAATGTTAGCGTCGGGTTTTACGGCAGAGCCCACCTAAATAAACTATCAACGAAGAAAACTTCAAAGGTTAACAACTAATTAAGTTTATGCACAAGCCTGCGAAATAAGCAAAAGCTTAAATTAAATACTGCTAATTCTGTATCCATAAAATAAAATGTATATAATATTATATATAATTATATCTCAAGCTGAAGAATAATATTAAATTATTTTAAATTGCATATTCTTAAAAATAATTAAATTAATATTTAGCGAGTTGAAACATCCCCAGCAACGTTTTAAACATTTTCGAATTTTCGATATGTGCACTTAATAGATAATAAAAGAAAGCAAGAAAATAACTTTTTAAAAAGTTTGTAGGTTTCCCAACGTATGCGCATCTCGAATAATATTTTTCTAACTATATTATTATATGTTTAATATTATAAAATTTAAAATAAAATATATATTAACATTATGTAATAAAAGGGATAGTACACCTCATTTTAAGGCATATATTTTCTGCTATTACTGTTTTAAAATAATTAATTCTAATAATTGCTAAGAATCAAAAGTCAAGTGACTTTAAATTTATTCTTGGTTTTTGTTCAACATTTCCTCGAATATATTAAAATGCATTATGCGAATTTAAGAATTTCGAACGCATTCAATTCAGTGGGATTAAATTCACAAGTGCCTTAAACGGGTTACATACAAGGGTTACGGGCCCAGAACTACATAATTTATATGCTGTGTTCAGCGAATATTTTAGTCGAGGGCTTTTAACATTTAGAAAGGCTTAGCGTATTTGCCTTGCAAGCAAAATAAAACAGCTGTTCTCCCCCAACCACAAAGAGCACATCGCGTAGCCTGAGAAACTCACACCCCGCATCCATAGCCGAGCTCTATCTCCAAAAGCCCCAAAGCCCCACCTACCGCAGTAGGAAAAGCCACTGCGGCCACTGAAACCAGAGCAACCAGCTCGTTAAGTGCAGAAATACACTCAAGCACTTACATGTACACACACCCATAGATACTAACATGCACACACACACACACACACACACAGACACAGGCACACCCATTGGAATAACAATAAGAAAATTCAGAATAAAAAGCACAACCAACTGCAAAGAAGGCTCCCTGCTGGCGCTGCTTTTGTTCTCCCCAGCGAATCCGTGAAGTTTGCTCGAGTGTTGCCATGCAAACGTACATTTTTATTTAACTGCCAACGTAACGTAACCAAATTACGTAAGGCGATGAAAATGTTTAACGTGTTTCCATAATTTCCGCAACTCAATTGACTTGGGAACCCGCCCAGCAAAGCCAATTATAAACATAAGGATTAATTAAAAAGTCAAGATAAAAATAAATTCTGTTGGATAGAATATGTTTAGCCATCAGATTATTCCAATTTATGCATATTACTATATAGACATTCGGGCTTTAGCCCTGTTTGGACAGTCGCTTCTTAAGCAATCAAGCCATTAAATAACGCTACCATTATCTACATACCAGATATATGTATATACAAATATATATATATATATATATATACTTGCTTGTATATGGCCATGAGAATTCGTTAGAGTGCGGGCGCATTGGCAATAGCCAGTTGGGCAGCAGAATTGTGGAGCGCGCATGCGCCCTTTTGCTATTGGCAATACTTGCCAACTAATTGACCGTGAGCAGAATTCTTTTCAAGTATTTTTCAGAAGGTCTTGAAAATAAGCGTACTACTTAACAGGATGTTACATACTATATCCGTAATCGAATCACATAACTCGCCTGATTTTTGCAAATTTTAATTTCAACAATCGATAAAGAATATTGCAATATTTATAGCTTGTATTGCACTGTATTGTATTTTTCAAATGATTCGAAATTGTTTAATTTATATTTTTATAATATATATTTATGTTAATTAATCATACATTCCCTGAATAGTATCAGAGTTCAGTTGATCAGTTGCCCAAATGATTGGGACACTTACGACACCTAATTGAGGACTACAATTTATATTCTAATTAAATTTAATTTTTTCTGCTGTTTGACCCAGTTAAACTAGGAACAAAAATATTACTTTTCTTAGTTGCCATTAAAACCCTAATATTTAAGCTCTTCTCTCGCACTTCTGCCTTTACTATTCACTCTTTAATTATTTCTAAATTTAACCCGCTGCCAATCGCGTTTGCTCAGCAGAATTCCCACGGTCCACACAATTCTCAAAGTCTCTGGGCAGATGATTAATGACTTTCGTAAATTGCTGTGCAATGCCAATGCCAATTCCAACATATTTTACTCTCTATAAATTAGTTTATACACAGTTCGCTCTGCGTCACATGGCGAATGCGTAATTTAGGACAATCTTATCTTAAAAAAGTAAACAACATGAGAGCCAATTCATTAATATACAAGACAGAGCACAACCTAAACAGGCTTGAAAACTGGAAACTTTGACAAATGGTTGCTTTTAGTTTGAAAGCGAGCATTAGGACGGGGGTTTGGAAAAAGCAACCTCCAAATGGGGGAAAATGGTGGTCAAAGTTTGTATGTAAAACATCAACCACAACGCAGCCATATAAGTGTGCTTTACGAACGTGACTTCATGAGTCTATGTGGCTTAGGTGTCTGAGCATCGGACTAGCAACCAACCGACCGCCGGTTCGGTTCAAAGGCAACAGAACTTAAGAGACTTTATTATTAAAATATACCTTTCAATTGAGGACGCAAGTTTTGGATCGCTTTAAATAAGATAACTTTTTTATTTAAATTAATTCGGATAGTTTCTTCTAATTAATTTGAATGCCGCATATTACCCGTACAATTTCGGTTCCTTTTTTCAACATTATGCATTTGATCCGGGAGACGCCGCTTGATTTTCTCTAGTAGCTAAATATCAAATAAGAGCGCTGGAAAGGAGAGCAGCAACGGAACAAAAACTCAAAACTCAGCGACCTTTGAATCACTCTTAATTATAAAACAGAAATGTCAAAATGATACAAACTAGCTAACTCTGGCCATGAGTACAGAGCGGAGTATTGTGCGGATATTGGAATGCACAACACACCCATTCACACACAAGCACACACACACACACACACACACACACACACGCTCGACCTTCTCCAGATTTACTTGCAGCTGGAGCCAAGAAAATGTCAAATGTCGTTCATTGTGTAATCGTAGAGCAGTGTGGTAGGTACACAACTGTGAAGGGGGCGTGGCAGACAGCAAACTGTCGTGGCTACAAGCCTCCCCGCCTTCCAACCCACATTGTCAATTAGTCAAGACTTAAGCCAACTTTGCGCATTAATGTCTTACTTGTTATTTGACTTGAAAGTTTTGCTATGGATACGCTGGTCACTCGCAAATTCCGAATTGCAAGGCTCATAATTGGCCTGATTAAGCACCTTGTTTTTATTTGTAGAAAGTCAACAAAGTATATGAACTCTAATGATATAATAATATGCTTAACGTTCCCCTAGCTCCGATGGAGCTGATTAGGACATATTAGGGTTTGCGATGGAACAATACCCATATTAATACTCTGTAAAACGTAGATAATAGTTCGTATAGAATGTTTCTGTTAGGACATGAATTTAATGGATTTCGGAAAGGTTTTTTTTTATGAATAACACAGTTTGTGGTAGCCATAAAAATGCCGCGCAGGAGGATATAAAATCGGGTGTGGCAACAGCAATAAATGTGTCATACAAATAGTCCTCGGGCCCACAATTAATTAAGCCACCTCGTGGCAAACATAAAACAAATTTAATTACTTTTTGGCGCTGGGAATTTATAAATAATTTTACCTCATACATAAACTAAATTTATGTTATACATAAAATATTAAACAACGAGTTGTCTTCTCTTTTCTTGCAGCAAAAATTTTACTTTTCTATATTATATTCTACGCGGCGTTAACCGGATTCTTTGCTGCCATTTTTGCGGTGTTCTATCAAACATTGGAGGCTGATAAACCCAAATGGATGCTCGACAATGGATTGATTGGATCGAATCCAGGTAAGAATGTTATAGGAATTATATATATTTGAAGCTCGCAATAACTTATTTATTTGAATGTATATTTAATAAAAATATAAAGGAAAATATTGAAGGAATTCATATATTATTTTAAGAAAAAATTTTACCATGATAGACTATTACACGAATAAATGAAAAAAAAAAGTAAGAGTGCTCTGTACGTCATATTTGGTGGCTTAAGCCATTAAAACCAAAGACGTTTCTCAACACTAAGAATACGAAATTAATTTTGATCGATTGCTTGCAAACGGAGCAAGTTATTTCTTATACGAAAGGACAGAGGGACAGACGGGCATGGCTAGATCGAGTCGGCTTTTGATACTGACCTAGAATATATAATATTTATTATTAATATGTGAGTGTTTTTCGTGTGGTCGGAAAAAGGAAAATCAAATGAGAGGAGTAAATAAAAGTGTTATAGGTTTCACTGAAATTCTTGTTTACAAGACAACTTTCGCTGTTTATTAACACTCTTTTTCTTGTTACATAAGTCTATGCGCAACACTATTTTTGTTGCTTCACCAGACTATTTCGCCGTTTCACAACACTATTCTTGTTAACTTTATTTACAGGTCTTGGCTTTCGACCAATGCCCCCAGAGGCGAATGTTGAGAGCACTTTAGTTTGGTACGAATCATCGAAGAAAGATAATTACATGTATTGGGTTGAGGAAACTGCACGATTTCTGAAATGTAAGTTACACTTCAAAAGTGTTTGTGACTAACAATTTGTTCTTTTCATTTATTAATGTTTAAATATTGTATATATTACTAACAACTTTATTTTTTTTTTGGATCAAATTGTTGTATTTAAATCGATGCAATTTAAAGAAAGTTTCGAAATTTTTTTATATAAATTTTAAATTATTATAAATATTTTTTATACATTTTTGTTCATGACACATTTGGTTTTTGTGAATAAACAAATAAAAAGATCACAGTAAGTGAAATAAATGTTCTATAAAAAGTAACTATTGCTAAATGCATTTGAAAAGCTATCCAACAAATGCTGACTGTATTTTAGAGAACAAACATCAAGTGGTTTCTTAGAGCTTTTTTTAATATTTGAAATCTTTATACTCGCAGCTTATGACGATCTACCCAAGAAGAATCATGTTAACTGCTCATTTGACCATCCGCCAATCGAGGGCAAAGTCTGCGGCGTTGAAGTTAGTAGCTTTGCGCCCTGCACTGAGGATAATAACTTTGGTTATCACGTGGCCCGACCCTGCATATTCCTCAAGTTGAATAAGGTAATCGACAACAGCAACAACAATAGAAATAGACAAAGAATCACAAATCGATTTCCTTAGATTTACAACTGGGTACCACAAATTTACAACGATTCAAAAGCTTTGCCCGGTGACATGCCCGAGGAGTTGAAGCAGCACATCAAGGAGAAGCAGAGCCTGCGACCAAATGAGGTAAGCCCGCCTTGGGCTCTAATAAAACTAATAACAATTTGCAACTTTCTGTTTGTTTATATTCTTTATAGACTGGCGTTGTTTGGGTGTCATGCGAGGGTGAAAATCCAGCTGATGTTGAAAACATTAAGGCACGTGATTATTATCCTCGCATGGGTTTCCCCCATTTCTACTTCCCTTTCAAAAACATTGAGGGATATATACCGCCAATTGTTGCTGTTCAGTTCACCGTTGAAAGTAAGTAGCTTTTTTTAATTGGAATGCTGCGAGAGAGCAACAGCTTCTGGGGTTACTCAAATATATGAACTCTTACCTTTAGTTATTTCCATCACATTACTCACTTAAAGTTAAGACATGCATTACGTTGGAATTTCCAAATGTTCTTCACTTAACCCATTTCCATTAAATGATGAAATCTCATTTCAGTT
This sequence comes from Drosophila ezoana, assembly GCA_035045725.1. Taxonomy (NCBI): domain Eukaryota; kingdom Metazoa; phylum Arthropoda; class Insecta; order Diptera; family Drosophilidae; genus Drosophila; species Drosophila ezoana. Next base: position 8,141,013 of record JAWNOU010000005.1, read on the forward strand.
CCTAAAATAAAAGCATGACATATGTAAGATTTAGCTATTCAACAAAGGGCAATATAATATGGTCAATATGCGACTAATAAAAGAATAAATAACGGCAATCATTATTTATCGTAGTTTATTATACCAAGAAGAAGATTATTCACAGTCAGAGCTTGCAACTGCCTTCGAGTTCGAATCTACGAATATTAGTTCTATATAAGCACTGCCAGCAGCCAAATTTAGTTCACGAATTCAGCCGGATATTCCTCTCAAAGCTTACTCCTAATTTATTCATTGATTCAAGCACCAGGAATGGTAACAGTTTTTGTTTTGCATTTAATAAAAAAGAAAGAGATAGTGTAGAATGAATAAGAGGCTTAGAATCAGTTTTATGCTCCACATGCTTCAGGAAGCAGTCATACAATGGGAAAAGCTGTCTGGCATTTTAATCAAACGCATATCAAATGCCAAACGTACGAGTCTCCCGATGCCCACCCCAGCTGCGTGCCCAAAGACAAAAGAGCTGCAAGCGACCCGAATGCCGCAAAGTAAAAAAAAAGGGAAGAGGAAAACGTCTAGAAACCCAATTTTACGGCACAATAAACTTTAATAATTCCTCAGGTTGAAATAAAAGTTGGAGTGCGCGAATGGAATCTTTTATTCTGAATCCTGTTTCAAAAGCAGATAACTAAGCTATTAACCCGCTTAGCCAACAATTTCAATCGCTACAAAATGGGTTAATCGGATTGGTAACAATTCTAAAGAAAATAGCTGAAGCTCTCAGTTCCATTTTCAACCAAATAGGCATGTATTGAAGAGCCCATCGCCTAAAAGTAGGCAACGAATATGTGTGCGGTTTTATTGCAAATTATAATATGTTTGCATATTTCTTATTGTTAACTGTTACTGTTATAAATAAATGCAGTTTCCGCTCGTGTAGTAACTGTGAACTACTTCCTAACACTTCCTTTGCTAACATGGCTGTTGAGATTACATTAGTTGCGAGCTTTGGATAATAGGACTATTTTCCGAGACTCATTGTTGCCCTTACGTTCGAGGGAGTTACGCCAAATATCTATCTAATTTCAGCCAACCTGTGGGTATAAATATGTCCTTATTGAAAGCTTGACTAGAAAATCTAATATCAAGACCTATAGTTTGGTCAAGAGTTGATCAACAGATGATCTCTTTGTAATGGTATCCATGTTAGGGAACTACTTCTTTGTGCTAATTGGATATAATTGTTTAATTAAATTCATCATTTTCTTTCACTCGCTAGCCGGCGTCTTGATCAACATTGAGTGCAAAGCCTGGGCTCACAACATCCATCATGATCGCTCGGATAGGAGAGGATCCGTCCACTTTGAGTTAATGGTCGATTAAGAGAAACGCAATGGAAACGCATCAGTAAAAGGCTAAAAGCTACAAGAACAGCAAACAGGAAATGCGGAGAAGCAAAAGTGTAGCCAGGATCCGTAAAGGGATGCAAATGATGAAGAAGCGTGAATTAGGCATACAAAAACAAACAAAAAGAAAAAATTAAATAAATAAATAAATAAAATGAAGGTTAAGATGAAAGTTAAGCAAAGTCACGCTAAATAAAAAACAGTGACAAAACACATTCACAAAAACGTAGCAAAGCAAGCAAAACCAAAAACAAAAACAAGCTAAATTAATAATACTGCAAAATAAATACAGCAACAACCAAAGAAAAACTAAAACAAAGAGCTACAAGAATAAAATAAAAATATAATAAAAGCAAAAACATAAACATGACTAAACATAGCGCTAAAAAGCTAAAAACTACCCAACGTTAAAAAAAAAGGCTCCCCCTCCCACACACACACACACAACCCACACACACACACACACTCACACAACTTAATTTGTTAGGAGAATTTTATTTAGTTAACAATTTAGGCAAAAAATAGCAAATGGTTAAAATTGGCAAGCCACATAATTTAGCGCAAGTATGATATTATAAAACAAAAACAAAACAAAACAAAAGAAAAGAAAAGACAAAAAACCCAAAAAAAAAAAAAACAAAAAAAAAACCAATTGTTGTTAACAAATTCTACTTTGTTTTTGGTGTAATTTAATAATAAAGATATAAACGACAAACAGCGCAGCGAACAAATTATAAACAAATGAAAAATGCAGCAACTGTTCTTAACTCAATGAGAAACGTGTTAAATACATAAAAACAAAAACAAAAACAAAAAAACAAAACAAAACATTATTTATATTTATAATATTTAAATAAATACTTATATATATAAAACAAAAATAAAAATGAACAATTGGAATGCATATATAAACACATATGTATACATACATACATACATGATTACATAAATTGTGAACATCAACCTCCACAACCCCCCCCCTCTCTCAAAAAAAAAAAATAAAAACGCAATAAAATGAGAAAACCAAACAATTTTCACACAGCGCAAACCCATTTAATTTGTTTAAATTTGTTACAAATTTAATCCCATAACAGCAAATCATAACAAAATGTTTAACTACAAATTTCTAAAGATAAACAAAAAACCAAAATAAACACATAACTGTAGATTTTAAAATACAAATGAATAGAAAGAAGAAGAAACTGCAAGGACAAGCAAAAGAAGGTTAGCTACATTATAAAACAAAAGCATAAAGAAGAAAAATGCAAGGAAAACGTAAGCCACAACACATTTAAAATTAATACTCTTCACTTATTATGAAAGCCCAAAAAAAAAAAAAAAAACAAAAAAAACAACCCAAAAAAATAAACAAAATCATTAATGTGAAAATTGCATGAAAATAAAAATAAAATATACAAAAAAAAAAAAAACAAAAACAAAACCAAAAAAAAAGACCCAAAAAAAAAAAACATGAATAAAATATATAAAAATTGAGGCGAAAAATCGATAAATATAGCTGAAAGTAAAGTACAGAGTAACTGGTTACAATAAAAACAAAAGGAGTATATAAAATTAAAAAGTAAAAATATATTATGTATACAATGAATCCCCCCCTCCCCAACAAACAAAATAATAATAATAAAAACGAACTTAATTTAACTAAATAAAAACCCAACCGTTTCGATATCACAATTTTCAACAGCCATCCACAGCCACAGCAGCTTCTACGCAAAGCAAGCGAGTGGGCAGCAAGAGGGGGAAAATAGAAGAGAGAGCAGCCCCTAAAAAGGTCACAAGACAAGCGACCCCCAGAACGCACACACACACACACACACACATACACACACGCACTGCTTAGAGTACTTAAAACACAAGGCGTTATGGCCTGGATTTAAGATATCGTTTTGGTATATTCCAAAAATTTCATAAATTTCAATTTCAATTTCAATTTCAATTTCTTAGCTCTATTTCGTTCTACGCAACCAGCTTGACTTGAAAGACAACTTCATTAATAGGCCTCAACTAGCTTTACGATTTTCTCGCTCTCTTGAGACCTTTCCCCACCCCATGAAAAAAAAAAAAGCAACAAACAAAAAAAAAAAAGACAAAAATACAAAATCGAATAAAAAATAAAAGCTAAATCTCTTAAATGGCATACCAAGCTTTATAACTAATCCCCTTTTACCATCCACTTAACTAGTGCTAGTCTAAATGTAAGAAGCAGCTGATGAGATAAACATACGCAAAAAAAGAAAATAGAAAAGTGGAAAACACAAAAACGGAAAATGATTATAAATTAAACATGAAATGTTATAAAGTTTTGCTACACATGCAGCAGAATCGCTAAATAATAGTTTAATGGAAAATGTTATACTTAAATATATATATTATAAAAATATTATTAACAATTAATTACTTTTATTAAATGAATTTCATAAATAAAGAAAATCGTATGCAAATGCAGGTCGCATTGATAATTGGGCGACCTGTTTGCCGGGAACTTCGAAAACTTTCGTATGCTATTCGCAAAATTTTTGAGAATTTTCCAAGCATTTCAAAGACATAATATGTTATTCAAAATTTCCTGATAGTTTCCGGCGAAAGTACATTTTCATTTGAATGTTTCAGTTAGATTCAAGTAAAATGGATAAAACATTTTTAGTAAAAAAAAAAACAAAAAACAAATTTTAAAATAAATAAAATTTAACAGGCAACCAACAAATTGTTTACCAAATAGTTTTCTAACAACATTTTCTAGTGCATGTTTTCCTATAAATTAAACAAATGCAGAAAGCAACAAAGAAACAACAAGAACAACAAGAACAACAACTAAAGCAATTAGTTAAGTAGTGAAATAAAATGCTGCAAGAATTAAATAAAAAATGAACACGAGTTGTGAGATTCACTCAATTTTTTATTTTCTGATGCATTCGCGGGCAGCCCTTAAACTTAAGTAACAAATTCAAATCCCAAGGCTAATTTTGCAAATTTGTTTATTGTTTTTGCCATTTTTTTTTTTTTTATAATTACTACGCACAAAATTTGACGCGAAGCAATAGTTTGAATTTGATTTGAATTTTTTTTAACCTGGGCAAAGTGTGTTCCCAAAACCGCCGATAAATATTAGTAGTTTATATAGGGTAACAAAAGCTATAAAAATATATGATAATTAAAAAGTATTAAAACGTAAATAATATTTAATTAAAAATATATATAAAAACTGCCAAGTAAATGTTTGACCCTTTAGCGCGTGTATTACAATTTTCAACTACGAACAAATTTGGCTACAGATTTCTTTTAGTAATTAATTTTTGAATTAAGGCACCAACAAAAAACAAAAAACAAAAAAAAAATACAAAAAAAAAATTAATAAAAAAGGAATGGCTTGCGGATCCAAAGATTTGTCATTTTTTGCACAATTTAGCATGCGGCAAATACTAAAACACACTTGATAAAAAAAAAAATCTTTAACAAGTATATATAAACTGCCATTTTGTACACCAAGTGTATAAAGAAGAAAAAACCTTTAAAAATAACATAAAACAAAGCAACAACAAAACTCTTTTTGTGTGTAAACAACAACAAGTTACGTAATCAGCAGAAGGCAACTACAATAAATGTTAAACAATTCTCAAAAAATTATTTGAAAATAATAAAAACAAACAAAAACAAACAAAAACAAAACACAACTTATTTGAAAATTCATATGAAAAACTTTCGAAAATTTCTGAAGACATTTCGCACGTGAGCTGCTGTCGCTGCTTCTTTGAGTAACCAATTTTGTGAAAGGTTTGCTATATGTGTTATTAAAATCAACGAATTGTTTGGCTAACAAATGTGGCAGTTGTTTAATTTCAAAACTTTTCAGCAATCAAAGCAAATGGTTGAAAAACTAAGGCAAAAGCGATATGTTTAAGAAGTTTGAATTCATCAAATCATTTCAATCGACTCAAGTTGCCCTGTTACGACTGAGTATTTAAGTTAAAACACTGCCACGCCCATATTTTGAGAATATATTTAACAGATTTCAGCGTAAAGTGTGCATTTCTTTGGATCACAATTTGCCCGAGAATTCAAACTCTCACAACAAGTGCAAAGCGCAGCGCAATATAGCAAAGAAAAAATATTACAAAATTAAAACAAAAATGAGAAATGTTTTAGAAAAACTATGAAAAAAAAAAATAATAAAAAGCTTGCGAATAATTTGATTTATATCATTTGCAAATCAATTTGGTTTTGGCAATTACAAAAAATAGAGAAAAAACCAAGAGTTGATTTATTATTTACATTAATAATATATAGAATTAAGTGATGTAACATTACGGTATACAGTTATGTATGCAAACATATGTTATATAAATGGTAATATATAAAAGGCAGCATGTAAACTATACTTAAGTACGATGACAACAAATTTTAATTTACAACAATAAAGCAAAAGCAAAACCATCTTAAAACATTTTCAGTTCAGAGAAAAGCTTGCCTGGCGAGGTGTCATAATTCAGTTGAAGAATTGAAATTCTCAAGATTACATTTTAAATAACAACAAATTAACAAAACTGTACCAAAGGCAGTTCATGAAAGTACCCCAAAATATAAAAAAGGTCACAATAAACACAATTAACTTGCTCTTGTTTCAACAATTATTTCAAGTGTAACAAGTAAAAAAAAAAAAAGAACCCAACAGAATTGCTTTAATTTAGACTTAAAAACTAAATGGAAAAAAGAAAATTATAGATAAAAACCTTCATAAAGAAACAAAAAAAAAACCAAACAAAACAAAATGAAAATCATGGTAAATTTAAAAAATATATATATTTATGTGTAACAAAAAATGAATGAAAAACAAATACTGCTTTTGTATTGTTTAAGTTTAACTATAAATCAATGACAAAGTTTAAATATTGAAAGAAAAAACATAAGATGTAATATTAAACAAAATGAACTTACAACAAGAAAGTAACTGAACATCAACAACAACAACAACAACAGCAGAAAGCTTCATAAACATTGAGAAACTCATGTATGAGTAACAAAAACGAGAAACTGTTTGAAAAATTTTACTGAATTCAATAAAAATATTATGTTGATATGGAATTAAGTAATTCCAAATAAACAAAAAAAAAACAAATGCGTATGTTTGTATAAAAAGCTTTATCAATATAGTTTTTAAACTAGTTTAATGTTGAAATATATATTCTTTGAGTTACACATTACATAACATATTAGAAAAGGCCCTAGGGAAAGGCCTTCACGCTTTGTAGCTAGAGATCTGCACACTCGCCCAATCATATTCCCTTATACATACATAATGTATGTATGTATGTATGTACACAGCCATGCATATACATATATTTACATACATAACTGTGGTTTAGCAAGCATATGGCAGAAGAGATGTAAAATGGACAGACGATTACAATTGGAAACTGTGCAGTTGTTTTTTCAATCTAAATGAAATCGCTAGCGATACTTTATATTATTAAAAGCACACTGTGCTTGCCAAATCAACCCTTTGCATTGAACATTTCTTCTACAAGTTTTCTTTTGTGCCTGTGTCAACACATGTCGCATTAAAGGAATGTTGCTGCACAGCTGTTGTAGAATGCCGATACATATATCGTCGCAGTCAAATGTCCTGTTATTCAATGAAATATAGTTAAATATTGTGCATTTTTATAAAACTCTTAATATTAAATAATATGTTCATTATAGCAAGCTAGATATATAAATTTTGTGTTCGGCTGCTCCTCAATAATCGAATAGAATATTTATCGACCGACCACCACTACTGGCTCAATAAACTGCCTCTCAGTAAACGCGCGCTTTCCCGACAAGTTTTCATAGGGCGAAAAATATGCAGCCAAATCAGGTTATCAATTTATTAAACAAAATGTATCAGTATTGCGCATTTAATTGGTTCTTGTATTTTACTTATTGCTCATTAATTTATATTTTACCTTGTACTTCACTTCGACTAAAACTAGTTCTTCGAAAAAAAAAACCACTGGCGTTCAATCGAATTTTGTTATAATCGATAGCGGTGGTTCAGTGAACAAAACGGAACTAGAACAGACATCTCTTTCGACCGCGTCACTTATTACTTTTTTAAAATAACTTATAAAGTGAATTGTTTATAAATAATCGTATAAACTTGCCACAAAACGCGCAAACAACTAACTAAACATTAGTAAGATCAGTGTGCACAAATAGGAACTGAGGAACGGTCTTATGCAAAGCGGATCGCAAATTTTGAACGTGTAGAAAAGGACGCCGACGCCAAACAGAAATTAAACGCCGCATTCCAGCACCCTCATCCCTATTCCAACATATTACAAAGATGAGCAAAGATATTTACTACTCGGATAAATACTATGATGAGAAATTTGAGTACAGGTGAGTGGACACATGCGATTTTAACTGTTAATGCATTAAATTGACATTAATATGTTTGCATGTATGTATGTATTCGCATGTATACACTATCTTTTGCAGACATGTGGTCTTGCCGAAAGAGCTTGTGAAACTGGTGCCCAAAACGCATCTGATGACAGAAACCGAATGGAGATCAATCGGTGTGCAGCAGTCGCGCGGCTGGATACACTATATGATACACAAGCCAGAGCCGCACATTTTGCTATTTCGGCGTCCCAAAACGGAGGAGTAGGCGTACAAAAAAACTCCCCGCACATACACATACACACACACACAAATACATACATACACATTCACACCACATCTTACATATACGTATAAGCATACATGGAAGCGTTCCAGCTGACGCGACGGCGCAGCTGCTTCTGCGACTGCGCAAATGGTGGTAGCTGCACAACTGTTGCGGCAGCGGCTCTTAACCAACAACAAATCCAACACACGCACGCATACACACTGATACATTTATTCTGCTTTCTATAACAATAGTCACATACACACACACACACACACATACTGCTTAAATCCTGGCACACAAGTGTTTCTTTGCTTTTGAAATACTCTGCACATATAAATTTCCAAATTATGAATACGCTGCCATATTGCTATTATATAGAGTTTGCCATATTTTAAAAATGTAATTCTATAACTGATTTTCTCAACATCAACACTATTTGCGCCTTAAATTTGCATTCCGTTTCGCTTTTAGCCATAGCACAGTGGGCCTTTTAATTGTATAATGCTAACATCGCGAAACGCAGACAGCGTTAAGAAAATTGCCTGCACATTTTCATTTAATATTAAAAAAATATGATTTGTGATCTTGAAAATTTTTATAAATACATAATGCATTACGTTTAAACATATTATAAAGTTATAAATAAAAAAAACAAAAAAAAAAAATACAAAAAATAAATATATTTGTAGAAAACTTTAGGCGTTGATTGCTTGAAGTTTTTCAATACCCAAATTCGTTATTGTATTTTTATATCGTGTATAACTGAGCCCCATAAAGTAAAATCATAAAATTGTAAAACCCCGTCATTGGCTAGTTTATGTTATTCTTATTGTTCAAATGCTTGAAACACTAAGAAATAAATTTATGAGTGCGATAACTGAGTAAATTAGTGGAAAAAACTATCCAGATTTAACGGAATCTTTAACGGCGTCACAGAAACAACTAAGGAACTACGGGATAATGACGGAGGAATCGAGTTCTCCATTAATGATGCCTTGTGCAAGTTTTTATGGTAAGCGAGAAGAACCCAGTACGCTTTTATACTAATGTATTTATGCAGTCGATGCAAATAACAGCCCATCCCCTATTATAAAAATAATATTAAATATCTTATACATTTAGCGCATTATCTCTAAAACCTTTTTAATATATCTAATAATTTGTACAATGTCTTGGGTAACATTATAGAAATCTTATGGTATACCAGAGGAAAGAGTATTTATGCCTTTTGAAAAATTTTTCATATCGGTGATTATCAAAAAAATTGGTTTAATTTAGGGGAAACGAACAAGCTTGGCTTAAGTGTTGCTTTTTTCTCATACGATAATCTATAATTTACTTAAAATTATTTACTTTACCTTGAAATCTATATGCATTTATATGTATATCTTTTTGTTTTATATCTGTTAACATTTCTAAAATATTGATAAAAATGGATTTTATGATTTAGGCATAGCTCGAAAATTATAAGATCTAGATAATACAACATAAAAATGATGTTCAATGTTCGTCAAAATTTGCAGCAAGTTAAAGCTTCGAACAAGTAGAAAGGTATTTGAAATACTTGAGTCGTTATCAATTAAATCGGAAGATTTTTAAAAATAGCTATACTACAGATAAACTGTACTTATACACCTTACAAAAATAATGTCAGATAATTTGTTCATAGCATGATTGTTGGATAAAGGTAAACGGAGGGACGTGTTGTATGGTATGGTTCAAAGATATATATACATATATATAGTCGTTTTTAGTTTTATCTTTTTATTGGGCTTCCAAAAAAAACAACGTGCACGTATAGAAATGTGTATATATGGTGATATAGGGTATATAGTGATATTTTCCACTTTGAAAAATGAAGATCGACAGTTCCGGTAGAAATGCTTTGGCACGTTTTCGTACATACTCGTGCGATCTGTGGCTCTGGGTGTATGCAAGGGTAGCATAGCTGCTGGTTATGGTTATGGAATTCACCACTGAAAGGGAAGGGACTACGACGAAACGCTGTCATTTGGTCGCCGTTGGGCCCTGTCACTTGTGCGTAGTTATAAAATAGCGACAAAACCCCAATACGGTTATTTGTTATATTATTATATTATTTGTTGTTGTTTTTGTTGGTTTTTTGTTCCCACCAGCGTGCACGGCTTGGTGTCGCCAGCGGCCAGCAGAACTAGCCCCCAAGGCAAATCGAATTGAAACAGATCAAAGGCAGCTGTGGACACTGCAACAGCGACGCTGATTTTCATTTTTTTTATTACTATTTATTATACGATGGCAAGAGGAGGGCCGGAAATGCCTAACTATAGCTCTATTTTTATGTCATACTTGTGAGGAATTCGCTTAACTTTCTTGAGTTCGGCTCTTATTTGTAATCTTATCTTTGAATATGACCAATATTCTTATTAAGCATCGCACAGAAGTTGCTCACTTGTCATTTAATTAAATACATCGTTAAATATTAAAAGGGTGTTCCTTGCTAGAGGATGTCTTTAAGCCTAGTTAATTAATCCATATTGAGACATATTTTGATATATAAAATATGGCAAACATTTTGCTTTATGTTTTTGTTACTGTACGTGGAGAAAATTGACTTCAACTATAATTCCGATAGCCCAACTGAGCAGCTCAAAACTTTGAATATATGGAACAATGTTAGATCATTTTTAAGATGTTTTAAGGGATTAATTAAAATTGCTTAGCAAACTGGTTCTCGGTTTTACCGGCATTTTACGACTATGAGAGCTCTCGAGATGTTTAATTTTAACAAATACTATTAGGTCAAGAAAAATAAAGAACAAATTTGAAAGTTAAAATTTAAATGCGGTTGGATATTATTAATTCGTATAAATCAGTAATATACCACTATAGTAATTATAAACAATTGACAAAACATTAAATTTATTGACATTGATTACCACGACTTTCGGCTAGGATAATACTGGATACTCAAGCCTGAGAATTGCAGGGGAGAAATTTCAGTTCTCCTTAGAAGAAGACACAGAGAGACCTGATTGGAAAATGTATAGAAAACTTGTTTAAATCTTTCCAAGGAGATAGTAATTTATAGTTATAGCTTTGTATGCAGTTTCGTCAGTGTTTGACTCGCAGCCCGCACCCCTTTGCGCAGTAAACAATAGAAGGTTGATCAGAGCAACTTGAACAATGCGGAAGCTAATGAAGTGGGCGCAAGGAAGTGGGCGTAAAATGCTGACATCAAAACAGTGAACTACTTTTAACGACAGGTGCGAGGAAGTGTTTAAAAAGCTCAGGCTATATAGATGATATATATATATATATATATATATGTATATGCATGGACTATACCTGGCGCAAATTGGTGATAATGAATTCCCTTCAGAATCGCCAGCCAAAAGAAAGCGAAACTAAGCATGCGTCGCCGTGCAGAGAACAAGGCAGCTAATTAAGCGATGCTGCGACAGCGACAACGCAGCAGCAGCAGCAGCGGCAGCGACAACGCGTCGTATGAGTTACGTGGTGCGCTGCATTGCAATTGATAGGCAGCGCAGCGACTGCGACGGCGACAGCAAGAGCGACTGCGACTGCGACACAGTGAACGCATTTGATGAATGAAAATAATCCAACACCCACAAACATTCACACACATGCTCTGCTGACGCTGGCAGCGCAGTCGCGCATAAATTTTGCGCGCTCGTTGGCTACGTTTCGTATTTGATTTTCATGTAGTTTTTAGTACTATTTTATAATCAGGCAAGCCAAGTTGAGTCGTGTTTGGTTCTCTCTCTGCCAGCCAGTGGAATCTGTGGGCCCATCTCATCTCATCTGTGATCTGTGATCTGCGTATAAGTCTGCGTTCAGTCGTGCCAACGTCGCGTGCTCGACAGCAACAACAAAAATATACTAAAAGCGCGTTCTCCTCACATACATATATGCATATATATATGTAAATATATATTTACGTGTGCCCACAATCAACTGTATTTTGAATTAACCGAAAGGGTTGAAACTTATGCAAATTTATGCATATTTAGCTCAGCCTGGAGTATATTTCCATGCATTAATTTGTAAGTGTAATCAAATATATACATTTATGCAAAAAGCTATAAACATTTTCTTAGATATGAAAGACGAAAAATGCAGATAGAAAATGAAAAATGAAGAAAAAAAAAAAACAGTTATCAAGATCATGTCTATATGAAAAATAAATAAAAATTGCAAATTAATGTGACATTGTGTACTGAGTGAATGAACAATATTTAACATACTATTTTATTTGATTTATGTCATTGATAAATGTATCACTTACTCTCTTCTATAACACACTGACAACATTTGTTAGATTTTTTTTAACATAATCTATTATGGGTAAGTTTTCTAACATTCTGAGACCTTAAAATTCGTGTGTAAAAATTTATCCCTAAGGACGCATTACTAACGGACGTTAAGGACCACCCAAATTACGCAAAATTCTATGCCATCAACTAAAGTATAATATATTTAATGCATTTTTTTCGAAAGGACCTTTGTACTAGTATAAATATTGGTATAAATTGAAGGAATTTTATTGGAATTTTTATTATCTTTATAAAACGAATTAAATATAATCTTTAACTTAAGTAAAGTACATAAATTTGTTCATTTTTAATACTTGTTCTAATTTCATTTTACTTTGATCTTAAAAAAATAAAAACAAGTAAGAGGTTCTAGTCGGGAGCTCCCGACAGGGGATACCCTGAACCCTCTTATTCCAACACTAAATGCAGCGCTCGCTTATAGATAGAGAGTAGCGGGGAGTTGGCGATAGGTATAAAATGAAAGATAATTGATATATATATATACTATTCTAGAAGCTACATGTCAAGTTTGGTGACTCTAGCTCTTATTATTTACCAAAATTGCTTAAAAAACGGGATTTCGATATACATTTGTATCGATTACTTGGAAACGGGGCAAGTTATCGTTTATCGGAAACAAACTCGATCTGCGCGGGCACTAGGAGCACCTACATCTAAAATTTCAACTCTCTAGCTCTTATAGGTTCTGAGATCCTTGCGTTCATACATACGGACGGACGGACGGACAGACAGACGGACATGGCTAGATCGACTCGGCTATTGATGTAGATCAAGAATATATATACTTTATGGGGTCGGAGATGCGACCTTCTGCCTGTTACATACATTTGCACTTTGCACAAATACAATATACCCTTTTTACCTATTTTCAATGGGTTCAGGGTATTAAAAAGTACGTAAATGAAGAACTACGAACATGCCTTAGATAGGGTTTAATCTTAGTTATTGCTAGTTGGAAAGTTAAATCGATATATATGCTATACTTATAATAAATCTTAAAATAATAAAATCCTAATATAACATTAAACGTTAGAAAGCCATTATAGTTATATGATGACATGATTTATCTTTCAAATAATAATTTGTTTGAATCGTTTCGGATTGGCTTCTTTCTGATCCTTCATGATATATGAGGTATATGTGCTTGTATGTTTCTCTAAGTTCAGGTTTTACATATACCTTTTAAATTAATATATGGCTATAGCTTATCAATATATCAATACTTTATGAAACTACGTCCGAAACACACTAGTTAAGTGTGTACTTACTTTCCATAATATTTTCTATTTATGAATATTCCCACATCTGAACTGTAACCTGTGTGTTCCATAGTCCAGCACAGCCAAAGATTATGTTTAATTAGTTAATGCATCGATTTTCGCTTACTGCGTTAAGAGAGAGAGCGTTGCAGATGTCGATTGTCGCTGCTGATAAGCGCTCGCCGCATCAGCTGCATAGCCGAGGGAGGGCGGGGAGCGGGAAAAGCCCAGCCCGTGATAGGGCCAAGGCCCTTCCCCCCTTTTTACACCCTGAAACCATTGAAAATGGTTAAAAAGGGTATATTGTATTTGTGCAAAGTGCAAATGTATGTAACAGGCAGAAGGAAGCCTCTCCGACCCCATATATTATATATATTCTTGATCAACATCAATAGCCGAGTCGATCTAGCCATGTCCGTCTGTCTGTCCGTCCGTCCGTCCGTATGTATGAACGCAAAGATCTCAGAACCTATAAGAGCTACAGAAATTTTAGCTGTAGGTCCTCCTGGTGCTCGCGCAGATCGAGTTTGTTTCCGATAAACGATAACTTTCCCCGTTTCCAAGAAATCGATAAAAATGTATATCGAAATCCCGTTTTTTAAGCAATTTTGGTAAATAATAAGAGCTAGAGTCACCAAACTTGACATGTAGCTTCTAGAAAAGTATATATATATCAAGTATCTTTCATTTTATACCTATCGCCACCTCCACGCTACTCTCTATTTATTAGCGCGAGCTGCATTTGGTGTTGGAATATGAGGGTTCAGGGTATCCCCTAGTCGGGAGCTCCCGACTAGAACCTCCTACTTGTTTTTTTTGCTTAAGGGTAGGCCGTACTTCAACTTGGATGCCCCACAAAGTTTGATTTTGTTTGTTTATTGTTTCGTTTATTTGTCGCTTTTCATTTTACGTGTGTTTTGTTTTTTTTTGCTACTTTTTTTTCTGTTGTATTATTTTTAGCAGCTTTACTATTTTTGATGCAAATTTCTGTCATGTACAAAAATAGTAGTCTGTCTGTCTGTAGAACGAGTAAATAATGTATTCAAAAAATGCAAAGTGTCTTTCCTGATATACGCTTCAAATATTTATTAGTTATTTCTACGAGTTTTCCTACTACACATAAAATTTAAGAAATATTTTTTTTTTTAGTTCTCGCATGATCGATTTAAAGTTTCTTCTTTAAATTATTATAACAATTACTTTTTGACTTAGTTTTAAATATTTGTTTATTTTCATTTCTTATTAACTTGCATAAAGATAACATATTTAGTTGTAATCCGTCTAAAGTTCGATTGTGGTACACTGCATTTAATAGGAACATTAATCATCTGCATCTCTAGAAAGTATATGCATATATATTCCTGATTATCAGCAATATTTTTTTCGATCCGTTTTTTTTATTTACTGCGTAGTTCTCTATGAGTTTAGGTACGGAAGGGTTATAAATGCATATTGATTTTTATATAGATTTTCAAATTCGTGTATTTCATTATGCATGTCGTAATTAAAGCCTTTTTGCAGGGTGTGCTCTAGTCGACACTTCCTTCTAGGCAACTTTGACTTGTTTATAAAAACAAACTTGATGTGCTCGAAGACAGCTAACAAAACTAATTTAATATAAACTTACGTTCATCAAAAATATCAATTGCTATTTATTAGAATTCTAGCATTTACGCAAATACATGTGCATAACACACATTAACACGTGCACATACCTTAACTGACTCTTCAATTGTAAAAATATATTATTAAATGTTTGTCTCTGACCGTGAATATATTGGCCTTACTTAAGGCTATTACAGGGTATAAAAATCATTTGAAATAAATACAAATAAAATTGGTTCTGTTTAGTTTTAATAAATGTGCGAAACGTTTTGTTGCCAAATTCTAATTATAAGCACAAACGAAAATATTTCTCACACTATGTCAAGATGATACCCAAATGCAATTATGATATAACAGCTGTACTCATAAAAAAATTAAGCTGATTAGCTTATAAATCAGCTAGAAGAGTGATTGAATAAAAACTGTAGAATAGTTAATTATACCCTGAACCCATTGAAAATGGGCAAAAAGCGTATATTGTATTTGTGCAAAGTGCAAATGTATGTAACAGGCAGAAGGTCGCATCTCCGACCCCATTAAGTGTATATATTCTTGATCAGCATCAATAGCCGAGTCGATCTAGCTATGTCCGTCTGTCTGTCCGTCCGTCCGTCCGTATGTATGAACGCAAGGATCTCAGAACCTATAAGAGCTAAAGACTTGAAATAAAACTAGCTGTAGGTTCTCCTGGCGCCCGCGCAGATCGAGTTTGTTTCCGATAAACGATAACTTGCCCCGTTTCTAAGTAATCGTACCAAATGTATATCGAAATCCCGTTTTTTAAGCTATTTTGGTAAATAATAAGAGCTAGAGTCACCAAACTTGACATGTAGCTTCTAGAATAGTATATATATATCGATTATCTTTCATTTTATACCTATCGCCACCTCCCCGCTACTCTCTATCTATAAGCGAGCGCTGCATTTGGTGTTGGAATAAGAGGGTTCAGGGTATCCCCTAGTCGGGAGCTCCCGACTAGAACCTCTTACTTGTTTATCTATTAGTTGAGAGATAGCTAGTTTTGGCTTTACAAAGGTCAAATAGGTGTGTTAAATCGAATATCTAGAATACATTCAATTAAATTGCTGGACACGATTTTATGTAACATTTTTTAAATGCTGTTTCAAAAGCCATTGAATCTGTTATGAATACTTCGTAAGTGGCAGCAGTTCGGACGCGCAATGTTAGATGCAAATAAAATACTCATTGTCAATGTTCTGGGCACACAAATTGATTTGCATTGCAACAGCAACGACGGCAATAGTCTCATTTGTTTTCTTAATGAGATGGATGAATTAATTAAAATGCCGTCACATACTGGAAATAATCGAATGACCCTTTATAGCCAAGTAAACGCTTTGATATATGTAATGCAAATTGAGTTACAACTAAACTAAATGATTTATAGCGCACATTAACTTTTAAAAACTGCTTTCAACCTTGCAAGGCGTATTTTGATAGCGTTGAAATATGCAAATTGGAAATATTCAACTCCGAATTACAAGCGCAATATGAATGCATTTAGGGAAAGCTGTTAAACGAGAAATACTGCGCAATTTTTCTATATAACGTATGATTTTCACATTTAATTATAGTAATTTAGCCTAACATAGCCTTAAAATATGTTCTCTATGCTCGTGCTCGTGTTATTGAGAGTAATCATATTTCTCGCTAAATAACAATAATTAATTGTATACTATACTGATTATGTGTTGATGAAATACTTTTTAATGCCCAACAAAACTCAACGGTAATTGTGTAAACAATGCCAAGTGTGAATAGTTTTATTCTTGATTAATCTACTCGAATGCATTTATGCAGATCCAAACATCAGTCTGGCAGTTCAATTAAGAGCCTCTCGACAATTTGGATCAGTTTTCGCACAGTTTGTCGGCACATGATCATCCCTATTATTTGGCATTGATCCCAGTCAAGTGCTGCCTGTAATGGGTTCGTTATTAATTACTTTTCATTAGGTGATGGCTTATGTAAATTTATTTGTTCTGACACGCTTATGACAAAACGAAAATATTTCTCAATTACATTCAATGCAAACAATCAGCACAGATATGTCAATTGAGCTGCATTCGCAGCTAGCTTTTAGCACATTTTCTCAAACATTGCGAACAATGGGTGCTAAATAATAATTGTTGCTAAATACAAGCATTCAAATTTCTTTGGTATTTTCCAAGATCTCAGCTGCAGCTTTTGACAACATGCATATAAGTATTCAAGTTATAACCAGCAATTGGAAAGCACACAATAATTATGCTTATTTCATTATGTTCATTGTAAATTTACCATCAACTTTTTCAAATCAGAAAATGTTGAATATTACATGAAATTAATATCTTTTTACAAAATGTAATGAGAGAATATTAAGTTATATTTGTATTGAATCTTTTTCAATTATAGAAATACCTTTGGCAGGTTAATCAAGTTGGCTAAGTTGCTGCATCAAGGTCCAACGGAAACGCACATCTGGTAACGCCCGTGTGTACGGGCCTAGGGTAATACTTACATAGAGTCACAATGACGCGACCCAAGCAGGATGCGAACAAATTTAAGAGCTTTTTGCAGGAGAATGTGCTCACAATGGCCACCGTGATCGGTGTCTTTGTGGGCGGTCTCATTGGATTTATAATCAAGAACAGCACCGGCGAGTGGACAAAACGTGAGATTATGTATATATCATTTCCGGGCGAAATATTTTTGCGGTAAGTTGTCTAGTTGACCAACTCGACATGTACATGCATTGATTAGATCTCTAATTATTTGAACAGCATGTTAAAGTGTCTCATAGTACCCTTGCTGGTGTCCTCTATAACAAGTGCAATCGGTGGACTGGATCTAAGTATGTCCAGCAAAATAGCGACGAGGTGAGCACAGCCCGACGCTTGGCTAAAATATCAAATTACAACTTTGGCTTTTTCAGAGCTATCACCTACTATTTTGTAACAACAATATCGGCAGTTATTTTGGGCATATGTCTAGTCACAACCATACGACCCGGCCAGGGTGCCAAAATTGTGGAGACACGCACTGAGACTATTGATAAAGCATCAAAGGTGTTGACGCCAGATACTTTAATGGACTTAGTGCGGTACGTTTTATGCCGTTTATCCTACGATGATTTTATAATTTTTTATTCTCTTCTCATTCTACTAGAAATATGTTCACGGACAACATAATACAGTCAACAATGTTTCAGGTATGTTAAGGAAGCAAGTTCAACTTATTACCATTGTGGGGAAGATAGAATTGCTTTATAATAAGCTAAAAGTCTGGTAATATAACAACTATTATATTTATGTAATGTAAAGTTCTGAAACTCTTTCGTTTTTGATGTGCTAATCAGCATCAAGAATGTTTTTTATCTACTGTCGTAAGTGCATCTCGCAGGCGCTTTCATTCCCAAAAGTATCGCATTTCTATGCCCCTAAATATGTTCTATAAGCATGAACAGCTTTTAAAATAGTACAATGCATCACTTTTATAGTTATAATAAGCATATAAAATGTTCATAACTGTCAGACTATCAGCCGAATCTTTTTTCAATTCCCTATACGTGTTGCTATCCATTAACCCAGAGACTTAACGAAATTTCAGCCACTGTTTAAGATAAGAATGCTATAAAGAAGCGATATTGCTCACGTTATGTATTTCATACTGGAAGAGTCACAATTTTATCGCCGAGCAGGTATTTAAATATATCTTTGCTGGATTTTTGCCAGAGCACGCATTTGCTCAATTCTTGATTGCAACTGTGCCAATTATTCAATTGTGTTCTGTTGTTTACATAATTTGATTAAAGCACAACGCGGCACATAATCAAAACTGACATGATAGGTTACTCCAAAGCAAAGTTCTTTCCGTTTCAATTGAAATTGAAAAATTATGGGGGGAGCACACACATACATACATATCTATGTATGTATTTTCTGTATGCGTATGTACATATAAAACATTCATATCTAATTTACGTACACGTTGAATTTTCAATTATCACCACAGACGCAGTCTCCGCTACGAAATGTGCTATATATGGGCATATATGATATGTCTGATATATATATATATATATATATATATATATATATATAATGTCAAACGTGAATTGAATGAAAGTATTCTCCTCGAATGTGTGTTTGTATGTATGCATATCTTTATAGGTAAATATGAATGCATAAACATAGTCATGTGCGCTATTAGATTATTGTCGTTTTTATTTTTGTTATTTTTGATCGTGCATATGAAATGGAACATTTTACACTATTACAACATTTTACACTATTAAGCTACATTTCATTACAAGATTCATTAAAAATTAGATGTATGTGCGCATTATTATAGAAATTAGGATTTGTTTAGTCATATATAGCACCTACTACCTTAAACTTTCGAGAAGACACTGAAATCTTGAAAGATATATATATTTTATTCATGGAATAATAATAAGAGTATTAAAAGGGGAAAGGAAATATGAAAAAGGCAAACCAAAAATAGCTAAAAATATACTTATATAATTTTGTATTGGGATTTTGAATAACTTGCTCTAAAAAGTATACAAATACTATTAATTCACAACTCTAATCTTCCAGCATCGTACAGAAATATTCGAGAATACCAGCATTTCCCCAGCACGTTAGTAAACACACTCTGCCAGCCAATCGACTATATCACTAAACTGTGCATTATTACAGAACCCATGGAGAACTGGGAGTTCAAGTCGGCGCAGCGTGAGGGTTCCAATGTACTGGGTCTGGTCATGTTCAGTGTAATACTGGGCACAACAATCGGTCGTATGCGTGAGAAGGGCCAACTGCTGCAGGACTTTTTTACAACGCTCAGTGAAGCTATGATGACAATAACATCATGGGTTATTTGGTGAGTATGCAAAAGTAAAGTTCGATTGTTGAGCATCTGGCTAAAGTTAATGGACGATTGTTGCAGGATATCACCGTTGGGCGTTGCCTTTTTAATAGCAGCCAAAATCATTGAGATGGACTCTATAGCGGCAACAATACAATCTTTGGGATGGTATTTCATAACCGTTATGATAGGCCTCTTTCTGCACGGCTTTGGTAAGCGGCTCAGTTTGGATTAAATCTTTTTATACCCTGAACCCATTGAAAATGGCTAAAAAGGGTATATTGTATTTGTGCAAAGTGCAAATGTATGTAACAGGCAGAAGGAATCCTCTCCGACCCCATAAAGTATATATATTCTTGATCAGCATCAATAGCCGAGTCGATCTAGCTATGTCCGTCTGTCTGTCCGTCTGTCTGTCCGTCCGTCCGTCCGTCCGTCCGTATGTATGAACGCAAGGATCTCAGAACCTATAAGAGCTAGAGAAATTTTATGAAATTTTAGCTGTAGGTCCTCCTGGTGCCCGCGCAGATCGAGTTTGTTTCCGATAAACGATAACTTGCCCCATTTCCAAGTAATCAATAAAAATGTATATCGAAATCCCGTATTTTAAGCAATTTTGGTAAATTATAAGA
Organism: Drosophila ezoana; assembly: GCA_035045725.1. Classification (NCBI taxonomy): domain Eukaryota; kingdom Metazoa; phylum Arthropoda; class Insecta; order Diptera; family Drosophilidae; genus Drosophila; species Drosophila ezoana. The sequence continues at coordinate 8,161,770 of JAWNOU010000005.1, forward strand.
GCTAGAGTCACCAAACTTGACATGTAGCTTCAAGAAAAGTATATATATATCGAGTATCTTTCATTTTATACCTATCGCCACCTCCCCGCTACTCTCTATCTATAAGCGCGAGCTGCATTTGGTGTTGGAATAAGAGGGTTCAGGGTATCCCCTAATTGGGAGCTCCCGACTAGAACCTCTTACTTGTTTTAATGATAAATTAATTTTAATTAAAACGTGTATATATAGGTACCATCGCGGTCATATTCTTTTTGGGTACACGTCGCCTGCCGTATCGTTACATAGCCAAATTGAGTCAAGTGTTGGCCACTGCCTTTGGTACGGGCTCCAGCTCAGCCACCATGCCGTTGACTATTAAATGCCTCGATAATATGGGGATAGATCCGCGCGTTACCCGCTTTGTCATACCCGTGGGCGCAACAATCAACATGGACGGCACCGCCTTGTATGAGGCGGTGGCAGCTCTATTTATTGCCCAGTACCGTGAGATGAGCTACTCATTTGGCACCATTGTGGCGGTCAGTATAACGGCGACGGCTGCTTCAATTGGTGCAGCGGGTATACCACAGGCGGGCCTTGTTACAATGGTCATGGTACTCGACACTGTGGGTTTGGAGCCTAAGGATGTCTCACTAATTATCGCTGTCGACTGGCTGCTGTATGTAAATGCTGGTACTTTCTTTCTGGTCCTGGATATAAATTTTCTGCTCCATTAATTTCAGTGATCGATTCCGCACCACTATCAATGTCATGTGCGATGCTCTTGGTACTATTTTGGTTAATCATTTGTCGAAGAACGATTTGGCAAGCGTTGATCGGGTAAGTTCATGTGCATATACACATAATTTTTTTTACAAATCGATTATTTATACAAATATATTTACATACACGTATGTATAGCTAAATGCCGAGCCCCATGAGCTCCTCGAGCTGGGCACAAATGGACATGAAATGAAAGAATGAAGGCAGTCTTCGCTTGGCGCCTATAATCGCAAACGATGAGTGTTTGAGGTCGAGCACGAGCTCGATACCGAGAGCGAAGATGGAATGGAGCACAATGATTTGATGTACTCTCGTTATCGTCGGCTTGCCTCATCATTTGTTTTGCGGCTAAAAGCGGCCAAGTCGCACACATTGTCAAGCAATTTGGAACAGTTGTAAAAGCTGTCACATAACATCAACGAATTTATTTGAAGCGATTGTCTGCAATTAGAGACACTCGAAAGATCAATAAGAAACAAGAATATAAACAAAAAAAAAAAACAAATTTGGATATTATTCCATTCAACGTATTAATTAGCATACATCACGATGTAAATAATTATGACTATAATTAAATTGAATTGAGTTCAAATTTAAATTACTTTTTCATACTTAGTATTAAAAAAAAGAGCAGATAAAACTTGTTACAAACGCCTAAGAAACGCAAATATATCTTTCTTGCAATTAATGTATAATTATAAAATAGTACTATTCAAACTGGAAGTAGAGATTGTTATTCCATTCGATAAAAAGCTTCACAATATCTAAAGTAAAACAAGTAATCAAAATTTTGAATAAGCAAACAACTTTATTCCCAAGTCTTGTGTTAAAAACAATTAGACCTTAACAATATTTGAACACAAAACAAATACAAACAAAAAAAAAAAAGACAAATATATATATTTAACTTAGTTCGCTCAAATTTTATGAATGATGATATACACAAATATTCAATGCCGTTAAAGATCTTGTTCGGAGTTGAGCTTTGTAAATACTTAATAGCTTAAGTATAATTAAAAATATTAACGACACAAAAAATCAAAGTAAACAATTTCCAATCACCAAACGATGAATATTCAATGACAATAATAATACGCTGCGAAAGCTTCAATTAAATGTCAGCAAAGTTATGCGTTAAAATGCTAAAAATTCAATTACAAAATATTAAACAATAGTAATATTATTTATTATATGCTATTATAAAATTAAGTTAATGAATTTGAGGAAATAACAACAAATTGACGATTCTATGGACCGTTAAGGCTTGCCAAAGAAAAAAAGCAATTAAATCGAATAATCTTTATGTATTAATACATATGCCATTTGTAGTTTTGTGTAGCCTAAATGTTTACAAATAAAATTTTCAAATCTGTACATGTACTTATATAAAATTGAACTGAACCTTATCAAATTTTAATATCCCTTGCAGGATATTATTATATTGTTGCCATATAATTTATATACCAAAAACATAAACAACAAATTTGGCATATTCATAATTTACATTTAACAACATCAATCATTATCTCGAATTTAAGACTGCCATTGGTAGTTATTTTAAATTAATATTAGGATTCGAATTCATACCACATACATACATACTAAATAATTGGTATAATTATATAGTAACTTGGTTATAATATAATAGTCAACCGCCGAGATACATATTTACTACGAATTCTGAACGGATCAAGAGTGTTATATTGAATACCGAATCTTTGTTGCATCATCGTCAGTACCATAAAATACATTGATTCTATATCGACATACCTTACCACCTATTGATAATATTAAGTGTAAATCGTTCTTACGTTTGCTTATGCTGAAGTCTGTCTGCACATTTGATTTTGTGGTTTCCTGTGGATTTAAGAAGATTTAGTACAGGTTTAACAATAACCGTCCTGGGCAAGATACATATACGAAATGGGGGCATTTAAAATAGTTTTTTTTTTTTTTTACAAGTACTCACAATGGGATTTACCAAACCAATGAAATCCTTTAATTCCTTTTTGATACATGTGGACAAGACGACGACAGAGAATCTGGTAACCGATTCGAAATAACTATTGATTTGATTGGGCATTGATGGGATATTACTATTAACCTCCATTGTTATAAACTCTACGCATTGGATATGTTAATCGGTGACTCCGATGTTTCATTGAGCTCAGATTTCAATAGATGGAACAGTGCGTTTTTCTCCTGATCATCACGTTAAATACACGCAGGATACATCACTCGTTTAAGCATCATGTGAAACAAAGCAGTAAGCATTATGAATGATAAACGAGGAATGTCAGAATTATAGCTTTGCAAAAGATTTACAATGGAGGTCCAGTTGATAGCAAGGCTAATGAATTTTAAGACAAATTTATGGTAAACTTTAATTTTCATACAACTGTTATTTCTTACCACAGCTGCGGATGGAATTTCCAAAGTCGCTAAAACATGTTTTTATTAGCTTCTAATGTAGAGTTTTCGAAAAAGCCGTACAAAAAAGAAGCCTTTGCCCAATTAATCTTTGTCCGCATTTCCACCAAGGTACAATGTATTTTCCGAAAAGTTTGGAACACCTCTCAAATAAGTTTGAACAAAGATCTTTGAAAATGAAGGCAAAATTGGGGCCGATCGGATAGTCAACAAAAAGTTTCATGCAAATGTTTTTCTATACATGTGGATGGAATTTCCCGAAAGGAGTTTTATATATCGAGTTTATTTTCGATCTATAGTTATCATGTCTGAAAGAAATCAAATTGCCATTTTTATATTAAATAGTAACATGTGAATGTAAATTAATAGTTATGATTTTTATTTTGATTTCACTTCTCATTTCTGTTGTTCATATAATATACATTTTGTTAAATATTTTCGAAGATTTTCTTGTCTTAAGCTTCAATAGTTTTCGTTCACTTTTCGATCAATTTCTTTTGAATGGATTAGAATTTACTCTGTAGAATGTCATGTACTGCACTTTTCCAATATTCCAGTTGTGGAACCTATGATTGTGAATACATCACACATGCACGACGCACCTGATTCGATTGCAATATTCTAATAATATATCTGCATCAAGCTTGCTTCTCCTTGAGTGCGTTTCCATCTGTGTTATTAGCATCGACGCAGGGACAAAAGGTATTCTGCCCGCCGTCACATATGATAACTGGTGGCGGCTTATACGGTACTCCCGTACATGTTGGGCAGTTGTATCCATCTCTATTAAGGTACACAACTGAAGCCGCCCTACCATGGCCATGTACCCTGTACAAGCATAGCAACCGATGGGCAACAAACAAGAGTGGTAGAAAGAGCAGTGCGCAAATAAATAAGCCCAACCAGAACCCGTTCTACAATTAAAGGAATATTGACATTCATTTAATGAAATTCCTGTAGAGCTACTTACAATGGGATCAACCAAACGCTCGCAAACCATTTCTGCACTATGCTGATACATGTAGGCAAGGGGTTGGCAGCGTCCAACATGCGTACTACACTCATTGATCACATATTTTAAATAATGGCTGATTTCCTCGTTTACCGCTTGAGTTAAATTACTACATAACATATTAAGATATTCAGTGCCATGAGTTCTTAAAAATTTTTCTGCTATTGCAACATTGTCCATTAGCGGCTTAATTGTATTGTTAAAGTCATTATTGTTTCTTGTTATAAGTTCGTCAACTTTATGCAATTTGGCTTTTAGCTTCTCCATGTATTTTAATATTTGTGGTACAATTTCTGCAACGTTTTCCATGTCTAGCCCAGCTTTCCAAACGCTAGGATAACTGTACCCTAGTCTTCTGTCCGGATGTTTGGATTTAAAGAAATAACGTTTAGCCCACTTACGGTATTTCTCTTTAAATTCCGCAAGATTACCTACAAGTGATATATATGTGCACAAATAACTTGTAGCTAATGTGCTATGATATTTCGACAGATTTCCGATATGAGCGTTATTAATCTTAATTACATCTTTTTCGGGTAGGATTCTGACAGAAGAAATTGTGTCTGCCACATCGGTATTAGATATATTGCTCACAACTTCACTCCTAATAGTATTTATGTCAAATAAGTCATACTCAAGCAGCATATCAAAAATTGTCTGATTTTCTTTGCATGTCCTTATTAAGCTTGACCCCTGTGGATCTCTTTCGTTTTCATTCGGTTCAGTCGCTCTGAATAAAAACTGTCTCTCCCCATCAGTACGCTGTATACACACACCATAGTACATTATCATTCCCAATAAAAAGTAAATCAACATGGCAAGCAGTAGGAGCGATAATAAGAAGAATATCAGTATGATAGCCCTAAAAAAATAACGAGAGATAGACGGAGAAAAAGAGAAATATAGAGATAAAGACTGAGGGAGGTAGTAAGTGTAGGGAATGGTTTGTTGGCTACTCACAGTAATAAGCAATTATATCCAGAGTTATCTCTTCGAATACAACAGCCACAAATAAATGCAACAAACAAAACGGTGAGTATCTGGAACATTGGCCAAGGAATTCAGTTTGTCATGCAATTTATAAAATTGTAATATATATATTTGTGATTATTATGAAGCTTTAACCAATACATTGTCTAATATCACATGAATCGATCTCCCCTTCGAGTGCGGCAATATATTTCAAATATTGTCTATATATACCTAAGATATTAAGACAAGTCTACCGAACTTAACCCAAGATTTGTTATTAGCATTTCTTTTTAACCATTTATCAGCAAAAGCCACAAGCCCGAGATTTATAGAAGACTTCTAATATACTGTTTTCAAAGTTATGTATAAACTAATTTAAGTCTTACCGCTAATATTAGTAAAAGCATGATTACGCTTATTATTTTCCGATCAGGTCCGTACATATCGTAGAAATCATTAAAAGAATTTGAGATGCGCGCATTTTGAAAATGAATATCATTCATTATCGAATTGATGAGGTTGCATAATTTGTCGCTGTGTTCTCTGAGATTACCCATTATTCTGCCAATCTTTGTGATTATTGGCGGAATCTGCGGATCTATCACATCCTCGATCATTTTGTTGACTTGATTATAGCGTTCTATCCCACTTTTTACTGATAATATCACCTCTTTTTTTATAATATCGTCAATGGCCTTCACAAAGTTGTCAATGTCCGGGAGCTGGTACGAATCGAATCGAATTTAATGCACACTTTTATCTTAAACCTTACCCACATTATCCAAGTGCAGACAGCGCTTAGTACCCCACATCGGAACCTTATGAATCCGTAGATATTTATTGCATTCGATGAAGTCACAATAAACCGTTAGAAGATAGGTAATATCACGCGCTACACCCCGTATACCTTACGATAAAATGATAAACTAAAGATTCATATAAAAGAAACATCACATTTTACACAATTACCATCTCGGTACATGGACGAATGAAAGATAAGTGCGCTCTTGTATTGATCCGCCCATTTCAATAATCTTTGTGCTTCCGGCATGGCGGAGAAAATAACTTCTAATTCTGTTAGTGCAACGAGACCAGAACTGTCGGACAGGTCCATAAATATATGGATATCCGCCTCTGCGAAAAGTGCACAAAACGTTAGTTAAACAAGTAAAAGTGATCTAGTCGGAAATGCCTGACTGAGAGATATGTGGAAAACATTTTCCACGGGTTCGGAATGCAATAGCGGTCCCTACCATTTAGCGAAACAGTCAGATGCGTTTCCAATTCTTCAAAGTTGTTAACGAACAAATGGTTGATGTGATTACAGACATCCTTCAGATATGTGCACATGTCTTCGGCGTGGGATTGCATGGTGGTGATGCTCTCTCGAAGCCCGCGATTAATTAGCTTTTCGTTAAGGAAAGCTATTAGTAGTCCCATTCTATGTTTATGCCAAATATTAAACATGGGTTAAATAAAATATAAATGACTTACAGTATTCCCAGGATGATCAGCAGCATCAATATGCTCCAACAAGTGCGCTTTGCACTTGAACCTCCAGAACAAGGTGGGCAGACGTTAGGGCAACGGCAGCAGCAAAAGCAGAAATAGCAGACTCTGTGTATCGTTGAGAGAGCATTTAATTAGTTGATGTGTCTTTAAAAAAAATTAGGAGGAAAGAAAATACCGGCTAGAAAATACCCTATACCCAGCTGCGAGTTACTGTAAGGTAGATTCGAACAGCCACACCTATACAATAGCCGAAATAATACTATACTATAAAGTATACTATACTAATCTATATAACAAATATGTCTGTTATGGAAATAAAATGCGACTTTTAAATACCAAATTTGGTTGCAATAGATCTTTTGTTACTTGAGATGCGCTCACGGGCGACCTGTTAACTTGTTACTTACGCGAGGAACGGTAAGATAATGATAAGAAAGAGAATTAGCAATATCCAGACGATCAATAATTTGTTATTGGCAAGCACATTTATCCATTCATTGGACTTGACCTTGGTGCCCAATTGAAGAGCATTCGAGTTATTCGCGAGCTCAATATAACCTACAGGGGTACGGATTATTTGATTAGATCAACCCGGCAGCTGACGTTCTTAATATAAGTACCCACCGCGTGGTATATCCAAGTCGTCACCAAATATTATGTGTGTCAATTCGTGTATTGGCTTCATATACAGGCTATTAAAAGGAGCATCTGCAGTATACTGAGCTTTTGACTCATACTTGGAATAATCGGTGAACTTAAAATGTCGGAATCCTTGCTTCTCATTCATCTTTCCAAAGCCAAAACTGTCCGATTCGGGAGAGCCAGCTGATGGTAACGGCGAACTGACCGCAGCAACTAATATAATAACCTTCAGAATAAATTTTATCATATGTCGCCATTGACGCCCCCTTCTCATCTTAGGGCATATCGTCTTGGAGACCTTCCTAGTTGAAAGCGCTATATTGTTCATACTTGAGCTGTTACTAGCATGTCTTCCGTTAACGATCACATCCAAATTCCTCTTTAAGCATAAGCTGACTGAGCAAACCGTTAGCTGATCCATTTACCTCAAAGATATTCATTCAAATTCCTTTGAGGGTTGTCACAAACTTTCTGAAGAAACAAATGGAGGTCAAATAGTTGGTCGGTGATGTTTTGGGTTCAAATTCAATTCTAATCTTTATGAAAATTCAATTGAGTTTGTTTCACACTTTTTGCATAACCCAAGCTGCCTAGGTGGAAAGAAGATTAAAGTTAAAGTTTTGTCAGTTTTTCTTTAAACTGATTTTCAAAGCCCTACATAAGAACTCAATGAATATGTGCAATTTTGCTGCATGCAACGTTCGCTTCTCTCGATACCCACCGCCCTAGGATAGAAAATGAGGATCAAGGTTTAATGATGGTACGTTTATTGTTCGCCTTCAATATTGTCAAAACTTGCCATGGGGAGGCCGGGTAATAACCGCCATTAAATTTATGTGTAATTACTGGTAATGGTTGTTAAAATCAGTCTTACCGGCAATCTGTTACGGTTGTATGCCCCTTCAGTTGGTAACCAGAAAAGTGATTGTTTTAGATCTTGAGTACGACGTGGTCCACGTCTACACTAATCGACTGATTAAGTCATTTATTCTGAAATGCATTCGCGAAACTTGAAAGTGTTGCGTGAAATTCGATGAAAATATCTGAAAATCAAATGTGTTTTCAACAGAAGCACGAAGTGTTGTTTTGTGAAATAGATTTCAAAAGCATAACAGTTAAATCAGAAACAGTGTTGCAAGTCGAGAAATTTTTTGGATGGGCTGCAATTTTATAAGTGCGATACAAATCTCTCAAGGTGTATCCACTCGATTTTGTAATCAAACATATTATTTACTTGGCAATAAAAATTAAGTAGTCCCAACTTAATGAAATTGGTCATTTATATATATATATATATACAATGATCTTTGGCCCTGAAAAAAACTTATTTTTAAACATGTAACAAATATTGTTTGCATTGGAATATCTCCAGGACTGTACATATTATTCGATCCCAAAATTTTCGAGAATTGACGGCAACTAGCAGATCCAAATTTCCAGTGAATAAAAATCCGAACATCGTTAATAAACACATACAAATATTATAATAATATAGACCCAAAAATTTATTTCTCTAGGAAACTCTCTCAACGCCAGTCAATCAAAATCAGGACCAATCACCATGCCCAACACCATGGACCAGCTTCAGCAGCTGAACAGCAGCCAGCTGTGCATCTTGTGCTACAATTATAACATTGCACCGCGTCATGTCGCAAATCTCAATCGCCGCCAATTGGAGCGCCGTCTCCATGTGGCCATTGTTGCAGAGCGTGCCAAATGGCGGGCACGCAATTTACTGTACAGCTTCCAGGGTCATCAGCGCCCGGGCTTTGTAAATGCCTGGCAAAACGAGAGAGCCTGGCAAAACGGTAAGAGGCCAAATAATAAAACTCGCGACCTGACGCTCTCGGAATGGCGCTACTTGGCGGCGCGTGAGCGGGCAGCCCGATTACAGCGGTATAGTGGCGGGGATGAGCAGCAGGAGGAGCTGGAACAGCTGCAGGAGCTGGCTGAGTCCCAGGCGGAGTACGAGCCCGATATGGAACCCTACGAAATTCAGCAACAGAGCGAACCGGATGCGATCAGAAAATACTCATCCTATCACCAGATGCAGCCGCGAGTACAGAACGCCAACATTGCCTTTCGGGCAATCACGAAATCCTCATCCGAGCACCAGATGCAGCCTCCGGTACAGAACGCCAACTTTGTCTTTCAGGCAAACACAAAATACTCATCGGAGTACCAGACGCAGCCGCCCGTGGAAGACACCAACATTGCCTTTCGGGCAATCACGAAATCCTCTTCCGAGCTCCAGATGCAGCCTCCGGTACAGAACGCCAACTTTGTCTGTCAGGCAAACACAAAACACTCATCGAAGTACCAGATGCAGCCGTCCGTGCAAGACACCAACATTGCAAACACAAAATACTCATCCGAGCACCAAATGCAGCCGTCCTTACAGGACGCCAGCATTGCATTTGAACACCAGCATCCGCTTACCTTGCTCACAGAGTATTACACCGACTGGAGTGGGGACCAGGATCCGGACACCGATTACTTATCGTTTTACAGCACTACAGATAGCAGGACTAGCAGCAGCATTAACTTGGATGACGATGGCGCTGGCACCTTGGACCCTTCGTCGCCGCATTGTGAAGTGAATCAGTTGCAAAAGGCCGAACGATTTACTGGCTGGGAAGGCCCTATGCAGTGTCCTAGTTTACTGACGCATTCTGAGCCCGAACCGAATATCTCCTCGGAGCGGGAGCTTTGCACCGTCAACTATCTCAGTCAGGAGGAAATAACTGCCATCAAGAACACAAACAATTGCGGCCAACTGTTAAAGCTTATCAGCCAAACGCAACTCCGCAAGGAGATCGAACTGATTGGCGATGCCCTGACAGCCAGGAGGGCTCGCAGACGCCGGCGACCCCCCTTCTGGCGCTACCTTCTGAATATGCTCTGTTGCAATGCACAGGGCAAGCTGGATGCCCAGAAGTTGCGATATACCATCCTCTGTTGTGCCATGGTCGTCTGCACATATGTAGGCGTCAAAATGATTCAATAAATTTCGCCGGGAACATTTTTATTGGCTCCAGACGAGAACCGCCTTTTCTATTTGCAATATACACTGTTCCGAATATGAAACAGAGTATATTCAATTTTTTTTTCTTCGCTGCGTAGAATCTCTGTTTGATAAGAATGAATATAAGAAAGCAAGACCTTGCTGACCTTTCGATTTATATTAGGTTGATCTTAAGAGTTGGTGAGATTATCTACCTGGCATAACTAAATCTCTGAAACTGTGGGAGATACAAAATTTTGTAGTTTATCCGCTCCAGTTGAATAAAATACCAACCTCTGGCGGAGTCATAGAAAAGTTTGCATTTATTACAATCAATTCCTTTAAATATGCAATGCAATCTGTTACTTTAAATAGCTCGGAAGTAATTGACCAATATATTTTTCTCTAAATATATCATATTTTCTTTATATCCTTTTATCATTTTGGACAACCCTAACTTTTCATGCATTCTAACAGGGCTATCTAAGTAGAGACTGTCAGCGAACTATTACCACATCTTTGCCTCGTGTTATTAGCACAATTTTTACATGAAACCCTCAACCAATGTTAAGGCCCTGTTAAAGTAATGTTATTTTTGTTGAAAACTTGTCAAAACATAAGAAGCCAGTTAGTAGCTGTTGAGTTTCGTTTGATAATAACGCCTTAAAGAAATCTTTTACTATCAAAACCAGGGCTAAGATATAATTGTGTTTTAAATATATTTCGATTTGAAATGAAAATAAAAATAACCACGTCATACTGTTAATGGCATGTCAGCAAATAAGTATGAGGCTGTGATTGTTTGAGAAAATTGACTTTCTTGGTGTTGAATGACACTTGACTTTGCTTCGCTTGCATCACTCATACGCCATGTGCTTGCAGCAAGTGCCATTTTCAAGTACAAAACGGAAATGAAACTTTAATTATATTTATGGTAAGCGTCAGTAACAGATGACAGGCACCGCTTGGGCTGTGTGTAGCCAACTAAGACAGCAATATTATGAGTGCAAATAAAATGGGATTGCATAAAAATAAGCCATTGGAATCATCATCATCGACGCCAGCATTCCTTCTTGACTTTCCGTTTCTCACCTTGGGTAGCAGGTGAGAAAATCTCATTGCTGTTGCACCGATGCGCAAGCTTAATGACTTTTGGCAATTTCCCCAACATAAATCTGGTTACTCGTCTTCGTCTTGCTAAAAGCTGGCGACAACTCGTCGACTTCCGGGCCAACCTGCTGCTGTCGCGGTGTTGCCATAAATTTTCTAAAATGTCGTAAACTCAGAAAATGACAAACACACACACACACTCATAGTATTGGGTTGCCAAATAAATGGATCGGATAATGGCATAGAGACTTGGGCGCTTCAAGTGACCGTTTCCTTCCACGAACACGATTAAAAAGTTTCTGGCCTAGGAAGTGCTCTCAAATTGCTATAGACAAATGTTTAACAGATGGTTCTGAGAGTGTAGAGAGTCAGGGTTATTTAAAAAAAATCATTATTTTTAGGTAAAGTTTAATTTTGCATAAGCATTCTCATCCGATAACCATTTTTAATATTATTTACTCGAAATTTGAATGAGTTGCTTTTCCTAAATAGTATTAAAGGCAATTGGCGTTCTCGAATCAGGCCATAAATAAAACTTTGGTCATAAAAATCCGAGTTATAAAATCAACTTAATTGGCAACAAATTTGGCGATCTGATTCCTCAGCCGAGGACCCGTGGGCCTTTTCCTTCATCGACCATTACCTCAGCTCTGCACATAAAACATCTGGTTGTCAAATATGCATTGCTGGCATTGCTCGACTTGAATATACCCTGCAATACTTATATAATTCTTTGATTTGTTTTTATAACTTGTTTATATCCATGTATTTTCACGACGCTTTTAATTACATATGATGGGAATAAATCGTGTTTGTAGCTATGAAAAGAATTTAACATATATCTAAAAATTGAAGAAATAAACCTGAACATATCCAGCTTTTTTCTGCAAGGTAAAGAAACATTTTAAAGTAGGGGCAATAGTTAAATTCTACATAATGAACGCCTGAGCAAGAATATATATGTTTAGACAGAGTCGTTTAAGTTACAAATTGTTTTCCTCATTCTGTTCTTATATTGTCTTTGGCTTAGGGTAGCAAAATGGCATTTTAATTTTCAAGAGAACATTATATGCCAAAGTGCCATTTACTTGGCTAGCCTTAACTTAAAGGCCCACTTATTTGACTATAAATTCAAAAGCTCCCTTGTTACGTAATTGCAGCCAATAGATTTGTTAAATTCTGTGGGCACATTTGATTTAATTTGTCGTCGAATTTGGTGCTTGTCAGGCAATTGGGCGTTGCGCTCCACAACATATTTTTCTGGGGTCTTTTTGACTAGCATAACTCGAAGTGTCCAGTTTTGAGGTTCTGCAACTAACAGTCCTACGTTTTGGTCCCAATGTTTCAGCTTGCTGTCAAAATTATTGTTACAAATGTTTGCGTTCGCGGCCAGCAGCATTATACAAAATTTATTTGGCTAACGTGACTTTTGACTCAAATCTTTGTCCAATAGCAGCTACAGTTTGGCTTTGGCCTGGCTAATGGTTTTGCTTATTTTGGCATTGCTTTATGGTTCGTGTGGCGTTGTTCTTATCGCAAAATGCCGTTCAGCATACTTTGAAGTTTAATTTTTTGTCAGCTCTCTAAGCACTGTCTGAACAGAGCATATTAGTTACGGACCTCGGACGGGATTATTAAATAGTAAAATAGATAATTCATGTAAAAAATATATATAAAACACAGTATAAGAAATCGAAACAAGAATTCAACTATCGTTTATTGTATGATTTTATCTCAAAACTTACATAAATTCTTCAAATGGACTTTGTTTTATTGACCCACAATAAAAAGAATTTTGAACTCTTAATTTAATGGTATATTTTGTTTCGATTTTCAAAACGTACCAAACTGTCTAGACTGATGTTATGTTATGGTCTAATGTCTAATGGGTTTCGCCCAGCTCGTTTGTACAAAATCTATCAAACTAGTTATATATTTAAATTGTGCACCATGTCGTGTGCGCAATATTAATCGTTTGACTCTTACGAGTGCCTTTGCGTCATTCATAATAAAAGTGTGAGTTGGTTCTCAGATGCGTCGTCTGACGTTATAACAGCTGAACTTGTATTTTTGGGGCAGCTTTCATCCCATCGAGCTGCTTTTTGTCGCAGGCAAACAGACTGTAATTCGATATTGATTGATTATCTTTCGGTTTTAGACGTCTGGTCAATCTCTCAGTTGGTCTCCGATTGAAAAATCTATGCACTCAAAGCAAATAATTACGAATTAAATTAAGTAGAGTCTAAGTTTTGTCAGCAGTAGTTGTATTAAAGCAGACAGGTAAAACATTAAAAAAGTATGGTCAACAACTCAATTTCAAATAAATATATTCAAATTCAAAGAAGCCACAAAAAAAATGAAATACTCCAAGTTAAGAGGAATTCAGCTCCGATTTCGTGGTCCGCATTAGCATCAAAACGATATCTTTCACAGAAACTGTTATACCTTAAATAATTTACTCTGCGCTGCTCGGGTCTAATGAGTTATATTATACTTAAGCATGTACCATCGAATTGATGCGACAACGTTTTTAAATCCAAGTACCAAATATTATTGACCAATAAATGATTTTTGAAATAACTTCTAAACATTCTGAATGGGAACATTTTCGTGATAGGGCACTAAATCATACTGAGTTGAAAAGTTGTAATACCTACCTGCTTCTTAGAAGTCAAACAATTTGTAATCGAAACAAGACCTTAGGCAGAATTTGACTCTACATCAAATTCCTAGTCAGTTTGAAATAATTTTTGAAATGCTTACAACAAATTTCTTATTGTTTTTGGCCATTGGCGGCTTATTCAGCGTAAGTTTCAAGATCCTTGGCAATATCTTAGACTTTTTTTTTTAATAATATTCATCAATGTCTTTCCCAGTTGACTCGTGTAGCTGCTGCCCCAATGAAAAATGCTGCCAATGCTGGAAGTAAGATGCTACTTCCAACGGAAAGCTTGCAATTAACGGACACTGCCACCAATCAGGATTTACTTCCAATGGCAAACGGCCAATTAGTGAGCACCGTCAACAATAAGAATTTACTTCCTATGGCGAGTTCACAAATAGCTGACACTGCTAAAAAGCAAAGTTCACTCCCAACGGAAAGCGTGCAAATATCTGATAATCTTAAGAATCTTAATTTACTTCCAATGGAAAACGTGCAAATAGATGGCAAATTAATGAATCGGAGTTTACTTCAAATGGAAAGCAGGCAATTAGCGAATCAGAATTTACTTTCGCTGGCTAGCTCACAAATAGGTAAAACTGCTGAATATCAAATGAACAAATCGGAAATAGCTGGCACTTATAAAAATCAAAGTTTATTTCCAATGGAGAACCTACAAATCGCCGAAAGTGCTAAAAGTCACAGATTGTTTCCAATTAACATTGTGCCACAAGCCGTCTCTGCTAAAAGTCAATTGATTTTTGGCAATTCAAGTGAAGAAGAAGATGCAAGAAATGATGGTACTAAAATATCTAGAACACGCTTATTACCGCTGGGCTATAAACTAAAAACTTCGGATTTGAGAACTATCCCTTCTCAGCCGCTATTCAACTATAAGAGAACATCTGACGCTCCTATACTGCCGCAATTTGATCGATTAGAAACTCAAAAAGCAAGGATCGATTATTACCGACCATTAAGCTACTATCCGAAAAATTATGCAAAACATGATGGTCATGGTTCTAATTTAAAGATTCCATATAAAAACTCCAATGGCAGCGTGCCTCGAGAACTCGTCCAAAATTTTGACAATCTGCTTGCCGCGCCCGGAAATAACGAAGATCCCGACAAAGAGATACCTTTATCGTTAATGGAAGGAGATCACAACGCGACTAGTGAGCGAATGAGGGTCCAGGCGCGTGGAAGGAATTATTCCCCAAGGTGTGTATCTTAACTTTTCATTTAAATATTTATTTTGAGGCTCCAACTCTAAACTTCAAAAATCGTTGAAGCACGTATTAATTTTTGTTACGGTAAAGAGCCTGAAATTGACCACAAAGCTGAACAAATATAAAATTTCCTTGTTTTTCACTTAAGTGAAGTTCGCAACGATCTTTGAAAATGAATAGCCAATTATCCGTCAATTTTCCATACTTGTAGGAATTGTCGTTCCAGATGTCGTTTGTTTAAATTCTTACATCTAACATATGCCCACAAGGGTTTCGCTTTATTAATGTTTAATTCTATGTTAATTTTGTAGTAAAATTTTGGATAAAGTATGTATTGGAAAGTCGACTATATATAATAAGCCCGTTGTGAAGAATTGGCTTGTGAAAAAAGTATACTGGTTTTTCAGTACTTGGGACTATACTTATATATATCCTCAGAGCCTAAACAAAGACTATATTCGGCCCATGTATTTTGATCTCAGGCTTGAGCTCTTCAAAAAGGGAAAGTCCGAGGAGTGTCACATTACAACCTTAGTCACATGGCAAGCATATCAGCACTGCACTCTAAGACGCCACCAACGAATGGAATATATGATACCAATGTACCCTCTTCACCAAACTGGATATTATGCTCATTGGTCGCGATCTATAGATGAAAGCGGCTATAATAATTACAACATTTATAAACCAAGAGCTGATTATTCGAAATATTGAAAATAATGGAAAAAATTGTAATTAGCAACAATAGTGATATATTTATGATATTATATGTTTATTTAATGTGGTTATGCTCCCATCAAATATCGGCTTAGTAATGGGAACTATAGCTCGCAGTCACTACGGTTCCGAAATAAAATAATAATAATTGGGGGCAATTTTGTCCAAGAGAGTAGTTTATTTGTGATGTCATCTGTTTGGATAGGGTCGCTTGTTGCTCTTATTTTACAAAATAAACCTTGTTTTTGTTGTTGTTGCTGCTGCCGATGTTGGTTATTGTTATGCCTGCTGCGGTAATAGTTGTGAAAGTTGTGTGCGGTTTTCAAAACTTTTGATTTTGCTGTTTAGTGAAGCCAAAATTTACCGCCAACAGGCACAAACTTGAAAGCTTTATACTTTGACTGGCTGAGAATCAAAGCTTGGTAAGTATTTTGCTATTGGCTATTTCATGATTTGTTTCATTTGTGGTCTGGTTTTGCATGCCTTAGAGCTCGCTTAAAACTTGGAATCGTTTTGAAGAACTTTTTATGCCAAGTCGCATTTATTGCGACAGCTATGT
The DNA here is from genome assembly GCA_035045725.1 of Drosophila ezoana. Classification (NCBI taxonomy): domain Eukaryota; kingdom Metazoa; phylum Arthropoda; class Insecta; order Diptera; family Drosophilidae; genus Drosophila; species Drosophila ezoana. The sequence goes on from JAWNOU010000005.1 coordinate 8,178,381, forward strand.
ATAGGCATCAAAATTTCATATGAGCACAATGCGTACGTAGATAATGCAAGAGCACACAATATTCTCTCTGCATGCACTCGTTCAGGTGTTTGTTCGATTGTATTTTATCTACATACTGCATATGCATGGGGCTCTCACGCTCATTTTCGGTGGCGAGACTTGTTCAGTATTCTGTGCACCCACATTTTGAGGCGCTTAGAAATTAGAAATTTCGTGTAATCGCAATGTATACGTAGGTAATGCAGAAGCACGCATATACAGATGTGTACATATCTACATGCTATGCATGACGCTCACAAATTATTGATGATGCTTTTCGCTCATTGGTCCAATCAATAATTGATTGTTCATGAGTTCATCTTGGGATCGTTGGTTGACTCAATTTTCTGTGCGCCGGTGACGCACTTACCACTTTTAATTTCGTGTTAATTTGACCCGAGCAGCCACATTGTACAAGATTGTGTCTCACTTTCGCGGGCTATAGCCGTTAAATATCAATATTCCGTGTCTAAAATGAATGAAACCAAAAGGGCTATCATTTTATAATGTGGCTCAAAATAAGCCAATATAAAGCCGTTCAAATTTTATCAAAAAAATGTCGTTTTTTCATTTCGTAAAATAATTAGTGAGAGGGCGATGCATGAGAAGATATTACACTAGCATGCGTACACATATACAAACATATGTATGTATGTACATATTTGGCGATTATCTCTGCATACATACATACATATGTTTGGGTGTGTACTTTCTGTAGTGATATCTACTTATGCTTATGTGTGTGGTTGCTCGTGCGTTATCTAGCTTTGAATCACGCTCCCACGAAATTTGTTAACTGCTTTTCGTTTCAGTGAAGAATTTATCTTGTAAATTTAATACACACATTAATTATGAGTCAGGGAGCAACATTAGGGCGAAACCTATGTTTGTATAGAGAAATTGTATCTCGATATGTATTAAGCCCTAATGAGCATCAACTACCAATGACTGGCGGGCTCATTACCATTTTTAATTTGATCCAAGCCAAATAAACGAGTACTTTATTTAACCCAACATGAGGTTTCAATACATTCGTAGGCGGCAAATATAAATATTTGCCTTGTATTATGGTTTTGGGCTTGCAATGCACAATATGGCCTATACTTGTTGTGGGCGTGGTTTATTTATTGGTCCACAAGCCTGTGGGTTTTCAAATAGAGCCCACATGTTGTTTGCTCAGGCATCGGTTCCTGACACTTTGGCCCATACTCATTAATTACATTGTCAATAGATAGAAATTGCCATGGTCATGTGATTTGAGAGCGATTTATGAACAGAACTGAACAGCAAATTTATAGGGGTATTTGCAAAGCTTTTATTTCGTATCATGTTAAACAAGACCGAGTTTAAAAATATTAATTAAAAATATTACGTTAGAAGTTAGTTAAGAGTGGTTTCTTTTTGGAAAACGAGAACAGAGGATTCAAAGAAAGACAGAAAAAATAAACATACTATAAAAGCCGGCAAAAGTTTTGGATGCAGCGATTGGGCTTGGACGAACCCCGCTCATAGCAAGCATACGAAGAAGCTGAGTAGGGTGCGTTAAACTAAAAAAGTAGGTATTAATATGATTCTTTAAAAAATAAAAAAAATTTCTGTTTCTGAGTTCTCTGCTGCAATGTAAGCCACTTTCTCTACCCCTTCTCCAGACAAAATCAACCGAACTCTCCGATAACAAGGACAATAAAAACATTTTGATGAGTAACTCTTTGCAGAAAAAAATGGTACTGTGAGTCTTGATTTTTTGCGCTCTCACAGCCGGAAGACCAAAAACGCTACGAATTGAATTTACTCTCAGCTTCGGCAGGATGAGGGCCGTGCAAGCAATTATGCTTGCATGTGTGTGAATATACATACATAACAGCATATTTGAATGTGTGTGTTATTCACTGATTTGGCTTCTGCTGGCAGGAAATTAATTTTGTTAGTTTTCTAGCGCTGAGCGTGACCTATCTCAAATTAGCATTCTCATATAAATGTAGGTAGGAAATCTGTATTTTTAGAGTAAATCAAATATTCACAATTAATTTTCTTTTATTTCTTAATTGCGGAAAAAAAATATTAATTTATTTTAAGAAATTTATATAAATATTACATTATACAGGTTTTTTACCAAACCAACCTCAGAATATAATTTGGATGATTTGTAAGTAATATTGTCATCTAATAATGATATTATATTCACATTCACAAATTAAAAAAAAAAAAGATTGAATAAACACTCGTTTGACACTGGCTTTGTCTGTTGTGTATGCATGACATACGCTTATTTCGCACGCGTATCACAAAGCCAACAGCATGTCCAATAAAGGGCTCCCGCACTCTGGCATATACAAATCCTGCAGAGAGCGAGTATAAACCGTCAGCCACTGGTGCATACATTAAAGTATCAATGGCTTACAATAACAGGAACAGGCAGTAGAGACACATGCATACAGGTTATATGCATATATGGCTCACTCTACTGGCACCAAAACACATTCTCAAATTGAAAACCAACGCGCGCGTATTTACGAGCTTAGCAACTGAAGTCACCAAAATGGATGACAGCCGCATTTAAAGTCGCTTTCAAACTGTGTTTGCACGCGTGTAAAAGCCTTGTAAATATTTGAGCATCATAAATGGAAAACTTTTGCATAAATAATACTTGCACATGTGCACAGGCATCGAATGAGTTTCGTAACCGAACAGACTTGAAATAAGTATATTCCTAAAACAGTACATAATCTCAGTTTTAGAAAAAGTTTCATAGCTGCGCAGCCACATGAGAAGAATATATTGAAACCAGTGCGCAAATTTAATGTTCCAATAAATATAGTCAAATATTAAAAATAAAGCCAATTGACCTGAAATATATTGTAGAGGAATATCTTTTATTTTTGTTTTTAAATATGATTGAAAATGGAAAGAAGAACTACGAAAGAAACGTTAGGAACCAATAGTACAGCAATTGTACCAATCAGCTCAATGTACAAAAATAAGCCATTATATTGCGTATACGCAGTGCAGGCCGGAAAACATCGTTGATAGGAGCAATTGGATTACGAGCATGCGAAACCATTTTCGCAGCCGAGGCAGAATAACAAATTGATAAATATCACAATAGCTGCTTAATTTTTTTTTTTTTATATTGTGTACATGTGCGTGTGTGTGTGTTTTGGCGAGGGTGTTTTGTTGTGTGGCTCTTGTGGTTTTGTGCCGAGTGTTTGCGGTTTAATTTCTGGGAATTTGCACTGTTGCCGTAACTCGCAAAATAATCAGTTAATACGCCCAATCACAAAGACAACCAAATATTGTGGGAATGTGTGTGTTTCCTCTAGTAATTGATGCCATTTTGAATTGCAATTGAAAATCGTACATATTACAGAACTTTAAAGGCATCCAAAAACATCTAAGCCTAGGTGATTATTTTGCAGAAAACAATTACATAATTAAGAAAGCAAAAGATATTTATTTAGTTATTTTTTGAAAATTCGTTTAGAAAAAAAACTTTCAAAGACTTTGTATCCCTTTTTTTGAGTATTGTCGTAGTTCGTCCTTTTTATAAGCAGTTTTCTGTTGACTAAAAATGTCCTTTTATCAGGGCTCTTTTAAGGATTTAAGTCCTTTTCTTTATATATTTTCCATTAAAAAGAAAGAGACTATTGGCCGCCCTCAGGATATCAGGCTATTGATATGGCCACGTTATTATTTATTTAGTGATTGTCCTTTTTAGAAAATAAGTCATATTTCAGCTTAACAAAGTTGTTTCCATTGACTGTGCACTGCAGGCATTCCCAGGTGTAGATGTTGTCAATTAATATCAAATATGTCACTTCAATTTGGGCCAGCCCAAAAGGGGAAATGTACTGACAGGATAACCAGCGCATGGCCACAACAACAGCTATTTCCATTTAATGTTTTTCTTATGAGTCCATGCGGCGTATACTTAATCAGTGATACCACACACGCACATATAAGCACACACACAAACGGGGCTGTCCACTTAGCCAATTGAGAGACACTTTTCGATTCAGTTAGGATCCAATACATTTAACCCACTAATAGAATGGCACCTCACGTAACGCCTCCTCAATTCAATCAACCAACACGGCTTTTGGTGAGATTGTGTGTGTGTGTCTGTGTGACTTGGGCCGGAGCGTTGATGTGTCTATTTAATATGCAGTGCCAAACACAAATTAAAACTCGGCTCCATACACACGCACACTCACACACCACACACACGTAATAACAACGTGACAACAACTAACTGTTATTGTGTTTGTGTGTTTTTTGTTATTAGATTTCCCGGTGCTGACAAACTTCACTTGATGCCTGCGGCAGAAGTTACAACTGTGAAACTGAGTGTATGCTTGTGTGTTTTCTCTATAGACCTTCCTTGTATAGCTGTGTGTTAGGGAAATTAAATCCATGACAAATTGGAAAAGGCTCTAGCCCAAACTTTGTCTGCAGTGCGGTTATTGGTTTGAACCAGCGCCACGTTCTAACTCAGATTATGATCGAATCAAAGTTTTGAAACTTAAAAATTATTGCTAAATTATTACATTACATAACAACATAAGTTTTGTAAGAAATATCTTTTACTTACAAGCTTTGGTTCGGCTGATTAAGTGTAGATTAAGCGAAATCAAATCTTGTTCATAAACATCAATAAATAGTTGCGTGACATTATCAAATTGGACACACTTGACTTAAAAACAACACGTTTCACAGCGTTAAATGAGAAGAATCTTCTATTCAAGTTAACTCATGTTAGCCGTCCGCTGAAGTACGGCTACGATTTCTGAGATGTCTAATAATACTCTCAGCAAAGTAAACGCCTACACTTACAAATAACTGCTAGGCTTCAATTAGATACCCAAAGTAAATACCCAATAAGCTCGAGTGCCAAACAGAAATCATTTTCAATTTCTTTTATGAAAGAATGAAGTAGAAAAACATAATAATTCATTCAATTGATTTTCATATTTTTTATATTTTTCTTTCATTTCTTTCATTGTGTGCATGCCACTTGGGCTGACTTTCAATTTGGTACATGAAACACCACATCAAATTACGATCCAGGGACCAAAGCTGCCAAAGCCTCTTTGACCCTCCAGTAGGTGCCTGTGTGTGTGTGTGCTTGTTTGGGTGTGTGCGTGTGTAGCTGTGGCCTGTTAGTAAATTGGCCACTCGAATTGGTTGCGCCTATGAGACTTCTCAGCGCTGCCAATTCAGCTAATTTAAGGCTAAATTTAGCTATTTTCTGAGCTTGTCAGACGGAAACTGTTAATAAGGGTACCAGCAAAACTGGCTATTTTTAAGCTAATTTAGCTGTTTCGAATAATGCATTTTAGTATATAATCACTGGTTTTTTACTATGTGGCATTTCAATGATAAGTTCTGGCTCCCTCTTAATCGTTTTAACGTTTTTGTCATCACTAGTAAATTTTTTAAAAACAAATTTATATCGGCTCTTTTAGCTTGCCTAAAATTGGATACAGTCACTTTTATAGTTATTTGTAATATTGCATTTAGCTTTAATTAAATTTTTTTTTTTGACACATCTCCTTTTTTTAGACAGTTTAAGCCAATTTTATTTAGCTATTTTGAGCTATTCTTAGCATTGGATACAGCTACTTTTGAAATTTTAACGCAGATATTTTGTACATTGTATTCAAATAATTATTTGAAACTTATTTCATTTAGCTGTTTTGTAAGTTGGATTTTTTTTTAGCTATATGGTTAATTTTGCAATTATTAACTTTTTTTGACAGTTAGCTATTTTTAACATTTTCTTTGGCTCCGTTTTTGAAACGAGAATCGGCAGCACTTCCTCTCACACATAGGCACTGGGCGTGGCTGCCTATCAGCTAATAGCCAAGTAGCTGGTGAATATGTATGCTGAAGGCTTTTCGGCAGCTTTTCGAGTGGCATCAGAGTCGACAACTAGCATTTGACTTTAGCATATATTAACTTAGCTACAGCCTTTTTGGTGCGCAATTTAAAAATAAAAAAAAAAACAAAAGCACGAATAGCACCTACGTGGGGCTGTTTGTGTCTGTGCACACCTGACACCTGACAGCTTTGTTTAGCTCACGCATTTTGTATGTGCCCTGAATTTGAAATGAGCTTCCGTTCTGTGAAAAATATTCACAGACATACACACACACACACATACACATTTTACTGACACTTGAAAATCTTTTAAGTCCCTCTGATCGCCAACTTTTCCAGTGAAATGTTATTCATCCCAATGGCCTTAAATATGGCTGCTTAATGTACTCAATAAAATATTTTAATATGCTCTTGTCTGAATAAAAAAATTAAAATAAAAAATATTGTAGCTTTTCCACAGGCACTGACAAATTAAATAAAGCAAAAAGCTTTACGCACACCCACAGACGCATACACACACACTTACACACCTGCAAAACAATTTTTGTGTTTTTGTATTTGTGGGCTGCGCACTTCAATTGGCTGTCCAATTGAGTTTGCTTTGGCTTTAAGGCGCTTCTTAATACCCTAACGTTTGGCACTTTCATATTTTCATCGAAAATAAAATAATTTTACCAAATATTAATTTACATTGAATAATAAAAAGAAGGGGGGGGGGGGGAGAAATTTTTTTTTTGTTGTTTTTTAAAATTTTTTTTGGGGGTGTTTGGGGGAAGTTTGGGGTTTTAAAAAATAATAACTTTTTGAGCAAGGTTTTAATAAATATCTATTAAATTCAAAATGTAATGTATTTGGTTAAGACAATGTGAATAAACAACTCTGAAAGAGGATAAAATCTTCGCCACTTTTAAAGAATATACTTTCTGTTTTTCTTTAATTAAATTTGTATTTCCCTAACCTTGCCTTCATTTAAAGCTTTGTATATTTTTATGGCAGACTCTGTCAAGTGCTTGGTACAGGGTATACTTAAAGTCCTTAATGCTGTTTTACAAAGAGCCTGGCTGTTTATTCTGAATGCTCAGCTCCTACTACCTTGAGGCGCTTTTAATTTAATTAGCTGTCTAATTTGAATTGTTGCGCAAGGTGAAAAGTTTTTCATTGGAATAAAGCAATAATGTATTTTCAATATTTTAAAGGCCTGAGGACTGTAGACAAAAAATTTAAAGTTGAAATATAATTATGTTAAAATGTATTCAAGTTCCCTTTTCATCCTGACCCTATATTTAATGAATTGTTATGGACTTTCTGAGAATTCTTAAACTTATATTTTCGGATAACTGTCAAATTTATAACGCCCTCGTTTTATTTAAGTCCAGCATTAAATACGATCATTAATTAAATTAAATTATTGCCACTCACTTTAGTTTATAATTTAATGCCAGTGATTAATTTCAGTCAGATTCACATTTCTTTAGATTTAACAAAATACGCATACAGTAAAAAAAGTTTCCTATTGCACACCAGGGAACAAGATTGCCAATATCCGAAGCTTTTGGGATAATTTCGAGAATGAAACAACTCGAGCGCATCGGTATAATCGACCGGGGAACAAAGTGCTCAACAAATCGTTGAGTTGAAACAAATCACGATACAATTTAATGAGCCCATTTCAAGAGGCATTGCAAATGCCAGGAATATGAAATGAATTTCGCTTGACAATAGACGAATAAACGGGGAAATTCTGGCGGCCATTTGGCACGAATTTACGCATGATGAGTGCGTGATGAAAAATTTAAACAACACGACACGATATCAACAAGTTGTTTTAATTATCATTTGTTTAACAAAATAATAATAATCATATCCCGCTGAGGTACTCCTATAATAATAATAATAATAATTGTTATATCTGAGTATATTTGTTATTTAAAAGTTATTTGGGTATGCACGCAAGATCAGGCACGAAAGAAAACAGGATCTCACGCGCTCATCTCTAACTGTGCGCTCTAATTGGTCGTGCGGGTAGCTCAGCCACTTGACAGTTTACGTTCCACCAGCAGCGCAGTCGTCTTCTGTTGTTTCTGTTGCTGTTGTTGTTATTAATTTGCTTTTGGAAGTTTTCGTGCATACTCCGGCCTTAAGCTATAATAACGAAGTAGTGTGGGGAGGGCAGGGAGATGGAGGTGTAGCTATGAGGTACGCCCCCTCCCCCACGGGCATTGCCTGAAACGTAGTTGCCAAGCGTATCTAATGTCCACCCACAAACGAATCCTGCGTTCAGCTCAGGTTCCGGTTCGCTCGAAATCTTAATGCCGGCTTGCACGCCCAAAGCATAAGCTACAGTTCCGACCATCTCTTTGGGTTATTTGTTGGCTTTCGAGGTTGACTCATTGACTTTGTATGTTCCGGGGTTCTGGCTTCCGTTGTGCAGACAAACAATTTATTTATGAGCAGGAAGTAGGCTGTATTGTCAATGATTTCATATCAGTTTTTGGCGGAAGGTCATATCTATTGAACTAAATAAGTATTGGAAGATAGTCGTGTGGTCAGCAGACTTAGAGTCAGAATAAGAATAATGTGGGTTTTGTCATTCCCATGAAATGAGCAATTATATTTGTTTATTTATTTCTTTGAAAGTGAAGACATAATCACAAAAAGGCATTATCAATTGCCAGCCCTGAGATTATCATTCACATTATGCTCCTAAGCTGGTTTTTATTTTGATTACCTACAACATTATTTAGCATACCTCACTATATGCCAATTAATACAAATTATTCGAACAAACCTGCGTCTTCATTAAGATGAATTTCAGCAAAAATAAAAGCAAAAATAAGTTAAATTATGAGCATTAATACAATTCCTCGAATCATAAATATTCATTTTCATAATATGTCACACACTTGCACGCAGTAAATCAATATCAATTTGACAGGAAATATACAAAATAACAATAACAAAATAAATGACAGCATTGCAAAAAGTTGACAGAGAAGTAAAAAAAAAAACAGGAAAACAAAAGTGCAACCTACTAATATAAACAGCATATATATTCCTTTGCATTAATTACAGAACATATTTTTATACCCTGAACCCATTAAAAATGGGTAAAAGGGGTATTATGTTTTTGTGCAAAATGCAAATGTATGTAACAGGCAGAAGGAAGCATCTCCGACCCCATAAAGTATATATATTCTTGATCAGCATCAATAGCCGAGTCGATCTAGCCATGTCCGTCTGTCTGTCCGTCCGTCCGTCCGTCCGTCCGTCCGTCCGTCCGTATGTATGAACGCAAAGATCTCAGAACCTATAAGAGCTAGAGACTTGAAATTTTAGCTGTAGGTCCTCCTGGTGCTCGCGCAGATCGAGTTTGTTTCCGATAATCGATAACTGACCCCGTTTCCAAGTAATCGATAAAAATGTATATCGAAATCCTGTTTTTTAAGCAATTTTGGTAAATAATAAGAGCTAGAGTCACCAAACTTGACATGTAGCTTCAAGAAAAGTATATATATATCGAGTATCTTTCATTTTATACCTATCGCCACCTCCCCGCTACTCTCTATTAGCGCGAGCTGCATTTGGTGTTGGAATAAGAGGGTTCAGGGTATACCCTAGTCGGGAGCTCCCGACTAGAACCTCTTACTTGTTTAATTATGCCTTTACGATTTTAGTAAAAATGAAAAAATGTAATTATAAATTCTTGATTATGGACATGATTATATGAACATCCGCAAAGAACACAGAGATTAACTGAACATAGGGTGATATTTAATTTACTTTAAAGAATACTTTAAATATAATTTCTTCTTTACAATGAAATACTATAACTGGGTTGAAGCAGCTGCCCATAACTACACTTAGTTGCGCAGGTTCTTTAAAATACATTAAAAAATATTTAATAATATTTTGGCCATAATTCATTTTAAAATTCCTCAACTAAACACAATGTTTATTGAAAAACTTTCTGATGCGGCCCAAAGAAGAAGAAGCATACTTGAAATTCAAAACATATTCATGAAAGTGAAATGTAAAGCCAAAATTCTTATTCGAAACTCATAAATTAGTGAGTTATTCAAATTAGCTGACAATTGTTGCTGCCAAAGAAAGGCGAAAAGCGAACAAAAAGCCATAAGCAGCAACAAAAAGCGTTAAGAAAGCAGTCAAAAAACTGTTCAATTTATGGCGCAACATGATGGCGTGTGTTTGTGTGAGTGTGTGTGTGTGCTGTGCTGTGCTGTGCAAATCTTTACTCACACGCGCAAATTGCCACACATAATTATGTAAACGAGTTTTGAAGAGACGAGTGGCAAAGAGGGTAAAGGGTAGCGGGCGAACGAGCACATTTTAATTACCAGGAAAATGTAAATTAACCGAACCACCTAAGACAACAGAACAGACAACTGGGAAAACGCACAGCAGCAGCAGCAGCATCCCAACACCAGCAAAACAAAGCCATGAAGCTCAAATTGTATGTATGCCTATCTGTATGTTCTGTTTATGTGTGTGTGCGCGTATGCGTGAGCCTGCACAGCTGAAAAGTATGCTACAGTAAAGTTTGAACGAGCTGGCTGCTCCTCGATGATAACTTTTCCAGTTGCCAGTTGGCACAAAATGACACAAACGTTATGATAACAAACATGAAAATGCTAGTTGGGGTGCGGAAAAGAGATAGGTCGATATACCCTACAACTAAATTATATGTTAGCGAAAATATGAATTAAAACAATATCGTAATCTTTATATAATTTTGCAATTTTACACTTTGACCCCCTTTTCCATGCTCATTTTAGATAATTATTCAGAAATATTTTTTAAAGGAATATGACGCTGATCGTCCGAGCGTAAGCATAAATGTGTATGCAAGTGGATTTTCCAAAAATACTAAAACCAAAACTAAATAAACAGTTTGAATCCGAAACTTCGCCCAAAAGGATTGGTTTTCCGCGAATTTTCCGCACTTTCAAGTGGAAATAGAGATAAAAAATAAAATAGGTGTATGTATATATATATATATGTACAGAAAGAAAAGTATACATATACCCTTTTAAGTTTGCAGCCCCCAAGTAGAATAAATATGAAATTTAAAGTCTATTAAACGATGGAAAGGCACGAGCTGCTTCCGCGCGCCAGCTAAGCAGCTTTAAAGCGCCGCCTGCTTCCTGTCAGCGACTGTGATAATTACACCACTCACACACCTCCGCACTGCCTGCCAATGACAGCTGCTGATGTGTGCATGTGTGTGTCAATACATATGTATATATACACACATGATGGAAAGTTGGGTCCAACAACGGGCAGAGATTGGGGTTTTGTTGATAGGCGGATGCCTTTTTACGGCTCATTTGAACCTTTACAGTTTTCAATGCCTGACACTTTCCGGCTTTTGATTAATTTTAATTGTTTGACATTTAATTAATTCGTGCAGAGAGAAAGATTATCACAGCACTAACTAATTACATAATCGTTAGCTAAATAATATACAAGCCCCACCAAATCTGTTTTAAGCAAACACTTGTGTTTGCACCAGCAATTTAAGCTTTCACATGTTGTTTTAAGCGTCGAAGGATTAATCTCTACCCTGCAAAAAAAAAAAACAAACACGCGCAGCGCAGTGCAAGCAACTACTGAATAATTTAATTCAATTAAAAGCCAGCGGCGATAAACAAGTTGAAATGCTTCACTTGCGAGTGCTCGACTAGATAATACCTTGCATTGAAGTTCTGGTACAAATATGCAAGCTTACATCTATATTATCAATTAAGAAGTATCGCCAGGAAGACAGAGAGGCGAGTTTAGAAGGTGAGTCAGATTTGCAAGGCTCTTCGCCTTAATAAATGTTCTTGTCATAGTAATAGAAAGGGAACCAAGTGTCACGGGTTTTTTTTTCAGTCATTAAATAAAATGTATGCAGTTTAATTCTCGCCTCAATTGATTATAAATAATTTTGGTGTGGATCAAAAATATATAGAGAAGGTCTCTCTCTGGGTCGTTAGTGTTTTCTCCTGCATGTCACAAATGTCTGCACTTTGAAGCCGTATTTGAAGTCATTTGGTTACTTTAGGGTATTTTGAAAAAAAAACCATTAAGAATCGTAGAACCATTTAAGCAATTAAATAATTGAAATGTAAACGATAAAAGTCATTAAATCAATTTAGCAATTCTGCAGTAGAAGCCACACCAACACCAAATAAAATCGACAAAAAAAATTGGTAGTTAACCTTTTATCTGGGTGGAAATTGCAAAAATATGCAAAATACTTGATGAAATTCCACAGCGGGGGAGAAGAAAGTGCATTATACTAAAACGACAGTGAAGAGGAGGAGTTTCAAGCGGTATAGAAGATGTGCACAAAGAACTCGTTACGGTGCAATTAACTGCCAAAAGAAAAAGTGCTGGCATATCAAATAAGCGAAATAAACAAATTAGCATTTAAGCGGCAACTTGTGAGCCAACTAAGAAAACTACAACAAATAAAAAATAAATAGATAGAAGAATAATATCAATAATTGTTTTGAATGGGAGTTAAATAAACTACGAAGGTCGAAACAAAGCGTAATCAAGGGCCATATTATAAAGTAAGCAACACCTAAGGATGCCCACAACAGCGAACACTTTGCCTAATGTCACAGGCCAAATTGGTTGGCACTCAAAAGCAGCTGCACGAACATCCTGTGCATCCTGTGGAAGCTAAACAACATAACAATAACCATTCTCGCCTGACAGTCCCTGCTGTTCTACCACTTTAACCCCACGAACCAACGCATAGACAATTCCCAACACACCCACACACCCAGATAGAGAGAGTATTGTGTGCCACTGCGTTGCCCATTCGAGTGTGTAAAGAGCAAAGGCAATGCCAGAAGCGGCTATCTAAAATTTGTTCAACTGTCAACTTTGCAACATAAAAGAATTCGGTGTGGAGTTGGTTACTTATATATTTATAGGAGTCTACGTATATCCTGATTGTAAGTGTGTCTGATTCGCTCATGTGACAGGCAGCGTAGGGATATCAAGAATGGCAACAATACATGTGCTATCAAAGACTAAGAGATGGACTTCTTATCGAGATATTTACATGTATTCTTCTTCAAGAAATCGTCATTAGTTGGAGACTTTTCAATAAAACCTTGCACCCATTATTACTTTGAAATTTTCTTTAAGTAATTCAACTAATATATCTATAATACAATATATTTAACTGAGCTTCGAAACATATGTTTCTTAAATATTTCCATTTCTCTGTTTAATCTATATTTATTTTTATAAATTATCTTATTATAGTAATTGTAATGTAATATTCTTTTTAAAAAGAAGTTTTAATTATAAGGTATCTCATTGGCGGCAGTGTTTTCGTAAGTTTGGCTTTCTTATTACCACGTATCCAGGCAATACACAGGCACAAAAATCAATAGATAACAGGTGGCACAAGAGTCACAGGAAGTCTCTGACTCCTGCCACTGAAATCGTCAACGGCAAAAAGCAACGAGCGTAACAACAACAACAGCAACAACAACAACAACAACAGCAACAATAATGTCAACGGAAATAAAATTGTTATAAAAACAACATAAAAATATTCAATATTTTTGCATTTTATGTGTATGTGCATATTTATAAGTCCATATATGTATATATATATATATATGTATATATGTATATAAATAAGCATGGGGCGTGGCTTGAGTGTTGACATTAAGTAAAAAGCGCCATTAGCTATAAAAATACTTAATATGGAAATATGCGCAGTGCTTTGGGGTATTTACGTAAGCAAACGACTGAGAAAAAAAAAAACAACTAAAGAAACTGTCGCAAAAGCTGCCGCGTCTCCTGCTATAAAACTGAAGCAGGGTCAGTGGCAGCAGGCGGCAGACAGGCAATCGTTAACGGTTCATACATTTGCACCTGCCCCAGCAGACGCAGCGTTGCGCATACACGTGCGTATACGTAATATTTGCTGTCAGAGAATTTTCACAATTTGTTCGAGAATTTTTTTTAGACAATCTGCAAACTGTCAACTAAAATAGTAATTAACTATAGAGATTTAACGCTAACAACTCAAACTCAAACAATTTTAATTGTATATAATTAAAATAAACCCTCACGTAACAGCAACATTATTGCAATATTAAAACGAGTTCTATATTCCCTTAATAAGCACCTAGAGATGACATTTCTTAAACATTTATAATTTAAAAACAACAGACTAATATTTAGGTGCGATAAAGAATGTCATGAGTTCTCGCACACACAAAAGTAAATGATTATGTTGATTTGCCTGTTGCTAAGATCGATAATATATATAAATATATATGTATGTATAAATTTTTCTATTTGAATGTGTTAGATATTTCGCAACAAAAAACGCTGCTTAGGTTAAAAATAAGAAGTGTAATTAAAAAATGTCTTACCCAGAAGAGCGGCGAATGAAAGGGATATCTCTTTCCCTGTGCCAGGAGCCGCCGCGATAATGAACCAACAAACTTGTCAATTTGCATTTGATGTTCGCATTAGGTTTACTTAGGACCAATCCAGATGCCGGCCGCATTGTCTTTAAGCCAAACCAAATTGGCAGTCGGTAGCTACTACTTCACTTGGCTCTGTCTGAATGGCTGCATTTGCCTCACGTCAAGGACAATTACTTAGGCGTCAATGGGGATTATCAGTAAAAATGTGCGGGCGCAGGATGAATTGCTGCAGACCAGGCAAATGTGGGCGAGTCTGAGGGTGTTGTATACATAAATGCATGGCTGAAATGCCACGAAACTAATTTAAATATTAAATAAATGTATTTATGCAAATGCGCCGTCTGACGCTCTGAGCATACAAAATTGCTCAATTGCCTTCAATTGCGCACACTTAGCGCCAGTTCGCAGTGAAACATCTACGGATCTGCGGGTAACAGCAAATAGTAGGCACTCTCTGTGCCACATCTATTTGGTGGCTCTACGCTCCCCAGTGACACAAACAGTTCCAATTAAACTTTTCGCGTTGCTTTTAATAACTTCAAATTGTGTAAGGCCTTCGAATTGAATTTCAAGCGCCTTGCTGTTGATGTAGGTTCCAATTCAAATGCTGCAGATGCTTCGCCTGGCCCGGCACTATATGTTCTATAAGCAGTGCAGAGCTTTCTGGGCGCAGATTCTCCAATGAAATTCATTTGACTTGGCACTCCCGGCATTGTGTGGTGAGAATGCGCAGACTGGTCCAGAGAATCTGGCATGTGGCAGTCTGATAAATTACACTGAGAAAAAGCATGTTCTAGTTAGACCTGTAAGGAAAATAATATAAATTATTATTTTAAGTAAATCTTACAACTAAGCTTACAGTTAATTTTATTGATTTAATTAAAGTTATATTTTTCATACAATTATTGAAAACTGTATTAGAAGCTGTATTAGAAGCCAACTTGAGGATTTGGAATATAAAAGTTCTAAGCATGAAAAAATATTGCTCATATAAATTCAAAATCTGATTAAAAGGATCTACAATGGGTTACAACTGATATAATATGTATACAAATTTAATAGGCTAAATATAGATTATTGCATGTATCGAAATTATTCATTAAAATTAAATTAAATCCAGAAATTTCACTTTAAATTTACCCCTAACCAAAGCTAGAAGCGGATTAGTTGCACAGAAAATAGTCAAACCTTAACGGAGATTAAATCCTAAAGCAGAACAGTTTTTTTTAAACATTTTTTAACTAACTAAACTAACTAAATTCGATAAAAAAAAAATTGAAATAGAGCAAATCGAATTGATAACGTATTAAACTGTTCTTTTGCAAATTGTTAAAAACGTGTCGAATCAAAATTTGAACTAACCTTAGGGGGAGGGATTGGATCAAACCGAAACCCTGAGTTATTTAATTAACTTGCAGTTTTGGACTGATTGAGTTTTAGACTCTGTCTGTCCCAAATTTAGCTCACGATTATAATCCAAAAAAGTATACGATTTCTTTCTCGGAAGTTAAATATAGATATTTGCGACGTGGACAAAATATAAGATTGATTAGATATTAGTCAATAAGCTATAATCCAACTGAACATATTTGCTGTGGATTGTTTGAATATTTAATACGAAACGTTTAAATTACCCATTTCAACTGTAATTAACATAGATCAACATTTGAACTCTAATTTTGCATATCAATTGCAATCCAGTTTGCTGCAGGGCTAACATAAACTAAGCATCCTTTGAGCATCTTTTCAACCCATAATGCCACTCGCATGAATAGAGACTCGGCAATTACTTAACTAATCAAAACTAAACACATTTAGCTGTGGCACAAACGATGCAGTAATTGCCACATCTGCCACTGGAGGGCAATGCCATGTGCCACATCATCAGGAGCGTAAAGCGAACAGCAGGACATGCAGTCAGCTCGGAACGAAACCTATCATAATGAGAGCAAGCAAATTTCATAGCTGACCAGTGCACAAAGAGTAGTCAGAGCCAGAGACAGAGTCTGGCAAAGTCCAACAAATAATCAAGTGCCTGAGCGTAGCATAGACGACCACATAGTCGGGCGACTTTAGTGCAACTTATAAAACCATTAAAAATGACAGCAATTGCATTAGAGCCAACAGTTTAGAGCACACGTGTGTTGGCGATGAAGCATCCTGTGGCTATTGTTGCATCCATCCACACACACACACACACAGACATGGCAGACAACCGCAAGCTAAGCACCTGGCCGCGTGCCATACATGTGCATGTATATATATATATATATATATATATATATATATATATATATATATATATATGCATCTGTATCTGTGCGTAACTGTAACATGATGCGCCTTGTTATCCCAGGCATTAAACTGTTTGAGCACGCCCATACACCCACACACTACACACACACACAAAAGCATAGCCTGAAGCAATGAGCCAGCCTATTCAGTAGATAACAATGACAAGAACGTCAACAGGGGATCAGATACTTAAATACACACAACCATTAGCTGCCATTGACGACGCACAAACAGCTAAGCCAAGTGCAAGGTTTAATATTTTATAGTCCATTAGCTGTCGGAAAATTCTTAATCCCTTTAAGAGTCACTTCAATAAAGATATAAGTTCTTCAGCTAAGCGAATATATGCCGTCTTGCGTTCTAGTATTTATTCGTGCACTCCTAAATCAAATTAAAAAGCATATGCCAGAAATGTGCAGGTTTGCCATCGTTTAAATCGAATCCAGAATATATAGAAATTGAATTGTGACAAACTGGGAAAAAATAAGTACCTTAAAGTTGGAAGCAGCCGACTGTGAGATACTCTTTTACAGACTTAACAAAAGATGGAGAAAAATTATTTTATACATTTGAATACATTTGCTAACTAACAATATTATGAGGCTTTTGCGTGGTTAAAATCAAACGCTTTCTCTAATAAACAACATCGCTTAAGCTGGCGTTAAAAGTAAACAAACCCAAGCGTATACTTTTCCTTACATTGGGAACTGAGGTATGAAAATTAAATAGATTTATTATCAGAGTTAGTAAAGGATAATACACTTATGGGTTGGCAATGCGAATACATCCGTACATCTGCTGTGAAATATGTGTAATATAAATAACTGCAGAAGGCAACTCAACTTGCGGAATGGCTCTAACAGCTCACATATTAACTGGAAAGTGCCCGATTTCTGCTTCTGAGAACTGCTGCTCGGTCGTTTGACAAGAGGTGTGTTCACAGTTGAAAATTGTTCGGGCATGAAATATTTTATTACCCCTATAAATCTTATTTATGTATGTTGCCAAGAAGAGCAACAAAAATAATAACTAAAAAAAAAAGTGAACTTTCTTGAGGTGCCTTGGCTTAGATACCCTAGAAATCATTTCCGTTTATATTATATTTATTCTCCTGTATCTATACTGCAGTTTATCAATGTGTTATTTTCAGCAAATTTTCTGAAATATGTAATATTTAAATTATAATTTTAAGAAAGGTTGGTGTTATTTAGATGGTGTAGTTATTTTTATAAATTTATTTAATTATGAGTATAAAGTTAAAACTGAAATTTAAAGTTGATACAAAGAGCTTAATCAACTAAACAGTTCATATATCGTCAAAATAAATCCTAAAAAAGCTAAACAATTTTGTGAACAAAAGCAAAATTCCATTAATTTGAAAAGGCAACATTACAAAGCGCTAAGTCGAAATCCTAACGCCCCTTAAAAACACATTTAGTCCGATGCCAAAAGGGGTAAGAGATGTCGAGAGGTGCCGAATTATGGGCGCAATGACTTAGTTTGTGTTTTTATTGGCAAAAATCAAACCAAGAAATTCGATTTAACCTAATCGAATCTTCGGGACCGTGGAGCGTAATTTAATTCAGGCAGCTAGACACTTTTGTCAATATGTCGCCTCTTCCAGACAAACACAAGAATAACAACAATAGCAAAAACAAACTAATAAAAATAAAAAAATACAAGAAAACAAGAATAAGAACAGGAGCAAAGCCAACGCCAAAGTAACGACAAACGACGGCAAAAGAGAAAACAATGCTAAATTGAAAGGTAAATGTGAAAATCGTGTTTTAAATGTTTGGATGTCAGGCGCCGCCAACCCAGGGACAAACAGCTGAAATCTGAAGGCTGAGCAACGCCCTTAACTGGGGCCCGAGGACTATAGTACGGGCAAGTGGAGATGGGGCCTAGGACTGGAGGGGGAGCTTTTAAGACTAGCAACTGGCTGGCACTTTGGCATTTATCAAGTCTGTGCAGCTGACAACTATTAAAATTTTGTTGGCCCAGCTAATTGAAATGTTTGCGCCGGGCAACGTGGCGAATGCGCAATCGAAAAATGTCATGGCTGCCAAAAGAGCGAAAGAAAGAGAGCGCGCGATTTCTCCAGCTATTCCTCTTTGCACATATGTGTGTGCACAACTTATTAACCGCATTTAAGTGCATGACTGAAAAGTCCTATATGAGCAAGAACTAGCCGCGGCGAGTCGAATATTTAATACACTTTACCAAACAATATAAACAATAATAATAATAATAATAATAATAATAATAATAATAATAATAATAAATAATAATAATAATAATAATAATAAAATAATAATAATAATAATAATAATAATAATAATAATAATAATAATAATAATAATAATAAAATAATAATAATAATAATAATAATAATACTAACAAATAACAAACAAGTATTTAAACGATTCAATCAATTTAATGGACTTCAGTTATTTATACCCCTTGCGGTCGTTTTTAAATCAATTACCCATTCTCAGCTGCTGGCGGCGATTGACTTTTAAATTTTCTGAACTCATGCGCTAGATTAACTTTGCATAGATGCGGTAGTTATTTAACCAAATCTGTAACTGAATTCTGCCCTATGCTTTTTTAAAGCCTTTTTGTCTTCACTGTTGACTCTGCTATCAAAGCCAATGTTTGGGGCTGTTGCAATTGTTACACAAATTTGGTGCTCATGAGTGTGAAAATGTGTTTAAATGCAAATTTCCCCCATGCAACACACCCGTCCCCTCCTCCACCCTTGGCCAGTGCAGTCGCTGCAGCCCCTGCACGCCCGTTGCGGTACTGCACACGCCCATAAATTATGCATGGCTTTGGGACCTGGGTGTCATCATCGGCATCGTCATCATTGTTCGGCTTGTGGCTGACCGGCGCTCTTTATCTTTATTTGGGTAGAAGAGGAGGCAGGTGCTGCGGAATGCTTTGTTGATGTTGGGTGCTGCTGGCGAAGTGTTTGTTATGGTTTTTCTAATAGCTGAAAGCGTTGACTTTGCCTATGTTGGGGCCCTGCCATTATAATATGCAGCACACACAAACGGATAAAAACGAGCTGCCAAGCATTGTTACAACTGCGACTGCAACTACGGATGTGACAGCTGTCACGACGTGCATTTCCATGTCAAAATATGACACAGCCTTTAGTGGAAAGGTAGACCAAACGAAAAATAGGGACAAACATGGAAATGCATTCGAAATTTCGCTCGTCGTGTGTTAACATATAGCTCGATTAACAAATGTATTTGTATTAAACACTCCTTTAACTAAGTTTAACTAACCTGTACTTTTATGTTACATAATAATGATGTTTCACATTATGTTTGTTAAAAACTGACAGTAAAAAAATTAAAAACTAAACAATTTGCAAACTAATTTAGCTTGAAAATCAATTTTGCTGGTAGATCTCATTTAAAGTTGGACTGATTCGATTTCAGTGTTGAACTTACTTGAATAGTATTTAATTTACAATTGTACCCTGACTACTAATCTCGCAAGACCTTCCAGACGATTTCTTATTCAAATTTATGTAAATAGAGCTGTCATGAACCCTGTCAGAACCTCAACCGCAACCACTGTGCTCGGACCTGCTCTGCACCCGATTGTATGCAATGATGCCGACGACAGCGCATTTGGCATGCGACAATTAGCGTGATTTTTAGCGGGCACAGAATGCGCCAGAAAAACACGAAGATTCTGATCGACAGCCAAAGTCGAAGACCAAATACCCTTTTATGTTCCATCGTGTTTATGATAGCAAATGTCGATCACATAAATAATAAATTCATCTTATTGCAAAGAGAAATCGAACTAATGTACCTGTGAATATGGCATTCATATTTTTCTAAAATAGGGCTGCACCATACCCAGACATAAAAAAAAACTAAACTGAGTAATTAAAAATATGAAATTCAAAGGAACGTCCAATGAAGTTTTAAAAGTAGGCACGACTAAAATAAATAAAAATGTATGACTGTTTCACGTTTTTTATTTATTTCTCTTATCAAGAATGCACTTTTTTCTTTAGAAATCAAATGATTTAGACTTCAATGCGTAACATATTAGATGACAAGATGAAAGTACTCAATTTGAGGGTAACATTGAAACCTCAATGACAAAGTCAACGTCACCGCCAGTTGGTTCGACATTTGTATGCGCTGCACAAAAACTGCACGAATTCAATTTGTCTCGAGGGCGGCACCTCCAGACACGGCACAAGTAGAGCCAAACGGAACTGCATCAAAAAAGGTGGGGAAACGCAACCGGAACTGATGGCCACCTTTGACAAGCCTCGATAGAAGCTCAACAGATCACGTAGAATGCGAATGAGGCCACATCGTGTGCAGCATCTAGTAGATGACACCCAACATTGTTGTTACCTTACCTTATACAGTTATCAGTTGCTGCTGTCGGTGTTGTTGTTGTTGTTGGTGTGTTTGTTGTTTTACTTGCAACTGTTTCTGTCAACCTGTCTTGGGTCGGAAAATGGGCACATTTCAGGCAAAGGTACAACTTTTCATGGCGAAAGTTTTATGCGCACGATTTGACAAGTCAAGTATCTCTCTCTCCCTCTCTCTCTATCTCTTAATACCCTGCACTTTAAAGGTCAAGTCTATCTGTCTGTCAGCAAGCACACGATCTCAAAAGAGAAAGTGCCCGAACAACACATTTTAATAAAGTTCAGTTTGAAGTTTGTTTATGTAGGGTAGCTTAATGTTAAATTGTTTGGTAAAAAATTATAATCGTAGATAGATATCCGACATATTTGAAAAATTACATTCTGTAAAACGAAAATAAATAATGTTTTCATTCAATTAGATTGTGGCCTTATCATCATTTGCACATATCTCAGCGGATTATAATGCCACGTTCTCCATTCAATGCCATGGACCTGATCTTGTACAAACTTGTTACCACATATAACAATAATTAAACCACCAACCCGATTTGAAACTGGATGCACACCTTGATTTGAGATCCGCAGAACGATCTGGTGTTGTAAAATTCATGTTTAAATGGATTTTAAAGGCAATACCAGCATTTCCAGAATAATTTCCAAGTTTATTTAGCTGATACGACTTATACTCGTTGCCAATTTGAAAGTGACTATATTTGGCATAGCGTGTGTTATTCTCAAAATCCATAAGGTGTACATATAGTTCGCAGGGCTGTGATACTGTCATATGGTGTTATTTCTCTAGTCCTATGAAGAAACTTCCATGTAAGTCACCGAAACCCGCCTTGTATTGCTCCCAGTCGCGATCATGAAATCCACGCTTCCATCCACGCGACGCTGAATGACAGTCCATCCGTTGTCGGCCAATTCTGAGTCACAGGGCACAAGGAAGGGCTCTATGTGGGGCACCTTAATCGTATAGATATCTGTCAATTTTCCCAGGCAGCTTGAGGGTAAAATGTTCGCAATAATTAGGTTTTTAAGCTCTGAACTGATCTTGGATTGCAAAAGCTGTATTTCTGAATCTTTCTTATCATTTTGAGAATCTTTCGATTTTATTTCAGATTCCATTTTAGTTATTTGAGCCTCATTTAGGGCGAGTTGCTTCTTAATTGTAATCAGAAAATCATTCTGAATTAAAATGGTTGCATTAGATGCGGCGCTCAGGTTGTCCTTTTGTCTGATAACCTCCATTAGGTGTGCGATATTTGCATCTTGATTATCTATTTTCTTTTGTAGCTCTGAGAATTGTTCCTCCTTTTCTCTTATAGAGGTGGCATGGCTTAGAAGCGGCTTAACCACTTTAAAGCAGTCAAGTTTACGCTGCAAATCGTTTTCGTTAGGGTCTTTCGACGGCTGTAGAGAAACTTTATTAAATTTGTATACACTACACTACAAACATTGCCTTTCCATTTGGCCATACATATAATACTGACTATTTTTTAGATTTTAAAAGCTTTTTAAGAATACCCGTATTTTTTATGTCACACCCAATCTTGAACAATGGCATGTTGCATCTTCATATTCTTTGCACATTTAATAACTGCAAGTCGAGCACAGGCATCTAACACATGCGACATGTCTTGCGGTATTTGCGTGCGGTTACAAAAAGTGCCGGAACCGGAAGTTAACAGGCGCCCGGTGTATTTGGTTGTGTCACTGTATGTGTGTACGGAAACGCCGTGCGCGCAACTTTGTTCTGCCTCTGCGTCCATTGAGTGTAATGAGTGTGAAAAGTTCATTAAAATTGCACGTGTGAAATTATGTACACGTACAATTCACACACACATACACACACACACATGCATACGTGCACTTTTAAGTGCATGACTTGGCTGTTACAATCCCGAGCAAAACTCTTTTCGGATTCGGTTTGAGTTTGGTAGCACGAAAGCGCAAAATATTTTTCGCAGTCAGTTGAAGTTGTGTACACAGTTAATGGCTGACGGCATTATAGTCATTATTTTCTCATTAGCTTATGTATTATTAAATTACTTTAAATTCTGTATTACATTGCACGCGTCATTTATAATTCATGTGCATTTTTTGTTACGTGTTCCTGCAAAAAGCGCACTTCACAAGCTGCTCAAATACAGTTGGAAGAAATTAGTTGATGAAAGATTACTTTGAAAACAAATTTAAATTTTTGTTATACACAATATATATTTTAAAATCAATGCAAAATATGATACAATCGAAATTTACTTAATAATTATCTTTTTTTTTTTTAAATTAGTATATTACACCAATTTATTTAATAAAGCTCCAAAGAGAGACACCAGGTAAATTTCCCTGGCAACCCGTTAAAAAAGACGCCGCGCACAATTATGATTGATTTTTCTAAGCGACTGATTTCGATTACACACAATCCCTATATTTTATGCAAGCCCAACAGTTTCCCGATCCCGTCGCACAAACTGTCGTGTGCATAGCTCGAACTGTAGCAATTATGGTAATAAATACGTTAGCATTGCCAATTTAACGTGCTGCCTTGCTGCACGTCGCATTCAATAACAAAAGTCACGCGGTGCCACCTTATCGAACCCCAACTGGATTCCCCATCGCTCTGGTCATCAGACGGGCAACTTGTTGCTTTGCAAATCAACTGGGATTTTCGGTTCACTGGAGAAAATGCCAATAAAAATGGGAAAAAGGCAAAAAAAAAAAAATGGAGGTGACATCTACTAAACTGTCATTGACACTTACAAATTGAATTCTCGATAGGAATCCCCTTTTAAAGCGGACCCGTCCCCCTCTGCTACACACACATACACAATTATTAGAGCCGTGCACATGCCAACCCTGACAATGATAATGTTTGATATGCAGTAAACATCGTTTTAAAGGAGATCTTTGATAAATAATGCGGCATGTAAATAACAACAAATCAATTTTTAAATAGACAGCCTGGCAGCCAGACAGCCATCGGCCAGAAGCAAACCCAATGTCAAGCAGCGACAACAACGAACCCTATTCAAATGCCATTTACACAGTCTATATGGATGTGTGTGTGAGTGTGAACTTGCTGTCGTAGACCTGCAGCTGTCAGTTAGCCAAGCCTATTGGCCCTATTCCTTAAATACCAGCTCACAGTTTGAGTCAGGTAACAGATAACATAGCCAGATAATTGTTGGCATCTCGGAATTGGCTTCTGCTTGGACGGATCCTTAAATTGATTAATTGCGGTTAATGTTATGTTAATTTGTTGGCACTTTATGTCTGTCTACAGCTTTCCATTAGGCTCATTTGCGGAGTATGTTTGGTGTTATAAATAATATCTAAGACTTAGTCCAGAGACGGAGGCATCATTACTCAGCATAAAAAAATTAAAGTAAATTAATGCTATATAATTTGGGAGAAATGTAGACAAATATGTTGAGTATTGCCATTAGCTACACATCGGAGCAATAAGCTAATACATTCCAAATTAATTTGGGCACAAATCGGACTTTAAAAAGTAATATAAGTTTGTCACAAAAGTAAAAGTGCATTGAAAAAGGCACCTCCGACAACAATGTCACATATATGATATACAGTTCGTGCCTAAACAACATTTCATCAGACACCAATATGCCAAATTAATACTTGATCTTCGGCTGACCAAAGATTACTACTACTCTTTCTTTATCTTAAGATTCCCCAAAAGTATAGATATTTTAAATAAGGATACAATAGAAGGTCTGTAATGAGTATAAGATCCTGACGGCAGCTTAACTGAGGGCTAGAGTTCCAAGCAAGGGTATAGATAAAAAATATACACGCATACGTATGTAAATATAGACAGTGTTATTTTAAATGTGCCAATAATATATATTTATTGCATGATTATTAAAATTTACTATTAGCTTATATGTACTTACCATTTGAAATTGCTCTGCCCATTGTCAACAAAAATCCAAAATAAAAATGTTTTTTCTTTTTAATGCAATTTTCAATCTTTTTTGTATTCCTTTATGTGTCATTAAATTCCTAAAATAAATTAAAAAATTTACATTGCAGAAGCATTAAACAACATTTAACAGAAGCAACAAACAAAAAACAAACCACAGAGTACTGAAAAGGGTTTTATGCTTGAGCCAAAGGAAATTCCAAAATTGTTGCTATTTTTATAAAATATAATTTATAAATCTTTTATACATTTATATAATGGAGACACTTTCCATTAGCATCGTCGCTTTATTCCAGCTGCTGGGCTACTCCTATTTTATCAAACAGCCGGAGGATCAGTGCTCTCCGTCACCGCCCTTTGGCAGCTGGGTCTTTCTGCTGGCGACACTCTGTTTTCTATGGGACTTGAAACTCTATCCATGTCGGTTTATGCACATGGCCAGGCACTGGCAGCTGCTTGTCGAGATTGTGGGCGGCCTGTTTCTGACCGAGATCGCAACACTGATCGTTTGGTGCGGCGTGGAACGCGTAATCTTCTGGCTAACACAGGAGCTGATTAATCTACTTCAACTTGATGACTGTCTGCACGGGCTGCACGAGTACTCGCTGCATGGCCTGGCCCCTGTTGCGGTGAGTGGAGCTCTACTGTGGTTCATTATCGAAGCCACCGATACCAAGTATTCCCTGGCCAACTCCGTGCGCCAGATGAGGCGCAACTGGCAACAAATGCTGCGCATGCTGAGATGCATCTGCCGGATGAACAACAGCGACAGGCGGCGCACCCTAAGAGCCTGCAAACTGGCCATGTTTCCGCCCAGACGTGGACGCTGTAAGCAGGAGGAGGAGGATGATGACGAAGACCAAGAGGGGCTAGGCCAGGATGATGAAGCAGAAGATACCGACTGAATTGGTGGGTCTCCCACTAAACAAATCATGTCCTCGCAATTCCGTGTTGTGTTCTATCTACTATTTGGAATTTATATTGCGATTGCATATCTCGACACGACTTTTACGCTACACGCAACGGAAATTTACTTTCCTCCAGTCCCATTTGTTGCCCCACGCCCCTCACCATTTTGGCTATATCTGTAACAATAAATTTCGTTGCACGAACGGACCAAAAACAAAAAATGAGAATTTTGCGGGTGGTGCCAGAAAACTTCTCTGACTTCAGAGCTAGGCCTCTAGTTGCCTTTCAAATGTGTGTCACTCGGCGCTAAACGGGCGGGTTGGCAATAGCTGTCCACTGTGGAGCATATTAATGAGATCCCAAATCCGAGTGGAGGACAATTCGAGATATAAACATATGACTAAGCTCGTTAACTGTTGAATGCTATTTTTTGGGCGGGGCACACGTCCATTTAATAAAACAATCAGTTGTGCATCGATTAATTAAACTGGAATTGTATTTCTGTTATGCCAATGAGCTTATACTCACTGATAGAAAAACATTTGTATATGAGAAGAAAGCTGCAAAAGCAATGAGCTTTATATATACACCATAAGACTAAGAGGACAATCTGTGTTAGTTGTGCGTCTGGTCTCAAGTAAACTGATCCAGATTTAAATATGATTTAGTAAGGAGTAAAGACGATTTGCTTTGTCGACTGCTAGATGGTAAAATGGAATGGAAAATTAATGGAAAATGAATGGAAAGCTGGCTGAAATCTGAAATCAATTTATATTTTTCGTACCAAAATTTCTAAAAAACATACAATAATACAAAACAAGAGAATCTCCCTACACATACGAAATGGGTGTCTTTCCAACACTATATTTTCAAGTCTATAATAATACTAGTAAATTTAGAAGAAATTGGAAAGAAAAGAATATTAAATCTTTAATTGCCTATTCAAATCTTCTTACAATCTTCGTTTCAAGATTTTAAAAACATTATTATATAACAATCAAGCTGGTCAATATACTGAGTATGAGAGTACTGTATATAAATTAATCTTTTATGAATGTTATTTTTCTTATGCTTTGTTTATCCTTAGCTTGACCAGCTGACGAAAACACTTCATATAATTTAATCCAACAGTTGGTAGCCAAATAAAAACCATCTGCAGCTGCTGTTGTTGTTATTGTTATTGTGGTTTTTGCGCCTGTAACGTTCAATCATCGTCAATCATCGTTAGAGCGCAAGGCAATTGGAAAAAAATGTGGTCGCTGCACAACTCCTGGAAACAATCGCGAAATAAGTGAAAAAAAAAGAAGAACATTCACAGATTGTATTGCATTTCTAAGCAGGACAGGCGCACCCACAGGCTACATCTGCTAACTTTGATTACTCGACTAACTTTCACTGGAAAAACAATTCATTTGATTAGCTTGGGCACGTGGCTGACAAATAAATAGAAAACTGGCTGTGTGAAGATTTATTGAGTCAAGTATAATTCAACGGCTTATTTTTGACCCAGCAGATTGTTATGCCTACTCAGCTTGAGCACAGCTTCTAGATACTGCGTATCTTTGCGAATTGGGCAATGCGATCCCTTTTCTGTGTTTCTGTGTAGACTGTTGACAGCAATGTACACTGGCACTCAAGCATTTTCGGAATTTTCCCAACGAAAATTGGTCAAAGCTTGACAATGCTTGAATTGCTTAAAGTGATGTCCTCAAACAAAAACAACTGTGATATTATTTAAGATTGGGTTAAATTTGAGAACTCTTCTGTTTGCTTTTTATACCCTGAACCCATTAAAAATGGGTAAAAGGGGTATTATGTTTTTGTGCAAAATCCAAATGTATGTAACAGGCAGAAGGAAGCATCTCCGACCCCATAAAGTATATATATTCTTGATCAGCATTAATAGCCGAGTCGATCTAGCCATGTCCGTCTGTCTGTCCGTCCGTCCGTCCGTCCGTCCGTCCGTATGTATGAACGCAAGGATCTCAGAACCTATAGAGCTAGAGAAATTTTAGATGTAGATGCTCCTAGTTCCTACGCAGATCGAGTTTGTTTCCGATAATCGATAACTTGCCCCGTTTCCAAGTAATCGATAAAAATGTATATCGATATCCTGTTTTTTAAGCAATTTTGGTAAATAATAAGAGCTAGAGTTACCAAACTTGACATGTAGCTTCTAGAAAAGTATATATATATCGATTATCTTTCATTTTATACCTATCGCCACCTCCCCGCTACTCTCTATCTATAAGCGCGCGCTGCATTTGGTGTTGGAATATGAGGGTTCAGGGTATCCCCTAGTCGGGAGCTCCGACTAGAACCTCTTACTTGTTTCATATAAAATAAAGACTTTTATTTCTATGCAAACAGGGGACCAATTTTATTAATAAGGTTTTGTTCATGTGAAACATTGCCTGTAACCTGGCCACATCCTAATTAAGAGAACTTTAAATTGTTTTGAAGTTTTTGAGATAATGCACATTTTGTGTTTGCTGGCTGATGGCCACCTCTTTTTGAATTCAAGGATATGACGAAGCTCTGCATGAATGTCACTAGAAAAAATTCCCTTTTTTTGCAGCTGATATTTTTTTTTGTTTTTTCCACAGTATACCCATTGAAAATGGGTAAGAAAAGGGTATAATGGTTTCTTACTTTAACGATGAGCTGAAAAGATTTAACCATGGTCGTCTTTCTGTTCTCAGTTTAGATCTCGCAAACTACAAAAGCTATAAACTTGTAGTTTGAAAAATATTTCCTCCTATACCATACGCAAATCGAGCTTATCAGATTTTAGAAATCCTGTCCCATTCTAAAATATCAATACAAATCGATCTTGACATGTGGTTTTTAGTGTAACTCATAAATAATAACATAATAATACAATAGTCTTAAGCACTTGAGGAATATTTCTCGTTTTGGATACTTCCCCTATTCCCAACGAAAACTCAAAAAAAAAATGTAGTTTAGGTTCAATGTATTGCCTAGCCAAGCCACCTCTTTGTCTACATGATTCTTGCCTATTTTCTTATTCCAAGTGCACATACGCATATTTTCCATGAAATATTAAGCAGCCGGTCGAGATTTCGGCGACCGAAAACCAGAAACATATGCGAATAGGGCTCAAAGTGAATTATGCCAAATAATTTGTCGGCAGGCAGGTGCTGCTCATTTATCTTGTGCTCGCTTTCGAGCCGCCTCTCTCGGCGCTTCTCAGCCGCCGCTAAGCTTAGCACACTCTTGGGGCCACCCAGCCACAGGCGCACACACACACATACAGACACACATGCACACGTACTTTCGCATAGATAAGCTTCTCACTTTTCGTTTCAGCTTTTTTTCTACCTGCCTGGCGGTTTTATGCCTAATGGATTTGCGCTTTGATGTGCAAACGGTTTATACCGTATTAAGCATAACAGTACGTGCGTGTTTATGTGTGTGTGTGTCGGTGGGCGAGTGCTGTGTTTGTGTGCGTGTGTATTTAAGTGTCTACATTAGAGCCCATCACTTGCAGTCCTCAGCCTTTTTTTCGCCCACTGCAAATGTGGCATACATAAATTTGTTACGGAATGGCCATATGAGGGCTATGTGGCTATAATTTCTAGCCCTTGCTGATTCGTCGTTAATGGCTAAATGGCGGCTGGTGTGTTTGCTTTTAAAATTAACAAGGAATAACGGCCATCGAAAATGCGGAAGATAAGATACCCTTTTAAATACACAAAAATAAATGGTTTTCATAATTTGAGCTGTTACTCTTACCCTTCTTAATCACCTACCTTTTCAAGAAATTTAACATTTTTACGTTATTCCCAATAAATTAACATGCATTTTTTCAAAATATATATTTATAAATAAAGCATGATTTGAAATCCAACTCTTTAAGAAAGTTCAACTTAATGCATTGGAACTTAAGTTCTATGAATATTAAAATGTAGCTCTTTAATAAACTTTACTTAACTAAGCTGCAAAGACGAGAAATTTGTCTCTGACATTAGATCGCCTTTACCTTCAGGCTCAAATTTAAGTTTACCGTTATCCTTACCATTAACAGCACCTTTGCCGTAAACTTCAGCATTAGTTTAACCACAACTTTACCTTTATCTTTCGCTTTAATTTTTACCCAATTTTTAAATTTTTCTCGACCACAAAAAGCATTGCAAATATCTGCACTTCTCACAAAATGAAAATGCCCTTTTCAAGGGAATAGAAAACAAGGCTTGTTGTTGTTGACAAGGCTTTCCTTTGCGTGCTGTAAGAAAAAAATTGAATTACCTTGTTCCACAGCAAAATTACCATGTGTGTGTGGGTGAACGTGTTTTGGTAGATTGCTGATGAAATTTTGCCGTCCTTGGTTTTGTGTATATTCAAAGAAATTTTATTTTTATTTTTTAAAATTGGAAATTTTTGGTTGTCGCACACACACCACAATTTCTTAATTTGTTTAAATATAAATTGTGTTACTGTTAACATTTAAAAATTTGCTCAAATTGTTGGGCTTTTTGTAAACAATGTTTATATGTATATATATGTATATTGTAATTTTATTTTATTACAATTTGGTAATGGCGTTTTTATTTATGGAAGTACAGTTTTTTGAGTTCTTGTCTTCGTGCGTTCAATTAATGCAAATTGTATTTTTTCTTCGTTATTTTAATTTTAGTTTTTTTTCAAATACATATTTTTTATATTTACATACAGTTTTAAATCCAAAAAGTGGTTATCATTTATATATTTATTTATTCACCTGGTTTCGATTAAGCTTCATGCTGATGGGGAGGGCAGGTGATTTGTTATATTTTTAATTACAGAATTTGTTCAACTGTATTCACGACTTCCATTTGGGCATAGTTTGTCCCTTTTAAATTTAATCAAATTAAATTTTGCTATGCAATAACGCAATTAAATTACTTTTTATCATAAGACTAATTATAATTTACATTAACAAAATGTACACAACTGTTTCAATTGAAGAGCCATAGCCAAACTGTAATAGTTTCTATATTTAATATTACTTTGTTTCAGTAATACATGAACTTTGGAGTTTGTTGAATTACTTAAATTATCAAAGAGTCATGGGCTATATAGAACAAAGTATCACTGCTGCTGTTGAGAAGGCTTAAGTAAATTTGATACTTCAGTTTACAATGTTTATACCACTCATTTTTTACGAAAACAATTATTATTTTGTTATATAAATTTGTAATGTTTAAAAATGGATTTTATTGAATTTTAAATAGGTAATAATTAAAATGTTTCTTCATTTTTAACGAGATTTTTGAGCCTTACTAATCATTTGTTTACTTAGCTACTTACTATATTTCCTTAGACGCATCATTCGCTTTGGTTTACATTTATCTATATTTTCTGCACCTCCTTTTTTTCTTTTATACTCTATTTCTTTGTTTTGTTTTCCCTCAAATCTAGTTTTCGCGTTACATTTTTGCCGTGTAGCCGTATTTATTTAATTACACATCAAAAAACTATAAGTATTGGACCAAAAATTACGTTTGAACCTCAGATAAGATTTAATGGACATGCGCTATTTAAATTTTTCTTGATACCCTGCCCTAAAAATTAAAACGATATTTACAAAAAGTATTTTTAATTTTTTTTCTTTTTGACACATTCGATTTCCTATTTATATAAACCACTTTAATTCAGTAAAATGATCAATAGTCAAAACTTAAGTCAAATCTGCCGCTTATCAGTCGACCAACTATGTATGTATATATCTGTCTGCAGCCACGCCTGGGAAAAAGCAAGGAATGGGAATATATCCTTTTTGGGGTAGAATAAAATTTAGCTTGGTGCCATTTACGTTTAGCTATGGTCGCCATTGTGTCGACATAGTATTGTACCCTGTGCCAGTTATAACAGACAAAGAAGGTATATAAAAGATGGTTGGAAATATTTCTATATACATATATATATTGTACATATTAATATAACAAAACTAAAAGGAAATCTGATTTGATTCAAACTACTTTTTGCTGAGGTGTGCTATAAAAAACTGCTTTGCTGCATTTTCTTGCGGCTATCTGTCTGTGCAAAAAAGCCTCATCAATTAATATAATATTTCCAATGTAAATATCTATCTATTTTTAGCTGCCATCGGCGGCTGATGAGTTTTCATAGTGGCCCATTTGTGCAGGAAACTAAAAAATACATGGAATCCAACAACAATAGTCGTAAATTGACAATGATAATGATAATGATATTGATAATGATAATGGTAATGATAATGATAATGATAGTGATAATGATAATGATAATGATAATGATAATGATAATGTTAATGTTAATGATAATGATAATGATAATGATAATGATAATGATAATGGTAATGATAATGATAATGATAATTATAATGATAATGATTATGATTATGATTATGATTATGATAATCGTAATGATAATGAAAATGATAGCAATAGTAATAGTAATTATATTAAAATTATTAAAGCTATCTAATTATTTCAAAAATATTATGAACAACTGAAGCTCTTAAAAAACGTAACACAAACACTTTATTTTGTTAATTTTTATGAGACGTACTGATTTGCATTCTTTGTACAGGGTATTGTTTAGTTAAGTCAGTCTGTTCTAGTACACTCTTACTAGTTATTTGTAAGTTCATTGAATGGGTGGACGTCAATGCGTCAGATAAATATTCCGATTGACACTCTTTATTTGAACTTTTAGTGAGCGTCCCACTAAAAATCGGACAGAGGAGAGCGCAAAAGATGGAAAAGAAATAGGTGAAGCTTACTCGAGTGTTAAAATTTATAGTTCCATGTTTACAACTCCCCAAGATTTATACAATGAACACCTTGGCGTGTCAGACACAGTCACTGGAGACCGAATTCGAGAAATAAAGCGGAAACAGGCAGGAAGCGGGCATAACAACTATACCCACCCCAGACAAGTAAGTGGACACGTTTATATGGATGATATGTTTGCCTTTGTGCACTGTCCGGCTGTGTGTTTGTCTTGGCATGAAAATAGCCAGTCCCTTGCCGGATGCTTAGATACATATATCTCTGTCAATGACAGTTGTCAACATGACAGTTATAAGGACAACACAAATGTTATGGATGCTCGCCGCGATACTCAAGACATGTTTGGCTATCGGCCGAGTCTGAGGCGTTTCCAAAACGTATATTTATTAAACTTAATTTCCACCAGATGGTGGATGGTGGTGGGTAGTATTTACAAGTCACGATATGGGGAATATTTAAGGGAAGAGTGAGGAATACATTTCTATTCCATGAAGATTATCAATATTAATTCAGTTAAAGTTACATGATGTACCTAATACTATTTTGTGATTGATTAAAAATAGGGAACTGAATGCATGCAAAGATCAATTATTCTTAAAACCTTCTCCTATATATTTTCAACCTGGGAGAGCCAAGTTTATATTGGAAGTACGAATTGATCGGTGTATGCATAAATTGCATTGGGGTATCTTTCAAACAGACAGACAGAGGTTTTTTTACATCGTTTGTTATCAACATCGTTTGATCAAGTATGCAATCAATTTAATCAAATTGTTTTAGAAGTTTAGAGAAGTAAAACATAAATTAATATTAAAAATGCCAAAATAGATATTAAAATTATCAGTAGTATAAATAAGAAAGATGAAAATATGAATGTTGGCCACGATACTTAAAATTGTTTGAACCAAATGCCTTTAAGAGCTGAGGGACTATAGTTTTGCAATCATATAGAAAGGGTATATAAGTAAGCGACAAAACGTGGAATATTGTTTACTGTGAAGCACCCACCCACTGGGCATGGAATGCACATCCACAAACACATATGAATGTCAACATTTCTACGTACCTAGCATGGAAATTCCCATTTAATGGCCGAAAATCAATGGGTGGGACCAATGTAAATGCCACCCAAACTGTCACCGCTATCCTCAGCAGTGGCGCTTTCCTGCTCGACTTCCTGATTCGCACAGGAGCCATTGTTATTGCTGGCCTCGAACGTATCACTGTCATCCACCAGGCAGCAATCAGCGCAGTCATCCGTTGAGGAGTTTACCTCATCGCTCAGATCATCGAGAAGCGTAACTTTGGGCGCCTTCAGCTCCTCTGTACAAGCAGCAGCAGCGGCACCAGCTACTGAGATTTGGATGTTGCAGTTGGTCGACTCCAGACCGCTTGACCTTGATGAGCCCAGGTGCTGATAGTGGTGTGGTATGGGCTGCTGTATGGGCGCATGCGTGTGCGTATGTGTTGCCCGGTAGCTAAGATTCGGTGTGCGCTGCCCCATGCTGGCCATGCCCGGCGGCATTTGTGTGTGCGTCATGCTGATGGTGGGCGGCACACTTAGTACAGTGCCTGCTTTGGTTCCATGGGCGTGGCCGGCGTACAGTTGATGCGTATCCGAGGCCAAGTTGTGAGCGGTCAGCTGCAGAGGATGCTGTTCTTTGCGTTCTGTAAATGTAAAAGCAGTCGAACGAAACATTGTCCTTAATATATGTTGCCACTTTAAATTGCGAGCAATGGCAATGGCGAAGACACCGACGGAAACGGAAGTGCAAGCGCATGTCAGCGCATTGGGTTATCGCCCGGCACAGTGTGCAGGCAGCTGTGTGCCCACTGTGCTAATATTGACCCAAACTGTTATCAGTGGAAACTTTTGCACAGGACACACGAACCGAACCGGCACAGCTGGCCACAATGCAGATGCAGTTGCGGGCAAAACCCAACCCCGCCAACGCATCCCCTTCAGCTTTTGTGCGACGCTTTGAAATGGCATTTCAACAATGGCGCTGAAAGTATTTGGCCCAAGGGCGCGTATGTGGCTACAAGTGGGTTCAACTACGTTGTCCACCCCCCGCCAGCCTGCTTACGCAATTATCTATCAGAAAGTTATGCGGCCTTACAAAATTATCAACTCACCCAGAGGCGCGACAAGTTTCGGCTGTAGAGGCAGCATAAAATCGTGTCCTGTGGTTGCCGCCCTCGGCTGCAGACTCTGCACTGCCGGCACGCTTAAGTAGTCCGCTAAAAGGCAACCAGTATAATGTTTAAGTTGTGAGGCCAGAAGTAAACAATGTAACGCCGGACAAAAAGTTAAAGCAAAAGTTTACAATGAAAAATAAAAACGAAAAAAAATATAAATTGCAAACAATCACAAGTCCTTCGTGGCCGTGCGAAAACTTTAAAAAGGCACGCAGGAAATTCTGTACTTTTTTTCCTATGTACTTTACAATATGCTGTTTGAAAGTTTCTTAAAAAAAATCTAAAAGTTATAAAATCAAATTTTTGTTCTCTGTATACATTATAATTTTCGTCTAAGGGCAAAAGTTTTTGCTGGGAAAGTGAAAATGTGCATAATATTTTTCGATAAGTGCGCAATCAAAACTCAAATTTTACTTCAATGTTTTTTTAAAGACATGCAAAAAAACCCCAAAAAATATCCAGCAATGATTAATGTCATTTATTTTTTGGAATGCAACATTTAGTTTGTACTGAGAAAAAATACCAACAAACATTAATAAATTATCTACAAATAGTTATAATATTTGGTTTTTAAGGCTTTCTATTGCAATATTTCACACCATTTAGTTTATTTCCTAAACGATTCCCTACTGCTATTTATATATTACGAGTCCATTATATTTCCTATTATAAATACTTATTATTCTCTGCAATTTTCCCATTTCAGGCGGCTTTTCACTAGCCATTAAAAATGCAAGCGTTGGAAAACATGCGCCCAGAAAAGCGCAAACTCGCCAGCAAGTAGTGTGAAAATATTTTACTTGGCCGTTTTTCCGGCAAAAGCAACAATTTAAAATACTCGCAACAAGAAGGTACAAAAATTGTTATTGTGCCGGCCAATAAATACCCTTACACATGCAGGATATAATTGCAAGCTGTTCTTAACTAAATAAAATCTAAGTGTTATAAAATCGTTAGAATAATAATTTACATCTGTTTTCTGCCTACTTGTTCAAGTGTTACTTTAGTCGGTTACCTAATGGAGCTTGGCAAATTTGGTGATATTATTAATATACCCGATATAAGTGTGTACAAATTAATTTTCGCCGCAGCTGCCAGGCACCATGCACCAAGTGGAGCAGCCAACACGCCCACCAAATGGGCGTAAAAATAAATAGAGGCTTCAGCAAGAAAAAATGCCGCCACATTCCCCCCAACCCTCGCTCTTTATTCAACAGAATGCCTTTAGGTGTTTTTTAATGCTGCAATGTCCAGAGCTGATTCTGACGCAATTGCATTTAAATGCTTGCGCGTTGCTTGCATGCAAATATGCACCACTGTGCGCACCACTGTGCCCATAAATATGCTGACGCCCCCGTGTCGCCACAGTTGTAGTGCGTTGCCCATTTTAATGACCACTAGAAGTCGACAGAAACCTTGCCACAGTTTCACGCCCACCAACTATGCCTGCTAATGATTTACTTGCTATTTTTATGCTCTTTGAAGTTCGTGCACAAGAAAGGGGGTCGAGGAGAGCTGTGGAGCAGTCACCTAAGTGAAAGCCCAAGAACTGTGCTTAAAACTTGTGCCAAATACTCCTGGCTGCAGCACGTACTACGGCATTTTCCGGTCACAGAGAAATCAAATTTTTCACAGCCCTCGCACAGAGCGCAACACATTTTAGAAATCTGCAGGAAGTGCCAGAAGGAAAAGGAAGTGGGTGCGACTATTACGTTTGAAGTTGTTAAAATTATTTAATCACAGTTCAGTTTTAGCTTAAATTTGAATAAGTCAAGATTGCCACAAGTGGGAAGATTAGCTAGAAATGGATAGCTAGAAATAGAATAATTTTTGATCACATAACTGGAATAAAATTAATAACAATAATTATTATAATAATAATAATATTAATAATAATAATATT
Source organism: Drosophila ezoana (assembly GCA_035045725.1). Lineage (NCBI taxonomy): Eukaryota > Metazoa > Arthropoda > Insecta > Diptera > Drosophilidae > Drosophila > Drosophila ezoana. The sequence goes on from JAWNOU010000005.1 coordinate 8,215,207, forward strand.
AAAAATAATAATAATAATTAAATTAATAATAATAATAACAATAATAATACTAATAATGATGATACCAATCAAAATACTCATAATAATATTTTTATTAATGATTAGATAAGATAATAAAAATATTGACAATAAAAAAGATAAAAACAATAATTATAAAAATAATAATGTTAGTAATATTACTTATTATATTGTTTGCTGTGTTGAATTACATAATTTAATATGTGGACTTTTTATAGAAATACAAGAGGTAACAGAAGAAGAAGAAGTAACATTAATTGCTCTGAAGACGCAAAGTAATTAAGTTTCTATTGAAGCAAGAATTATATGAATTTCGGTCGAATCATCATTTGTACTGTCTTCATAAGATGAAGTTGACCATCCCATTGTGTCCAAAAGATGCCCAAACCTTTCTGAACACTTGGTCCCGGGTATACGCCATTCAGATTGCTTAAAACATAAAAAATCAATAAAAACAAATAAGTCTCCGTTATTCGAAATTATCATTTAGCTACCTGTAGGTGCAAGATTTATGCCACCAAGCTTGTAAATCAATCGCGCAATTTAGCGCTGGGTGCTCGTCATTATCTCTGTCATAGGTTGAAAACTTCATGAGCTTATTATAAACTAATGCGTCGCCTGCATTTCCATAATATCTACCCAGCTCTTCTAATGCATAACTCTCATCTTCACAGCCAATGACAAAACTATCGTAACTGGCAAATCGATTCTCATTGTTGAAATCTGTTAGAATAATGAGTAGTTCATGCCTTTGTTGGGTTGTTATTTGGTGAATCATGTTGAGACCAATAAAGAACTCGCTATTGGCATCTCCAAAGCCCTCTTTGTATTCTGTCCAGCTGCGATTGAAATTGACTGTTCCATCCAAACGTCTCTGTATAACCATAAAAGGGGAACCGTTTTCAACCTTACAATACACCAATATGGGTTCCATGCTTCCCACTTTTATGAGTTGAGTATTATACAATACGCCAGCATAAAGTAAACACTGGTTAGGCAGATGTTCATGTTCCGCTCTGTACTTGTTTAGAATATATTCCTGTCTTTCAAGTTGATTTTCTTGCTCCTTCACTTTGGACTCTAATTCGGTTATGCGTTCCACCTGATAATGCGTATCTGCAAGCTCAGTTCTAAAATCTACCAAATCGTTGAAGTCAACACTGGCTAATTGAGTTTCCATTTCATTTTCCAGCTCTAATAATTTTTGTTCGTTCTTCTGAATACTTTGTTCATATACGTCGATCAATCTGTACAGCTGAGAAGCATCCAATTCAGAGTCGGATAAGTGTAAAGTATTTACGTCTAAAGATTGCTCACAAGAGCGCGTACTAAGAAGTTGCTGAGTTATCAGCAATATAACAAACTGTATAAAATACATAGTCATTTTTCAACACATTTTCCTCAAGCACTGCACTTTCTGATACACAAATTACTTATATGAAATCACGACATTCGCAAGCGGCTTTTAAAGCAAACGAAATACTCGATGTTTTTATGCCCTGAGTCGGAGACTTTATGCTATGTCATAAGATTTAGCATCAACTGATATTATCAAAATTTTCAGACTGACCAGATGCCATCTGAACATTTTTGTTTGCTTGATTTGGATAACCTTACATAAACTATAAGCCTCAACGGCTTTTTATTGATATTTTCCTAGCTTAAACAATATTTTAAATAACTTACAACTCTTAAAAGTATCAATAGTCATAAGCATACATTCAAGTATTTCCTTTTAATTTTAAATGCTTTCCTCTAATACAAGACAAAAAAATACATATTTCACCTAATAATTAATGCTATAATAACTTAATGCTTTTTAAAGTTTTTAGGGTAAATGTTCTGCGACATGTATTTGATTAAATATATCTCGCATTTTGGGTTAAAAAGGGGTATAATGGTTTTGTGCAAATGTATGAAACAAGCCGAGCCGTAACTTGAAGTGTACAAGGTTTTATTTGAAACGAATTCGTGCGAGTGGGTACATTACGTACTCGTATATATTATACTCCTGGGTGTCATATTTAACCCCTCTTGTAAGTATTCTTCTATAAATTCTAGAGTACGTTTCCCATAGAACAGCTGCTGCATAAATCAAGAGCACCTGGGTTCATGTGTGTATGTATGTAAGTTATAGAAGGAATGTAGAGTGCTTCCAACGTCAACTTGACGGGCGGTACAGGGTATTCTTAGTTGGGCACACCACACTCTCTTACTTATTTGCATTAGCAATTGTTCTCATATGACTGATAAGGTTTACTCTATATATGTTTTTATGGAAAGAGCATCAAAAACCGCTCGTTCAGCTCAATTTCATGTACCGAGATAATGCACATTTAAACAATAATGGAGCGTCATTGACCACCATATGAAATAAAGATAATATAATGTTTATATATAAAGTATTTTCCGGCACTGTGCACAGTTCGTGCACAATTTGATTAACTCGGTGAAAATATAAGTTCGTCAAGTTAATCAGTGACAGCGTGAAATTCCTCAGGCGCCGGGAGCTAAGGAACTTGGGAAAGCACTTTACGGTTGACTTGCGTTGCAGTCCTTAAGTCCTTTAATTAAAATGCACATCGAGGCGAGCTGCGAAGCATAAATTTTTGGACACGTTTTTACATTGGGTGGACGTAACAAATTTTTTGTTTCCTTTTCAGTTTGGACAATTTTTCCACAGCTTTGCTGGACGAGCAAATGGAAAAAGTTTTTCAATTTGTTTGACGGTAAATGAACTTTTCTATGGTGCCAAGCCTTTGGCTCTGTGCGTTTGTATTTGTGTGTGTGTGTGTGTGTGTGGCAAGATGAAAATGGCCATTCGAAATATGGCATAAAAGAGGCATTTTGCTATCATAATAAAATTGTAATTAAAATTAAATATAAAATTGGGCAAAAGGATGTGTGCACCGAGAAATGCGCAAAATGCTTTCAAAATGCTAACGAAACATAAAAAAGTTTTGTCCTTCTTTTTATTGACTCAATGCTCAAGTGACAAAATTATAGCACTCAAATTTATAGCATGCAATAAATTTTAACAAGCCCCCCAGCTTGCCCAGCTCCAAGCGCCATACTAATTGTGCGTTGGTGGACCTGTGGCTGACAAGGGGTGCTCCATAAAAGTTTTTACCAAGCCATTAAAAGGAAATTTTGTGTGTCTTTAAAAATATATCAAACGTTTCATGCCCGTTGCAAGGATGCATGCGATTGTATGGGTCGGGGTCGGACTGGGTTGTGGGGACAAAAAGTGAAAGAATTCTAGACAAGACATGGACAAGACAACACTTACAACTGATGTACGAGGGGCCAGGAGCAGGAGCAGGGGCAGCAGCACCACCAGCGGCCGACAGCAGCAGCGGCGGCGGCAGCGGCGTCGACGTCGTCGTCGTTGTTGCTGTGTAGCCCGCAGACATGGCGGCCGTGGCGCCGTTCAGCGTCGTCGCCTGTGGCCCGTGGCCATGACTCGGTGCTTGGCCGTGACTGTGGGCGTATGTTGCATACGCGTGGGTGTGGCAGTTGGCCGCGCAGGTCGTTGGCGGCGCCCTGTGCAGATGCAGGCCAATGACATTCACGCCGTTCACGTTGCCTGACACGCATACATTTGTAGTTACAGTTACGAGTTACAGTTACGAGTTACAGTTACAAGTTACAAGTTACAGTTACAGTTACAGTGACAGTTACAGTTACATAGCACACACACACACACACACACACTCACAGCATCAGAAGCAATTGGGGGCTTGGGGGGAATTACAAACAAACAATACACGGAAAAACAACATCGAAAAGAATGCAAGGAAATACAAAATATTCAATATGCGAATAAACACAAATGCGCACGCAAATAATAACGCATACACATACACATACACACTCACGGTTTGCTGGTCAGTCTCTGGCTATGTGTATTGGTGTGCGTCAAAATATACAGTATTGAAATTTATGTATGTATGTCTGTGTGTGTTAAATAATATTTAAAATAAATAATACCAGAAAAAACCATAATTTTTCCCTTAAAAAACAAAAAAGTAATTATTATGCTTTAAAAGGATTTTAAATACATAGAAGAACCCATAATAAAAGCAAAATGTAAAAACTATAAAAACAAAACTTATCAAATATATACAAAATTTTGAGTAAAAGGATTTGGTTTGCATCTTTTTATTTATTCAATAAAAAATTAAAAGAATAAAGGCAAAAGGAATTTAAGTTTATGATGTGCATCATTAAATATAAAAGATTTTTGCAATGTCTTGAAATAAGTAAATTAAGTCAAAAGAGTTTTTTCCAAATCAGCGTGCCGATTTTTACTCGCAAATCGGTTTTATGTGCGTATGTATGGGAAATTAAAAGTAAAAACCGAATTTCCATCTTAATACGACAGTATGTACGGGTTTTTCGGGCTTCCAAGTAAAAGGACTTAGCATCATTTGAATCATTTATTAAAAAATTAAAAGAAAATTATTCGAAAAAATGGAGTAGAATATGCAAAATGTTCTCGACGCAACTTTAATTAGAGTCTGGCTCGACGCCAACAAAGCACTTAAGATGAATAGCTCTAGAGCAGCTCACGCTGATGCACATACGCAACTGAGATTGCTTTTAAATAACAGCAGTGGCAGTCGAGAGTTTGCATATTTAGCATAAGATGCCCCCAGGGAGGAGGCAAAGGCCAAGTGGGAGCGATAGCAGCTGAGCTCTGCCGCACTGAAGGGTGCATAAATAATAAAATAATTAAACAATAAATTGAATGAAATTAGTTTGGCCTCCGGAGAGCTTAGCATGCTGTGCGTATGTATATGTGTGTGTACATATGTGGCATGTATGTGTGTGAGTTTGTGGTACAAGAGTGTGAGTTGACCAAGTTTAGTTGAGCCTGTTCTGTTGTCTGGTGTCTGTATGTTTGTGTTGGCTGTTGTGGACTGTTGAGAGAGTTGCCTGTTGGCCGTTGGCTGCTTTAGACAGCTGCACACACAAAAAGCCACAACGGAAAAACAATAACAAATTATAAACAACTTTTAGCAACAACTACGGCGACTGGCACAGTGTGTGAATGAGATACACAATAGAATAATAAGCAGCACAATGTGTGTGTGTAATAGAGCGAGCTAGCGAGTGAGAGAGGGAGAGAGACAAGCTCTACTTACCAATTTTGGCGCTGCCAAATGCATCCTTGAACATGGGCGTAGGCGCCTGTATATTTGTATGGCCGCCTACCACTCCCGGCACCGTGGGCGTTGTCTGTTTAATGGCATTGGTCCGGCCTCGATGCGGTGCCGGCGGCTCCCGTTTGCGACGCGGTTGCTCCACGGGCAGCACTCGGCGGCGTTTCTTGGGCAACTTGGAGCGTGCCTGCAGCGAACATTTTTTAAATTAGTACACGCATCCTCTGCCTCACCACCGTCTGCCCGAATAGTCACCTGGGTGTGCGAATAGAACATGGAGAAATTGCTAACGATAACAGGTACGGGTAGTGCAATGGTCAAGACGCCAGCCAATGCGCACAGTGCGCCCACAAACATGCCCGGATACGTTTTGGGCGCCACATCGCCATAGCCCACTGTGGTCATGGTAACAATAGCCCACCATAAGCCCAATGGTATGCTCTTGAATTGGTTATCTGGATTGTCCTGCCAAAGAAATTTGGAAAAATTAAACAAAAAATAAGAAATAACATTTAACATTCGTTTTTCGAAGATCAAATACTCTTGTTTATAAAATTCAATATACATATTAGAAAAAACAGATAGAAACAACAGAATTGTTCCAAAAAATGAAAGCTATAAAGCCTCTGGCTAATAAATAATTTTTACATTAGTAAAAGAAGAGTAAAATAATACAAATATAAAGCAACTAATTTTTAGATTTCTTCTGCCGTATAATATAGTTAAAATATTTGATTTAAGCTTACGCGTTTTATCCAACGTATATTTTCAAAAACCAAAAATTTCTGAATTTTCGATAGCATATTCCTATCGCAGCCTTAAAATGTTATGGTGATTTAACAATGGTCGTTACCTGTTTTAAACAGGCTCGAAATGTTAGCGTTATGTTAACAATTTCATCTATGTTATTTAAATGTTAATAAACTCCAATTGGTGATTCAAATCTGTTAGAGTATTTTAATAGTCGTTAAACCAAAAAACATATCTAGCGAATTCTCCCTTTACAAGCTTTCCATGCTTGTCCCCGCCATGATCCCATAGCACATGTTCAAACATAATTATGTAGTATACATTTAAGGGCATTGGATTCTGTAAAACAGCAGTACAATACACCAAGGAAAATGGCCTATAAGAGGCAGAGCGCAATGCAATGAAAATGTGTGAATTTAAAATTCAGGGGATATACAACATCTGTCTGGATAGTAAAGAAAATTTGTGGAGTGAATAAATAAGAACTTTAAAATTAATAGCGAAAGTTAAAGTTGTACCCAAATCGAATTATATCTAGGTTATGCATAATTATTTTCAAATTTTGCTAGCTGTAGAAGTTACCTGCAACTTTTCCGCGTAATAGGCCAAACTGGCAAAGAAGACGATGCCGAGCACGAGAAAGAACACGAGCAGAGTCAATTCCTTAGCCGAAGCCTTAAACGTGTGTATAAGGATGCGTAGTCCTGGCGAGTGACGTGTCAGCTTAAAGAGACGCATTATGCGCACTATGGAAAATGCCTCCAGCAGGCCCGTATACTCGCCCATGCGCTGCATGACATCCGTATAGAAGCTCAACGTGGCCGTAAAGTCAATAATGTTTACGGGAGATTTTATGAACTGCCACAGATTGGGTGAAACCTGGCGAGAGTCGGGAGTATATAAATATTCATAAATTTATATATATATATATATGAGGTCGAAGTGTACACACAATTAGCCTGATGACCACCTCGATGAAGAACCACACATTGCATACGAGCTCCACATAGAAGAAAGCCTTGTGCGGCTGGCCGTAGGTCTCGATCCAGCCGTGCTGTCTGCGTCCATTCTGACCGAGTAGCTTCTCCTCGAGGAACTCGTTCAGGCTGCTCGTGTTTAGGTCACGTTTCAGACGCTGCCGCTGATGTTGGCCTTTTATGGTGGCAATGGGCGTGGCCTGTGCAGCGCTCAAGTTGCCGCTGCTGTAGCTCGTGTAGTTCGTGACACGAAATGTGGGACCAATGCTGCCGCTAGGTGGCGTTATGCTATGCTGATGGTATTGATATTGCTGCGGTTGTTGCGGATGCTGATGCGGCTGCGACTGTTGCACCGGCTGCTGAGGTATGGGCGGCGCCAGCGGATCATGGCCAGACGCAGGCAAGCCGGCGCTGTAGCTGGTGGGCAGGTCCACGCGAAAACCGGGATGGGTTTTCAGGCAGAATGATATCACAGAAACAAATATAAAGAATACCGACATGCCAGCAACAAACTGCAAACATTATATAGTTATTATAGTTATCTCTTATAACGTTATTCTTCTAAAGCTTCACCTTGGCGCCCGTTGAGCTCGACGGCTCATCGAACATGGCCCAAATTTTGGGCTTTAGACGTTGCCAACAGTTAAGCTCGCCGTTGCTCAAAGCCTCCTCGAAGCCAAACAGACGTGCTATTTGCTCCTCCGTGGGTTTCTCATTTTCAATATCTAGTTTATCTAATATAGCTAAGGTGTTCTGCAATATAATAGGCAGCTCTTGATTGTTTAAAGATCTATTCCTTGGCATTTGGCTCGGCTACTCACTTGCGTATCGCGATGTATGCTATAAGTTGACCAGCAGCATGGTTCTACCTGGTTCGAATCGAGTCCCCAGAACTCTAGCTCCTCCTCAAACAGAGGGCCACAGACGTCTGTCGGATAATGCAGCTTGCCAGTTCTGAAAATCAATAAATATTAAAAAGATCGTTAAATATTTATATCAATATTTATTTTCTTGTTGTAATTTTTATCAATGCAGTATGTTTTTATATTTATAACTATTATTTTAAAAAAATGTTAAAAATTGGGACAATATTAATATAATTAAATAAATTGAATAAATGAGTATAAAAATAGCAAAATTATTTTAAAAATGCATTTAAATCTTAAGAAATAAAAATATATATGAAGGAGACTGTTTGACTAATATAATAATTTAATGGTATACTAGTTATATTCCAGATTATAAAGGATTCACAATGTTCAAACCAATTCTGATTCAAATTAGAAATTTAAAGTTATTTTTTGAACTAATTCTAATTCAAAATATTCAGTAAAATATCTTCAGAGAATGGCGAAACTAATGCAACTTTTTCATTATTGAGTCATAATGGCATATCCCATGCATATGCAAGTCGGGTAAATTCATGGCTGAGAGCCTCATGTGTGTCCTCCGTGCCATGGTCTTGCCGAAACCCACATTGTTTCATTATGACCTCTGCAGGTGCAACAAAAACAAAGGAAAAAAAAAGAACTCTTTTTGTTTTTCGTGTGCAAATTGCTGCAAATGGTTGCACGTGCGTGAGGCATGATGAATAATGGTGGGGCTAGCGGGCAACCAAGGACAGGCGCTTGTCCGCAGCAACTGGCCAACTTGTAATTCCATATCAGCTACTGGACAGCCGTTGTCGGCCATGGACCGAGTGCAGCGACTATTCGAAATAAAAGTAATCGTAGCTCTTGCCTCGCCTCGCCTTGTTTTATTTTATATTTTTTTCCATGCTCTGGCTGACGGCCATATGCGGCATGTGTCCGCCACATGTGCATCCAGACTGTCCTTTTTGTGCATATTTTATGCAACTTTTCTTTGCAACCTTTTGTTGCGATGCTTTTTGCCAGCTCCAAATCATTTCGTGCCCCGAATGTTGAACGGTGAATGCCGGACAAAAAAAAAAATAAGAGGGGAAGAAAAAATTAAGCTAAAACCCGAGCTACGGCCCAAGCGAATGCTCAGGGCCATAATGAATGCGGGTGGACATGCGGACATTGCGGGTTTTATAATGCGCATCGCATCATCCTTCAGGCACGCCCATTTTTCGTATGCCCAAACACGGCCCACCCCGGCAAACTATGCGATCAGTCAGACTGCAGTGCACCTTTTTAATTAAATGGATAGCGCAGTTGAAAGAGCTTTTCGAACTTTCTAAAGCGTTTATATTTAGGTACTCTATATATACAACATTAAAACATTAATATATATAATTTTATATTATTAAATTAAATGAAATGAAATCAAATGATATTCCGCTCGAAACTTTGTAGTCTAGAAAGATCTCTTACTATGGTTCATAGTTTTTAAAAACTTTAAGTAGCACAAAGCAAGAGGCATCTTTCACCGCAACAAAAGAATAAATATAAAGAATTTAAAACTTAACAAACTCGGGGAATATGTGAACATTTATAAAAGTTAGACTTAAAACTTTGTGCTTCAAGCTATTAAAATCATTTTTAAAGATGGTGTTTTGTATTTAAAAAACTACTTGCATGAGAAGCGCATAGAAAGGCATAGAGCTCAATAAATGATTTAATGGCTATGCAAGTATGCAAAGTATGTTGAATACATCCATCTACTAACTTTGGTTCTATTTGCAATATTCATTTCTAAGCACAATTTTGTTTGTGCCTTAGTTCCATAAATATCAAATCCGTTTAAAAGGAAGAAAAAATACGTAAATTGGTTTATAAATTGCAAAAAGCTTCTGGCGTGTACATAATTCGATTGCTCAACCGTGGTGTATATATATAAATATTTAAATATGCATGCTAAAGTAAGGGACCCTCATTTTAATTTTGTTGCTTTCATTTTTGCACGGAGTGCAACGCTTTGTTGTTGCTTCTTCGATGTTATTTTGCCGAGCTTCAGTTAATTGAGTTGGAAAAACTGTTTGCCAAAGCCCCTCTGGCTAGTCACCCCAGTAGTCGACAAACCCCTTAGATCTATATACATATATATAGATGTATATATATGTATTGCAAAGAATATAGATGGTAATGAGGCTGAGTTACTTTCAACAACTTTATTTGCACTTGCAGAGGGGCTGCAGTGCGAGTGGACGTCGGGGAAAACCTTTCATTAATCTTGAGTAAGTTAAGTTATCAAGAAAGCGAGATAGAAAACCTAGCTAACTTTCAATTTATCTTTGCCAACTAATGAGCGCTGCCTTTTTAACAAAAAAAGTGCCAAAATTTTGATAAACTTCGAGATTTATGACTGCTTGTATTTAGCTTAAGGTACATAATTAAAATTGAAGCTTGCTCTTTTTTTGTGTCTAAGGTAACATAAAAGAATACCCAAAGATTAATCACCCTGGCTAATATACTAATTAAATTGCTCCCAAGGTAGCTATAGCTGTAGAGATGCAATCATCTGTTTTGAGGCAGAGCTGAAAAGTTGGCAGTGATGAATGGGAAATTGGAAAGGTTTCTTATTTTTCTAGTCTTTTTAATTCAATCGCAAAATATATTAAAGCATTTGGCGGTTTTATGCTAACATTTTGCAGATTCAACAACAAAAACTTTGGGTTAGATATTCAAAGAAATATCAGTTAAGTCAAAGGTCTATCGAATCAAATGTGCACACTTTTTTTCAGGCATACAAACATAAGGACAGTATAAAGTCGCCTTGGACACAAATCAGGCTTGCGAAAAATTATAATTAAAATTCAATAAAAATTAGAGCAAAAAAGTAAAGGATAATAACTTCATGCACATAAGTTGAAAGGGTTCATTAGTTGCTAAATGTGAATAAACAATTAATTAGTTTTTATTTTCTTGCCTCACCTGTAATAATTGAGTATTTGCGTAAAGACTCCGGGATGACGATCGAAGAAATACTCGTTGAGCACCGGATCATAATTGGCCAGGGCTTCGGTCAGACGGGAGAGGCGCGTTGCGGGTATTTTCTTGAGCGTTGCCTTATAGGTTTCATATCTGCAACGATTGGCAAGAAGAGGGGCAGATAAATTTAAATGGATTTGCATAGAAATTAGATGCACTACGCATACGCCCTGTTAGCCCATACAAACTGCCATAATAACTTTACAAATTACCATTGCCATAACTCTCTGCCATTGTGTGTGTGTGTGTGTGTGTGTGTGTGTGTGTGTCTCTGTGTTTGCTTGACCCTTTCGCTTAAGCCATTAAATCGAGCCACAAAAAAAATTCTACCAAACACAATTCGGTTCGGTTGGGGTTTTTCTGCTAAAAAGTGAGTGATAAAAAAACGCACAGGACGGGAAAGCACAAAAGGACGAGCTAAGTGTAAGTAAATCCAGCTATAAGCCATTTGCATACATTTCGACTTTTTCAGCTGACCTTTTTTGATGTTTTTTTTTCTTATCCTTTTTTTTTTGCCACATATTAAACATAGATGCTTTCAATGCGCATACATATAACTTTTGCTGCCCTATATATAACCCATGCATAACTTTTTAGTTATATAAATTTGAAAAAACGTATTTAAGATAAATTAGTTGAAACTTTACCTAGAAAAATATCATTAGGTGAAGAAAAGTGTAAATTCTTTTTTATCCTTAAGTCTAACTTTTACTAAAAAAATCGCAAGTTTCAATTCTTTGTTGCTTTCATATTTTTCACGTAAATACCCTGCACATAAATACTTTTCAATTACCCAATCTCCACCTGGATAATGCGTGCCACAATGTCGCCGCATCCGTCAGAAAACGAATTGAATTTCCGACTCTCGCAAGATATAATCAAATTCAATTAACGTAATTTCCAACAATTTATTTTAAATTTAATTTCACACTTATAACCCAGGACATGTGATGCTTGCCCCGTAAATAAGCCCGCCCAGCTCGCATTAAACTCGCTGACATCGCGTTCGCGCTCTGCGCCCCACCTTCCAGATGCGCTTATATTCTTAATGTCAAATTGTTTGTATTGGATAAATAAAAAATGTCGTGCCACTGTTAAAAGCAGGCGGCAACGCCAATGGCAATAAGTAGCACCAACAAATGGCAGCCGACGCACAACAATTGCCATTAAAGTTTATCGAGGCCGTTTGATTATGGTAATTGACCATGACAAAACGGCCGGCTATCGACAAGTGGACAGGCTCCAGAAAGTAAAAGGAAAACACAAGTTTGCGTACACCACAAAAACATTCTTTCATTTATTTTGGCATCAAATTAGTTCTTGTGATTGCTTTTGCGAGCCCTGATTTGGGCCACGCTGCGTATGTGTCATAAATGTGTGATGTTAATTAGTTACAGGCCTGGTCACACTTTTCACAACCTTTTATGCTTCAAGCTATTTAGTCTATTTACACATTATTTGCTCATTTCATCTGAGTAAAGTATGTTATAAATTCAATATTGTTTTTTTCAATATTTTCAAAGTCATGACACATAAATGGAAATCATGTCAAAGTTCGGATGTTTTTGGAGCAACTGATTTTAGTTTACCGTTTGATTCAACGAAGAAACTGAAAGCTTCTTAAATAATATCTATGAAATATTCTATAAGCTCTGAACAAATTATTTCTAATATTTTCCCTCAATTTTCAGCTTTCAAAAATCCTAATGTAATTTATTTCTGTCCATTTGTTTTGCTATTGTTATCTTGCAACAACTGTAAAGAGCTTCTCTTAGCATTCCCCTTAGTGGCATCTGTCTCACTCACACTGCCAAAGCTTTTGACAACGCCCGTTCTCCCTACTTTCAATTTGCAAACAGCTTTGTTATCCCAGTTGACAAATTATATGAAGGCGTTGTCGTTGCCGGCCAACGCAAAGAGTAAACAATTCAATTGCACATTCAAATTGATGTATAATACATACATATATTTGTACGTACATCTTTATTTAAATCTGCAACGATTTATGTGGAATTTTGTCTTATTTACATGTTTTGTTTTTGTTTGCAGCGCATGTATGCCATAATAATCACTCAATGTATGCCAGCAAACGCTGCTTAAAGTTGTCGAGTGACAATTGAGCATGATTTTGCTGATCAGCAGCTGTTTTTATATTGCCTCTTAACATTTGCTCTAACGCGCTCACAAGCGTCTGTATGTATGTGTGTTTAGTTTTCATTTGATAAGCTGAAGAGAGCCGGCCAATGTGTGAGCGGCACGCTGTCTGTCTCTTTAAAATTTCGTCGTAGTTTTCGCGTTGAGTGCCGCGGCGCCAGTCGCTCAGTTCTAAGTCGACCGCCGCACAATTAGCACGCGTCTTCTTCCAGATCTGTGCGAAAGCTGCTGTCTCTTGTGATTTGTATATTCCAATAATAAAATATAATACATAATGTTGCGGGTTTTGAGGAAGAGCGCATTGTTGCGTGCAGAATGCAAAAATTTGGCCGCTGCTGCTGCCTACTCGGCGATGCCACAGCCACAGACAACTCCAGATGTGCTCTACACTGGCGTAAGTATATACACATACACGCGTATATATATATAAGTATAATGTTATCAAAACAGCCAGATAATATACTTCAATATATGTCTGTATATGCAATCAAAGGTTCCTACGTACGTACATTGATGCCAATCTTGATTATATTTTATAAACAACGCTGCAAGTTTTCGCCGTCTCTTTTTCTTGACCTTGACAGCGCAGCTGCCCTTTAGCTTTCAGCATACATATGTACATGCACATGTGCCACTACTTTGAAAAAACACACACGTACAGAAAGTTTGAGTAGTGCAAGTAGCAATAACAAAGGAGAAGCACAGAATGCGAAATTGAGTTGATTTTTTATAATTGTGCTTGGAATTAACTGGATACAGGCGCTCAAATGTTCAACAAGATAAATATTTGTATGTATGTACATACATATACGTATGTATGTATGCCTGTCATACAACGATAGGAAAATAACCGGACGACAAACGGGAGCACACGCAGACCGGCGAATAGGCTAAAGCACAGCAGCGAAAAAAGTTTTTGTTATTTACACCCGGCTGTTGTTATTGTCGTTGCTTGCCGACTCTTTCGTTATATCACACCGCGGCTCTCTTTGCAGCAGCGTCAACAGAGCAGCGCCTTCTCTCTTTATCGAGCGCTGTTGCTTTGTAGAATTGTTCAAATTTGCTCAGCTTTTGTTTCAAACAAATTTGTCCGCATACAAATTGTGTTTAAATCCAAATTGTATTTCTTTTATGTAAATATGCTAATACAAACATACATTTTGTAGGAACAAACATGTTTTTTTTGTTATTCTTCCATAAATAAATTCATACATACGCAAATAGTTGCACAAATGTTTGTACCTTATGAAGTGCTGTTTGTACATTTATGAACTTCTATTTATAAAGCCCACTGATAAGACACTTTCTATATGCATTGAGATTCAATATGTTTGTGTGTATATTATTGAATGTACCTGTCAATTAATCTATTTAGTACTAACTGAAAGATAGTGAATATATATAGAGCGCATACCTCCTGCACTTTCCCTTATCATTTAATAAACCCTCTATATAAAAATAATGAAACTTATAAATGCATGTTTGTTATTTCCCTCTACTCAAACTGAAGTGTTGTTTGCCGATAAATGTTTTACATAAAGTAAAATGATGTTTTACATAATACCCTGCCCAAACCGTCTCGAGTAACTTTATAGGCGAGTTTTTTCTCTTAATTAATTTACATAGAAGTCCACTTATCAAGCCAGTTTCGACTGGTTCTAAAAAAAAAAAACAACTTTTGCAAAAATTGAAAGACAAAGTGTATATACAAATACATATATATGCCGATTCTATGCCTAATGAATCAGAGTCTATGAATGCGTTAATTATTTCGTGACTTAAATTATTAAATTTTTTGCAAGGGCATATAGATAAGAAGTTATTGCTAATGCTGCTATTTTTTTGGTGGTACCGCCGACTAGCTAATCGGCGGTACCTAGACAGCTCCCACTCACGTGTCGTTCTACAATTTCAGTAGCTGGGCTTGTCTGGCGGAAAGTTTTCTTGATGTTTCAATATGCCAACTCATGATGAGTTCGATTGGTAAACAAATGGGGAGGCTCGAGAGCCTGACGTCTAAATATATGTATTTATGTGATGATATGCATTTACATATACATGACTGGGTCATATATATTGCACAATTCTCCTAATTAGATATAAGCTTAATTACAACATATAGGATAATCAGGTATTTACCGTAAATTACTGTTCAAGCAACAACAAGAGGCTTACAACAAGTGCTTATCAAATTGTGTGTAAAACAGGGAACGGCTTATCAAACACAATCAGTAAACAACGAGAGGGACTGCCGAGCAGATACCCTAGCAAAAGCTGTGCATTGCCTTTAAATCCCTCCCTGCAAGACCTATGGGAAATATATTTTAAATGTATTTATGTATCATAGAGGAGAGTGCGTAAAGGTAACGAAAACTTTAAATATAAAAATATAATATAATTGTAGTCTGCTTTGAGCCAGGTTAAATACGGGCGATATTCACTCGCTTTCTCATGCTAACTAAAAATATATACATTTATTGGAGATATGTGTTCCTTGCCTTGTTGCAAACATTTGCAACAAAGTATTATACCAATTGTTTGGCATTTGCAAAGGGTGTAGGGTATAAAATTTAATGACTTCGTGTTAGTAGAAAACTGATTCGAAGGAAAAGCATTTGGCAGCTAATAATAAATTTCCTTATTTCCTGCAGCTGTTCATCAACAATGAGTGGCACAAGAGCAAAACAGGCAAAACCTTTGCCACCATCAACCCAACCACCGAACAGAACATTGCCGAGATTCAAGCCGGCGGCAAGGAGGACATTGACATAGCCGTGAAGGCAGCGCGCCAGGCATTCAAGTGAGTATATTTAATTAAATGCATTAGCTAACTAATCTAATCATGGCATATTCTTACTTTTAATGCTAAAGATTGGGCTCACCCTGGCGTCGCATGGATGCTTCGGATCGTGGTCGTCTGCTCTACCGTCTAGCCGATCTGATAGAACGTGACCAGGTCTATCTAGCTGTAAGTACTTGGAGTTAAGAAACTGCACAGCCATTCTAATCACCTTCCCTATATATTTTCATTTAGAGTCTGGAAACCCTGGACAATGGCAAGCCCTACAGTATGTCCTACAATGTGGATTTGCCCACGGCCATCAAGAATCTGCGCTACTTTGCCGGCTGGGCGGACAAGAATCATGGCAAAACGATTCCCATGGACGGTGACTTCTTCACCTACACACGCCACGAGCCCGTCGGCGTTTGCGGCCAGATTATACCCTGGAATTTCCCAATTTTAATGATGGCCTGGAAACTGGGACCCGCTTTGGCCACCGGCAACACCATTGTGCTGAAGCCTGCCGAGCAAACCAGTCTTACGGCTCTGTACATCGCACAGCTGGTCAAGGAAGCTGGCTTCCCCGAGGGTGTTGTGAATGTGGTGCCCGGTTTTGGTGACGCTGGCGCCGCTTTGGCCAATCACAGTGATGTCGATAAGGTCGCCTTCACGGGCTCCACAGACGTGGGCAAACTGATTCAGCTGGCCTCGGGCAACACGAATCTGAAGCGTGTTACCCTGGAGCTGGGCGGCAAATCGCCCAACATTATTCTGGCCGACTCGGACTTGGACTATGCCGTGGAGACGGCGCATTTTGGACTCTTCTTCAATATGGGTCAGTGCTGCTGTGCCGGCTCGCGCACCTTTGTCGAGGACAAGATCTACGATGAGTTTGTGGAGCGCAGCGCGGAGCGTGCCAAGAAGCGCACCGTGGGCAACCCCTTCGACTTGAGCACCGAACAGGGTCCGCAGGTCAATCAGGAGCAAATGGAAAAGATTCTGGGTCTCATACAGACTGGCAAACAGCAGGGCGCCAAACTAGTGGCCGGCGGTAACCGACCCCAGGGTCTGCCCGGCTACTTTGTGCAGCCCACAGTTTTTGCCGATGTCCAGGACAACATGACCATTGCGCGCGAGGAGATCTTTGGTCCCGTGCAGCAACTTATCCGCTTCAAGAAACTTGACGAAGTCATCGAGCGTGCCAATAACTCCGACTACGGCCTGGCCGCAGCCGTCTTTACCAAGGATCTGGACAAGGCCAACTATATTGTGGGCGGTCTGCGCGCCGGAACCGTCTGGGTCAACACCTACAACGCCCTGGCCGCTCAGGCTCCATTCGGTGGCTACAAGATGTCCGGACATGGACGTGAGAACGGCGAATACGCGCTCTCCAACTACACGGAAGTCAAGAGCGTGATTGTGAAGGTGGCACAGAAGAACTCCTAAACGCATGTCCGGCGTGGAAAACTGGTCAATTTAGTCTGGCAAATTGGAAATTGATTTTCTCTAAGCTTAACGCGCACATTTACTCGTCAATTGGATTGCTGTGTATTTTCCATTTGATCTATTTTTACTAAGCAAAAAATACTGAAATATATTTGAAAATAATTGTATGTAATTTTTAAAAGGATCTTTGATTTTATCCCTTCCACAATAATTTGAAGACCAGTCAAAAAAACTATTGATGGATATCGTTTCTTAAACATTTAGGTAATTATATATTCATTTTGATTTCCTTTGAGTGTTTAATACTATCTTATGGGATAGACTGAGTAGTAGTAGTAGTAGTAGACGACTTTCTCGCTCAAAAAACATGTCACAGAGCATTCTTGGCTGCTTTTTAAAAATCGCCGTTCTATGCGATTATCAAAAATGTATGTTAAGCCTAAATTAATTATTGTATATTAATTTACATCTACAATATAACGAGAGGGAGAGAGAGTGAGATGACATGAAAGCCGTCATATACGAATACATGTCTCAGCTCTATGTAAAAATATGCTTTAGTAAAAATATACCCTCTGGCATTGTTGTTGCATGTACAGGGTATATAAAGCTTTCATGTAGAATATTTATTGTAATTTTCTAAATGCGGGCTGCTTTGCTCACTTGCTTTATCGTCACATCGGCAACACGCTGTATTACACCGGTGCGGCAAGCTAACACATATACACATATACACACACACACACACACACAGACCGAGCTGCCTTTCATCCTTTCTCTTCGGATGTCCGTCCAAAGTTGTTGCATTTATATTGGACAGCAGCTGAGCATGTCAAGTGTTTTGCGGTCACTGCAAAGTTGCAGCTTATTTTATTTGCCTCCTATGGCTGCAGTTGTTGTTGTTGTTTTTGAAATTGAATCAGACCATTTGTTTGCAATTTATTTAAAATTTGTCTTTTCACTTATTTTTATATAACGGCAGCAAATTGTATTTTGTTTGGCCAGAACAAAATTTATACGCAATGGCAAAGTGCTTTCGAGTTATTTGATTTGTTTACCAGATAACTGGCAGGTGCTTGAAAAGTTGACTGAATTTCAAGTGATTTTCTTTGTTAAATTATTTAAAAGTAAAACTAATAATTGGAAAAGAGATTTACACAGGATTTGACTTGATTGTTTATTGTTGTGCAGAAAAAAGGAATTTTTATTTGCGCAAAGCTTATATAAACAAACGGCGACACATACCCTGTACATATTACAATGGTCACAAAAGGCAGGTTAAGCCACGGTGAATCTATGTAACAAATACACTAAAGCAGCAGGTCTATAAGCACTTTAAATAAATATGTCTAGACTATATCAACTAAGAGATAACTCTGAGCAAGAGATAGCTTGTTTTACAGATTCTTGTATGCCAGACAATTTTTAAATTTGTTAATGTTTTAAACTACATATTGCATATTATGTACTAAATTTTCGTCTTCAACTATATATCATTAAAAAGTCAAGGTATTCTTTAAATATATCAAATAATAATTACATAAGACCTGTTTACAGGATATCTTTAAGTCAAGTGTAACATTCTAATGTATTTTTTCATTCCAGTTCGGTAGTTTTTATGCCATTTGAACATTGGCAACCCTTAATACCCCGCCAATGCAAAATGCAATATATTTTCAAAAT
This sequence comes from Drosophila ezoana, assembly GCA_035045725.1. Classification (NCBI taxonomy): domain Eukaryota; kingdom Metazoa; phylum Arthropoda; class Insecta; order Diptera; family Drosophilidae; genus Drosophila; species Drosophila ezoana. The sequence goes on from JAWNOU010000005.1 coordinate 8,234,075, forward strand.
CCTAACATCCCCCTGCCCCTTACCCACACACAAAACGCCCGGGCACACATGTCGTATACGATATTATTTTCATGGCAGCCATTTAAATTGATTTTCACAATGCCAATTTCATGCATATTCAAATATAAATACATATTAAAACCTAAAAAAAATATAAAATCCAACAATGCGCACTACAAAAATTGTTAACGTTTCCAAATGGCAAATGGCAAGCGAAAAGGGGCTTGAGGGCGAGGCGTGGCAATACCCACCGCCTTTGGAACTGCCAAAAGCGCAGCCGTGCGCAATGAGCCGAGTGCACAGGTACGACAGAGCGTTACGGCATTGCCGTGGACGGCCAAAAGAACTCGAGCACAAAGCATAATTGAAAACCATTTTTTTCAGAAAACCACGCTTAATGCGCACTAAATGTGTCAAATCCGGTGGGAAAGACAAAACGGTAAAAGACGACATTGGCCGAGTGCATGACCAAAAGATACCACTTTTGTTGTACGAAAAACTGAATTTCCAACTGACTTATTTGCTTATTTTATGACTCTTCTTCATACATTACCCCAATTAGCCATTTGCTAATTATTGGAACATTTGAAATAGTTGGGGCTACTTCAAGACAATAATATAAATGCAATTAGATATATAACTGGGAAACGGCATTTGATAATACTCAGATTGTAATCTGCAAATTTAGAAACTAAAACTGGCTTTGTAAATCTTTAGAACCTTGAATTTTGAATAACACTTAAAAGATGCGTGCCTTTGTATAAAGCAGATTTTTTAAGCATATGTAAATAAGTAAATAGTATATTAATATAATAAAATGTTTTTTGTAGCTTTTAAATTGTGTTTCTAAATAAATTTTCTAATAAATATTTAAACTTTTTGTTATAAACACGTCCAACTTTGACTGAGATCAGATTCATTTATAGCGCAAATAAAATATTGTTATATTGCAAATAAACATTAAACATTTAAGTGAATGAATTATTCTTCAAATGTAGGCAACTGACAATTGGATAAGCAAAAATATAGTAACTAGTCGTATATACCCTCTTCATCATCTACAAGTCATCCGAAAATTAGTGCAAAGTGGTCAAATTTCATGGTTATGCGCCATGCTCTATCTCAGCGTTCCGAGCCACGAACACGTGCTTCTACATATAGGGCCAATTACAATTATGACGCCTATGGACCGCAACTATAACTTAGCATTTGGCACTTCATTAAACGAAAGGGGGCGAGCAGGGCTGGCCGGCGGGCATGGCTGCAAGGGCGGCCAAAGGACGAGCAGGATTACGAAAAAAGCGCAAAGTTGGCCAATTTGCCGGAACATTTTTTCACTGTTGATGTTGTTGTTTGGAGCTGCCTTTAGACTGACATTAAGTGCCAGCAATTCGACTTTATCGCATTGTATACACTCGATTACATTGTTATGGCTCTGCCAAAAGGTCTAAATGAGCCAATGGCGAGCACCTAACGAAGATGCGGCATACTGAAAAAAAAAACTACATAGAAAATAGCTGCACCAAGCTAACATCATGTTAAAATCTTGCAATTGGCTGCAACCGACTACGTAATACTCGCTCCCAGTCTATAATTAAAATTATAATAATAATACTAATTATAATATTAATAATGATAGTAAAAATATAATATAATTATATTACATCGATCTTTATAAGAATCAGTTCTTTATTCCAAATTTGGTCTAGTCTAACAGTTTATACTTATTTTGCCACGCTATATTCGCAGCTATACACGACTATATAGTCCAAGGCTCAAGTCATTTCAGAGGCATTAAAGATTGTGGGATTATACGGATAGAAGAAGGGCAGTAGGCAGGCCTTTACAACAAACCAATATACTCGTTTTGCATTGTGAACATGTATAAAAAGAAAATAAAATAAAAGAGGGACAACCGCCTGAGTTTGATCATTAAGCGCCAAATGGCCAGGGATGCGCTGCAGATAAAAAAGAAAGCAAACACAAAGAGCACACAGCGATAGCGGCGAATACTTGTCTTAACAAAGGCTTAGACAGCCCAGCAGGAACCACCTCCCACGGGGATTAGCTGTGTAAGTAACGCAGATCAAGACATTTTCCCCATCATCATCTCTGACATCTTAAGTCGCATCATCATGTTTTTTTTATGCTTTTCTTTCCTTCTTTATTTCGAAACGCATGAAAAAATATTCATTATAATTTGCTCCTGCCATCAACTTTTTCGTGAAATATTTTTATTCACCAAAACCACGTCTAACGTACTTAATTCATGGATCAAATTCAAAAAGGTTTTGATTGCAGTTATCTACACATTAAATCTTTGTAAATTCCCTTTGTGTTCTTCGTTCACTTTAAGCATTTTTTAAATTTATTTTGATTTATTTTAGTTTCGACAGGCACTTGTGGGATTTGGTTGACCCAAAAAAGCACACAGAGATGCGGTTCAAGTGCGCATTAGCGCAGAATTACATTTTAGACACACACTCTAAAACATGCCCGTGTGTGTGTCTGTGTGAGTGTGTTTGTAGTCATAAGTGCATCGCACTTAACCCAATATATATAAAGTGCCTATCAATGTGGCAGCTGCGTGTGTCAGCATTGGGCGTATCTCACGCCCCTACAACCCACCCTACCAACAAACTCCCAAAAGCATATGCTTCTCGCTTTTAACCACAGTTAAGCAGTTTTTACACTTTTACAGCTAATGCGCCATTTTATGGCTCGATGACCTAATTCTGATAAATGGACAGGATAATAATTCGACGAAAAGGCAAAAATAACTAAAAAATATTCCTCGGACTCTTGCAATTCGTATATTACTTTAATTTTCTTTTAAAAAAAAATGGTTTGAAATCAGCCTTCAGAATATGAGCAATAAAATTAACGAACTAATATTAATTAAAGTAAAGTCATTTTCTTAAAAGCAATTTTCCTAGTTCTGTGTCTTAATTATAAACATTATTTAAAATATTATTCCTATTGTTTTTTGTAAGTCTTACAATAATTTTAAGTCTGTTTTCTATGATATATCTCAACATATTTATGCTATATAGGATTTCAGCTCAAAATTTGATACACTAAAAATGCCATGTTCAACCCTTTTTTTTTTGAGACTTCGCATCTCAATGTCAATATTAACATTATCGATTTATGCAAGCAATTCGCGTGAAAATTTACTAAAAATATCCAACAAGTAAAAAAAATAGCTTACCATGAAGCGGGCCGAAGATTAAATACCCTATACATTACAATAAAAAGGAAAGGAAAAGTGATTCTTTGGAATATTTCTAGCAGCAAAGAAGAAAATTTATAAAACTTAAGTTATATTTTTTATAAAAAAAAAACTTAGCTAAGATCTACCTGAATCGGATGAGAACAAAATGTGTGTGTATTAAACAAATATATATACATTTACAAAGCGATTATTTATTTATGTTTATGTTTGTGTTTGTCACAAAACGCATATACTTGGTGCGGGTAGGGTATAGAAATGTGACACAACGATGTGGCACTAAGTAAGTGCAACCAGAAAGTAGATAGCGACACGATGCTGACGAATTCTGATGCCACTGGGAAATGTAAACGCAAAATGCAGCGATGCATTCTATGAGATTTTCTCTTTGTTGTTGTGGTTGCTTTTGTTGTAGTTGCTGCAGTTGTTGTAGTTGTTCAGCCTTTGTAGCTGTTTACACATGTCGCAAATGCATGCGCCATTTGACGGATGCGGAAATGTGAACAAAACGAAAGTGAAGGACGCATTCGCATTGGTGGGTGCTTGGCTGCATGCGTGTGTGTGTGGGTGTGGGTGTGGGTGTGGGTAGCACCACGCCTACTGCTTTTTTCGCCGTTTGGGCTATGCCGTGGGGCAGCAGGCTAGACGCCCAGCCTGCTGATGAGTTGGCATTGCAGCGCTCTTGGCTATTAACTGTTGCAAATATTTGCATAGGCAGCCGCGCAGCACCAGACGCTGGCAAAAGCAAACAACACAAAGCAAACACAAAGCAAACAAGGCAAACAACGCAGCGGCATGCAGCAGGCATCGTGCAACATCAGCACCAGCAGCAACATGTCTCTATGCGACGAGCACTCAAGGCACACGTACTATTAACCATCTTTTTGAATTTCAGACACTTAGCAATATGAACAAGAGAGAAAGAGGGAGAGAGAGAGAGAGAGAGAGAGAGCTTTAGTCTAGAGTCTTCGATTAGCAGATACCCTATATAAAAGTCAATAATCCAGGGCTTAAGTTTTATTTTAACTCGTGTGTAAAATCTTCAGGATATATAGTTGGCTTTATTGCATTTCAGGCGATAAAGATTGGGATGTTTTCAAGCATATAGGATTTTCGAATAGCTTTACATTTCTAATTTATTTAACAGCTGCAGACAAACAATTTCTCAAAAGTTGACTTTTAATTCGACTGCATTAAAAATTCATGTTATATTGATTCTATAATGTCTAAATGCTCGCTCGACTTATGTTTCTGGTAATTGCCATCATGTGTTCACACACACTCTCATAAATTTATGATGCCTCTTTTTCATCCACTTTATGTGTGCAGGGTATAAAAAACATGACGTTGTCACAAAGCTGCCAACAGGTAATAAACTTGACAGCGAACAGCATGAAATATTATGATGGAAGCTAACATAGTGTACCAGGTGTTGTTTCTGTATGTTTTCTTTATTTTTAATTTAGCTATTCTCTTTGATTTTGACAAACAAGTGTACAATATGCTTGTGCGTATACGTTATAGGATTATTTAAAGCCTTTTAGACAGGTTTTACGAGACTATTGTTTACTTTTAACTGAACATTTATTTTATATTATGGTTTACATTTAAAGCTTTTAAAACCAAATATATTAATTGAAAATTTGAGGAATGTTTCACACTTTTCGAAAAATGCAGTCCTCCTTCGTGGAAATGGGAGTCAAATATTTGGTTTCGCACTCAAATTCATTGCCAAGGATCTATTTAAAACATCTTTTGAGACGTGTCTCACATTTTTCGCCAGATTTTTTTGAAAAAATTTTAAGTTTTGTTAAATTTACTTCAAACTTATTTCCAAAGCTCCACATAAGAACTTAATGAAAACATTTTTCAGCGTTTTGAGAAAAAAGGTTTGGCTCTTTGTTCATGGTTTGGATCCATTTGGCTTCAAAATCTGGCAACATTATTCTTGGTCAAAATTCATGTGATATGCAAATAACAAAAACTTTGTTTCAATACGAATAAATTTAAAGTATTTGACGGTAAGTACTACGTACGCCCAACAATAAACACCTTAAGATAACATCGCATTACAAAAATATTATCAGCGCCTGACAATTATGATTTTCGTCGTCGTCGTCATAAGCTTTATGTTACAGTTGTTAACTTGGGTGCTTTTCCACACATAAATTCTGCTTGTGGGCTCACCCACAATGAAATACATTAAAATATGTGAAGGGTCTCAGTGCGGGCACATTCGAAAACCCTTTTTAATTAACTCGCACAAAAAGCGCGAACAAAAGATGCGCAAAAAACAACAACAGGCAAAAAAAAAAGTATATTTTGTACACCATTTTTATTTGGCTGTTGGCAGCGGGGACATGGTTAAAAGTAAACTCACCGATTGCCTAAAAAAAACTGTTTACCAGCATTTTGTCGAGTTTTGAGTAGAGTTTTCTTCAGGGACTTTTCTTGTATATTATTTTTGCTGCCATCGCTGAGTTTTTTGCTTTGCTTTACAAATTGTATTTCAACGGTTTTGCGCTTCATTAAAATTGCTGTTAAAATAACACACGCACAAGCGTAAGCAAGTAATGGAACATTAGTGGGGGAGGGGCGGTAAGGGGGGCGGCAGGGGCACTGGTCCGGGACTAGGGGAATGTGGAAACTCTTGCACAAGGACGCCAGCGACATACACGTATGCGCCAGCTGACAAGGCTTACAACATGATGTTGTGGCTGTGTATCCATTGTTGTTTGCTTTTGTGTGTGCAACAACAACAACAACAGTAACAACAACAACAAACATAAATAAAAGGAAACAAAAAATTTTAACATGGCCCACACAACAGCCACGCCCGCAAGCAATCTACAAAAAAGTATTACCAACAACAATGCGCCTGTTAACCCAAAGAATTGTATAACGGAAGCTGTTGGACGTACATATATTATACATATATATATATATTTATTTATATTGTATGTATACATATTTCTATCAGTTTGCGTCAATAGCAACAAATTTAAAAATACTTTTTTTCCCTTAATTTTTATGCTTGCATAAATTCTTTGATACCAAGCTTTTTTCTGGTTTCAATTGAAACTTGTAATATTTGAGGCTTTATATATGAACAACTTTTATGAATCATTATTTAAATATAAGTTTATTGTTGACCAAATTTTTTTATTTTTAAAATTCATAAGGATTTAGCATACATTTATAAAACTACAAAAGTCTTCAAACATTTCCTAAAATAAAAAAATTTTCATTATTATGAACAAAAACTCTGTTAAATCAAATTTATGTTCAAAATTTGGTTTGATTAAAGAGGACATTTATTTACTGGCTCGCAAAATAAAAAAATAAGTAAGTAAAAAGTAAAATAAATTCCCATCCTTCCGACTTAAGATTGATAAAATTCTACAAAAGCTTTCAAATAGTGTCAACTTACAGTCCGACAGCTTAAGAGTTTGCTGCCCAAAATATATTAAGGGTCTTTATTTATTGTAGAGCCCTTTTTGACATTTTCTGCCAAACTTGTTTTTCAAATGCAACCACAGATATTTACCCATAGACCTATCCCACCCCCGTTCCTCGCAAAACTAATGGTGTTTAGGAGCCACTGATAGAGTGACAACAGGCCAGAAAATACGCAACGGAAATTCGGAAGGAAAGTGTATTAAATAACAGGAAGTTAATGAAGCGTGAGCCAAAGCATTGACAGCAACACCAGGAGGCCAGTGTAAACAGTTAGAAGGCAACAGGAAACCACAACAAAGTCAGGCACAGGCGAATAAAAAACATTCAAGTAGCAGCCAAGTTATTTATTACTCATATTCGCGCCTACACTTTGGGATCCTTTTGTTTCATTTTGGTATGCCCTGTAACTATGATCAAACAAAGTGGGGTATAATATTATTCCAAGATAATAATCATAGTTATTTGATTTCTAATTACTTATCGTATTATTAATAGGATTTAAAGGATTTTAGCAAGGCTTCTTGTATTCTCATCGCGAATACAGGGTATATCGTAGCCTATCACCTTAGCGCTTAACATATCTGCTCCTCTCTATTGTTATATTTTATAGAAGGAAAGTGCGCAGCTGTTGTTTTTAAATTGTGCTCCTTGTTGCCTGCGGTTTTGTCAGCTCGTTGTGACTGTTCCTGTTACCGACTGTTCCTGTACCGTCCTCCTTCCTTATGTAAGTCCGCTTTGTTGTTGTTGTTGTTGTTGTTGGTTTTGGGCATTGTCTGTGGAGGTTGCCTTGTGCCATTGTTTCTGACACTTGGCTCTAAGCGGCTGCTTCAGCGCTTAAAATGCCACGAATTTTGCATGTCTTCTTCTTAATTCTTATTCATTTTTTTGTTGCGGCAGCGGTTTTGCCGCAAGATCCTTGTCAGCAGTTTTTCTCCCGTTTTGTTAAACGGATAATGAACAGAGCAAGTGGGGTAAGGAAACAATGTGGGTTCTTTGGTTGATCAAAAATAAATTGAATAAAAGTATAATTAAAAAGAAAATAATATTATTTTTAAGTAAAACCAATCTACTGGCAAAGTAATATAATATTATTTTAATTTTAAGTAATATACAATTGTCCTTTGAATAAAAATAAAATATAATGTTTACTACAAAGTGAGATATATTTTGAGAATATTTTTGTGTGCAATTTCAAATCAAATTATTGCTTAGTTTCTTGTACTAAACAAAATATATTAAATATGAAAATAGCATTAAAGTACAGGCAGCTAAAATTGTGTTCAAATTGTATTAAATTTGAGTTTAATTGTAAAACTAGTTGACTTGAAATTGAATTCGAATTGAATTCCTATGAAAAGTTAACAGTCAGGAGCAGCACACACAAACACACACGCATATATATATGTATATACATATATACCAGTTGAGCCAGGCACGCTCTATCCACAACTAACGTCCGCCCACTTTGTGCTATTCGTGGAGCTGCCTCTTTTATTTATTGACTGTTAAACTTTTCATTAGCCATTTCGTTTAATTCGCACACAATATCAAAGATTCAAAGGCAAAGGCAAGGCAAGGCAAACAGAGCGTCGGCAGAGAAAAAGCAAAGGCCAACAGAAAAAAAAACCGCAATGGCGACAACGAATGGAAAAGCACAAGGAACAACAACAACAACAACAACAAGAACATCAAGAACGACAACCAACGGCACTAAGTATAATGTATTTGTGTTGAAAGCAACCACAGCAGAAACTTTATTGCCTGTGTGTGTGTGTGTGTGTGTGTGTGTCCCTGTATGTGTGCGCTTTACCACAGATACAATCAGAGCGCAATTGTCTGCGTTGATGAGCGAAGCAATGGAGCGCCCATCATGTATGCCATTTGCCCCTACCTCCCTCCAGCCAACAACATAACCGCCCATTCACTGTGCTTTTTTATGACAAAGAGAGCACCACGTAATCACAATGATAAGAATCACGCATCCCAACACAGACTTACTGACAGCTACATTCGGAATGACAAAAACCAGAATTATTTTCGTACGAGCAAAAAAAAATGAATTATTTTCGTATGATGATTAAGTGAAAGTTGGCAAACTAAACAGAATAAAAAGACAATGAAGACTAAATACGCTTTCTCTGCGTTAAAATACTTTCAAATGAAGGAAAATACAGAACAGAAATCATCATCAGTTAGGCATAATCCTTTGACTTGTATTTAATATCTTAAGAAAAATAAAAGTAAAATATAAACGACATAATTTAATTGGTAAGTTTATTCACCCAATGATATATAAATTATATAAGAATTAATTGTTTCAATTTTCTATTCCATATATATGTTATTTGTTAGAGCATCGAATAATCTTAGAATTATAGATTGATCGAAAACCCGATAAGCCGCGTCAGTTAACAAAAAACTCCAATTACAATTATTTCAGAATCTTGTACATCCTAAACATGCTTCTGTTAGAGAAGCAGACAAATAAATAGAGAACACGCTACTCATCCTGCCAAATACAATGCCTGCCACATTTCAAGACACAACTATAATACCCTTTTGTAAGGGCATGACAAGACCCACAAATTGTCTGTGCCCTTGCCTTAGCTTAAAGCGAAAACTTTTATTCAATGCGAAACTTTTACAAATAGCAAACAACATTTAGCGAAATATATACACACAAATACAAATATAAAGTAAGTGTGTGTGCGTGTGTGTGTGTGTTTGCATGTGTGTGTAGTATTTGTGCTAAAAACATCTGTGATGTGACAGCATGATGCCAAGCAGCCAGGCAAAGAGCCGGGCAGCTCTGACCCGTATAAGTATGCTACAAAAGCTTGCAGCTCACCTCCTTCCCTTGTGCTTCTGTGTAGAAGCCAGAAGTCCCAGACACGTCGTCATGCCGTTCGCACACACACACACACACACATACACAGACACACACTATGCAGTCGTAGAGTTGTGCACAATACTTAAACAAACATTCGAGTGGTGTGACATATACATATTGCAGCACTTACCCCCATCCCACGGGCGGAACCCACATAGTGCTTAGTTGCCCACCATGCTCCACTTGGACCGGAAAAGAACGCAACGTGAAGAGATTTTCATGTGTAAATCAATATAGCAATATAAATATATGCTATATGCGAGTTGAGCAGAGCCATTCCCACATTAAGCCTAAGCTAAAGCATTTCCCCCGAACATAGTCCATATAGACTCCAGCTGTGCAACTCTTTCTAAGCTGTATTTTTATACTTATGTCAGAACGAGTATATTGGTTTCTTAACTTGCCTGACTGTCCAGCTATATACGTTGCATTGTTCAAAAAATAACTTTCAATAGGAAATTTCACGTTTACTCACGTCAGCAGACGTGAATATGTGAGCACTTCCAAAAGTGCAAATTGTATGGAAAACTTATTAATTTATTTTTTTATTTATCCAACTTTTCAACTGGGAAGCGTTTTAACGATTTTTTATATACAACCTCTAAACTAATAATATGGACTTGATGTTTAACTAATGAGCATCATGGTAAAATTTATAAGTTCTTATATCAAGCCCAATGTATAAATTCATATTTTGAGCAGATATTACACAATCTGCGAGCTGAACATTTAGTTTCTCACCAAGCTTTCGGTATTTTTTCACGTTAAATATGTCTATTTTACGGCTGCATAAAAAGTGAAATTTATTTCTGTTTGTTTTCCCTTGTTTTTACAATTTGCGGTTAGTTTTGCTGGCAGCATCACTTTTTAATGTCCTCTCAACTGTAAATAAAATCGCAAATATACCCAAATCAATGTAGTTAATTTTCCACCGCGGTCTGCCAAAATATGTACCAGTGGCATCTACATTGCCAGCAATAAAAAATTAATTTGCTTTACGTAATTAAATGTGGTTAAGCCCATTTAAATTATTTGCAACTCTTTAAGGGCGCACTAAAGTATTAACAATATTAATTTCCTATCGTAAGCGAATCTCTTGCGCGTTTTTCGCTATCCCAAAAAAACTTTAAATTAACTGAAAGACGAAAGGTTTCCCTTCCACAAAGTGAGCTACTCTTTCTGAATGGGAGTTAACAAAAAAAAAACAAGTAAGAGGTTCTAGTCGGTGGCTCCCGACTAGGGGATACCCTGAACCCTCTTCTTCCAACACCTAATGCAGATATATATACTATTCTAGAAGCTACATGTCAAGTTTGGTGACTCTAGCTCTTATTATTTATCAAAATTGCTCAAAAAACATGATGTCGATATCGATTTTTATCGATTGCTTGGAAACGGAGTAAGTTATTAATTATCGGAAACAAACTCGATCTACGCGGGCACTAGGAAGACCTACAGCTAATAAATTTCAGTCTCTAGCTCTTATAGGTTCTGAGATCCTTGCGTTCATACATACGGACGGATGGACAGACAGACAGATGGACATGGCTAGATCGACTCGGCTATTGATGCTAATCAAGAATATATACACTTTATGGGGTCGGAGATGCTTCCTTCTGCCTGTTACATACATTTACATATTGCACAAAAACATTTTACCCCTTTTACCCATTTTTAATGGGATCAGGGTATACAAAGGATATTTCTTACAGAGTGGGCATTCTTAGCTTACAGGATAGATATGTTTCGCTAGGACAAAAATCATATGCTAAGATAAAAATATTTAAATATTTTATAGCAGATGTTTATGATATAAAAGGAATATTTCGATATTGTACTCACCTAATGCCGCCCACATTTAATATAATCCGATTTTCGCCATCCATGTTGCATGCAACAGTTGTGGTAACAGCAGCCGCATGCCCAAATTAATTTCAATTAGCCACTCACTATTATAAGTTTATCAATGCGAATTCACAAATCAATCAAAAATGCAACAGCAAATTGTAATATTAATGTAAATTTGTTATTATATTCTTTTACTTTATGTATAAATTCACTTTATTTAACCATTGCACTAGACAAAAACACAACGCGAAATGCTTTTTAATTAGGGCGAAGACCAGAATAGCTCATCCGCGTCCTTTGGTTTGCTTTGCATATCCTTTTCGTGCTTTGACTGCAAAGGGAATGGAAAAGTTGGTTGGCGCGTTAGTTGTGGTTCTTGTAAAGTAATTCGTAAACCGAAATTGGGTTATAATCAAAAGTAATGTGTGTGCTTAGAAATGAGCGCAATACATAAAATATGTGGGTCATGGCCCCGTTGCAGTAGGCAATAATTTTCAATGTATTTATGCATCACAGAAAGATACTTGATAATTGAAATATATATTGATATTTATCACATAAATATTCGATATGCTTAGTTTTCTTTAGTTCAGCAGTAGGTTTTTTATATTATCTAATCTGTTTGAAATCTCTTATATTAGCTACGATATAATATTTATTTACCACTCTTTAGTTTATAAACTATTTATTTAGTATTTTATTGCGAACATGAACATAATATACTTATTTATGTATAAGAATATATTTCGTTTATTAAAATATATTTGAGAGTACTGATAAGTTTAGTTGAAGGCAAAAAAACGATACTGTTCCTCATTTTGATCTTGATTTAATTTCGAAACTTTTGTAGCATACTTTAAGGATGATGTAAAATGAATAAGAATCTTAAACTGAAACATTTTTTTGTTATAGTGTTCATGCCATTAAAATGTTTTCAAGAATTTCATCTTATCTTCCTTTATTTATATTTTTCTGTATAAAAAAAACTAGTTGCCTTATTTAACAATTTTTTAAAAAAGCGCTTGTTACTTAATATGAAAATTTGAGATGTATTTAATTTAATAAAAACATTTATTTAATTGAATATTTGGAGAATGAAAATACTAGTAATGGAAATAAAATTCCCGAAGCATGAATTATTAGTTTTTGCAAAAATAATCATTTTATTATTTTTTTTTTAAACGTGCACATCTCTAGTGTGTTAGTCCCCCAGCTCCGACAGCAACTGTGGAGAACAGTGCGGGTGTCATAAATTCAATAGGCAGAAAAGAAAAGTGGCATGAATTCGACTTCGACATTCCATTAATTTAATATGTACATGAGGGTATTGTTAGAATCAAATATATAATAACATGAGACCCATCACAAATATGTAAAAATGACAGCTGCTTCGGCAGAGCCCCATGTTGCTTAGGGCAAATTGGAAAGAAATTCTTCAGTCAACCCACATTAAACATGAGCGCTTGCTTTGTGGGGAATGAGAAGAACTTTTGTTGTTTCAGATTGTGCTGATTGATAGTCAAAGAAATTGGAAATTTGTGGTATCAAGTAAATAGCACGTGCCCTTAGATGCAAAAGTGACAAATGCTTCATTGAAAGACAAAAAGAAAAATTGTTTCACTTTCCACAGTCAAAGTTTGAATTCTCGCGTAACTTGAAATAAAAAATAGTTGTCTAAGACATAATTTATGTGTTTTGCGTGATTGTGACAGAAATTTATTTAAATTGCATTGCGAATTAGATTTTAACGTGTTTAAAGATGTGATATGGTGTATGTATACTATTCTCGAAGCAACATATCAACTTTGGTGACTCTAGCTCTTATTATTTTTCCAATTTGCTCAAAAACAGGATGTCGATATCGTATTTTATCGATTGCTTAAAAAACGGGGCAAGTTATCGATTATCGAAAACAAACTCGATCTGCGCGGGCATTAGGAGGACCTACAGCTAAAATTTCAAGTCTCTAGCTCTTATAGGTTCTGAGAAAACCCTGCGTTCATCCATACGGACAGAAGGACAGACAGACGGACAGGCAGACGGACAGGCAGACGGACGGACGGACAGACAGACGGACATGGCTAGATCGACTCGGCTATTGATGCTGATCAAGAATAAATATACTTTATGGCGTCGGGAATGCTTCCTTCTGCCTTGTGCCCATTTTAAATGGGTACAGGGTATAAAAAAATTGGCCCAGTATGGGGTCAAGATCTTGATGAAAACTGTAAAACCAAGTGAATTAATCTAAGAAAATTGCACACTTGTGCAGAATAAGTAAAAAAAAGCTTCTATCAAAAGCTTTTCACTCACAATATATACACACACACACACACATACATATAAATTTATATACCGTCAGGAATATATCACTTCGTTGAGGCATTTTTATGGCCAGAAGTCGAATGGGCAACGTTGCCACTTGCAGGGCATTTAACGATGATATTTTATTTTCTTTTTTTTTTTTTTTTATTCCTACCACTTTGCATGGTATGCAAATTTTTTACTTGGCCGCACTTTTGCGCATTCTGGTAATAGCATTGAGGCCAAATTTAGGTACCAGGCCATGTGCTCGCTGTCAAAATAACAAAATGCTGGTTAAGTGCGGTGAGCTGACGACAAAGTCTGTGGAAAGGTCCATTCAGTTGAAGGTTAATCAACTGGCAAGGACTGAAGGACTCACCGGCCATATATCTGACTAGTCAGACTATGTGAATGTATTTTTATGCGAGTGCCGGTGACAGTGCGAGTAGGAGTACAAGGACATGTTAACGAGACCAGGCAGCTGAAGCTGGCACAGCTTCAAGTGCGTCATCAATCTCTGCTTCGTCGGAAATTTTCATTCATTGACTGCGAAGAGTCAGAGGGCGGTGAAAGCAGTCGAGTAGGATAGGAGTAGGGCGAGCTTGAGTGCTTTTGATTCGCGCTTTGTCTTAGCCGCATTGTGCGCCGTCTGCTGTTGGCACTTTTGGCCTCAACTTCCAGTCAATCAACAGCTCGTTGATGCTTTCATGGATTGCCACTTTAAGAACTGAATAATTTTCACTTCAACATTCGGTTAAAACCATTGCAGATTCGTGTTCACATATGGATACTAATAGATTGATAGGTTTTTAAAAGATATTGAACATTGTGGGCAAGAGCTGTTAATCAAAATGAGATGAGAGTCCACTTTAAAAAAAGCAGAGAACTTGATTTATATATATGCAGTACTTAATCAGAACAACAAATTTGTTGCATATAGTTCCTTTAAATCAGATCTTAGATTGGAAGTTATCTACACTAACTGATGTGTCTGTGTGTTCGGTAGCAAATAAAGCAGAACATTTCGCAAAACAATGCAAGTTGCTGGATGCCTGGCTAAAAGTTTGGCATTGCGCAAACTAAAAACATTGTACAACAAGTAAAGAAAATAAGACAAAAAACAGTGAAAAGTAAAATAATGTGAAAAGCGCAAAAGTGGAAAGCGCACTGGCAACTGATCAAACAGAGCAGACATAAATATACAAGTTTGCATCTCGCATTGTTTGGCTACCAAATTAAAGACAAAATCAATGCCAGGAAGTTTGTCTGTGTGTTTGCCTGTGTCAGTAAGCCATGACTGCAAGCAGCGCAACAAGGTCAAAACGCCATTGTCCACAGCAGAGACATGGCCATAAAACCAAAGCCAATCAGTTTATCAGTCGATATCAGACGACAGCAAAGAAAAATGATTATGCGAACAACTGCAACTGTCTGATTTGCCTGCAGTCATGGCCAAACAAATTGGCAGGATGTTATATAAGCTTGATTCATCTGATCTGTGCTTTTCAATTTATTTTGAGAATTATATGAGTTCACCTGATTTATGAATGTGTTGCACAACACAAATTACGATAATTAATAGATAACAGAGAGATAATATTCAAAAATGATGAACAAAGTAATTTTTTTTAATAATATTTTTTATGTATTATTATTTGTAAGCACAGAAAATAAATTGTCAAGTGAGCTGTAACAAGAAATTTTTAATACTGTTTATTGTTCTGTTAAGTTTCTTTTCTGGAAACAATCTGCTATTTTTCTTTTTAGTCATTATCTTTTGTTACACGATTTTATGTGGAAATTATCTATCGTGTAAAAAGAGAATTCATTTTGAAACTCGAGGTCCGCAGCTTAATAAAGATTTGCAAATGGAAAAGTCGACAATCTCCTTGGTGTAAATGAAACGCAAATCTAGCTTGACAAATTTTATATAAATACTTATTTATGGATGTTACCGAAAATAAACTTTTGCACTGAATTAAAATCTCGAGAGTAAATAATTTCTCCCATGATAATAGCCAGAAATCCATAATTTATTTCCCCGCCTCTGCAAATCCACGCATAATCGCAAAGATATTCGATGAGAACATTAGCGTGGCAATGCCAACTCAGCAAATGCCACGCCCCATGAAAAGAATAAAAAATCTAATTATGAATACAGCACAAAAAAAGAAGGACAAGAAGACAAGACAGCGCATTAGAAATCATTGTACGTTGCCAAATGAGATTATGTATATAGGTATTTATAAGCACTTTACTATGTAGGTTTTTTCTTTTGATTACTGCTTGGCAGATGTTGCAACTTTATGGCTGGGCGTGGCCATTTGTTGGGCATAAAATTAGAAGCTCACGAAATTGAATTGTGTTTATGCGATTTATCATATAATTTTGCTCCAGCCTGGGCATTCAGATAAAACATGTTACATATATTCATAAATAACTTAAGCGAATATTGAAATAACAGCTACTGATAAAGAATATTTATTTGCAGTACGTAATTTGTATATATTTTTGTATTCCTTATAAAAGTCTGTTTATAATTTGATTGAAAAAAGTGAAAGTTTAAACAGTATTTTGATAAATATGATATTATTTAGTTTGTTATCTAAATAAATATTATATTATGAAAAAGAATGAATATAATATGATAATGATTATAAAAGCTTAATGACTTTTATTCTCTTTGTTTTTATCGTAAAAAAAGCGAACCGAAAATATATTTATAGATTTAAATTTGCATGATATTAAAAAATAAACCAAGATTTTTGAAATATTTTCTTTAACATTTTTTTCAAATGCAATAGATAAGCATAACAAAGGCTTAATTGGGGCTAAGAACAATTAGCACATTTTACTTAATATAAGGAACATTCATAATGTCGACATTTTATAAATTTATAAACTAAGTCGGCTCTTCTACATACTAAACCTTGTATTTAACTGTCAATTCCCATTAGCAATAATGGGCAGTTAACTGGCACTGCGAAATTAACTGCTAGTCAAATCCCATAAAGAAATCAAACAAAGCGTAGTTTAATACCCAGAGCTGTTAACCTATAGTTAAACATGTTTATAAGCCTGTAAAACCTAATGTACTTGGCATTTATTTTGCATAAAGTTACAATATAAAATGCACATAAAACTGATGTAAGCAAATTTACAAAAATATTAAAATAGCATGAATGCTTCACCAGGTAAACATTTGCATACCCCTACCGAAACTAAACAAACATTTTGTGGCAATGGGCGTGGTTTGGTTATCGCAAAACCTTTGCTTTATGGCCATGAAATGTTTGTCTGGTTTTGCTAACTTAAAAGCAAACATATTTGCTTTTAATTAAAAACCCCCCGTGAAGCTGACTAAATGGCTTTGCTTTCGACACGTAATCAAATTGCAAATACATATATTTCGATTGCAGTTCGTAAATGAAATTAAATTAGATATTTTCCAATATGCAGAGCCTGACCTAGAAGCGATATTTGTATTTGTCTTCAACATCGTCGCAATAGACATCAAGATATAAATAAGAATAAGAAAAAGGCCACCTTAAAACTAGTTGTAGATATAATATTTTTATTGAAAATCCAAGTGAATGCCAAATGAACATCAAGAGTGTAGATTTTTAGACATTCTCAAGCTGCATCTTTAACTCCATTAAATTTATTTATGTCTGTAGAAGACGACATTCTCGAGCCAAATATGAAATATGATATATTCGGGATATCTGAGAACTGGGCAAAAGTAAGTTCTTCCTGACAAAACATTCTTTTATGCTTTATTTTACGTATGCATATATATTCTATTTTATGTCATAAGTGCTTGCCTTTGCAGATGGAAATGAAAAGAAAATAGTTTCTTAGACCGCCTGCCAATGCCAAAAAGCAAATACATTCATGCGCCATCCACCCCTCTTTGCCATCCTCATAGTTCAAATAACTTTTTTCTTAACAGCCGTAGAAAAAAATTTGTATTTTTACGGAAAATAGAGGGTGGGGGCAGAAGCTAGAGCAGGGCGGCAGTGAGTAAAGCAATTTCTGATTTATGTTGCACATCTAAAAGAGAGACTGCAGAAAAGTAAGCACTAAACATATGTATATATGAATATAGCAGTTAAATGTTTTCATGACCCCACTCACAGTTCAAGCGATTGTCAAAAGTTTTGCATACTGCTGTGAAATATGGGTGTGATAGATAGTTGTAGAAATATATTATGATGAGCCTGTGGCATATCATAGCTGTCAATGAATTGAGAGAAATGTCAGATTGATGATGGTTTGAGCTCTGGGCTCAATGTTTGAAGACAAACTTTTTTAAATGCAAATACATTCCGAAGGAAACTTAATTTTATATATCAGACATTTGTAAAAATTGCTTTAACAGTCACAGAAAACACACAAACGTAAATTTACAATTGCAAGGATACGTTACCAAGAAAATTATGTAACTGTACACCATAACTTCTTCGAACTTCAGAGTAGCAACTGTCAACTAGCTCTAACGTTATTTTATATATATATTTCTCTTAAAAAATTAAATATGCTTCTCAAGAGGATAAAAAGTTACAAGGCACTTTAAGTTCTTGTCAAATGATGTTCTATTTCGCAGCGAGTTAAGTAACAAGCTTTAACATTTATTTCTATACTTTCGAAAACTTTTCGATCTTTCTACTATTTTTTTTTGAATGAGAGCATTTATAACCAACTGTTAAATACCCTACAATCGAATTAAATTTGATTGCATTTCGATGCTTGTCTATCGTATTCTTTGAATCAAACGATATCTTCTGGCATTTTGATAATAGACTAAGGAAGTTGCGATAAGTTGTAACTGAGCAGCAGTCAGTTTTGGACAAAATAACTTCATATTGTCCTCAAGCAGATGCAAAAGTTAATTATGTAGCACAAAGTTGTTATCAATGTGACAATAAACAGTCATCGGAATGAAGTCATCAGAACAATTATCAATCAACGAGACAGAGATATGAACACAATCAATCAGAGAGGATAACAATTTGTCGACATCAATATACTCTATAGTAGAATATTTTTATGTATACAGATTTATTCAATTTATTTACTAATTGATCCGAACCAGAATCCTCGTTGCCTGGGTTACTTAGGCAACTGATTTAACAGCAAATATTATTATTTTTATTTGCATAAATGTATTTATTTTCAAGAACTTCTATTTATTCTCATAGATTAACTTAACATAAGCTACTAAGGGAGCATTTTCAGATTGAATATTCAGTTCAGGTGCGCAACTGAGCTGCAGTTTGTGTTAAAGAACGAAAGAATTGCACTTTGCCTGACAAATTAATAATGGTCTTAAGACTAAAGGGTATAAATATATGACCAAATGGAGAATATTTATAAGTTGCCGCCAGTGGGCATGTGGGACGCTGACGTCAGGGGCTCTGCGAGCGGCAGGCATGCAGCTTGTTTAATTAAATTTGCAAAGTATTTTTCTTGCAGTTAATTCTGTCAACAGCATTGCACTATGACGGCGACGATCAGAATGTGGACGAGAATGAGAATGAGGATGCTGGATAAGTTGCAGCAGCAACAGCCAGGACATGCCCATAAGCGCAGTTTCCGCTTGGTACCTGGCCGCCGGCGCCGGAAAGTAGGCTACACGGCAGTCAGTAGGTCACACGGGCCTGAGAGCAGCAGCAGCTGCTGCTGTCAATGAGTTTGCCCGAAGCCCGAGAAGTCAGCGGAACGGAACGCGGAACGCACAGACCCGCATCCGCATCCGCAGCACTTGCAACACCCACGAGAATGCGAGGCCTAGTCAAGCCTGTTGCCCTAGGCAGCGTTCTCTGCGCTGTTCGTTATGTTTTTTTAAATCCTTGAGTTTTCTTGGAATTTTTGTAATTTCGGTGCTGCTGTTTACCGTTTTACCATGGCTTCACATTTGTGCCAAAATGTTTATTAAATATTTTCTTTAATGCTAGCGAAAAGTTGCCTTGCCAAAGCCTTGCCAACAACTTTCTAGACAACTTTATTAATTATTCTTTATCATATGAACGCGGGGCTTCAAATTTGACAAGTAATTGCAGGTTCTCGAATATCCGTGTGCCGCGAGCTTAAATATTTTTGAAAATATATCTGTTTTCCTGACTGGGTGATTGATTGGCAATCAACTCAGAGTCATAAGAGCAGCATATTACCGAGTACCTCTACGAGATATGAGTAAACATTTAAGCTGGGTTTTTAAAAAGGTTACAGCCAGCTGCGGAAAACTGGTTAAAACGTTGTAAAAATTAATCATTAAGCAATAAATAATGTTTGAACCTTTTTGTTTGAAAAATATTCTGACTCCAAAAATTAATAAATGCGTATTTTATCTATTTTAAAAAAGGTTGCAAAAGCTGATCTTTTATTTAATGACTTAATTTATTTGCAAAATAATAAAATATAATATAATGCAAACTCCATTTATCTAGTGTCAAACTAAGTTGGGTTAGGAAGTTGTATTAAGTTGTATGCAAAGTTAGGTTAAGGTGAAGATTATGTACTAGTTATGTTAGGTTAGCTAAAGTGAGGTTAATTGTGGGGCTATGTTGGCAAAGGCAAAGCTTTATGACGTTTGTGAGGCTAGGAAAGATTTGGTGATGTTAGGTGAGGTGAGTTAAGGAGACCTTAAGGTGAGTTAAAGTTAAAGGAGTTTAAGTGCGTGAATTAAGGTTTGCTCAACTTATGTTAGGTTATGTTATGTGAGTTTAGTTAAGAGTTTGTGAGGTTATGTGCGGTCAGTAAAAGAAACCTTAAACCAAAAGCCACAGTAAATCAAAAGGATACAACGTCTTTTGCCAGGTCTATGTGAGTAGTTTGAAAGTTTTCGAAGTCTTAGTCAGACGCCCTAAGCAGTACCCCCAGCCGGGTTACAATTATTAAGAACTATCAGACCATATGTGTTTAGTGTCTGCTGCATACTTAATGTGCTTTGTGTCTTTATTAAAATTGCTCCGCTTAAATGATGTTTGCAATGATGCGAACAATATAATTTTACTATTATTGCTAGTCATTTTGGAATTATCAGATTAAATATTCATATTGCGCATACGCCTCGTTGCACCAGAGACGACGCATTCGCAATTTTGATTACCAATTCCAAGCGACAGCAAATTCGTTTTTTTTTTTTTCTTTTTTAAATTACACGCCACAACGAGCGCTGGCTACCAAAGCAAATTACAGACCAGTTGAACTTTAGTTGCAGCACAAGTGAACCCCATTAGAGACGTTCTACCCCTATCCATACACAACACACACACACACACACACACACGAGCTACACGTCTGGGGTTTTTGCAGGGTCGTAAACCTCAGGACGTGCACAATTGTAGTTTATGCTTTAATTCCTGTTGGCCAACATTGGCGCCAAAGTTGTGTGCGTGTTTTATGGCCACGGCAGATCTGTGGCAACAGACTGAGCCTTAATTACATTGGCCGTTTCAATCAGTCGCATTCCCAGGCTCTATATATATATGACTGCAAAAGTGCAGCGGGGCCAAGTCAAGTGTCTAGGCAGTTTGGAACTCCTGGCATCCTTGAGATACACAGTCGTAACTCAATTACAGGATAACAGCGCAAAACGGATTTCGGAACGGCTTCGAATCGCGCACGTGTCACCCATAAAAAATTTGATAAATGCATAAGGACTTGTCTTCTGCTACTTCTACTACTACTACTACACTCGTCTTGAGGGTCCTTTGCAGTTGGCACTCTTGACTATGTTGTGTTTATGTCTCGGTGCCGCATAAAAAGTGACAAAAGTTGACAGCACCGAAAAGTTTTTTGTGTCTCCCACTGGGTCGAGCGAAATGAATGGTTTTAGGCAAGTCCCCAGCCAATCTAAGGACCCATAAATTAAACCTTTTTTGCTCCCACCAGCCGAGGCAAGCACAAAGCTACACAAAATGTATCAACGCATTAAAAACAAACTAACAACTAAGTTTTTTTTTGTTATCAAACTAATAAAAAACATTTGGTAAACAATAAAAAGCGAAGTATAAATACGCTTTCCAAGCTTTAAAAACTTTCTCAGCAAACCTCAGTTGATCCCGACTCTAGTATTAAAGAATAAGGCAAAGGAATCGCACACCTAGGGCTGCATTTATGACTTCAACATTCTGAAAAGTAATTGAGAAACTAAATAAAAAATATTTAATAGTTATTTCTTAAAAAGCGTTGACCTCTGCCAAAATAATTTGAATATTGATAATTATTTAAGATGTGCATCTGAAAAGCGACTATAAAATTAATATATTGTATTTAAAGATAGCATAATAATAATTATAACAAAAACTACCGGTTGCTTTTACTATTGAAACTAATTAAGCGAGATCATTTTCGTTACAATACTTAGTACGTGTACAAGTATGTTATTCGTATATATTAGCAACAATTATCGATATTATAAACACAATCGATAAATATTAAGCAAGTTATTTTAATCTTATTATTTGTTTTATCGATAAGTATAAATTATCTGTCGTTTTATCTTGATTTCCCTTCGTTTTTACTTTGTGCTTTCATGTGAACAGAATATAAAATAATTTTAGGGCAGACTGAACTATTGACCTTTTCTTAAAATTGCTTAAAATCAGTTAAAGGAAAATGTCAATACGAAGGTCGAGTGCCACTTTTGCAAATTCAAATTAAATACAACTGGCCTGCATTTATTTTGTTTTATATTTTAATAAACGGTAAAAAAATAGTATTTATTGTATGAAAATCCCAAGCTTAGCGTTTCTTTACATTGAAAAATGCACAATTTATTTAAATACTTTTTCGATGTGCGTTTAAATCAACACATAAATTAAATGGATATCGGAAAATAGTTGAATTTTCCTTTTAACTGTTTGGGGTTGTTTGTTTTAATGTGAGTTTTAAATGTATATAATTGTCAGCATTTATTAAAGTGTTTGGATAATATAGTTAAAAATTGCTTATTTTTTTTAAAGTAAAAACTCAAATGACAAATTACTTAATTTCAACAAATTAAAATGTGATTTTGTAACATAATTAGTTTATTTAATGTTAATTCAAAGTTGATGATGTTAAATGATGTAAAAAACTAAGCTCCGAGGCATTGGTTTAAGCCGTGAAGCGAGATTTTCCAAAACTATCTACATTTTCAATTCTAGATATTTAAAGCAAAAATGTTTAGTTTGGCTCAAATTGATCCACTTTAGCAAACACAATGAGCAGATGAATCATTGATATCCCTAAACCCCATTTCGAAACGTTCTTGCCCTGTGTGTTATCTCTGTCGGAACCAATTGAAAGTCACATTTCTTGACTCCGGGTATAAAGGGCATCGCAAGCACCATATACATTGAGACTAACATAGGGGGCACTATCTACCGTTGAGCTGATTTAGTTTATAGCTCCCTGGACAGCAGACACAACGGAAAGCCAAAAGAAAAGCGTATGAAACACAGTTAGGCGCATTAAAGTTTGGCCGAAAAACAAAGACAGCCCACAAAATGAAGTAACAAAGTTGGCTAAACAGAAGCTAGAGATAAGACTGGTTACCTCGTCCAGTGGGAGATGCTTTAATCCTTTAAGCAAACTTTGGGCTGGCAGTATATGAAATCCTTTTGCGTGAAGCACTCGTAAGTATTTCGTAAATAATTTGTTTAACACACACACTCACACACACAAACGATCGACAGACTGTCTTCCAGTAATCCCAGCCACTTTGGGACCTGCACGTGTTCCGCGCACTACGCACTCCGAGACACTCGCTGGCTTATTAACACTCTGCAACTATTGCCCACTTGGTGGCCCTCGCCAGTAATTGTGGCCAGCGCGAAGCGTTCTTTTGCTGGGCCCTCAAGTGCCGAGTTGTTCCTGCCGCACGCACGTCTAAATACGAACTGAACGCTGAACGCAGCCTGCCAAAAGGACATGCCATCAACTATATTTTCGCTGCTGGCGCTGGCTCAGTCGCTGCTCTCGTCCCTATACTTCAACTGCCTAACGGGATGCTGCAACTTCAGGTTGCTGAAACAGCAAGAGAGAGAGCGCGCGCACGCGAGAGAGTGAAAGCTTCATCCTCTGAGAAGGTCTCTCTCTCTCTGGGTGTGTGGTGAATAACGCTGAACTCTACACTTAGCAAAAGTAAGTTAACATTAGATTGAGCATCCAAATGAAATATTTAAACTTATTATTATCTTTTTATAAAGTTCTCCATTGATTATAGAAAAAGCAAATAAATTTAAAAATCTGCAAATTATCTGGGAAATCATCAATTGCCAAAGTTCAAAATGCAGCTAAACTCACATTG
Organism: Drosophila ezoana; assembly: GCA_035045725.1. Classification (NCBI taxonomy): domain Eukaryota; kingdom Metazoa; phylum Arthropoda; class Insecta; order Diptera; family Drosophilidae; genus Drosophila; species Drosophila ezoana. The sequence continues at coordinate 8,258,105 of JAWNOU010000005.1, forward strand.
TGATGACTTTAAATCTAGTATATACTGATTTTTATCAGAAGATACGAAACTATTTTATAAAGATATATTTGAAAAACAAGAACAATAAAATAACTTACTAAGATTTAAAGAGCTGGCGCTCTCAATGAGCCAACGATTTCGTGAGACATTTTAGTATATATTCCTAAAACTTTAATAATAATATATAAATATATGGTTCTTACATTACAGATTTGGTATAAAAAAAACCCATGATATTACGCCTACGGCAAAGATAATTTAAAAACAAAAAACTCATCAGATTGTAGCAAAAGAAATGAATGAATGAGTGTTGAAAAACATGTACAAATATGTAAATAAGGTAGTTTTGCAAACATAGTGAACACTTTACATACAGCTGTAAAAGCAAACCAATCAAAAAGAACACCACAAAAAGTTACACATTGTGATATGCAGGCTGGTTTTATTAGCAATGCGACAACTTTTAATAAATGCGGACAGACGGAGTAGACATCACACGCAGCAGTGGCAGTAGAAGCAACACACGGTCTGACGACAAAATATGCGAATCCAATCAAATATGATGCCTGGGACGGAAGCGGCGGCGGTTTCTTACAGCGTTTTTAACATGCGGCCAATCAGCGTAGATAAACAGAGCTCTGTTAAGCATTAACATTGCTCGCCGGCCAATGTCAACAGTCGTGGTGGCAAAACAAGTGCATGTAATTAAAGCAACAGACCGGTAAAACGAAGCACCGACGCTCTCTTGCTCGTTCGCTCTCTCGCCCAGCTGACGATCGTGGGCAAAACGAGCGTGTGTCGTAACTTGAACTGTTATCAGCAGCGACGGCGACAACGACGGCGACGGCGACCGAGGCAGTGTGAGCGCTTGACGGTGGCAATAAAAAAAGGCTAAAACAATTTGAGTTTTAGCGCGTTTTGGAATCTTCAAAAACGCCTTTGTTGCATTCAAATTGAGTTAGTTGCGATTTTAACGGCGACCCGCGCGCATTCATCGCGGTCACACAAAGTTGGCAGTGAAGTACATTCAGCTCCATCCTTTGCTGTATGCCAGTCAGTGCTTGTCAAACTGTACAGCCATAATTATAACGAAGAGCAGCTTATATAAAAACCGTTCATTGCCATCGCTCTAATCTAGTGCAATAAAACTGTTGTCGTCTACGCTTGACGAATGTTACGAGATCTAATTGTTATTATTATAATTATTTCCCTTTTGACGTGATAAGTAAAAGTTTTACAATTTCGGCGAGTCAACCGAGTCCAGAGAGCAAATGCATACTATATATGTATGTCTGTGACTCGTAAACGTTTTATACACCATGGACACACTTAAAAGAACAAGTAAGCCAATTCTCAGATGAGTGTAACAGACTTGCAGATGCCCTGTACAAAATGACAGATCAGTCAGTGATATTTATCATATTGTCATTGGATTTTCGACTTGCGTCACTGCGCTCCCAAAATGCTAAAAACATCATTTATGATTTTATTATCTTATTGTTATTATAAAAAAAAAACAAAAACAAAAACGAAATTAACTTGAATATCAAAAGAACAGCTGTAGTTGTATTTCACGTTTAAAGACAATAGATAAAAAGAATTCATTTCATCATTCTGTGAAGTTATTTCATTGGTTCCACTTAAAAATCAGACTTAAATACAATCACTTTTAAAGATTAAATGAACTTTTTAAAAAAAAATTTTAAAATATGTTAAAATTTGAGATCGAATTTTCCCTATGTTGGATTTGAAGCATAAACATAATATTAAATGAATAAATAATAAAAGTATGAATAAAATATGAAATGAATAATATAAATATTGCTTAAATTCGACTCGTTAAGATCTGAACATCTCGGAATCTCCAGATGACATTGTTTAAATATGCATATGAACTATATGAAACTAAAATGAGCTGTTTATTTTGTTGATCATCAAATTGGTTTGGTTTTGTATTCTTTTTAAAACAAACTTTAGCTGGATTTTCAAACGGAAAAATTTCAAAAGAACATTCGACTTATTTATATGAATCACGGGTTAATAGCTTCGAATAATTTGTTGATAAGGCAATAACCAAATTTCAATTTGAATAAACATAAAAGAATTGAGATACGCCAAAAACTGGTAACAAATTATTAAGCTGCCTGCAGGTTGGCACGTAACTTGGCTTACAATTAATGACCAGTAGTCGAGGCCTTCAACATAATGTTAAAGTTCGAGTTATTTTTATTTTTGTTTTTGTTTTGCTCTTGAATTTCCATTGATTGCCGCTAACAATCACAAAGCGTCTAAAGAGGTGTTCCTCTTCATTCTTCATGTTGAACGTGGCTAAAAACCTGATTTGCGGAACGGTCTTTCCCTCAACATGGACCAAATCAACCAGCTCTTAATTGGGCAATGAAAGACACGGATTTCCCAAGAATATACAAGCGGAACTTCAAGTTATAACGTCACACAAGTTTGCTAAATAAAGGTCGACCAGCAAATACCCTGCAATCAGTTTGAAATCTAGTTTGTTATAATATGAATAGGTTTATGATATATATTGAATATTTAACAATTCACTTTTAGGATGCATACACTTTATTGTCATTAGGTTTAGGGTAGAAGAGAGCCCACTCAACTACTCAATTAGTTGTAATTTATTCTACGAAGTTCGTCCTCAGTTTACATACTTAAATATTAATACTTCGCAAAGACCTTTCCTTTTTAATAATTAATATGCAAGTCATCATTAAAGACTTTCTTGGGGTATAGAATGCGTGCGCTTGGGGATTTCCCGTCAATCGACCCGGACTAACCAACCCGCTCCTAAAAATAGCCGACATAGTCGACATGCATTCACACACATGAATATAAATATATATATCGCATTTTACACATCGTTAAGCAGCTTAAAATCTTCCACTCTTCGTCCCAGTCCGAGCTCTGTGTATCGCATTTATTTCTCAACCTAGCTCAACAAAACTCGCAGCAGGCCAATAAAAAATGCGGCCAGCTGACGGATCTGAATAATTGAAATGCCGCAATGTACAAATTAACGAGGCAAAAATAGATAGAAGAAAAAAATAATACAAATATAAACAAATCATCAATAAATCAAAATTAAACCTGCACTGAACACAATACGCGCATAATTACACATCAACAAATACAAATAAATGTGAAATTTAAAGATGCTGACAAATTGTGTTATGCAAGTTTGTTCGGTTTAATATATGATCCGGGAAATGAGGTAGCTTCATAACCTCTACAATTTGCATAACTTTTGTCATCACATCAAGAAGAAATTGTTATTGCCGAAGCCTAAATACTCTTACCTCAACTCATTATGCATTACAAGCAACTTGAACTGAAAAGCCGGGCTCAAAACCTTAACTAGTTTATAGCATGTTGTTAGGTACCTCCCAAAGGCCATTATTATTGACCAGTATTCAAAATGTTGGCTTATTAACTTGTGCTCAAAATAATATTGAGCGAAAATGTAATAAATCTTTCCCAATGTTTTACTGTTTATTCCATTAACAAGAGGATACATGATTTAGCAATCAGGCTGCAAACAACTTCAACCCAGGAATTCCAATTTATTTTCCGCAAAGTGAAAAATTTTTTAAAAATAATACTCACCTTAAAATCAAACTGATATCTTTTTAAATGTTTGATTGAATTGAAGCGATAAATATGTCTGATCCTAAGGTCTATAATATGTATATAACATTAGGATTAGATTTGGAGCCCCTAAAATTGAAACGGATTGGGTTTTTATCTTTTAAAATGTTTGTGTTTTTCCATTAATAATATTTTGTTTAATATTTATTTACTTAAGCTTAAATTGAGCACAACCGTGAACGGACACATTGAATATTTACTTGTCTGCTCGCTCATGTCAAATTAAATATATCACAACAAACTGTTTGTGTTTATCCAATTATAATGACATATAATTAAATTCAGCAACTGACAAATAGCGCAGGTAAATGTTTAACTGTTTTTTGGCAATGTGTGTGAATAAGCCAGGATTTAGGTGTATCTGTCCCTTACAGGCACTGACATCGTTGAGCTCATTTCGATTATATTCCAAAACCATTTCCGATCTGTATTAAACACAAGAATTTGACCTTATATGATTCTGCCTGTCAACAAGTACAGTCATAATCTGAAATTTCCATTTTCCCCGTATTTGGTATAATCTTAGCCTGCGTCATTAGTTTAAATTGAAGGGAATTCACGTGTGCGGTCAGCCGAAACATCATCCAGATAGTATGCATATAGACGATCTGCCTTGGCTGTTTTATAGTGGAACGCATATGTGATTTCCAAAATGTTAGCACAAGCGCTTCAAAAGGTGTGAATTACAGGTAATGCCCATATTGGTCATATTCTCTTTATACAGTGTGATTTTTTTGTTATTTTCGTTAGGCATTTAATTTAAGACAATGATCGAGAAGTCACCCACAACTCAGCCAACGTGACTTTTGGAGTATCTATTTGTACTCAAAACTCAAAATCAACATGTTAATCAAAATGATTGCCTGTCACTTCAATAAACAATTGAAGGCGCTTAATTAAGCATTTAGTCATGGCTGAAAGGAAAAATCACAAACAGTTCACGGAGCTGCACAGAGATAATCAAGTCAATTGCTCATTAAATGCAGGCACTTTAAATACCCTGCACATATGAAAACGAACGATAGGGTATTTGAATGTCAACTCAAGTCAAGTAACTCACAAAGCGAGAAAAGTATTCAAAATAATCATGAATATACAAAAACATTTTTCAAGCTTCTGTTTTCATATTGTTTTAAATATTCACACCTAAATAATTTAAAAGAAAGTTAATGTGGTTAGAGACATAAATATAATATGCCAAAACAGGGTATCTGGCATTCATCACTATATTTTCAAATTTGTTCTCCTTGAATAACAAATATTGTTCAACTCTTTGATGACTGTTTCAACACCGCACGCCGCTCAGAAAGTTCTAGTTCCGGGTGTAAAGAGCCGACGCAATAGGCCACAACTGGGCTTTACACTAGTTTTCTTTTATATAGTATCGGAAAAAATGTAATGAACCTGGCTGGCAAAATTCCAGTGTCAAAAGGTGAAATACTTAAGTCAAAATCAGACAGTCAACATATAATTTGAATGACTATACGGCTAAATTAATATTTAATTACGCCAATTAGTTTAATCTTAACAATCAGTCAACTAGAAACTTCGATATTGGTATTTGAGAAAAAACAAACTAAAAATGTTTAAATTCAGATATGGTAGCTATAATTAGGGACTGTTCTACTTAGAACAAATTTGCATCTCGAATTTGTGCATTGATTAACATACAAATTATTCATATTACATTTAATTATATATGTATATTAGTTTGTGCAATCTTTACAATCAATCGACCGGAACCGGACAAATTTGCATTTCAACAAAATTATTATTTAAAGAAAAATTATGGAAATCTCTTAAAGTTTTACTGAATAAATGAGTCGAAGCGAAGGCCAGTGTTGTAAGGTTTCATAAATATGTTCATAATATACATATACTAAGTGTATTTGTTTTTGGCCTTGATGAAGTGCCGCTTAAATTCCAATTAACGGAAGTGCGTATTGGCCAGTCTAAGGCATAAATCTTTAAGTCGCTTTAAGTGTTGCCAACTAAATAGGTGCCAGCGTCCCCAAAGAAGGAAAGCAAAGCCAAATTCCTTATCCAATTTTTATGTTTACTTGTTGTTCTCTGTTTTATTTTTTTTTTTATATTTTGTATTTCGTCCGCTTTCCTTTTCATAATTTATGCGTCGTTTTCTTGATATGCTTTGTGCGCTCAGAGAAAAGCTTGGGCATCATCTAGTGGGCAACGTTTGGTCCACCACCAGTTGCCAGTTGCCAGTTGCCAGTTGCCGGTTGCCATTTGCAGCTCCTTCTCCGGCTTGGGCCGGGTCTTATAACCGCCCATAGATGTACGTGACGGTTGCCATGTGAGCGTGTGTTTGTGTGTGTGTGTGTTTTTGAAGAACAGAGTGCTAATTAATTAAATTTGTACGTGCATTGCGTGTGGGCCAAGCTGACTTGCTGGCTTGCTGGCCATGTGCTGATAGAGCCTACAATTGCCTAGCATCTAGCTGGGCCAACTGGGCATATGGGCTCATATACATATAGACGCATTAACTGGCAACCGTAAATCATACTTAAATACAAATACAATATATGTCTGTCTGTTTGGGTCTGATGATACCCAACTCTGTCAATAATAAATATTTGGCCACATGTGTTGAGTCGCGTGCATCTTGGCCAAGTCAAAAAAGTCATGATTGGTATTCGCTTTAAAATCGCTTCAAGGCCAAATTAGGTATAGAATTAATGTATAGGAAATACTAAGTAATTTCTGTGTTTAATTTTAATAAAACATTAATTTGTGATGCGCCGAACCTTAAATACCCTACAATATAAAAACCTGCAGAATATTTCGTAAAGCAATTCTATTCTAAAAATCCCAAAAATAAAAAAATTATTTAAAAAGTTTTAATAAATAAATATGAAAACTTTTGTTTTAATTTATACGAAGAATAGGGTTTCAGATAATAAAATTATTTGCATATAAGAACAACTTTTGGATTTGAAGCAATTAAAATACAAGCGAGAAATGTAAATGAAATGTTATTCAATGTAATAAAACATAACAACATTTTTATTTTTTATTGCAGGTAGTTAAAAACAATTATCATATTATTCAAGTACATAATTATAAAATTATGTACAATAAAAATTCTAGGAAAACTTGTAGATTATTTATCGACTATAATTACATACAGGTTTACCAATACTAATTGCTAACATTTTTAGTTTGATTTGCAGCCAATTGGAATTCGAACGGCAAGAAATCAACAATAGCTGCCAAGATACAATTTCCGCACAGCATTTTTTAAGTTAACGATAAACAACGGCACCAACAAAAACAAAAACAAGAGCAACAACCGCAACTTAAATAAACGTAAATCATAATTATGCCAAAATGAGCGCCGTAGCAACAACAAAAACAACGGAAAGACAGCATCATTTTATGAACAGCTATTACAGCCGAAGAAACAAAATGCGGAGTAACAGTCGCCTCGCCTTAACAGCGCATCTGCTGTTAGCAGTTGGCCTTCTGTTGTTTGAATGGTCTGTGAGCGAAGCCAGCGATTTGAGAGCTGTTAACGAGTCAACAGGTAAGTTGCTGATAACTTGTGTGTATTAACATAATGTTAATCTGTTTAAGTGAGCATGAGCAGCGCAATTGGCGATAATTAGATGCAGGCGCAACAGCAAACGAACAGCAAGAGATTTAACAGTGATACTGTTGCTAAGCCAGGGTCTGCTGCAGTTAGTGCTGTTAAATTAACAGTGATTTGAAAACTATAAGGCAGCTAACAGTTTAGTTGCCAATTGTTGTAGGTATAGGTCAAATATTAAATGTTTATTTCAATAAAATTAAAAATGCAAGAATAAATATTCACAGATACAATTAAACAAATAAAATAAGAATATTGCTATTGTTAACAGTCCCTAAAAAACTGTTACAATTGAAAGAACTTCAAATTAAAAACGCCACAGCTAACGAGACTGCGATCTGCTGCTGTTAAGTTGCTGTTCACATTTCACCAATGATTTCAAAACTGTAAAAGAAGCAACAGTTATTGTTGGGCAGAAATGCTCAATTAACATCTTAATTACAAGCCAAAACACAAACGTTGGGCATGTGAAAAAAGCCAACAAACAATTAACAGTTTTCAGCTGCTGCTGCTGATGCTGACCTTGGCCAATATTGGCGGTCTTAGCATAAATGTAAATAGCAAACAATGCAAATAATGATTGGCCCCGTCTTGTTCGATCGCATGCGAATTTGCGTAAGTACATACATACTTACATATCATATACGAAGTGCTAAAGCAATCATAATAATGGCCATAACGAGCCCATGAATGTGTTAACATGAGCACAGTCAATAAAATCGCCGTTTGTGGCCGACGGGTAAAGCGCACGGGCTGACCGAGTAAGTGTTGTAAAAGTCGTTTTTATGTACAGGCATATATGTACTTAATTTATATGCCAAACATCAGCTTAAATTGTCCGTTAATGTATGCATAAATGTTTTTTATTTATTTCTTATTATTTTTGCTTAAGAGATAAGCCCAAAAGCAACAGGAATAAAATAAAATGGGGCATTTATAACTAATTATAATAATTTTTTTAACAAATTGCTGCTTAAACTAAAAAAAATACTTTTGACGATAGAAGACTGACTCAAAGACTCCCTAGACGCTATTTTGAAAGTAATTTTTCGTTAGTTTACTTGCTAAATTTCCAGTTAGCTGGTAAATGTTGGTCTTAACGATCAACAACAACAAGGTATAAACATCAAGATAAGCAGGTTCTCTGTATGGATATTTTAAGAACCTCCACGTTCTATCATCAGACTTAAGGTCTTTTTCTTAAAGAACATTCAGTCCATTCGCCTGGAGTGAAAATATCCACTTCTGTTTGCTAAAAACATATTCTTAGCCAATTTTTATTGATAAAAATCCATAAAAATAATCCATATAATGCAAGACACTCTGACAAACAGTTCTGCTTTACAATACCTGAAGAGTCTTAAGTCTTGCAAGCAGGTACGTGCTTATCAAATGCGAATCATTAAATTCTGATATCATGTGTGCGGTCGTAAACTTAATGATGCTTTAATGTATAAATATTTTTATAGCATTGCAGGTTGCGAAATTGATTTTCCAATTAAAAGATTGCTTTGCCCAACTTTTCATCTTTTCGACTGTTAAATACACTTTAGTTAAGCTTTGTAAAAAAGAAGAACTGTCTTAGTTTGTAACATTCGTATAGAGTCATATTTTTGCAGAGAATCGCAGAGTCAGTCTTTTGGCTTAAATTGAATACATTTTTTTGCAAGCTTTTTAAATGCTGCTTGTAAGTAAGCAATTATCGTATTTTGCGTTGTTTGGTTAAATTAAGTCGTTTTTATAGCAATGCTTTATTGGCCCAACTGCGGCTTCTTTGTTGAAATGCTGCAATAAAACTACTTTTCCAGACAGATAACCAACAAAGCGAAAATTCTACGGCATAATTGGAAAATTTCTTAATTGTACATATCCTATAACCGTTAATAAGGTAAAATGGGCATGATTAAGTTGTAAAAATAAATAAAGATAAAGATTTCAAAAATAACTATTATGGGGATAGCGTACTCTAAAAAACATATACCACCGACTAACAATTAGTTCTAATTGCCCATTGGATTCTTTTCATTCATTTTAATATTTTAGATTCTTGGTTTTAGAGACTGTAATAAAAAATGCAGTTTTTATTGATCTATAATTATTGCATTTTTGAATGGAATTGTTAAGCAAATTTTAATCACTTCCACGCTAGAAGTTAGTGACTATTACATTAAAATAAATCTTTTTATTTAAAATTAAATATGCCCGTTTTTTATATGAAAAACTGATGTAGCTAATTACAGGGTACTTTTCAATCAAGAAAAGTGCACAAAAAACATTATTTGTGATACAGTTAAACAAATTTAAAACTGCGACTCGGTTCAAGCACCTTAGCAAATAATTAGCACGCATATTTGTTAAGTAACATGTAATAAACTAAGTACATGCCAAATCTCATATGAAGTATATATATTCAAATAAATTGAGCTTTAAACAACAAAAATTTACGCGCGTGATTCGGACAACAAAAAGTGGCGAAAACAACAAAAAGTTTTGTTGCTTAGCTTTTATTTACCTTGTTTTGTTTGTCTTTCTGTGTGCTCTGTTTTATTAAACATTTATTATCGTACGTTTATCAAATAAACAATTCATGAAGAACACGTGCACAGTCCGCAATTCACTTGGGTAGACATAAAGCTCATTGCTATGCGTAGCTGCGTGAAGTTGGCTGCGCTTTTAAAAAGAAAACTTTACCTTCTAAAAACATTTTTCATTTAAAATAATTTGATCCTAATTTCAATGAATTTAATAGTATATATTAATTAGATTAATACAAAAATTATCAAAAAAATTTCATACTTGGACTAAGACTACCTAAAATTTATAATAAAAAAATAATTTTTTATATTATAGGTAGTTTTAAGCTATGAATTTTATGATTCTTTTTAAAGTATTCGGAGGAACCTTTCTTTATTATTCTTATTTTCAACAAATTGCCTAGCGTATTTTTAATAGTAGAACTAATCATTTTTAATTGCAGTTAGCACATACTGTTTGTACCAGGAGCATAATAGCACCCATCAGAAAGAGCAGGGTGCTGTCTGGTTTGATGCACAGGACAATTGCTTGGTTTACACGTGCGCCGCGGGAGTCGGCGATGAGCCACAGGCACACATAGTCGTCACCCAGATTGATTGCAATGAGTTTTACTGTGACGTGGTTGGTATTTAATTAATTTTCAATCATGATTTATGATCTAAGCAAGCAAACGCAAAGGCCAAGAGTCAGAGGGTGTTTAGAATTGTTATATGGAAAATATTTTTTGTATGGCATTAAGATCAAATATCAACTGCGCGTTTTGACAGTTAAAAATAATTGATAAGTTAAACTTAACTAAATTTTAAAGGGTCAGTGAACTGATTGTTGCCCCTAATTATTAGTTTAAAGTTGTAAATATTTAGCAGGAATATTAATATGTCTAGTTTGCTTGTGTTTGATAGAATTCCAAATAAGATAGTTCGACTGCCTAAATAATCAACGCTGATCGGCAGATCAGCTTAGAAGCACTGCACATTACAGTTTGAGACCCACTTGATGTAAATGTTAACTTTGACGAGAAGATAAGATCTTAAGTTATTTGTTTAGTTTGTTGCATGAATAACTGCCTATAACATATACTCATAGGGATAGAAATAACAAAAATTTATTATAGGAATTAGATGCCCTTAGCATTAGATCTGACTAACAGATTAGCTCACAGCTTAGCTTTGGCAGTAATATACGAAGTGCTTGTCAACATTTTAACAAGAATGTCTTTAACAGCTGTCTAAACTAATGACTAAGTCTTCAAATTCAAGCGAATGTTAACTTTTGACTGATACCTGGCTAATGGGGTATATAGGCTTTATTTTTTATTGACTGTGGGTAGTATATTCCAAGACTTCTACTACATAATATGATTATAAATTGCAGGGCACCGAGCTGCGAAAAACTTCGGGTAGCTGTTGCGGGGAATGCGTGCGCACCCATTGCCAGCACAACAATACCCTGTATGCGGTGGGCGAGTCCTGGCACAATGATGCCGACTGTACGCTACTCGAATGCGCTCGCCGGGATAATGGCGAAATTGCAATTAATAGCTACCAGCGCAGCTGTCCACCAATCGACCCAAGTTGCCCGCCGGAGCGCATCTATAGGAATAGCTGTTGCTTCGTTTGCCGGCCGTTGGCATCGCCGCGCATCGAGGAACTGGCTGATATTGAGCAGACGCAAGATATCTGGACAGCCGAATGGTATCGCCAGCATCCATGCGTGCGCGATTGCCAGGTGGATGCTGAGCCTATGACGTGCCACTATACATTTGTCGTCGAGTGGTATCAGACCTTCTCCAAGGCCTGCTTCGACTGCCCGCTGAATCTGACAGACTGCTCGCGGCCGCACTGCATCATGGGTGATGGACTGGAGCGCAGCGTAACCGTTGTCAATCGCATGATGCCCGGGCCAGCCATTGAGGTATGCGAGGGCGATCAAATTGTGGTCGATGTGAAGAACAATCTGCTGGGCGAGAGCACCAGCATACACTGGCATGGTCTGCATCAGAAGAAGACGCCCTATATGGATGGGGTGCCGCACATAACCCAGTGCCCCATTTCGCCACATGCCACCTTCCGCTACAGTTTTCCGGCCGACAACCCGGGCACACATTTCTGGCACTCACACACGGGCATGCAGCGTGGCGACGGCGTCTTCGGGTCGCTTATTATACGCCGCCCCAAGAACTCGGAGCCACATGGCGGCCTTTACGATTTTGATCTCAGCGAGCATGTGCTGGTTGTCCAGGATTGGATACACGATACGGGTGCCAGCATCTTTGCCTATCACCATCACTCACGCGGCGATAATAAGCCCCACAATATTCTCATCAATGGGCGTGGTCGTTACTACAATCGCATTTGGGCGGACATGAAGAGGCAGCATCGCATGGCAGCAGAGGCGGTTCCCACGGCAGCTTCAACCGAAGCACACAAAATGACCAAGTTAAATCCAACGAACTTAAACTTAACGCCAGGTAAGCGAATCTGTGTTTAATTTCCCGACTATGCCTTGAAACCCTTTAGCATATACTCAAGAAAGCTTTAAATAAGCTCTTTAATGAAGTCTAGTTGCCCACTGACCAATTACAAGAATCCCAGACACCATCTTCCTTTCCAAATATATACCACATATGGTTTCTTAACAGAAGCTCCTAAGTAACTTATCTGGCAAACTTTATGACTCTAGCTCCCAGCTCGAACACTATTCCTGATGCGGGATGCTAAACTTAGTCCGATAATTGTTAATCCTTCAGTCGGTCTAAAACATGTTTTTGAGACAAAATTTGTTGATTAAACTGCTGCCGATTATCTGCCTAAATCTTGCAGGATTTTGATCTAGTTCTACCAATTATCGATTATCCCATGACGAGTCCACCACAAATTCATATATTCTTTGCAATGTCTAATAAATCTGTTTAAACTCTCCAAACGGACACTCCTTTACGGCGGCCACCCTCCTTATCCGGACATTCTTATCTCAAAGCGCACTTTATGCAAAATGTATAAATCAGGCCAAAAGGCAGACACTCCTCTTGAACGTTCAAAAACTGCCGAATAGTGGCTGTCCGCCCAAGAGAGTATTGACTGTAGTTTTTATACTTTTAGCTTTCTACTACTTATTTCTGTTTATTTTAGCGAGAAGTCGGGCCGAGAATATTGCTTGTGGGCACCGACTCGGCCAGACTTGCTGACTCGATAAAAATTGATAGAAATTAATAATAATGCATATACAATGGACAGACAGACAAGCCAATATGTTATATTTAGTTTGTAAACGGAGAAAAAATTCTTTATGCAAAGTTTTTTCAAAAATATTTGGTCGCAGCAACTGACGTATTGATCTCAGCCAGAATCTCTTTAAGTTATAATATAGCTATATAATGAGCTCTGATATCGTGTAAGCTAGCTTTGCAAACCCATTAACTATCTGTCTATTGTTCTGCTTAAGCTTAGCTAAATCTTTTCCCTTCTTCCATTCCAAATCAATAAAGCTTCCAAAAGCCCTTCAGCAGCACCAACGCCACCTAGTCTGGTCAAATTGCTGTCCAGTGAAGCGCGACAGGTGCAAATGCAGAGCAACAGCAGCGGGTCGTTGCCCGCTCCGGCTGTCCATTCGCGTCAGCGGCGCGGCAATCTGCAAGAGATACCATTGCAGCAGATACCGCATCAGGTATATCATGTGCGACGGGGATTTAGGTATCGCTTTCGCATCGTGAACGCCGAGTATCTGAACTGCCCGATTGTGGTATCTGTGGATAATCACACGCTGACTGCCATCAATTCGGATGGCTATGATATTGAGGCCATGGAAGTGGGCTCCATAGTGACCTATTCGGGAGAACGTTTTGACTTTGTGCTGAATGCCAATCAGGAGGTGGGCAACTATTGGTTGCGTCTCAAGGGTCTCATGGACTGCAGCGAGAGATTCACTTCAGCCTTCCAGGTGGCCATATTAAGGTATGAAGGCGCTGCCGAAAGTGAGCCCAGCGCTGAGCTGGGCTATGCACACAATGCCACGGGTATTCAACTGAATGTGATGAATCGTGGTCCCGGCTATACGGATACCAAAACGGTGGCCGAGATGAGGGCATTGCCCATATACGACAAGGTCTCCGGCATTGATGATGACACACTGAAGCCAGAGGCGGACTATAAGTTTTTTGTGTACTACGATTTCTATCGCAAGGATAATCCGGAATTCCATCACAGTGACTATTACGGCATGGACACGAATGTGACCAAGGAGAATATATTGTATACGCCACAGTTGAATCACATTTCACTCAAGTTTCCCTCGGTGGCACTGCTTCCACAACGCCATCAGCTGACCGACGAGCTCTTCTGCAATGAGACAACACTCGCCCAGCAGGGCATCGACTGTCGGGAGCAGTTCTGCAAGTGCCATCATGTGCTGCAGGTGCCGTTGAATGCTGTCGTGGAGCTGATCATTGTGGACGAGGGCTTCACTTTCTATGCCAATCATCCGTTTCATTTGCATGGCAATGCGTTCCGTGTCGTTGGACTGGAGCGTCTGGGCGAGAATGTGACCATCGAAATGGTAAGTGGGCTTGAGAGGAGAACTCTTAAATCTTCCTTGATAATATTCTTATTATCCACATGCAGATCAAGCAGCTGGATCAGTTTAAGCTGCTCAAGCGCAACTTGATAAATCCTCCTGTCAAGGATACGGTCACAGTGCCCGATGGAGGCTATACTATTATACGCTTTGAGGCCTACAATCCGGGCTATTGGCTCTTCCACTGTCACATCGAATTCCATGCTGAAATCGGGATGGCCCTGGTTATTAAAGTGGGTGACGACGACAAAATGGTACCAGTGCCGCGCAATTTTCCCACCTGCGGTGATTATGTGCCCGATTCCCGTACGAATATGGAAACATCGCCCCCAGTTGACATTCCTGGCAACCCAACGACCTCAGCGCCACCCACGAGAGACACATCAGCCAGAAACCTGGCAACGGGTTTGCCATTTATTATCCTCATGTTAACAATGCTACAGTTGGTGAACATGCGTTGAGCGCAGAACCTAAAACCTAATGCTATCATGACACTTGTCCAGTTTTAAGTCACCTCTAATCGCGATTTCCGCTTAGGTTGTGTACGACATTTTCCCATAACTAAAGCCCTCTTACAATCACTATAACATGGTCTTAAATTCAATAGGTTAATATATCTGCTTGTTAAAATGTTACATTCAGCTTATCAACATGTTAATGTGTTAGTTAACGTGGCCTTTCAGTGTTACCAGCTTGCAATGTTTAGCAAACGTGGCAGCCTCGAAAGTGGCTTGCACTTTGAGCCGGGCTGCTATCAAATTAAGCAATCGCTTTAATTCAGCAAGAACATTTATCTGCCTGTTATAATATGACATTCAGGTTACCACCATGTCACATAAGTGTTAGTTAAGGCGGTCATGCAGTGTTGCCAACTTGCAAAATTGATTGTAATAAGTTAGATTCGCATTCAACATTTTCATTAACATGAAGCGTTGCCAACTTAACAACGTGGCATTGCCACAATTTAATACAATTTCTATCACTTCAAAAAGATTTAACCTTTTCTTACATAAAGTTTGTTAGGAATATAAAAAGATTCTTTTTAGTACCTTTATTCCATTCTTTTCATATTCTCGGAGAATTTTCCAACCCCAGTATTCGTTTAATTTGAAACTAGTGAAATACTCATATGAATGCCCCACACAATTAGATTAAGTCAATTTTATTATCTTGAACGAAATCATGATTTTCTGTGGCTCAAAATTTGGCTAGTTTCATTATATCAACATCTGTGATTGTCTAAAACGTTTCAGTAGCATTTAAGCGTATAATAAAATGTTCAGCATTTGTAAATAAATTATGAAATTATTTAATTAATTTAATTGAAATTTTTTTATTAATTACTATCGGGTATTCCCCGGCCTTGCTCGTCGTACGTATAAAATAAATTCCCTCAAAGATCTTTGAAAATAATACCGATCCAATTTGCCAATTGGCCAATTCGCCATTCGAAAATCGAATGAGATTGTACCGAGTTATGGGGGTGTAAAATGTTGACCTAGAAATGGCCACGGAAAACAAAATTCCTTTCCGACAGTTATTGGGGGATTAAGAAATAACATCTCAATTTGCAAAAAGTTCGCGATCATGCGAATTCCTACCCAAGAGTTAGAAGAGATTCGCGCTAATCCGATTGGAATGCAATTTACATTTAGTTTAATTTAATTTACAATTATGTATATAAATAGATTGTGATGCAACAACCGTATTTATTGCATTATCCAAGCAAACACTCGGTTCTATTAGGTTTTAGATTAATCGGTTTCTAAGGTGCACAACAGTATTAAACTTCGCCCCAAGTTCTGTTAATGGCTGTGATAAGAAATTGGCAAAAAGCCAACGAACCGGAGAGCAGTCTTATCTGAGGGGCAGCCAAAATAAAGCGCACATCTGGTCGGAGACCGATGCAGCTGACCTAAGGACCTAACCCTGAGACCCCAAGCAGGCTGACGGGCATTATCAGAACAATAGAAAAGAGGAGCCTATAAAAGACGCAGTGGGTCTGAACAGTGCATCATAAGCAGCAAAGATGTACGACTGGACGGGCAAGAATGTGATGTACGCAGGTGGCTTCACCGGCATTGGATTCCAGCTGCTGCACCAGCTGATGCAGCGGCAGAAGCTTAAAATGCTTGGCATAGTGCATCGCATGGAGAATGTGGAGATGATGAAGAAACTGCAGGCGGAAAATCCCAGCGTGAAGGTGATGTTCATGCAAGTCAACCTCATGGACAAAATGTCCATTGAGCAGACAATGAAGAAAATGGGCCAAGCGATGGGCAACATTGATGTGCTCATCAACTGCGAGGATGTGCTGCTGGACAAGGATGTGGAGACGACCATTGGCATCAATTTGGTAAGTTAAAATAGGGACATGCTGTGGTCTTTCAACTCATCTCTCCAACTCACCCAACTTTCCAGATGGGCATGATACACATGACTTTGAAGGCCATGCCGTATATGGACAAGACCCAAATGGGGCTGGGTGGCATGGTGGTGAACATGTCCTCCGTCTATGGCCTGGAGCCAGCGCCAGCTTTTGCTGTCTACGCAGCAGCCAAGCACGGCGTCATTGGCTTCACCCGCTCAATGGGTGACAAGCATATCTATCAGAAGACTGGCATCATGTTTATGGCCATGTGCCCGGGTCTAACCAACACTGAGATGATGATGAATCTGCGCGACAATGTCACCTGGGAACACTCGGAGTCCCTTGTGGAGGCCATCGAGAGCGCCAAGCGTCAAATGCCCGAAGAGGCAGCTAGCCAAATTATGAAGGCCATCGATATGATGAAGAATGGCAGCATGTGGATCGTGGACATGGGACAACTGAAGGAAGTTAATACCCCGATGCATTGGCAAATGTAAAGCAAATGTAAATAAATACTTTGCCTGATCCAAATACTTTTGACAACAAGGGGTCTTAAGTTCAAATTTTTGTCTCTACGGGCTTGGGCGAAAAAAAAGTTTAAGAAAATCAAGAAAGAACATGAAATACCCTAGACGATATGTGGCTTTCATTTCTGCAAAAATGTGAGGAGAATTATGAAGCTCGGGAATGCTGAGTTTGGTTAAGATATGTTCAAAAACAGAATATTTTGCCATACAAAACTTATTTTTCGGTTGATTCTTTCTATAGAGCTATATGGAATCTTAAGATTTGGCTCATATATAAGTAGCATAGGCAAACAATTAAGTGCCGGGTTCGGTTAATATTAAGTTCATAGGGTAACTATATGGTATGATATAATGATACGATGCCAATAAGATTAAACCTATGTTTGAGGAGCATAGTAAAACTCAAATGTGCCAAAGTAAGTTGATAAACAACACAGTTCTCTATACAAGAACCTACTTTTCGACCGATTTTTCCTATGACGAACGGGCAGACGGACATGACTCAGCTTTCGCTGCTGGAATCACAGATTGTTAATGCCTTACATACTTTGAAACGAAACTATGATACCTTCTTCCAGGGTATACAAATAATAATTGTATATAAATATATGTAAGAGCTCACATGGGTATGCATAGCCTCCAACTTATGCTCTATTTTTAGGTATTCAAATGCATACATAACATTAGCCATGGCTGTTAAGGCATAAAAATAAAAATGACAATTTATATAATTTATATTTATTTATATATACAATTTCCATAGACCGAGGCGAACAAGTATTTAACTATAGCCTGGCCATTGTATTTGTATCTTTGTAATCACACTGCATAATCTTTTAGATGCGCAGCATGCCTAGGTCCTTGGTCCCTGAAGTATACTAACTACTATGTAGTACATTATGGCTAGTTAGATAGATTCTTTAAAAATTCCCTTGAGGTTATCGGCCTAAGCCTGATTGCACATGTTATGCTCTACCATTTCGGCCAGTTGCGCTTCAAACTTGGCCTTTGTGTATCTGAAATTCGCTCGAAAGTACGCGTCTAAAAGCAGTGCCTGACAGCGTCCCACGTTCATCATTGAGCGCCAGTCCGACCCATATTTGGGCTCTCCGTGCCGCTCCAGCGGTGCGTGCACTGGCGGCAGCGGGCAGCTATAGTGCTGCCCGTTGGCCGAGCGCAGCTTTACGGTCGACGTAGCTTGTCGGCACATGAGGCATTCGAATTTACGAAACAGCGATTGGTCCTCGTTCTGCTGCTCGTGATTAATTTGATAGCGACGCGTTAGCAAATGATTCAGCAGCATGGGATTGTCAATAGGTTTGTCATGTTTCAGCTTGTGGTCCAGGTAGGACATGTAGGCGGTTTCGTTGTTTTCCACTTGCTCCAGGTGGGCGGCCAGTGCGCCAGCATTGGGAAAATCGTCTATATAAATGGCAGATTTGTTTTGCGGCTGCCATTCCTGGAGAAGAAAACAGTTCAATTAATGCGAAAGACTTTGTGCAATTCTCGGTAAGTAAACATACGCGTATGCTGGGCGAACCAAAGTAAATGGGTATGACGCCCATGATAAGTGGACGCCAATACTTTTCGGTAATATAATCCTCGCAAATGCCATTCTCAATGGCAATCATAAATTTGTAGCGGGCAAGAAAGCGCAGCAAGGAATCCGAATACAAATTGTTCAGATAATCCTTTTGAAGGCTGAAAGAAAAGAGCTCAAAGTTTTTAAATAAATATATATAAATATATTTAGTACTCGCTCACCTCTCTGGCAAATCTCGATTGTGCAAACAGCCGCCATACGAGTCCACGGGGATGTGCTGCATCAGCTCTCGCACATAATCCTCGCGCCCGGACGGAGTATTGCAATCGGTTTGCAGGAAAACCACCGAGGCTAGACGCTCGTTAAACTGAATAACCTGCTTAGAATAGTGCGGAATATAGTAGTCCTTGTGGGTAAGATCGCTGGGGTGCGGCAGATACTGTGTGGTCAGTGGCAAATTGCTGTGTCGACTGAATGTTGACGTGTTGTTGAAGTGCTGCAGAAATTCTTGGTGCGGCACAAAGGGCACATTGCGCGGTGACTCCTCGTGCAGCAGACCCCACAGATGATGAGGGTGGCGCGGCATTGGAAAGTCGTGCGGCTTCATATTGGAGCCATAGAAGAGTATGCCCTGTAAAGCAAAAACAAACGCGATAAACGAGAGCCGGACGTGAACTTCCGCTGCAGCCCCGCCTTCACTTACACGAGCTTCTTTCAAGCGCTGGCGATTGTTGGTCACACGGCATGATTCCAAGTTGCAGTAGCGCATTTCATCGTAGGACCAGTGCATATCGTTCGTCCACCAGAGCAGCTCGGGGACAGCACCGCGAATGTCGTCCTTCTCCTTGGTTATATACCAATACAAAAAGGCGACGCTGCACAGCCAGACGAGCGAGACCAGCAGCAACTTTAGGCGACGATTCCGCCACGGCCACATCGTTCATTTGCCGTATCCAGTTGAAGCTAGCTGCGGATGCTCGTCTTTTAATCTGTAGTTATCACCCACTGGACGCCGCACGGGGCATGCCCCAATTCAAATGAACGCGCGCGAGAACTATGTGCCTTGCAAATGTGGTGCAGGTTGTTTTTTTCTTCTTAACTTTGACACGCGTTCAGTGCTGTAAAACGCAGCTACTTCATAAACATTTGCGGTACGTTACGATATGCTTGATGCTCGCATTGGCATTTTAAACAGAGCCAACTTTGCCAACGGCTGGCATAATAACTTTTTCACGATTGACGTGTTGATAAATAAGTCAAAAGAGCTGCACTTCGCTGCTAATCGAAGCCAATGACTATATTTACCTAATCAATATGTTCTTTTAGTGGTCGCTTCGTGCGGTGGCTGTATGTCATGCAAGCTGGAACGTGCACCGCCGCCGCAGCAAAACACGCTGTACAACACTGGAGCACGTCATCATAATATTGTTCCATTTGCATTTAGCTCAATTTTACCATATATCAACAACAAAAAAGGCTTAAATTATGGAAATAATGCCGTTAACAGCTTGAAATTATTAAACGAACGCGCAAAAGATGGCCAGGCGCCAAAATGCAACGTAAACACCCAATGGACGGGTCGGCAAGCAAAAACAAATATTGACATAACACGTCAACGTTTGCGGCGAGAATTCGGCAGAAAATTTTTTTATATAAAACAATAAACTAGGCACTTAACAAATTGGCACAACGCACAGCTCCAAGCACGACAAGCATGTGTTATGGCCACAGCGCAGCACAATACAACAACAACGGGGGCTGCTGCGCCGGAGCATGTGGCGCCGGCGGAGCGAAAACAATCGGTCGCATCGGCTTCCAATTTTAACATAAACGCGCCCAGCTGGCAATCCTGCTACTATTGCACGCGGGAGCACTTCAAAAGCGTCGCGGAATTTGTCAAGTAAGTAAGCCTCGGCATAACTTGGGACAAATCTTTATGCTCTTAATCAATTTCTCCCGCCCCAACACCAACAGCCATTTGCGCAGCCGGCACTGCACGCGGGAGGGCGGGTCCTTTGTGTGCCGCTATGGTTTCAATGGAGTGTGCGCCTCGCTGCCGCTAGACGGCGTCTCGGATCGTGACTACGACGCACATGTGGCCAAGTATCATGTGAACCAGCAGACGCGCGAGCTGCCTCCGGAATGGGGCGTCTATTCGGCGGCGCAGAATCTGCCGGCCGTGCTGAACGATCCGCAGCGTGGCAAGCAAAGCAATCTCTTCACCAAGAAGTGGGGCGAGCATTTTGTGGAGCGCGTTCACATACCGAGCACTCCACGTCTGCCGGACATAACGCACGCCGATTTCGCTGTCTATCTGGGCAGCATTGGCAAGCGCTATCGATGGCATGAGCGTCGCCAGCAGCAGCAGCAGCAACAATTGACGCCCACTACGGCTACGCCGGAGCATTTGGGTGGTGTGCCCGTGCCTGAGATCTTTTTGAAGTCCCAGCTGCAGCTGCATCATGCGGCGACCTTTGCGCAAGTTTTTCCCAACTATATGCAGCCAGAGGTTGGCGAGGACAACGCCAGCCGCAACGCTGAGCAGCGCCAGCAAACGGGCAGACAGTTGCAGGAGCAGCTCTCCCATTATCTGGACATTGTGGAGGTGCGCATAGCGCAGCAGGTGGCACAAAAGTCGGCGGCCTTCTTTCATGCGATGACCACACAGCATGCCATACTGGCGGAAATGCAACAGGCCGCGGAGCAGGTGCGTCAGCTGCGTGCCGCTCTAGCCCAGCTGCATGGCAGCGCCGTTGTGGATAGCTTTCGCGTGATGCGCTTTGCGCAGCGCCGCCAGCACTACCATTCGACGCTGGACAAACTTCGACTGATGGCCACCGTGCACAAGACGCAGCCGATGCTGCAGCTGCTCCTGGGCACACAGGACTATGTGGCCGCATTGGACTTAATAAGCACCACGCAGGAGATACTAGCCGCCGAGCTGTTGGGCGTGCATTGCTTTAAGCATCTGCCCATGCAGCTGGGCGAAATGGAGAAGCTCATTGACAAGATGCTGACCACGGAATTCGAGCGTTATGCCGCAACAGACTTGAATCGCCCGCTGACAGACGCCGACCTGGAGACGGATAGCGTCTGCGCGGAGGAGGACAAACTGGTGGCCATTGTGATGGGCCTGCTGCGCAAGCAGAACTTTGGCTTTGTCCAAAGCTATCAGCAGGAGGCCATTGCCACCATACGGGCGATCATTAAGCAGCTGCTTATCGAGCTGCTGTCGCGCGGAGATCACGAGGTCTGCCTGACCGGCGCCGGCGAGCAGTCGCTGGAGCTGACCCTAGCCGAATGGCTGGCCATGCTGCAGCGTGCCAGCCATGCTCTCGTCGCCGTCCTAGAGCGCATCAAGGCGGTCGTCTCGATAATGCAGCAAACAGCAGACGCCGCCGCCGGCGGCAGCAGTCCGCATGAGCACGCCGTCAATCTGATCGACTCGGAGGCCTTTTTGAGTGCTGCGCATCACGAGCTGCTCAGCGCCCAGCTGCAACAGCTGCTGCAGGCTGTCTGCCATTATTGTCATGAACGTTGCGCCAACATTGTCTCGCCGCAAAGCCTGGAACGCTGTGCGGCCACCGAGCAGGAGCTGCTGCAACTGTCGCAGGTGGTGCAGGAGTTCTGTGAGGCCACCCAGAGCATATGCAATGCGCCCAGCGTGCCGCTCCAGCTGGCGCTCAAGGTGCAGGCATCACGTTACGCACAACGCTTTCATGCGGAGCGCAAGCAAAAGCTGGCGCTGCTCCTGGATCAGGAACGCTGGCGCCAGGTGGACATACCACATGAATTCCAGCGCATTATCGAACGCATGTCGGCTGGCGACTATGCCAAACAGGCGCCACTCGACGGCAGTCTGGTGACCAACAATGGCATCGATTCGACCGGCAATCCCGTGCTGCTCCTCGAGGGCAAACAGCCCTTTGCACTGGTAGGCGTGGCGCTTCTGCTCATTCAAATGCTGTACGAGTATGGCGGCAGTGCGCACCGCCTGCCGCTGCTTGCCAGCTATCATGCACGAAATGTTGTGGACTTGTTGCGCTGCTTCAATTCGCGCAGCTGCCAGCTGATCATTGGCGCCGGAGCGATGCGCGTGGCCGGCCTGAAGACCATAACAAGCACCAATTTGGCGCTGGTGTCGCGTGCCCTGCAGCTGGTGCTGTATTTGCTGCCGCGTCTGCGGGAGCATTTCGAGAGCATGAGCGGATATGAGGCCATCGAGCGGGACTATCAGGGGCACATCAAGGAGATCGAGCACAAGATTCATGGCATTGTCTCGGAGCGTATAACCGCACAGCTGGAGGCTTGGGATGCACGTCCGCCGATACCATCGCAAACATTTCGCCACATCTCACGGCATTTGGTTAAGCTGCACGAGGCCATAGCTGGCGTGCTGCCGGAACCGCAAATACACGAAATCTATGGTGTGGTCCATCGCAATTTCAAGGACAAGCTGCGAGAGCAACTGCTCAAGCTGAATATCTACAATAATGGTGGGCCGCAGCACGGCGTGGTCACCTCCGAGCTGACCTTCTATATGGAGACATTGCGTACGCTGAAGGCTCTGCCCGCCAACCAGCTGGACAATGGCATTCTCGAGCACATTTGGCTCTACTGAGCGCGGTATTATTCCAATTGTGGTGGATTTTTAAAATCCATTTAGCAATCCAATGTAGACTCTGTTGTTGTCGCCCCTCCCCGAATCCTTTGTTGTGTGCCCAAATCCTCCGCTCCTTGTTTTTTATTTATGTAAGCCTCTTTTTGTATATTTCCAGTATGAAATTTGTGTTTTTTCAATTGTATATTATACAAATCCTTTGTTCATCCTTTGACCTAACATTAACAATTAAGCGAAAAGTCAAGACATTTGATTTAAGCCAAGTCCAAAACTAATCAAATACAATGGCGTTATATATAATACGGAATTAACGATTTCTTTCTGAAGTTGGGAAAGGTTTCGAAGACTAAAGAAAGTCGGGCGTTTTAGATATTGAAACCTTGCAACATATAAGGACATATAATTATATGTTCTTTTTATCATTTTAAAAATAAAATAAAATGGTTGGGTTGTCCTAAGTAAAAATCTCTTAAGTAGCCCAACTATTTTTTCCTAATTTTATAAATTTGAGAAAATATTCGGACTGCCTTAGAAAAAATACCATTGCAGACAGATATTGATTAACAAAGTTTGTATCTAAATAAAAAAACTGCAGATATATACATAAAGACATTTTTTATCTAAGGCAAACTATTTCTAAACAATAGCCAGAAAGTCATAGGTTCGTTAATATTTTCTAAAGCAAAAAGTCGTCGGGGTATATACTTAGTTTAATATATTCCATCTAAAGGGCATCCAATTATATTTTTATAAAAGGTTTTTCTGACATAGCTTAGAAGCATAGAAGTCAAGTTGGAGCTTGGAGTTTGATGCATCGATCAAAAAGTACAGAGAATTGAGAAATTTGGTCAAAAACAAATCTTAAGACAGAAGCAATACAATTTTTAATAGATATACATATATATGTTAACAAACTATGGACTTGGTTTAAACCACAAATATTTCGTACTCCAAACAATAGTTTTATAGCTTAAGCGTAAACATGATTTAACAAAAGTCGATATTCCCTAAAACGCCTTCTCGAAGTCCGTCATAAACAAGTTTGCCGGCAGCCTGGCCTCAAATATATCAGCTAAATTATTCTCAGATTCATGTATATTGTTATATTCCCCCGGCTTCAGTGCGTAAATATCAGCATCCAAATCCGGATAATCGGGCATATCGTAAACAGTTTCCTCGTCTGCTGTGTCCAGTGTATTGTTCAGTAGCTTTTCTATTAAATCCTCATTTAGCATTGGTTCCAAGCACCCTTGTGATATGGCTAAAAATGTGAATAACGTATGAATGAAGATAATTTGAATTTAATGTTAAGTTGAAATCCAGCAAGCGGATTCCAGGGTATTTAATGTGCGATATTAGCTCATTTCGTAAAGTGAGTCCTGCTTATAAAGATATGACTTCCTGTTATCTAAATCTTTTTAAAGGTAAGCTAAAAAGCGTAGATGATTTTGTTCATCCTGAACTTGAAGTCGACTCTAATATTTATTGTCTTCAATAAGCTCAGGACTTTTCTGGGTTTCATTAAGAGATGGTTCAAGCATTTTGATAATCCTTTATTCTTAGTCCTTCTATGCTTGAGTTTTGATTATTTACTCTCCTTGTGTTTAAATGAAATCCTGGCGTCCGGCTGATATCATCTTCTAGTTAATTCCTGCTAATCAATCTATCCTAAATTAATAATCGTAGAACTATTTATGTTGTAATATTTATTAACTTGGTTTTTATTTATTAACCAGTTAAACATTGGTCCCAACTGAACCGGTCTGGGTCCTGAGCATTACAGGGTATTCGGCCAGTCGTTTTCTTTTCTCTCTCAGTGCTGCCTACTACCAAAAACAAGCTGAATTCAATGCTTAAATAGCTAAATCAGCTTTCTGAGCACAAATTGGCTATAAACAATAAATAGCTAAATCAATTTGATGACTGACTACTTGTGAAAACAGCCAAATATAGCTAGAAAATGGCTGAATTGCCAACACTGGTTTTCTAAACTACATTATTTCCAGAACAACTCTGTTTTATGTAATGTAATCACAATGTAATATTGAAATTGTGAACACTTTAAAGGCAAACTCACGTTTCTGGCAGTTTTTGATGCATTTCGCAGTTGGAAAATCCATATAGTCGAATAGATCAAATCCATTGGCGGGATCGGCAGATTTGGCATAGAGATCATTGGCAACATTCAACTGTGGCGCCTTGAATGGCGCCTCCAACAGCTGCGGCGCCTCCTTGCTGGGCTGCCTGCTGCGATGTTGCTTCTGCAGCGTCTCCTTGCACAGCGACAATTTTGGCGCGCAGCTCAAGGGCCATTTTGTGTTGGCGCCTTTAAATGGCGTTAGATTCGGTTTGTTGTACATTACGTTGTCCAGTTTGCTTAGAACGCTCTTTTTGCCCGATTGCTGCAGCGCATTGTCGCCCATGGCCTTGCGGGCGGATCTGGGCAGCACTGCGCGCCAAGCAATAAATTAAATGTTTTATATTGTTTAAAAAATAACATAGGCACTTAGTGCCAATCGCTTACTGTGTGCACCAGCATTTTCCTCGTCCATCCAAATTTGTGCCATCTTGTAATTTGTTGAAGTTTATTTTGCAAAAATTATGTTAAGACAGCACAAGCGTGAAGTTTATTATTTTTAATTATTAAAATACAACGCCAAGCTGCTCGAATTTTTTGTTTAATTCTAACAGGGTTGTTCGACAGTTTTAGTGTGACCGCAGGCGGGTTCATGAAAATTACCAAAATAATTCAAGCCACACATGCTGCCAACGGCAAGAGAAGTTGCACTGAAAGATCACTTCTGTTAGCCACAAATAATGCACAACAAGCTGTAGTTTTAAACTAATAGAAAAATGAAATTTACTCCTATGTAGCCATTTTATTATTGAAGACCATTGCAAACAGCAGACAACATTATTTCGATAGGCTCCAGCTGCAACGCTCTCCAACATTACAGTGAGCTAACATGCTGTTAAACTCAAAAAGGCAACTGTTCAATAACATAGATGGAGGGTAAACCGTTTGTGTTCTTCTTTCGCTCTTGAGTTCAAAAAAGACCATTGAACGGGTAGGTCGTGCGTCGGTGCGGAAAAAATCTCGGAAAAAAGCCGTGGGTGATTCGTCGTTGCGTCGCGCGTGAGTGTGTGTGTGTGCATGTGTTGGCTTAACAAATTAATAAAAGCGCTAAATAGAATCCAATAATATGAATGTGCAACGTTTATCGTAGCAATTGTTGTGTTTACAACTCACACAAATTTCACAACAGCGCGACAGCCGGAGAGCGTGAGTGCCAATTGCAAGACAAAATGGCTGCATTTCAACGCATTTAATGCGCGCACAAAAACAGCAACAACAGAAGAGAACAACATACACAAAGCATAAGCAAACATGTAAGTATGCAAGTGCGAGTGTGCGTGTGTGTAGAAATATGTGCGATGGTGTGTGTGTGTGTGTGTGTGTGTGTGTGTGTTGTGAGAAGCAGGCAATGAGAACCGCGGCATAACAACATTTAATTAGCACCACAAAACTGTGAAATGCTAATGAAATTTGAATAAAGTAAATACTAAAACAAAGACAAATATTTTAATAAATATGTTTGTTTATAGCGGTTTCTGTTTATGTGTTACTGTGTTGATTTCCTCGTTTGTTTATGCCGCCGCATCAACAATAACAAAATCCAAGCGCAATCAACAATAACATTAAAATTCTGTGCAATTGCAGTGAGTGTGCGCTCTCTCGTTTACCTGCTCTCACGCTTATTTGTTTGAGTTTTTCCATTGTGCGCGCGCTCAGTCTGTTATGTTGAGTGCGTTTTGAGTTGTGTTTACGAGTGATTTATTTTCAAGTATTTATGCTTAGTATTTCGTCTTGTGTATGTTAGGAGAGGGGTTGTGGGTGGAGGGGGGGAAAGGATTGTAGGTGTTCATTATTTTTATCCACAATATTTAAACAGCCGCAAATAACGTAAATAAAAATAAATGTGTGCCTGAGTGTGTGTGTGTGAGCAAGATCATAAATGCTCACTGTTTATGTTGTCGGTCTCTTTCCCGCAACGCGCTTAGTCGCCGACTTGAGACCAACAAGAACAACAAAAATACTCGAAACACACTCACGCAAGCAACAGCTGCTGCATTCTCATTGCTCTCCACTTACTTCCTTCTTTTCGTCTTATTTTACAGCACTGCTACAATAACAGCGCTTGGCAAAAACAACAACAACAACAACAGCAAAAACACCGCTAATAATTTTAAATTGTGAATTTCGTTTTGGGCGCGTTGCGAAATTTTTTCATTCGGTTTTTCGTTTTCTTTTCATTTATGTTTTACGCGCAAAAATAAAAGCAAAAAGTGAAAAGCAATGCATAAAAATCGTAAATCATAATACATATAAATTGGCAGTGTACGTGACGGGTGTTAAAATATAATCGTATTAAATAAAAAGAATCATAAAAATAAAAAAGTAAAAATATAATAATAATAAAGTCGGGCTCCGTCGTGCGTGCAAAAAGTGTTGTAAAATTTTATGGCCACTGTCTGTGCGTGTGTGCGAAATAGTAAATTTTCAATGGAAAATAGTTGCAGTTAGTTAAGATTCGGCAAAACGATCAAAAAAATAACAACAAAAAAAAAAAAAAACCTACTGCCAATATTTAAAACAAGCAAAAACAAGACTTAAGGATTTCACAGCTTTCGACACGTTGGATTCGATTTGCGTATAATGTCATCAACATGTGGATTAAATATGGTTTTCATGTCGATCATTTTCATTATCATCGTAAATGGTAAGTGCTGCCCATCCTAATTATAATTTATAAATGTTCCCAATTACAGTGAAAGCTCTATTGGGCGGACAACGAATCCGCCCAAGAAGGGTGTCCGCCTTAAGGGAGTGTTAGAAGAGCTTTAACTTTATTAAAATTATAACTATTGTTTTTGTTATTGCTGTCAAATTAGTGTAAAGTTTCGCTCATTAATTAGAGCATCATTAAATTGGAACTGAATTGGAATCTATTATTTTATTATCGCTTTAGAAATATTCTTAACTTAATCAAACCCCAACGAATTTTATCTAGAGAAAAGCTATGTTTAGATTATTTGTTTGTTATTGAATTGAACTTCCGAAAAGTTTTATTATTTTAAATAAAAAAGAAATCTTCTATAAAACAGACGATTATTAATAATCTTATTTACGTTCAGGGTATTCGTGTTTTTGCTATAAATTATTGAATTAGGTTTATATTATTTATCCCAACTTAACACTTGATAATATTTCTACCTTATCGCTAATGGAGGAGGCTTTGCATTGTATTGTAAAGTTCGTAAGAAGTACTTAAGTATTCGATATAAACTATGTGCATATCGATAAGCGAGTTCTATCGATGCTCAAATTAAAAAGGTATCGATAAATCGGTATCGAACTTCACTTATTTATGAGTTGTTTTTATTCTTCACCTTAATTAAGTTTATATACTATGCATATATATATACTACAATTAAAGTTTTAATATTCATTTTATTGCCTAGTCGATAAATCGATATAATTTTCGATTTAGCGATAATTTGAAGATCGCAGCAGTGCGATATTATTTCACCTTGCCTCAAACTTCAAGTTGTCGTCAAAAAGATTTCCGCATCCACAACTCTTGCATGATGACGCATTTAAAGCGTTGCTTAAAGTCCACTTTGTGCGAATTTCAGTTTCACACAGTTTGGCCTTTGTTAGCTGGTATATATACTATATAGGTATATGAATATGTATTAGCTGGTGAGACACAACTGGTTGCTATTGTCAAGACCTTGACACCTGCGGGCTGAACAAAACGTATCCATTGTTTCACTTCAAAGACTTTCAAAGCATTTGCTGAACCTGAACCTTGATTGTGAAGCACGTTTTCAAAGTTGTTAATTTTGTTGCTGCAACAAAGTTCTTAGTCTTGAACATAAAGTTGTTCAGTTTTATTTTTGTATGTAACCATACTAAAACTGAAATAAAGAACATTTTAAATTTATGTGTGTATAAAAGAATCTTATACGATGAAAATCAATGGGCGTAGGTTGAACTTTTAACGACAGCTACAATAACATGAATGCAGTAAAAACTAGTCGAAGAAATTAAAATGGGAGCTACATAAAAATATGCTTGGATCAGAGTTAACCAGCGTGAGCATCGATCTTGGTCCACAACATGCATTTTTGAAGATGTGCACATATTGGATACCTAAAGCTACGCTTTCCGGCTAGAATTGTGGCTAGAATTGTGGCTAGAATTTGTAAGTCAAGCCCACTTGAACAGGGGAAATGCATCGCCGATTGATTCTGTGATGAGTTTTTGGACATATTGCTTAGTATAACATTATTTAATACATGAAAACACTTTTAACACTCCTAAATAAAATTGCGAATTAAATTCAATAGAGCTCCAACGACATAAACCCCCAAGCAAATGTAATTCCTCTCATAAATCTCTTCTGGCACACACACACACACATACACACACACACATATAAATAAGTATAGCGATTAAATGCAGTCGCCATTTGTGAAAAAGAAGAATAAAGGACAATGGCAAATAATTAGGAAAGTGGGTACTAAAATTATAAGAGTACCAAAAAGGCGACGCCCACACCCCACCCCACATTTCCTACATTTTCATGGCGTGTGTGTGTGTGTGTGTGTGTGTGTGCGTAATTATTTTTGTTGTACTGTGCGGCTGCTTTTATGAAAATGTTAACTTAATTTCTGCATGATTGAGCATTTATTTCAATGTTATTGTCTATGGGTCTTGGGCATTCGTAACGCCCTCAGTTCCACAGCCCCCGAAGTTCTATCTGTATTATTGTGCCTTTTGTGAGGTTGTAATTGTTGTGCACAGTGAAGTGATAATGATTGGAGGGTAAATTATAGAAGTGTGTGTGTATACATGCATATATATTATATAATTATATACATACATATATATAGATAGAATTAACAAAGTTTGTATAACTACAAAAATGAAATATTCTAGAGCTTATCACGTTTTTGAAAGTCATTAAATAAAATATCTATAAATAAACTTTTAGAGTTAACATAGAGAATTGTCGGTACTTTTCTTCCCCAAAAATGTTTTTCTAATTCAAATTTCTGAAACAATTCAGTCCCATATAAAATTACTAAATAAATGATAGTAGTATGGCAATTGAAAGCCACTTGCCTTAATTTGTTGGTTAAGCCTTGCAAAACACGGGCGGGCAGCTCTTAGCCGAATAACAACAAGCACTACAACAACAACTACTCGGCTAATTAGCAGTGTGAAGCAACCAAAACAACAACAACAGAAACTGAGGCAACTACAACAAAAAACCAAGTGGAAACCGGTTAATCCACTCGTTGTTGCCGGCTAATCTAAAAGAAGAAAAAAAAAAACACCGAAAGAAAATTTCGCATTGTGTACGAAATGTTTTTTTTGTTGTATCGAACAGAAGGGTCAACGTCTTGAACATCGTCGGCGTTTCGTAGTAAACAAACAGAGCAACATATCTATGCATATGGGTGTAGCGCCAATAATCACAATACGCTGAGCAACAGCTACAGCTACAGATACAGATACACAGATACAGCGTCCGGCAGCTTGGTCTTTGGCTCACACGCTCCGCTTATCTGGCAACTGGCTTCGTCTTCGACTGCGGTTATTTGCCCCCTGCCATCTGCTGAGCCCCAGCCTCGGTCTTGACCAAGTGACCAGCCACTGCGGAAGCGCAACAACTACAACACGTAAAAACAGCAAGAGCAACAGTTTCAGATACAGATACATGTACAGATACTGATACTCAGATACAGATACAGATACAGATACAGATACAGACGGCAGCAACTACTAAGCACAAATACTCGTTTTACTTATCGGCCTGGCTTCAACTTTTTTGGTGGCACTTTTTGCTGTCGCTTTATTCTTTATTTTCCTTATTCCTCTCTGTTTTTGTTTTTGTCGCTCGTTTCTCTGAGTTGAAGTTTTCTATTGTCCATCATGAATCATTCGGAGCTGAAATTTTTGCTTATTGATGACGAAACATGGGAAATTTATTTTAAAGAAATGATTAAACATTCGAAATTATATATTTTACTATTAACTCATCATTTATTAATTTATTACTCACAAATCCTGAACGTGATTTCTGCATTTTCTACACTTTCCACAGCCTTTTTATGTAAAAAGAACCAAGCAATTTTATTTATATTTTTTGAGAACCAATTCCTGAGTCGTTTGTCTTTGGAATTATAAACAACAACTTTTTTTGTGCTCAACAATCAACCATTTCACCAGAAATTGAAATGAAAGACAACTTTTTATTTCTTTTCATTTTGCTTCACTTTGTGCGGGTTGAGTCAGTAAATAATAAAAAAAAAAAAAAAACTCAAACAGCTTGCAAAACATTTGGAGAGACCATAAAAAAGCTGTGGGATGTTTAATAAGAATCAGAAAACCCCGACGAAAGGCATTAAAAGAGAACATGGAGAAGATATTAAAATGGACACGAGAAAGATCCAAGATGAATAAATTGAGAGTATGAAAACTCGATTAAAACCAGGCAACTTCAGATGACCGAAAAGGTTATTTCTAATGAATAATTGTTGAATAATTGTGAATATAGCACCCAAATAAATGGCATTCATTTTTGTGCACTCGCTTATTGATTCATTGGAATAAAAAGCAAAAAATGTACTGCGCGCTGCCTTTTTATTTGTATTAGGAATGAAAACCAATTGCTGTAAACGATTGCATTTATTAGTAACAAAACTCTTTTTGCTTTGGTTAATTACAACAACAACAAAAAAACGCACAATTGAAAACATTTTGTTGTAATCAAATGCCTGAATACATAAATACACAAGTGACATAAATTATATAGTACAAGTTTTTTCATTTTAATTCGCATAAATTAAGCGAAGCAAAAACAAAGCAAAAGCAAATTTTGATGTAATCGCAGTTTTTTTTTTTTTTACAGACTCGTGGGAAATCAAACTTGAATGAATTGTAAAGTAGAATTAATTTTTTATGAGCTCAGATTAAAGTTCAATGACTAATTGAGGTATTAATAAAAATCGAATGCCTAGTACGCTGTTAAATGCGAGCGAATTTTTATTAGCATGCGAAATTGAACGTTAAATTTTTGTAAATAAATACAAAGCATAATTAATTGTTGAATAGAAAGAAAAATGTTTGATAGGCTTAAAGAAATATATATATATATTATTTCAAAGAACATTTTTTATTACTATTTTTACAATCATAATAAACATTGAATGTAGATTTAAATATATTCTAGTTCACAAATAAGTTAGAAGCTTCAGTCTAAGTTAGTTCTTCGTGAAAGTTCTCATTTTTTAATAACACAACTGTTAAACATGAAAAACTTTCTGTTCAACCATTTAAACAATATAAATAAATATATAAATCTTTGCATCTGATGCAGGCCATATTTAGTTTTCATTTAGTTATTTGGTTCTGATTTAAAAAAACATGTATAAAATCAATTATTCAGTTAGAAATATTTAAAAATATATATATAAAAAAAAGCTTGCATTTTATCATTTTTTTACATTATAACATTATTTATATTTTCTGATATTTTATTTATTATTTTGCTTGATAGCTGCATACTAAGCTTGGTATATAGATACCAAGCTTGAAATATAGATCAAATCCATAGAAATAAACAAAAAAAAAACTGAACTGTAGTTGAAACTTTGATTAGAATGCCAACGAATTGACAATCCGTCATCCAATTACACATAAAGCTTATACACTAATTGCCATAAGTATACGCACACACACACGTACACACAGGCGATTATAAATGCTGCCGTTTTAAATGTGGCAAACCGCAAGGGAAATCTCGAAGTGCAGCTGCCGTTTCATCGTTTAGTTTTATTTTTTTTTATTGATAAGCAGCTGCTGAATTGCGTTTAAAGAAATGTATATTATATGTGTCCGATATGGATATATATTGTGTAGGGCGATGGCAATTTGTCATAAATCACATATGAGTTGACGGGCTTGCGGAGAGGAGCTCTGAAATGAAGACAAAGGCAATTGTCTTTCAGTTGAGACAAACTTTTCACATTTTAAGAATGCGATTAATAGCCTTACTCATACTCTTTTATTTATTTTACATATTCTTTATTCGGTCAATATAGCTTTATTAACAACCATATTCGTCTTTTGATATCTTTGTGAACTTTGGTCAAATATTGCCTGTTTGTTGAAGATAATATATATATAACTGTAACTGATTCCCTTTTCTCGACAATTCCTAATTAAGCAAGTTTTAACTTCTTTGCGTCCACTGTTGTCTACTGGTAAGGGCATTTCAGCTTCGGCGAGCCGAAGTTAACTTTTGTTTCTTGTTTTTATTTGCGGTACGTGTCAAGTGCAACCGAGTAACAAAGAGCTAACACACACACACACACACACACACGCACGAGCACACCGCCCCACGCCCACTGTCATTGGCACACGCCCATTTCTAGCTGCTGTTATGGCCCCATTTCCTGCGTTGTTTTTTCTTTTCGATTTCCACGTATGATTGACTGCTGGCCCAATATATCTGCAGCTATTTGTTTTGTATCTGGCAGATACATGCGCCAGCTATGCTGTAAATGTGTTACAGTCAGCACTCGATATGCAATGCCAGTTGACATTTATTGTAACGCACATCTGCATATATATAAATTTATATATCTGAATACTGTGCTGTATAAATCCTTTAAGCTGGCTGCATATCATGTCAAGCGCTTTGGGTGGTGCTTCAAAATTGATGAGTGGCTTTAATAAAAGGGCGTGACTTGCTCTAAATAGCGCTGCCAAACGCCCGACAAGCTCTAAAAGTAATGCTTAACCGGAAGGGTTCTGGCAGGGGGGGCAACAACTTACACGTGTGCGTCGTTAGCCGTGACAGGTAACAGGATGAATGCTGCGACTCACAATTGCAATGCTCTGTGATCCCGCCCCTCGAAATGTGATATTTTTCTCTTTTCGTTTATTTTTGTACGGCTTGAGCGCACATAAAAGGGGCAACTGCGTTGCTTTGGTTATCCTGGCAATTGTATTTGAATTAAGTGTCGCAGGATGCGCAAATGCGGTTACTAAGTCAACGCCAGATACGCCAAAAAAAGCGGGTGTCTACAATAAATAACCACGCATTTGATTTTGGCATGAATTCTATTTAGTTGCCTAGATCTCAGCTTGATATTTGTTTTGTTTTCGTATATAGGAGAGCATTTTCAGGCACCTTTATGCTAGCTTTTGCTCTAAAACGTTTTTCATCACTTTGATGCTTCTCTTTTTATAATCAAATTGCCGAATTTAAGGACCTACATTAAATTTTAAACTTTGCTTGATATAAAAACTGGTTCATCTTATCGAGTCTTAAGTAAATTGGCTTAACGGGACTTAATGTTCAAAAGTCTTGAATATATAGTTACGAATTCGGAATACCTTAAAGCTCACTTTGCCAGACTAACTGTCAGATTAGACATTTTAATTTTATTCATTTGAAAACATGTTAATTGAATGTTTAACAGGTAAATAGAGATTTGTGATTTGGGCTTGGAAATCATCCAAATCGTCTGGCTAGGCGCCTTCTAAAGACACTTAGAATTGGACGAGTGCGAATGCTGAGGAGGAGATCGATCTTTCAAATCGGTTTTTATAACGACCTTAGTTTTGTTTTAATTCAATCGAATGAAATGACATCAAATGTTTCCGAAAATTGCTATAGTACATAAACTTCTTAAGATAGTGTATCAGATTTATTCGATTCTAAGGTTTTTAAGATAACAAAATTTGAATATCTCCCGAATGTTTTCATGCTTTAAAAAAATAAATCAAAACTGCATTAAAATCAAATTGTAGACTTAAATATGGAAGGGAAAGAGATTATATTTTGTTTGACGTAGCCCAAACGCATTTTCAAATCTAAACATTTCAATCCCTAATCGATTTTTAAACTCCATTTCCACTTGGCATTTTGGTGTTTGGCATTTCCTTAGCCCAAAGCGAAAAATAAATTATTTCAGATACAGATTGCTCCTACGAGGCGATAGGTGTTGTTGCGGTTGCCATTGAGATATTTTTGCAGGTGAGTTACGGTGCCTGTGGCTCCGTTTGGCATATTTGAATTTGGCTTCATTTTCATGGGAAGTGTGGCAAAAATGTTCGCTATGTTGAGGTAACCCAACGAGCTTTGTGTGAGTGTGTATCTGGGCTAACTCGATGTAATTCAATAAGGAAGCTGCCAACTAAAAATGCGCCTAAATTAGCTTTTATGTGCAAATTATGCCGCCTCATTATGCCAAATGGCCAAAATAACAAAATAACAATCAAAGTGCCTCGGATAGAGAATGCCGAAAAAAATTTAATTATATTATTAAAGCAACGCGGCAAGCCACAAGCCACGCAGATAAACAAATAAACAAACAAACAAACAAACAGACAGCAGACAAAGGCACAAAAAACTTTCCCAGAGAAGAAGAGAGAAAAGGGAACGGCCTAAGGGAGTAAATAATGAAAGTCAAGTCGAGTTACGAGCGAGAAACACAAACAAACATTGGACATTGCGCAGATTCAGATACATTATGCACAGACTCTTAGCCATAGATGCGAATGCGAAATGTGACTGAGGAAATTCCGAGAAAAACAAAAGGAAACAAAAATGTCCTTCAGATAGGCTGGGCGACTACAAAATGCGCTGTTCTGCACTTAAAGAAAAAATACACTAAATACATTTATATACAATATTTAAATAATAGTATAGAATAAAACTTGTTAAAGTCTTATTACGACCACAAAAATCTATTACAATATTAATTTATCTAAAGATTAATAGCTTGAGCGCAAAAATGTTAAATTAATTTATCCGTCAGTAACAATTTTATGTCATCCATTTTTAAATTAATTAACAACAAATCTACTAATATAATTTTTTGAATACTCTAATCTAATTCAATTATTTTTGTTTGGCGCGATTCAATGTTTGGTATTTTTTCGTATAGTTTTTAAATAATATTTCAATATTTTCTTTCTATTCATCTGTTCTATTTGTGTTAAATAATTGTTTTTCCACCTTTGTTATATCTAAGAAATGTTTTTTGCAGAGTTTCACGAAATTAACAGAAAATATATGCATGCATTGCATCATTTAGCTACTGTTTTCAATTCTATTATTAGTCCTAAGCTAGATACCTCGAATCTTACAGGGTATAAGCCAGAACCAGTCACATTATCGCAACCCTCCCGCACAATATCTGGCGTTGAAGTGCAGACAGCTGTTCGGTGACTTTCATTTAACACACGGCAAATTATGTGCATTTATTTTCGTTGCCACACGCAGATACATTTTGTTGGCCCAAAGATAGAACAAGGTGTACAGTTAGGTTCTAACTTTTTTGTTGGTTTTTGTCTGGAAGAGGGGCACATTAATAAATGTATTTCATTTTCATTTTACGTAAACTGGCGCCAAATAGTTTCACGTGCAGTCGGAAAAACTTTGGCTCCATCAACAAATAAGAACAAAAAAAAATTGCTTTTCAATGTATTTTCTTCTCGTCTTGTGTGTGTCTTTAACTATGCGCCAAGGCTTTTAACATAAAATACTCTTTCCAATGGAAGATGTTGTAGGTTATCTGACAGATATTGCTATTGAAGAATATTTAATGACCATACAAATATTATAAGTATTTCAAAAGTTGTTTTAAGTGTAATTTCGCACTTTGAAGACATTTTTCAAAACCTTTTCTACTTTTCAAAGAATTATTGACACTTGTAAAATTAAATGAACTAAATTAAAGTGTGCAATTAGTTAAGGTGAATCAAATGAAGTGTTTTCATCTAAGCGTTTAAAAAGCTTTAAAAAGAGCTTTAATAGTATAAAACAAAAGCAAGCTACTTGAAATCCAGTCAAGTTATTCGAGTCAACTTTAAATATGTTGGAAAAATTCTTTATTTACCCTGTACTTTAACAGAAAATTAGCCAATTATGTTGGCTTTAAAAGTACAAAGCTTGCAATCGTTTGTAAAGCCTTTGAATCGAAAATTGTGAAGTTTTATGCTTTATTTTGTTAAATAAATTAAAGCTTTCTTAAAGCTCAAATATGGCTATTTTCTTTAAATAACTTTGTTTCGAATTATTCAATATTAATTCACAATATATTATTAAGGTTTTTAGGGCATTTAGAATTCGTCGTTATTGCTTTTTGGACTGCTGCTGTTGTTGCCTGCTGCCACTTCATTGTTCCGGCTGCTGCCTTCGCCTTTATGCGTTTTCCACTTTGTGTCTGTCTCGCAATTTTCTTATTCTTGGGGTTATGCCTGCTGGCAGAGGGCTGGGCGCATACACAGACCGAAGGGATTGGGGGGTTGTTTTTGGCATTTTTGCTTTTATTTTTATTGTCTGCTGCTGCTGCTGCTGTTGCTGAGAAGTCGTCGACTTTTTGTGCTGCGCGCTTTTTTGGGCATTGTGTGGCTGGAGCTGCTTCAGCTGCTGCCTCTTCGGCTGCTGTGTCGTCTGTAGCTGTGTGGCAAAGTTTATTTTCATTAGTTTTAATGCTGCTCATTATGCTCATAGCTATCGTCTCGGATGTCTACCGCTGCGTCGGTGTTTGTAACTGTCGCTGTATCAGTATCTGTATCTGAATCAGTGTCTGCATCAGTATCTGTGTCTGTGTCTGCTCGCCGCTTCCCTTTCGCCTTGGGGTGCACATTGTGTGCATAGCACGGCACAACTGATTGCTGTTAATAATAATTGTCGTTGTTGTTGTCGTGGCTGCGGTTGTTATGCCAAAGTCAAACCCCAACCCAAATTTCAATTCCGTGAGTTGTGGCAAAATATATTTTTGATGCGACCCATCGATAACGCATTTTCTGTTGCCTACCTATGCATAGTTAAGGGAATTCTTGGGATTCGGTTAAAAGGTGATTCATTTTAAATATCTGTGACGCACATGAATGGACATAAATAAAAAATTTCGGGGCATTTTAAATGTACGCTTTAAATTTTTCAAATGAAATTTCATTGAAATATTTAAATTCTATCATTAATCTTTAAATCTATCAAGCTTTAAGAAATTGTAAATGTCTTTCACTTTCAGCTTGATCCATTTTATATCCAGACTTATCAATCAGCTCTTAGTCTCCCTTCTTTTTTTTTTTTTTCTATTTGCAAAGTGGCGTTTTGGCTCAATTTCGCTAAATAATTTCCGATAAGCTTCAAGTTTCAAAAATATTTCGTTCTTTTGCCGCGCCCCTCGCCAGCTTTTTATATTGAGGCAAAATAACTGCAAAACGTTTCACCCCGTCGAAAAATGTTCATTTGATTTACATAAAATTGATTAACGAGCGGCAATCAACCAGGGCCAAACCACAAAAGGGGTTAAAGAGAGGGAAAATTATTAAGTTTCGGGTTCTTTTGAAAAATGCCAACGGAATTCCATTATTTAATAAGCTCGCAGCGGGTATTATGAGTTTGTCCGAAAATGTGTAATGTAAAAATAAAACGTATATATAAAATAATATATATATAAAATAAAATAGATCAGGATAACAAGTTCATATAACAATGTTCGCCTGACTTTGCCTATGGGAATAAATACCCCAGCAAAGTTACCTCAATGAAATTTTAAACACAAATTTACTTTTGCTGTCAGTTATAAATTTAACTACGGTTGCCATAAGAAAAATCGCTCGAAAATTGGAAACTGACAATTTGTTTGTGATATTTGAATTTCAATAGTTTGAAATTTTATTGTTAATATCGGATCATATATATTGATGAAAATCAGATTATTATATAGTACATCTGTCCTAATCTAAAGTGCATTTCATGTTCGACAAACCCAATGATATCTTTACTATTGCGCTTATTTCATTTGCTAACTGATTTAATCAGATGTTTCAGCAAATTGAACACGAGTCGCAGCTACTAAAATTTCATTTTTATGAAATTGCGCTTGGCTAGCAATTTTCGCCGAGTTATAAATTTGTTGGTGTCGAGTGTTGAGAACTGTAATGCGAGCGGGCCGGGTCGCATGTGTCTTGAGGCGCTCGTATGTGGCTTAAATGCTTGGCTCGGTGCGAACGCACATGTTCAGCATGGTGTCAAGGCCGTGGTGGAAACGCGTTCTTAACAATTTGCTACCCTTCACGGCAAGGTTTTTTTGTGCTCTGCCTCTTCTACGACTCAGCTGCTATTTCGGGTTTCGAATTTCCGGTTTTTGTGGAAAATCCAAGTCAATGACAGCAGCGCACTGGCAATTAGTGGCATGGCACAGTGTCTGCAAAATATCGACGCACAGCGCACACATTCGTATTTTATGTACGTATATTAATCTATTTACGTTTCGTTGAGTTTAACAAATATTTAATATTTATGTTCAGCGATCAACAAACGTGGACGCAGTTATTTGCCGATATGTATGTGCATATATAAATATGAATATTTTTTCATCTCTCTATCAACAACTTTTTGTCACTTTTATTTATATATTGCATTTGTATGCGGATTCACATCAAAATCTTCAATATGGCTTCACATAGTTGCATGAATGTGATTAAACATGAATCAACAGAAAATTTTCAGCTTAAAAACAAAAGAAACGAAATTTGCATGTTCTGTAATCAAAAATATATATAAAAGGGAAATGTGACAGTTAGACTTTATTTTATCATTCCATATAGAATTGTATTTATACGTTTTTTTCTTATATGACACGACTAAGCACTAAAAGTAGTATTTTTTTTTTGGAAAATTGTAGCCAAAACTATTGAAACTTTGTAAAAAGTGATATATAACATGGGTTTTCGTATCTGAGTTTGTTTAGTTTGTTTTTTAAACTCTATTCTGGTTTCGGGAATTTGGTTGACTTGACAAAGCCGACATTTAAATGTAAATTCGCATAAATCGGATTTCAGCTTTTTGCTGTGCCATCTCAATTTCTCTCTTCGCTCTCTCTCTCTCTCTCTTCCTCTCTCTGTCGCTCTCTTTCTATTTGAACTTTGCAAACAATGCATATAAAAAAAGGATAAATTGAATTAAATAGGCGCAGGAAAAAGAAAACCGAACAAACAATACCATAAAAAGGGAGCGCTCGCTCAATTGCAGCCGGGAAACCATTTCACTCTACTTTTGCCCTTTATTTTAACATTCTATATAAAGAATATTGTATGTAGCGCATACATACATATGCACAAAATATTTGGTCAAAACGATTACCAACCAATTGTTGGGCGGGGGACAGCGCCATAAAGTCAGCCAGGCGCACGCTTCAGTTCATTTGTATGTGATTTATGTGCCATGAGCAGGGGACTCAAAACTGAACCCAAACGAACCGAGTCCGAAGCTCAACTGACTGACTGACTGACTGACATTTCCTCTCAAAGTGCGTGGCATCATCATAATTAACATCTTTTTTGTATGTACTTGAAAAATGGCATTAGCAACAAATTGCGAAACCATCAAGATTAACGCGCTACCAACAAATTTTGAGAGAGGTCAAGAAAATGCTTTT
Source organism: Drosophila ezoana (assembly GCA_035045725.1). Lineage (NCBI taxonomy): Eukaryota > Metazoa > Arthropoda > Insecta > Diptera > Drosophilidae > Drosophila > Drosophila ezoana. Next base: position 8,299,088 of record JAWNOU010000005.1, read on the forward strand.
GTAATAGGTCTATTGGGACATATCCTTGAAGAAGTATTAGCTAAGGAGCTAAAATTTGGCATGCGCAGCTGTCACAAAACTCTACATAAAAACATAAACTAAATTGTCTTAGCAGGTCAGCTTAAAATAGTATTCAATGGCGGGAAGATTTTGTTTATCATGGGGGAAAGCATGAAGAACTGTCTAAAACTTATGATTGAGCGCTTGTGGTTATGCTTGGCAAATTTGGAAAGTAATTTATTTATTTTTTTTTTTGTTTAACAATTTCATAGAAAAATGCTAGCTAGTTATTTCTATTGTTTAAATTTTAGATCGATTTTTAGCATGTTGTGTCTTATTTTATAGAGAGTGTCCATGCGATTCTTGCAAGTGAAATTTTGGAATCATTTCGGCTTAGTTTTGATTTTTTAAATCCCAGTCTTTGCTTATTGAAAATCGAATTCATTTGCTAAGAAAAAAGCCGCCTATAATGTATATCTATAAGAATACCTGTTGAACTTCCCTTCAATAAATTATATTAACTCCAAAGAGACCCAAAAACTTTATAGTCAGGTCAACGAAAAGACACAATATAGTAAAGTAATATATATTTTTTTTTAAATATTATAAATTTTTTAAATTATATAAATATTATTTTTTATTAAGAAGTCTTTTTTTTTTCAAGTTTCTGTGGCAGATGTTGGCCAATCTCTTAAACGTTCCGGTCAATGTTTATTTTTATTTTTTTATTATTAAGTTTCACATAGTTCATGACCCAAAATGTAAGTCAAGCCTGAAAATTTTAATAAATCCGATTTGTTCGTGGCTACGATTTTCATTTTTCGCTCTGGTCGAGCGCCTGGCCATATACATATACATATATACATATAAAAATCGTTTTGTTTTCTGGTAAACGAAGTTTTTTTTTGTGTATTTTGCGTTATAAGGCAATTATTTGTGTGTGCCTCTCAGCTGGCCACTTGTCGCTCTGACTGTCTGTTTTTGGTCGGCTCTGTCGGGGCTTTGTACATCATGGAAAAACTTAATTGAATTATGCCTTTGTTTTCTGCAATATGAGAATAAAGCGACCCAATCGCAACGCAACGCAACGCAACGCAACGCAACACGACGGCTGCTGTTGAAGTGTGCTCTCCAAAAATGTTTCACTGTGCCAGTCATGCTTGGACTGTTGTTGGGTTGGTTTTTGCTGTTGGGGCACACGATTTCAAGTGGCTGTTATTAATATAATATTTATGTGGGCTATTTAGGGGTTAAATTGTAGGGTAGGTTACCCTCTTGGCGAGCGTCGTACTCCCAAAGGGGTTGCAATTGATTTATAATCCGTTTTTGTGCGGTCTCAAATTACCACAAAAGCAAATGCCGTTCGATAATAGAGATTTAAAACCGCATCGAACGATTATCTAGAGATGGCAATAATACAATTAAGTTGCTTGCATATATATTAAATGTGGATTGGGTTCATTTAAATTACGTTGCTTCAGAATATATGAAGTTATGAGTTAGATATTTAATGAGGAAGCGTCTCGTCAGGTATTCCAATTTGATGACATGCATCGATAAAGATAGAAATTTTAAATTAACAGCAAATTTCCAAGACAAAATAATGACGAACATGAATCGATAGCGAGGGATGTGTGAAGTGTGACTAAGACTAATTAAATAAACAATTCCTTAAATATATGCAAGTAGTTACTCAAGTTAAATGGAAAATTAATGTATTTTTCGATTATATTTTGAAAACTGAGCAAAAAGCTGCGTTTACCAGCAAAATGCTCGCTTTAACAGCAACAAATACATTGCGAGGTTGCGAACACAATTGAAATACCCATTTGCTCTTCACATCTGCTCCTTGGGCTGCGGCAAAGCCAAATTGGTGTCTTGGCCTGTAAAAGCCTTAAGCTAATGCCCTGAGCAGCTGCACAGACATTGCATAGTGGTGCAGGCACCGATTGTTAAGGAGATTTAATTATTACAAGAGTTAAATTTTCGAAGCTGTACATATGTGAGGTAAATAAGATAATTATTTGCAAAATAATGTACATAAGATTAACAGTTTTTCTGTTAACCGATAAACGAAACTGTTAACTGTTAACTGTTAAACGAAAATCTAATGCTGCAATTGGATATATTTTATTGAACAATTGAGTTAACTTCCATTTGGTATACGTATTAATTGTACTCTTTTATGCTTTCAACTTTACTTTATTACTAAATAAGCTTGTTATATTTAAAATAAAATTTGTTCCCCTCGAAAATATATTAAAATGACTCTTGGTACATCTGAATTCTTTACATAAGCTATATTTGATGCTTTTTTGTGTGTGCTTGTTCCACAGTGCAGTGTAAGGGCAAAGCAGCCGCAACTGCATAGTTTGTCTCCTCCCCCGCCGTAGCTCAATAAACATTAACATTGCACAATGCACAAGCTTTAAACATTTATTACTTAATACAATTTAATTTCCACGCCATTTGCGCAATGTGCAGTCGGTTGCCATTGTGGCAGCGTTGACAACAACAACAACAACAACAAAAGTCACAATACACAACGCGTTGCAACAACTGCAACACACAGCTGCTCCGAGGCGATACACAGACCGCAACACAACGACCGAAACGATGGCTCACATATTCCTTCTTTTTTTTTAAATACCCTGTAACCTGTATAAAGAGTATAATATAGTTGTGCAAATGTAGGTAAGAGATTAAAGGAGACGTTTACGTCAAAAGACGAGTCAATGTAGATGTCCGTATCTCCAAAGTCGATTTACTGTCAATTATCAAATTCTAATGTTTTGAATGTGATTTAAAGTTTAAATTGGCTTTACACTTTAGATAATGATCAGACAATTAACAGGGTATCTTTTGGCTGTGCAGCTTTGCCTTGATGATTTCTGATTTTATTTTATATTTTATAATTTTCACATTGTCTGCCACATGTATTTTAAAGTAAATGTTACGAGGCGGAGCTGACCAAATGGCCTGGCAAGCCCATTCTCCCATTATCTCCCATATGGGCATTATTATACATGATTATGGAATTTCAACAATTATTATTAATGAAGCTATGAATGTCTCACGCATGCTACTGACAATTTACACACACTCGCTCACCGGCGCAATCCATATACTTCCTTGTAAATTATAATTAAACCGACGCCAGCTTCGCAGTGCACATTTCCCATTGCGTATACGCAATGTGGCCCCCTCCGCTCACACATGTACGAATATATATATGCACTAACTGTTCGTTTGCCATGCACGATTAGTTAAATTGCATTGGAAATGAAGTTGGCAGCTGCTCAACTTTTCGTCTCGTCCTCTTCTAATTTAAATATGCGCATGCAAGTCTGACAGACATGGAGAAAAAGTGAAATGATGTAGGAAATTGTTTGCCAGCTCTCAAGCGTTAAGCTGAATTATTTAAGTCGCTGTTTTTCTTCTTTCTTTTTTTTTTTGTGCATAAGAGACTACCGAGAGTTGATTAGTCAAATTGGGTGTAAAAAAACAATTGTAATACAGGACTTTTAACAAATGTTTTCAATATATAGAAATTATATTAAACTAGTCCGACTTTTTTAGTTTTTTTACACTGGAGTTATGAATAGCATAGAATATTATAATATAAATTGGTATGTTTCTCTATTGCATTAGTCTTAAAATTTAAAACAATTTGAACTAATTGAAAATATATTTGTAGTTTTGTTCTTTTAAAGTTGTTGTTCGCAGTAGACTCCTGCTTAAAGTTGGGCTGCATACTTTTTGGAAGTGAGCTGGAGAAACTTGATTCAATTACTTAGCGACTGGCAGTTTAAATAAATGGTGGCTTGAGTGCACACGCTGGATTTACTAGTAATTTACTGCTCAGACACACGCACACACAGATGCACACACACAGCTGCACACATACACACATGCACACATGATACAGCGCATACCATGGCAGCTTTTGCATACCACTTTGACATTCTACTGCAGCTTTTGTATGCAGTTTGTCGGCATCGTTTTTTACAAACTAAGGGTTGGGGGGCTGGTGGGGTTTGATGGCTGCGCCCGCAGCTAAAATGCCAGCAAGGCAGCGAGACAAAAGACTGTCTCGTTCTCCTGGCCGCAACCATTAAAAAAAAAAAAGGAAGAAAAAATCTAATGAATTAAAATCTGAAATGAATTAGTTTTTCAGCTACAGATTTTATGGCCGTTGGCAGTTTGTTGTGTCTGTGTGTGTGTGTGTGTGTGTTTGGGAGAAAGAGGGGCATATAAAGGGGAATGGAAAAAATGATGAGTGGAACTGTCATTTTATCCTGTGTCTGATCAAAGGATCAAAGAAAGTGCACATGTGAATAGCAAATGAAGAGAAAAAATGTGGGCAAAGGCACGCAAAACTCTGACAAAAGGGACTATGTACATTTAGTCTATATGTGTGAGTGTGTGCATGTGAGCTTATCTAAACAGATAGCAAATACTCATATATTTTGTGGAAATTATTTTATCGGCAATCGAATTGCTTATCGATATATTCGTATGAGAGTATGGTATCGTATATATAATATTGAAACCGAAACCATATTAACAATTGCATTTCGATAATTTATTATTTTCGTTAATTGTTCACAAAAATATAATGGATTTATTCGTAAATATGTTCAATTTATCAAACATATTTCGATATTTATCGATAGACAATAACATCATAATACATCGTAAATATTTGTTTGTTTGCTTCACCCGCAACTCACATGCTGTTGAATGGCTAACAACCGATAACACCTTGATAGCATTGATTATAATTGGCAAAAATAATTTGTAGTTATTTGCACAGCTTCGTGTGGTCATTTTTAACACTCGCCAATTGCAGAGACGAAATGTAATTGGCCGGCGGCAGCCTCCATGAAACATTTAAAGTCAATTAACCGACAATGCATTAATTCGCGTGAGTCACGCCTATAAAAATAAATAATAATAGCACTTACATACATATGCATTGTATAATAACTAACAATTATTAATATTATTTAACGTTTATTTTGCCAATGCTGCAAAACATTCAACAACAAAATAACAACAAGAGCAACAACAACAGGTAACACGAACAGATAACAATAATTTAGTTCGTGGTAATTTGTAAAACACATCCCACTCTTCCACCTATTCCAAAAATTGTGCAAAATAGTTTTCACATTTTAGCTTTTTGCACTTTAAGCAAAATTCCATTCTGATTCTCATTTGTTGTTCGCATTGTTGCCCCACACCCGCACCCGGTTTCCCCGCAACATTTTTGTGTTATATGCAAATGTGAACTAAGCGTTAATTAGACGTGCACAAAATAAACAAAAACCAAATCGAAAAATTCAAATTCAAAATGCAAATAAAAATAATAGCTTAACCAGCTGAAATAAACAAAATACTGTGCATCGTGCAGAAACACAAGAGATGGTTACCTAAATTAATTTATGCATGCCAAAAAAGAGAAATCGCTGACATTTTATGAGGATGTATTAAATTTAAAATTAAACTAAAAGCAAATTTTGTATAACAAAGTTAAATTGGTAGAATTTATTTATAATTTATTTTTTATAATTATTATCATTTTTATTTTGGTTTCGGTTATCATTACATATATATATTTTTATATAATATTTTGGATTATTATATATATATTTTTTTATTTGAATATCAACTAATATTCTTTATTTTTTATTATCATTTATCTAACGATTGTTTTCTTCAGAGTTTTAATCTGACTGTGTATGGAGTAGAAAGTAAATATTAATAAATAAATCATGAGTACAGTACAATAAAGTACTTATATGTTGGGCTGGGAACTCTGCGAGATAAAGATATCGATAAGGATCTGTAGCGGCCTATAAAATGTTAGACGTCTGTTATTTAACAGAAGGGAAGGTATACGAAAACAGGGATTCGAGCTGTTGAAGCGAATAAACTAGCATGTGATCTAGCTGACAATAAGAACTATAATTTATCAAGTGAATAAGAGAATATGTATTTAGATATTAGACCAAAAGAAGTGTGATCAGAGGCGCAGGCCACGTAGCTTGCGGATTGCGTTCGGAATAGTTTACCCAATATGGGAACCTTAAGATCCCATGCCGAAGACCGGTTATGAGTATACCAAGGTGCTATAATAATCAAGGAAAGCTTGCTGATACCCCAGTTATTCATAATTGCTTATCAAATAATCATGAAATTGCTGTTCGTTAGTTTTTTATTTTTCAAATATTACTTGGCCTGATTAGTCGCAATTTCCTATTAAAAAGTAATAGACTTCCTGCACTTATTGATAAATCGTATGTTTCTGACTCTTGCACTGAGTAATAAAATATCGCTGAAAGTGTTATGTGCCACATTCAATTATAGTATATATATAAAATTTGAGAAAATTTTACTCTTCACTTATAGCTAAAGAATAATATATTTTGACATACATAAAATATTTCTGAAACCATTTATAACTCAAAGCTCCCTCGCAGATGCTCTTTTAACTGTTAAGCAGATATTTTTCTTAGTTATCCACTCACATTAATTAAAACGCTAATGTTAAATAAATAGCCCAGCTCAATAAACTTTATAGGCGTTCTTTGGTGTACGTTGGTTTCCACTTTTAAATATGCCAAGTAAAATAATAATTTCATCCAAAAAAGGTGGCGCATTTAGAAGAGTTTTGTAAAGAATTAAAATTTCTGTGCACTTTAAATTTCAGGGTAGGCACCGAGTTTTCTCAATTCTTAACTTTTGCTTCCGTCAAGTTTTTTTTTTTTTTTCTGTCGTGAAGGAAACATTTTTCCCGGCTGCAGTTTACTCACTGAAGTGGTTTTTAATTTGAATACTTTAGGTTTTGTGCGCCCAAAACTCTTGAGTCCTGTCGGCCGCACAAGGTAAAGTCGAGGAGCCCTTTTTTTTTTTTTGGTCGTGGTTGGGTGGGGCTGCTTGAACATGGGCTTTGACCTTTTTGATTTGCATTTAGCTAAATATTAAAAAATTCCACAAATATTATGTTGTTTTACTAAAAAGTTTTGTTTTTCTTTCTACTTGCAGGCTACGCAAAAGATATTTCCGGAGTTGAAAGAGGTAAGCAACAAGCTTGTGCCAGACACATTACGACTATCAATTTAATGGCAAACGTCCCGCAAGTTCCCTCTACCCCTCTACTCCTAAAAAGGCACTTGTGTGCACTCACTTAACCATAAATTTGTCAAGCAAACATACTCAAAACCAAGACTGGGTAGTCTTGCGGGCGGTGCCAGTCTCTGTATAAAGCAAAAACTCGTAACTCAAATATTAAATACGCTTAAGAGCGCAATGAGAAATGGTAAAAGGTTAAAGTAAAGAAATATGTGAATGTCGAACTACGTTTGTAATTATACGCATAAAGTCCTGTAATAATAATAATTTCTTTCAAAAAATATTTCTTTTTGACCGTAGTTATTTAATAATTAACTCTGCATTAAAGATTTTGGAAAATGAATATTTCATATTATTTTTTCTATTTGTTCTATTTAACTAACCGTATTAAATAATAACGGCCCCATTAAAAAACTACACCCGTTTTTAATCATTAATATTTTACGGCTTTTTTAGTGAGCTTTGAAAACGAGCCCATAATCGTAGTGCGTACATTGTCTAATTCCGAAACATTTTTGTTTAATCACTTTTACTTTTATAAACAATTTCATAAATTGTTTACGACGTTCATTTATATTACCATAATTCGTATAAGTTGTAACAAAAAAGAAAAGCAAAGCCAACAAAAAGTCTGGCTATGCTAAAATAGATACAAAGACTTCCTTCTGCCGCCAACAAATTGCAGCTGTGTGTTCGGGGCTTTGGGTTCGGTCTTGGGCCAGGCCCATAAACTAGCCGAAAATGCCGAAAGACCGCTAAATGTTGGCCGGAAAAACTCCATGTGCAGCCTTTACTGCGCTCTTGGACCATTCACACGCCGGCACTTCCCCCAACCTGGCTGCGAATGCTCCCTGTAGTGCAATTTATTACACGTATGTGCCGACAAAAATGTAAAAAAAAAAATTTCGGTACAGTGGAATATTAGTCAAAATCATATTCAAATTTGAAATAATTACTTGGTATATAAAAATAATATAAATAAAGAATACAATAAAGAATTTATGGTTAATATAAAAATCCTCACATGGAAGTGAACTAAACTAAATTGCTTGAGCTATTTATTAAGTTAATAGATTTATATATGATGATAACCATTAAAAATGAGTAAATAATTTATTATTCATTTATTTTTAGTAACATTATTTTTTTGTTTACATGTTCGCATAGCTTGATCCCACTGTGTTGTTAGGGCCAACTTTGCAATCGTCTCAGCCGTTTGTAAGTCCCGCTAGTCCATGCAGGTTGCGTTGTTGACTTGTCCGTCTGTCGTCTGGCTGGCTTCAATTGAAGCGGGTCTGGTGGGGTAAAGCAGGAGCTGGTGCTGCCAAAGTTGTTGCCACACATGCAAATGCTCGCTGCATACTGCACGGCGTGGTAACTGGGCGTGGCAGCACACACACACACATACAATAACACAGAGGAAAATACATAAATGTACGTACGCGCACATTTTTGGCTTGGGTTTGTTTTTGTTAGCTTTATTTTTTTTTTTTATATTTATTTTATGATTCACTGTCGCGCCTGCCCGCCAGCTTCGAGTAGCTGGCTGCCTACAATGGCACAAAATCAATGAAGCTGTTGGCAGAAGCAAAATGGCCGGCAGTCAGGCCAACTCCAGCCGGCCCATACCGCCCTGGCAGTTCACTGTCATTATTTATTGAAAATATAGTTTGATGAGTTTTTACTTGGCCAGCGCGCTGTACATTGAACTGGTTTAACTGTTGCCACGCCTCCGGACCTGGCTCAGCATCAGCCTCAGTTTCAACGTTCACAGCCAGCAGCTGCTGATGCTGTTTGTTGTTCCTGTCCCGTTGTGGTCAATGTAATGGTTTTTGTGGGCTGCTTTGGCTGCTGCTGAAAATTGGTTAAATCGGTAAACTTTTGGCCACCCACTTGTTTTTCTGAGGCTTTAACTTGAAAACTATGTGGGCAGTGGCCCAAAATGTTGCCCAAAATTGCCTGCATTTGCTCAAGTTAGCTTATTTTGTTTCGCATGAAGTGGATTCAAGGGCTATGGGGCGTAAGACTGCCAGTTTGGTATGTAAACATTTCTTAAGTTTCTTATTCCCTGAAATAAGGCATAAATATTTTCATTTTAGAATATGAATTATATTTTATACTTTTATATTTTTATTGTTAAATTAAACTTATAAATTCCACTTATAAGGGTGGAAAATAGGTGAAAGTTAATATTTTTGAAAAAAAAACTACATTTTAAATAATGTCTATTTAAGTATATTTAATCTACAAACATTACAAATATATAAGATAAATAAAGCAATAATTGTCTAGAAAATATGAAGATGAAATATATTAGTTTTATTAATTATATACTTAAAGATCTAATTTCTGGAAATTGATAAAAATGAAATGATATTAAAAAATACAAAACATATTTTTAAAAATATGGTCGAAATCATTTTAATATATTGTTCTCAGATCTATGGGTAAGATCTTACATAAGCACTTTCCCCCATTCCATTTGAGTAATTTTGACACATAAAAGTGTGAGAGCAGCGAACCGCAACCCATCTGAGCATGGAACGGTTCAGTGCTAAACCCAAAAACTCAGACTTTGTTAGTTTGCAGAGCCCCAGCGAAATGTTGTTCTGCCCTTTGGCATCATCACAACAAGTTGGCCAACTGCATAACCATGTTTCGCTGTCTTTATGTGTTTCTGCATGGGTTAAAAAGTATCTCGACAAACGTAAAAAATGTTTCCACTGATTGCGTGGGCGTAGACGAGCAATGCTATTAACTGGTCGTGGTATGACCTCCCAACTCCCTGCCAGTACCGATAGTCTGCACTTTACTTTTTCTCCTTTCTGTTTTATGGTACATATATCAGTGCTTGTACCGCTTGAGGGCACACGGATTCACTTTACTCTCTTGTTTTTGTTGCTGTCTCCCGCCCATAATCGCATCAAGCGTAGATTTGTAATATGAAGCGGAAGAAATGGTTACAGCCCGCTCCCGGCCCACAGATAAATGAAAGTCATTGGAACTCGATTGCCAGAGCGATTTATAGGTAAGGTGCTACTGCAACCCTCCCTCGGGGCATTGGGTGTTAACCCTATACGCTATAAAACTTTCATGTTAATAGTGAATTCGGGGAGTATTAAAAGTTCTGGACGTCGAAAAGAAGGATATAAAGTTTATATATTTAGTTTTGGCTATGATTGTTCCCGAAAGTGATCAATTGAATAAATACAGATTTGTAAAATATTAGCTATATCGAGATATTTCAAATTAATGAATACTAAGTCCGCTTATAATTCCTTTGCTGTTACTTAATTATAAGGAGAAATTCGAGTGAGATAGCTAATAAAAACAGAAAATTAGAGAAAGAAGAAGAAAATTAGAGAGATAGATTAAAGTGAGTGAAATTATCAACGAGAAGGAAGAGAAGAGAGAAAAAGGCAGGAAATTTACCGAAAAACTAAAACAACATTCTATTTATTTCATTGCATAAAAGGATATTTACGCTTTTAATTCTCGCATAGTTTAAGTGTAAAGATATAAAGAGAAAGAACAGCAAAAGGGAAATTGACAGAAAGAGAAAAAGATAGAATAGAATAGGGAAAAAATGAGACGGGAAATGATAAAAGAAATGCAAAACATAACCTTTACATAGCTTGAAAGTATGATCTTTAAGTTCTCGCGTGTTATAATTTTAAACACGGTCTACTTTCAGACCTTATAAAGAAACTTGCACAATATTTTCTATGGAAATTGTTAAAAATCTATAGTCACGCTGGAGTTGTGAAATTGTGCAAATGCAAGAACATCATCATTGCATCAATACTTGTCATCATGATTCAGCACAAATGCCAAGCAACAGCTCTGGAAAAACATTGCTGTGCTGTGGGTATGTGTGTGTTTGTGTGTGCTTGTGCTTTCCAAGCGGGTGGGGAGGTTTGGGTGTATGTGAAGAAGTTTGTACTTTTAACGCCCAAACAGATTTGCCCGTATCAGTGGCAAAGCAGACGCTGTGGCTATCATGGATTGGACCGAGGGGAATGTGGAGAGCTGCCATTTAGCCACGTTTTGTTTGTCTTTTGAGCGCTTCTTGTGCCGTGCTTTTTGTGTGTTCGTGTGTGCTTGTGTATCTTCGAAGCAATTTCTATCTACAATACACGCTCATTTACGCTGTCTGATAGCCCTCGGGCATATTCATATCCGTTGCCTTTTAGCCGGAAACGCGACTCTGACTGCAACGGTGACTAGATCTGAAAAACATGCTGCGTGTGGCATGCATTTTGTTTGCTGATAAACTTGCTTTTAATATCCTTGAAAATATGCGAGTCCTTTTGCTGCTGCTTCGCTGTTTGCCATTGTCTACGGGCAGGGCTTAAATAAAGTCTGTTGTATGTACTAGTATTTTAATCCACTTTCTTGTTGTTGTTTTGTTTTTCACTAAAAATTTGCTTGGCACAAAATTTTGCTCTTGGCATTGATTGCCTGATAACCTTCTACAATCCTGGTCTTTCTGTATTGTTTCGTCTTTCTTGGTACTAACATAAATGGCTTTCTATTGAAAGGCTGCTTTTTGCCATGTCAATTGCATTTTTTATTGCGGTTTATTGTTGGCAGCATCTATTCTTATGTTAACTAATTGTTTGGCATTTCCTTTTTGTTTGTTCCCTTTCATATTTGTTTCTTACAGTGGATATTGCTTAGATTGTTAAAAAGATGAATTATGGCAGCTTGCACAATTTGGTTTTGTTTGAATTCTAAAGCCTTTAACTATTAATAAAGCATATCGAATAATCCAGCGTATACATTTTTGATTAACATTCGATTTAATAACTTTAAAAAAAAAATCGATTTTCTGCACATTTAGTTTGTCTTGCCGAACGTATCTTATAGTTAGGCAACATTTATCCCAAATCATGCATTGTCATCCGGGGTTAATAACATGCAACGTGGTGCAACGAACATCGAACGCTTCAACGGACCGAATCAAAGCGAACAGATGAACACGTACAACGAACCCAAAACAAACTAGATAAATTTGAAAAATTGATAAAATAGCTTTTATTTGTTTGATATATCCGTCAATTTAACATGGCAATTTTTTATTATTACTACTATTTCAATATTCAGAAGCTTACCAAATTTTTATTGCAACTAAGTTCGCTTGTGTTGATATAATTTTTATTTTACACTTTTTCAATATATACAGAAGACTCCAATTAAAACAAGTAAGCGGTTCTAGTCGGGAGCTCCCGACTAGGGGATACCCTGAACCCTCATATTCCAACACCAAATGCAGCGCGCGCTTATAGATAGAGGGTAGCGGGGAGGTGGCGATAGGTATAAAATGAAAGATAATCGATATATATATACTTTTCTAGAAGCTACATGTCAAGTTTGGTAACTCTAGCTCTTCTTATTTACCAAAATTGCTTAAAAAACAGGATATCGATATACATTTTTATCGATTACTTGGAAACGGGGCAAGTTATCGATTATCGGAAACAAACTCGATCTGCGTAGGAATTAAAAGCACCTACATCTAAAATTTCAAGTCTCTAGCTCTTATAGGTTCTGAGATCCTTGCGTTCATACATACGGACGGACGGACTGACGGACGGACGGACAGACAGACGGACATGGCTAGATCGACTCGGCTATTAATGCTGATCAAGAATATATATACTTTATGGGGTCGGAGATGCTTCCTTCTGCCTGTTACATACATTTGGATTTTGCACAAAAACATAATACCCCTTTTACCCATTTTTAATGGGTTCAGGGTATAAAAAGATTTTGCAAAAAACATTAGTGAGTATTATTGATCGAAGAAGATTTCGGCTTGATCATCATTTGGGTAAATTTAAGTGGCTCGAAGTGCCAACTATTCCAAGCAATATTTTTTCCTTGTAATCCAACACTTTTCGAAGTATATCGTCCATTTAGATTGCTGAAATTACAAAAAAAAAAAATAAATAAATAAAAGATGATAGGTAAAACTGGTCTTCAAATTACATAGTATGTTTACCAGTGATAACAATTATTAAACCACCATCCAGACTCGAAGTAAAGAGCACAGTGTGACACATCAATATCATGATCGCGATCTGGTGTAGAGAAATTGTGGTGTTTATGATACTTAAAGGAATCACTAGTATTTCCGGTAAAATCTCCAACCATTTTAATATTATACAATTCTGTCTCGTTGCCAATAACAAAGTTACTGTATCGAGCATAACGGGTTTCATTTTGAAAGTCCTCGAGAGATATATATAATTCGTGAGGTTGCGATTGGGTAAATCTATGGAGTTTCTCCAGTCCGATAAAAAACTCGCCACGCAAATCCCCAAAACCTTCCTTGTACTCATCCCAGGTTCGGTTAAAGCTCACACTGCCATTGATACGGCGTTGAATAACGATCCACCCGGTACCGGCGAGCTTCGAGTCACAGAACACTAAGAATGGATCCATATCGGGTACCTTTATGGGATACACACCACTTGGTTTTCCTAGGCAGTTTAAGATTATAGACATCGCTTTGCACTCTGAGAGTTTCGATTCAAGTTGTTCGATCTTGGCAACTTTTAAATCATAATCTTCGTGCTTCGATCGCGATATCTTTAATTCTTTATCCTTTTCATTGATTTGGGAATCTGCCGATTTAACTTTGGATTCCAGATTAGGTATGAGAACATTATTTGAGACGAGTTGTTTCTCTAACAGTGCAATATTGCTCTTATATGAGGCGGTCAATTTGATTTGTTGGGTCAGTTGAAGGTCCTTTTGCCTGATTGTATCCCTCAAATTAAATATAACCGACTTTTGCTCATTGATTTTACGCTCTAACTCTGCGAATTGTTCTTCCTTTGCTCGTATAGAGGCTGCGTAGCTGAGAAGCGGCTTAACCACTTTATAGCAGTAGGCTCCGCATTCCGAATCCTTCTCACTCGAATCCCTTGTGCACTGCGTTAAACTTTAAATTAGAATGTAAATAATTGATATTACATTTGAGACACCAACCGAGTCATTTGTCGTTACTCCATTTGATTGAACTTGTAAGGAAATTAATAAAAGTGCCCATAATTTAAAATATATTCCCATTTTCAGATAAATAATTCGAGATTTGCAACCGTTGCACAGCGTTAAAAATTATAAACTGACTGAGACCTATTTGCGAATCGAAGAAAGAAAACAGATTATTGCATCTTTAGTAAATTATCAGTAAAAATTATAAACTGACTGAGACCTGATTGCGAATCGAACAAAAAAAAACTGATTTAAGTATCTTCAGGGAATTATCAGTTCTTGAGGTTGTTTACCAAGAAAGATGAGTTATTTGTGTTATCTGTATTAATGTGAAAAGCATTTAAATGACAAGTAGCTACCATAAAATAAGCTTTGAATAAGCAAGCAGCCATTAATATATATTATTTAAATTATTTATAGTCTTCGTAAGTTCCAAATTCAAATTAAATATCATGTTTTTAAGCAATTGTTCATTTTTGAGAATTAAAAATTTTACAAATATGCAAAATACATTTATTCTTGACAATAATATTTTCGAATGTGAACCGTGGAACTTTGTACGTTTTCTCTAATTAATAATGTATAAAAAATAATATAACAATTAATGATATATTAATATAAATATAATTATAATGTGCAGTAAAAAATATTAAAAGCTAACGAAAGCTGATTCAAAAATATCTTTGACTTTTGTCAACCTATTTAAGTGTTGCCAATTTAAGTGTTGCCAATTTAAGTGTTGGAATCAACGGTTTTCGCCCATGTTCGTCTTGTGGTGAAGCTGAAGAATAAACTTTCGTTTATTAAACCTTTGATCTGCCTTTGCCGCCCATGAACGAATCAAATATTACAAAGATCTTTGAACATGATTTTGAAGCCGATCGTACCAATGGCAAACAAAAAAGTTGCATACAAACGTTTTTCGGCATTTTGCAACACATGCATGTGGAATTTCCCGTAACATTCATTACATAAGGTGACTACAGTGAAACTTTTAGCTTCTTAGCTCTTACGGTTTGGGCTGTGCGTTGATCACCAATCAGTCAGTCAGTCAGTCAGTCAATCAGGACAAACAGTTTAATAATTTAGATTAAATTATTTGTTTTTGATTTTCTTCTTTGCCTCTTCTTAGTCCTAGTCTGAATGCCCTTTCTCTAGCGTTCATTGGTTACATTAAGGGTCTAGCATATTCTATTTTTTGTCTGGGATTTTCTTTGATAATTAAGCTGCTGTGTGTGTGTGTATGTTCTTGTTGTGCGTGTTGTGTGTGGGTGTGTCTGCTGCTTATAATGTTTATATTAGCAGCTTGTGTGATAATGCTTGGAGGTAGTCTCGAGCATACCCTGTGCCCCATCTCCCGACCGGAACATAATTACCGAGAACACAATATTTTTGCTTCCCTTAATGTTGAATTGTGCGTGAAATGAGTTTGTGATTAAAGATGCGCGCGTATCTTGCCGTGTCATGGGGTCACGACATTCTTTATAATACATATAAAATGTTTGCTAAACAGATACCAAAATGAAAAATAATTTGACTAATGTTTTTCCATAGTTTTTAGCTATTGTCAAAGCTTCAAGATAAGCGAATGAGAGCTGCTAACTATGTATGATGAATGATTAGAAATATAGAATATTAGATATGGCAGACGCTATAGTTTTGCATTTTCAATAATTAAATATACATTATTTTGTATATTTAACTTGAATATGAGAGTCGTACATAATCGAAGTCGTAAGCCTTAATTCGGTGTTTTTTTGATTTTATTTGGTTATTCTCTTTATTGCCTTGTGTACTAATTTAAAGCCGTTTACGAAAAACGTTGTCGGCCTTTTCGTTTGCCATTCCAATTTGTCCTGCAAAGCCAATAAAAATTGGAAAAGTCAAATGAAAACACCCACAAAAGTCACGTTAATGCCTCTGCAATTTCAATTTGCGTTTCGAATCCGTAGAATTTAATTTTTGTCGCCAGTTCATGAATTCGTTTTAGACGCTTTTTCTTTTGTTTTATTTTGCTTTTTTTTTTTCCTATTTTGTTTTGGGTCTGGTGACGAGCGCAAAATGTTGTCACCAAATGCAATCAAAAGCTAAAAATCTATTATTCAAGACGCCCTACATTTTTAATTCAAAGGGAGAGCGCTACCCACAGTATAAAAATATTAAGCGTTTTGTATAATACCGAAGTTTGACCACACTTTTTTGAGATTTATTATCTTTTACTCATATACAGAATATGTTTTTAAAAGGCACACACTTAACTTGGTGTGTAGTTTATATATAGTTCATAACCTCTCAAAAGTATTGATTTCAGGTTTCAGGATTCCAGAGAATTTAACTTATTTCAACTATTCAATAATAAATAAAAATGTTTTCTTTATAAATAAAAAAGGTTTTAAATGAAATCAATAGTAGATGTAAATATAATAATAAATGAAGTTTTTCTAATCTTTTGTTGGAACTAGACTTGGAAATAGACTTATAAAGCCTTATATATAATAAAAATACAATTAATCTGAAAGTGTATTATATTACATTAATTCCTCAAAAGTGACTGCATGAAGCAACTTCCAAATCCAGAGAGTCTGACAAAAATTTGTATTTTTGTATTTTCATGTTTATCATATTATATATATAAATTGGGAAGTGGAGAACTGAGCACTAGCTGCTCGTATCTAAGTATTACAAATATAGTATAACATTCGAAATGCCATACACCAGACCAAAAAACAAAAACTTCGCAACATAGTTCAAATAAAGGGAAAGGCACAAAATCGGTATGACCGCCAAAAATATTGTAGCGCATCGCAGCGAATTTCTCATCGTTTTTGTAGTAGCAGAAGTGTTGCCGTTGGGGGGAAAACGGGGAAAACGGCGAGGGGCGAGGTTCAGGGCGCAAATACTCAAAGTGTCAGATGTAGGAGTCAAGGATTTCTCTTCTTTTACTTTTTTTCTTCTTTTTTTTTGAAAGAGTTCTTGTTGGAACTTCGTTCATTGTCATTTCTCGACGACGAGTACGAATCGTTTGCTGCCAGTTGTGACAACAACTGAAATTGGAAAAAAGGCGAAATTAAGTCTGGAACATGAAATAAAGATGAAGCGAGTGTCGAACAGTTGAGTCAGTCACCACGAGAATTGAGACATGGCAATATGTTGGGGGGCTGTTAGGGGGTTTTCTTCCTCTTGTTTTTTGTAGCGAGCGTAAAGGAGAAATTAAAATTTGTTTGCCTGTTTGGGTCTCGTGTGTTCGGGCTGGGAGTATTCCATATGCGGATTTTAGTTTTGTTTTATGCTGAGCAAAGCAATTACACAGTGCGAAATACATAAGAGCTAATGAAATATTTATATTGGTAAATTTCTTATAATCTTAATAAATACTTATATACACACATGCTTGTCAACAAATATCAATATGTATTGTTTAGTATGCAAAATAATCCTCCCTTAATAAATAAAAAGATTCGTAATTAACTAGGTGAAAACTTTTTGTATTATTTAACTCCGCGTAATTCTTAATAAAATATAATTCTTATTAAATAATATCGGACATTTTATAACCGTGTATCGAAAGTATTCAGGAATTAAAATAATGAAAATAAAAATTTTAAACAAATATTTTAAGTAACACAATTATGTGTTAACATTGCATAAGGAAAAGTTAACCACTATTTGAATCAATTAGATGCGCAAATATATTATTTTTATTTATTGAATAATTTTAACATTTATTTGAAAGAAATCTTCAGTGTATGCGCCCTACTGTAAGTCGTTTTTATGACTTATCCCCCGCTGTGTCGTCGTCTTTAGCCTGCCTACTGCTGCTTCTGCTGCTTCTGCTGTTGCTGCTGACTATTTGTCTCCTTCAATTCGTAATCATTTAAATTGATTTTTCTTGTCTTTGACGTTGTTCAACCTTCCAATCAACTCAAAGCCATTGAGCCATTGAGCATCTGTCTCTCTCTCTCTCTCTCTCTCTCTCTCTCTACTGCATCGTCTTAATTGATGAATTTCTGACTACCGACTACTGCAGCTGGCTGATAAGCATCGTAGCCAATCTATCTATGGTCGCCCACACAGCAGCAGCAGCAGCAGGAGATACGTTTTATGCTGGTTCGTTTTTCCAAATTTCTTATCTGTATATTCGCTTCTTTCGTCAACCTTTTGTTTTTTTATTTTTATTTTTATTTTTATATTGTATTAGCAACTGACCCAAACTTGTCCTTCAGCTTGTGGCCATTGAACTTTGACTGGCTCGTTAAGTGTTGCCAATCTCTGTACGAGTCGAGGATGCAAATTGCTGGCAACTACATGCATATAAAAGGCAAGCTCACCTGCCCCGAATGAAATTGCCGCATTTTGAGTTTGAGATGCAAAGCAATTACCTAAATAAAAACCATTATTAATATTGCATGTCACACAATATCAGGAAAGGGAGCTGGACTGGGCGTTGGCGCCCTCGGGCGTTCTATAATTGAGATTGATGCAATTGCATATAAAATGCATATGAATTACTTGAGACTTAACTCCCCGAGTGCCCCACACGGCACACAGCTGCGAGTGTGTTTGCATTTCGGTTAACTCCAACCAGTTTGTGCCGTTGCAACTTTGCCCAAATGACTCATAAACAGAGTGAACAGGCCAGCACTGAGTGTTAAATAATCACAGGGTGAACCATGTGTGGCCTCTAAACTCGAAAGCATGAACTTGAAAAGTTGTTCGTTTTACGATGGTCTTTAGTTCTTAACTGAATACAGTTTAATAGTGTTAAGAGATTGTCACTGAAAGTTTTTTGTGTGCTCCCATAAATTTAATAATAATTTCTATAGTTTTTTACAAAGAACAGATTTATATTTTAGATGCGGTGATTTGCGATTAGAGATAATTTCTTGTTTTAAAATAGTAAATATTTACGATATAATGTGGTGTGATTAATCTGTGTCAATTGTATGTTATCAAAATTTTATAATGTTTATATAAGTAACTGAGCTACTTACAAAATTAACAAGTATTTTTTTCAAATAACATGAAATTGTAAATATCTTTTAGTCAGTGTAATAAGGTCCACTCTAAAAACTCGCTCAACAAATGACGACAACGCACGAATTGAAGCTGCAGTGGGCTCGGCTACAGTTCAAACAACGTCAGCTGCATTTGATTAGCGACAGCTATATATATTTTTGGATGAACACTCATGTGTTTGTATGTATACATATATATATGTATGCTGCGTCAGTGTACATACATATGTACATATATAGGAAAATGCGTGATATTTATGTATGACAAAACGAAAGACATTTGAAACATGTGTCAAGTTCCATTGCACTTGCCCAACGTCGAGCCCCACTCGTATGTCATATGTATGTGTTCTATATGTATGAGGGTGTGCGAGTGTGTGTGTGCGCATCGTGAAATTGCGGACTTGGTTTTGGCTTCTGTGTGTGCGCGTGAGCGTGTGTGCCGTCGCATGGCCAGCATTTGGCTTCCTTTTGGCAGCTGAGCGCAGCTGAGGCAACTCATGAAACGTGTTTGTTGATAAACACGACCATGAATCATTTGTCTCCCGCCTCTCCCTTAATCCGTTCCTCAGCGAACGCTTTTGTTTCGCTTGATTTGCATATACATACATTTGTATATGTCTATGCATATGTGTGTATGTTTGTGTTCTATACTACTTTACCCGTTGTCTCGTTTCTTCTTGTTGCGCTTTTTACGATTTGTTTTTGATTTTCACGCCTCGTTTGCTCTTGTTCGCTTCTGAGCTTCACATCACAGAAACACACGCTTTCGTTTGTGCTTGTTCGTATCTCGGGCTAACGCTCGTTCTCTAATTTACGCTCTCACTCCGGCTCACGCTCTTGCCTAAGCACCCACTATCGCGCCCACTCTTACTCACGCTTTCTCCCTCTTTCTGGCGGGTATTGTGCTTTGGCTGAGCTTGGACTCGACTTGCCTACGCGTTCTATCACGCACATTTGTTGTTGTAGCTGCGATTATCCCCGTTGTTGTTGGCACTGTTATGCCAGCTCTTGTTGCTACTCGGACTATGCCCAGCGGCATGTTTTGCTGATAAACACGCATGAAATTCATAAATTCATGGCGATTGGATTTAGTTTGCATTCTCCCTCTTCTTCTTTAAGCTGTTGAAATATATCACAATTTCTTGGCACATTTGTTGAATGCCAAATGAATCGGAAATGTTGCGAAATTTTTGAATTACACACACTCATGGATATGTACATACAGTGAAAACTCTTCTAACGGATACTCCCCCTAGGCGGGCACCCGGATATTTTCTGTCAAGCCATTTATTTATTTTGAAGTTTAACTCAAGCCGCCCCTCCTCTTTGGGGAGTCGAATGTCGCCTGACAGTCGCTGTGCGCCAAACAGATTTTTCTCTGTACTATAATGGGTTGTAAAATAGCTACATTTACATATGTCAAGAATAAGCTGTTGTATAACACTAACACACTGGTACCTCACAAGATATGACACTGTGCTTTTTAATGTGAAGTGTTTTACAACACACACATTGAATCAAGATCAAATGAACGATAATTTTTAAATTTGCTTTCAAAGTTAACTCACATTAGAAAACCTGAGTGTGCTTTAAAGTTGCCCACGTAACTTGATGTCGTTTTTCTTTATATCTTATATTTTTATGCAAATTAGAAGAAAAAGAAACAATAACACTTAAGTGGAAGGGATCCGAATTGGTAGATTTGTTGGAAGACAACAAGTTGCAACTTTCTGTTAAAACATTTTTAATGACATTTTATCAAATGCAATTAATCGCAATTGCTCGTTTACTCACACCGAAAGAAAACGTACATGTGGAAAATGTGAGCAGAAGTTGTAGGCACAAACGCACTCGAACACACCCACACACACAAACACACTCTCACAAACTCCCACACACAACACATTTCCCAATGTGCGCTAGCTACACATTAAGGCCTGCTTCAGATATAAAAACGCACTTAAAGCGACCCAGCGGAACCAGAATAAGTTGCCGCTCGTCTGGCACATTAACATTTTAGAATTTCACGTACAAAGCAACGTGACAAATGTCTAAAAAAAAAGTTACAAAATTATACTTAAATGGGCGAAAAAAAAAGAAAAAATAAAAGTAACAAATATCACCTAGCTGTTGTGGACTTGCCGACTATTAAATACCCTCTCAGACACAAAGTACTTAAAAAAGAGAAAATTTCTTTAAAAAAAAAAATTGTATCCAATTTGTATAGTTTTTTGCAACAAAGGAAAAAGGTAGATTATATCAGAGCTATATCATCGTTTTTTTTTTTTTTTCAAAATATAAAAAAAAAACAACGAATTTCTCACAATAAAATTTGATGTTGCCCTTATTCTGAGGTATCTTAAGCCCTTGGCACTGAATAAATTATATTGAACTATCTTAGAAATTATTTTTCTAGCTATTGTTATATTATATTATATTATTTAATAGTCCGACTTTGCCGATATTGACGTGTGAAATAACTACCACAAGAGGAGTAATCGATGTCACATGTTAATTATATAACTCATCTGGGAAATTAGCTAACATTCTTTTTTTCATTTTTTTGTTATTGTGGACTTTACTTTACTCTCTGGTAGGGTGTAAAAAAAAAATGGAGTTAAACGCGTACAAAGAACAACACACAACTTACATTTAAGAGTGGAAACGGGAATAGGAAGGGGAGTATACCCAACTTGCACATACATCAAATAACACATGGAAAGTAAAAATTGTTGCATCTATCGCACACTTAGCTGCCACTCCCTCTCGCCCTCTCTTTCTCTCCCGCTCGCTGGGTGCCTTATGAGGTCAATTACCTGTCATTTGCATGACTGGCAGGCGCACTGGGTAATGGCTGGAACTAGGAAACGGGTGGGCGGCTTGGGGCGCTGTTGGGTTTCACAGGGTGTCAGTTACGAGGCTTGTGCCTTTTGCAGGGCTCTCTCTGACACCCTGCCGTGTTGCATAAATCGCTGCCGGCACTGAACCTTAAGCGAAGGTCATCAGCGTCAACTTCATTCGGTCTTCATGCTTTATTTGCACCTTTTGATTTTTGTAAACCTTTTTTTCTTCTTTTACGTTTGCTTCACAAGCTTTTTTTTTGCTGGTCAGGCAATGAACTCGATTAATTAGGGCCTTTGACATGTGCTGGCTGTCTTATTTATATTTTGTTTATTTTGTTTTCTTCGTTTTCATCGGAACTGCAGTTCAAATGCCAAGTTTGCAAGCTGATGCGAATGCTAAATCCGATAATGTGCTTGGTTTTTTCCTGAAATTCTATAGCACTCAAATTGTTGTTTGCTTACTGGAAAATTACTTGTAATTAGAGAGTATTTCTTATAAATAAACAGCGAAAGAAATGTACTCATATTTTTGCAAACTATCGTTAAGAAAAAAAGGTATCCTTCACAAAATGGTATCTTGTTCAATTTACGTACTACGTACTGTTTTGCACAGATCTGCATAACCCAAAATAAAAATGTATTTAATGTAGATATAGTTTTGTTCCTATTATATCCTCTGAAGCAGAAGATTAGCTTTGTTGCTAACATAATTATGATTATATTTATTTAGGAATTTGAGAAATATTCTCCTATGTATTAAGCCCTAAGATGAGTAAAGATAATCAAATAGCAATCAGCTGACTAATTGTAGGCCTTTTTAATAACTCAAAGTTTGTGAAAGTCATTTCTTTATCTCAAAATGTAAATAACAGAATATATGTATCTTAATACGGCCATATAATAAACTGGCGTTTATTATGTACGTATCTAAATACAGCCATATAATAAGCTGACGTTTATTATCTGAGAAGACTTTAATCTTTTGAGTACTCAGCTTAATTAAATACATTTTCTATTAATAGACAAATGTACAAATGTATGCAATGTCATGAAGCCCGTTGTCAATTTTATTCTGAAAAATATTTGACATATTATTGAAAGGCATTGTTAAAACTATTGTTTGCAACTCCAAAGACCAGACATTCAAAATTGTATAGACAATATTTGCTTGGTTCGGTAATTTGATACAAATTTCACATTTCTTAACGTCTGACTGGCTTCTATTTTACTGATAGCAGCACACACACACACACACCTACAAACATATACACACACACACACCTACAAACATATACACACACACACACCTACAAACATATACACACACACACACCTACAAACATATACACACACACACACACCCACACACACCTACAAACATATACACACACACACACCCACACACACACACACACCCACACACACACACCCACACACATAACATCTTTCTAGTCTCTGGGAGCGCATTAAACTGATAAGAAATCCCCATTCAGTGGCTGTTCTCAGCGTGTAACTGGTTGCAACTGGAAGTTCGCTTGGAAATTATAAAAAATATACAAATTGCGCTAGATATTTCAGCTATTTTCGACTAAGGGTTACCCTATGTATGTATATGTGATAAGATAAAATTCAATTATTTATAGTATTTTATTTTATCAAGAGTAAAACTCATCGAGAAACACTCGAGACCACTTCAATATCTAAAAATAATATATTATGAAATTTGTTAAAATAATATCTATACTCTTCAAACTTATTTAATCGATAATTATATAAAAATATATCTATTTATCTATATCATGAAATACAAAAACGCATATCTAATAATAAAAAGCCATCTTCCATGGACTTTAGTCGATATTTTATTATTACCCCAGTCAAATCATCTGCCAGGCACAGAGAATAGCAAAAAGAAATGTACTCAATCCCTAGAAGTCATAAAAAGCAAGCAGAAAAAAACGGACTCAAACGAATATATGTACACATATAGCAAGACAAAAGCAATAAAATCAAATAGAAATAGCAGCATAAGAATAAAAAGAATGAAGTAAAATAAAATAACAGAAAGAAAAAAAAAACGGAACACAAAGAGCAGCTGACAGGGAAGAATGCAAAATGAACTTTTGAGTAAAGCGAAGGGAACAGCATCCGTAACAGCTTCTGCAACTGCGTATGTGTGAGTGCGGACTGTGGGACTGACCGGCAATTTTGGAGACTGCACGTAGCCGAACTCTCCCGTACTCAACTCACACTTACATAACTCCCCACGAAACACACACTCAACCCACTAATAGAAGTCAAGCGGCTGTGGGGGATTCATTGCTGGACGCCTGGCACATTAACATGTTGAGCAGGTTGCCGTATTGCATATGTATGTGTATGTATATGTATATGAGCACATACCGGAAGTTGAGTACAGCAGCTGTCCAGTGCACAGTGGTATAACTTTAATATATACACTAGACAAAACTTTATTCAGAGTTTAATCTCAGTTACAAGGTTAATGTCACCCAGAAAAAAACAAAAGGCATTGAAAAACTATTTTATTCTGAATGTATTTCAATGTTTTCTGTTCTTATACATTTCTTTTATATTTTTCCCAAATATAAAGTAAATAGTTGGTAAAAATAGTTTAGGTTTTAATATTGGATTAAGTCGTCCTTCAAAAATTATATTTTGATTTTCTTACGTTACGATAAGGATTTTTAATTTTATTGATAAAAACAATTAATAAATATATACAATGGAAAATCATGTTTCTAATTTTAAAAATATTCAAAAGCCTCTAAATAAACAGAGTCTATTATTGTATATCAAACTGTCATCATTGTTTTTGGTATTAGTGAAATAAAGAATTACAATAGAGGTTTCTTTCTTGTTTTTCATGATTATTTATTGAACAGTTTATTCTTTTATTTTTATTTTTTTATCATAGGTTTTTAGTTGTATAATCGATTGTATCATGTTGTTTTTATGTCATTTTAAGTGGTTTTTGGTCGAATCATCATTTGTACAAAAAAAGCTCTTTTTTTAACATTAAGGGCATTCCATTTGATTTGAGAATTATTATAGTTATCTCCATATAAGCCATTCAGATTACTGGAAAAATCAAACAACAAAAAAAAATGAATAATGAACTGTTAGTGATGTGTAAAGCTAAATGTGTGTAAGCTTATTCTTACCAGACGAAACATTTGCGGAACCACCAACCGGACGACCATTCCGAAGCACAATTTAACTCAGAGAGATCATTATCGCGATCAATTGTAGTGAACTCCATGCCATTATGATCTGACAGGGAATTGCCAGCAGTCCCAGAATATTTTCCCAAGGACTTTATTTTAAACGATTCACTTTCATCGCCTATAAGAAAATAATCATAGCGAGCGAAAACTATTTCGTGTTCAAAGATCTTCAGATATATAAAGAGCTCGTGCGGTTGGGCTTTTGTAAGCAGGTGCAGCTTTTCGAGTCCTAAAAAGAATTCTCCTTGCGAATCGCCGAATCCTAGACGATATTCGTTCCAGCTCCGATTAAAGTTTACGCTGCCATCTTTACGCCTCTGGACAACGGTCCAACCAGGTCCTGCCAGGTCTGAATCGCAAGGCGCTGAAAAGGTTTTAATATCGTAAACCTTAGTCTCTTGTACTTCGGTTTTATTGGCCAAACAACTGGAAACTCTAGATTCAAAGCTACATTTTGTTAGCTTCCCTTCCAGTTCTTTGATCTTTATAGCAGTCGCCGATTTACAGTCTGTAATTTGTGTAGCTTGTTGGATTTTAGTTTGTAGTAATTCTTTCAAATCAGCATTCAGGCGCTCGATTAGGGCATCTTTAGAGGCTAAATTATCTTTGTGTGACAGTAATAAGAGATTTTGAGCTTCGAATTTAGCTTGTAGAATGGCTTGTTCCTTTTGCATATTCTTGACTATGATCTCTTGTTCATGAACTTGTGTCTGTAATTTTGTAAATTCTGTTTCTTTCAAGTAAGCGTCTGATGCGTGTTGTAGGAGCGGCTTTACTACTCGGTAACAATAGGTCTCACACTTCCTGTCCAATTCCTTAATTGCTGCACAGCTCTGTTAAATGTTATTAATGAACTTTCCATTAAAACTCTAACTAAACTTACCGAGCTTTCAGCTTTAACGCTGCCATAACACATTTGCACTAGTGCAAATATTAATAAAATAATGCATTTTATGTTGAATTTTACTGAACATGTCGTGGAATTCATTGTTCGATCCGCCGATCTTGGCAAATGATTCAAAACTGTTTTTACTTGAGCGCAAATCAAATAAAGTAAGCTCTTGTTTATTTAGTTTATTTTTCATTTCTTATCAAATATATAATAAAGAATATATATTGCTTAGTTGATTGTATATTGATAAGTAAAGTATAATTATTTTAATTTATACAATATAAATGACACTTATTTTTTTTTTAATTTAGAGAGTTTTAATTTTGTCAGGAAATGTTTTACACATAAAAGCAGACATCTCCGTCATCATGAAAAATATATTTTTTTGATCAGTCTGCTCGCGTGCCGGCTTCTATTTCATCAAATCGGAAAACGTCTTTGTGTTGCACATGTTCTCGGCCAAATCGGACTACTATCTCATAAAGCTTTTATAGAAATGATCGGTTAAAGGACAAGTTCTTGAGTTTAAGCACCAATGTACGACTTTAGTAATCAATTTTTTTTTTGCCAATATGGTATCATGTCAATAAAAGATATACAATTCTGACAACCATCTCGAACGAGTTGCTTGGGGAAACGAGCTCTGATCTACTTGCGTACAAGTTCATGACTTAGCTCTAATTTATCGATTTTAGATGATTTCTCAAGTCAAAGTATTAATTAGTTACCTAATGCTCGCTACGTGGAAGCAAAATCTAATCAACATTGGATTAGTTGCTTTATAAGAAGAATCAGAAGACTTCACGGTACTCTAAGCTAGGATGTTTAATATTCGGTGTGCTCAAGAAAACCGTCTACATATATATATATATATATATATATATAAATATATTATTCAGCTATTTTTCCTATTCACACAAAAAAGATAACATTTTTAGACTTAATGTTCCTTAAAATGTTTACTTGCCTCAAGTAAATGAATCTTGCACCAGTGTGCGCCCTGTGAAGCGGTGGGCGTACCCGACGGGCGGACGTTCTTTGAGCGTCGCCCTGTGTTGTGCTCGCTAATGCACATGCACAATGCCCAATTCACAATGCACGTGCACAATTCACAATGCACAATGCGGAATGCAGTGGAAATCGCCATTGCCAGGGCCAATGCTATTGCCGTTGCAGTTGCAGTTGCAGTTGCCGTTGCAGTTACGGGAACCGATGCAGTAAATGAAATGCAGCAAGACGTCGCCATTTTATGCGTGACACAGCTTGTGCCGTGGTCCGGTTATGGCCACGTAGCGCAATCAGCAGCTGCAGGTCCCAGAGGCAGGCAACAACAGCGTTAACTAGCGCACACACACACACACAAACACATGTCACCCTGAGTTGAGTCCAGTTGAGCGGGGAGTTTGGGGCCAGCAAAGCCTTCGACCGCTGGCACGTCCTTGTTCCTAGTCCCGTTTCTATGGTTCTGGTACCGTTACCTGCTGTTACCGCTGGCAGCTAACTGACATTTGCGGCGCGCATGGCTTTAATTACCAGGTTGATGCAACATTCGGTTTAATGGTCTCTGCTGGCCGAGACACGCACGTGGGCGTTGCGGGGTGGGGAGGTCGCAGTGTTCAATGGCTGCAAATGACATTTGGTTAAAATGTGTTTGAAGGCTACGTCCAGCGCAGCATATTATGATCTTAGTTTTCTCAAAAACATATTTTTGTTATGTGTAAACATGAAAGTCAAATGTATATTTATCTTCTATAATCTAACATTAAGTTCATTTTATATTGAATTTATTTACAATTTTTTACTTGATATGATACAATTAAAGAAATTTCAGGCCTCAAGTCAGATTGAAAAGAGGATAAAAAAATTGCAAACAAAAATTTCTTTAATTTAAATTTCTCTATATATTAGTTTAAAAATTTATTTATTTATAAAATGATAAATTTATTTTCTTTACCTTTTTTTGTAAATATAAATCAGAAAAAAAAAACTATACTTACCTATAATATTGGAAGTGAAAATCAAATCATTTCAAGAAAATGCATTCGAGTCTGTTATTGACAGGATAGATGTCTACATTGAGTGCACAATTTTATGAAATTATAATTTAATAATATTCCACAATTAAATTTGAGAGTTAAGGGATTTATATTAAAATATGGGCTAAGTTCGCGCCAATGAATTTTATTTTGTAGAGTGTATTTTTTATTCAAACCAATTTTTAATATACAATTAATTTATTTTGGAATTCAATTCAAACTATTTGCGGAATTAAGTTTATATGCAATACCATAAAGAATTAAATGTGGGCAACTCTTTTTTATCTTTCTCCATTAAATACAATAAGTATATATGCATTAGAGAAAGTGTACTATGCTTCCGAAATCCTATAGTTTTATTTATTATTTCGAATTCATTTTATGCTAAATTTCTGAATTATGTCAGGGCTAACACAAGCGTAAATTTGATATGTCATTATCATAATTTGCATTTGTTATGCTAATCCACAGTCCAGGGCCGCAGTTTAAGCCACTTAACCAGCCAACCGACTTGGCTGACTCGAAATAGTTAGCTAAGGGCTATTATAACCGCTAATACCCAATGCTCCAATTATTTTAAACATATTACAAGCAGATTTAGCACAGATTACAAATGGGTGAGGGGACGGGTGCTTGGGGAGGTTGGCTGAGACTCTGCGACTTGAGGGGCGCTAATTTATGCAACTCCAACAACAAGGCCACACTACATAATCCTAGCTGTATGGCTAATTTGTTTATAATTTTCATAATTCAACGTGTGCGAGGGGCGTAGCTTCCTTTCCTTCCTGTGTTGTGCCACTGGCAACAGCTCGCACAACAAAACTGTTTCACGCGCTCGCGCGTGTGTGCGTGTGTGTGTGTGTGTGTGTGTGTGTGTGTGAGTTGAAAACTTGGCTCGAGCAGGGTCCAACACTTGGCAACGTGACACAAATAGATTTTACCAGCCTTGGCAACAAATATTAAATACATGAGTGCAAAAAACCTGCCCATGATAATTGGCAACTAGAAAAAATGTCCAAAGAAAAGAGTTCTGAGACTGCCGGATATGGAATACCCTTGCTGGCATATATCAGATGACATGCTTATTGATCAAATATTGGTTGGTTTCTTTCTAGAGGAGCGATCACATATATAAGATACATTCAACTGTTGAAGAGATATTTCTTAGCCAGCTCAGTAAAGTCAGCCGGCTGTTGAGAAGCTCTTGACTCCGACTCTGATGCATTTGTGAATGGACTTCAAAAAAAGTAATACGAATATAACGTATGTGCATGTCCTTTACGGTTGTCAGAGCAATGTCTAGTATTATTCACACTCAAACTTCGTCTTTTTATTTGCTTAACTTATTTTTTATTCAGCATTCCGTCTCGGTAAAAGGAAAACATTCATAATTCTGGATTTTCTATTGAAGTAAAACCATTTAGTCGAAAATGTTGTTAAATTTCTTCTTATTCGAAATGGAAACTATTGTAAAGACGTAGCTTAAGTTAGTTTATACAGTTTGGGCTGTGTGTTGCCTAGTTAATTCAGCAGTTAGTCCGTTTCTTATTAAGTCATTTTAGCAGACTCTCATTTAGTCAGCCAAGTGTCCAAGGCCATCAATCAATTGCTCAATCAGTCATTTAATCGTACTTTCAGTGAGTAAAATTTTACAATTAAGAAATGCTATTGAAAAATGATTTCCAGTAATTATAAACATCCTGTAAAGCAATTATTTTATAATTTGTGCGCCTTTAAATCAGGTGCTTCGAGAGCTGAACGGCAAATCGTAGTCATCTTATGTCTAGTCTTGTATAGTTAAAGCAGGGAAAGGCTATAAAGAATGCAAACAGTTTTCAATTATTTATACAACGTTAATTGCCACATCCTGGGCTCCTTTCGCTAGCCAGACAATGTGCCCAGACATAAAACCTTAATCAAATATACTTAACTGCCTATTCTAATGTTTGTTTTCTGCTACATTTTCTCTTTACAGGTGAGTTGGCATCATTTTCCACAAAGCTCCGTCCCCGTTCCCAACGGCTTTGGATAAAAATGAACTCGTATTTCATAAAAATGCAGCCAGAGACGAGATACGAGAAATATGATGCTGGAGTTTGGAGACTCGACGTTAAAACTTTGTTTTATTATCAAGGACAACACAGGCGACTGCCAGTTTGTCAGGCGCTTTTCTTTCTCTTTTTGCCTCATAGTCTATTTCTTTCTCTCGTTTTTTTCTCTCCTTTGGCCACATAAATAATCGCTATTGTGCTTTGTGGCCCCTCTCTATCAGTGGGATTTTATGTTTTCTGTTTTCTTTTATAATTTCGAATTAAATGATGCATTTGGCATTTAATGATGTAAAATTGTTGGCATGCGCCGCCCACCTAAACAGCCACGCCCACATAAATTATGCAGGTTGGATAAACCGGCTGCTAGTCTCTGAATCTTTTCCCGTTCTCATATGCATATTAAAGGTCAGACAACGTTTGCCATTTGCTCTCTTGACCTTTCCGAATGGCTTTCGCGCTCGTTTCTTTTTTTTTGCCAGAAATTTGCGTTAATTTAGCAACCTCAAAGGATAATTGGAAATTTTGTTGGGATACTTTTTTGTTTGGGTTTGTTAAGCATTTAATGAGCAATTATAATAAGCCTAAGAATCTAATTGCACACTTGAAGGCGTTGTCTAAGTAGAAAAAAGAAAAGCAATTTAGAGGAAAGGAAATGTTTATATAAAAAAATTTAGGGCAACCTTTTAAAAAATGAGAAAAAAATGAATAAAAAGGAAAATATGATGAAAATTATGAATTAATTTATTATTTTTCATAATTTGGGTTTTGTATAAAATTGTTTCGCTTAGCTTTTAAATATAAATTAGGTAGCAAATTTTGTTTAGTGACAATAATTGGATTCCCCTTTCCTTTCTTTGTCTTAATATTATATTCATTATTATTAATCATTTAATATATATAGTTTATAGGAGTTTAATATCTAGATTAGTGAAGACTCAGCGATAGCCACACATGTTGTCACACTAGGCTAATTAACCGGGCGATTAACCATTCTCTAATTTGATTTTTTCAAATGAATTTTCAGATAGCTTGTGACTAAAGAAGTATATATATATACATATACTTTAAACGTTGATACATTTAAGCATTTGGTATTTTAAACTTACCGATTTTTGTGTCCCAACTGTCGACAAGAAAATCAAATAATTTTTTTTTTTATATATATTTGAAAAACGACCAATTCAACAATTTTTACCAAAACCCCGTTTTAAGCCGATAACGTTTAAAACATTTCCAAATTCCCTTTGATTATGACATTCAATAGCGCCATTTATCGTTGGAATTACAAAACATCCTTCAAATGCTTAACCCATTGAGTTCCAGCACATTATTCTATATCTTTTTTTTTTCTATTCAGCTTTGTCAGCTTTGCATGCATTTTGGTGCGAAATGCTGAAAAATATGACAACATGACAGTCATTTCCTGTAACGGGATATAGCACACACACTAACACACGTGCTCAAACAGTTCTGTGTGTGTGTGTGTGTGTGTGTGGCAAATATGATAGCGCGTATTTCAACCTATCCAAAACATACACACATACATACACACACACTCACACTTTGAAGTTGAGTTTTTGCAGAGTTATTTGGAAGATATTTATATCGCTGTTTTCCTTCTGAAAGGCATTTCCATTTAACATTTCTTTGCAAATGGCAAAAATATTTGAAACTAGGTAAAATTCGCCAAATACCTCTTGTGTCGGCTATAAAATTCACAAAATGTTACATATATATACACATATATATATGGAAACATACATACGGCTTTCTTGCAGTTGGTTGATTTTAGTTTGAATGGAAAGTTTAAATTTTATGTGTAACTTAAAAGATTTTCATATACGAAAATAATGATACTTATTCCTATTCCTATTGTCGGGAATTTCAGTAACCTTTAAAGCTTTCAACTTGATAAGTTTATTAAGAAAAATAACATTTATAGAAGTCAGTGAAAGTATTTAAATATAGTTGCCTTATTCAACACTGGATCTTCATTCATATTAAAAAATCCAAAGAAGTTTTGTTTCACTTTTTGAAATACATTTTTTAACTTAACTAAATTCCAATGGCAAAATATATTTGGTTGTTCTTCACTTTTTCATTTATGTTGTACATATATTTTTTGCATTACGAGATTAGTTATAAACTTCTTTTATTTAAATCCTACACGCTAGCCCTTATTTCCATCCATTTAAACTTTGCCTAGCATACATAAGTAACGCTCGCATAAGAGGCATGTAAGCCCATAAGCCAGCGCCAGTGTTGGTTAATAATAAAGATTTCAAAGTTTTGCAACGGCACGAAAATCGACAAACGCACACACATACAGAGACAGAAATTGGAATGTAAAAGACTTTCAAATACCCTACAACAAAACATTCGCACTGAAATTTCTGAAAATCAAAAGCACAAAGTTGTGTTGTTCTTTTGTTATAGAAAATTAAAATTATATCCTTCATATTTATGATATTTAGGTATATTTTCGAGCTGTTATTAAATAAATCTTTCTGCTTCACAGGGGTTTACTCTATGATGTGCACAAAATATTTTCTCATCGCATTATATCTCCTTTTTATCCATTTAATATGTGTAGGGTATAAAATTGAGTGCTAGCAAAATGTTAACCTCGTACGCGTCCCTTTGGCTGTTAGCTCTTTTATTATTGCCAGTTTCATAGCGAAAATTTAATAATTCATATTTTTGCAACGTGTAATTTCCGCTCATTTGAAATATCAACGACTGGCGGATAGCTATTTCAAGTTTTTGTCCTTTTTTTTTTTATTTGTCTGTGCTGGTTTTACTCAGTTTTATTTTCCTATATTATACCCTGTACCCGGTGTGAGAGTGAAGGTGACAGCTGGAAGCAGGCAATTGCGAGCGCTAAGTTGAGTCTAAAAGGCCAATATGAATGCGTCGAGCTAAGTTACTATATGCTATAAGATCTAGAAACTTGCAATTTGGAAATAAGTGTTTACAATTTTGAGTTTGCCTGTGATTGTTTGGAGCGGAGCTAACGGAATTTCCCGCTCAGAGCTGGATAGAGGGTATTTCCTTATCGAGCTTGCTTATAGAAGCCTTTCGCTTCCCTCTAACAAATGCAAACACAAGCTGCGCTTCGGCATACGTGCCTGTTCCTGTGTTCCGCTATTTGTATGTATGTGTGTTAGAGAGTATCTGTATGTGTGTGTGTGTGTGTGTGTTTGTGAATTTTTTTATTTGAATTGAAACGAAATAATATTTACTACTCAGTCGCTGAAGAGTGAAGTGCAACAGCAGCGGCCAAAACATGCAATGCACCCGCCAACCGCGACCCGCCTCCACCCGGCGCCACCCACCGCTCGCTGCCAGTCACACAGGCTGCAAATCAAAAAGGATAAACTGTGCTTTAGCTAACATGGCAAATGGCATAGCCTGTATCTGTATCTGTATCTGTATCTGTATCTGTGTATCTGTGGATGTGTGTGCGAAAGAGGAAGCTACGAAGGGGGGTTGGTGGCGGGCTGGGGAATTTTAGCCAGTACGATTCAACATGATTATGAATTCGTTGCGAAAATGCAAACTTCCGCCATTGAGTTGTGAGTTTGCCATTGCCGTTGCCGTTTGCGCTTTGATTTCCAGTTTTACGAATAGTCCGGATTCCCGTATAAGGTCTGTGTACTGAATTCTAGGTTTTGAAGGGGGGTGT
The DNA here is from genome assembly GCA_035045725.1 of Drosophila ezoana. Taxonomy (NCBI): domain Eukaryota; kingdom Metazoa; phylum Arthropoda; class Insecta; order Diptera; family Drosophilidae; genus Drosophila; species Drosophila ezoana. The sequence continues at coordinate 8,332,997 of JAWNOU010000005.1, forward strand.
TAAAGGGGGGCTTTCGGGCGGCATCGGACCAGCCCTGAATGCGTTGAACTTTTGTGCAAAGTGCAATTGCATTTTATTTCATGTGCCTCGCCTGCACTCTATGCTTTTTATTTCCAATTTGATATGCGCCAATTCTCTTCTTTTTTTTTAGCATAGTACACCCCCAGCGAATGCCCTTTGCCCATATTTGAGGGCTGTGTTACCTCACAGTTATGGGATGGATGTAGGCTTTGCTGATTGTTTTGTCAAGTAGAATTATATAAATAAATAATGTTTGCAAAAATATATCTGCTGGAAAAGATTTTATTTCCAGCATATTGTCAATTTTAAATATATATAATATTCGTATTTCATATGCATTTTAATGTACTTCAATGTACATTGACCTTTTGATTCTTATAAATCGGTTAATTAATTAATTCTTACAAGGAAAGGCTTAAAAGTGCTGAACTGTAATCATTATATTCAAAAGACTCTTAAAGAATACTCACATGAATAATATTCTTGAAAAACGCTCTTGATTATAATTCCCAACTAGCTTAAACATATTTAACAATAGATATTATAGTAAGTGTATATAGATTTCGGCATGTTAAACTATAATTTCCGGGCTCATTTTTTGTTCGCTTTACTAATGAAAAGGACTCGTTTAGAATGTTAAGCAAATAGAACGTGAGTAGCAGCAATACATGAACGGCCAAGCCTGTGTTGGCTGGTTAGAACCATTCAGATATGTATGCGTGTGCTGTATAATCCTGTTATATGCGAGCATAGCAAGCTATATAGAAAATGCACTCGAACACACACCCGCACACCCGCACACACACACACACACACATACACACCCAAGCAGGGACACGTCCCTGGCACTGCCATTGCATTTTCATTTTCCGCATACTGTTTTCCCACAGCATTTTAATGCTCATTATGCATTTTTGTTGCCGTTACCATGGGGCATTACTGATGCTACCGATCCCCTTTGCCCTCTCCCCTCTTCCCGCTCCACAACCATCTGCTGGCTCGTTACTGGCGCACACACTGTTGTTTATTATGTTTATTACTATTAAATAATTTGTATGCAATTAATTTAGTAACCGACACAGGCCGAGAGCGAAAGAGGAAAAGAGCCTGATTACGACTATAATGCGGCCGAGTTTCGTTTCTCATTAGTAACGAGACTGAAGCGAGCGGCTTTAATCAAACTGAAAATAATACCCAATTAAAGCGATTGGTGAATTCAAATTGGTTGTTTTCAACAGCTTTAAATTTCAGATAAATACAGATTCTTTACGCTAATTGGTTGCTGACAACAAAAGCTTAAATAAAATAATTTTGACTAGTTTCAAGGGAAATAATAGCCAATTGTATAACCTTTTTAGAGACTTTCAAACCATGCGAAACGTGAATCGCCTTCCATAATTAATACCATTTGCCGTGTTTAGTTATATTCTATATTTTCATGTTTTATTTATTTATATTGATTTGTTTATAGAAGAATTAATTATTATTATCACATTGAATTTATTTCCAAAGAAAATTGTAATATTAGCAAATTACCCATTTAATCTTTAAAAATTAATCCAATAAAAATAAATAAATACAAATATAAATTCTAAATTATGTAGGTTTTGCGAACTTATATTTTATTTGTTTATTTAATTCTATATAGAAAATGAATTATTGCACTCAACTTAACTAAGCATGGGAAATCTGTACAGTTTCCCTACATTCAAGAATTTGTTATGCATTAAACATTTTATTTTGCGAATTTAATTTTAAAATTTTTTAATATAATAACTGTACGCTGTTCACAACATGAAAAATTATGCTGGGTATGCTCAAACTGTAGGATATGTTCGTCGAATAAAGCATGAAATTGTTCAAAGACTTTATGTTAGCGTATTATGCGGTCGGTTACACCCAACTACAACATTCTAACTTTAATTTTGAGCATTGATATTTTAAATATTCTCATTTTAGGGGTTTGATTAGTGTGCAGGATATTTTCGAGTCGATATATATTAAAATAAATATGGTTAAATATTTCAGTTTGTTTCTGTTTTTGTTTAATTAGCGGCTTGCAGTCTAATTTATTTGTGTATATTTTTGTAGCTAACTAAACAAATGACCTGTTTTTGCGGGTACTAAATAAATTTCGCAAGTGTGCGTTTTTATGGCCTTCATACGTATATTTCGTTGGCAAAGCTTAGAGAGCGTATCTTGGCAAATTGCTCAACTCCGTGTAAGGCGCAGTCAACTGGCGCGTTTAACACTCGACATTCGACCTTTGGGCCAATTACTTGCTTATGGCAGCAGCTACCTTGGCAACAAACAAATGACAAGTCGAGCTATGTGACATCAAATTCAGCTTCAGCCCTGGTAATTGGTCGACAGCACAGCTATCCCTTCTCACTCTCTCACTCTCTCGCTCTCTCTCTCTCTCTCTCTCTCTCTCTGTAGTATATATATATATATATATCAAATATCTTCTGCTCGTTCAATCACATATCGGTTTTTGTTTTCGCAAAATTTGTTACCTTGAACTTGACGCATGCCTAGGCCGGGCCATAAAAAATGCTGAAAGGGCCTAATGCTTTGGCATTTTAATGGCCAACGATTGTCAATATATTCTGTGCTATACTTTTATTTCCAATTTCAGCAGACTATTATAAAGGGAGTTGGGCAATGCACAAGCCCAAAACGAGAAATAGCCTTTTGTCTATAAAGATATATATATATGTGTGTGTGTGTGTGTGTGTGTGAGCTGGTGTGTTATTTGCGCTTTTTGCCTAAATTATGGCAACATGCCGAAAATTTGTTTTGCTTTTGGGTCGCGCAGCATTCTTTTTTTTCTCTCGTTTTTTATGGCTTTTATGGGGCAAGTACTTTGGCTCTTTGTTTGTTCATTGTTTTGGCCACTTTTGTTATTGTTGTTGTATTGTTTAGCGGATTTTAATTTTAAGCGTGATTTGTTGTTTTTAGTGCTACTTTCTTAAATGTCTATTTTGATTATCTAATTAAAAAATAAATATCACATCATAAAACAAGTCGAATAAGAACCTTCATTCATCATGAAATTGTTTAACGCCTCATCAAGTGATATATATACATATTCACACTTGATCTGATAACTAAGACGTGATCTTATGTTGTTGTTTAAGTAAAAAAAACTAATTAACAAAAGTCACTAATTAGTTAATTGTAAATTAATTGGTTCAATCGCCTTCTAAGCTGACAATTAAAATTGAACTTGATAGTGTAAATATCTACAATTTCGTTTTTCTTGAATGTTATGTTATATAGGAAGTGTATAATAATCCATTCGAGAATTCTCTGCATTATTTATGAAGCCTTGCTTAGCTCTTTGAAGAATTATGAAGGGTAGCCGTAACTCTAGGTCTCTGGCAGTGTTTGGCTTCTTAGCCCCACATCTCCCTGCTTTGCACATGAGAGCGTTCAACACCTAACACAACTCGGCCGTTGTCATGATGTTTATAATGACAATAATAATAAACAGACAACCAGGCACTAGAGAATATAACAAGAACAAGAACAACAACAGCTGAGAGCACGGGAAATGGTCCAAGCCCAAGAGGACAACACAGGCAACGTTGATGAGGATGACGAGGCTGACGGCGTTGACAATCGCACAACAATAATAAAGGAGCATGATGAGAATTTTCAGCGTGGCGAGAAGAGCTCGTGAAGTGATGTGCGTATGCGTTGTTGTTGTTGTCGTTGACTCAACATATTGTCGTTGTCATTGTTGGTTGTCACAGTTTATATAATCAAATCTCATGCTTCGTTAATTTAAAATGTCGTTACGTGTTACATGACAAGCTGCCCAAGCTAGCTGCCAACTTAGAAAAGCATAAGATATGGCCCATCTATCTCTTTTTGCATAGAACTCTCTCTTTCTCTCTCTCTCTCTCTCTCTGTCTGCTCGACCATTGACAATCCATAACTGTGGCTAGTGAAACGTAAATAATATTGAGGCTCTACACGAATGGAATTGAAACCGTCAACTGTTTTTGTATCGTGTTGTTGGTATAGCTCCTTATCGAGCTCCTACTGACAGCAGTCCAGGCGCCCGCATGTATGCTACACACATACACACACACACCACACATACACACACACACCACACATACACAAACACTTGGTAAAATAAACAAGTTGGCAGCCCCATTGATTGCATTGCACGTACATCGGCGTACTTCCTTTTTAATACCACATTTTGTTGCCGCTTTCTGAGTCGTTTTCGTCATATCATTGGTAAGCCCTGCTTTCATTTTTTAATACCCTGTAATGTGTAAGAACATTACAAAACCCCTTCATTTGCTTGACTTTTTTATCAAACAATATTTATTTCAATAATTGTTTGCATTTTTTTTAACAGAATATACTACAATTGTTAACTAGTTTTTTTTCTTCTTAAGTCATATTGTTCTATTCTACGACATCCTTTTGTCTCTTGTTTAATCTAATTGGAGGGTATTTTGGGATCATATCTCATTATTTTCATAGTTATTTGTGCCACATCGCGTTGGAAAAGCCTGCGGTATTTGCAGCTTGTCAAAAACAGCCACAGCCGGCAGGACGATTATGGGCTCTGGACCTGGGCCTGTTGTTTTTGTTTGAGGTCCTTTTAAAGCGATCCGACACTGGATATGCGCATTGTCCGGCAGCCATACGATGGGACAGTTTATAACCCGGCTATTCTGCCGTTGTTGTTTTTGTAGCTCTTGTTCTTGTTCGCTAAAATGGGCTACATAATCTATAGTTGTTGTCCCTGTGCGGTCTCTCCTTGCCTCGGCTTGTGGGTGTCAGCTCTGCAGCCTGTTTAGCGCTGCCATAAACATTATTTGCGTTTATTGTTATTGGCATTGTCTGTGCTCATTTTATGCCACCTATAAATTTGGGTCTGAACCCCGTCACACCAAACAACAGGAATGTACTCTATTTATTTTTGTAATTTGATGTTAATGCTCTGGCTGCTCCTCACAGTAGTTGGAAACGCCATATGGGCCTGGGCTCAGTTTGGCTTTTGCTTTAGGGTTGTGGCGTAAAGATTTTTACTTCATCTTAACTCCTCGCCAATTAACTTGATGACACTTTAAAATGCCGTCCTCCTCTATACCATAACTATGCGCATGTAATACCCATTTTGATTTATGCGCTAGATGTGCAAATAGCAAGCGCATAAAATGAATGAAGGCCACTTGCCAAAAAGTTAAGAAAAACTCTGCCAAAAATGGAAGTGCACAGACCTTCCAGACATTTTATGTGCGAGAAGGGTTCGAGTAATTGTGTGCAAGTAAAACGCAAATAAGAAAACAAAGTTAACATAAAAAATAAAAAAATGATAAAAAAATAGTAAACTTAATAAAATAATAAACAAAAAATAGATAAATAAAAATATAAATAAAAAACTATTAAGTAGTACAAAGTAAACAACAATGAAATAAGTATAATAATAATTACATTATGCAACTATATAATAATGTGAATAATAATATAAACCAAAATGAAAAATGTATAGTATAATTTATAATATGCTGAAAGGAAAATTCGTTCTTCTTATTGCAAACTTTATGCACAGCCCACGTCATTTTTCCTAAGCGTTATAAATAATAACTGCAGCTCAATTTCAATTTTAAATTAAGAAAATTTCTGCGCAAGAAAAAAATACGGGGAAGAGAACGGTACAAAACGCCGCGATACGTTAAAGACCCTGGAAAGTAATCCGGGTCCCAGTTCCAGACGTCTTCGGAAAAGAACCGAACAATTTTTCAAAGTTTTTGGCACTTGGCGCAACGACTCGTTGAACATATAATACTTTTGCAAAAGGTATAACAATTATGTCATCAAAATTGTAACGCATTAATGGAATCATAGTTGAAATTAAAATTAAAATTAAAAAGTATTTAAACCAAGATTTTTCCACCAGACTTGTTTTCCATAAATGCAAATGTAAATATATTTCCGATGTCAAGTAAGAAAAAACAACATATTTTTAAGCTGTAATATATGATAAAAGATAGATAAACAATATAAGCATCGAAGTTCTATATCATATAGTTTTTGCAGATGTGAACGGAAATCAACATAAAAACAATATATTTATATTTTCCATATTCATATTTTTATCAATCCAAAGTTAATTGTTCTTTCCTTTTTCAGCAAAGCCTTTTAAGCATTCTCAAGCAGGGTATTTACTGTTCGCTAACCCAAAAATGGCACTTAAACCATTTTTATTTTCTTGATTTTCGTTTTTGGCAAACAATCGACAGCAATTATGGCATAGGCTGGCTTTTGGCTCTCACTCTGAGCTGGCCAGTCAGTGTTTTCCAGTTTTCCCCATGTTAGACTGCCTCCAATTAACGTTCAAGCAAAGTAACACAAACGCTGCCTAATGATGCCGTTGATGGTGGGATTTTGGCATATTGTGTATCTTTGCTAACCGCAAATTAATTGCCGCACTCACAATTTATTTTGTAATTGTGAAATTAATAAGTTTCGTGGTTCGCCTTCTGACTGCCAAAATGTGGAGCCAAACTTTACATGTGTGTGTGTGTGTGTGCGTGTTTGTCTGGTGTATGTGTGTGTATGCTCCCCAACAGCGTAATGAACAAATTTTTAATTGCTAGTGTCGTCATCGTTGGCATCGTCGCCAAAACTCCAACATTCCAACTCCACCATTGCCAACTTGCAGACGACAACGACAATTCCGACTGCGTACTCATAGTTCTCAACTTTCAGACAGCGCTCGTAATACCTGTAGCATGGGGCATGCCGGAGTCATCAGCATAATGAAAAGTTTTCAACTGTTTGCTAAGAACAATGGGCATGAAACGAAATAATATTATCAAATGTGGCGTACAGTGTTTCCATTAGTCGCTTTTCTCTTAATGAAATTGCCGAAAACATTTAAGATATCTTTAAATGTCACAAATACTAGCATGCACTGAAATAAATCATAATTTTTCTAAAAAAATTTTATTTTAAATATAGGATATAGTAGTGAACTATCAAAAATACATTTGCACTAGCGTGGGATGCGAATCGTTATCCTTTTTGTACAATCATAATAAATTCCTATGTTGTCATAGGAAATTTTATATTTCTTATAGTTAAAGCCTCATACATAACTCTTTAATTTAAAAGTGTTTGTGTTTATTTGAAGATTCTTAACAAAACTTGTAGTAAAGTCTAGTTACAGAAAAAGGAAACAAAATTTTAAGTATTTAAAAACAAACCAACTTGATATTTGGGAAAGTTATGTTGAAGAGTGATTTTCGGACTGAAAATAGACTTAAAGATTGATGAACATTTCTGATAATACTAAAAATACTTTAGCTCGAAAGCGGCAATTGTTTTTAATTTCTTTAAGCCTTTTGTTTGGCTTTCGACCATACTGTTTTAAAAGGAAATAACATTGTCTTTTGATATATCGAGATGCATAAATATCTTTACGATAATAGAATTTTGAATTCAAGTTTGTTCTGTAAAGACATACGACTCAAATGTATTGAGTCTAAACTTTTGATTAAGATATATGTATATTTTTTGAGCCCATTGTACTTTTAGTATTTTTTGTTTTGTTCTAACAGCCCGTGCTCATTTCCGTTGCGCTTTACTTTGGCAATATGCTCATTATAAATGTGCTTTGTGTGAAGGCGACTCCTTCTCTGTGCAGCACCTGCCCCAACTTCGATATGTAAAACATTTTACTAAAGTCAGTCGCTCGCAAAAAGAACACAAAACTTTTTTAGCATTTCTTTTTTTTAATGCCTCACGCGCATTGTCTATTTTGCTATTCATTGTTGTTGTTGCGGATATGCCATGGATTTGTTCAACAGCTTCGACATGGGCATGGATGCGCATAGTTTGCCAGCTGTTTGTTGTTTTTGCTGTGTTTGTTGCTGTATTAACGCCGCCATTTGATAATGGCTTTCTCATTTATGTATGAGTAAGTTCTCTACTACGAGCTAAGACTGTGACTGGGTCTGAGACGTGCAGCAGTTAATGCGCTCAGCCAAGCGCTGGAAACGTGCTAAACGCTCAGGCTCATTAACAATTTAAAGTGAATTCATGGAAAAACCAGAACGATAAAATAAGTAAATATAAAGCAACAACATTTTTGTTCTCGGTAGCTAGGAAGTTGATATTATTGGGTTATTCATTCTTTTCTGCATTTTGCATTATTTTGTAAATTGTTTAAGCTGCCCAACACGCGAAAAGCATTTATAAGCTTTGACTTTTGAACAATATAAAATTAATATTATAGAAATATACTATAAATCGCGGCCAAAAATATTAAGCTGATAATAATACTGTCATCTAAATGCTTTGATTATTTTTATTAAGTGAATATTAAGTACTGGGAATAGCTAAAAAGGTTTTCTTAGTTTGATTCGCAAACAGGTCTCAGTTAGTCAATAATTTTTAACGCTGTGCAACGGTTGCAAATCTCGAATTAATTAGCTGAAAATGGGAATATATTTGAAACTATGGGCAATTTTATTAATGCCCTTACTAGTTCAATCAAATGGAGTATCGACAAATGACTCGGTTGGTGTCTCAAATGTAATATCAATTATTTACATTCTCATTTAAAGTTTAACGCAGTGCACAAGGGATTCGAGTGAGAAGGATTCGGAATGCGGAGCCTACTGCTATAAAGTGGTTAAGCCGCTTCTTAGCTACGCAGCCTCTATACGAGCAAAGGAAGAACAATTCGCAGAGTTAGAGCGTAAAATCAATGAGCAAAAGTCGGTTATATTTAATTTGAAGGATACAATCAGGCAAAAGGACCTTCAACTGACCCAACAAATCGAATTGACCGCCTCATATAAGAGCAATATTGCACTGTTAGAGAAACAACTCGTCTCAAATAATGTTCTCATACCTAATCTGGAATCCAAAGTTAAATCGGCAGATTCCCAAATCAATGAAAAGGATAAAGAATTAAAGATATCGCGATCGACGCACGAAGATTATGATTTAAAAGTTGCCAAGATCGAACAACTTGAATCGAAACTCTCAGAGTGCAAAGCGATGTCTATAATCTCTAACTGCCTAGAAAAACAAAGTGATGTGTATCCGATAAAGGTACCCGATATGGATCCATTCTTAGTGTTCTGTGACTCGAAGCTCGCCGGTACCGGGTGGATCGTTATTCAACGCCGTATCAATGGCATTGTGAGTTTCAACCGAACCTGGGCTGAGTACAAGGAAGGTTTTGGCGATTTGCGTGGCGAGTTTTTTATCGGACTGGAGAAACTCCATAAACTGACCCAATCGCAACCTCACGAATTATATATATCTCTCGAGGACTTTCAAAATGAAACCCGTTATGCTCGATACAGTAACTTTGTTATTGGCAACGAGACAGAGTTGTATAAGATTAAAATGCTTGGAGATTTTACCGGAAATACTGGTAATTCCCTCAAGAATCATATGCACCACAATTTCTCAACACCTGATCGGGATAATGATATTGCTGAATCAAACTGTGCTCTTTACTACGAGTCTGGATGGTGGTTTACAAAATGTGTATACTGGTAAACATACTATTTAATTTGAAGACTAGTTTTACCTATTATCTTTTATTTATTTTTTTTATTTTTAAATTTTAGCAATCTAAATGGACGATATACCTCGGAAAATGTTGGAATTAATGGGAAAAAAATTGCTTGGCATAGTTGGGGCTTCAAGCCATTTAAATTTAGCCAAATGATGATCAAGCCGAAGTCTTCTTCTTTCATAAATACTCTCTAATGTTTTTTGTAAATTCTTTTTTTAATTGGAGTCTTCTTTTTATTTTGAAAAATTATATTATTTTCTTAAATTTCATTACATTAATCGCATTAAAGCCTAGACCTGTGACTCCAAACCAAAAGCAAAATTAAATCATGTGTCATAGGTAATTATCTGATAGCTCGTCCGGCTGCTGCTCTGTTGACTTAAACATTGATAAGCATTTTGAAAATACAAAATACGAAATTTCTTTGTTGAGATTACGCTTTACTATCGTTATTTTGAAATCAACTAATTTGGGCGACAGTTTTAAATCTGTTAAACTATAAAATATTACAATTATTCGTGGTAATGAAATGTTTTTAAAAGATAAAAAAATATTGAAATTAAAATCTCTGATAAAGAAAAAATACGTCCAAATATCTATTATGGAATATCTCTGCTCTATTCGCATATCTTGAATCGAAATAAAGAAATGTATAAATATCAAGCAGCCTTAGAAACTCTGTCAATTGGCATACAATTAAAGAGTTCCCCAAATAAAAAAAAGGTAAGTGTCCTGTGACTTCCAATTGAATCTGGGCTTCTCGCAGATTTTGTAAGCATTTTCGTGGCAAATTCATTTCGTGCTAGAGAAATATTCTCTACTGATGGAATCGCAACCCAAGGCTTATATATCATGTACAGAAATAACAGAAAGTACAGAAATAATGATCAGCGTAAAGTTCTTATCAACAGAGTATATTTTATTACTATGTTTTACGTAAAGTAAACCAAATTAAAAGTTACCTGATTATGCAGACAGATTTATTTTTATCTCTGTGCGGCAGAGCTTATGACGCATGTGAAAGTCAGGCAACTTATATTAGATTGCGAGAGGCAAAGTTAATACGAGTGCGAAAAATGTGGTAGAATAATATATTTGATTAAATAATTGAATATCATATATAAAAAACAATGTTTTAATTTTTTTCCCAAAAGTTAGCTACATTTATGAAAACTGAGTCCTAAGATCATTATTCAAAGCTACAAAATAATGAATAGCTCCAAAAAGCAGTTACAGAACACGCTGTCATATATCAAATATGCAAATAGTAGAGACCAAAAGAAAAATCAATAGGGTTGCCAGTGCATGTGAAAACTGGGTTATAGAATATGCTGCTGTGCATATGCGTTGGTTCTTTGTGAGCTCTAGATAAATATAAATACGTTGCAGTTGTTGTTGTTGCCTCTAATATTGTTCAAAATTCAATGAAAAGTGTTCCTAAGCTATCTGAATTTTTAAGCAGTATATACATGTTTAGTATTTTGTTTGTGCCAAGATTAGCATAACGTACACTAAAAATTCGAAACCCGCCCAAAACTGAAGCCCAGGTCGTCCTCAGTGCTTCAATACCTCTAGATGCATTTGTGTGCATGGCAATTACATTGTGCAATAGCTTGTAAGTTTTGAACAACAACTGCAGGTACGCGCACCTTTAACAATAGTTAATTAAAAACTAGCACAATTTTCACATATTTTTACTTCTTCGTAAAGTTTTCATGTACAACAAAAAACTGGGTTGTTTCGTGTAGTGCGTATAAATATGAGGCAAACAAACCATGTTCATGGGATCGCAGCGTTGCCATGCCGTTTAAAAGTATAAGTTGTATAAATAAAGAGACAAAAGTAAGGTGTTTAAAAATATTTTTGCTGTTTAACTTGGGGATGACCAGTTTAGAAAAGCAATACATTATTTGTGCGTAATAGAGATGGGAAAACTAACGTTTGATTAAGTCAAATTACATTGATTATTTTTAGTTCTTGAATAAATAAAAAAAAGCTAGTCATGAGTATATCCGAAATAAGTTATTATATAAAACTGGATATTATTAATCAACTTACAGTCGATAAAAGTATTTGTTATTTTTGAAGGTGCTGGCGTTGTTCTTACTGTCTCTATGCATAACAGACAAATTTGCTCTGACTGATAACAAGGTCTTAACTATTTGTCTAGTCACTGTGGCAAAGGCCAGAAATTGTGAGCAAATCTGATAAGACAAAGCTAGAAGACTGACTGTGAGGCATGCAAATTAACAAGCGCAAAGCTGTGTGCCTAATGATGCAACTAAAACCCCGACAGGCACACACACACGCCGACGCACACCCACACCTATACACACACAACCAATGATAGCTACAAAATAGTTCCAAAATGTCAATCGCATTAGCCTTTTGTCAACAGCACTTAAAAGCGTCAGCAACAAAACAACAGCAACAACAACAACAGCAACAACAACAACAGCAACAGCAACAACAACAACAACATATTGCATTGACAACAGCATTAGTCGCAGCAACAACAACAACAGCAACAACGATTGTTGCCAACTTCCTGCAATTAGCATTTATTTCTATGACATTCGCTTAAATACATAGTTTTAAATTCTAATGCCCAACGCGCAGGGCTCATGTTGCCAAGTTGTCGTTTTTCGTTCGGTTGCCTGTCCTCCAGTGCAGTAAATGACATTATTAACCCAGTTTCCATTGCTTTAAACTTAGAGCTCACACACACAACCCCCTGGCACGCCCTTACTTAACCATGTTGCGCCTCGACACCCACGTTGAAATACAAAACAACAATGCAACCAAGAACATGCATTTTGTATATTTTTTTTTGCAACGAATTGCATATACGCTGCGTTTTATGTACACAACAAAAACTGGTATATATATATATATATGTATATATATATATACATTTAACTTGAGCTATCTCTCACCCATTCGATTCGATTTTTCACAATTAATCAAAATCGAACAAGCAGTCCTGTTTATTTTGTTTATTGTAATTAAACTGCTTATATTCATTGAGAATCTTATCTGCAGTGCTGCCAACTAGTGTTAAAATATGAGAAGGTTGTCGATATATTATATTTCCTTTTCCGAGCAAATTTTATGAGAATAGATAACTTTTTTGTGCAGTCAACTCATGTGGTCAGAGCTGTCAACTCGTACTGCTGTGTAGAAATTTAATCAAAACTGCCAACTGTTGTTGGAAGTTTGCAAGTTAAGCTTAAGCGCTGCTAACTAGTATTAAAATATTATCAAAGTGATTTTAAAATACAATTATAGGCTGTCAATCTGCATTTTCTTTGGCTTGGTGCTGCCAATTTATGTAAAAACTGTCAGCCAAAACAGTTTTTGGTGCTGCCAACTTGCGACGCATAATAAGTTAGCTTCACTGTGGCGCTTCCAAGTTCCGTAAGCGAAGACTGATTATATGATATATTTTTAGCTCATATACTCTATGAATGAAAGTGTATAACAATAGCAGCAGCTTGTGCGATCTTTAGTTGTTTGTTTTTCGCTTCACATGCTTCTTATTATGCTGCTGCTTGTAGTTGGTTGCAGTTGTTGTTGTTATTGTTGTTGCTGCTGCTGCCGCTGGTGGTGGTGTTAAGCTGGCAACAACAACAGAAGCTAGACAACCCACCTAAGTGGTAAAAACTCAGACCCTCAATTCGACAGAAAGCTGCTTGAAAACACTTCAACAGTCAACGCCTTGTGTTGTAGTCAACGTTATTATCAAAAGAGAAAAAGTAACATACTTATGATAGAAAGAAAATATAAAAATAAAACAAATCTCTGCAGCGTAAAGCTGATTCACTATTGGAGTAAAAATCTCGTTCAAGTATTTATTTACATTTATCTTCGCACTCTCCACCCAGATACCATAAAGTTCGCTTTATGTACGCATTGTTTATGTATTCAAAAATTATTTTTAGTTTATTTACTCGTTTTGTCGCATATTTTTTCTGATAAGAGCTGTGCGTACAATCTTTTGAGCAGAGGATAAGAGGGTAATAAGCATGACTGTTAAGTACGGAATATATTCAAAGAAGACTTAATTCTGTGTGTGGGTTACAAAGCGTTAAACTTTTTATTGGTATTAGTTAATTTATTGTAGTGTTTAAAACAGCTTTTGGACTTGGATCATCCAACACCCAACCTTTTTCCTTTCTTATTTTGCCTAGTCTCTATCTTCCACATTCGTTTATTGTTAAATCATTCCTTTTTTTTCTTAAGAGCACTTTTTACATCTATCTTTCTTTCCCGCCCTTTTATCCGATGTTCATAGTCATGAGAGTCAACGACTATTTTGCAGCAGATTTGTACTATTTGCTTTCATATTTAGGCAATATTCATACAAACAATATATATTTCTAAGCATAGACTAATTCTAAGCCGATTTATCGTCATATTATAATGCCACACTCAAAGTACGTGCATTTTATATATCTGATATATAGAACGTGACTTTTTCTGTAACGACAAATTGCTTTAATTGACTTGAAGATCTATAAATACATTTTTGTATATGATGTGATGGCATTTACATTGACAATTAGCCTTTACGGTGCCGCCAGTACAAAGTCCACTTTCATTAGATCCCCTGCCATTACTCGAACAATGTAAAAGCTTTATTAAATAAATAAAGTAAAGACCCCAGTGATTAATTTGCAACAAACTGGTGCAGCAACCGTGCTGAGCAAAATGACCACAGCGTCTTGTTCAACCCCTAACCTTCTCTTACGCTTCTTTCATATGCTTGCATCGCATGCAGTTTTTACCTTTTGCTCTGCTGCAGCATTTCCGTTTCCGTCGACTACGATGACAATTTCTCTGCTGCCAGGGCGACCATTAAACGAGAGCTCCGAGCATCGTCAAACGGCTACTTACGATACCCTCGCCAGAGATGGCTTATGTAGATGGATGGTCTGCTAGTTGGGGCTCGGTTCAGTTCCGCAGCTCTTGTTGTCTTTGCCCGCCTGCTCATAAATCCAATTATAAGTTGCAAAGCGATGCTCCTGGTTACGTTCTGTCCTATTGCCATGAAATATGTATACATAAGAGTGGCAGTTCGAGTACGAGCATGGGTAGAAACAACATCAGCTAGAAAGCTGGGTCAGCAATAACAAAGTAATAACGATGGCCAGGCTCAAATAACAAGCGCTCGCTTATAGTTTATAAATTAATGAGTGATTTAAACTTAAAATTGAGAGTTACATATAAATGGGTATAGCAAAAATTCTTGTTTTCTTTATAATTCAAACTTTATAAAGTTGGAAACCCAGCGATTTTACGTAACTAAATAAACAGAAGTAGAGCAGAAGACAAAATCATCCATACAAGCTGTTTAATAAATAAAACATTCAAAATAAAATCCTCAAATAGAATAATGTTTTTTAAATGTCTCAACCCTTAATATGCTGCTTATAAAAATTTTCTTATAAATGATTTCCTATCTTTTCTTTACAGGTAAATTATAAATTTGGTATTATACACTTATATTGCATTAACCATGACTTGAAATTCCAGAAGAACAGGCATAGTATATATAATTATTTACTTCCTTCTTTATTATCTGAAAGTTTCTTATTTTTTTTATATTAAAAACGAAAACTTATTTTTGATGTAGGAATTTATATATTTGATGTAAGCCAAAAACGATTTTTTTTCAATTAATATATTTTTTTGATTACGTTTATTTTGTATAATTTTAAAAATTAGTTAAAATGTGCTAATGTAATTAAAATAATAAGGTTTTTCATAGATGATCTATACTTAACTAAATGATTTTTCTGTATATCATAATTATTGGTAGCCTGTATGGCAAGCGGGATTCCCCATGCTTAGCTGCGTACGAAGGTGTGCCAATTCGGCACCCTGCAGTCAAGTTGTGTCAACAGAAATCTGACTTTCTTGTAGATTTTGTTGCTGATGGCACTTGGCAACACTCTGATTATCTGTGCATAAAGGTTGTGCTTTAAAAATTAATTAAAAACTAATTTGTGTACTATGTTGGCGCGGTGTCTGTTTGCCTTTGGCTGTTCCACAACTACTTTAAGTTGTAAGAAATAGTTGTTGGCCCGATTTGCAACAACAGCGACAGCATCTTGCGTTTTGAGGAGCAGATTGCATTGCCACTTTTTGTGGCCATCAAGAGGAAAAGTTGTTGGACCAAAAATTGTGTGTGATTAGCTCAAGTGGCGTTACAGCCTCCAACAGCAATTGGCCTTAAATCAGACAAACTGGTGCAACAGAAGTTTATAATGATGTTTTTTCGGGAAGGGTGTTGCGGGCACTACTTTTAATTACAAATCTCGTTCAGAAGTGGCTGCCACAACTGCCAGCAATTAATGTTGCACTTGAGCACTGCATAAACTTTTCAAGTGTTGCAAGGCAATTTTGCAGTCGGCTTCATCTGCGGTCCGTGGATGGGGTCAAGGATGTGGCGGCTGTGTTAACATTGGTAACCAAGTTCAGCAAAAAGTTAAGTTAAATTTTGCACAGGTTGTTAAGATTCAACGAAGTAATAGAACAATCTTCGCAACAGTTTGTAGAGATTCGTGATTAAAAATTTGCTTTTAGTTCAGGCTTTTGATTAAAAATTTCTGCTTGATATGAGCTGAGCGCATAAAAATTGTTTTTATAAAAAAAAAAAAAGTTTGCTTTTTAATAATACTAAGCACTTAGCTAAAATAAAATCATAGAAAATAACATTTACCGGAAGGTTATTTGAGAAATACATAAAAATTAATTATTAAAGTACTAAGAATAATAAATTAATTGAAATGAATGTAGTTTCTTTAGTTTTGCTCTGTTATTTCATTAAATACAATTTTGATTTAAAAAAAACTAATACATAATTTTTTAATTAATTACTAGTTTTCAAAGTACATTTTTATTAAGGATATGTCGCCATATAATTTTTGTCTAAGGTATATTCTTACTTATTTTAACAAACCAAAACTCAATTAAATCTAAGTTTAGCTCGACTTTTTGACTCTGGCAAGCTGAACTACATTGAATAGTTTGTATAAAACATAGAAAAGCTCAACTAAATGCTTGAAGTTGTTTGACCTGCTGCTTATAACTGTAATCTAATCACCTTTTCCTCTTACCACTTTGTTTTATATAAGACTCTATTTCTTTAATGTTCCTCATGTTTAAACTTAGTTTAATTAATCTGTAAGACCAGGCTTTCTTTGAACAACGAATTAATTTATGCAGCCTTATCTACCTACAGCTGCCTCTTGATTAAGTTTATATAAATAAAAAAATATTTTGCAACTATTTTGTAGGCAGCCTTAAAAACTGAGTTACTGATGTCATTGTCAGAACTTTGGGCCATTAGTTCTGTTTTCTTTGGGCGATGGTCTGCGCGGTCTTTATGATATTTCCATAAGCTTATTAGTTTTGAGAGAGAAAAGTTTTCTTTTGTATAGCCTGACTGGAATTGCACTATCATAGAACTGGCCATGTTTGTTGAAAGTGTATATATACATATATATTTGTATGGCCGACAGCCATCGAGGAGTCAGTAATCATTATTGTTGTCTCGTCAACAGTCGCCTTGTCGGGTACAAGGACAAAGTTTTGATCCCCCAGCCGTATGTTCATTCAAATTGTTTTGTATTTCGTGGGCGCCGAGCTCGTGTTTTTGTTTGTTGTGCCAAAAGGTGGCAGCGTTGGTGGCGGCAATATGTTGAAACTATGTTGGCAGTACAGCAACAAAAGTTTTTATCAACATTCATTCAACCCCAAAACCGCCCCCACAACGACTAGAACCAGCCCCATGACTCGGAGAAAGCTAACACAATAGTTTTGCCAGCCTGCTGTTAGTTTTTGGCCAAGTTGATGAAGTTTTGCTGCAATGAATCGAGTTCATGGCCCAAGTTCGCAGATGAGTTACTAATATGATAATAATATTTGCCATGAATTGCGCGCATGTTTTATTTAGAGGCAAAAACGAACAGTGAATGCTGCAAATTAAATCAAGTTGATTGAAACTTGACTCGGAAAAGTTTTCCGATTGTGCACAGCGAGCCAGGACACACCCTAAGTGCATATGACAGAACAGTTTTGGTTCACTCTAAAGTATTTTCCAATTAAAAAACTTTGACAGCTGCACCTTTTGTGAGTGCCAACGGAACAAATACGCGCAAAAGTTCTAATTAGACATTTTTCTGGAACATTTATAAAAGCATTTCCCAAAAGAGTTTTATGGTGTGTAAATGCCAACTTTTTCTTTTCAAAAGGAATCTCAATATGAAATGGAAGTACACAAATAATATAGAAAGGAATAGCTTTAATCAATTGACATTTCTACAATTCTTCAATTCTACAATTCTGTTTTATACAAAATGTATTCATGTTTTAAAATCCATTTGCCGCAGTTTAACTGTTGTGCTTTATCGCCAAGTAGATCTTTATTTTTTTTTACCTAAAACTCCCAGTCCTACGTTGAAAAGCAATCGTCATAAAATACACTTCATGTGCAAATGAAACTATTATTTTTATGTTATTTTCTCTTTTTATTAGGTTTTGTTTTCTGTTCTTCTAGGTAAAATAATAATTGCAATGTGAGTGACACACAAGGCTTCGAGCCACAACTTGTTGAGAATCATTATAAAATAAACTTGCTCCCCACATAAAGCTTACTTTCAATTTTAGATTGCTGACACTCACTATTAACACCCCTAGTAAATACATGAATGAATCCAACCTGAATAGGTCGCTCATGTATTTTACATTAATTAATTTTGAACATATATTTAATTTCATTAAATTGCACTTCAAACCTTCTTGGCACCTTCGACTGGGGCTTTAAACCTATCCTTATTGCCTGGTCTGATTTGTGTGTGACGTTAGCTTTTGTGTAATTTATTGGATTTTGGCAAATATTTTGCTAACGGCATTTCAGTGTCAGAAACTGCTAGACAAGCTAGAACATTTTCTATACAGAATATTTTTAGCTGCTCATGATGTAATGTTGTCATAAATAGTGTCTTCTTTGTCTTCTTCGTGTTCTTCTTGTTCTTGATACTTTCTGGTAACTGGTTTTCATATATTTATGTTACCAACTTTGGCGTCTTTGAGCTGCGTTTTTGGCCATTGTTTTCGTTGTTTGAACGGCGTTTTGGCCATGCGGCTGACAGCTGCCTGCCAATAGTTGATTTTCACAATATACGTTTTCCACTTGATTTTCCCCTTGGTTGGCTCAAGTTTGCCGTACAGGACTCTTGCGACTGGCGTCGAGTCGCTGGTTTCCTTTGTGCTAAAAGTCCTTTCCTTAAACCCCCAACACTTCCCCATACTTATCTGGCTGTCTGTTTGCCGAACTGTTTGGATGGCTGAGTCGAAGTCCGTTGGCTCCTCCTTGGCCCGGCAGCTGCGCCAAAAATCAAACCAAATTTAATGTGTGCCAAAGTAACTGCATTTGCTTGATGGTAGCAGCATATCCTTGGCAAGGCGCTGGGTGCAGTCGTTAAGGCAATTATATCATTGATAGTTATAGTCTACAGACATTTTAACTGAGTCACTTTTATTTGACCACCACATTTGCTGACAACTGACTCTTCAATTGGTTAAAAATTTACCAATTGCTCGCATTTAAAAAACTGCCAATCATAATAAACAAACGCTTTAAAGGAAAATATGCTAGATCCCATGGTACATCTATAGATGGGTCAAGAATAATTAATTATAAAAATTAAAATGCCATAAAATCACGCATGCAAATTTTTGCCTCTATACTTACGTATTTATTAAAGTATTCTATTTGTTTCACAATTTTTCTATTTGATATCCAATTCTTATACCTAAAAAACTGGTTGAATTCTCTGGCATTTATGCTCTTAATTTCGATTTTTATCAGTTTATGAATTCTTAATAATTGACACTCGTCAGACACTTGGCGCCTGGGCAGGCAAAATTTGCAATTCAAATATCTAATTTCCTTTAGCTTACTTAAAAAAATAAGCTAAGATATGCTCGAATTGCAACTATATTCTTTAGAATTCATCGTTCATATATGTCTTTCGTTGTTTGGTTGCAATTTCTTAGAGCTCTGGCTATGTAGACTTCTATGCAATTCTCAGATGTCAGATCGAACTGCGCACATAAACTAATTCAATTGTGTGGCAATAAAATATGTTTCTTTAAATGCCATATGCATGATATTACCCAAATGGCAACCCAATATATATATGGATATATACGACATTGCCTGCCAATTGCTAAACTTTTGTCTTACATTTTCATTTTTAGCACATACGCTCGGCTTGGAAAAGTTGTGTGTAAATATTGATTACGCGCATATCACGTACGCTACTTGAGCGCTAAGATTTTTGCCCATCCACCCTACAGGCACATACACCGAATCGAAGAAAGAAGTGCCCCAAAAGTGGTATAGAGTATGAGTATTCTACCTAGTGGCAACTTGAGCTTTGCTTGCTTGCGTGTGTATGGCTTCTGATATACATATGTATGTGTATATGGTGTGTGTGTGTGTGTGTGTGTGTGCCGTGCGGCACACGTCCTTGTGCTAGTTTCCAGAGTTGCCTTCGCTGCGATTGCTGCTGCCTCTGGTTGGTCCTTTCGCTGACGACTGCCTTTTTGGCTGGCTGCCTGGGAAATTGAAAGTCGCTTTGCCTCTGCCGCCATGTGGGGTAAGGTAGGTGGACGGGGTTTCAGTGTTTGGGCTTTTGCGAAAACATTTAACGTAACGTTGAAGCTTCAGGACACGTGCTGCAACCATCAATTGAGCTGTTGTTTGCCATTTATTTACCTAGGCTGCCGCTGTCATGTGTTAAGTGCTAATTGGGTTAGCAGTACGCTACCAGCCCTTCACGACCACCCCCAATACTAACGCCTACTGTCTTGTGCCTTCAGTTGATTTGGCCAATAATTGGCACTACAATGTGCTTGGTCGACTCTGGCTGGTTGATTAATTTTTAAAATTACGTAATGGCTAATGCCGCTAATTATATCAAAGTGTAGTCAAGTCTTTTTTGTCTTCTTTTTCTACTCGCATGTGGCAAGCGGCTCAAAGCGCCCTCTTGTTATTTTTATACTCTCGGATGGGGGTGGAGCGTGGTGGCTAATTAAAGTTTTAAGTGCTTAGCCGAAAGAACTGGAGGCCAAGCTCCTGCAACAGCTGCCAGCTGTTGGGCCATTATTCTTCGCGTATAAGCACCAGAATTGTTAGCTTCCAAAAAGCAGACAACGTAAATGTGTTTGCTTAAGATGTCAACTAATTGGGTTTCATTTTTCGTGAGCCGAAAAGTTGATGCTCCAGGCTCTCTTTTAGGGATTATCAACGTGCTATGATAGTTGGACATTAAATTATTTTCACGCACAAAGCTATACATTAAAGAAAACGCTTTACAAAAAAACTAAATAGGTTTAAAATACTACAATTATTACAAAAATGTATATGACATAATCTTATATATCTATATTTTTTTAAAGACATTCAACTGAAAATGATAAAGATGAATAACACTGTAAATACCCTTGATATTTATGTTAGTCCATTATATTTTTGTATTTTCATTGAATTTGGAAGCACGTCCTTGCGGCAAAACTGATCTGTTCCATTTGTTGAATAAAGAATTATTTTCTTTTAAAATTTCTAATAAATAGTTTGCAACTATTTTTTCATTTGCGAAAATTGATTCATGTTTAATATATACAATTAAATTGAACATGCAAACGCGTAAATTTTTTTTTTGTTTGCATATACAATTTAGCTATAATATTATTAAAATTAAACTCTATGCGAGAAATTGATAATTTTTATTTAAAGCACTAATTACTTAAATTAAATCAGATTATTTATGGTACATTAGTATGGTTAATATATAATTCATCTATACACAATTTCTCAATGAATACCTGGAGTTAAAACGTGAATAAATTTTATTATTATAAACATTAATTACTGCGGCTTTAACACTTTGCAACTTTAGGCATATACAATTTCTCATTTTTAATCAAAAAAAGGTTTTATTATTTTTGTTTGAATAAAAATTTTTAAATTTGATGCCACTTTACGATCTAATTTCCTTTAAATAAACAGCCATTTCATTCCTTCGCAAACAATTATGGTTCACTTTTTCAAAAGGAGAATCACAAATATTATGATTTTGAGCCAAAACATTTTATTTCAATATTTTGTCCGCGTTCAGTAATTGGAGTGTACGGCTATGGAAAAGTATTTTGTATCGACGAAATTTATGAAGTTATGGGAGCTGCCCGTTATGGGAGCTTTTACTGTACCTCACCCATTTCTCAATCTCAGCTAAATCAGCTTATACTTCCCAGAACTGTGCGCAAAGCCACAAATTAGCTAAACATTCGATTTATACACGTTAATTCCACTACTAACAAGTGAAAAGCAAAACCTTTCACCCACAGAATCGCACACGCGCTGTTAGCTAAAGAAGCTGCTTAGTCAACAATTTTCTTTGAAGCTCACTTGCAGTTGCGCTGGCATTAAACTATTGCTATCTCCATATTGTTGGTTTTGTTGGCTTTTCTAGACAACTTGAGGCGTGCTGCTCAGCAACTTGCTCTTCATCCCCCTGTGTGCCCGGACCCTTGTTGTTGCCCTGCCATTTGTAGGCAGCCTTTTGGCTTTTGGCCAGGCCAGGCGCTGAATGCGCGCTGGCCTTTATCTGCCTTGCATATCAAATGGTGCGCTGCTGCTGCTGACGACAGCCGTCGCCAGCAACAAGGACTAGTGACAGGACAGCACTTTATGGCATTTCTTTGGCAACATCTTGATAATGACCAGTGACCTCAATACCAATACGAGCAGCAGGCAAACAGGAGCAACACATGCGCGTCCTCTAACACACTTTCACTTCCTGCCTGCCCGGCGAGACGCCTCCACGCAACTGTGCTAAACATTCTCTTGGCAACACTTTCTCTAGGACGGTGGCGGGGGAAAGCAGAGAAGTGCGATATGGTGTGGTATGTGGTGTTTGGGTTTTGCTTTTAATGTACATTTTTTCACACTAAACACGTGCATAAATCATGAGGCTCGTGCGCTCAACTTTTGCTCAAGGCTAAGTCCCAGCGTTGCCTGCAGATTTGCTGGCTTTTCGTCTTCGTATGCCCCACCCCGCCAGCTACTCCATAATGTCACCAGGCACATTGAGGGCAGCTCGACTTTGCCTTCTATGCAAAATGCATCAAATAATAATACATAATGCAGCTTGCTGGCAGCATGCAGCAGGGAGCAGGGAGCATGCCGCATGCAGCATGCAGCAGCTGCTGTTGCAGCAGGACACTTGTCCTGATTATGGCCTGTGCCACTGTGTAAAGTGTCGACCAAAAGCATCCAGAGTCGCCTTGTTGGTGGTTGCAACAGCAGCTGTTGCAATGTTACAGTTGCATTTGCATTTCTCTCTGTCTCGCTCTATCCCCCTCTCTTTTTATTTTGCTGTGTGCTTCTTGTCTGTTTGTCCTGGCAAACATTTGTTTTGACTGCTGCGACACGGGACCAAATGGGCTGGGTATGTTGTATATGGCCAACACCAGGGCTTGGCATTAAAATTTATGTCGTGGCTGAGACATTAAATTTTGTCATGGATTTTGTCAGCCTCGTCCTCTATGTCTCCCTGAGCCCTTGCCCCCTATTAACTGCTGCTGTTGATGTGTTTATCATTATATCTATGCGAAAATGTTGTTGTTAATTAGCTCACAATTTATGCGACTGCATTCAGAATTTCGCCGATGGGCGAGTCATGGGCGTGACTCTATTAAATGGGCTTAACGAAATTTGACATTAAATTCTTAAGAAATTATTGGTCATGCCACTGAAACTGTTGCTACTATACAGAGGTCACTCGATAAATGGCACGCTTCAAAGAAAAAACAAAAATAGTTTTTTTTAGTGAAATAGGACTTGAAACAGGCAAATAACCCATTAACAGTTCTTATTCCTTCCAAATTAAATTTCTAGAGGTTTTTATGTTCGACCGACAACTGTATCACAATTCATGTAGTTAGCTTTTGGCCTTTGCCCTTTGTGACATTACGGATGTGCTAGCATTTAAATCATTCTGCCAATTGACTTATTTGGTAACGTTAGTTGCTTGTTTGGGGATTGTTGGGTGGACTTGGTGTTACCATTCCTCCCACCCTTGGGCCAACTTCAGGCATAATTCTTTCCACAACTGGCAGCTGGCAGTTTCTCAATGCTGCACACATTCACGCCCAAAAGCTGGCAATAAAATGCCAGCGCCAAAGGGGCAATGCGGGCCACGCCCACACGAGAGCTGCCTTTCAATTTCAGTTTGGAACACATTTTTGCATGGCAAGGAGAATGGCAATAAGAAACGATAGTGTGTGCAAAGGGTGGCCGGGATCGGGAAATGCAAATGGAATGGGGCACTGAAATGACGAAAGTCTGCAATTGTTTGCACTTGTTCCATATTCGTTATTTATACCCTTCCAGAGGGTATTCTAAATTTGTAAACCCGCTTAGTACATATATTCTTTATTCGCATTATTATGTCATCATTTTGCCGCAAAAAATAAGTTATTAAATTACAATTTCGTGATGTATTACGTTTAGTATAGACGTATATAGTATGCGAGGGTATTTAATTTTCGGCTTTCCTTTGAAAACAGGTTTTTCTTATTTTTGAGTTTGCCTTTTACGCCTTTGGGAGGCAACTGGTGCAATTTGCGCGCCCGGCCTTTGTCCAACGAAAAAATAGCACAATTCACCCCTTTGTTGGAAGAGGCGTGCGGGGGCGTGTGCTGTGCCTTGCGGTGCATTTAGTGCAAAATTTGCACTCTTCTTTGGGCTCAAGCTCATATATTACTTATTTACACGCCCGGCCTTTAAACAAATTGCATAAACATTTGTTACCCGACTAAAGCAGCTTTTATACTCTTCTACACACATGTATTTATTTATATGTGTGTGTGCGACCTAGGCTGGCCTGAAAAAATTGCATTTTTATAGCCGCGCTCCGCTTTTACGTTCTTAAGTCCATTTTATACCTGTTGTTTATTTATGGCCTTTTTTGGCGCCCCAACCCCCATTTTAGCCATTGGCTTGGCTATATTTGTTTCCCTTGCCTTTGTTTTCACTTCAATTTGTTTTATATTTTTTTTCATGCCGCGCATTTTCTTTAGGGTTTTACGCTGAAAATGAATATTTGTGTATTGGCCTAGATAATAACATATGTCAGATAAATGTAGCTTCCCATTGAATAACTATTTGTTGGCCGCTAAAATCTAAAATGAAATTACTTTAAATATTATGATAGAATGAATTAAATCACATGAAATGGGTCTAAATTGTTAAGCTTATATTTATATATATGCAAGAGTGTATAATATTTGTAAGTAAATAAAGTGTGCAAGAATAAACATATTAAAATATATAAATTCAACAGCAAGCAAGACAACTAAAAAGAAAAACATTGGTTTATAATCACATGCATTGAGCCTAAGGAAACATTTATTTCAAATAGATCTTAATAAATTATGATATTGCATTAATATTTTAAACTAATATTCACATATTTTCTTCGGTTTCTTTATAGGTAAGCTTTTCGATCTTTACTGGAATAAAAATTGGTCAAAATTTTGCAAAATAGCGAATGGTGAATATCAATATTTGATTTTTACAAAAATATCTGGATTTTTGTTTTGATTTGTAATGTTTATGTTTGAACTCATGAATTAAAGCTTTTTTAAAGCTAAAAGCTCAGCTCAGCACGATTATTTTCTCTCTCAAGAAAATCACATAATTATTTCTAGATTAACATTGTGTTGTTGACAAAGTCTTTATTTAAATCCAAAATACATTGAAAAACTATATTAAACACTTCGAATTGGTTACGCACAAGCCCTCAATATTTAAAGGAACCCCTGAGGCCCTCAGAGAGGGAATGAGGAACGACGGGCTTGCGGTCTGATCGATGGCCAAAAGCCATTCATTTAAAGGACATCATAATCAAGTCCCAAAAGACAAACGGGCGGGCAAACAGCAATCTGTCAGGGTATACAAATACATACGAGCAAAAATTATTATTTAATTACTCACACCGACTCTTGCAGATGCTGTGTGGCAATTAAATCAATATAAAAGAGCTACAAAATGAATGAATAAATAATTGATTTCATTTTCCATGCTCGTCTCAAAGTAGAGAGAGAGAGCGAGGGTCGAATCCTGTCTGGGGTTTGGTTTCGCTAGTATGTTATTTATTTATATGCCTTTATATACAAAAATTGTGTGTTTAACTTTTCAATGTGCACACAGCTCTCTGAGTTGCGCCTTAAAAAGGCACGAAATGCATTTATAGTATATCCCCAATTGTTAAAGATCGAGGCACACAATCATCTGTTCAAGATAACTAATGTTAATCGGAGATCATACAAATTATTTATTATTTTAACAAGATTTTTAATTCAAATATACTATTTCATAATAATAAAACTTGCTACCTGATTGAATAAACCCAAATTAAAACAAGTAAGAGGTTCTAGTCGGGAGCTCCCGACTAGGGGATACCCTGAACCCTCATATTCCAACACCAAATGCAGCGCGCGCTAATAGATAGAGAGTAGCGGGGAGGTGGCGATAGGTATAAAATGAAAGATACTTGATATATATATACTTTTCTAGAAGCTACATGTCAAGTTTGGTGACTCTAGCTCTTATTATTTACAAAAATTGCTTAAAAAACAGGATTTCGATATACATTTTTATCGATTACTTTGAAACGGAGTAAGTTATCGATTATTGGAAACAAACTCGATCACGTCTCTAGCTCTTATAGGTTCTGAGATCCTTGCGTTCATACTTACGGACGGACAGACAGACGGACATGGCTAGATCGACTCGGCTATTGATGCTGATCAAGAATATATATACTTTATGGGGTCGGAGATGCTTCCTTCTGCCTGTTACATACATTTGCATTTTGCACAAATACAATATACCCTTTTTACCCATTTTTAATGGGTTCAGGGTATAATAAATAATGTTCATTAAATTTCCAATTTCATAGTAAAATTTCGAAATCAGTTCGTATTAACTATGATCTGATTTGAATTCCCTATAATCGAGAGAGAGAGAAAGAGCTAGAAAGAGAGAGAGAGAGAGAGAGCGAGCGAGCGAGAGAGACATTTGTATGGTCATGTTTCTAAATAACTAAATAAAAAACCCATTAATATTTGCTTCTCAAAATCTAGGAAATTTATGCTTTTAAATATATATATTTAAATTAATATACAAGCAAAAAAGTGAAATATATTTTTAAGTGAAATATTAAAATAATAGTACAATATATACAGATTAAGCGTAATAATTATGTATTGTTTATTAAAAAAATTAAGTTGTTGTTTGCATTTGCATAGCTTTTAAAGTTTTCAAAGCGTTAGTTTAATTAAAAAAATAGTAGCTTTTTGAATTTTCATAAATATATTTGATTGTTTATATTATCTCACTATAATTTTTTACATAGAATTTCACTCTGTAATTTGCTTGATGCCAAGCCCCGGGCATAGCGTAAAAATATTGCAAATATAAATTACAAATTTATGTGTTAAATTTCGACGCGGCTTTGCTGCTGCCAGTGGCATCCATTTTGACATTATGAATTTATGTGCAGTCTTGGAAAAAAAAAACGCATTCCACATATACAAATTTATATTGATGTGTGCATATGTATTTGTATGCATTCCACATTTTCAGGGCAGTTGTGCCCTCAAAAACAGCAAACTAACAAAAACCAACAACACGAGCTGTTTGTGTGTGTGACTGAGTGTGTATATATGTGCGAGCTTATGGCATATATTGTAAATAGGAATATGAAACGACGCCATGAGATCCAATATGAAATACACTCGGACTTATAGTCTGACACTGGCACGGTCTGTCGCTAGCGCTATCTGTCTGTGCGTCAGCTCATTCCCTACATTATGTGTCTGGCGTGTGGAAGGGAGTGTAGGGCAGGCTTGAATGTGTTCCCTGCTGCGGCTCGTTTGTCTGTCACGCAGTATGACACTTGTGCTCGTATGCAGCTGCACAGCTACACTGCAGCAGCTTGCTTATAAAATGCTCAATGTTAAGAAATAAAAGAAAATAGTTGAATAATGATCGTTTACTTAAATGATTTTGGACATTTTATATCTTAGTTAATTTGCTAGCGGTCGAATCATCATTTGAACAAATTTAACTGAAAATGAATTCCATTTTATACCAGGTTGATCTTCATTCGTGGTATATAATCCATTTAGATTACTGAAAATTTTAAAAAAGTTGATGTATCGGAAAATTTTTAAATATTTCAAAAGCTTACCAATGAGCACAATTATGATACCACCAGCCAGATTTGTAGAGCATGGCGCACTCGTTATCTATGTCTGCAGTTGAGAATATGGTGTTGTTGTGTTTGGTCAACCAATCGCCAGCATTGCCAGAATATTCTCCAAGAATCATTAACATATACGATGTAGATTCGTCAGCTATCAAAAACTCACTGTATCGGGCATAACGATGTTGATTTTCAAAATCCTCAAGATGTATATATAACTCGTGTTTCTGTGACTTGGTCATTAAATGCAGTTTCTCAAGACCGATAAAAAATTCCCCATCCAGATTACCAAATCCCTGGCGATATTCTGCCCAGTTTCGGTTAAAATTAACGCTCCCATCCTGACGCCTCTGTATGACGGTCCAACCGGAACCAGCCAAACTCGAGTCACAGGGCACCAGAAATGTGTCGATGCCAGGCACTATTATCTCATAAATATCGGTCAATTTACCAATACAACTTGACGTAAAGGATTTTTCCACATTATTTGCATCGCTTAGCAACACTCTAGATAGTAGTTGATCAATGATCAATTTTTTAGCCTTGTTGTTTATTTCACAGACACTTAAATTGGTTTGCATCTCTCCTAATAGTTTCTTATATGTAATTAACATTTCCTCTTGCTCCACAATCTGCTGGTGTAAACCTTGTATATTCATTGTTTGTTCAAGTGTGGGCTTTATTTTATACACAAAATAAGCTGACCAGCTTTCTTCCATTTCTTTTATAAAATCTTCCCTAGATTTTACCTTCGGCATATTGGGAACTTCACTCTCTGGCTGCTCCTGTTTTTTCTGAATATTTTCTGAATTTAATATCCAAATGACTACGCACGCTATTAAAATAATTTTCAATTCTAAACTCATGCTTCTTGAAAATATCCGATAACAATCATTACACAGTCAAGTTCAACAGAAGACTGACTCTGTTTTGCGTTTGCGTTTGCGTTTGCGTTTATACTCATGTGTATATGTATATAAGCTGGTCAATTTTCAGCTGTTGCTTCTCTTACGAATACAATTTTACTGATATGAGTAAATATATATATTTTGTTGTAGCTATCGCACGTACGTTATTTTAAAGGAGGATAGTAATTGTTTCCATTTTTTTTTGTTCGCATAATGTATACCAATATTACAAAAAATTAATTAAAACAAAAAAAGAGCATATGTATTTATGTACTCAGCGGCTGGCCGGCTATGTACATGCTTACAAAAGGGCTCTCACTCGGAAGATGGCTTCTGGTCTAAATTACATACTCAGCATATTTCGGCGAGTGACGATCCCACGGACGCCGCTTGGATCTTGGCCATGAAGTGTCAGATTCCATTTCTAATGCCCATGTATAAGTCCCATTTGTATGTTTTGTATATATGAATTTGTATGCTTTATATATGCAATGTGATATGCATAGGCATGATAACATTACAGTACAAAAAATTTTGATATTATTGTTTGCTTTCGGTTGAATCATCACCAAGTTAATTTGACTGAGCTGCGTTCGATGCAAGTAAAAACAATTTTGTTGATACACTTTATTAAATTAGTTACTTTGCCTGCCGTGTTAAGCAGCTACTTTAAACCCAAACTCAACCCACTGTGCCATTGAACTCAGCTCTTGTGTGGCTTTCTTTATTTGTTTACCCAACTTGTGTGACGGGGAGCAGCAAACCCAAGATGCTACCCGACAATTACATTCCCGGCACAATTTATTCATGTTTTGCAACCTTTCTTTGGGCATTAGACGGTAGCTATTGTTTTCAATGGAGCGACAATGGCGCCGGCTCATTGAGTCAGTGAGTCAGTCGACTCCGGGAATCGGCTGCACATGGTGGGGTCTGGCTTTTGGGTTGCTTGACAACCGCAGGCTCAGTTCCTGTGGCTTCCATTTTCATCATCATAAAGTCTGTTGAAAGGAAATCGATATGGGTAACTTAATCATGATGTGAAGTCGACTTCAAGTTGTCTTATATTTTCCATTTTCATGCTACTTCCTAATACGCTCGCAATTGAGCTTTTTAGCTGTCTGATGTTGTATGTAACATTTGTTTTCTTTTGTATTTTTTGTGACTTCGCTTTATATTGTACATGCCTCTTATGTTTTTTATCTCATATAAATTCCAATTTATGACAAAGTCAAAAATAAGAATGAAATAAGTTTTAAGGGAATATTTTATTGTGAATGTGAGATCAATTTTATTACTATTTTTACTATATATATTATTATTATTAATGTATTTTGTTCATTTTCAATTCTTTGCTATAATAATTAGAATATTTAAAAAAAATATTTATAAATTTTAGTAGTTGCATTGCGAACGTCTATTTCTTTTTAAATTATCGAATGCAATTAAAAATTTAGTTCTGTACTGTTTGGTATAGTGTCTAGGGTATTAATTACAAGGACACTGCTCTTTGCTTTTCCAATGAAATTGTTGTTGTTGTTGTTGTCTCATCGCCTTCATGTGGGTGCTGTTGTTCGTGCGTCGCCAACTACTTTTCCATTTGGGGCTTTGTTTACCTATGAGCGGTAGTTCGAATGCAAGCGTTAGTGCGGGGCGGGTAAAACTTGTTCCTTGGTTTTGTTTGTTTTCATGTCTAAGTTGGATTACTTGTTTTCTAAAAAAAAGTCTTTCTATACGCTTTGGCTTATGGCTGCCTTCAATCACTTGCCCTAGCCTCAACTTTTCCCTCCCGATTTTCTCTTGCTGCAACCAATTTTGTTCATTTCCGTTGCGACTCCATTGAAGTTTCGACTTACTTTACACATTTAGCTGGAATGCAGGTCAGTGCTGTGCACTTTTATATTAATTTTATGGCTCTGTGCTCAAACGTCCGATTCGAGCTCCTTGGTAAACTAACAACAATCGTGGTATGCACTCGCAGTCATTCACCATGGCATTCTGAGCAGGTAGCTGCACTCAAGGCTTATTGTTTTGTTATGCAAATATCTATCGAAGTTCCTTTGCCTCTGCATATGGTTTATAACTGAATAACTTTTCTTATTACATAGCACATATCTATTTTATTTAAGAATAATAATTTGTTGGCTTATTATTTTCAGCCTTACAAATTCATTTTTGGTCTTATCATCATTTGAACAAATTGCAGAGATTTATAATGCCATGTGTTCCACTTAATTCCAGGTTCAGATAAATTAACTGCGTTTGTAGTGTATAGCCCATTTAGATTACTGTAAGTGAGGAATATTCTATTATTATTCGTTTTTTTTTTTTTCAATATTAATTTAAAATATTTACGCAACAAAACAGTCGTCAAACCACCAGCCAGATTTCCATTTTGCAGCGCAATTTTGCATGTTGTTATCATTATCCAAATCAGATGTTGTGAACCTCATGTTTCTTTGCCATTTCATTGCATCGCCAGCGTCTCCAGAATATGAACCGAGCGAGATTAATTTAAAACCAGTTTCCTCGCTGCCAATCATAAACTGACTGTATCGAGCATAACGTTGTTCATTTTCAAAGTCCTCAAGGTATATATATAGCTCGTGTGTTTGCGACTTGGTAACAAGGTGCAGCTTCTCAAGTCCAATGAAAAACTCCCCATGCATATCTCCAAATCCGCGACGATATTCTGCCCAGTTTGTGTTAAAATTACCGCTTCCATCCTGACGCCTCTGTATGACAGTCCAACCGGAACCGGCCAAGCTCGAGTCACATAGCACCGGAAATGTGGCAATGCCAGGCACTTTTATCTTGTAAATATCGGTCAATTTACCGATACAACTCGATGATTGCGATTCTTCCAATTTGACTTTATACTCAGCCAGTTTCTCTTTCAGTTGAGACTCTTGGTTAGTTAAGCTTTTAATTTCCAACCGCAGTTTTTCGATAAACGTATCTTGCGACACAATCATGTGGTCTCTAAAACGAGTCACGTTCTCGAACCATTCAGTCCTGAGAAGCTGTTGTGCTAATTGCAACTCGATATGCTTAACCGTTTGCTCGCAAACTTCAACTCTTATTTGCATATTTGAAAATTTATCCCACAGCTCTTCTTCCTTTATTTGTATACGAGTGCTCAAGTGCGGGTTGAACCGTACCCAGACAGTATGTTGAGCACTTTTGTTCCAGAAGCTTTTCTTAAAAAAAAAATAAAATCGTTATTTTACTTATATTAAATGAAATTGAAATTATTTTATGTACTTCATTGTTAACCGCAGATAAATTACTTTCACTATCCGACTTCTTGAGCACAGCAATGGTTAATACAATGCAGTAGCTTATTAAGTTTTTCATTTTCGTAAGAAATCTATTTCAACCGTCAACCCTTGGCTCCAAACTGAATCAGTGTTGGCGAAAAGTTGGCAAATGAAGCCCATTTCAGATTTTGTAATTTACAAACAGATGATATTTTCACAATTTCATGCAGCTGGAATTGTATACACTTGTAATTTATTAATTTTCCCAATTTTCTGTAGCCTGACGTCGTTTTTTTGGAAGTTTACAGTCAATAAAATATTATTATTATTGCATTGCATAAGATAAATATATTTTTATATACGTTATATTCATATATATATATATATATATACATATATATATATATATATATATATATATATATGATATTCAAATATATTATATTGTTGTTATATATTTATATTATTTTCCGCTGCAAATAGAATCGTTTCAAATATCTGAAAAATTATGAAAATAGCCTATTCAGTATTAAAGCCGCAAATATAAGATTTAAACAACGTATACATTTATGTTAATAAATAAATAACTTATGATAAATGCATTTGTAATTATCATTAACTGAGTTGATGCTGACTACACAAAATTTTGAATATATTGCGGAACTGGAACTGAAAATATAAACAGATATTAAGTTAGAATAATTTCTAGTTATCAACAGTCTTTATTCCATGGATAAATATAGAAAAATGAGGTCGATATATACATTTTACAAAGTCTACTTTTTGGAGGCTTAAATGTGGCTGTCAACGGGAACGAAATTACGCAAACGTGGTTGAATTTTATTTAACGTATCATGTAACACCACGCAATGACCCACATGGAATGTCGTTTCGTAGTTGTCCTAGAAAAAATGCCCTTCAATTATTTGCCACGTTTTATTTTTCCACAGCTCTGACAAGGCACCATTTTGAACATTGGGCGAGGCTGCAAGGAAACGAAACGAAAAAAAATGTATTAAATATTTCATGTTATTTAAAGTTCATTAAAAATGGATGTTCAGCGTAAAAGAGATTGACAGATGGGAAGAGGAGGCAGAAACTGCAGCATTTATATAGCTGCTCCCATTGGTTGCGTAGCTTTATTTTATTTTATTTTATTTAGTTATTTTTTACTCTTATTTATGCGTTTGCAATATTTCAGTTTCAGCTAGCCGCAAGTCGGGCAAGCAATTAGCAAAGTTTTACAGTTCAATTGTGCGGCAGATTTTTGCAATCGTTTTGACAGTTTGGCAACGCGCTTGAATTGTCATCAGCAACCCACAAAACTCCCTCCAGGCCAACAACAACAACAAACATATAAATTAACTTTTAGTGTACAGCTGTTGATACTTTTTGATCACACTATCACTGCACAAAATTGGGAGTTGCTTTACAAATACACGAGTTCACAGCAGTGAAAATGCGAGCCATGTGCAGAAATATTTTTGCATTTTGAATGCAGTTGACAACTCTATTTCAGACAATGACGACAGGCAACAATCCACCCAATGCGAGTGACAACTTTTCTCATTTTCCATATGCACACATAGCTCTCTCATTGGGTGCGTGTGCGGCTTGTGAGTGTTAGACTTTTCCACTTGGTTATTTGTCAAGTGGCTTAAAGGGTCTTGTTTCTTATTCTTGTACAAGTTATTTAAATTTTCTATTCAAAAGAAATGTATTGAAAAAGTACTGTAACAGTAACAGTTGCAATGGAATTAGCACTTTCAGTTAACAACAGTAACTACAATATCAAGAATATCAACAGTAACAAACAATATCAGCTGCAGTAATAATATTTTAAGCCCGAGCAGTAACAATATTTGTGAATATAGATCAGTGATAAAAGGAAAATAATACTGAAATAGTCAACATTCGATATCCTATATCATAAATGAAACAGTATCAGTGATAATTATAGTTATTTATCTAATTTTATTATATTTTACTATTTAATTCTATACATACTTACGTTTTCACTCGTTTTGTCATTAATAAGTAAAAAAAATAGATATCATTAATAATATTAGAATTAATTAACAGAAGCTAGCGCAATTTCCCAACAACAGAGACTGTAAGCTTAACAGAACAGATGCTTTAACAGATAAAAGCCAATTTAACTTGAGTCGTAATACCAAACCTTGAATAAAAAAATATGTTTTTACTAAACAGTTTATTTTAACAAATACTTAAACCTTCCGGATTATAAAAATCATAAGTTTTCATGTTAAATATCGACGTGTCGTTTAACACTGAAAAATTCAAAGCGTAGCTAACTTAAGTATAAACCAGTACAAAAACTGGAATCAACTGACTTAAATTAACTTTCCATATATATATTCTTATTTTATATGTTGACAACAACAATTTCATGTCGTCTTACCCTTAGTGAACATTTCCCTTACTAGCTACGACCCAGTTATTCTGAATAACTGGCGTTGTACAACACTGTCCTGCTTCAACTATGCCGAACAATATAAAGTGGGAGTGGAAGCGGGTGTGAGAGAAATAAAAATACAAACATTGCGCACAATAGTTGAGTAAAATAAACAAAACTTTTCGCCTGCCCGGGCACATTTGAAACTTTATTCATGTGCATCGTTTGCTGTTGTTGTTGCTGCTGCTCTGTCATTTTGTTGTTTAGTTCAGAAATAAATAAAATAAAATAAAAAACAAAATTGGAAAAAGTTTTTTAGTTATTTTCTTGTTTCTAGCTCATTTTTAGTTGGCTGTTTACTGCTGAGTGAATATTTCAGTCATTTTTAATATTTTTGTTGGAATTTTTTTTCGTGCCAGTTCCAATTGCTGGAATTTGCTTGACTAAAGCAACTGCAGCTTCTTTTTGGCATAGTTTGCATGCCTTCAGAGTCTGTGATTGAAAGGCATTTCTGGCTTTTTCGGAGATGTGATTTTCGCCCTGAACATTTGTTGCATGTCACATTGTTGCTGCTGCAACATAGTTGTTGCAAGTAGTTGAAGCTGCTGCTTTTTGGTTCGGTTCGGCTTACAAATGTTGCAACGTGCAACTATTAAATAGTTTTGCAACAGCTGCCACTTCCATCCAAGGAGCTGTAGAGTCTGCCACAAGAACTTTTTGCTTTTGTGCCACTTAAATGTAACCCAAAAATTTTCAAAAGTCCCAAACAACTTTTGCTCTGTTCCTTGCCGCTCCGTTTTAAACAAAAGTCAATTGTTTGTTGTTGATTTGCCTTGTGCTCTAGAACGGAACAGAGAAAATGAATCAAAAGTGTCCAAAGATATTCGTTTGAATATTCTCACTTTGGTTTCTACTTTTTAATCAGTGTACATCTTTTTTATATTTTGCGTTTCGTATTTCGTTCTTGAAAATGTTGTATATTAGCATTTAATGTTTAAGCTTCTCATTAAATTCAAAATTTCTTTGAAACAATTAACTTGCATCATCAAGTACCCAATTGCAAGCAGCAAGTAAATAAACACAAATTCCATGTCCCCACTTAATGTCTCTTGGGTAAATATTGATTTCGGCCGCTGTTGGAATTGGAGTCCGCACAGTTTCCATTCGGTGGAATTACCATCTATTTATTGCCTATTAATTTTCCCAACCGAATGCTGTCCAGAACCCGCTCCAGCTCACCTATGCCTGCGCCTACAACATAAATCTTATTTTCCTCTAATCAAATGTATATTATTTGCCAAGTAGAGCATTTCACAAGACCATTGTGATATCGAACGTTATTAATATGTAATAAAGAAGGTAAATATCGGGCATGGTTGCCTCAAGTATTTGGTTGACTGCCTGTGATCGAAGTTGTGCTGCCTGCTCGCAGCCTAACAGGCAGAACGTTGTTAATACAACTAACTACATCATTTCTATCTATACATCAATTTATTTATCTATCTAACTATATGCCTATCTACCGCATTTAATTGAAATTAACAAACATCATAATAATTTCCTTACACACCCAAAAGCTTTTGTTGTTTGGCAAGTCTCAAGGAAAACTTATTGTCTACATTCCCACTGATTAGAAACACAGTCGTTTGTCTTGGTTTGTAGCTCATTATAAATGTTACTGCAGTATTCAGGTGTATTTTATACAATAATGTATTCAATTTGCTTACGCATATTTGAATAAGATGCATTCAAATGGAACACTTTATGTGTTTAATTAAGAGTTTGAAATATTAAAGTTCTGAAATACCTTACGCATATGAATCGTGCTTACTTTTCATCTATAACTTGTCCCCCTTTCCACAAATAGAAGCTATGCACTTTAAGTGTACACATAATAATGTAAGAATCGGATCATAAACACAGAAGCTATGTAGGAATTTTTCTTTATAATTTAGGGCTAAGAAAATGTCACAGGCGTGCGTATTTGAGTAAGTACACACGTATTTGAATAAATGTTGTCCGGTATACATTTTAATTGTAGCACTCTACTTTTCTTTTATACATTTACTTGTATAAACTTAAGCATAAATTTGAAATAGAAATATTAAAAAAATTAATTAGAAAGCGGAAAAAAGCACTTATCAAAATGGCGTATAATTAACGCCAAGCAAGTTCAAATTGCGACAAATTAAAAGTGGCCAGAAAATTGTGCCTATAAAAGAAAATAGAAAATATAAAATAAAAGAGAGCTTGTCAGGAACATAAAGAAGGAAAGGAAAAACCTTGTTGAAAAGTGGCCAAGCAAATCGGCGTATTATAAACTAAATGAAGGCAGCTATAAAGTAATTTAAATGTCGACCAGAGCCGAGTGGAGAACCAGCTCGAAAAGGACGGCTTACACACATTTAATGAGCGCCCGGGCTCAGCGAGAAAAACTCGTTAACAGCACTGGACACAAAAGAACCTAACGGCAAACGGTGAGCAGGGAGCAAGAGGAAGAGGGTTCCTGAATAGCGCAGCATAAAAGAAAAGGTAGCAAAGTTGGATGAAATCCCAGTGAGGGACGCAACCTGAAAAAAAGGACGATTTTCATTTGAAAGGTCCTGCGAGCGGTGTGCGCGGAGGGAGGAGTTGCTTGGGGCAGCCGATCAATGTGCACCATTGTATGTGCGCTGTCAACGTCGGACGCTGGGCGAAACGCCAATCATTCAACTGATTAGTTTGATTTTAGCGTTACGTTATTTCCGTAATCAATGGAGCTGCAATGGAAGCGACCAATCGAATGGACAGCGCTGCGATGAGTTGGCTTTTTTGCAGAAGCTGCTCCTAGACAATGGACTCCAGGGCTACACACACATACACCCACACGCACACACACTGACACACACGAAAGACAATCACAACTGGTGTGGCAGTAATTGGGCGCTGAGTAGTGCAGGCTGTTGTTGTGTGGAGAGGGGGGCGGGAGGGCGTGCCACCACTCCGGATGTGGGCCGCGCGTAACAATTATGGACACGGGACCGACCCATCCAAAAAGTAACCTAACCAGCACTAATTGCTTGACTAGTTAGCATTTGGCTGCACAAGTTTCACTATTCCTTTTATTTCTGCTTGTTTTTTTCCCTCTTTTTATGGGTTGCCAAATTGAAATATTGATTAAGTTATTTTTGGGGTAAGGACTGCTGCATGCTGGTGAAAAGCGGAAAGCAGCAAAAATTCATTAGGCATTGCGGACGTTGTGTGATATGGTTAAAAATTCAATGTGTTAGTTTTGGGAAATATATTTGCTTAGTATATTTGGTCAAAAGGGCTAAATGATCAAACGGAACTTTATAAATCGATTTAGAAACCTATTCAAGGAAAATATTGAAACTGCAATATGGAAATAACGTTTTAGCTTTAAAAACGGAACTGAAAATGTTAACGAAAAAACACATTTTTGTGTTCATTTTTTTAAAAACATCAAGACATCATTGAAACAAAAAATTCTTGAACATATATTCTTAAACCTTGACCATTTGACAAAGCGTGGCCTGTATATACAAATATATATACCTCATCTGTCATAACACCCGAAATTTCTGGCCAATTCTAAGCAAAATAAATATATATAATACTTTTTGTTAATCTTTTAAATATTAGATGTTGGTTAATAAAGTAGCTACTTGCAACCCGCTCACACTTCTATGCTAATGTCATTTGGTTGCTGCTTGTGGGGCTTTTATATGCCGTTGTTTCCGACGCCCAAATGTAGGCAACTGTTTTGTTTTTCTGGTATCTCAACATTTTCCACGAGTCACGCCCATAATCCATAAGTTAAACTCGCAGCTTAGATGTGTGTATGTGTGGGCTTAAATGTTTGTGTGTGTATATGTGGTCGCTAACCGTGTCTGTTTGACCCGCTGAAGGCGTGCCACACCCCCCGACAACCTCCCATTGCCGCGCTGCGGTTTGTTGGGCCAACAAATAAACAAAGTGCACGGGTGGCTACAAAAAACCGAAAACCAGAACCAGAAACCCAAATCGCACGCTTCAGTTCTAAAGGGTTAAAGTGGCTTTAAACGACATGGGGATTGGGGCCTGGCCCGTGTCTATGGCAAAAGAGGCGTGTATTTTGTTAACAATTTATGATTATTTTTACTTGCTCGTGTGCCTTTTTACTTTACTTTATATATATCCCTCCCCCCCATTTGTTTGGCCTGCCAACTACTGACCCGCATTTATGCAGACGAAAAAAAGGTTAAAGGTCCTTTTGGGCTTGCGCTGGCGAAATATATTTTGCATAAATAGAAATTTTCGTTTAGACGCAGTCTCCCAGACGCCGTTGCCGCTGATGATGTGCTAATCCTGACACACTAGAATTGCTCATACGCCACGCTGGCCAGGGACAAAAGTATGTGCGCGTGTGTGCTCGAGTGACCTTCTTTGGGCTGGGTATGGCAGGGCGGGGCCAAGTGGGCGCCCCAGCAACATAATCATTTCGATTGAATGTGTTTTTTATGATGACTTTATATGCAACATTTTACGATTGTTTGAGGTGCTTAAAGAGACATTGTGACTCGATAGGAAATTGGAAACGCCGGCGAAAGTGGTAAATTTGGTGAAAGGTTGTCTGCGAAAATTCTTGAAGAATATTCTGACAATGCGACCGATGCACTTGTTGAACATAGAAATACTACATTTTCTTTTTCTGATGTGTTTATTGGTAGACATTGTGCTGGGTCTTACAAATCTGCTTGGTATACTTCTTGTTTTCTTTGGTAAGCATTTTAAAATACCATTTTTGTTTATTGAATAAGTGATTTAATGGATGGTTGAAATGCCAGTATAATTTCTTCAAATGTTGATCCGACCGACAGCATATGCAAATAAATGTTATTCATTTAGTAAAAATTATGTTATTTGAACTTTTTTATTGTTCTTTGTTATCGATATTAAAAAGTTTGCTAGTTGCGAAGTTAGAAGCTGGTAGAAAGTTTTATATATGTGGTTGTATATACATATTATTCACTTGCACTTAATTCTATGGACTTGCTTCGCTTAAAGGCAACCTTTTTATACAACGACAACGCAGCCAAAACAGAATCCTATTTATTTTCTTTCAAATTAAATAAAAAATGTGAGTGAATGACGCGGGGTGGCTATTTGAGGCTCTAATATCGTTAAGGTTGAGTCAAATTACACAACCAATTTCGGTACCAATTGCAATTTTAACATTATTGATTAGACCCGGGAGAAGCTGGCTAATTTCTTCTACTACTCAGATACCACTTTTTTTTGCATAAGCAAAATGATTAAAAGCCTATATAAGTATAAATCATAAATAGTATACATCAATTCAAGAAACTTAGGATATAAGTATATAAAATGGCAAATTATATGATTAACAGAATAACCAAAAGGATATTTATTTTAATTCCTAATTGCATTAAAATTTTCTAAATTTACACACTCTAATTTATGGGCATGTGTCATATACTATTTCTTATTTCTAATTTTGAAAATGTGTTGGCTGTTTGCTGATTTTGACATTTAAAGAATTTGGTGCATAAAACATTTCAATGCTAAAATGTAATAAGACGTTGACAAAATAAATTGTTATTTAGATGTGCAATTTATTCCAATTTACAATTTGCAATATCACAAGGCATGAAAAATTTAATTAATTTGTCTTGTAGATGAAGACATATTTCTCAGCACTAATTTGGCTCGTGTTTGGCCTGCTGTTGATTATGTCTAATAATTTCTGATTGCTGTCCAGGCAGCAGAAATTCATTAAATATTGATTACAGATACGCCTGGATACAGTTTGTACAGACAGTTGGTTTTGGCCTGCAGCCGGGCAAATTATATAAATACCAAGTGAACCAGCAAAAAGGATGTCGCAGGATAATATCAAACATTCAGTTCATATCGTTGCTCAACGCTTCTGTTAATTGCAATTTAAGCTTTGGCATTTCAACATTTTGCATCGCTGCATTTCCTATCCTTGTGTTCGTCCTTGTTGTCCTTGTCATATTTGTTTTTGCAGTTTTCACAGCTGCAATGGCCGTTGCCTTCCAACTATTTTCGGGCTATTTGCTCTTTCTGTTGCCTAAGACCGTGTCCATTACTTGTTAGATAAATGCCTTAAATTTCTGCCAAATTAAATGAAATGCTGTTATTTCCGTTTATTTGCTTGAGATTTCCACAAATCCATATATCTATGTCTATGTGTCAGTGTTTGTTTTTGTATTATTTTACTTGCATTGGTAAATGGAATTTTGCATTTGGTCAGCTAAAGGCGTCTTAAGAAATTCTTCAGCTAGTCCTTGCTGATAGTCGGGTTAAGCCATTTGTTAGAAATTTGTTTGAAATGGCATTTCTGTTGAACTTGCCGCAAATTTTTGAATTGGTTTAAGTTTTATATGTACACATTTGAATCTTGACAGCAATTACATACACATTACATTTACACAGTCTTTTAAGTATATATTAGAGCATAAAATTGGCAAATTTCAATTGAATTAATCAAAATTTATTTATTTGGATAAACAAATAGCCGTCGCCAGAGTTTTAGTAACAGATCACCAAGAGCGTACGCTGTTTAACATCAAATTAGGTTTTATTTTAAAATAAACATTTACATAAAATTTACCCACAGCTATTTAACATAATGCATAGCTGTACGTGAAAGCCATTGCCGTTAAAAATTAAATTTTTAATTCAACGTAAAGTAATTAAAAGGGTTGCCTTTTTCTAGCGACGTAATTATAAATGAAATCTGTGTCTGTCATTGCTCTTTACATTTTCAGCTCGTTTTCAGCTTTTGCTAGGCATTGTTGTTAATAACTGTTGTTCATATTCATGCAAATTGAAAAATCTCGGTCAAAAAGCATAATATGCTGGCAGCGTAGCAGAATCAGTTGCTTTTCGCCCCTATTACGTGCCCCAAACGGCTGAGGGAGAAGACCCAAAAAGCGTTGACAAAGCGAATACGCACTGAAAACCACACGCGCACACTTGCAGATATACGTGCACACACACACACACACACACACATGCAAACCACGAACCGAACTGCAACTGCCGCCATTTTCATTTTCATTTCATTCGCTTTGTTAACTGCTGGGATTACGGTTTCGGGCTGTTGGCCTGCGGTGCGGTGCGGTGCGGCAAGAATTGAGTTTTGGGCTTGTCATTTGGTTAGCAGAAACGTCGCTTGCATACAAAGCACAACATAAATTCAATATAATAAACATGTGAAGCCCAACACACAACCCACGCCCAGCCCGGCCCTCTCGCAGTCCCATCAAAAATCCTTAACAATTGCAATTGGCTAAACAATAACATGGCAAGCCTTCTAGCCATGTCGCTGCTGACCCAGTTATGTAACGCCCACTAAACGAAGCGCTTTTATTTTATTTATTTATTTTTTTTTAACTTGTTTTCAGTTTATTGTAATACAC
The DNA here is from genome assembly GCA_035045725.1 of Drosophila ezoana. NCBI lineage: Eukaryota > Metazoa > Arthropoda > Insecta > Diptera > Drosophilidae > Drosophila > Drosophila ezoana. The sequence continues at coordinate 8,374,962 of JAWNOU010000005.1, forward strand.
TCACTCCACACACACACACACACACACATACAACGCTGTGCTGATGGATGTGGCATTGCCACATTTCTCGTTGACTCTCGCATTGCTTTAAACTGAAGTTTTGCCCCGAAGTTTAGCTGGTCTGAGCTGTTGTGGCTCTGGCAAGTGAAATTGCTTGTAATGCATTACAAGGCAAAAACTTTTCTATTGCCTGCTTTGAGGAGCGCCTTTTGGCCCCAACCCTGTCCAACTGTCTGCCTTGTGTCGCTTTACTTATTTTGAAACGGCTTTGTCGCCAACTTGCCTGCAGTTGGTTGCTGTCCCTCGACCTCCCCATTCTCCAACCAACCCAATTTGGTTTGGGGTTTGAGTTTAGTTCTGTCAGATTATTGGCTAGTTTATGCCATAGTGCCTTCGACTGGGAGCTCTCGGCGTCTCTTGTCTGCCTTTTGGCGTTATCTCTCGATATGCAGCTTTTTTTGGGTAAGGGAGCGGCAGCGGTCAACTTTGTCTTGATTATTTTAGCAGTCAATGTCGGACAAAGTTTTGCTCAACTCTGGTGAATTTAATATGGTAATTATTTGTGACCCAAGCAAAGAGCTAACAGGGTGCTGCAGCTGCATTAAGACTGCAATTTGTTGGTTTTAAGTCAATTGGGTATTAAGGACATAAGCCCCCCACAGGGTAAAAGTGCTTGACGTATATGTTCGTATATATATATATCGCATTGTACACGAGTTTCTTAATAGTGCACAAGTATTTTAAACCTTATCAACTTGTCCTGAAAATGTTAATTTTGTCTTTTAAAATATTCTAAGAAACGAAAAGATGAAACTCAATTTGATTAAAGGTTACATCTGCTTTAAAAAACAACAAAGCTCAACTGGCTGCTAATATACATTTATAAATACAGAATCTTTTTGAATAATTATATCAAACAAAAATATTATTTTAAAGCTGAATAAAAATAACTATCGATAATACAGATGTTTATCGCTAGCTTTAACCTGTGTGCGCAGCAATCCAAGCTCAAGCAGGAACTTTATTAAATAACATCAAATATTCTTGAAGATAATATTTACAAATTTATAAGCAAATTATATCGAGATTTCTCGTAATATAATATTTTAGTAGCTTATCAAGCTGCCTTTTCTTAACCTCAACGCTTCACTCGTGCCCTCATTTGGCCCCCATTTCGTTCTCTGAGAGCAATCGATAATTTTCAGTAAATTTTGTAGAAATGCTATGCGAACTTCTGCACCTCGTGTCAGTTGTTAATAAGTAAATTGAAGCAAGTTGGCAGAGTTTCAGTCATGTTTATGCAAATTGACAGCCAGAGCCTAATGGCAAAATGCTCTCAACCAGGCTGCCCCACCAAACCTCGCACAGTCTGTTGCACAGGAAATTCACAGACAGCCGTCTAATTTGCATGGTGCCCCCCACAACGAGGAACCACCCAACCATGTGTGCCACTCCATCAGGCAACCCAATTTTCAAATTTCACACACTCAGCCACGCAACACTTGAGCGGCTTATTAACTAAGCTCAACGTTAACCGAAAAATGCTTTTAAATGCTTCGAGGCAGGCATACGTGATGTAATGTAGGGCGCCAAAAAATATTACGCATACGCTATGGCAGCCAGCACTCATTACTCATTACGCATACGCCGCATAATCCTCTGATTGCTTTGCTCATTTTTTATGCACTCTGGCAAAGTTTTTGATATCTAATTTTGTTATCACAAATTTCTATGCGGTAAACAGAAAAAACGAAAAATATGAAAATATGTATGGCTGGCCCTCGGTTTAGGGCTCTGCAAAACACATTATCGAAATGAGTTTTTGGCTAAAACAGCAGCATCACCAGCCACAGCCACAGCCGCAGCCACAGCAGCCAAAACAAGAAGCATAAACAAGTCTTGAACACTGTCGGCCAGGGGGCGGGTACAGCATGCTCGTGCCCCTCGTCAGCTCCCATAAATACTAGAAATATGTTGGCTGACAAGCACACAAACAGGACAGTACGAAGTGTGGACAAATCTGTATGACATACACATAAAAGGATAACACACATGCTATACAAGTATTTTTCAGCTTTAATTCGAATGCGGCTCTCATAAAAAACAACGATTGAGTTAAATAAAATTCTTTTATACACTGTGTACACTACAAAAACAGACTAAACTGGGATTTAAACTGACAGAGCAGGGGATTATTATACAGTAAGATCCTTGTAGGTGCTTTTTAAAAGTTGACTTTTATACCATAAGGAATAACCCGTAATGTGATGTATGGGCTATATAAATCCCTTTTTTATTTTTACTTAATCAACATATTTAAAATCTATGGAAAAATTAATGAATGAAATGTTTTAAAAAACATACTTGACTCGGGCAAAGGAAAGGCTATAGTTCCGATTACGAGTCAACTTATAAAGGTGTAAAGTTTTTGCCATGCCCACCGACGCCCTCACAAATCATCTAAAACCGTACATTTTTTCTACAATTATATTATTATTGTTTATTTCATGTTATTAATTATTATTATTTTTATTATTCTTCTTATTATTATTATTACTATTATTACTAACTTTCTCTCATATTTTGTGCAAAATTGATGAGCAGAGTATCGCGCAGTCAGGACATTCAACCCCCACACTCTTGACTGTTTTCTTTACTTTTTTTTACTGCTGTGTTGCCAACATATGGCTTTAACTCCTTTGTTGCTTTTATTTTCATTTAAGCTGATTTACTTTTCACGGCAAATGAAATCGTTTTGCATTCGTTCGCTTCTGTTTTTGTCTGGCTGCGCAAAATTTTGTAAATGACTTGTAAAATGTTTTTCATTTACGATTTTTTTGCTGTTAATTTATTCAAATTACAAACTATTAATATGCATTATATAATAAAAGACAAATACATTCATTAATATACATAACACAGGGCAATCAATAAAGATGACAGGAATTTCAAATAAAGTCAATAAATCTAAGAGGCTTTAATCAGGAGTTCTCGACTAGGGAATACCCTGAACTCCTGCTACAAACACCAAATGCAACTCGCGCTACGCGTTTGTTTGCTTTAGCAGTACTTAAAATAAATTTTAAAAAAACTAGTGTTTCCTGTTTGCAAACTGCCTCGCAATGCTATTGATAGAATTAAAAATAAACGTGCGTGAATGTGTGTGTATGTGTGTATGTGTGTATTCATGAATACAGAAATTCTTGCAATTTTCGCTAGCTGCCCTAAACACGAGGCCAGCCAAAGCACGTTTTCTTTAATTACGTTTGTGTTTCCTAACCGATTTTGATGAAATTTTTAACAGTAAATCTTATTGTAAAATAGAATATTCTCAAAAAGTCAATTGCTTTAAATTTGTGGCTTAAATTCTGAAAGCAACATAAAATGACAGACGGATTGATGAACAGGCAGACCGACATTGCTAGATCGACTCGGCTATTGATGCTGAACAAGAATATATATTCTTTATGCGGTCGGAGATGCTTTCTTCTGCCTGTTACATACATTTGCAAAAAACATTAGATTATAGCAAGTCAGATTCTCTGTTTCATATTATAAATCAATAAAGAGTAAAATTTGTTCAAGCTGCCCATCACAGCAAAAACATTGATAAGCTTTGACTTTTGATAAGTCGCGGCCAAAAATATTGAGCTAATATTAATACTGTCATATAAATGTGTTGATTATTTTTATTGACGCAATGATTAAATGACTTAAATGAATATTATGTACTGGGAATACCCAATAAGGTTTTCTTGGTTTGATTCGCACACAAGTCGCAGTCAGTTTATAATTTTTAACGCTGTGCAACGGTTGCAAATCTCGAATTAATTAGCTGAAAATGGGAATATATTTGAAACTATTGGCAATTTTATTACTGCCCTTACTAGTTCAATCAAATGGAGTATCGACAAATGACTCGGTTGGTGTCTCAAATGTAATATCAATTATTTACATTCTCATTTAAAGTTTAACGCAGTGCACAAGGGATTCGAGTGAGAAGGATTCGGAATGCGGAGCCTACTGCTATAAAGTGGTTAAGCCGCTTCTCAGCTACGCAGCCTCTATACGAGCAAAGGAAGAACAATTCGCAGAGTTGAAGAGTGAAATCAATGAGCAAAAGGCGATTGTATTTAATTTAAGGGAAATAATCAGGCAAAAGGACCTTCAACTGACCCAACAAATCGAATTGACCGCCGCGTATAAGAGCAATATTGTACTGTTGGAGAAACAACTCGGCTCAAATGATGTTCTCATAACTAATCTGGAATCCAAACTTAAATCAGCAGATTCTCAAATCAATGAAAAAGATAAAGAATTATCGCGAGCGAAGCATAAAGATAATGAGTTAAATATTGCCAAGATCAAACATCTTGAATCGAAACTCTCAGAGTATAAAGCGATGTCTATAATTTCTATCTGCCTAGGAAAGCCAAGTAATGTGTATCCGATAAAGGTACCCGATATGGATCCATTCTTAGTGTTCTGTGACTCGAAGCTCGCCAGTACCGGGTGGATCGTTATTCAACGCCGTATCAATGGCAGTGTGAGCTTTAACCGAAGCTGGGATGAGTACAAGACAGGCTTTGGGGATTTGCGTGGCGAGTTCTTTATCGGACTGGAGAAACTCCATAAACTGACCCAATCGCAACCTCACGAACTATATATATCTCTCGAGGACTTTCAAAATGAGACCCGTTATGCTCGATACAGTAACTTTGTTATTGGCAACGAGACAGAGTTGTATAAAATTAAAGTGCTTGGAGATTTTATCGGAAATGTTTCTGATTCATTTAAGTATCATAAGGACATAAATTTTTCGACACCAGATAAGGATAATGATGTAGCTACGGGTAACTGTGCTCTTAGTTACGAGTCTGGATGGTGGTTTTATGATTGTTATAACTGGTGAGCAATCCCGAAATGATCTAATCCTAACACCAGCTTATCTATAATCTTTTTTTCATTAATTTGCAGTAATTTAAATGGACGATATACATCGGAGGATGTCGGAATCACTGGGAAAAGAATAGGTTGGAATGGTTGGCAACTGAAACCGCTTAAATTTAGCCAAATGATGATAAGGCCAAAGTCTTCTTAAATAATATATTCTTTGATTAAAAAAAAAACACTTGTTTTAATAAAATTAAATAACTTTAGGTTTAATACGAATAAAATGAGAGTTGATCTTGGTACGATGTTGATAAGATTCGGCTTGTATGTAAGTAGCACAATAAAGCTAATAAGTGCCGAGTTTGGTCAATGCATCTTGAAGAAAAGTTCCCCATAAAACAATCTGCCTTACGTCCGAGCATCCGTACAACGATATCTTTAAAAGTGAGGGTTAATTTCTCATAGATTCAGAAAAAGGGATTCATCAAGAATACATATATTTTATGGTCGGATATGTCTGATTCCATTCGAAAACTTAAAATATATATTATTAAGACGGTTTTTAAATATCGGAGAAAGTTCGACAACTAAAACATACAATTATTATTTTCGAGTGTTTATTTTATTAATAATAATAATATAAGCAATAATTCAAACTTTAGAAAATATATTCATTAATAAGAAATTATGAAATATTCTCGTTGAATAAGTTCAATTAGCAGTAATTTCATAATTTATCACTTTTTTATTGGTAATGTATAGTAGACTAAAAAATCGTATTTATTCCCATTTCTTAAATTTTACGAATTTGGCTTTTGACAATCAATTAACCAGGCTAATGTGGCGCTTTAAAGGTTTGGCCAAGTAAACTGAACTGAACTCTAAGCCTCAGTCTTGGGAGTTGTTGCCTGTATGTACATATAGCCCGGCAACTGTGCTGCAGCTAAGGCCTTTGCCATCGGATTTTATATTTAAGCAGCGTACAAATTGGGCAGCTAAAAGCAGCAAGACCGCCCCTTAAGCACACAACATGTGAGGGCTACTTGATGTTGCATTAGTTTGGGGCTAACTCTGCTGAGCCTCCTCCCACTTTTTCACCCATGCTTAAACTAGGCTGTTGAACTAACAAGAACGAGATGGGGAGACGCCCACAATAGCAGGAGCAGCAGCAGCTGCTAATGTGCCTTTGTCTTTGGTCATGTTTTGAAGTGTGTGTGTTTATATATATACATATATGTATATGTATATGTGCCCATGTGCGCGCCTATGTGTATGCAATGCTTTGCTGTTGTAATTGCTGCTATTACAGCTGCCTGTTTGTTTGTTTGCTCGGATTGTTGCTGTTGCCTTTAAGCTAAAGACTTAATGCGCTTTGGGAGAGGAAGAGAGAAAGTGAAAAACAGACAGAGAGAGAGAGAGAGAGAGAGAGAAATTATGGACAAAAAGCGAAAATAAAAGTTAAATCAGTACAAGTACTACAAGCTCTTGATGAGGTTGAAAGCATTTCTGCGAAAGTGCAAAATATTTCCATAAAAAATAAAATAACAGACTCCCAGCCACATATATGTGCATACACATACACACATACATATATGTATATCAGCCTGTGGTACATAAAAGTCTTTTGTCAGTTGCTTACATCTTTGGGCCTTGGTGACTTTGCAATTTGCTTGCTTTTCGCTTTTCAAGGAGGTTTTCAAATTATGCACTCCACACACACATACACACACGCGCGCATCCTTGCTGTTACCTTTTCCGTTTAGTTGTTGTGCTGTTGTGTTTCTATTGTGACTGTGAACTTTTATATGCAACACACTCTGAAGTGCAAACAATGTCAACATGTAATTTTCCTGCACACAATTTGCTAGTTTAGTGCAAGGCCATATTAAAAATTGAAAATCCTTCCAACAACATGTTTTGTAGTGAGGAGACTTTTCACATCATTTTCAAGTGTTGTACAATGCAATAAGTGTGTTGGTAGATTGTGCGTTCCGACGCTCGATTATAGAGGCGAGGCTCATCATAAAAAAAGTAGAAATTCTATGTTTATACTGGGATCATAAGCGGAAAGGTGCACGGTTATTGTAACCTTTATGGAATCGAAACTACTGTTTTTAACTTCAGTTTACTTTTATTCGTCTCATAGATGTGATGTTGTCTACGCAAATAAGAGCGAAATTACAATTGGAGTTTTTAGCTCTTTGATGATTTTAAACACGTTGACTGTTTTTCCACATAATCTATAAGTATTTAATAATTAATATTCTGTGTAGTTACAAGAATATTAATTTTGTTTTTGCAAGAGCTTGTAATAAATCACCGAGTGTTTACCCTTTATTTATTCAAAAGTTTTTCTTCCGTTTTAATGCGCCCCTCGCGCTACAGGCCTCTTTCAAATGTACTCCAATTACTGGGCACGTGCGTGAGGTTGGCAGCCCCATCAATTTACATGTAAATCGGCTCATGCTGGAAAAAATAAATAAAAGAAATATAAGAATGCAAAAGAAAACGCAGCAATCAATTGATTCATTTTCAATCCACGAAATGGTAAACTTGAAGGCAAATTTTCATCTGATTGGATGTTTTCCGTAGCTTTTGCTGATAATAAAATATAAATCCAACAACAAAATTTAAATCGCAGCAAAAAAAACGAAATCGAAAATAAAAAGCAATTGAAATAACAGAAAATCCGTAAAAAACAAAAAATGGAATGAAAATTATAAGCCAAATGCCAGACAAAAGGAGTTTAACGCTCAAGAATTCGGGAAAGTTTTAAGGTTTTATTCATTTTCTAATTATTTGCAAATGTAAAGTAAATTATTTTTAATTTACTGTATTTTTTTTGAGCATTTTTTACTGCGCTTTTTAGCAGCTTTTTTTTCCTAGCCAAGTTTATTTTTAAAGAAACTTGGCGTTGATAAAATGATTGCAGCGGTACGTGATTTATTGCATTTTTCTTGGATTTTATTTGACATCCCTTCGTGCGGTTTTCATCGCTACTGCGACGCTTACTTCGCTGCGGCTGCGGCCAATCCGCCCCTTTACCGCATTCTAACGAACATTTCGTTAGCGTTAAAAGTTTCCGAGTCGTGGGGCGGGTGAATCTGTCCTTTGTTTATGCTAGGGGTCTGTCAGCTGACCTGACGTAAGTCTTATAAGGTTCTGAAAATGTGCAATACAATGAAGAAAAATCTTTTGTGCAAAACTTTGAGTTTTACTTTGGTTGCAGCAAACAGGTGAACTTGTTTGTTTAGTTCTAAGCGAAATTCACATAAATATCGTCAAGAGTTGTGTACATTTAAGCTGGGTTTCAGATTAAGCTTAGCTATTTTGTGTCAATAGCTTTTGCTTACGCTCGTATTCTGGAACTTGCTTTCCTTTCAACTTGTTGAATAAAAATATATAAATTAAAATATAATTTGAAATAGATAATAAATATTTATTTCTAGCCGTTTTCCAAGTACTAAGAGTATTTTAAGCTCTTAACGTATTTAACGTTGAACGACAGAAAAGCTTATTCTTTCTTTTACTCACAGAACACACAAAATTGTAATCATATTAGAAATACATCAAAAATTGAAAAACCATAAAAACAGTTTTAAATTGCCAAAAAGCAGGCAATATAAACGAATAGCAAAGCCAGTGCCCACATCATCCATCAACTTCAGACTATGGAAGCCCAAGCAAAAACGAATCTCAATGCATGCCCGACGTCAGGATTTTCTGGGGGGAAAGTCTTATCTAAAACGTGGCGTACTGGAAAAGTGCAGCAACAAAACAGGCAGCGCTCAAAGTGAAATCAGCTTAACGAAATTGCACACACACACACACAAACACACACACCCACACACATACATGCACACAAACCGACTTAAGCCTATCAATCAAAACGAGCATATAACCACCCAAAACGCTGACCAACAGCTTAAAATATTCAACTTGAGCGCATTTAAGCCCATTTTGTGCGAGCTACTGCAACCAAATTGAATCATCATTGAGCATGGTAAGGGGAAGCATGAAGGGGGCTGGCCAGAAGTTGTGGATGCTGAGTATATGACACATGCAGTTAAAAATGAATAAACGCGGACATCGAACGAATTTTCCACTCTCGATGTGGTTACATTAAACGCTCGTTTGGCCTGACACAAAACGACGTGGATCGATTGGACAAGACATATCAAGAATTTTGGGTTAATGGAATTTAAGTGAGAGAAAAAAAATAGAAGCAAATTGACAAGAAAAAGAAGTTAAGTTTGGTGTGCCGAATATTAAACACGCTTGGGAAATATTCTGGACTGTTTATTCTATATGTTTACCTGAAATATTCCTGAATATATTTAAAAATAATATAGTATCTTATTTTTAAATGAGAATGTGCTCCGATTTTGATTTCAATCGGTTAAGGTGCAAAGTTTGGTCAAAATACTTTAATTGTTAAATTGGTGATTCTTGCAATAACTCAATTCATAGATTTTTACTAAAGTACCAATATAATCTAGTCAAGTGTTAATATTTTGAGGATAACCGCAAGTATAGTGTCTGGGCTTGGTTAAAATATATTAAAAATCAAATAATATTAAGAAATTCGTTTAATGCAAGTTCACAAATATTAATAAAATAAGTATTTGAAATACGTTTAATACAAATTCAATTCATAATTGTTTAACCCTGCCAAATGTATCTATCTATATGGCCCCAGTCCGACAGGATTATATAGTGTGTTTGATATGCTTGGAGATGCGCTCTCGCATTTCCCACGCAAGCCGATTAGAATGCACAGAGAGTGGGTTTTTTGTGGCCGGCAGCGGCAGCTGATTGAACATTTTTCAATCAACTGTTCAGCAGCCGGCGCCCAAAGCAACTAATTTGAGTACAGAAAAAGCAGAAGAGAGAAGCGTCCACCAGTTTTGCCAATTCAAAGCGAGATCTCTGCCAAACTGGTTTCTTCATAATACTTTTTCTGTGTTATCGATGAGCACAGACCAGAGACAAATGAAAGCGAGAGAAAGAGAAAGAGAGGGTAAGAATTGAGAGAAATGATATAAAAAAAAAGAAAAGTTGTTTGCCGTAAAAGTCGGGCAATTGTCGGGCCTTGGCTATCTGCAGTTGTTTTTCATTTGCTTGGCTCCGATGTTGGTCAAACGCTTTGCCATATTCAATTTTTTCTTTCTTCTTTTCCCCCTCGCAGCAGTTAATAGCGAAAGTCGTTTTCAGCTCGTTTCTTATGTGGGCCAAATGTGCAGCTGCTTGCCACAAGCTAGCCGAAAAAATAAAAAATGGGCCAGCACACCGAAGGAAGCAGGCAACAGGCTGCAAGTGCGAGTTTCAGCTAGCAGCTGAGATAAGATACATATACTTTTTGGGCAAGCTCCAAAGTTCGTTTGACAAATGGTTTTACTTGTGGCACTGACTCGCATGTTTCGAGTTTCTTAATTCAGGTTGAGTTTCAGCTATCATAACTTATATTATATGCAATGCTGAGACAGCTTTTTGACGATTGGACAAACATTTAAAATTTCAAAAATGTACCTCATTTTAATTGCAATTTATTTCAATCTTACGAAATGAATTAAAAATAAACAGAATGCAATCTGTCATCTATTAGGACCTTAACTAAGCCATTTTTTCTATAGATGTTAATTGTGCGGTTGGGCAGTCCTTGTTAGATAAGTTGTCAAAGTGATCCCAGGCTCAAGTCCCAGTCTAGTGTAAGGTTCTTAAATTTAGGTTGATATATTACCCCTACCCTCTATTTTAAATGTAAATGGTGAAAAATTAAATTACCGGAATTCTTGGAAAGAACATGTTAATTGTTTTTATAATCAATCATTAATATAATTTAGTTATGTTCAACTGTTTACGTGATTCCGGCTGACGAATATTAATTCTTTTTTAATCGGGGACAATAATTATACCCGATTCAACTATTTTTACCGCTTGCAGCAGGGTATTACAAACAAAAAATTATAGTTCTTTAGTTTGCTCAAGCGTTCTGTTTAATTACCTCTCTTAAGAGCGTTGGCTGTTTGCTTTAACGTTTTTTTCTCTAAGGAAATTATCCTCCATTTTGCTGGCATTCATTTTGAGGGGCGTCCCGCATTTCACATGCCATCACCACCCTCCCGAAACATTTGCCGACAAAACTGCATGCTTTTTGCGTATTTTTTATTATTTTGGCACATTTTAAGTAATTAAAATTCCCTACTCATGGCAAATGCATATTCACCATTCTTTCTTTTCTCTGCGTATATAAAACCCAGACAGACTATACACTTGTATCCGCATCTGTATGTGTTCTGTATCTATAGTTGTGTTTTGTATCTGCGTTGACCGCAGCTTTTCTGACGTTATATTCGTTTTCCTATCGATTTTTGCGGTTTTTTGAACGCAATTAACCTTCTGCTCTTAGTTTCTGCTTTGGCTTGAATATTCCCAAACTTTTTGGCTTGATGAGCAAATTGTTGTAGTTGTAGTTGTAATTGCTGTTGTTGTTGTTGTTTTTGTGAATGCTGTGATACCCTTCGTTGAGTTTTCCTATTGAATTTGGTCTGCTCTTCTGGTATTTTACTCAGTTTCCTCAGCTGTCGGCTTGTGTCAATTTTTCATTTGTTTTTGCTTTGCTAATCCTTGCCGATAATTTGATGTGGTTCTTGGATCTGTGGCCCAGTTGAGGCACCACTATTAGATTGCCAGCAAATATTTGCGGCATTCGAATCAGGTTCTCTACTTAGTTCGTTTCGGCTGCCATTTTTAGTGAATTTGTGGCTTTTGTGGCTGATCCCAACAGATACAAATGCGTAATAAACAACAAAGTATTAATTAAATAGAAATCGTTTTAATATTATTTGTTGGCAATTTAATTCCCTAGGCAATCATCCGAGGCTTTAAAGTGAAAAGAAAACATCTTACAAATGTATCTGTCCATAATTATGGAATGCAAATATTTAATATGCAGAAATGGTAATGAAATTTCTGGACAGAAGGGAAATATTTACAAATGCTATATGAAACTGAAAAGAATATTTTTTTATTAAACTCAAACTCTTATTGAAGCATCAATATTCCAAAATTAAAACTTATTTTTGATAATTCATTAAACAATTCTTTAAAACTACACACCTTTGCTATGGTCTCTATTCTCACATTTTCTACTGTGTTCAAAGCTCTGTTTCGTTTGGCATAGTAGCAGTCTATAAGAATTGCATAACAATCATCAGCATTCAACGATAAATCTTGGCGTAAACCCAATTCCAATTGCTCTGAATCCCAGCTCAAATCGGCTAGCCGCAATTCCAAATTAATTGAAGGCCGGAAATTGAAACACAACGTCAACGCTGGATGCTGCTTGCTGCAGCAGACCCCTCCGGCCCTGGCCACATTTTAAAAACGCACGACAAACGCAACGGGCACACTGGAAATTGCAACAACATTGAACGGAACACCCACAGCAGAAGCAACAGCAAAAATCGTTCGAAATGCCTCACGTTTGCTGCATTTCATTGCTATTTGAGCTTCTGTTTTGTGCGCTTCGTTTGCTGATTCGCTTAATACTTTTAACGTTTCATAGCATTTAATGGCTGTAAAAGTGGGCCAACGGCCCTCAAACCACCCTCTTGCCGGTGCTGGCCCTGGCTCTGGCTCTGGCTGTGCTTCTAGCCTTGGCTCTTGTTTTGCTGTGTGTGTGTGTGTGTGTGTGTGGCGCCTGTGTGTATGCAATGCATTTTCTTGTAATGCATTTTACTTTTGCAGTTACTCTCAATGTCGCCCAACAGCACTCGTTCACTTTTGTGGGCGTGGCCTGTCGAACTTGAAGTGCAAGTGTAAAAGTGCCAAAGTGGAGCTTGTCCCTGACACAAACATATTTATTTTGGCAGATGGACTGGAAACCAAACCAGAAATGGCAGAACCCAAGCCAACGACACACACACGCAAAGCGAGAGACATATATCTGCCTTGCCAGCAGCTTGTGCAACATTTTTAATGCATTTACAAACACAAACGCACAAACCCCACACACACCTACCAATACACACACAGACAACACTTACACTCATAAATGCATTACTCTTGCGCAGTTTGGTTCTGCCTGTTGGTTGTTGCCCGTTCGCTGGCTTAAGTGTGGGCGTGCCAGATTGCCTAATGGAGTGTTATGTGCCAGCTACCTATATATATATATAAATATATGAGAGTCTGCTTGGTTGAAAGCATATAAAATACTGATTGGTAGACTAACACCTTAGCTGCTTGTGAAGCAATCAGGAATTGTGTACTTATAAAAAACACAATATGTTATGTGAAGCGGCTATGTTAACAAATGTGACTACGGCTTAAAGTAGTAAAATCTCTGGAGAGGCTTTTAAAATTGATTTCCTTCCTTTTAAAAATTGTTTGAAGTCAGTCAAAAAAAGAAAACATATTTAAGAAAACAATCCTGATTCTAATAGATATTTTATACTTTTATTTAGGTAAAATCTGCGGAGCCTAAAACTAACTATATTTTTAGGTCTCTGCAGTTGATTCAAAGTATATAAAACGTAACTAATTTCTAAAGTACATATTCAATGAAACTAATAAGTATAATTACTTTTAAACAATTAAGGAAATACAAATTTCATTTCAAATACTTTATTATTTTTATTCTAATATGTCTTTAATGCGAACATAAAAGAATATACAATTATCTTATTGTTTTACAAGGTTAATAAATTAAAATAATAATAACAAATGATTTATCAAGTCCTTTAACTAATTATATATTCTATTTTTCGCTCTTCGCTATTTACAGGTCGTGAACGACTCAATGAATACATATCCCACTATGAAACACTCAACTATGATCATGAGCACATTAGAGCTAGTCACAATAGAGCGCGTCGATCGGTGACCAAAGATCATTTTGTACATTTAAAGTTTGCAGCACATGGAAGAGACTTCCATCTTAGATTAAAACGTGATTTAAATACATTTAGTGATAAGTTAGACGTGAGTATTATTAACATGAATGAATTATTTCAAAATAATAATCTGAATTCATTTGTTATCCCAGTTTTATGATAGCAACGGCCCCATTGATGTCTCAACGGATCATATCTATGAGGGCGAAGTGATAGGGGATCGTAATAGTTATGTATTTGGTTCCATACACAATGGGGTATTCGAGGGTAAAATTATAACGGAACGTGATGCCTATTATGTTGAACATGCCAAACATTATTTTCCCACAAATCGCACGACGGCGACGACGACGACGACCACCGCAACTGCATTGTCCTCGACGACAACGGGGTCCACAAGCACACTAGACAACAAAAAAACTGCCATTGATAATAAGTCAGAAAAGTTCATAAATAAAAATGCTGAAACCACATCTACAAGCGCATTCCCAATGTACCCACGCAGCAGTTCCGAGCAGCCAGAATCAACGACAATGTTTTCACCGACCACCACAACAAATGAGTCTGTGGATGGGGATAAAAACGCTGCCGGTGCACAGGACGAACTTGATTTTCACTCCATTATCTATAAGGAGTCACACGTTGAGGATGCCTACGAGAATGTGCGCGAAGGTAAGTCACAAGCGAAAGTCCAAACAATTTTCTTAAAGTGAAAAATTTGCACGTTTATTATAAGGTACAGAAACGACACCACAAGAAAAATATGAAAAGCGTTGTCATATGATTTATATGCCGTGTCAAGTTAAGACTTCATTTGTATTATTTATTTTTTGCCCGAGTCAACCTTGAAAGTGTTTGATAACATTTCACTTCAGTTTTGACAGTTGAGTTGAGTCTGTCCCAAGTGCTTGCTAATAATTTTCGGGTCTACATCGTCCCAGAAAGTGGTTACAACTTGTCAAATTGTCAAAGGGGGAAGTTATATAAAAAGCGTTATGTGCTTCACATTTGGCTAACCAACTGAATATTTAAATATCTATAGGCTTTCTAAGAATATAAGTGGGATTTGATTAGAGGAGTTATAGAAGGCTTTTATTGTTAGAAAAAAGGGAAGTTTAAGTGTTATGCTAAGTTATGTCGTTGAAGAAATCCAATTTCCAATCAAGCGAAAAGGACGTTTTCCATGCACATTTAAGTTTGACAACATTGCAAATTGCCAAATAAACGATAACTTTATTTTAAAACCAGTAGATTTGAGTTTTAAATCTATAGATCTAGTGGGACTTAATGAATAAATTCTAAAATACCTGGCAATTCGAGTTCTGAACATACTATCAATATAAACTACAACAGTTCATAAGTTCTTAAATGACATTCAAGTATTTTTTGTATAGTTTTTATAATTAGTAACTTATTTTTACAGTATCATTTTTACTTTCGTCCGCTAATTTTGCTGTTTTTTCTTAAGTATTAAAGAAAAATATATTTATATCTTTTTCTTGAAATTTGGCAACGTTGTTGTTAACATATCCCCTGGAAATGTCAGCTGCAGCGGCATGTTACAAAGCAGTCATGTATGCAAAAAAAAAAAAGAAACCCTTTGCCACTTGAATGGTCAATTCTTTTATGCCACTCTGCAACAAACTGAGGCACAGTTGATACACACAAATGCACAAGCAGTGGCAACATTGCGGCAACAATGACACTGGCAATGAAAGTTGCTGCAACATGTGACCATTGTGCATGCAACATCGTTGTTGTCATTGTGCAAACAACAACAGCTTCCACTTACAGTGTAGACGTTCACGACAAAGGCGTGGCCCGCCTTCAACAAAAAAAATAACGTAGTTGTTGCAACAACAGAGCTGCAACGTGGCAAATAGAAAATAAAAACAAATCTAATGCATAACTAAAAAACTACAACGAGAGAGGCAGTGGGGCAGATGTGCGAGGGAATAACCCTAATGCTCGCGGGAATTTGTTGCAAAAATTGCATGCAATTTGACAGACAGCAACAACAACAATAGACACAACTATTGTCACGGGCGCATTTAGTAAAGTTATGTATGTGTGTGTGCGTGTGTTTGTGTGTGTAATTTTGTGGGCGTGCCGTGTGCGTGTGGGTGTAATCATTTTAATGAGCTTACACAAAAGCCACTTACATTTTAGCCGCTCTCAAATTGTTGTTAGTTGGGCGACATTTGTTGCCGTTTGTTGCATTTGATTGATGCACTTTACACTGATTCTAACTGATTGTTTAACTTAGTTTTCTGTGTACGAGTGTGCGTGTGTGAGTGTAGGAGAAATGTGTTACATTTAATTAGTCCCGTTTTGGTTGTGCGCGCGCGTTTAGCATATTTTGTGTGTGTTTAAACAACAGCTTGAAATAATATGTCAAAATGTTTTAAATCTCCAGCATAAATCATCCTAATTAAAAGTCTTGTTGTGGCTGTCATCTGAATTGAAATATCGAATTAATAATAGAGCTCTGCAGTCTCCACTTAATTGACAACAAGTGAAGTGTGGCAACAGTGTCAAATGAAGTGGGGCAACACCAATGCAATTATTTTGGAAATAGTTGATAATTTAATATTCGCTTCGTTGTCAAAGAGGACTAGTACTTTTATCGAGTGCTTAACAACAATATATTAATTTTTGCCAATGTTTTCAGCTAATTAGCAAACAGTGAAGTATGGCAACAGTGCCATATTTGATCTACATTACAACATACCAATAAAATGGCACTTTAAATTGAGAATTTGTTAGCTAATGAAGGGTATCACAACAATTTAGTATGACATGTGTATATTAGAATTCAATGAATTTAATTCAATTCAAATTTGTTTACTGTAATTAAGTGCGCTGTTGGCAATTTACATTGTGATTAAGGGCACAGCAGTAAAATTTTTGAAATATTTGCAAATTTGTAACATCGCTGTTGAACTTTCAATTAATGTTGAATTTTTCCACAAGTGAAATAAAAATATATCAATAAATAATTTCGCTTAATAAACTAGCATTGTCTACACTCTGAAAGTTTTTACTACTTTTAAGGGGTTTCACTTTAAAGGTTTCTAATTTATTATGAAAAACTTGTGGCTAGAGCTGGAACAAGGCAAAAAGTGGACAAAAGTATACCGAAGTGCGTTAAAAGTTCATGGATCTTAGCCCAAAGAGCAGCACATAAAGTTCGATTAGTGCAAAGTGCGCTGTTGCCATGCTTCACTTGTTGACACACACCAACTGAAAGCGCAACTTTTTACCCCGCCAGTAACTTACCCAGTTTTCAGTGCCTTTTATGGCTTAATTGCTGCCCAGCCATTCCACCAGCGTCTTAAACTGTCCAACTTTATTAGCTTCTCTCGGCAGGCACGCACGCAACAAAGTATCAGAAAAAAAAACAAGTAGGAGTCAGTTGTGAGTGCTCGAGTCTGCATTACCCTGTAAACAGACGGTAAACACATTCATATTTATTTATATACAAACACAAATACCAGAATTTCTGCTCCCAAATAAAATCTAAATAAACTTGAAAATCTTGTGTAAAGATTAGTTATCAGAAAAATAACATTTACGTGATATGTGTAAACTACTTAAGAACTGGCATACTGAGTACGGTATCTGTAGCTCTTATAAACCTCGAGATATTCTCAGAAATCAGTCTTTTGATGTCGACATTTGTCGACTTTAAGGAGACCCAGCGCCTTATGGAACATAGCTAATAAACTTGACCGCCCATTTATCGAATTATGTATTGATCTTCGTGTTGCATACAACTATGCCATATTTAAAACCTGTTACATACATTTAGAATTTGCTTATAGCCTTTATAAGCATTTCGAATGAGTACAGGGTATGAAAAGAAAACTATGTCGAGGTGTTTACGCTTGCAAGCTTATCAAATATGTAGTGCAGTCCTTTGGCACCCTTTCGACCCGTCCGTCCGACCATCCATTCTCCCCCATTTAATACCATTTAGCAGCATATTAAGCTTTGTGCTAGAAATGAGCAGTTGCTCCAAAGAAGCGAGAGAGAGTGAAATGGGGCTGGCGCCACTTGCCGCCCACTTTGATTACATTGTTGGGTTGTGTGCGGCGCGTCGTGTTGAATGCGTGTGTTGAAATCAACCAAGCGAGTACACGCATGTTGCCACAAAGCCCCTCCCTATCCAACTGTGCAGGACTTGGGCTTGACACACTGCCAGTCAGTTGGCAAGTAGCGAAGCGTACACAAGACGCTTCCCCCCACACACACTCCACGGGTTAATTTACACACACACACACACGCACACACACTCGCGCGCTCGCACACTCACTTCACACACTGACTCCATTATGGGACTGCAGTCTGCACTTGCCACTTGAATGCTGCATGGAAATCACAATTTATACACATTGTTGTAATATAATTTTTGCACAGCCGAACAGAATGCAACTCAAGTGGCAGTTCTTTCTCTTGCTCTCTCTCCCTCTCTTTCCCTCTCGCTCCCTCTCGCTCATTATTTTGCCACATTGTTGGTCGCGTTGCAGGCGCCCCAAGACTGGCCCCTGTGGGCTCGCTCCCTAGTTTTATTACTCGAGTGCATTGGCCGTGGCAGCTTTATGCAGTTGCCTGCAACTGCCATTAATGCAATGCGGCTCATTTTATTTATGACACTTTGTTTTATTGCACTTCTTTTCCACGTTATGGTTATTTACACATAGATGGGCGCTTGCCACGCCCCAACAACTATTGGCGTATAAATGTCAACAACCGATTAGCAACTCCAGTGTTGCAACGCCAGTTTTGCAGCGCCAGTTGGTTAAATGAAATTAAAATTTAATTCGAATTTCATGTTGTGTATATTTTGTAGTTTTTCTTGACTATGTTAGCCAGAGCTAAAGTTAATCCTAATGCTAAGTACATTTTCACAAAATAATTTAAGCTGTCAAAATCCTCTGAAAATATTAAATATTACATATTCTAGATAAGCTGTGCCCTGCCCTGATTTTTAAAGCTGTTAAAAATACATACAAATATAATTTTCAATAAATATAATATAATAAAAGAGAAGTATTACCTAGAGTATATCTCATATATTACATAGTTTTAATCGGTTTTAGCATGTGTTTTGATCTGACCGTGTCTCTTAGTTCTTAACTCATTTTATTAAAAATTTAAAATAGCTTGCTCCATTTATTGCAAGCAGTATATTTGTCTATTTTTTCGGTCAAAACCAATGTTACAATATAAAAACCGATTTTTATTTAGAATACATCTTAACCAAACTTGGATATGACTTTCTTTACATTATTCTTAACATATGGCCAAAATCGTATAAGCTCTAGTATAATTATTGACTGGAAACTTAGATTTTTTTTATTAAACATAGAATTTTTCGCAAAAAGAAAAACATCATTCATACACAAGTAAATAGTTAAATTATCCCAATCCTGCTCGAATAGTTAAAACTTACACATATTTTCGTAGTAATTTTATTTATAACATTCGAAACATAAACGTACCCTAGTTAAAGTTTTCTAGTCTTACAATTTCTTTAAATTGTTTTTAATTATTTGTGGGATACAAATTACAATTGCAGCGTGCCAAAAGCTCGTTTGAGGCTAAATGCTATTCGAGTAAATTTGATTTCTGTAGCATTGTAGATAAAAGTCAGCTAAATAGCGTTCTCCACTTGGTGCCATTTGCAGCACGTTAATCTAAAAGTGTTTTTTCTAAATCGCTTGACAAGTTTCAGCTCTCGACTTTTAGTCCGCATTGTGGCTGTATCCCCGGCCAGCCTCACCCTACCTCCACTATGCGCGCAGTAAACGCCTCGTGGCTAAGTTACACTTTTATCCTTGCCCCGCATCAGTTGGCGACTGCTGCAAACTGCTGACCACATGACCAGCGGCTTCACTCTGGCACCAGGGAGGGGTACATCCGAGCGGGGTGACTGTTGACTGGGCGAGTGCGCGGGTTGAATGACCAGCGTTAACTTAATAGAAGTTGACACATGTCGCCACGCATGCAAAATGTATTCATCCAACCGCAGCACAGTGCGGCGTTGACCGCTACACACCCACACACACTAGCATGTCCACAAGCACGAGATATTCCATGTACATACATATATATATGCATACATATATAGACTG
Organism: Drosophila ezoana; assembly: GCA_035045725.1. Taxonomy (NCBI): domain Eukaryota; kingdom Metazoa; phylum Arthropoda; class Insecta; order Diptera; family Drosophilidae; genus Drosophila; species Drosophila ezoana. The sequence goes on from JAWNOU010000005.1 coordinate 8,394,886, forward strand.
TTCTCTTCTAGGGTTATTGTGCTGCTCAACGCACTTGATTTCAATTATGTGCGTGCTTCATGTCTGCCAATTAGCGTGGTCATTGGCTGGCAGCCTGATTTCAATTCGTTTTAATAACACACACCCACGCATACACACACAAAGTGTATGTGCTGTTTGCGCAAAAAAAAAGAAAATATAAATAAACAACATACACTGTATTTCCGGCCGCTTGTCAATTTGGGCTCTTATTTTCTTCTGTCCATCCCTCAACTCGGCTTTGAACTTTCCGGTGAAACGTAGCATGAAATTTGTTTGTTTACAATCGCCAAACTCCCCCAAACTGTGTGTGTGGCTGTTGTTGTTGTTGTTGTTGTTGCTATTATTGTTATTGTTGTTATCAAATGCCGGAAATTATTGTGCGCCATGGCATCGTCCTCATCGAAAACAACATCGCGTCAACTTGCGTGTAAATCCTGTTTATATAAACGTGCAATGCTTTTTGCTGAGCGCTGATTTCATGCATCGTTGACTAATATCGAAAGCACTGTGCAACAGCAAATATGCTGATTGCTGAAAATATGGCCAAAAAACAATAACAATAAGACGGGCTACAACAAGGATCAGGCTTGTAATAGGGTGTTTTTGTATTTATTATTTTGCCTGTTATACTATATAGTCTAAGCTCAAGATATTTGCTTTCTGAAATAACTAATAATATTAATAGTCAGTTCTCAAGCTACAAAAATCAATAAGCGTGTCTCAAATACCTTTGAAACACAGTAAATAAACAAGAGCAAATACATATGCACTTTTTATTTTAAAAAGTTCAAGAAAACAAGATTTAATTCAAGTATTATATTTCTTTACGAATTTGTTTAAAAGCAAAATAATTTATTTATTGTTTAATATTATAATCCCTAAATGAACAAAATAATTTTAAAATATTGCGCTTTCTTAAAAGTGTATTCGAATATATGTTTTTTTTCCCTAAATTTAACTAATCCAAATAATAAATAAATAAAGTCATAATGAATATGATATTCTCAATAGAAATTGGCTTACTATTACTAATGCTATTCATAAATGAACTCAATTGGGTCATCAAACTCTGCATTTTTGGCGACGGGTAATTTGATTTTTATAATTACAATGCAAGAGTTAACAAAATCAAAGGCCAGCAGCGATTACAACTCACAAATTACAGAAGACAGGTAATAAAAATAAAAATAAAAAAAAAAACAAGTAAAACAATTATAAACATACCGTGAGATAGAGTTACCTGTACAGAACTTTCAGGTTATAAACTTTTAGCATTGTGGGTTGTTTTTTTCCCCCTTTTTTGCAGTTGTCTGCTAAATTTTATTTATCGACAACCACAATTATTGCATTTGTTGTTCAAAAAGTGCCGCAGAGCGCCAAAGCTGCCACACGGTGCACGCGGCGCGTTGATTGTTGCAAACACTATGCAAAATAGCGGTTAATTGAATCCAGTGAACACCATTTGTATCTGTTGTTATTGTTGCTGCTGCTGCTTGTCCCCCAGCGACATGGTTCAGCATTAATTGAAGTTTTGCACTCTAATGGGGTTGACCGACCCAGCAAAATCGCGCATGACTAATTTTTCATGTTACTTTTTTATAGCGGTCAAAAAAATGAAATTAGGGTAGAGGGTATTATTATTTTGTCACGAAATGGGTAACACATTGAAGTTGATGTTTTTGAGCACGTAAGGTATTAATATACCTTACCGGATCGGAGCACTATATCGTGTAAGTTTCATAGGAGAATTCACCCACAGTCTTCATATTAGTTTAACTTTATGAGAACAATCTCATCTTGTATACAAAGAAACAGTGTGTATTGTTTTAAAACTTGGGTTACAATTGTTATCTTTACAAATTTCACTTGCGAATTTCATAATGCTTTCTGTTTTTAGTAACAAATTCGAGTCATTAGTTTTTGATAAGGATGAGAATGTAATTTAGATAATTATTAACGACTAAGAGAAATATATAATTTATCATCTATCTTTAATGCTAGGGTGTTTATTGTTCAACACCCCAAACTAATTTGTTATTCTTGCATTTGTGTTCTGTTGAATACTTTTTTCTATGCTTCAGTTTTAATTGACAGTTATACGTTGATAATAAAATGCTGATAGGAGTGTGTGTCACATGCCAAATTGACAATTCCTTTCGTCATGCCCGCATGGTTTTCATGTTCATTGTCAGCTGCAAAACTTTATAGCTGTTGTTGCGTGTTGCATGTTGCATGATGTGTGGCAGCTGTACTCCTATTCTGTTGTTGCTGTTGTTAAGTTCCAGCTGCTCTCAAGCAGACAACATCAATAAAAGTCCGTAATGGCGAAGTGCATCAAATGACATTTCTCTATCTTCATTGGTATTCAAAGGAAGTAGGAAATTGCTAGAATGATAATAAACAGATACAATGTTCTATTGAGGAATTCTGCTGTGAATTGTAAACTTAAATTGAGCGCATTCAAGACATGTGAATTGAACTAAGACAATTTCTGAACCGGAAGAGCATTCGATTTTATAAGTTTATATGAAATGTTTAAAAATAGTTTTTTTGTTGCCCCTCCACTCAATTTATATTGTTTCTGATTTTTTTTTAATAACATGCAGCAGAAGATGCAAGAAAATAATGTCTCAGCCAACTTAATACTTTAGAGTTTAAGCGAAAATATATTTATTTCTTTATATAGATTTTTTTTTTTTTAGTTTAGTTTTTTCATTAAAGCTCATGTAAAATTTAAAATATAATTTGAAATAATATATATATTTTTTGCAATTATTTCTGCCATCCCCTTGAACCTAGAAATGCAAAAATAGTAAGATTTTACAACAATAATAATTACTAAACTAATATTGTAATTATATAAAAGCAACTTTCTTGCTAACTGTATTCTAAGATGTTTATTTATGATCATCTTCGATCACCTAAAGAGTTTTATTTTTTTTAAGGAAACCAACCGAAATGTGTATTTAAATACTTAATATTGTCTATTGAATGCTTAAGTATTTTGCCTTTCTCTTAAATAAATGAATTAGACTACAATTTGTCAACGTAACCTCAATTTGTGTAAATGCTTATTTTCTGATTTCTGAAATACCCACAAAGCACACACGCGGTTGTAAATAGCTCTTTTTGCAAATTGCCTCTGCCGTTAATCCACACAAAGCGCGTCGCGCCCCAAAAACTATGCCACAAAATAGAAAACAGATCCCCAAATAATGTTCGGTTAGATAGCAGACCTCAATTTTTGTAGAAAAGTGCATTTAAAATGCACATTGAGGCGGAATACACGAAAATGCCCGCCAGCATTGCCCTGGGATCGGCTGGTATTGCCGTGGCATTTGGCTGTTTATGCATGCAACTTGCAGTTGCAATTTTTGCTGTGCTGTTGTCAACAACATTGCGAAATGCATTGCAGCTGCGACAAGGCGGTAAAGTCCTTGAATATTAACTGCATTGCAATGTGCCATAACTTTTGCGTCAGCCCGGGCACAACTGGCTGCCTCCGAACACATGCATATTTGCAGGACACCTAAGTCCCGTGTGGAGTGTACCATTTAACCCCCACATACACACACACACACACACACACACTCGCACACATACACACAGGAGTCGCTCTCCTCGTGCAGGTCTGTGGCAGAAACAACTCCCGACACTCGCTCAATAATCAATTCCATGCTGTTGCTTTCGGTTCCATCCTGTTGGCGTTGACTCCTTCACATCGACGTTGCTGTTGTTCTCGTTCACGCTACGCTCCGTGGTCGTCTCTTTATACCCTGTATCCATTAGGTTGAACAGAGGGGTGTGTCCATGGGATATCTATAAAGTCGACTTTTGGAGGGAAAATGGCCAATTCTAATGTTTTAATATGTTTATATATATTATTACATGTACTTCTCATCAAATTAGGCTTAGCTGATACATAAACAAAAAGACTTTTTATTCGTTTGACTTGTTAAAATTTTTCTTTTCCATTTTATTAGCTTATAGCTTGTTGCAGAGTATCTGCACATCGAGCAACCTTTGAACACATATTCCCTCATGTTTTGTGTTACACTTGGTTTAGTTTTATAACCCTTTGTTGTTGTCGTCCTCGTCGTCGTCTACCTCGCCGAGTGGCGTGAAAATTCAAATTAGATTTTAAAATTTAATAAATGTTTGTGCAAATTAAAACGTGGCAAAAGCATCAGTTGCCCCAACGCCTTAACTCAACTGAACTGGGTTTTACTGGGCTCTAGACAGCGTGAAAAACACAATAATCCAAGTCACTTTTAATGGGTTTTTTGTCTAGTCTGTGCAAACAGACACACACTCAACAAACATCCGAAATTGGTATTGTGCTGCATTTCCATTTTCTCTGAACTTTTTTGGTGTCGCATGCTTTTTATTTTCTGTTTTTATTTTCTCCTACTCTAGAAACCAATTTAAAATGTTGGGGATTATACACAACAAATATGGCAATTGCCCAAATATTTTATTTTAAATTTTATGTGGAATAATTGACATATTTCACACATATTCCGTCAATCTCAGTGATTTGATAACTTCTTGTGTAAGCTTTAAAAATAAAATGCAATCTGAGTAAAGAAATATCACCCCTTGGCTTGCAATGAGGAAGGTCAATAATATGTTTACAAATACTTTTAATACCTATACGAAATACTAAATAAATGTTTTGCTTAAACTAAATATTAAAATTAATTAATGCGGCTTTGGTCTGATCATCATTTGTACAAACTGCAGTGAATTTTTGTGCCAGGCAAACCAATTGATGCCATACTGATTTGTTGTTTTCGCATTGAAATATTGCCCATTTAAATTACTAAAGAAATACCAAATTTGATTATGAAATCAATAATTATTTTAAATAATATTATTTACCAGTAATAACATTTTCTGTACCACCAGCCCGCACGGAACTCCTTAGCGCAATTACTGGGTGACTTATCATTGTCATGATCCGGTGTTGAAAATTTCATATCCCTTTGCGAGGCTAACGCATCGCCTGCTGTTCCCTTATAGTCGCCCAACGCCATCAAACGAAAAAATTCGCCCTCTCCAGCAATTTGAAAATGATCGTAGCGTGCATAACGATTTTCATCATCGAAATCCCTTAGATATATATACAATTCATGATGTTGTGACTTGGTCATCAAGTAGATTTTCTCCAGTCCGATAAAAAACTCTCCTCTTAAATCACCAAACCCTAAACTATAATCAGTCCAATTGCGATTGAAGTTGACCGAACCATCACGACGCCGCAATATAACAGTCCAACCGGAATCGGCGAGAGTTGAATCACAAAATACTGGAAAGGGCTCGACACCGGGCACACGTATCACATGTACATTGGTAGATTTGCCCAGACAACTTGTTGATTGACATTTCTTGAGTTGTGCAACGTATTGAGATAATTTATCAGATAATTTTTTTATCTTCAAAGCATCCGCACTAATTTTTATCTGCTGTTCAGCCACGATGCGTTCTTTAATCTTAAGGTGATCTTCTAGTTCAGTTATTTGTCGGTCCTTAAGTTCGATTTTCATCATTTCACCCTGAAATGCGGTTTGCTGTTTATCAATTAGCGCCTTATTTGTTGCTATGAGATCATCTTTAACCTTGCTGCTATTATTACACGAGCCATTCAAATCCTTTAGCTGTTCATACTGTACTTCCCGATTCTTGACTGATTCTTCACAGATGCCAATACGGTTTTGTAGAGTGCTCAACTGAGTCTCCAAGCTCTTTATGCTTTCCTCCTGTGTATCTGCTCTCTTTTGTAGCTCATTTAGCTGCGTTACCTTTCGATTCAGTTGCTCTTTCGATAGAGTTTCTCTGTTTTTCGTTGTATCCTCGCAGACTCCATATTTTATTTGAACTGCATTTAGCTGATTCTCTGTAGTCTTTATGACCGCATATAGATCTCTGATTTTGTCTTGCAACTCCGTGAACTGATGCTGCTTTGTTTGCTGCAGAATGGGTTTTACTATACCAAAACAATACGTATTGCATTGTCCTTCCATATCCTTAAACAAGGTCAATGACTGAAATATAGCACGAAATTTGGGTTTTAAGAACTTTCTTTGTTTAGTTGATAAAAAAAAAAAGAAACCCACCGGCACGGCCATGCCATTACTATCAAATGATTCAAAGTTTAGTTCTTCTAGGGTGAACAGCAATAAAATGGCCAGCAAATATCCATAGTTCAGCATTTTATTATAAAGAACTAAACTATTTAAGAAAACACAAAGATAATTTTATAATAATTTTTTTCTTTTATATTCTTGCACTTTTCCAAACACTATTTTAACTATTCTTTTCAGGTTACAATTTTAAGAGATAATTGCGATGAAACTATTTTTATAAATTATTTTCGGAAACCGAATCGAATAAAGCTCCTTTACATTCAGCAGTCATATTAAAACTGAATAAGGCGTTGTCCAGTTCCAGAATATTGATATATTTTGTTGATTTCTTGGAAGCAAATTCCATATTATGAGCAATTTGCAGCCAGCTGTTGTTTATAGCTGTTTATATACGTTACATATTGACAATAACTTCCAGTTTATTGACAATATGTGTGCTGTTGTGTATGCCTGGAATCTTGACAATAACTTCCAGTTTATTGACAATATGTGTGCTGTTGTGTATGCCTGGAATCTTGCAAGTCCCCGCATACAGCTGGCCGTATTTTTAATAACGTTTTAATAAACATTATTTGACGAACACCTGAAAGATTTCATAATGAGACAACTTCTTCTATGCGTTGCACATTTTAAGACAATTTTCCAACATCCTAACGAATACAACAGAATTTAAATCTAGCTTCAGGTCTTAATATTTCAATTCTCAGCCTATGCTGATAAGAGCATTGAGAAAGAGAACGACGCTGAAGATTAAATACCCTTGCTAAGCTTGGGAAAGTTATCTTTTATAAAATTCAACTTTTGACGACGGGCTTGCGGAAAATTTCATATAAATATAGACGGTTGATACTGATAAAAAATATGTGCTGTATTTGGTCGAAGATGTCTTTTTCTAATCGCACACTGCATAATAAAATTATTAAAATATTTTTAAAGAGTTCTAGATTCATGCTTTAACTCTCCACAATCGCCAATTTCATTAAAAACTTGGATATTATTTGAGAACATATACTTAAATAATAATGTGGAAAGTTTTATTACCCAATTGGATAATTTTGACAACCTTTTAATTGTTAAGTCATGCCAAAAACCACTGGCACGTAAGGATGTACAATCACAGGCACTCATTTTAAATATTTTAATATTTCGTGCTGAGAATCACGCACCACCCAAACCACGTCTAAGCCGCCCAGTTTGGACCAATTTGCAGTGTTGGCACCTAGACAAAAGCGGGCTGGGGCCATTGCCACACACACACACACACACACACACACACACACACACACACACACACACTTAAACATTTGCATAAATTTTAATGTCCACACACGCACACACAGGCAGACACGTGAGAGCCACAACAAATGCTGTAGCGGCAGTATGGCACTATGTGTGGAGGAGGAGCGGGGTGTTCTTTGGGGCGACAGGTTTAAATACATTTTGCACTTGGCAATGGAAAACAGCAGCATATGGCAACGGCTTCAACACCGTTGGCAACCATTTTGGGCCATATACATATGGAGGGGTAGAGAGTGCTCTGGGGTTGCATGGTCCGCTGCAGGCTCCCGTAATAACGAGTTTTGCGGTAAATTGAATTGTTGAACATTCCACACTAAAATCGTTTCGTTCGCTGCTCGCTGCGGTCGAGGTTTGCCGTTGGGTCAAGCGCAGCGATCCTTTACAGGCCTGCAGCCTGCAGCTCGTCTTCCATTTTGACGGGGACGTCCGCTTCAAATATTTATTGATGTGTGCTGACTGGCCTTTAACAGCAGGATATGCCCCCGCCCACAATTTGCATACGCCACGGTGGTTGCAAATGCGCATACGGGAAAATGCATGCGGCAAGAAATTATGTTGGTCATCAATTTCATTTCCGTCAGCTCGTGTTATTTGCCCGGCGAATGTAGCATACTTTTTGGGGGCGACCATAAGCCAGTGTCACTAATGGTCAATTTGAAGATTTTTTCACTTTTTAACATCAAAATATTATCATTGAGACATTTTAAAATTTGTATTATTATATTTTACAAGATATTCTTAATTTTTTACACCTTTCCACATTATGAGTATTATTCAAATTATTCTTGAAAACAGGCTCCCAGTTAGTCAGACACTTAAAAAAAAAACTGTGGTTAGTGTAGAAAACATATTATTATAAATTTGTAACGAAGTATTCGATTCTTTCGAAATCAGGCAAGGATCTTCCCAACAGTCTGAAATAAATATATATAGAAAACTTTTACATATATACAAGTTTACTTAATTTCTTTAAATTTATGTTATATCGTATTTTTATATAGTTAATTCACTGCTCGTGTTAACAAGGGATTATTGTGCTGTGTTTACTCTATAATATGTAAATGCCGTAATATTCTCATGCATCGAGAAGTTGTGAGAATACCTCTTAAATACCTATGTATTAAAGCCCATGTAAGCAATATTCCCATTAGACACCCAATGAGAATAAACAAGAGCCAGCTAGCCAGCCAGCAGTCGTGTCACATTTCCATGTGGTACATGGCGTATGCTTAATGTGCCCAATTGGATTTACTGTGCATACACACACACACACGCACACACACTCAGAATTCAAATACGAACTGGACTGACATAAGTTCAAGCGAAAGACTTTAGCCAATGTCTTGCACCATAATTCAGACTACTGCAGTTCATGTCCTTGTGACAGCTGCAGCAACGTACCAAGGACAATTTCAAATAATTTTAAAATTTAGAGCACACATGCCACTTGAGGCGATGGTGGGCGGAGGGCGGAGTGCGGAGTGCGGAATGGGGGCAGCTGTTGTGCAACAAAACTGAACTCAGCTCAGAAATTTGCTTGTCTTGTGCCTTTACGAGCTTCAAAATATGCATAAATCTTGTGCTGAAAATTTATATTTACATTTTGCTCGTGCTATTTAACAACATTTGGTCAGCCAAGGCAACTGCTGCCAGACGAGCATCCTTCAGTGGAGGCTGTTGAATATTTTGAGGTTTTCTGCAACCAACGGCATGCCACGCCCCAAAACCCATTCGGCGTCGCCGTTATGCGGTTTGTGCAACGGCTTCAAAAACTTTTCCATTTTACCACTTTGCACTTGTTTCATGCAGTTTTCGGAGAGGGGGCGCGGAGCGCGGTAGCGAGGCGACTGCAGCTGCAAGTTGTTTGTTTTATTACAAGTGCCAAATAATTTAACTACTAAAATATTAAATTTCTGTTTGAATTGTCGTCAGTGTCCTTGTGGATGCCGGTCTATGTGTGTATAGCATAGCCGCTGGCAGTGGTCATAAATTGTTAGCCACCTTACTCCCCATGCCCCCCACTATACGTATACATGAGTATGTCTGTATGTGTGTATGTGTGTGTGCATATGTGAACTGTGGCAACTCAATGTGTGTTTGGGGAATCAACGGGTCATGTGTTTGAGTTTAATTAAAAAGGGGCATTAGGATAAAAACTTTTATAAACGTGCCCATATTCATACGTATTTCTAAATGATGTATACTCCAAGTTTTTGCTGGAACAGGCGGGCGGCGTTGGGGCGAGGGGCGCAATTCATGCAGTTTATACAGGTGTGTTAGTTTACTTAGGATTGGAGGAACGGTAGCTATTAAAGTCTCTGGAAAGCTGAGGGTTTTAGAATTACTTCGTTTTAATGCCCAACCAAAGTTTAATACATTTTCGCAGCCTACTTTATTTTAAGGTAATTTGCATCTGAAGAATTTGAAATATTAAATATTTTTGATGTTATTTAAGGCTTTGATATAAATAGTAAAATAAAATAAAAATATCCAATACGAAAATAAGATCTGAATTTGTTGAGAAAGGCATTGTCTTGTCTATTATGAAGAGAAATCTAAAACTTTCTTTTATATTTCATAGAGTGTCGCCAGCTCTCACAACTGAAACTGAAACAAACTGAAATAACTGAACATACATTTTTATTTAAATTAAAGGTTTTTCTATATACCATTTTTCTATATAATTCATATATTTATTATTTAATCGCTCAGTTTACTGTGCCCCTTACTCATAATTCAAGTAAAACCTCTTACAAGCATACGCAACTCCATGTTGTGCATATGTAATACTTACAGTGCAACTAAGCGGAATAAAACGTAGTAAAATTGTGTCTACCCTAAGTTCAGCAATAACTGACAAACCAGGGAATTACCCAGCAACAACATGAGGAGCTCTTGAAAAGAATAACTTGATCAATACAAAGAAGCAAGAACAACAGCAATGACCACTTCATTCAGCATGTTTAAATTGAACTCAAAATTGTGGTTTTGCTGGGGTTCCCAAATCCGAAACTAACACACCCATTCACACACACAGAATCACGCACTCACGCAATCACACATTCCGACTAACTGAGACAGCCATCGATTATGGCAGGCGGCTTAAGAGCGAGTGGGCGGTTAAGTGCACCCTCGGTTAGAATGGGTGGATGGGGGCGTGTCGGGCACCCGCTGGCGGCTGTCATGTGGTCGGTTTTAAGTGCTTCACTGGTTATTTTCGGGGCATTGGTGGGTGTTCAGTGTCGGGCACTTGATAATGACTACGATGACAACAGCATCGACAATGCTGGCGACGTTGTCATAGTCGATACAAGGACACAAACAGGACTCGACGCAAGTGTAACTACCGCTGCTGCTGCTGTTGCACAAGCGACTGCAATAACAGCCACAAAAACAACTATTGCAAGGACTTGACTGTACCAATTGTATAGAAAAACAAGCTAAACAAGTAAAAGGCTCTAGTCGGGAGCTCCCGACTAGGGGATAGCCTGAACCCTCTTCTTCCAACACCAAATGCAAATATATATAACATTTTAGAATCAACACATCAAGTTTGGTGACTCTAGCTCTTATTATTTACCCAATTTGCTCAAAAAACAGGATGTCGATATCGATTTTTATCGATTGCTTGGAAACGGAGTAAGTTATCCATTATCTAGGAGGAGGACCTACAGCTAAAATTTCAAGTCTCTAGCTCTTATAGGTTCTGAGATCCTTCAGTTCATATATACGGACGGACGGACCGACATGGCTAGATCGACTCGGCTATCAATGCTGCTCAAGAATATATACACTTTATGGGGTCGGAGATGCTTCCTTCTGCCTGTTACATACATTTACATATTCCACAAAAACATTATACCCTTTTTACCCATTTTTAATGTGTACAGGGTATAAAAACTGTTTTTATTTACTGGCACGCTCGTCGAGTTTTTCAAAATGATGTCATTTCTTTAGTGAACTGGACCTCAGATTTTGTATTTAATATTTAATAGATTTCGGTGCATGTAATCATATGGCGAATAGTTGTCCAATATTGTTGTGGAGTTGGACTTAGTAAAGGGATCTCAAGCGTTACGATGTATTTACTTGCCTTAATAATAATTATCAGTTTTTATTATAGATTTGCAAATACGTTTCAAATTTAATTATTACTATATTAGAACTATACAAACATTTAAATAAAATTAAATATATTAAAATAATTGGAGGTGTAATTTTTTTCAATTTACAAGTACACTTTTGCTTAAAACGTAAAAAATCACTTTTGATATAAAATAAAACCCCAAAAATGTTATTTGGAAAAGGCGAAATGCAGGTATACATAGTTATAGCCTGAAAGTAATTACTTCAACTCTGCTTTAGACGTAGGGAAAACCTCCAATCATTATATTAATAGATTCCGAATTTTTCAAGGAAAATGTACCAAAAATATAATGAATATTCTTTATGAAAGTCACAATTGAAATATATAGGAGGTAAAAAGTACACTTTACTTATTTAAATGACTTTATTTATATAAAGCTCATATCATAATAGTTATCAAGTCATAATAATTTAATTAAAATCCTTCATAAAAGACTGTCATCACAAATTCCTGTTTCGTCCCTCGTTTAAGCAAAATTCTTGAATTTAATTTGAGTATTTTCAGTGTTTGTGCAAATTTGAAGTGTGCCTTAGTCCGTGCCTATTTGGCAAATGCTCGTTAACAGCCTTAGATTATGCTTGAGTACTGGCAGACATAACCGAAACGTAAACCGAGTCATAAACCACTTTTATCATTCCCAAACACGAAATCTTGTAGTTTACTTCATTCGGCATCCTTGCGAGTCCTTGTGCCTGCCAGCTGGTATGTCTGGCTTTTATCTAATGTACTTGTCTGCTGCTAGTTTTGCCCAGAAGGCAGTCCACTAACTAAGTATCCTTCATCAAACTTGCACCCGCACCCACAAAAATTCTCCGTCAATGGCCCGCCTACCCTTCCGCTTCCTATTCAAAAACCGGTGGCCGAGTAAATATTTCCACTTTTCGGCCACAAATGCAATTGGGCCTGATGATATTTGTTGCTTCCGTTTTGGCTTGCAGCAGAGGAAATGAAGCTAGTACTGCTTTTGCTTTTTCTGTTATTGTTGTTGTTGTTATTGTTGTTCTTGTTGCTGTTGCTGTTGTTGTACACTGCAACAACCTGGGCCTGGACAATTTTACTGAGATTTGTCAGCTTAGCAATTGTCTGAGTTATTCTTCAGTAATTTATGTTGTTTCTTATCTAATTTTGTTTATTATGGAATAAGAAAGTATTTTGATAAACTTATCTTGTTTTACATTAAATACAGATTATTTAGTTTTTAAGATATTTGGCAGATATATTTTTTATTAAAAATAACTGTTTGAAAACTGGATTCCTTATCGTTATATCAAAATATAGAAATAGATAGAAACGTTGAAATTCGGTTTTATATGTGGACGAGCCTCATATAAAATTTCAAGCACTTCTCATAAGCATTTGAATCTACTGTACTATATAGTGTAATATCAAATGCTTGACTTGTCATACTTTAAGCAAAATAACAGCATTAAATTTGTATTTTGCTCAGTGTATAGGCCTGTGAACCACAAATTTCCTGTTGCTATTCTATTTTTTGGCGAATCTCTGCGAGTAATCTGCGTATACAGGATGAGCTATTATTCACTATTTAACATTCAGTACTCACCATTCTCTATTCACTAACAATTTGACGTTGGGGTGTGCGTAGGCAAATCCGAAAATAAAACCGCAATTTTTCATTTGTTTTACGGTCAAATTGCATGCAATGAATATTTGAATACATGTGAACTTTTCACGAGTATGTGTGTGTCTGGAAATGCACTCCCTTGAGCACATTCCATTTCTGCCCACTTTATCATTGGCCTTTCCACATATTCTCATTGCTTTCTTATCTTGGCGCATTAGCAGCGCCTGCATTGTGCATGGTTGAAAATTCCGGCCTTCTATCCATGTACCATGTATTCCAATGTGTCCAATGCCAGGCACTTGTCCCATTGAAACTTTGTACGTTGTGCGACAAGTCGACATATTTCTCTCTTTCTCTGTCTTTGTGTGTGTGCTGTCTCAATGGTTAGTCTCTGGTCGCTTGTTGATATTGCACTTTGCCTTGCATGCAAAATTTGGCAGCCGAAGCAACTCCTGCTGTTGCTGTGGTGGCAGCAGGTCGAGTTTAGGGGCAAAAGCCAAACAGTTGCTCTGCCAAATGAACTTTTCTAATTCCATGAACCAGGCCGCAGCCTCAGCCCGAACCCCTATCTTTATTCTCATTCTAGACTTTAAGCATGAACTATGGGCGGCTGTTCTTGGGGCCACGTTTTCATTCATGGCATAGCAAATTATTCTGTCGTTAATTAGTGAACGATACACACACACACATCCACACCTGCGCACACGCACTCCACACACCACACACGCACATCGGATAGAATAGAGTCGAAAGATTTGGCTTATTTCTACATCATTCGCACGCAGTCAAAGTTGTGTATCTGAAACTCGTAACTGATGTCCTTTCATTTCATCGCTATATGAACATTTACCTTCTCCCTCGCTACCATCCCCCGCTCTTGTCGTTGTCCTGGCATGACCACAAATTGCTTGACTACCATTTTCATTTGCTGTTAGCTTCTAACTAAACATTTTGCTCGTTTTCTCCCAAATATTCTTGTTTATCTTCGGTACGGCACTTGAGTTGAGTGACAAGCTGGCATAGCAATAGTTTGGATAAGGATAAGGGGCCAGGTGCAAGTGTTTAACAGCTACAACAATTAAGCAGTAAGAAAATGCACAGAGAGAATGTTTTTATATCATTTTTGGAATTTCTATTACATTTTACTCTATATCGTTATTTGGTTATTAAAATAATGTAGGGGCTTTCCAAATAATCAAATCTATGCTACTGGGCAGTAAAGGGATAAATATCGATAGTTTTATGATAATAAAAAGTTTAAAAAAAAATATTATAATCTTTTACGTATTTTATGTCACAAAGAATATAATTTAAATCACATATAACCATATATTGCCACTGATGGGTTATATGATATAATGATGAGATAAAAAATAATTACTTATGAAGAAACTAACGCGAATAGAGACATTTGGCTAACGACTTTGTAGAACGATGCAAGAATAGTGAATCTCGTAAATGTTAAGATTGGTGAAACCAAAATCTAATTTTATACCCATTCTTCCCATAGAACTATACAATATAGTGGGACGATCTTTAAAAGATATGACTAACTAATAAGCAGCATAGTGCAACTAGTAACTGTAGGGCTTAGTCAAGATATGTTTATAAAGATTGTTGCACAGATAACGAAAGCGCATATTCTCTTAGATAAATATTAGTTGACTGCCTTATTTTCTGTGACTACAATATATGCGCATAAATACATATAAATCTCAGATATTAATTCCTAAACATTTACGTGCAAATCCAACGTAATCTCTAATTGTAAGCGGCTCATCTCTAACTCGGACCATTTGTATGCCCGCAAGCGACTGATAGAAATATTTCCAAGGCAACTCTTACTTAGGTCAACCGCATTTACATAAAAACTAACGCATATGTACGAATTTGTATCTTTATGTATTTAATATTAATGTGTTTAAGCTGAGAAAAAAACAACAATAACAAAAAACAGATGCCAAAACAAAAGCAACGAGTGAGAGCTCCGGGAGAAGAGCAACCAGTCCGACTAAAGTCTGAGCCGCAAAAACTAATTTGTATGCGGAAAGCGATGTCGTTGCTGTCGCCAGAACCGACTGTCTGACCACGTGTCCGTCGCATTTGTTGGTCTACACCCGCGCCGGACGCTGCCGAAATGCGTAATTTCGTACTTGGTGGGCCATCTTGGCCATGTGGGCAGCGGGGAAGGTGGCTGTCCTGGCTACTGCCTTCCTGCTGGCTGGCTTTATGTGGAAGTGTTGAAGCGCAGGTGACGGCGACAGGAAGAGCTATAGCTGCTAGCACTTCCAGTGCCTAGGCAAAGCTTTCACGCAGTATACCCAAACTAGGAGGATCCATAGGTTATTATATGTATGGGCATAGCCCACACAGCTGTAGGCGTTGTGCAAATGAATTGAAGATTTGTTTTGCCCACATGAAATGGATATCGATTCTTGAGTCATCAGCTTTTTAAGTGTCACAGTATTGAATGAAAACACTTATTTTTCATATGTTTATTCATGGGAAACTTATTTGTGTCCCATTAAATATGCATTAGCCAGATAAGCGTAGGTTTTATTATTCAACTCATTAAAAAACGCTTTCCTATCGAGCAAGAGTTTCGGAATGCTGTCTAAAATGAATGTCATAAAATGATTAATTCAAATAAACATCCCATGAAGGACTTGTGTATGCAGCCAATTTTATGTGGCAGCAAAACAAATTTTTGGTATTTATTTTAAGAAAAGTTAGAACTTATTTCCCCTGGAGGATAAACTTTAAATATTATATGAATATTCAGCGTGCAAAATAACATAAATTAAAAAGTGAATTATGAAATAGTAAGCAAACGAATTAATTAATAAGTAATCAAAAATTAATGTCAGCAAAAGAATGGCTTATGCTACATAGCATAAGCAACTAGAAGGTTGAATAGAATAAGGAATTATGTTTGAATCCATAAATAGATAAACTTCGATTGGTTGAGACGTAAATCGAAAATATTGTTATTTTGTCTAGTGTAGAAATTACAAATTTTATGAAATGAAGCTTAAAAACCTATGCAAATATAACTCCTCTGTAAGTGTAGTTCAAAAATGGCCAAGAGAATCAATATAATTAAGATAACCTGACTTAAAATGTGATGCAAAAATTAATTTAATATTAGTGAGGAAACAGAAATATATATTTTTCAATTTTATAGAATATATATCTTTTTTATAGAATATCTTCTGCATAGTTCGACCAGCAAATTTAAGTATATTTAAAAAGACTTAATTAATTTGCTTTAGTCCCTGAATTAAGATTAAATTTAATTTGTAATGAACATTTGATTCTCCTACATTTGCAAAAGCTACTAAAGCAAAATGCCATATATGTCAGGTTTTGCATCATAAGCCGCTTAAGCATGATCCTGTGTGGCATTTAAGGCTCAATCTCTTTTACACACACTTGCACTCACGCAATCACAGCATAAACAAAGCCTGGATAAATTAAAACATTTTTTAATTAAAACAAATAATAATATAAATGCAAACATAAAACAACAGTTGCAAAGTAAACAAATTAAGGCTGCCAAATGACGTTCACTCTGACGATGATGATGAAGATGGGAATGAAAATGGAAGTGGAAATGGAAATGGGTATGGAAATGACGACGAAGGCGAAGTAAACAAAACAAAAGCAGCAACAAGAACAAAATAATCAAATCATTTGCAAAATAAAAGCAAATTACTGAGAATTATATGTAATGTATTTACACACACACACACACACCCACCCACGCACTCGCACATACACACACACACACCGCAAAAGCATTTGCAAATGCGCGTAAGCGCTCTATATACGTACTAAAGTGTCACGCCCAGTTCATGTGTACGCCCTCGAACTTTGCTTGTGGCATTAGCTACATGTGACGCCCTCTTGTACGCTATTAAACTTTTATTTTATACTTTCAAAACCTTCTGAGAAATGGAAATAAGCAGCTTGTCAAGCAACATGACGAATTTTACTGTCAGTAATCGCGATATATTCATTTTGGCAGAATAAATAAATAACAAGAAATGTTATTGCTTCTTCGCTTAGATCACACTTCGAGCGGTGCTGCCTGTAGAACATTTGCGAAGCAGCACAAAGAGGAATTGCAAATACTTGCTCTCTTGTGAGAACAAAAATAAGCAAGATCTCAATCTTGCACACAACGCTATATCAAACTATATAATATAAATACGATGGAAAGGAAACTTTCTCTCTTGAGAGATCATAGTCATTATAAATGTATGCGAATGACATTAGTTTTTGAAACTATTGAAATATTTACCATTCACGTTCCCTATTTGTATATCGACAAATATTAATTTATTTTTCTGTTCTCTGAAACACGGAGAGATAAAAGAAATGCCTGAGAATACATAATTTAATGGGTATTGAAGCTGTGGCTCCTTCTTAGTGTTCTGCGGGCTACTTGTTGTTGGCTCAACGCGTTCTTTACATGTTTAAAGCGTCGAAATTGCAAAAAACGTCTGTTTTTGGCCTGTAGGGATTTCTTGTATAGTATGCGGGTGAATTTCTTCTTCTTTCTTTGCGCTTTGTAAGGGTATTGTGGGCGTTTTTCGCCCTCAATTTCATTTGCAATTGAATTTGGGATTATTTTTCATTTTTGCTGCGCATCTTTTGCAGAGGTCACAAGTGGCCTGAATGGCTCCGAATGGGGCAGAGGATGCGGGGGTCAAAAGACCGAGAGCCCACCCGCCCGCTGGCCTCCCCCTCTATAAAAGCCGCTTGCATGTCTGAGCGCCGTTTGTCTCTGACTGACGCTGTTGCTATTGCTGCTGTTGTGCTGGAAATCCCCTGGCAGTAGCATGTTAGGGGAGGGACAAACCCTAAGCTTGCCTGAGCTGGCAACGGGAAGTTGTAAAATTCATAAGTCGAGCGCGTGGCTTTTGTGCAATTGGAGCAACAAGAAACGAAAGCTGAAGGCACAGAATAAAAAAAAAAATCTTGTACAAGTGCAAGTTTCTTCAGTTTGAAAGTGGGGCCAAGAGGGGCATAGGGGCTGTGTATGGAATAGGGGGTTTGAATTGGGTGTCGAAGCGACTGCAGGCAAAGATAACACCAAAGTGCACTTTAATCTATGTGAAGAAATCTCAGAGCGTCGCGACGCTGCAGCAAAATATGATTGAAGTGTCGGTTAAGGATTGGGTTGGTCGGGCAGGGCCGGCAGGGTTAGCTCCTCCAGCTGGCTGTGTGTGTGTATGTGTGGCGGCTCCAGGGTATGTGTGTGCTCGTGCCATCGAAAAGGCACAAAGAATAAACGCTTGAGTGGCAGCCAGCGAGAGAGAAAGAGAAATTGGAAAAATGAAATGTGAAGAAAACTGCGCCAACAGCTGTTGATTGAAATGGCTCCACACACACACACACACACAAAGATAACTCCAAATACAAAATGTCACACACACACACACACAGACAGACAGGAGAACGTGGGCAGGTCGGATAGCTTCCAACTCGAGTGGCACTCTCAAAGCAGCACACAGCATAAAGACCGAAAATCAGACAACATCTTGGGCAAAGGCTGCCTGAGTCCAGGCAAACACATCAGATAAGCACGATTGAATGCAAGCCCTTACCAAAGAGCACAGCGCAACAGCGGGCAAGAGTCGCAAAGAGTGATGGACGGGCTACAACAACAAAGCTGTCCTAAAAAACCAACCAAAAGAAAGTAAAGGCGCTGCAACAACAACAACAACACACACACACAAAAACATAGTAAGAAAAAAAGGCAGAAAAAACGAAATAAAAACGGGTCATTGGAGTAAGATGAGCGAGCAGCTCTCAAACCAGAAACCCCTAAACCCTTCTTAAAATGGAAATGCCGCGGTGCACAAAGAGCTACACAGGCAGCACACAGTTGGTTTAATCGAATAAAATTACTAGACGACTACGAGAAACCCTGTAAAGTGGGTTGAATGAAATAATGATCATTTTATCTATTTTGTTAGATAGGAATAATATTCGTGAATTAGGGTTTAGTTTTTTCTAAATATACTAATTATCCTTTTTCAATTCCATATTATATCGTTCTCTTATTGTTACTCAACTTTGTTGTCCCGGTTCTGAATATAACTATTATTATCATTCTAACAATAGTTTTTATTATCATTATCACTATTACTATCACGTCAATTATCATTATCATTATCATTATCATTATCATTAGCATTAATAATCTAAAATCTTATAGTAATAAGAAACAAACCTTAATTTTACTTAATCTTACGATTTTTACTGTGCAATTTTATTTTTATCCTCATTAGAGCTTATCTCAGTTTTTTTTCTCGCTCCATGCTCGAATCATAAGCATTATTCTAATGATATGCTCCAAATGATTTCACCAACCATTGCAATAATTTAATAACCACGCATACCCTGTACAGCAGTTTCGCTTATAGGGCATACAGATAGACAGAGAGTTAAGGGATGCCTTTGAAATGCAAATTACACCCCAAGGAGGTGGGGGGGAAGGGAAGGGGCTGTGCGACTGTTGGAAATGCAGCGGAAAAGAAAATGCGGAAGCTGCGCGCTGTCGGATTCTTGGCTTGTCGAGTGTTATGTATTTAGTGGCTGCTTCAGCTGTTGCTACCCCTTGATTGCCCCGCTCCACCCCTGCTCTTTAGCACCTGCCGTACAATTTGCGCTTTGGTATAGGTCGCGTTTTGTTGCCACACAGCGTCCCCGCTGAAGTTTGGCAACGCCGTGGACTCTACGCAAAGAAATAATAAAGACAAACAATGCATTGTGCGTTGGGATGGAAGGAAAGGGCAGAGCAGGGCAGGGCGGGGCAGGGCAGGTGGGGAAACAGTGTAAAAGCATAATGATAATGGCAGCAGCAGCAGCTATAAAGCCGCCCCCGCATCCCACTTTTGCGACCAACTTGACACAATAGCAGTCAGCCAAATAAAAATTTATGGCACAGCTGAAAATTGCAATGTTGCCAGTGTGTACACACTATGGCCCCGGGTCCGAAATCCCATTCGAATTCGTACTCAGGAGTTGGGAAAATATACTCCAACTGGCCCACTGTAAAACTGGGTGGCCTGTTATGAGTTTTAACGGTTCGTTGAAGCTGGCCAGCATTGGATAAGGAATTAAAGTATAAACCAAGAAGAATGAAAACTTTTAATGAAAAGTGCACTGAGTTCGTAATGCTGTCCCAGTCAGAAGCTTTTATTAGCATAGCGCACTTTCGATTATGTCTCTTAAAGTCAAACGAACTCAGAACCTTAAATAATATATTTGAATGTAAAAGAATATTAATGCATACCTGCTATAAGTCAAAGAGCATTTTTTAAAGTTCTGTTTTAATATGCTTTTACGAATGGAAATGGTTGCCAAATAAAATTATATGAATTTTAAGCGATAAAATGTATGGAATGAATTTTGCCATGTTTCTTTTGAAGCAAACTTGGGATGGCGTAAAAATTATACCTTGGCTTTTATTTGTGAATTTAAAATTGTTAAACCAAAGAATATAAAAAATATTATTTATTTAATAAATGTGATAACTTTATGAATTCAATTAATACGAAATTCGATATTGAGCTGAGTGAAGGTCGCAGACGATATCTATCCCTTTTTGAAACAATTAAGTTGTACTAGAGTACTTACAGTACTTACTGCCTACGGGTGTACAGGGTGTTTGTCTAGCTAAATGTTTACTTTTTGCTGTATATTTTATTCACTTAAAGCGGCTTTGTACACTGCCTTACTGCCCCAGAACGAACAGTGCGCCCATATTGCAGGCAAGATATGTAAAATGAATGTAAATTGCTGGAACCATAAAAATGCGGGCAGCTTTTAAAAAAAAAAGTCCTGAGCGCCTGGGTTGACAATTGCAGCTGTGGGGAGAACGGAGCGTGCAAAGCGCGTCAAGATAAAGGAAATTTAAAAAAATAAATAAAAAGCCCGACAAAAGTAAAGTGGAACCGCACAGTGTTTAAACAATAAAACAATAAATTTTCATTACCGGACTCGGGGCTATTAACTGTTTCCGCTAGCCGAAAAAAGAAAATGCGTTTAAAGTGCAGCGATTAAATATATTATATGAATAAAGCACGAATTGTTTGCATGCATTCCGTGGATGCATTTAAAGTGCAGCAGCCGCTAAAAGTATGCAACACTTTTATAATTCATATAATTCTTTTTGTTTTTCCATCAAACATTTGACTTTGGCATTTGCATTAAAATTTTTTATGTTTATTTTATTTAACTTTTTATTTTTTTGCTGCTTTCAACTCGACTACTCTTCCCGCCCGCACTCGCCGCCCCTCTCTCTGTCTGTGTGCGTTGCGCTTTAATTACATTTTCGTGGTTTTCATTTTGTGCGCCATAAATAATTTTACCATGCAACGCGCTACTTTATTTTCTTTCTCTTTTTTTTTTTTTAAAGGGTTTTTTATTTGAATTTTTCTTTTTGAATACAATTATTTGGCTCTGGTCCAGAGTAGGTGAAACTGAAATGTTGTTGCCTTTGCGGCCGCATCAGCATTAATTTGCTTAAAATGAAAACGTGCCACAAATTCTTTATTTTTTAAGTCTACTCTCAGCTCAACTTCAACTCAACATCAACTTGAACATTTTTCTTTCTTTGTTTTTTTGTGTTTTGCAGGTCACGTGGGCGGCTGCGGCATTACGGAGGAGGTCTCACAGTGGATGGAGAACATACAAAATTCAGCGGTCGAGGAGCTGCCTGTGCCCATGTCAAAGGATGTCCAAAAGCTACACCGGAAGCAGCAGCACAAAAAGGCTGCTGGTCCCCAACAACAGCCACAGCAGCAGCAACAACAGCAACAACAACAACAGCCACATCCTCCCAAGAAATACGCCAGCAGCGATGATGATTTCAAATTTCCACATCAGAAATATACAAAGGAGGCAAACTTTGCCGATGGTGCATTCTATGATCCGGAGACCGGTCGTCGATTGGGCTCCACGGCCAATGTCGCCGATTGGCATGAGCTGGTCCACGAGCGTGTGCGTCGCGCCACCGGCGGCAACAATGGCGGCAGTGGCTCCAATGCCAGCGGTTCGACCAGCACGGCGGGCCCCGGACGTGGCCGTGAGGATAACAAAAATACCTGCTCGCTGTATATACAAACAGATCCATTGATTTGGCGCCACATACGCGAGGGTATCGCCGATGTAAGTCTGACTATCCACTGGGCGGGAACGGGGAACGGGGAATTGGGCACTGCCAACTGGCAACTGGCAACCGGCAACTGGCAAGTGCAGGAGGCTGAGCCTGTCAGCTCGTGCGCCAAATTAAAAGCGAAGCGGCTGCAGCAGCAGCAGCTGGCGTGGGGGCTGCGGGATTGTGGCTTAAAGAACACAAAACAAAATCCATGAATTTTGCAATTTTTTACGAGCGAACGCTTCACTTTTGGGTTTGCGCATAAAACAAAAGCCCGGGCCTGACGTTCGCTTTTTTCCATGGTGCGGGAAATAACCGAGAGCCGTCGGGGCAAAATGGGAGGTGGACTGCGAGGTATATGCGCGCGTAGTCAGTCAGACGCCATTTTTTGTTTAACGCGAATGCAAAGAAATTGAGTGATGCGCTACGTTGAGTGAAAATTGTTCCTTAGTTGGCTGAAAGTTAGGTTAGGTTGCGAAAAGTTGGGTTAAGCTGAAAGTTAAGCAAAAGTTAGTCAGCTTTCAGTATTAAGGAATCTTAATGGAAAAACTGCACAACAGAGATTTTTTAAAATCTTTGGTTAAAGCTTAAAAAGATTGTGTGACCATATTTTCGGAGGAAACTAAAATATAAAATTACATAAGGGGAAACAACTGCAGATTTATGTCATGTTTCTGGAATAAAGGTAATTAGAATTCATCGTAAATGTAATTGCTCGACGACACTTATTGCCATTCGTTAAACTAAATTTTTATCGCATAACTGAGCTATTTATTCGAATGACACCTGAATTTTAGACTTAAGAGATCTTTTGTCATTCAAAAATATTTCATTAGATTCAAATTTATATAAAAATAATATAAAGATTCAAAAATATAGTAGGGGAATTACAAATTTAGAAGAGCCTCATCCTAGGAATACTCAAAGATGATTTCTTTTGATCTCTATTTTGAATAAAATCAGCCTTAATTTAATTATTATTCCTAGATGACAATAACCTCGAGAGTTCAGCACACATTTAATCATTTGGAGCATAATTCAAGCAGCTCTTAACCACTTGCCTACTTTGACAGCATCCCCAGTTTCTAAATAGGGCGTTCAAGTGGTTTTTTTTTGCAGCAAGGTTATTTCCTACCTACAAATTTGTTCGGGTGTTGCCTGCTTTGCGGCGTCTTCAAAGCAATCAACCAATCAGCTGACCTGCTTCGGTTTCTACAGCGCATGCAATCAACCGTTAAGGCTCACGTGCTTCCTCTCTCCTTCTCTGTTTTGCTTTTCAGCCATTTCTCTTTCCCTATGCTTTCTCGTTCGCAAGCAATTCTCTTGCCGCACTCTATGTTTACGTTCATTTTTTCGCATTGTTCGCGATGTTGTCGACGTCAACATCCTCGTCAGGGTCGTCCTGCAGCGCCCGACCCTCTTGCGATATGCTCAGCCCGCTTCTCGCCTTCTCTCTTTTTTTGTCTGTTTATTTGCAATGAGTTTTGCATAATTCGCGCATTTGTTTCGTTCGCCGCTGCGTTCGTGACGCGTTTTCTATACTCTATTGATGGAGTTTGTAGGGTATGCTCATTTTGGGAAAATACCTTGAAACATGCTTTCTTCCCATTCAAATTAATTTAGTTAGTAGTTAAAATATAGAAACATTTCTGCTGTCACCTCGTCCCATATATTTAGATACTCAAACTACATTTTACAGGGTATTTGTTGGCCCATAGCACATGTTGTCTTACTCAATCGTTTTTGTCACTGAGCCCAGCGGCGTTTTGATTTTGGAACAAAAACTGCCGTTAGCGGTGCGATGATAGACCCTCTGCCCCAGCTCCACCTCCGCCCAGGCCCAAGCCCCCGGAATCCCGCAAAGCCACCCGCTCAACGGGCGCGTATAAAAACGAATAAACTTCTGAAAAATATTCGACGGGTTTTTAGCTGAATTTGCATTTTTATACAAATATATTTGAAGAGTGCTTGTTGTGTATGAGCGCGTGTGCGTGTATGCGTGTGCGTGTGTGTGTGTGAGGGGGATCTGCTCTGGGGTGGGCAGACTTGGTATGGGGTCGGAGGTCGTTTGTTTGTCTGCCTGCTTTGTTTGCCACGCCCATCCTGCGGCTGCTTGTTTGCTAGAAATGTCAAGCGCAGCGGCATTGCGGTTGAGTTTTTTATTACGCGCGCGCGCCTAAAAGTCGAATGCTCAAATTATTTTTTGTTTTTATATTTTTATTTTTTAAAATTAATTTCCCAATATTCTCGCTCTTTCCCTGCAGCACGATCGCGGTCGCAAGTACGAGGTGGACGTGAAAACCCGTGAGGAAATCACATCGCTGATTGCACATCATGTGACGGCCGTTAATTACATTTACCGCAACACAAAGTTCGACGGACGCACCGAGCATCGCAACATACGCTTTGAGGTGAGTGCACAGCAGCGCCCCCTGTGGTTGGCAATTGCCAACAGCGTTGGCTCCACTTCCAACAATGGGCAGAGAACAAAGGCCGTGTCCCAGGACCCAGAATCTCGTCAGGGCTGTGAAGAAAAACGTTTAAGCACAGACAGCCCCAATAATTATGCCAGGAACGAGTCGCTGGCAATTGAGTCGAGTTGGGATGAATTTATTATCCTCCCGTTAAAGCAGAGCTCTCCAAGAAGGATTGAAATTTTGCCCAATTCCATTTGTTTAATTGTACAGTTTTAATAGTGAACGATCTTAAATTGAAGACCTGAAAGATATTTCCTCTTTTATTAAATCTTCAAGTTGAGTCAAAGTATCCTCCGGGAAAAGCTTTTGTTTTGTGAATACGCATTTAATAAAAGGAAAACGCCCGCAGACTCGTTGGGAAATCTTCTAAATTATAAATGATTTGCAAAAAATTGGAATAGAAACACTCAAATTTAAATCGGTAAAATAAAATCCTTAACCCCATGTTCTGTTCCCACTTAAACATTAAATATTTTTTCTTGGTCAAACAAAGTGTACACCAAAATCGTGTAGACTCCTAAATTCGGCTAAGAAGTCTTCCATAAAGACTATTAAAAGTTATTGGGAATCGTTTCAGAAAATAAACTGGAGTTGAAAATATGAATAAGATAATGTTAGATAGCGCTAATAAAAATGTTTTTTCTTCCCGTTTTTCATAGTTTATTTCAAAATTCTAACCATTATTCGACTTAATCCTGACAACGCTTTTTTCCAGGTGCAACGCATTAAAATCGACGACGATTCTGCCTGTCGAAATGCCTACAATGGGCCACACAATGCTTTTTGCAATGAACACATGGACGTATCGAACTTTTTGAATCTCCACTCACTAGAGGATCACTCAGACTTTTGTCTAGCCTATGTATTTACCTACAGGTGATCAAAAACAAAACAATATATTTAGCTTTAACATTAACTTTTACTTCTGCCCATGCAGAGATTTTACGGGCGGCACTTTGGGCCTGGCCTGGGTGGCCAGTGCATCAGGTGCCTCCGGCGGCATTTGCGAGAAGTACAAGACCTACACGGAGACTGTGGGTGGTCAATACCAGAGCACCAAGCGCTCCTTGAACACAGGCATCATCACGTTTGTCAACTACAACAGTCGCGTGCCACCAAAAGTATCGCAGCTGACACTTGCCCATGAAATTGGACATAATTTTGGATCTCCGGTAAGTATACGAATGTATATAGTTAATTTAATTTGTTTTTTTTTATAGTTATTTAGTAATTTATTTAATTCCACTGTTTTATTTAGTCCCATTATCATAATTTGCAATCCTTATTTGGATTTCTCACAATTGAACATAGTTTCGTGTTCCATTCCGCAATTCTACCGAAATCTTAATCACTACGCTACCATATCTCCTTTTCTTTTGTTCAACGAATTTCGTGTTTCATTTCCTCGTTCCACAAAATGCCTTAATGACTCGTAACTTAACTTTATATATTTCAATTTGTTATTTTATTATCATAACGTTTAACGCCAGTTGATCGTTCCATTCCATCGTTCCTCATACTTAAATATACCCAATCGATTGCTCCCTTTACAGCACGACTACCCGCAAGAATGCCGTCCTGGTGGACTAAATGGCAACTACATTATGTTCGCCAGCGCCACCTCAGGTGATCGTCCAAACAATTCCAAATTCTCACCGTGTTCCATACGCAACATTTCCAATGTACTGGACGTGCTTGTGGGCAACACGAAACGCGACTGCTTCAAGGCCTCGGAGGGCGCCTTCTGTGGCAACAAGATTGTGGAGTCTGGCGAGGAATGCGACTGTGGCTTCAACGAGGAGGAGTGCAAGGACAACTGCTGCTATCCGCGTCTCATCAGCGAGTACGATCAGTCGCTGAACTCCAGCGCCAAGGGCTGCAAGCGTCGCGCCAAGACGCAGTGCTCACCCTCGCAGGGACCCTGCTGCCTGGCCAACTCATGCGCGTTCGTGCCCACGCACTATCACCAGAAGTGCAAGGAGGAGACGGAATGCAGCTGGTCGAGCACATGCAATGGCACCACCGCCGAGTGTCCGGAGCCGCGGCATCGCGATGACAAGACCATGTGCAACAATGGCACCGCCCTGTGCATACGCGGCGAGTGCAGCGGGTCACCCTGCCTGCTATGGAATATGACCAAATGCTTCCTCACCTCGTCCATGGTGCCGCACGTGGACAAGCGGAAGCTGTGCGAACTGGCCTGCCAGGATGGCAACGACACGGCCACCTGTCGCAGCACCAGTGAATTTGCCGCCGAATATAATATACAGCCGGGTGGCATCAGTCTCCAGCCGGGCTCACCCTGCGACAACTTCCAGGGCTATTGCGATGTGTTTCTGAAGTGTCGCGCCGTCGACGCCGACGGGCCGCTGGTGCGGCTCAAGAATTTGCTGCTCAATCGCGAAACGCTGCTCACCGTTGCCGAGTGGGTCACGGGCAACTGGTATCTGGTGGTGCTGATTGGTGTTGGGTTCATTGTCGTCCTGGGCGCATTCATCAAATGCTGCGCCGTCCACACGCCCAGCTCCAATCCGAAAAAGCGTCGCGCCCGACGCATCAGCGAGACGCTGCGTGCGCCAATGAATACGCTGCGCCGAATGGTGAGTGCGACTATCCAAGAATATTTCATAGATATTATTTATATTTTTTCTAATATTTTATCTATAATTTAACTCTAGCAGCGTCATCCGAATCAGCGAGGAGCCGGACCACGCAGCATCCCACCGCCCGCGCACGAGGCGCAGCATTATCCCCGAGGAGGTGGAGGCGGTGGCGGCGCTGCTGGTGGTGCAGCCGGTGGTGGACGGCATGGTGGTGGCGCACGTGGTCATCATCACAATGCGCATCCGCACGAATGGGACCGGCATCAGGGCGGACACTCGATCATCCCGCTGCCCACGGGCGGCGGTCATTCCAGTCGCAGCTCGGCCGCCAATCAGGCGCGACGCAGCGATGGACGCGGCGCACGGCCCAGCAGCAGCGGACGCCCGCAGGCCAGCGGTCGATCTGGGTATGCAGCTGAACAGGCGGGCGTGGGTGCCATTGGTGGTGGTGTGCAGGCGGCCATCAGCAGCGGCGGTGTTGTGGCGCGTGCTCAGCTGCCGCTGCCGTTGCCGCCGGCAAATGCACAACAGCAACAACAACAACAACAAGTACTCTCACCGCAACAGCAACAACAACAACAACCGCAAGCGTTCTATGCGCCGAAAGGTGCGTGTCCCACTCGCCTAGGGTCTTCCTAGTAGTCCAGCCCGAGCCTAGAGCGCGAGCTGCTGTTTCGAATCCCATATTGTTTCACGAACACACATTTAATTTGTAATTTGTCGTTTTTCTTTTTTTCGTTTTTGTGTTTTTGTTTCTCTTTCAAAATGCTCAAAAAACAAAAAAACAAACAAACAAAACAACAAAAATTCAGAATTACCACCACGCAATAAGTCCCGCTCGTCACGTACCAACAACAACACCACCAACAACACTGCTGCCACGGCCACGCCCTCGACGGGCGCGAGTAGTAGTAAGAATGCCAAAAGTGCCAAAGCCAAAGACACAGCCCATCAACAACAACAACAACAACACAACAAACACAACAGCAGCCGCAGCCGCAGCAGCAGCAAAGACAAAACGGCCGCAGCCGGCGCCAAAACACGTCGCAATATTGTTTACTAAAGAAACAAGCTGGCATGGAACGCGTGGAATTGGAACGCCTCAAACATGCCATATTGAATACTAAATACCCAGCACATGCCTCCAACCCCACGCGCTTGCGTGCCATTTCCACCGTTCCACGAAACGCTTTCCCCAAAAGAATTCGCTAAGCAATTGGTATGATATTATTTTCATTAACGCCGCGTTTCCGATTATTATTTGCCTATCGATATTTTTGCCAGCTATCGGTTTGTTTGCTCATCGTTTCTACTAACACGAATCGTATTGTTTTTGCCGTATTTGGTTGGTTGTTCTCCTTTCGCATGTTTCGATATTGTTTTCTTCATTTTGTGCCCCCTTTCTTTTATTGTTTTCCCTGTATATTGTATTGTTGTTGTTTTTGTTATTGCATGCGCACTTTAAATATCAATTTTTCTAAATATATTTTTAAATACTAACAAAACTAACCGATATTTTTATTATTGAGATAAATAAGTAAAAATCCAATCAATAATCAAAGATAAAAAAATCTGATAAATAATAATTTAGTTTTTTTCTGTGTATAAGTGTATATCTTTGTAAAGCACCCAGAAAACTATATTTAAACTTTGAAAAAAATTGAACTAATATTAAAAAAGTAAAAAATAACTAAACAAAATTAAAAATTATTTTATCGAATATTCTTTATATTCAAATATAGTTGTTGTATTCTATGTTTCCAATTTAACACCTAAATATTACTTAAATTAACTTCTTAAACTACAAGTTTTTAAGCTGTGTGAATGGAAAAGCCTTAAAACTTAAGTTTATGGGATAAAAAGAATTTAAAATATTATTAAAACCCTAACTTTTATGGTAGTTTTTGGAAGGCATTTCATTTGCATAGTTATAAAAACAAATACACTACTAAAAACTACTTAACTTGTAATATGTGTGTGGGTGTGTGTGTGTGTGTTTGTGTGTATTAATGTAATCGATAAGCTGCACATGGCCTAATTCAAGTAGCCGTCCAGAGGGGAGGGACGTCTCTTGAGCAGGCGCCACAGCAACCAAGTCAAGAAACTAATTCAACTTTTCATGTGTATTTTCATCCCCTCGTCCCGCCCACTATGTACTCCAATCTTATATAGGCGTCGCGCCCCCGCCGCCGCTTCAAGTAAGCTATAGTCGACCGACATCGCTGCATGAGCAACAACCACAGCCACAGCAACAACAGCCGCTGGAGGAGCTGCGTCAGCAGCAGCAGGAGCAGGAGGCGGAGCAACAACAACAACAACACGCCTATTCTGACGCCTATGCGGCTTTGGGGCGTGGCCAGTATGAGTCGACGACGCGGGCGCCCAACAATGGCAAAGTTTGACAACCAAAATTAAAGTCGGAGCGCCAAAAAAAACCAAAAGCAAAGCGACAAAAGCAACAGCCACAACAACAACAACAACAACAACAACCAGAACAAAAATCAAATGAACTCAAATTAAATGTAAATGTAATTTTTATGCTAATTATTTTTATTTAAACAAGCTGATAAATTGAATGAAAAAGAAAAAAACCGACGGAGAGTAAAGCAAAAATTTCATATGAACCAACCAAAAAAAAAAACATGAACGATATTTTTGATTAAATTAATTGATATGAGAATGCAAATCATTATTATTATAAATAATTAAAAAAGCAGATTGCATAAATATATATATATATATATAGTGAATAAACAGAAATATATATATATACATAAACATAAATATAATGATTGTGCGTACTTATTTACAAAGCAGCATGAATGAAAACAAAATTGAAATGTACGCAAGAAGAACAGAAAAGATATTTGTAAAACATATTTAAATACTTAAATGTCGAACATTTACTAAAGAGCCAAGGCAAGAAAAATTAATTACATTTCCCAAAAGACCACGAAGGAAAACTGCAAATTAATTAAACGGCTGGCAATGCATTTAAATTGTGTTTAATTGTACGAAGGGCCAAAACTTTGATTAAAGCCGACAAAATTGCATTTGTAAACTAACACAAAAAAAACAAAAAAAAAGGAAAAGGGAAAACAAAAAACGTATTATTTTCATTTAGAATTGATTGAAAAAGAATTTAAAATATTTGTTGCCAAAGTCATTTATATGCAAAAATAAAATGCAGATATTTTCAAATAATTCTTCAAGCGCAAAAAATAGCAACAAAACAAGCGAGAATCGAATAACGCAAGCAATTCAATAACTAAATAAATTCTTTAGTTCCCATGTATAACTAAATGTATGCATTATTTATAATTTTAGTATGGATTCTGTCAATTCGTATTAGGTTTAAAGCTTTACGTTTAATCTTTATTGAGCTGTTTCTGAGCCAGCAACTGATTATGTTAAATGTTACTCATCTCCATATGGCATGTATATCCTCCATTAGACCTAGGTAAACAATTAATCACACACTTTTTGTATTTGAATTTTTACTTGTATTTGTATTTGTATTTGTATTTGTAGCTGTTGTATTTTAATTAGGGTTTCTAGTTTATGTTTTTTGTTTTCGTCCGTATTCTCGCACTTGAAAACTCTTGAAATTTGATTTTTTACACATTGCAGGCGCAGCTTCCATTTTACAAAAGATTTGTACTTGACTGACTAAAGTACAGTTGAATTCTCAAAAGTATTTTTAATAGGTGTGGCAACAATGTTGACTGCTGTTTAAATTAGATTTTAACATTTTTTTTAGTATTTCTTTTTTATTGCATTGTAATTGGAAATTATTTTTACAAACTTTTTCAACTCTTCTCTTATTTGACAAATTGAATGTTTTTCATTCTTGCTAAACGGCAAGAAAAACCAAACTTGTAAATAGAAAAATCTCTAAGAAATACACAAAATGAACGATGCATTAATTAAGTAAAAGAAATACAAGTTTAATTGCATAACAATGAAAAAGAAAAGAAAAGAGAAAAAAAAACATATGTTTAACAGTAATTACTTAAATTGATATATAAAATATGTATTAAATTTAAATTGAGCAACAAAGCAAACTATGCTATTAGTTTATCGCAAGACAAGAAAAACAAAAAACAAGACGAAATACAAAAACAAAAAACATTTAACTATTAATTTAATTATATAATATAATGAATTAATTGAATTTAAGGCTAAAAACACTGCTACAAAAAAAAAAAAAAAAACAAACAACACATAAAAATTAAGAATGAACATAAGAAATGATAATAAAAACAAGAACAAAACTACTATTTTATAAAATATAAAGAAAAACCTCTTTTTATTTAAATATTTTTTATACCCTGAACCCATTAAAAATGGGAAAAAGGGGTATAATGTTTTTGTACAAAATGTAAATGTATGTAACAGGCAGAAGGAAGCATCTCCGACACCATAAAGTATATATATTCTTGATCAGCATCAATAGTCGAGTCGATCTAGCCATGTCCGTCCGTCCGTATGTATGAACGCAAGGATCTCAAAAGCTATAAGAGCTAGACACTTGAAGTTTAAGCTGTAGGTCCTCCTAGTTCCTACGCAGATCGAGTTTGTTTCCGATAATCGATAACTTACTCCGTTTCCAAGCAATCGATACAAATCGATATCAACATCCTGTTTTTTGAGCAATTTTGGTAAATAATAAGAGCTAGAGTCACCAAACTTGACATGTAGCTTCTAGATTAGTATATATATCTGCATTAGGTGTTGGAAGAAGAGGGTTCAGGGTATCCCCTAGTCGGGAAGTTGCAGGAAAGAGTTGTGAAAATACAAAAAATATTAGCTACAATTTATGTTTGATATATATTTTAAATGGATCTAGCTGATTTGAGTCCCCTTCTTAGTAGGGGTATTCGATATTGTGCTAATTCTATATTAATGCCATTTAATACCTTATTAAATAGTTAGTTTATGCTTAAACAAAGTATGTTTCATGTTTCCCTCCAATAGTTTATGACAATTGCTTTGTAATTATTGATTTTTTATTATTCGCGTTTGTTAGCAAACATTTAAGGCACTTTACAAAATTAAATATTTAAATACAAGTACTTAGAAATTAGTATACAAAAAAACATATATTTTTGGTTAAGACGAAAAAACACACATTGAGCTGCGCTGTGGCAGCCTGACAAGACGAACACAAGTACAGTGGAGCCTCCAGCTGGTGACTATGCGCGCACTCGGGATGCCTTCTTGCTTTTGTCGGCCTTGGGCGGCGGCGGGCCGCTGCGTCCGCCCTGCATGTGGCGATTGTAGATGCTGTTGGGCAGAAAATAACAGGGTATCTAGTTAGAAATCAACATATATTTAAATGTGATAAATAGACTCACATTTTGTAGGTTTCAGTCTTGAGATACTCGATCACATGACTGATGCCCAACAGATATTGCTCAGCTATGGGATTCACCCAGGGATTCTCCTCCATTTTCATCACCGACTTGTTGCTGAGCAGGTCGAGCTGTGCCACCTCGGGCGGCAGCACCTGCAGCCGATTGTTCTGAATGTGCAGCTCGCGCAGCCGCACCAATTCGCCCACCTCGCGTGGCAGCTCCAGCAGATCGTTGTCCCGCAGTCCCAGTATCTGGAGATTCTTCAGCTGGCCCAGCTCCTTGGGTATATACTCGAAGTCGTTGTCGCCCAGATACAAGGCGCGCAGCGTTTCCATCCCAAAGAAATTGCCCGGCAGCACCTGCTCGTTCAGATTGTTGTAGGACAGATCGAGCACCTCCAGCACGGGAAAAGCGCCAAAGCCACGCGGCAGGCTGCCCAGCCTGTTGATGGACACATTCAAGATGCGCAGCTTGGGCATCGAGGAGAGCGAAACTGGCAGCTCGCTCAGCTGGTTATTGGACAAGTTCAGTATCTCCAGATTCAGCAAATTGGCAATCCCGGGACTAATAATGCTGATCTTGTTGTGCGACAGCGTCAGTCGTGTGATATTGGACATGTTGACTGTAAGCAATACAAAAAGTTAATACTCTATACTCTATATTTTTTATATTTTATTATTGCTATCCCAAAAACGGACTGGTCGATATTGCCAAGTTCTCTATGTCGATACTTAAGTCTTGCCGTATTTCTTATATGAAAAACTTTTTACAATAAGAATACTACATTATCACAACAATATTTGGTTTTTCACAACATTCGAAACCAAACTCGTAATTTATGGGCTTTATCCCAATATATAATCAAAGGTCATCTATATTATATTGCTCCCATAGGAATAAAATTGCCCCTTTGCTAAAAGTTTGCAAGGGTATTTGAAATTCGTTAGACCCAGAATAACTGTGCTCTTCAGGTTCTGCTGCATATTCAACAGATGCAGCAAATTGTCTACTGGCCTCAAAGCAAAACCCATAACAGCTGTTTTGCCGCTCTGCAGTCAACAGGCATAGGTGCGAGCGAGATGGCGTTAGTGTGCCCAAAGTGACTATTTTTAAGTGAAATAAAATAAATATTGGGCGTTTCATGCATCAATTTAACTGCAATTCGTTTAAAATGTATTTAATTTGATGATTAAACTGCATATTTTGAACATACCATCAAGAGCAGCAGATTAAATGCCTTTACAGGTAGTTATTTAGTTTTTTGTTGGCGCATTTTGTTTTTAGACGCTGGCGTCATCAAACAGAGCTCTGTTAGGCGCACGCAGATGGCGTCACAGCATTTCGTGTGGATTTTTCGGTTAAAATGCATTGATTTTCACAAGAACTTGTTGCACATGTTGTGCAGTGTACTTACATAGGCCGGGCAGCTCCTCAAAGGACACCAGGCCCTTGTCGACGAGGTCCAATTCACGATTTTGCGTCTCACGCGCCTCATCCAAAACCTTCTTCGCCTTCGACATCTTTGCGTTAACAGGCAGACATTGATTCATTGTTGTTATTGTTCGCTGTTAGGCGCGCTGTTAACTTGAGGTTATGTTAAGTGAGCAGCGTTGCCACTAGCTTAGAAAAATGTTGAACTGTGGTGAAAGGTGTGAATAGCCAAGCTTCGCACCTTTATTTGCTGCACACTGCTGCTCTAACTGTAATCGAATATTTGTTTATATAAATGTAAGTTAATTAACTAAACTTTAGTTCTGTTAATTTGTGTGCTTTAATTGAACAATATTTACACTTTGTATTTAATATCGCTTGTTAAATGCTTTTTCAGCTTATGCTCTTGCTGCAAGTAGCTTGACACAGTGCTGCTCAAACTGTTGCTGCAGCTGCCACTTTTTGCCCTGTTGCATCTGTTTTTCTTCTGGCAATTTTCACTTGTTTTCCAGCACTCTGCATCGAGTTTCACAATTTCTTTGCTCACTGTGCCACACAAACTATGCACTTGACCCAATTTTGCGTCGAAAATAATTCTTTTCACTTCTTACAATTTAATTAGAACTGATGTTTTTGTTTGTTTGCTTGTGCAGCCTCACGTCCACACGCTGTGCAACTAAAGATTTGATGTGCTCTCTTCACAATCGAAGCATTCGCTTTATTCTAATTCTAATTTAAAAACTAATCACAACGAAAATAGCCAAGTCCCCGAATGCGTCACCTTCATTCGCCACGCGCTCGTCCAAACTACTGAGAAAGATCATTTTACTTTGCGCACCGGCGATCGATCGATCGATTCATGTTGTTGATGTTTTTGTTGTTGGAGCTGGTTTTTGCCTGTTTGGATTTTCGCGCTGTCGTCTGGTAATAAACACAAAAACAAAAGACGAGTATGAGTGCTCCAAGTTGACTAAGCTCGACTAAGAGCTACCCTATGTTCAAGTTGGATTTACTCAAGCGCAAACAAATATCCATTTATATATATACCCATATTATTGACAAACAGCAACCGCATTAAATAACATAATCACATCATATTCTCGCCTTTCTTTGTGATTTTCATGATGTTCAGTATGTGCGTGAGTGTAAGAGTGAGAGAGAGAAGTTTTTAGATTCAGAGAAGCAGACTGACTGATTAAAAGTGAAAAAAAACGAATGGATGAGTGGCAACGAGAAAGAAAGAGAGCAGTTTGCTTTATATCGCCTTTCTATGCGATTTTCATAATTTTTTGTATGTAAGTCGGCTCAAGAGTGAGTAAGACAGCGAGACAGCGAGAAAGATAAGTTTTTGAATGAGAGATGGAGACTATCTGAGAAATAGAAAAGGGCGAAAAGACGAGTGGAAAAAAAGAAAGAGAGCAGTAACTAAATAGAGTTATTGAAATAAACAGAAATGTAAAGAAACGGAAAGATTCATGAAATAGAATCGCAAATAAAAGTGAAAGGAGTAGCTTCAAGAGAGAAAAAGGAGTTAAGATTATTTTTAGCTTGATCGCAAATCCTTTCGTTTGTGTGTTACAAAGCAATTGCACAACTTTACTATACCACATCTAAACTACTTTTGATGGGTATAGGGTATAATGGAAACACAAAATACAAAGACATTCCACTCGTTAAACTTGATGCCAGTTTGCTTTTGACTTGGTTTTGTTTATTTTATTTAGGTTTTGTTTTTCTTACTTTTGAGTAGACTGCCGGAAACCCGTTTGACCGCATTTTACTTGTGTGGCATTTTTCTTTTGCATTTGCTTTTTATATTTTATGTAATTAAACGAGTCTTTTTTGCTTTAATTTTAGTAAATGTCTTTTTTATGCATGTTGAAAAGTGTAATATTAAAAAATAATTTTTTTTTCAGGAGAAAAATAAGTAAAATGTGAAGAATTTAAATCAATTTATAATTGGTAAGTTTTATGAACACGTACATTCCTTCCATATTGTATAGACAGATATCTGTTTTTTACTCAAATATGTTTATATTCCAATTTATTCAAACATACTTCTTGGCCCTGTATCGCAACAAGTTTCGCCAATTTCACATTCGTCCGATTCGATTTTGTTGCAAAAACGGACTTTTGCACAGTATCCAAGTTGTGTATTTAAAATTGTGAGCGGACCGCACTCTAAAGATGCAATATTTATATGGCAAATGTTATAACTGAATAATGGGAGTTGTTTTTAGGGCAACTTACCATGTTTGCAACTGAATAAGGGCAACATTATTGAGAGCAGAAAAGTATAAAATATAACATTTTGGCTGCGGAAATGCATTTTGAACTCCAACTAAAGTGGAAATCCACAAATAATTATATTTATACACACGATGTAGATGCATTTCGTTAAGGTTATAATTAGCTTTGCAAATTTCATTAGCTTCAGTTGTCCGTGCATTACTAATGAATGTTAACTTCTAGATGTTAGAACAGCTTGACATATATCTGTTACTCACAGAGACATTACGATTATATTAGAGACCAATTAACTTTTAGTCTTGCCTGCGAAATTATATATTAGGCCGATGCTGCTTAGATTTTGATCATATATATAAGGTAATAGATTGTTCCTATTCAACTGTTATAATCAAAAAGATCAATAGATTGCTTAGGATATATTCAACTGTTAGAATCAAATAGATCAATAGATGGAATGTTTATATGTTGATTCGAATATTCATTCTGTTCACAAATTTATAGAGTTTATGTTATTTATAATGGGCTCTATATGTTAAAAACGGTTTTTTTTAAGCTGAACAATAATGTTGGGGATTTTGACAGCGCAATTAAAAAGTAAAGCACTTGCACTAAAAACTATAAACTATAAATTAATATTTAATAGCTGCTGATTTTTCAGGCATGCAGCGGGTGGGCCTATAAATTATGACTAGGCTTTGGCAGGGAGGGGGTGCGGGGTGGGGTGGGGTTCAGTTTCCGTTTAGATTGTTAGCTGAATTTTTAATTACTTTATTGTTGCTGCGGTCATTGGGCCTGGGCGTGCCGAGCTCAGCTCTCTGATATGCATTGTTAGTCAGATTTTTTGTTTTCCTATTAATTTTCATTTCGCCTGTCGAATCTGCCAAAGCCAGTGAAAGTTTGTCTTTTGTGCCTTGTGTTGCATAATTTGCGTGTTGCATACTTTTTGGGGCGCACAGTGGGGCAAACCATATGTGTGTGTGTGTGTGTGTGTGTGTGTGTGTGCATGGCCGTGTGCCGTGCGCTACATTTCCGCTATATAAAATATGCAAAACAATGCAAACTCTCGTTGGCCTGCAAAAAAAGAAAACAAAAAAATAGAAACAAACTCTGGCTTGGCTCGAAAAATTAATTTTGTTTTAGATGTGGAAATTTCGAGCGCCAGATTTTTGGCTGCATTTTTGGCTGCTAATGTTGTGGCAACACTGGCACTGCCCCACCCCCACCCCCACCCCCCGCCGCTGCAACCAGTTTTTGTTTTAATTAACTTTTTTCTGTTTTTGTCCCAGTTATTTTCGCAAAGTTTGCAGTTTGCCAAATTGTGCTAATTTTCAAAATGCCAAAAAAAAAACATAAAATTCTTAAATAATATATTCTTCAGCATATTACAAACTAGACCCCGTGGGATTTTTAAATGGCACAGTTTATTCACAGATAATAATGGAATTATATGCATATGAATCTGGTAAATCATTTTTTTTATCAGACTGTTCAGTTCTATGCCTAAAGCATGTCTGTGCTAAAACAAACTTAAAGATTGAGTTACATTCTATACCCATTAGGAAAACTATAGACCTAACAAGCTAAGTTTATAAACAACTCATTTGACTTGAGTTTTTTTTTAACATTTTAAAAATTATATTATTAGTTTTTTATTTTCTTTTAACACGAGGCTTTGATATTTTTTATCTAATGTAAAATTGCATATTAATTTATATCCAATTATCTTATTTGAGAATTTTTTTATTACAATTTATTGCCTAAAGCCTTTCAAGTATTATGTATTATTACCAAAAATAAATTTAAACTCTCACAAGACAGACGCGAAAATTTCATTTCTGTAGATTCAGCAACCCTTTTGCTGGAAAATAATTTTATTTATGAAAATTTATTACCTATGCATTATTTATGTGAAACAAATGCTTTAGGAATGCCCAACGTGGACTTAAGTATCTTTTAAGTTGGCCGATTTGTATGCTAATGTGTTCACACCTATTATGTGTGTATGTGTATGTGTGTGTGTGTATGGCTGTAAGGTATAATTCATTTTGTATTGCGTCTGTGATTGGTATTACCATAAATTATTCAGTGTCGAAACGTTTTGCGGTCCCATTTTAAATGAGCTGTAAAATATGCAGGTTAATTTGGTAAAACGTTACGACTGCAGCCATAAATTCGCATTAAGTTGTACAATAATTTGCATCATTAACAAGGTCTGATAGCGTGCTATCTATTGCATATATGCATGATAAGGCGGCACTCCGAAATAAAGGAAAGCAAGTTCTTGCAGTTTAGTTTGATTTATGTGTGCACTAATTTTTGGCCATTTGCCTGTGCTGACCACAGCAAAGGAGCTGGTCTGTCTGCTGGCTGTATGTTGGCCCGATAAACGGGGCTGATTGAATAACTCGAATGGCACTGAAATATAAATGACAGCTGGCCATACCCGGCCAGCCTGCCCCCAGGCAGCTGTCAGCACTGGGACAGGGGCGCATCCTTCTAAACGGCACACAGTCTGCTTTATTTCTGGCCATTTTTCAGTGCGCTTTGTTTACATTGGCCAAAGACCGGCAATAGTAGCAGCAGCAGGAGCAGCAGGATGAGTACTAATACCTCCAAGAGGCGGGCGGGCAGCCGGCCGCACCAATCACCAGCTTTGTGGGGCAACCACAAGGCACAGTCTGTGCCTTTTGCTGCCAGCACTTGCTTATCCTGTACCCAGCCTGGCCTGGCCTGGCCAGGCCTGGCTCGGAGCCGTTTGATTTACTTCAAACAATTGGCAACATCATACATCAACGACTTTTCGCTTTTCAGTGTACTTTTATTTTGATTTTCTGGTTATTTCACACAAATCTCTATGCAAAGCGCTCGCCTCTTGGCTTTGTTCTTCTATTCGAATCAGCTTTCAATCAATTTGCTTTTCTTTTTGTTCTCCAATTCGAAGACTAAAAGCAGCAGCTTTTTGCTGTACTCGATGCGTGAGTACATCATGATTGACAAGCTTCTAATTCAAAGAAAAATTAAAATTACAATTGACTGGGCTTAAAGTGTAAAACTAATATATTACTCAAACTATTATATTAAATATTAAATGATGCATATTTGCAAGTTATTAAATCTGCTTGCTCACAATATGATGGTTTTTTTTATACCCTGAACCCATTGAAAATGGGTAAAAAGGGTATATTGTATTTGTGCAAAGTGCAAATGTATGTAACAGGCAGAAGGAAGCATCTCCGACCCCATAAAGTATATATATTCTTGATCAGCATCAATAGCCGAGTCGATCTAGCCATGTCCGTCTGTGTGTCCGTCCGTCCGTCCGTCCGTATGTATGAACGCAAGGATCTCAGAACCTATAAGAGCTAGACAATTGAAATTTTAGATGTAGGTGCTCCTAGTGCCTGCGCGGATCGAGTTTGTTTCCGATAATCGATAACTTACTCCGTTTCAAAGTAATCGATAAAAATGTATATCGAAATCCTGTTTTTTAAGCAATTTTGGTAAATAATAAGAGCTAGAGTCACCAAACTTGACATGTAGCTTCTAGAAAAGTATATATATATCAAGTATCTTTCATTTTATACCAATCGCCATCTCCTCACTACCACCTCAAAGAGGGTTCAGGGTATTCCCTAGTCGGGAGCTCCCGACTAGTACCTCTTACTTGTTTTAAGCTAATTGAGTGCATTTAATTGTTTGTCTGTTTAATGGAGCTACCATTTATAAAAAGTTGAATGTTGCCGCATAACTTGCTGTAACTGTATTGCAAATTAAAATTGATTTTCAACACAGGTAAATTTATCTCCGCAGTCGAAAAACCCGCAGCTGCCGCCCTTCGCTCTGGCCCCTTCGAGCAGCAATTGCTCATATTTTTATGCATGCCAAACACAAGGCACGGACTCGAATCGAAAATGTAAAAAAATAAAAAGGGAAAATGTATAAGAAGATGTCGAAAATGTAAATCTTAAAATCCTTGTACTTGTGCACGTTGATTGCTTGGCAGCCCTGCGCCGCGCCCATCGATCGATGGACTTGCATTTGCAATTCCTTTCGATTTTCCTACAGCCACTTTATCAATTTCGCCAATAAA
Source organism: Drosophila ezoana (assembly GCA_035045725.1). NCBI lineage: Eukaryota > Metazoa > Arthropoda > Insecta > Diptera > Drosophilidae > Drosophila > Drosophila ezoana. The sequence goes on from JAWNOU010000005.1 coordinate 8,435,464, forward strand.
ATTCAAACAGCAAGATTTTCTTTTATTTTTCATTGCTTGCTTTCTTTCCAAATCTTTTTCGGCTGCTGCTGACATTAAAAATGCATCATTCAACCTAAAAACAAAAAAAAAAATGAAGGTAACTCCAATTCTGATGGCTATTTGTTGGATTGCTTGATTTATCTGCCTGGCTCTCGAAGTAAACCTTGCCGTAGTTTCTTCTATTTGATTCCAGTTTTTGGTTTTATTTCTTTGCATTGGCAGTAAATAAGATGTGTTATTGCATGGAAACTAAACAGAATCTATCACGAATTTCTGTTTATTTTCCAAGCTTGAATAGGAAATAAATAGTACCTTATATTTTAAAAATTGTATTGCCCATATTTGAGAATATGTGTCTGAGTACATTTTTTAAAGAAAAAGTTATAAGCAAAATTACACTTGTTAGGCTTTATGCTTCTAGTTTTTTCCAGTCTAATAGACATGTTTAATTTTAAAATTTTACAAAAATATTTTGCTTGGGTTGCAACTTTTATAGCTCTCATAGCTGCATTTATGAATTTACTATGACTTGGCAGAGTCTGTTCAGCTTTTAATATTATTTTTTTTTTTTAATTCTAGAATCTGATACCGAGTTTAGTTAATTAGTTTTAATTTGCACTCAGGTGATTCGTATTGATTATTCGTGAAATGTGCTAATGTGAATGTAATTATGAAGTGTGAACAACTAGAATGCGACATGTTGTAGCCTGTCAAATGTGCTTGTCAAATCATCGGACAAAGCGCCAAAAAGCAGGCAATGAAATAGTTGCTTACTCATTCTGTCATGTCTGCTGTCTGTGTGTGTGTGTGTGCTTGTGCTTGTTCTGTGTGTGTGTCTGATGTGCATGCCAAGTTGTAGTCATTGTCCCCATTCGTAAAAGTTAGTTTTTTTTCCCCGAGTCTCTTGTAGTCGTATCTTGTACTATTTGCCTGAGGTACGGGACAAATGGGCGCACATTGACCGACAGGTGGACGTGCTTCGTCTACCTCAATACTTTCAGTACTTTGATTTTGACAGTGGACAATGCTTTTTGTTTTGGCTCCTGCGACATTTGGCCAGGTGCCAGACAAATGATAATTGGTATGAGTAGCAGCAGCAGCGGCAGGAGGAGGAGCTGCCGAAGGACAATCCATCGGTTTAATCATGAAGAAATGTTAGTGTCTGTGTCTTCTTTTTTTCGCATGATTGCGCAAACATTGGATATGCTTGAGCAATCAGTCGATGTGCTGACATTGAGTTGTTGGCAGTATTTATTTGTCATTCGATAAACATAAAGACCTGATTTGCGGCAAAGTATGAGGGTAAAGCAGGGCTCACATAGTGTAGTTCCATGCTTATTTTAAACGATGCTTTGAAAGCTTTAAGATGCTTTGAAAGCTTTAGAGAGCTTTATAAGTCTTAAAGGCTTAAATTTTAATATGTTGACTATTTCAGCGCTTTAAGTGAAAGAATTGTAACTTAATTGCCAAAAAAAGGTATTAATTCAAAACTGTTTAGATTGAGAAAAACAAGCGAGACTTGAAATGAAAAAAAAATGTTCAGCAATTTTAAACATTTTTTTCATAAATTTCGAATGTAAATGGATATAAAAAGTTAAAAGTCCCGAATAGAGACCTTCGCTTCGGTAGGTTTTCTACGAAATCATCTCATGGAAACCTATCAATGCCATCTTAATAAGATGTCCACGAAATGAGATTAAATTTCGATTTCGGATGATCCCAAGTGTCATCTGCCTCAGCTTGTGAGTCTTGAGAGTCATGCAACAGTTAATGCTAAATAAATTACAACCTAATGTGGGTGGCTTTAGGCGGTAAGTCAATCAATAGCGAGCAGCACATTGATTAGGCCGCCTGTCAGAACTGTAGCCGGTGAAGTCTGACAATCTCTAGCGCACTTTATTGGCGCCGTTGCTGTGGCCGGGCGAACGCTCTAACGAGTTCTAAAACATTTCGCCCAGCTAAACGAAGCTAAACGCACTGAATAACAAGTAGTTTTTCCATACACACACACACACACATGCCAAATTTGTGTCAGAGCAGGAGATGGAGTTAACTTGAGACGAAGCGAGACAGCGACACAAACTGAATCCTAATGAGGCAGGTACTCTGCGGTTGCATGCGGCGTATACGTAACGCTGATTTTGCCCCCCTTGACTGTCGCATTGACACTGCGCCAAAGACTGTCCAGATGGGAACTGAGGCTGGAAATGGGATAGGACTCGGGACTGGGCCAACTAATGAGCAGTTAAATATTTGCTGACAGCCAAACTGCTGACTTAACGCTAATTAATCGCTTTGTAAGCTGCTAAACGCACTTTGCTGTGGTTTTTGCCTTTTGTCTAGCTAATAATTTCATAATTGTCAACAAATTAATATAACATTTTATTTATTTACAATGCATGCATAATTATGATTTATGAATGCAAAAATATGAAAAACACCAACATTCAAAAAGAGCATTTAAATCCGTTTATCTAACTTTGCCGTCGGTCAGGGGCATCCGCCCCACTAATACGTAATATTTCCATTTGTTTGAGTTTTTATATTATGATAATTATTTTGTCTCTGCCTGCCATAATTCCCTTTGAGCACTGACCGCGAACTCTCTTTGAAATTTAATTTTATTTACCTTAATTAAAATAGATTAGTTTTCGTTATTTGTGTGCAGCAATTAAATTTATTATTTTACTTTTTTTTTGTACTTTGCATTATTTATAAACTGAAAATTTTGCTCATGGAGTCGATTTTCAATTTTATGCGTTATTTTATTTTAGATTAAGATAAACATTATATGTTTTTCTTTTTATTTTCAATTAGTAGTAATAATATGTTTGTATATCTACAATAGTATAGTAATTAATATTACATTGTTTTTTCGTTATTTTAAGAAATTTACTGAAGTTAATAGGAATTAGCAAAAATTGTTAATATGACAGCAAAAACGAAATTCCAACAAAACTATCTCTGAATTTAATGCATTACTTTACACAATACTTTATTTAATGGAAATTTAACTGTGAAGTATTTGTTTTAACTTATTATTATAATGTGTAACTTTTCTTCAATGCGAATATGCGAATTTCTTCATGTGTCTACTTCTTTCATCAGCCTCTGCTGCTCCATATCTTTCTTTCTCTATTTCAACTAAAAAAGACGCAGAAAGCTTAACAAAAAAAGTTGCATACAATTTTTACTATTAATATTACTGAATACTTGAATTTGGTTTGGTGAAACACGTTTTTATTCGAAGATGTGAAGATAAACTGGTGTTGATCAGGACTATATAAGCTATTTATTGGAAGCAGTTTTTTCTTTCTCTTGGCTTTTGATATATTATTTCTTTATTGTATTATTGTACATTCTTTGCTTGAAGAAGAAGTTTAGTTACATGATAAACTGAGCAGAAAAAATCCGTTTGGTTTGTGCAAAGAATCGCAAAAAGATTGCTAAAAATCGTATGAAAAAATTTACCTTTATCCAACAGAAAGCACAAAACGGGATTTAAGCTGTAGCTCCAAATTACCGTTGCCGCTTTAGCATAAACCCAATTTCTAGAGCAAAAGCTGCAAATAAAAACCAGTCCACAGAGCAGATCTACGGATTTTACTCTGCTCCAGTCATAAGCCTGAGTAGCAGAGTTGATGCCCACATGTAATACGTAACATGCTCAATTTAAACTGTTCTGATTTGCCAGCAGAAATCACTGTGTCAGTGTGCGGGTGTGTAGTGTGCGAGGGAGTGTGTGCGAGGGAGTGTGTGTGGCTAACACGTTTGCCTTTGTTTGGTCTGCGAATAGATGAGGCAACAATGCACAAAGTTTTCCAACACTAGTGCAACGTGTAGGAAGAGAAAAATATTGTAGCATAATTTTCGGCGCTAACAATACAAGTGAACCAGGATCAGGCAGGCGAGCGGGCGGTCGGGCGAGCGGGCGGTCGGGCGGTCGGCCGTTCGGTCAGGGCATGCCAGCAGGACAGGAGGCGGACACATGGCATATATCAGCACATGCATTCATAAATCATATTCTGCAGCTGGAGAGTGCAGCCAGCCAGCCAGGCAACCAGGCAGCTCAGGAAGCGGCCAGCAGCAGCGCCAGCAGGAGCAGTGTCCTCTATGCATGTGTGAGTGCCGGGTGTGTGTGTGTGTGAGCCTGTGTGTCCTGTGTGTGTTTAGCAGCAGCAGCAGCAGTGCCTGCTATTTTAAGGATATTTATACTGACAGCGGATTTTTGATGGAAAAACTTTTGTAAATTGCTTTTAGTAGTCCAAAGTAGCCCCAAAAACAGCCGCAAAATGCTAAAAAAAAATGAAAAGAGAAGAAAAAAGTTCAAAAAGGAAATTATAGTCTATCGCTTTCTTTGGAGCTGCTTTAATTTTATTTGAAGAACTGAAACTTCAATTTTTGCAGGCTCACGTAAGCGTCATATTGAAGCATATTTCGTGGCCTCGCATCCTGCCACATTGCGACCTCTGCGGCTGTGTTTGTTTGCTTTGACAATGCACATTTATTAAATCGACTTTATATATTTTTATTTTTTAACGATGCAGCCCACAGTCAGGAAGAGGAACTGCTAAAGAATTGCCAACATATTTATTTTGCCTTTCTGTGGTACTTTATCGTAATGTCCCCGCTCCTGTTGTTTGCCTTATTGTTGTGTTTGCTGCATTGTCGTTCTATTGTTGTCGCTACAAAATGTCATTACGTATCTTTCAATGGGAAAGCTCTTATGCTCATAAATAGCCCCGTATTGAGTTCTGCTTAAGAACACAATCAAACCCGCTTAATTGGCGTACGAGTTAAAGTCATTTTCACATTCTATGCTCGAATCTATTAACAGATCAAATGCAGTTTAATACTTATAAAATCGAATGTAAAAATTAAAATCCTTATTTCATTTAGTTTATAATCAATAAATTCCTTTAAAAAGCAATGTCTTAGCCAAAGACCAAAAAAGTTATGGTAATATTTACTTTATTGGATGAACATTTGTTTCCTTAACTGACATTTTGGTAATTATTAATAGTTGATTAAAACTAAAGCTTTAGATAACATATTTAAAAGATAATATGCTTGTATGTTTATGCTATATAATTGCATGTAGAAATGCAATTTGTTTGCCTTTCTATTTGGCTTCTTCCAGCTTTATCTATTTTAGATAGTTTAAGAACAAATATTTCATTGCTTGCTTTTTCACACTATTTATTTTAAAGCTGCCTGCTTAAATAAATTGTTTGTCTGCAATATAAAAAACACTTGAACTACATGCATTTCATTTTTTTTTTTATATAATAACTTAATGCTATTAATTAAGTTTTAATTAAACAAATTAATATTCATTGGCATCGCTCGCTTTTTAAATATTTAAAATTTCGCTGGCTTTAAATTGTGCACGAGTTATGTGCACTTAAAATATTGCGCATTCGCCGCGTTTAACATGCGATTTACGGTAACTTTTTTTAACCCAAACATAATATTATTTTCTTAAATCTGTATACGTGTATTTTATTGTTTTAGAGTGTATAAAATGTTCTGCATGTAATGTGCAAAGTATCGTTAAGCACTTTGCATTGATCCATCTACCTGGTGGAAAATTAGGTCATTATAAGGTCTAATTCATTTATTTTTTTTGACCAAGCTGAGAAATTATACGTTCTGCGATGCTGCGATACATATAAGAAAACTCTTCTGAAAATCGAACTCTAAAAGAAGTTCGGTCAAAAAAGTTTTTGAATGGAATTTTTGGATATTGGAAAGTATATCCACAGAACTTGGCGATTGGGAGCTTTACTAATCTTTTCATTCATATTTTTTACATATAAATTCTTATTTTAAAAGACTTCTTGTTCCAAATCGATTCCAAAAAATGCTTTATAAAATTTGCAGGTATACGTTTTTTGTTGAGCACATTCTTCACTGTGCATTTTTTATAGGTTATGAAAATCAGAATAAGAATGCGAAACATTTCGATATGCGAAATGATAACAAACCCAGAACAATAACGAACACAAACAAATCGACTCAGGGGCCGCCAAAATAAAATTTATAAATACTAAAATGCCTGGCAATGTTTGGAATTCGCAGCGGTCTGGTTTGCACTTTGCAAATTAGTTGAAAATTCAATTATTTCGTTATGCGCGAATTCAGTTTTTTCATGGTTTTCCCTGTGGTTAAATGCCTGCAATATATTTCAAGCGCTATTGTGAAATTGTTGACAGACTGATAAATTGCCAAAGAAGGGTATTTTTATGCAAGCGAGTGTGTGTGTGTGTGTGTGTAAATTGTAAATAATATCTAGCCCTCAAATATTTTAAAGTGTAATCTCCATTAACAGGGTCTTCTTGTTTCGATACAAAAAGGGAGAGTTCGTTGGGCTTTAATTGAACATTATAAAACGAACAAAAATTGGTATTACTTTTTGAACCTCCTCAACAAAAACATGAAACCAACAAATAGCAGCTTTACTTAGGTAAATAAATAATTCCGGAAAAAAATGTATTATAATCGTAACTATTTGGAACGTGGGAAGATAACATTTCAGCCAGAAAACACTCTTTCTTAGTCTAAAAATGGCTTTGCTCTTCCCATTGAAGATGCCATAAAATATCGCTTATGATAAGCTGCACGTAATATAAAAATAGCATACATATGCTCATATCAGACTATAAGAATTTGAATTTAAAATAAAAAAGTTGTTATTTTGTCAGGGAAAGGCCTAAATCGACATTTCTTAACTGTTATTTCTAAATAAAGTGTACTGAAATTAAACTTGAGAGTTAAATGCTTTATAAAAAAGAGATTTTATTAATTAAATCAAAAAAATGTTAATGAATTTTAATTAAAATATTTATTTAAAGAGATATATAAAACATTTGGTTTATGTTTTGCACGCAAACACAAATTTCCTACCACTGTGCAAATGTGCGCTAAACAACAACAACAGAAAAAAAAATCTCTGTGGCAAGCAGCCGTGCAACGATTTCGCGTTTGTTGTGCAGCTGCCGGGCGAAAATGTTGCACAGCATGCATAAATAATAAACGACAAGCTCACACACACACACACACACACACACACACACACATACACTCAATCATACACACACAATATGCACATTTCGCCATTTTGCCAGCGCGCCCAACTGAGGCGTGATGTGAGCGGGCGCCCAACGGGAGGGTGGCAGACTTCTGCTTCTAAATTTATTTTATTAAGTCAAGCACATAGACAGCTCGGGGGATGCGACTGGCTGTTGGCGTTGCTGATGCGGCCTGCCTTCCTGCACGCCGCTGACTAACGGTATAAATAAAATAATTTACGGTAACTGCTGCCGCTCATCAGGCCAAAGCAGCGAGGAGCAACGAGGAGGACGCAGTGTTGACAAAACCTGGCGCTGGATCATCAGCGGCGGCACCAAAATGCCGCTTACAAAAACTGTAGCATACTTTTTTGCGTTGTGCCTTTGTGTGCAGCTGCATACGAAATTAATGCACATATGCATGCGCGAGCGCGCGCGTGTGTGTGTGTGTTAGTGTGTGGATGAGTTAAAATGCAGCTTGCTAAATATAGTTATAATTATGCGCACACATTTTTAATTAAGTTTTGCACTGGGCCGCTGCCCGGTTTGGCTCTGGTTTAGCTAAATATTATGCATACGCCCTGTTAAATTGCATTAATGTGAGCTGCACTCGTTTTTATTTTTTATTTTTTATTCCTGTTGTACCGACTGTCAAATTACATATGTTTAACATTTTCGCGATGTTTGCTCTAATTTATGCATTTTTAAAAAATATTTTTACTGTGCCTTCTGGCATTGTTTGTTAACTGTAAAGAACAGAGTATACTATATGGGGCTCCTTGCAACATATATGCATATTTACTAACTACATTTATTTATGATTTTCTGGGCCTAATTGCATGCTTTATTAAAACGCTGAGTTGTGAACATAAACATAGACAAGAGGCCACACTTAAAGTGCTGTCAAATATTTCACTCAGTAAACACTTGCTAAACTTAAAAAAATCTCATCTTAGTTGTAGTTTGCGGCTGCAGTTTATGAATGTTGATAAATATTTACAATTACCAATTTAAAAGTTCAGTTTGTTGGGCATTTCATTTGGCTTGTTTTGCTTGTTGCAGAGCACACTTTTCCTTATTTTTAACACGAAAGTTTTTGTTTGGAAAACGCAGCTAGCAGCTAGTTTCTGTTTCTGCTGCTGTTGCTGTTGCTGCTACTTCTTGCCGCTTCCATTTTTTTTTTTGTTATGGCCAGAAAGTTTTAAATATGATTTTATTTGTGCCGCAAGTTGCTGCTTTTTTACATATTTGACCAGCACGCAGCTGATTCGTTGTGCGGCAAACGAAAGAAGTTGCGAAATGAAAAACAGCTGAAACTTAAAATAATGTAATGCAGTTTTTTTGCCTCAACTTTTTCAGATGAAATCTTCCAAGCAGTCTGCAAGATTAGATCTCTTGATACCAGACAGTCGAAATATTGAGAATATTTTTTTTTCTCGCCTCTTAAAGGCGTGCAAGAGTATTGCTGCTAGTCCAACACATTAAATGGCAAACTGCATAAACGTTTAAGCAACCCTAAATCATGGCATGTCCTTTTCGCTGTTCCTTTTTCTTGCAACATTTTCTGCTTAAATGCTTTTGGCGCTCGTTCCTTCTCCCAGTCTCAAGTGGGCGCCGTTCCAGCTGTCTGCTGTCTTGCCTGACTCTATCCCTACTATCCCATTTTATACCGTGTCTGGCTGTGCAAACTTTCACCGTTTACTTTGCTCACGCTGCCACTCGCTATCTTCGTCCTTCATCGCGTCCTGGCGGCGCTTTATTTGAATTATTGTAATGATTTACACTGAAGTGGCTGCTGCAACATTTGGGGCCTGGGCACAACTGAAGCGGCTAGGTAATGAGCTGCCCTAAACTGAGCTGAGCTCGGGGTTGCGTGTCTGATGGCGCATTGTCTGGCACTCGGTCCTTGCATCTCGCCCTTACACTTGGCTGCCTCGTCGTGGGCCGCCGTTATGCTGATCACTTGTTTTTCGCCTGTCACGGCTTGGCTTGATGGCTTCCAGGAATTTTCTGCGAGATTTTTAATGCAAATTCTGAGATTTTATGGCGATATCCTTATTTAATTAGTTTTTTCAAATAAACCTAGTGCAATAACGGTAATAATTATACAAAAATATTATAACAAAAAAGTATTTTTACATTACCGATTATTAAATATTATTAATAGCGATTATAATAAAATTAAAGCTAAAAGTGAAGTAAGACACAGTTCACCTATAAATTAAGTAAATATCCTGATGTTAAAATGTATGTATTAGTTATTACTAACTTTTCTCGACTCTGACCATGAACGTTTTGGAAAGGCGCAAAAATTAAAAAAAATATATACAGTAATTATAGACACATATATCTATATATCTATATATCTATATCCATTTGCAAAACTATTGACATGCACATGTTTATATGCATGTGTTGACATATCCCAATCATAACACCACTTATTTGTGGTCAAAAGGTTTCTCATGTAATGGATAGATGGAGGTCCTTTCAGGTTGACCACGTGTGAACACGGGGGGTGGACATTCGGGTTTTCTAAGCTCTTATCCAATATAGAAATCTAAAGTTTATTTACATTCGCCACGTACAGCATTTAAAAAATATTAAAGAAAGCTTAAATTTATATCATTTTGTGCAATTGATTTGAATTTTACTACTTGAAACATCAGCATAAAAAAATAAATATAGAGCAGTGAAATATAGTTAAGGAATTGCATGACGAAATTGGAATAAATATGCGAATGTTTTAAAGATCAGGCAATTCTGATATGGGACCATAAACCGTTCGTTGGCAACAGATAGTTGGGGTCCTGCCTCTGCAGTCGGCTGATTCAAGCTTCACACCGTGACAAAACCCATACCTTTTCACACAATACCCGTCAGAGCCGCAGGCTTAAGAAAACAAAATAATTATATAATAATTGTAATAAAATTATTTTGTAATATTCTTGTACTTGAAACTCACCAAGTTTTCCGGCATTTAAAAGTCTGCACATTGTCGTGAATAGATATATATGAAGAAACAAATGATAGCTGAGGAGTTGCATTGTGATCTTTTTAATCTCGAATGAAGGCAGGAAGTATCAAAGAAAATAACTCAGTATATTCATGCAAAACAAATAAATTATATTATAATTGTGTTATTTAGGCATGGTTAATGAAAACCAAAACGACAACTGCTGCTTACTGTATAATATACAGTGTATATCGAATTGTGCTAATTTGTGTAATTATAAATCTATACCAGAATCAAAGAGGCAACAAGCAGCCCAAAAATACACAAAATGAAATAAAGATTCCACAATAGGCGCAAGTGAATATATATTTTAGCTAATTTATATAATTAAACATTTTGGAATTTTACTTGCTTTCCGCTATGCTTTTAAAGACGAGGCAAACGAACGATTCTGAAGTAAAAAATAAACACCAGAATTAGCATTAAAATTGATTTGAAACAGTTTAATTGTTATTAGTTCACCAAATAAAACTATATTCAGTTGTATTCAAGCATGTCCAATAAATGGGCTGTGTGGGGTGAACAGGGCAAGAATATGCATACAATATTGGAGTGGATATGTCTGCTTCTGCTTATTAGATACTTAACAATTTATCCCAACTACGTTTTATTGTGATCCCTAATCAAAGGACAAAACCCACTGTAAGATTTAAGTTCGGAATTCTGCATTGATTTGAAGTACATTTCAAATATTTGAGTGTAAACGTATTTATTGAGAAGTTGCATAACTACATACTCATAATCCATTTATTTCTTGATACAAAAGCGAATTTCAATTAACTCTCAGGCAAAAGATACTCGAAATATTTGTCATTCATGTCAAAAAGAAAATACTTTGTGGTCTGCCTACAAGTTGTTGCAGATGCAGGGCAGGGGTTATCAATAGTTTAGGCTAAGAATGGTCAGGCTAAAGTGCTGCTTGATATTTCTTGAAGACAATGCCACACTCACAAACACTCACTCACACACACGCACACTTCATCTTTGCCACATTCAGGTGGCAACATGCGTAACCTGAAGTTCTCGAGCAGCTGCACCTGCAGACCAAAGTGATTTTATGTTTTATGAGAGCTGACATGTGGCAACAACAGTCACAGCAGCCACAGCCAAGCACTTGCCACATGACACTCTCACACACACACACACACACACACACACGCTCGTGTCAGTTTCATTGTTGACTGCGTCATCATGTGCTGTGTGTTGTGTGCGTGTTTGTGCGGTTGCTGCTGCAACATGTTGTAAATTATTATAAACTCAAGTGGTTTCCAAGTGGCAGCTCCGACTGTGGCGACAGTCTCTGCAGATCATCTGCAAATGAACTGAATGGCCGAACAAACGAATTGTATTATGCTCGGACTTTTCGCTTTTGTGCAGCATTTTAGCATTGCATTGTCCATAATTATGCATCCATTAAGGAACCAAATAAATTCCAATTAATTGCACATTGATTAATTTGTGTCAGAGAACATTATCTGTCTTGTACATGATAGTTACAGACTTTTAGCTGAAATTCAAATCAATTTTCAAATTTAATTGCAAATTGGATTTTCAGTGTAAACATATTTTTAAATGATTTAAATTTAAATTTAAGGTTTTTCCTTTCATGAAACCTTAAACGTTTTCTCGTTTAATTCAGATTAAATCATCAGATTTAATTTATTAGAATTTGACTAGACTAAATCAATTTAATTTTTATTTTAAAGATAGTTTTTAAACTCTGCCCTCAGGGCTCCTGTGTCTTTAGGCAAATGCAATTTAAGGACTTCCTAATAAAAACTTGCACATGGAGAAACTTGGAGCCTATTTGGTCTATGAAGTTTCTGCCATTCTGATGTATTGATTAACTTCATATACTTATCAATTCAAGCAAAATACAGATTTGACTATGAGTCAATAATCATTATATTCTTACAGCCCTCGTCATTGTTGAATTCATTGTATTGTATTGTACTTGCATTCTGCATTCATGCATTGCTGCATGCCCAAATCTCTAAATAGCTTAATACCCTATATATATTCGTGGCTTTCGAAATCGCGGATGTGAGCTAACGTTTCCCTAATTTATGCCATGCTGCTGGCAATGCCAACTCACTTAATTTGCAGAGCCATTTTTCTTGCCCGGGCAGCGACAACAACCGGTGCCCGCGACACCGTGCCAGGAGTGCTCTGGCATATATCCCTATGCTCTGTTGCCTCCCCCTTCTGGACCCCTCGCGAGCAAAGTGACAAACAACTAAGCGAAAATCGCGTGCGTGACGCGTGGCGGGCGCATAAAGTTTGTGACACGTTTCCACAGTTGCACTTTTGTTGTTGTAGTTGTTGCCTTTTTTTTTGGACCAAAGGCAGAAAAAGTTGTTCACAGCACGTGGATAAAGGGTGCGTGGTGTAAGGACGCGGGATGGTGGGGGGTTGGTTGCTGATGGCGACACTTTAGAGCCGCGTTGCATACTTTTGGGGCGTCATGCAAGTCACGTTAATTTCGCCAGCGAGCTGTGAAGCAAAACAAAAACAAAAGCAACAACAAGTTGTTGTCGTCGTTGTTGTTGCTGTTGTTGTTGTTGCACAACTTTGGCCATTTTCAAAGGGCTTAAAGGTGGACTTACATTCAGCTCTTGGCATATTCCAGACAAATCAAAGGGGTGCAGCATTAAAAGTAGTTCAAAAATGAAAATCATAACTTTAAACATACATGTGGAATCTAAAACAGCCCGAAATACCATTCAGATTTTAAGTCCGTGTTGTCTATAGACTTATATCTAGTACCTAAGATGTTTTCACTAAACCTGACCTAACATTAAATTAAAGTTATTTTTATTTATTATATTAACAATATACTTGTTTTTTATTCGCCTATCGATAACTTCGCTTGTTATCGAACTGGTTCGAATTAGAAAGTCTAAAATATTTATAATAACTATGATAGCTCAAAAGATGATCTATTTCATAATTTATTAACTTATCCCAATTCTTTTAAATTGTATTTCCAATAAGCTTACCAACCTAATAATACATGTTTATTGATTGTGATATAAGCTACTGCAACTTTCATTGCACCCATTTCGTATAATATTACAGGGTATATGTGTTGCTTACAACTTATGTGGCCACGCCCACAGCCTCAAAGGGCCGCTCATTAAGCGTCTTTAGTGTGTTTATATAATATAAATTAGCTTAATTTGAAAACATTTTTTGATGCCAAAACTTTGGCACTTGGACGAGACAGACAGAAGAACACAAGGGGCTGGGTGGGGTAGAGGGATGAGGGATGGTGTAAGGGAGCAGCTGGTAGCTAGTGTCTTGGCTTCCAGCTTGGCTAATTTATATGCCCGTTGGACATTCTCGAGTCGGCCAAAAAGTTGCCGCAACTTTTTGCCAAGTCGACTACGGCGTGTCTCCGATTCCTGTTGCGGGTTAATAAGACGACGACGATGGCGGCCAACAAATTGCGAACATTAGTCTTGCCAGGCATGGGTGAGGGCTGGAGCTGAGGGGGGGAAGATGCCAGCAAATAGACTTTTGAGTGTTGTACTTGGCATGGTTGTTTTGTTGACTTTGGTCGGCTAGTGCGGGAGCGGGGGCGGGGCGACAGTCTTTGAAAGTGTCAAAAGCGCAGGCAATTAATTTGGCCTAATTAGACTCTTGGTTGACTGCTTGTGGCTGAGAGTGCAATTTTTGTGGCTTGTCAAAGCCTTAGCCAAGTTGAAAAGTAGCCACGAACAATGGATTTTTGCATGTTGAGCGATTTATGGCTTACCAAGTTTATTAAGCTGGCCAAATTTACAAAGATTTTGGTGGCCAAGCACAAACCGTGGATCACAGGAGACAATCGTAGTTACTTTTCTTAATTTATGAGCTGCCACAAAAAACTGGAGGGTTATACTGTGAAGGGTTATTTACAAAGCTAAAAGGCTTATTAAATTCCCAAGAAGGTGAAGAGTTAACTTTAAATAATGATTTAAAATAGATGGTTATTTAAGCTGTAAACATTTATCATTTTATTCTTATGATTTTTATTATATTATTTTATTTAAATTGTAAACATTTGTCTAGATTCTTATATTAAGTTCGGATAGATTTTGTTCAAACAGAGAAATGAATCTTAGCGCCGGAAATTGAACTGAAATTCTTTATACTATGTGTGATATTATTTGAATTTTAAAAAAACATCAGTTAAAATAATTTTAGAAAACTTTTTAGCATGTTATTCAACGTTTAACTTTTGTTGAGGGAAAAACTTTTAAAAAGAATTTGCACACTTTTGTTGCCATTAACAGTCCCAGCAAGTTCCACATTTCAGCAACTCAATGGCCACTGATAATTTTGGCCAACTGCATTGCTGCTGCTGTTGCTCTGCTTGGGTCTGGCTGCAAATGCAGTTTAGGCCAAGTCGTAAGAGTTTCAGATATATTTTCGTCGGTCAGGCCATAATTTGCTTAACAACTTTTGGCCAATGCTTGGCCGGCAGCTCGGACGCTTCGCTTTGGCACTTGGCCAATTCCTTTGCAGCCGTTCGACACTCGCCGCTTATATAATAATTTTGCGGCATAATTTATTGCTGGCAAAAGTTTTCTGTGGCTGCCCAGCCGCACAATTGCCACTATAATGTCGTCCCAGGCATTTAACATTTTACCCGGGCGGCCACATGCCAAAACTGTTGTTGGCCTGGCCGAAACTATGCACCGTAGCGCCATAAATTTGTTATTAAATGTTGGTCCGCTTATCGAAAGGACATGCAAAACTAGAGAATGCCTCCTAACTGGGCGGCAAACGTCAAATTGATTTTAAATTGCAGTCTTCGCAAGTCAAAAAAATAAAAATGAGAATACTTTGAGTTAAGTTCCGTTTCGAGTTTAAGTTACAATGGAAATTACTGCTTCGACTGTTTACTAAAGATACTACCAATGCAAAGTATCGCAACTTTAGTTAATTTTTGTTTCTTAATAAATTATTTGGATATTGTTTTTATTCGACAGTCCCAATGAGCCTCATACGCATGTCTTGTTTTATATAGCTTCTTCCCTTTAAAAGATTCTTAAAAAACTTTGTTATGCTTGATCAAGTGAATAAATATCTGACATTTTTGCTGTATTGCGAAAAAATTGTATAGATTCCATAAGTTACTTTGCCAGCTGCATATCAACTAAATACAAGCCAGCAAATGTGGCTAACTTATTATAACCAGTCTTAAAAATTATAAAATTTAAGATAAAAATGTCCATACAGTGGAATTTAAATTTCGATTTCAATTAATCTACAAGAGTCAGAAAAGCTTGGCTCAGAATGAACTCGGCTTAAGTTGTTTAAATTTATAAATAAACAAATAAACAATTAACATGAGCTTGCAGCAAATTGAGTTGCAAATATACGAGTAACTTATTATTTATACGATTCTATTTATTTGCACAGGTATTAGCAAATTAATCTTTCAACAGTTTCAACAGAGCGCATTGCTAAGCATGATAACTTATAATGTTTATTCATGTATGTTGTATATATATTTAAGTATTTTTATGAGTATTTACATACTTAAGTACATGAGTATTTGTATTGGCTGCTTGCTGCTCTTGCTTGTTATTGTAAACATCTGAAATCCCACTCGTTTGTAAAAAGCCCGATAACCGATAGGCAGTTGAGGTACGATGAACACAAATATTCCCCCACCCCTGACTACTCCGAACTGATAAGCAATGCGACAGCCTTTGTTTGTTTTGTGCCCATTAGAAAAACAGTTAAAAGGGGTGTTACTTATTTATAGCTCATGTATGAAATAGGCAGAATGATGCCAAGGTACACATTTCTCTGTACAATGAGCTCAGAATCCCTACAAGCCAGAGGAATTGTAAATATATATTTTTGTACATCACGAGCAGATCATTTTTTCAATATGCATATCCAAACAAGGCACAGAACCACAAAACACAGAGTATCTCCTAGTCGGACACTCGCGACAAGTGCATTCTAAGTTTTAGTTGTTTAAATTGAAATTGAGGCAGCCTGGCGAAGCTAATCGTGAGACAAACACACACATACACACACACGCAATTGCACACACTTGTAAACATGTGTACAAATACTCATGTTAAATAAGCTGCTCACTTTGCGAAATTTTCTACTCCAAAGATCTTTGAAGGGAGCAAACAAATGAATAAAAAGATAAAAATGATTATTAAGCTTGCACAGTGGAAGGAGGAGGCGGGGCAGCGACGCAACTAGCTACAAATTGTGAGTCAGAGACACAAAGATTGAAGTGGAGAGCGGGCGCAACTTGTTTGGGAATAAAAATAACTAACTTAAAAAGCAAAAACTTGTCATGTGAGAAAAAGAGCAACAACAGAAACGGAAAACAAAAACATTAATGAATGAGCTGCGGGAGAACTAAGATACAGATAGAGAGAGAGAGAAAGATAGAGAGAGAGGGTGAGAGAGTAGCTAAAGACAAAGCTCTGCTCGCTGCTGCCAACAGGTGAGCGCAACGAAAAGCTAAAGCCGTCGCTTGCTCAGTTGAACGTTTGCAGTCAATACTAAAGGCGGCCCCAGCAGCATCAGCACTTGAAACGTGTGAGAACGAAACACAGCAAAACGGTAAAAGGGCTTTAGCTGAGCGCAAGCTGAGCGGAGCGCGCCTTTGAGCCAAGCTAAGCTGCGCTTTTTGTTTTTGGGTGTGCCGCGGCAGTGTGACGAGAACGCGTGAGCAGCCAACACGTAAACGACGCGTTGTGCGCTGCGCTAACAATAAAAATCAGTTTAAAATACACAAGCAACAACAACAGCAGCAGCAGCGGCAGCAGCAGCAGCGGCAGCAGTGCGGCAACAACTCAAGTGTGAATTGTTATTGAGGTTATGTAAGCGGCAAAAGCGAACTAACAAAACGCAAAAACAAAACGTATACGCTCTGCGAGCCAAAACACGTTCAATAACAACAATTTCAGACACGCGTCAGCCTCGCGCATTCGCACATTCCTAAAAATTATATAAAAACCTAATGGAGCACGAGGCCAAAGCGCAGGCGCAGGCGCAGACGTCAACTGTGACGCCAGATCATCCGCTGCAAGATGTGCCGCTTGATGGGAGCAGCAGCGATTTGGCTGCAGGCGATGACGTACAGCTGACGCCCAAAAATTGGGTTAAATTCGACGACGAGACCGACAGCAGTGAGAAAAATAATAACAGTAACAGTAAAACTGGCGACGGCAATGCCACACAGCAGCAGCAACAACAAAACAAGTTGGCGCTGCCGCCACCGCCGCCATCTGTGGTCAGCAGCAACAACAAGAGACGCGCGCGCTCGCGCAGTCCCAACGAGCAGGCTTCAGCAGCAGCAGCAGCTCCATCACCTGTGCAGGTTAGTCGCTCTCTGCCTCACTTCTCTCTCTCTCTCTCTCTCTCTCTCTCTATCTCTCTCTCTTGGCTCGTTTCAAGTAGTTACGCTCTCTTTGGCGGTATCTCTCACGTGCCGTGGCTGACCCAACGCAACGCATTCCAATGCATCGCACAGTATCCGTTGCCTCTCTCCCCTTCCTCTCCGCACCTCATGCCCTGCCACTGCGTTATCGCTACGTTTCTTAACGTTTCTCCGCCTTTTCGTTGCCTAATGGAGTTGTTAGCAGCGGTACTTTGCCTCTGCTTCTTTACCTTGCCTTCTGATTATTCTCTTGTGTCACGTTGCACGCATGACAAATGAGGTAAGGTTAGGGTCTGTCTGCCGCCTGCAACAGTGGCAGCAAGGCCTATTCGGC
Source organism: Drosophila ezoana (assembly GCA_035045725.1). Lineage (NCBI taxonomy): Eukaryota > Metazoa > Arthropoda > Insecta > Diptera > Drosophilidae > Drosophila > Drosophila ezoana. The sequence goes on from JAWNOU010000005.1 coordinate 8,453,310, forward strand.
AGCCAGCGTTGATTACTCATCGACAATACCAAGCGACACGTCATACTCTGTACAAGGCTTGTGGAAAGGGATTGTTCGATTCGTTCAAGTGCATGCATGAATGGAAACGTGAAATTTTTAAGTGCATTAGGGTGTACAGTCAGAACTTCTAAATGCGAATACTTAACAAAGGCACTGTTATAAATTTCAATTGTGTACATACACTAAATGAGTTGTTTTTTTTCGATTGTCTATGGGAGAATAATGTTATTATTATTGTTATATCAAGAAGCAAAACTGTGTAAAATATTTATTTGCATATTCTAAACATTTCATATAGAAATAGTATAGAAAGATTTAGTATTTTTTCCACACCTAAAAATGTTCTATTGTTAATGTATGAATAAATAAAATTGCAGTGTTTAATTTTATACTTAGCAGACTCTTCAACATGCACCGGCACATCGCAGTATGTTAATTTTATCAGTAAATTATTCAACAGCTCTAAAAAGTTAATTCGCAAAACAATCTTTAGTTAAGTGGAATATACAAAATGTCTATGCTGGAATGACACATGCGATAAGTAAAATAAAAGAAGACAGGATAAATCAGAAAATTTCAGCTTCAAAATTTAGTTAAATTTATCGCCGCTTGAATCAATTTGCTTTGCAAATTATTTTTTAACGACTGATCCCAAAATAAATAAATATTGTTTGATCGCAGTATACATTATAATTATAAAGTTTTTTGTTTGTATTGATATGCAATGCTATTTTAGAGCTGTTTTATAAAGAGTTTCTCTTCACCTGTACACGATTAATAAACAAAATAATTTGCAAATGTATAAACAATTCAGTCATATAAGTGTGACAGTCAGCAGGTGTATGAGAATGTATATTTGTTCCATATGAAAGTATCTCGAATACGTTTGCTTATTGCCTTTCATCAGTTCACATGCTGTTCTGTTTTTTTTTTTGTTTTGTCATATCAGCGGAGTGTCAGATAAAAATAATATACCCAGAATTCCTACGGTGCGAGAGGCATTTGTTTAAATATTTCTCCAGCTTTAGGTTTATTATGACTATAATAAAGTCAATATTTATTTGTTGCTTATTTTTGCTCATTTCGCAATATATCTCCGGGCTTTCGGCGAGGTTAAAATGCAAGCAATCCCAAACACAAGCTGTCAAAACTGACATTGACACAAATACGGAAAAAACTTGGTGCGCTTTTGAAGCAGTTAAATAGAAACATTTTTAAAGAAAAGGATTAGATTAGATTATAATCTGCTTTTTTTTGAGTTTGATGTGAAGATGATTTGCCTTTAAGTTGCTTTTATGCAGTGCGTTTAAAAATTGGCAATAAAGTGTTATATTCTAGGTATTGATGTGCTTATCTACTTTAATGCGTTGAGTTTATCTTCGAGCACTAACTTAAAAGCTAAAGGCTATATGCATTGTTTTGCGTGTTATGGTTCAACATGGTTTGTGATGCATTAAAAGGGTTGAACATGTGTGTGATATTCATGCCGAATATATTTACGAAGTAGTATATTTCTATTATTAAGATAGAGAAACCTCAAAAAACCTCTTTAGGCAATATTTTAGAATTGCCAACTTGACTTTACTACAAAACACCTTATATTATTATTATTGATTTACAACCCTGGATGTGGTGGCTGTCAACTTATATGAGCTCATGTTAATGATAACTGTCTATAGTTTTATTTTATATCATTAATGTATTGTTTATCATTATATATTTATAACTTAATCCGTTAACATGATCGTGCTTAGTAACCAGAGACCTGAAACAGTTAAAACTTAAGTTATTGATCAAAAAAATATTAAAATATAATAGCTATTATACTTTTTTCTCATTGTCATTCATTAATTTCACAGGGCATTGCACAGTCGTAGCATTCTCTTGAGCTTAAATTTACTTATCGGATTAGGTGAAGACCGAAAGGTACAACGAAGTAAATATTTAAAATGTGGGTGGCTTTTGTTCAGGCAAAGCAAAGTTAAGAGATTGTGAAATAAACGTTTAACTTGCAAGAAAAACACATAACATTCCTTGACCTCCAGGAATAGAGTATATTATTGCATTGATGACCTTGCTAGTAGATAATTATGGCAGCACTTTGGCCTAACTGCTCAGAGAGACAAGAGAGAGAGAGAGAAAGAGATAGAGGGAGAGAAAACTGGCAAGCATTAAAAAATTTATAACACGCTATAGATCAATTATAGAAAACCTCGACTGTTGCGCGACTATTTCGACTAGTTTTTTTTGGTGCATTTCAACGAGTTCGAGCACCTTTTAAAGCGCAGTACGTAGCTCCCCATATCCGCTTTGGGGTGCTCAGCTGCGTACGTGCAAAATGACAAATTGTTTTCGCTTTTGCAGCACCTGATGTGGCGAGCGTCGGCTGTTGCTCAATCATATTTTTTTTTTAAATCCCGCTGCATTGTTAAGGGTAAATCAATAAAATTGATTTTCTAGCGCACATTTGCATAATTCTTTGTGGCTCTTTGTCTTATATTTTTACCACTTCTGCTTTGTCTTAAGGCCAAGTACGTTAACCCATTGTTGTTATTTTTTACAGCGTGCTGCAGTTTCCTCCACAACAGCTGCCGCGTCGTTGCCGGATGTGACGCCGGCTGTTTTGACAACTGAGAGCACCCACGTTAATCTGAATGCATCCGGCAGTGGCAGCAGTCCCCCCCGCCACCCACAGCAGCTAATAAACCAAAAAGCAACTGCAGCCTCGGCCGCCGCCTCGGCCGCAACAACGTCGGCCTCGTCCTCGATAGCAGCTGCAGCGACCGCTACTCATCCAAATGGCAGTGGCATCAGTAACAACAACAACAACAATACCAGCGGGAATGCCACCGGCAAGAGCGTCTCCATTCCAGTGGATCAGGCCTCCGGGATGCGCACAATTGAATTGTCAACGGGCCGCATCCGTGAGGGTTTCGGTAAGTAGGCCTCAAAGCTGAAACTAAAGTCAACACGTTCTTTTTTTTAAACCTTTGTAGGATATTACAATTTTGTCACGAAGTATCTATTGCAAGCTAGTCTCTCAGACGTAGATTTAACCTCATTAAATATTGCATTGATCCGTCTTCCAATTGAATGAATTATAATGTTTTTCGTTTTTTAAGAAATCCTGACTAAGCTAAGCATTTACGTTTCATAATGCTCTTCACTATATGAGATTATTCTCATATTATCGGCCCACTTTTAATATGGTATATAAAGTTCTATATATAGAATGCAAATTTAAGACATGTCTGCAAAGCACCTTCAAATAGTACAACTATATTAAATGACTATAGGAATCGGTTGTTGAATAAAATCTTAAAAACTCTTCTTAGCAACATGACTTCAAGGGTATTTAACCTTCGGCGATGATATTAAAAACAGAACATTGTATTTTTTAACAAAAATATTAATCTAATAAATTTCAAACATACATAGTGGCTTTTTTAACCCTGCCCTAAACTGGTGTGAGCCAACTCTTAAGTTGTTGTTATTACTTCCAAATTTCAAAATTGAATTGAATTATCTAGAGGATGTGGTGACACCTTGTAACTCTCTTCGCTCTCTTCCTGTTCCACCCACAGCTAATGGAGACGTGATTGTCACACTTCTGCCGGCGAACACGAAATGGCCTTGGATAACCCCGGCCATATTTCGTCCAGAGCTGGTGCCCGAGGAGCTGATGGCACAGGGTTTGACGGTAAGTGGCCAGTCAATCAATCAACTGTTGCTGGCTTTGGTCTAAGCACCCCTCCAACCTCTAACTCCCTCCTCCACTCCTCTCTCTGTGCAGCTAACTGTGGAGGACTATGTGAATGCAATGGAGACGCTGGTCAATGACTATCGCTTCACAGTGTACAACATTTGCTATAAGCGCATCCTCGTCTGCTGGATACTGTTTGCCTTCGCTGTGCTGCTGGCGCTGCTCTTCTCTGGGCTGCAGGGCGTGGCACTCTTTGCCCTGGGCGTCGGCTGGCTCTTCCTCAATGCGGCGGCCATATTCCTGTGCATGTGGATGAAGCTGCGGCTGTCGCGGGGCCTGGAGAAGTGTCTGGCGCGCGTGAATAAGCAACTAATGCGGCACAAGATTTTACTCGTGCTGGACGATCGGGGCCGCATCTCCTGTCACAAGGTCAACTTGTGCTTTATGTACTTTGACGCGACGCAGTGTGTGAACTTTTTAAACGAGTTTCTCGAGCACACGGAACAGAATGGCGGCGAGGCCATCAAGGCGGGCTGGGAGGCTAAGCTGGATATTGATGTGAATGATATTGTCATACAGGGCAGTCAGCCGGTGCGGCTATCCCGCAAACAGGTGAGTCTGGAGCTTCTTAGGCTTTCACACAAACAGGGCTCATGTAGAGAGCTCTGCTCAGCTCGCGTTCTGCGTGAGCTACAAAGCTTTCAGAAGCTTACCAATACACGCGCACATAGAGCTTTCTCGTTATATTTGTAATTTCGCTCATGCTCATCGCTAGACACTGACACTTGCTTTTTGGTCTCTCCCACTCTCTCCTTTTCTCGTTGGCTCTCTCTCTCTCTCTCTTTCTCTGTACATTGATCATGCATCATGCTCACGCATTCTCTCTTTTGTCTCTCACGCACACCGACACTCTCACAAAAATACTCACAACTCTCTTTAGGCGTTTGCCCAGGAGCTGTTTCTCAGCTATCTGCAGCGGTGGGGCAAGGACTTTTTGCGCCGCCGCCTCGACTGGACCGTACAGGAGGCGGGCGTCCATGAGACACCACGACATCTGCAATCGTCAATTTGCCCGTGCCAGTATGAGGAGGAGCTCCTGCGTAACAAAATCAAAATCAGTCTGCAACATCGCCAATGCTGCGGCATCAATTGCATGGGCTGCTGGCTGTAGGCGTGGCCGATAGCGATAAAATCGACAAATTAAAATTCTTCCTTTCCGTGTTTGCTCCAGTTACAATGGGATTGTAATTTTATGTTTTTATTTTATTTCCTCTTTAATTTTTGTGTGCCTATTGTGAATTCTACGAATTAAAAGCTGTTAAAAACGAAGCTAAAATATTTTTAATTCAAATTTAGTGGGCCGAATTTCATATATATTTTATAAAGCCATTAGCCATTTACATTTTATTCTTTGATTTTATTTCAGCCAAAAAGTATGCTGCACATATGCACAAATATTTGCATACTCATACGTATTACACATACGCACTGTCTAACATGCACTCTTTAATTTTCATAACATTTACCAATCTATCCACCTGTTTACTAACCTCTTGCCTGTTTGCTCTACCTGTCTTACCTGCCTTTTCATCTAAATCTACTTCCTAGGAGCGCGGCCTGCAGCTGTTCCTGCGCTACGGCTCCCGCTGGGGCATGGAGGCGCTGCGCGGCCTAGTCGATGTGACGCCGCTGGAGCCGGGCCGGCATTGCGGCCAATTTCAGTGTCCTTGCCAGTACATTAAGGAGCATTTGCAGTGCAAACCGCGAGGCAAGTTCAAGTGTTGCAATTTTGTACATTGGGTGTTGGCATGTGAGCGATACGATTACTAAAAAATATCAAAGAATAATATTCAATTCATGAATACTATCTCGACATGTGTACATACTAAGCATGTTCTATGTCCTTGAATGTTACTTAATGCATTTGCTGATACAGGTACTTTAGCTAATTAATACCAAGCCAATATTTGCCAGTTGCTTTTTAAGTGTACTTACTTATGATTTTCTCTTATTTGGCCTGACATACAAAAATACCAAAAAAATACCGAATTCGTTGCTTTCCGCAATTGGTTAAATATTGTACACAAACAAGATAGAAACTATAAATTTTCTTTCGTTTCAGATGTTAGTCCATAGCCAAGGTAATAATATTGGTACATTTTGGTATTATATGTTGGCTAAACTCTTTCGATTTTACTTCTCACACATATTACTTACTCTTACTTCAAAATAACATCTTAATTAGATTCTTACTAAATAGGTACATACAAATATATTTTTTCAATAATACATTTCTTTTTATGCCCACGCAATTAATAAAACACAGTTGCCATAAACAGCATGGGCCAGGTAGTTTGGACACGTTTTTCCCTCTTTGGTGGCAATTATGCATAATTAAAAAATCAGTAATATACCTAGACAAAATTTAAACAATTACTAAGCCTTTTCGATTTTATAAAATTTAAATTTAAATTAAAAAAACATAAAGAATTTCTATACGAATTTACGTTTTTGGAAAAGCAAAATTTTGTTAGCTTTTTTTTTGTATTTAGCCTTGTTTATGTCTATTGTGAACTTAAACTGTATGCATTTATTCTGGTGTCATTTAAAATAAATATTTAATTAATGTTCATAAATGTAATTGTTATTTTCTGTATGTTTTATTTTCTTTACATGTTTTATTATTTATATTTTGGGTGTTTTTCAACGAACGCCTTTTACAGGTTATCCATGTGCTTGCATTGTCTATGGTTCGGATCCCAGTTTTCAATATCGTTACTAGCTCTGTTCACATACACATACATAATATATATATATATATATATATATGTGTGTCTGTTAACTGATCCAATTGGCTTCTTTTCATTTGACATATACCTACATACATATAACTACATTATTTAATCCCTGTGCAATTGCGTTTCTCTTGTATTGAAACTCACATATATTTATAATTAAATAAAGTCTACAAATATGTTTTATGTGAATTAACAAGCTCTGATCAATTTCATAAAGGTATGAAGAACTGAATGCCTTAAATAAATAGTTAAATATTTAAAGTATGACTGCAGTTCAAACTAAATTTGATGTGACATGAAATCACATATCAAATTGAAAGCTACTTAAATTACTCAAAATATTAAAGTTAAACAAGTCAAGTTCTTGAAATATATTTATTTATGAAAATTATATAAACAGCCATATTCATTATTTTAAATGCTCAATTTTGTTTAACTTTAACATACCCAAAAAAAAAAGAAGAATATTAATAAAATAACAAACACCTATAAAATAGCCGCTGCAAAGCGACATGCAATATGAATTTGGAAAATAAACAATTAAAAACTGTTGGCGTTCATTTGGCTAAAACAAAAAGTTTGCTTTGTTGCACATTTCGCACCGAGTTTGGCTGAAAATTGTATGTTCCATGAATATGGAACGTACGACGATTCTTTCGGGCAGCCTCGGAAAATTGTGTGTGTGTCTGTGTGTGTGTGCGTGTGTGTGTGTGTGTGTGTGCCATTTGCATAGTTTTCACAATTTTCCACAATTATTGCATTATTTTTTATTGCATAATTCAACTTTACGTTTGCCGCATTTAAGCCACGTTCATGTTGGTAACAAATTTGTGAACAAGTTTGCTGCCGTTTTCGTTGTTGTTGTTTTTGTTGTTGTTGTTGTTGTTGTTGTTGTTGCCACGTTCGCCTCGTTTGGGTTGCATGTGTAATGAGTCATTAACATGGTGCAGAGAAGTTATCATAAATAAAATACTTTAATTTCATTTTGTTAAATTTTCTGCATTCAAATTAGGTGCCAGGCGATTTTATTTATGTTGATTTTGCTGCACTATCGAAATTTTTGGCCATAAACCGTAAATTACGACGAACATTTTTAATGGATATGGTAGGAATGTTAAGTTTTTTTAAGCCTTATAAAGGTGAGTAAATAATGTTAAAGCACTTTTCCGCTATTTACCACATAAGTTGACATTTAAATTAAATTTTTTTATACAAATATTGCAATGGATATGTCAGATACATTAAGAAATATAAGCTTATCGTGTTTATTTATTTTAAAATTTTGTATATATACTATCTTATATCTTGAAAATAATTATAAATAATTATTGTAATAATTAATTATTGTATTCAAATTGTAGTTCTCGTTAGTTTGACATTTAAGAATTAAGTCTCCAGGAGGTCAAATGTGATCTAATGGCAAGACAATTTGGTCTTAGTCTCTTACTTTTTATAGTTTGAATGGAATTCAGGCTGACTGTATAATATATATACATATATATGTATATGTATATATCCATGGATTTGCTTGCTTCATTGCGCAATACACAGTTATAAAAGCCTGTGAGTTTATAGGCAATAATCAAGTCCAAAAGCGAGCCGAGTGCTGAACAGTATTTGTTGTTTTAACTATTTGCCAAATGCGATTTTACGCTCTAATAAAATAAACGCAAACTTTTGTAAAAGCGTGTAAAAAGAATGCACCATTTAATGTTGTTAAACTTCATTAAGCTTAAGCAAAGCTCCGAGCGATTTGTTTTTCAAACTGCACTTCAAATAGCGAGCCAAAAAATATAAAACATGGACTAGAAAACGGTTCAAGGCACATTAAACAACGGAATCTAGACACCAATACCACAGCGTGTAAACTAATCACAAACAAAACAAGCACACAAACTGGAGGCTCATCAAAGTTTTGGCAGTTTTTCGGGAAATTCAATTCAATTGTGCGATTTTCATTTGAATTACAGCAATCAAAAAGTGCCTCGACTGTTGTGGCTCCTGTGGTTGAGGAGGCAATCACAGGGCTGTGATTTGCTTGTGGGCGTGTTTTTGAGTTGTTTTTTTTCGGCGCATAAAACAAAAGATGAGATATTTTGGGAACACCTCTGCCAATGCTAGTAAAAAGTACTCGATAGTTTCGATAACGACGACTATCGATAATGACAAAGAAATGGCATCATGCTGGAACCGTTGACTACACTAGTAAAGCGAAAACTCAGTCGATAGTTGTGCAACAGTTGTATTTCTGATCTTAGCGATCAATCTCTGTCATTTTTAATTATGTTCAATAATTTCTATCGATATTTAAATGTAACTTTAAATAGGATAGTTTCATTATCTAACTTACAATAAGTTTCACCACAAATATTTTGATCTGTCTTAACTGAACATCCAATTATTTCATAAAAGAAAGAGCATACATTGTTCGTTGCTTTTATTTGTATTTGCCAGCTTTTGCCACCTTTTTGGGGCAGTATCATTGTTTCTGTAGCTGTTGTCGACGCTGCCGCCGCCGTTTTTGCATTTATTTTGCGGCTAAAACTTTAATTGAGTTTTAAACCATTTTGCCGGCTGTTGGCCCAGCACCGCAACGAGGATTGTTTGTACAACATGTGTATATGTGTATGTTAAAAAACTGGTGTACTGTTTGATGGGATCTGCTGTTGCTTCAGCTCCAGCTCCAGCTCCAGCTGCCGCTGTTGGGCGTGGGCCTTGCACTTATTCCGTGAACTGCGCTTGAGTGATGAGTTTTTCGGCGAGTTGGAATTTTTTTTTTTGGATGGAGGAGGGGGATTCTCTGGGGTGCTGGGCGGGTCCACTTTGGCTGCACTTTAAAAATTTTAAATGTGTTTTGTTTTACGCCCAAATGGCAGAAATTTGTTGTATTAAGTTTGTTTGTGTGCAGCAGCAGCTCGTTGAGCTTCAATAAGCTGCTGCCGTGGGCCCACAGGTAACGCATACGCCCCGTGCACCAAACAAATTACAGCCATTTAAGTGATTTTCGCTAATGTTATTTGGGGCGTTGGTGCAAAAAGTTGCATACTAAGCGCATTTCGGTGCTTTTGTTGTTTTATTGCTGCTTGCAACTGGGCGGATGTGTGTTTTTGTGTGTGTGTGTGTGTGTGTGCCAAGAACTTTTTGTTTAATACGGTAGTTTACCGCGTGCACTCTAAATGAAATATACCGGGAAGATAGTTTAATCCTTACCAAGTAAACTCCTTGTTAATTCAATTATGCAACTAAATGGCAAAAGTTGTTAGTTATAAGATGAGAAAATGAAAATAAATATTTCGATTTACTTATGTTTAGAAGCGAATAATTTATCATTAAGTGACACAAATTTTTTAAAATACTTTTGCTTTAAATCAAGGTTGTTTCATATAGCAGATTGACATTTTATAAAATTTACTGAAAGTTGTTTAAGCCTTGTCTATTAATCATAACTTTTTTAGTAGGCAAACAACAGCTTGTCAGTATAAATATTTAAGCAAGTGTATGTATTATATAGCATTAATAATTTAGGCTAAAGCGGGTATCACACAAAACTAAAAAATATAAAGACATAAAATATCGTGCATCTGTTAAGCGGTGTGAAATTTGAGAGGATGCACGACGTACTGTCGCAAAATGTTTGCGGCTTTCTGCAGAATCATAAACAGGTAACATACCCATAATAAATAAGGCCTTAACTCCTTTAAACAGGCCCCGGCGAGTGTCCAATATGAAACCGAATACGCTGACCATATATCATCATAAAAATAAACCAGACATAGGCCAAGAGCAGCAGAGGGGTGGTAAAAGGAGGCAGAGCTACTGGAACCGGCTGCAGACGCGTTGCAGCTATAAAACATTAGTCAAAAACATTAAACATGAAAAGGTGGGCAACTGACGGTGCTTGGGATATAGTTCGGGCTCTGGTTCGGGTTCGGGTTCGGTCCTGGGGCTCCCAGGACTACAATCAACATCATTAACGCGTGCTCTAAAAGCCATTTATTTAGACGCAGACATGAGGAGCCATGTTAAAAATGGCAGTCGCTGCTCGAGTATGGGGAAACTATAAATTTAACGCTTTTAGCATAATTGCAGGAGCATGTGCGTGTCTCACAGGACAAGCACAGCTCGAGGGCTTAGAGGGGATAGCCATCAACGCTTAAGCGTTATGATAAGTGGCCAGCAAAGGATATCAGCGTCAACACGCACTAAGTTATTGCCCTATTGGTACATCCTTTCGTACTGCCCATCCAGGGCTATTAGCCATAAGTGACGCCTGCTCTCCGTGTTGGCGTTGGCATCATATTACTTGGCCATTTAATTGCCGGCCGCTTTTGACCTTTATCAAAGCCATGCTGCAACTTAATATACTGTTGAAGCCTAACCCTTCCAGGACAGCAAACACTTGACGGGCAATTTGCGGGCCACCTCAAGCCATAAGATATATGAAGAGCCTATCGATTTAGCTAACCAGACTCCTTCCTCGTTTATTTATCGCCTGTCTAATGGATACAAATTAGGTCAGCCGAGTAGATTTTTGAAGGCAGGCTGAAATCATTTTGCGTATGCTTTTTATGGCCATTGCACAATGCACGAGCTCAATGGGGCGTATGCGTGATTTATGCCTTTTAGCTACGTTTTAATTGCTGCAGATATATGCGTTTGCTCTGCTCGCAGTTATTGCTTATTGCTTGAAATAATGCTTTCAGCTTTCATTTCTAAATCAACAAACACTAAGCCCTTTTTGGGCTGCGAAACAATTCTGAGCACTGGAAACTATAAGATACATATAGGAATATATAAAAGCAATACTATTCCTCAATTATTTCAAAGATATCCCTTGTGTCTTACAATCTAAAAATGAACTGGAAATATAATCATTACAGGTTTTCCCTTAAAATATTCCTATATATACACATATAAATAATAATTATATTTATTATTATTATGTTTTTTTAAATGAAAAAAAAATGACAACCTATGTGCATGTGTGGGAGTAACAAAACAACTTATTGATTAATTTTTTTCACATATCAAACAATAATAAGCATGATTTATTTTTACCACATATAACATTTTAGATATATTAACTAAGTGATTTAAGCGATTACTACTCACAAATTTAAGCAGCTGCCGAAAAGTATTTCACAGAGTGACAAAATAAGCTTTAAATAATTGCCAACTACTCGAAACCAACTGTCAGTTACTTGTTTTTCATTCGTTTGCTGACTATGCTAAATGCAATTTAACTTTTCAGTTACTCTTATCAAAAACAATTGAAAAGTGTCAAGTACAGAATGTCGAAAAAGACAACAACAAGCACGTGCCACATAAAGAAATTTGATGCAGGGCCAGGACAAAAAGGACTCTGCCCTTTTGAAATGTAATTGTAATTGAAAGTGAGCTAACAAATTGGATTAACTAAACGTGAGAGAATAAAAGGCAATATGAAAAGGAAAACTACAAAGCGGAGATCAGAGATCAACTGCCCGCCCACCCACTTGAGGAAATGGATGCTCTACAATTATTCTCGTGTTTTCACCTGTGCTACCTTGTGTATATCTCTGCTGTTACAACAAAAACAGCACCGACAAGACAGCAACTTTCGCTTGCCTTGGCGGTGTCAGGCGGCAAAACAAAGCCCGTCATAAGGATAACACACATACACAATCACGCGAACACACAGAACTGGCAAAGCCTGCGTCACTTTCCTGGCCAAGTTGTGCACAGCTATGGCTCAAAAGTCAACAGCTAACAGCTAACAGAACTAGCAATTAGTAACAAATGAGAGCAGCACGACTGCGCGATACCCTGTAATGCGCAGTTAAAGTGAACCCTGGGTACACAGATGTCCTTTTGGTAAATTGAAATATGAATAACATGCTAAATAAGGATGCGAGGCGAAAGTGGCAAGTCTTGCAGTCAGTATACTAACTCATATTATAGGGTATAGAGGCAAACACACATATACCTACAAAAGTCTCGTCAACATCATACACTCACACACATATATTCCCCTTACCATGCACACACCGATTTCCCCCCTCACCCCATCACTCCATTTCCTAGTGATATTCCCATTGCCATCTCCATTCGCATTCGTCGTTTATGTTGACGTAGATTTAATTACAATGTTTGCGCCACTCGGGCGCTGCGTTTACGTTTACGTTTACGTTTATGCCACTGTGCCACTTGTTTGTTGCATGCTTCTATGCACCTGCCCCTCTAACCGCATCCCGCAGAGCTTGCAGGTCGCTGCATCAACAGTGGTGTCTGTCTTAGCGTCTGTCTCTGCTGCTAGTTCTGCGTCTGGCTTCAGGCTCTGGCTGCTGGCTTTTGGTGTGTTTTTGTTTCTAGATCTGGTTCTGTATGTATATGGTAGTATACCTAACTGGGTTAGAGTAGCTGCCGCTTTTGTTTAACAACAAACACGCAACGCGCGGAGTGAAAATCTCACACGTTGCATCCTCTCATCGGCAACGCTGTCGTCTGCTGCTGCTACTTTTATGCACTTTGCAAATTGAATTTTCCACTCGCATACGCAGGCGAGCTTGCCATAAAAAGGATGTGAGGAACAAAGGTCCTGTCAAGAAATGCTGGCAAAAGCCATTTTCGTTGCTCAGGCTTACACACACTTTTTGCACTTGCGTATACTTTATTTTTTTTTTAGTATTTTCTAAGTAATGTACTGATATCATTTCCAGGTAGATAAACATTTATTTAACTACGTAACTACGGGATATAAGTCAGCTTCAAGTTAACCAAGACATTTATTCTGACAATTGAATATATTTTATTTTTAGAACAAAATAATATTTCAAAAATGGGTTCCCAACTAACAGATCTATATTTATTATGATTCGATTATGGTGAGTTACTCCTCCTATGCGTACCCAGTCGTTTCTTATGCTATAACCAAGGTTATAGGGGTCGTCTAGGAACCATCAAAGGCGGGGCTTAGCTACTCCCTGGGCGGTGAAAGATTCATAAATATTTTGACTATATTCTTCAGCATTTTGAAAAAATTCAGTCCTTTTGGTTTACTCCAGTGGTATGGAAACTAATATATAGGTCATCTGGGAAGCGTCAGCGTTGATTATTTGTTAATCCGGGGACGTAGCAGATTTGACTGAAATCAAAAATTTTAATTAATCCGATACTGCAAATATATACCTTTTAAAGATTCATAAAGGGTTATGTAATCGATGGGACACCAACAATTTTGATTTCAGAACCGGAATCGGGCGGTTTTGACCCCAGAAATTTTACACGTAAAATATATTTCAGCTTTATTCGCCTTCTGACGTTAAACTAGCGCAAAGTGGACAAAACCAACGATGAACAAACGAAAAATAACTTGTCAACTAAAACAATTCGTGTAAGCGCGAGCTATAAGTAGATAATGCAACAGCAAAACCACTTATGCATATGTATATGGAAAAGGCACAAGCAGACACACACAGAAACTCTCACTTATTATTGTTGTTGCTTATCACTCACCTCTCCAACCAATATGTACTTCTCTACTGTGTCCGCTCGCGCACTCACTGCAATGCATTAGTAGATAACGAAGAGAGAGGGATTCCCCAAATATACACACGTACATACATATGGGTATATGCGCTTATCGCTTCAAATTTACTTGCTCTATTTGCTGAGCGCCGTTTTATTGTTATTTTCGTCCGCTGAAGTACTTAACCCCACAATGTTATATATGCAGGGCTGACTCTTTCCATTTTTATCAAATTTGGTAACATTTTAATTAAAAAAATAAAACATTCAGATATTTTTATATAAATAAAAATACAAGCACAGCTGCGTAAATGTGCAAGGTCTGTCTGAAACCGGCGCACAGAAAATAGCCAGGTAAACGATCTTAAAAAGGCAAATCGATGAGCAGCAAGAAAATATGCATAAGTAATATCGCCGTTATTAAATGTGTGTGAATGCTATGCATAATTGCATATCCCTCTGCACACACTTGTACGTGTGTGTGATTATTCTTATGTGTTATCTTCTTATGCTCTCTCTCTCTCTCTCTCTCTCTCTCTTCTCAATCAGCAGCTGCTCGTTATGTTTGCTTGGTATTCGTTGATGGCTTTTACTTTATATTGTTTTAAACCCTTTTATTTAAAGTTTACTGAGAGAACTAAATATTAGAAATAAATGTATAAAATTATTATTAAAATTAAATGTATTAAATGATTAGCAATAAATTATGCAAGACTTATTTTATAGTTGCATTCTTACTGTAATATTTAACAAAGAATTGTTTCTTTGATAGTTCGACTGTTAATTTTTTTAAGAAATTGTTATATAAATTTTGATAGCATGATATGTTATAATATTCCTCTCTTCAATGATAAGTTTGCAAGCAAGTTGCACTCACTTTTTCTTTAAATTGTTAAAATTTCGCTCACAGGCCAAGGCCAAGAGATGATTGCCAGCTTTTCCTACAGTCTGTGCCCGTATGCATTCGCCTACATGTAAATGTTTTTATGTGCCGCTCACTTGACCCAGTCTTCGACTTTGTTGTCCATTCGGCGTGCGCTTTTCCAACCACTAATTGCTTGGAAAATATGCTCACTTCCACACGACAACATTTCAATGGCAGCCGCAACAATTTCAACAAAGCGTCGGCAGTAAAAGCTGCACAATATTTAAATACGAATGCGACGTGAGGCTGAAGGAGCGGAGAGAAAATCTTTTTGCCCGGTTTTAAATAAAGACGAGACTGTTTTCAGTTGTTGCCATTCAGTTTTCCACTTCGCACGTGTTTGTGTATGTGTATGTGTGCTTTCGGGTTTTTGGTAATTTGTGCTGTTTCTACCAACGATTATGTGCTTGGCTGCAGTGCTTTGTGTTCAAATACCCTGTAAATAGACGGAAGGGTGAGTTTACTTTTGAAAAATATATGAAACCGTAAGCCAAGGAATTAACGTAGAAAATAAGCTCACCTTGGACTTGTGATCACGCATTCTGCACAAACATCCAGCTATATCTGAACATATTTCTCTTGATACATATTAAAAGTTTTTTGAATAAAAGATATGTAATAAGTATGTAAGTGAAGAGATATGTTATAGTTTTTTAGTCCGACTAACATCTATTCGTTTCTTAAGGCCATTCTGGGACGTTCTCTTAGAGGTGGGCGTTGTCCATCAAAGTTGTATGCTTTCGCGCCCATTTATAAACATTTGTATAATAGTTAATAATGTTTTTACACAGTTATATTTTAGTTTTATTTTATTGTAAACTTTTGCATACATTTACATACAAATATATGTTACATAGATATGCCACAACTTATTCACATATAGCTGCACACTACATACGCTTATGAAATCATATTGTATATATATAGTCATATGTATGCAGATACTAGACATACATTTATCTGAGCTTCTTTATGCTTTTTATGTACGCTTAACATACATACATATAATTCATATACATATATTTTTTGTATATATATTCAACAGCAATTCATTAGTTTGTTTAGGTTTATATAAGTACTAAATGCTGATTGGATATTTACTGTCTACTTAATTAGCTTTAAATAGTTTATATATATTTAATTTTGTTCAACATTTCAACATTTATTTAACTGTCATTATTTAATACTTATTTATATTTACACAGTTTGAAATCATAGCTTGAAGTTTTATATTTGGTTACTAGATTTTCTTTAAAACAATACCTAAATTTTAGACGTTGATTAATTTAGTTGAAATATTTGCTCTTCTATTTACAGCGCACAGAAAGTAATACAATTTTTATATTTTCAATATTTACATGTTGTACTTGAAAGACAAAAATTTCGCTCTTTTTGACAAACAAAAATAAATTAAATAAGAACTGAAAAAAAAAATCAAATAAAATACTTTGACCTTACCTTTAATAAGGTAAACAATTTGCTTGCCTTCCAATAAGCACATAAACAATGATTTTTTGTTTTAAGTTGTAATCCGTATCACTAGCTAATGTATAATTAAGTTAAACGTATATATTTTCTGCATATTGTGTGTCTTAAACTTTTTTGTTTTTGGTTTTTTCAATTTTTTGTTTTGGTTTTTATTTACGCTAAATTTACTATGTAAATTCGCTATGTACGTGTGTGTGTTTGTTAATACGCTCATTTAAATGCAAATTTGATTAACAGTGTTTTTTTATATTGCTATGAATTTATATTGTTAAATATAATTAATTTATGTTCATTTAATAGGCATAGCTTTTGTTTGAACTCTACATGCTGAACCACCAGTTGTGTCTCTCATTTAGAGGGGATTCACTTTTGCGTTTGTTTGTTCTTTTACTGCTTTTGTGCATATTTCATAAGTTTATTTGTGTATAAACATTTCCAGTTCGCGCATATTTGAATTGATTTGAAAATTAATTGCACGCCGAGCAAACAAACATTTCCACTTTAATTTTGTTAATATTTCAACAGCAATTGGCTTTTGGCAGTTCGCATTCGGAACGCATTCAAGAGGAACAACTATTGATGAACAAATTTGAAAATAAATATCTAAATTATTTCACATGGCAAAATGATAAATGTTTGCGCACAGCATTGAATACTACCTGCACTATTTATTTGTTAAATTTAAGGTTACGTTTGACAAATTCTTTTAAATTATGAAAAGGAAGTACATTTTATAAAAGTGTTAGATTTAGTAACAAATAAATTTATTTATGTAATATATATAAAAAAAAGTATACAATATAGAAAGCTTTATCAAAAATGTGTTCACTATTTTATTTTTTTTAACTAAAAATAATCGATGAGAATAAATAGAACAAAACATTTGCCTGGAAATGTGAAATAGTTGTTAAGTAGTCAATTAGCTTCATCAAAATGCGAATGCACTTCGAAACTGAACATGAAAAAGGAAAACTTAATATCCAAGTGGTGATTGGCAATTAAAAGCCAAGAGAAAAACTCGTAATGCCAATTGCTGTTTGGCTGACTATTTATTTAATCAACAGTCGCTCAGAGCGAGTGCCATTTAACATGATATTCATTTTACGCGCGCAAGCATAAACATATCTACGATTATAGCTATACATGTATATATATATATATATATACTATATACGACATATGTATATACGCATGTAGTTCAAGTATGAGGGTGTCTCTATGAGTATTTCTTGTGCTGCTTTGCACAACTTTATTCTGTTTCTTGCTTGTCTAAGTTTGATTCTATTTTTCACGCTCTTGCCGCGCTGCTTTTTGTTGAAGTTGTTCTTGTTGTTTTTGTTGCTGTTGTTGTTGTGCCCTAAATGAGTTTTTTGCAATTATTTGATTTCATCTTGAATACTGGCGCTGGCAAAGCGTAGCAAATGTGTTTGGCTTGGTTGCTGTTAGCTCCATTGTTGTTGTTATTGTTGCTGCTCCTGTTGTTGTATAAATTTGCGGCAACAATGCGGCAACCTTATTACCAACAGCCCAAAATGTTAACATTAAATGTTGCCTATGCGCCGCACTAATAGAAAATGCGATGCGGCTGCCGATAAAATGCAGCAACAGCAAAAGCAACATCAACGGCAACGGCAGAAGCAACAACAATTTTGGCATAGGATCCGTGGCAACAACATAACTGCCTGCCAATATTACTATGCAAATGAGCATTGGCCAATGGCATTGCGTCACACGCGGCGTATGAGCAATGTGAAATATGCGCAGCTCACGCTGCCACGCCCATCGATTGCTCTTGTTGTTGTTGTTGTTGTGGATGTGGTTGTTGTTGGTGGTCCTGCCGCCGCCGCTGTTTGTCCTTTGGCAGATGCTGCTGTTTGTGTTTGACTGCGCGCTGACAGCGCCCTCTAGTGGCTGGGTGTGGGCCTGGTTTTTCATATTACTCATACGCCACCGCGTCGCTGGCAGCGACGTTAGCAGGGCCGCTGGCAAATAACTCGATAAACGTTTGAAAATCCCAAATGATTGCGTTTTAATGCCGCGCATTATTTTACCAAGTAGATTATGCTGTGCCAGTGAGCCTGCAGAATTGTGAAATGCTCCGGGCGGATTACGCACGGGCGTTTGATTGTTATCGCCAGTGTTGCCAGCATGGTTGCCTGCAAATCGAAAGCAAGAAAAATAAAAGAAGAGAGGGGAGAAGAGAAGAGAAGAGAAGAGTGTGTGGGTATATATGAGCTCTTGTAGTAATCAGTTTTTGGTTAGTCGGGTTTATATTTTCATTTATTTTGCGCGTTACCAAAGCTAAAATGGCATTGGATAAATGGATACATCGATGGCCTGGAGGAGGGGTGACATAAACGGGGGCGGGGAGTAGCTGGGGTGTCGGTGATAAAAGAAAATTGCTGCGGGGTGTGTGCTATGCATTTAATAGTTCGTAGCGCCTGACCGGTTATATGAGTATTGCTTGTTAATTTATTGATTTTGCAGCTTTGTGGTTCGGGCCAATTGATGTTTGCCAGGCCAACAGCGAAAAGGATTGGCATACTGGCCTCACAAACCTCAATATTGGCAGTGGGATTTAATTATCTCAGTGCTAAAGCTGTAGCTTGGTAAATGCACAATGCATATAATGGAATATTTCATTGAAAAGCCCTTAAGGGAAATTAATGAAACCGATAATAAAAAATAAACAACAAAAGATAAATATAATGCAGATAATATAAATTTTACTTAATTTTATTTAATTAAAATATTTTTCACAATTTTATTAAGTCAACAAATCTGATTATGGTCAATAATTTTATTATGTTAAAGTATTCATTTACTTTTTCAACTATACCTTTGGTTATTTCCATTCAAAAAATAAAATATATAAAAAATAATTATAATATTTGAAATTAATTGATTATAATTATATAAATATAATTTTTCATTTATTTAAAATTAAAAAAGAAGAATATTTAACAAATATTATTAACGTATTTTGGGAATTTCTTTGAATATTTCACTTTTAGGATATTTCAAACAAATCTTAGTTTTGGTATAAGGTTAATATGTATCCAATTTATGTCTTTCAAGATTAAAAAATTTCAAAGCTTTATAATTTATAATAGCTGGGCAACTGCTTGACCAAAATCAACCCTTTCCTCTTTTCCTTCTACCCTTTTCCAGCCCTATTTCATTCAACAGCTCTATTTATGGGGCTCACTTAAACAAGCTCCCCGAATGGCTTCCATTTCGGTGCTGCTTGTTGACATCTTTTACTTGCTACAGTCCCTCTTAACATTTTTATACGCATTCTCCCCCAGTTTCCATTCGCTCTCTCTGCCTTTTATTTTTATTTTTTTTTACAACGTCATTGTGTGTCTTTATATCGTGCATTCGACGAGCGTTTCGACAGCGATTACTCGACAATATTTTACCGTGCTGTGTGCTTCTGTGCGTCTTTATAAGGCTAGCAGTCAATGTACCCAAGCTTGGACAGAGTTTGTCCCTGTCTCTGGTTGATTGAGTGCTGTCCACCCCATCCCACTCGGGAGCCCCTTGCTGTTCCTGTTGTAGTTGCTTTTGGTTTTTATGCACGTCATTGAACGCACTTTGTTGACCGCATGTCAATGTTTGATATATGGTCGACACAGTGGCTTAAGTATTGGTCAAAAGTTGCAAATTTGATAGACTTGCAAACTAGAATCTATGACTTTGAACGCTTTACACAAAACTCTACTCGGGCGGTCCGGTCCGGTCCAAAAAGAGTAACAACAACATGAGCTAATATGTTTTTAATTGTGCGAATTGTTTTTAAATATTTGTGGCAATAATTTATTAACTTTTCACTACTTAGTCCATACAGAAGTTTCTTTTCGCTTTATTTAAAATTAATTGAAATATGTTGTTGTCAATTTCGTCAGATACGCACCACTGTGCACTGTCACACAACCACAGACACAGGGAGTTCATAGTGTTTGCTGGTAAAAGTACATACATATGAGGGCTATTAAATATATTTTATCTGCTTTTAATCTTTTGGCATTTGGCTTTTCATCAGCTGGCGTCATAAATAACAACAAAGTGGTATTTAAGCGCGAATTGCGTTGATTTTCCTGCTGGCCTTTTGTGGTGTTTGGTGTGGTATTTGCTGTACGGTAGGTTGTGGGTGTTGTTGTTGTTGTTGTTGGCTATATAGGGCCAGTTTGGGCAGTTGTTGTTGTGTTTGACTGCAGTCAAAGTCATAAATATAAAGTGATAGATGCGCCAATGTCCAAAGAAAGTTGCTTTTAACGCTTCAAATAGGCCAAATTTAAGCGATTTTTAAAGAGCATCAAGTGGGTAGACAAACAAACAATCAAACAAACAAACACACCCACGCTGTTTGTTTAAGGGTCTAAAAAAATTTAGTCAGAAATTCGTTTTGCTCTTTGATTGATGTCAAAGACATAAATATCAATAGTGCGTATGTGAGTGTGTGTGGGGGTGTCTTTGTGAATGCCCGCATTCACGCTTGATTGAGAACACATTGAAAAGGTGTCAGAGCGACAGTCAGACATTTTTGATGGCATATTTCATTTGATGCCAATTCGAGGCAATAAATATTCTCCAATTTTGTGCCACGCATCTTTGTTCTGATTTTTCAGCTTCAGCTCTGCTGCCTATGACCCAACATAGCACACACTCGCACATATATATATGATATTTTATTTATAAGCTGCGACGTCGGCAAAACAAAACGTTGAAAACTCTCCGTCAAAGCTGTCAATCGCAAATCAATCAAAAAAGCATTTTGTGGCATTTTTGTTGTATTTATTCCTTTTTTTTTTTGATGGAAAAAATATTTATTTTTATGAATTTATATTTTTACAAAATCAATATTTTAAGATCTTTTTGCGAGGAACGTCAGATATTGCAGTAAGTGCTTACATTTTGACTTTTTCTTAATTAACTACATAGAAATTCAAACTGTCTTCTAGAGCTTCAAACCTATACAAAAAATAACTAACTAAAACAGAATGTTCCAAGTCAAAGCAACATAGTAAATTAAGTCTGTGCAGTACAGGCTAAAATGTATATATATGATATATGTATATCGATAAATTTATGTATTAATATCAACCTTTACCCTTGCAGAGGATATTTAAAATTTGCTGAAGAAATGAAGGTTATTGACGAGCTTCGGACTACTATATACGTATAGATATGCTATAGTGTAAATCTGTTATATGTCTTCAAGGGTATTTATTTTTCTGGGAGTTCTTTCTTGTTTTTTTTTGTTGTATATGTTTCTTTCCTTTTTGCTCCCTTATTGAGGCACTTGTGATGCACGACTGCGCTTGCCAGCTCCGCCGACTGCTTATTCGTAGCCTTTGCCCAGACAGCCGATACGGCCTGGCATGCCTGCTGCCCCTCCTTTGGCTCTGCAGTTTTGCCCGCACAATTCAGATCCAGTTCATTAGTGCAGTCGGTTGAGCGGCATTTTACGGACGCGTGCCTTAAATAATTGCATTTAAAATGCAATCAACATTTTTGCTGGCAAACATTTTTCGTCAGCCAGCGATTTGTTGCTATTGTTATTGCTGTGTTGTTGTTGTTGTTATGTGCCAAGGATTAAAAGTGCCCAAAAGCCAGGCAGGCTGAAAAATGTTGGCTCAAACCGCAATAAAACCAGACGCTGGTTATGGCTAATTTGCCGTGAGTTCTTTTTGCGACTAATTTGCGACATATTTTCGTGAAAAATGCTGCACGAACACGCGTGTGTCCTGCGGCTGGACAGACGTGGATATTGGTATTGACAACGTCACAATGTCAGTGTCAATCAGCATTTAAGCTGTTGCCTGTTGTTGTCGTTGTTGTTGTTGTTGTTGTTATGGCTATGCGATTGATGGCGTTTTTATTGCAACAGATTTATTTGAACGGCAAAAAGAGAAACAAGCACACACACACACCAACACAATTCCACACATCCACAGACATCCACACACACATGTTTTGAGTGTGAAACATTTACAAATGCCCCGCCTCGAATGTCTGGCGTGCATTCGAAATGAAAATGGAATAAAATACAAAATAAATTGTTGCTTGGTTGTGTTTTGTGGCTGCATTTTGTGGCTTAGTTGCTTTTTGCCACCCCGCGTACTCCCCGACCTGCCCTCAACTTGTTGGTTAGCTTTTGTGGTTGATTTGATGTGAACCATGCGGGCTGCATTCCGCTCCTGCATTCCCATGCTTGGTATCCTTATTGTTTTTTTTTTTTTTGTTGTGCTACACCGTTTAGTCGTTTAGCTGAATATTGTTTTTATGTATCAGATTTATACGCACTTTTACCGCAGTTTAATTGAAATGCTGTTGTTATTAGCGAGAAATTGATTTGCTGGTCTATTATTTAGATTATGGGCCAAATTTGGCAAAAGATATTACAAATTGCTGCCAATAATTATTCAAAATAGTATCAAATATCATCAGCTTCGTAGCCTGCATAACCAATATTTGGTCTGGCCTTTGATTGTATAAAATCAAATATAGTTCCGGCGTCAAATTTGACTTTTACTACTTCACGTCCATTTTAAATCAGGTTAAATATTATTTTGAATGTAAAATGAAAACGTTTTCAACGATTTAAGTATTTGCCTTTAGGAATCACCTAAACTTTTAATGTGTAAGTAAGCACCTAGGAGATAAATAAATAAAGCATTTTTTTTTATTTAATTGTTAGTCGATTTAAAGTCTGAATAAAACAGAATATCAAATAACTGTACATTAAAATTTTGTTTGTGAATAATTAAACATTAAATTAAAAAATGTATAAATAAAAATTGAAAATTCCTGGCGAATTTGAGCTGGAGACATCTTGTTTGTTTGATGTTGTTTAATGTCCACTTTCCAAAAAGAAGCTTCAGTCATAATGTTGGCCTCGTAGATTTAACGATCTTCTGCGGGCTGTGCTTCAGTCAGTTAGTTAGTCCGTCAGTTTGGCCAAACACTTTAGCACACTTTGATCTAAAATGTTCTCACTTATAAGATTTTTCAAATAAAAACACAGGTCGAGGAGCTGTTTTAACCATTCACAAACACGGCTAGAACTCTTAACAACTTATTTCTTCGGCAGCAGCTGCCGCCCCCATTGTGTGCCCCCTTTGATTGCCGTCTTATTTGTTGTGCGCTTTATGCTTATGGCACTTCATAAATCCAAGATGCGATGTTGACGCCTCTTGGTGCAGGAGGCAATAAAGTGCATTGCTTATTTGCAGTTGAACACGAAATGAAAACTGCAAAACGGAAAACTGGTAGATGCAAACGTCAAGGAAATTTAATTAATTTTTAACGTTGGTGCTAAACACTTGGCCATGGCCAAACAAAAGGCCAAAAGAGCGGCAAGCAACCAGCGGCGAGCACCAAGCGCCAAGCGAAATATGCACAGTGCGAATTTTGCCATTATAAGTTTTGCATTATGGCGACTGGCAACACGGGAAAAGCCAACGGCGACGCACTTGAAATATGAAAAATATACAAGATGAATGAAAAGAAAATGCAACAGCGATAGGAGAGAGCAAGATGTAAGATAAGAGGAGACCAGATGCAGAGCAGAGGAACTATGTGCAAATGATGAAAAAGTGCAGCGATGGCTATCAAAAAGGCACCTACAGATACAGGACCTGGGCGCCTACAAAGGATGTTTTTTGTATGTTTGGGTTAACGGGGAGGGGTACAAGGGGTAGACTACTCGTAGCGGGTACTTACCTTGAGCACCGTCACGCCACTCCTCAACCCCGTAATCAGGCAAAGCGTTAGCCGACTCAAATTTATTTCTATGACGTCTCTTGCCATCTTTTGCAATGTGAAGTTGGTTTAAGTTGGGTTTTTTGTATAATTTTATGCAGCAAGAATCATTCGTAGCAACACAGAGAGAGAGAGAGAGAGAGAGAGAGAGAGAGAGAGAGAGAGAGAGAGAGTTGGACGTGTTTTTGGCACGGTACAAGGTATATGAATAATGGCGGTTTTGTTGTTGTTGGTTGGAGTTTTGTTTATTATCATTTTGTTTATTTTTTTCCACGGAACATGAAAGAAATATTTAAAAAACCAAAAAGTTGAACAGGTTGGGTTAAGGGAGAGAGTAAAAGAAAAACGCATATAAAAAAGAAATTTACATATAGACGTAATGGTATTCCAAGTATTTTTATTTAATTTTTGCATTTATTTGCATTTAATAGCCGTCTGAACAGCAACAACAACAAACGAAAAACACAAAAAACAAAAGTTAATGTGGTAAAACAAGCAAAATGGACACAGAAAATTGCATGCAAGCTGCCAAATGGGATGAGAGGGTTATTGAGGGGTAAAGGTTGTTGATGTGCGAAAGGGCTAAGTTGTTGGTCTGTGTAGGGACTTTGGCTAGCCGCCAGAGTTTCAAGTAGGTCTGACAAAAATTTTGTAAGTATTTGCAGCTATTTGCGTTGGTTATGGTCAGTAAGGAGTTCAAGACTCTTATGGAGACGGCTCGCAAAGAAAATACTTTAAGGCCTTTTCTCTGATTATTGAGAAAAACCACGAGTTATTCAAGAGCCTGTTCATCTCAACAAAAATTTGTTACCTAAATGATGATTTTTAACTAAATTCTCTGAATTTCGGGTCAAAGTTTGGTGCTTTTATGCTGATGATTTGCGGTGCATAAAGTTATTAATACAAATTATGCAAAACCAATTAAGACGAGGTTGAGTGAGTGAGTTTGTGCTGAATGATATTTTAAATGATATTAATTTATAACATTAAATTACATACCATAGCTACGATTTAACATGGCCATCTCCGATATAATCGCAGTTGTGGGTGTGGGCATTTCTGTAGAAGGGGAATAAAATGTTATTAAATTAAATTCTCCAAATGTTCAACTACATTTGTTGAAAATAAAACTATTAATTTCATAAGGAATTTCAAAACAACAATATAAACACTTTTATTGCAGCCAAACCAAATAAACCATTTAATTATTATGGGTTCTAAGAGTCGCTTTATAAAGACGACAATTATCACAGAACTTTATATTTTAATAACATTGTTGATATCAAATCGAAGAAGATTTTTAAAATAAAAATCTTTTTCTAATTTTTGGGAATATTTTCCTTTAAGCACAACATTATCAACAAGTATTATTTTTCCTTAAAAGCTTTCCGCGGCAAAGTTAATTTAACTATGAATAATAAATAAACTCTACATTATATATATTTTCACACAATATATAATAATACGTGATTTCACAACTTTAGTTTTAAGCTTAACTTATTTTGACAATGAATGTTTTTTTTGCTTCTTTGGCAAGTCTTATAAAATAAAGAAAGGGAAATCATTAAATTAATGTCGCCACTTTGAAGACTAACAAAAAAATAGCTTGACAATAAAACTGATGCGCAGCAAATGAATTATGTGAAACTATTTTTTATAGTTTTGCACAAGTGCAATAAATAAATGGCAAACAATAAAGGGGCAAAAAACATAATTAAAAAAAGGGAACAAAAAACATACAGAAATAATAAATAAATGTGTCGCATTGTCACTCACCGTCGAGCTTTATGTTGCCATCGGTTTCGCCCAGCGAATTTTTTGCCACGCAGCGATAGGTGCCAAAATCATTTGGTCCAACGGCGCGAATTTTTAACTTCATATATTTCGTATAACCGCTGACGGTTGATGTGGTCTCGTATTTATCGCCAGCTCGGGAAGTGTCTGCAAAATGCAAAGAGATCGTAAAATATATGTATATATTTAAAAAAGCGAATGCAGCTTTAAAGTTTTGCTTTACACATAAAATTCTAGCAGAAATAAAACAAAAAATAAAAAAATCAATTAATTAATGTCACCTGCATTTTGTTTGTGCTTTTTGTAGTTGTGAGCAGCGAAGCGAAATGCGTTTTCAATGGCGACTCAAACTAATTACGCGTCACACACCCCAACCCCGCGCAGCCGTAGCTGTCTGCGTGTGTGTGTAATTAAAACTGCCGCAGTTCGATACTAAGGGTGTTCCCTATCCGAGAACTAAATAAAACTTTTCTCATTAATCAGTGAAAATCTAAAAGAAAAACTTTTGTTCAATGTTCTTTACTTCTTCTCTCTTTTTTTCTTTCTTCTGCTGTGGCTTTAATTTCGCTTTGTGCTGCCTACTTTTTGGGGCGCAGACTAGGCCAGACTAGGCCCCAAATAGCAAGTAAAGCGGCGCTGGCTCGTATAAGTAGCATTAAATATATAAACTTAATTTCACTTTGATTGCTTGGCGCAGTGTAAGGCGATATCGCATGTTCCTCATACGCCATGTTGTGCCTCTATTTATTTGCGTGTATCCATGTGTGTGTGTGTGTGTGTTTGTGACAAATGTCTTTGGTTTCGGATTTTCTTTTTTGGCAAAAACAATTTGCGTTGTAGCGCTTAGCATGCATGTGAGTCGCGGCTTCTGCTTGTTCTTTTTTTTTTTATAGTCAGTCACCTATTGTGACGCCGCAGTTACTCAGATACTTTTCGTGCTATATTATAAGCTCCTCTGACACGCAAATATATAATTTAACTCATAATCAACAGCAGTAGAAGCAGCCGCAGTAGCAGCAGCAGCAGCGACCTCGACATATGCGATTTCTGCGACTGATGGCAGCAACTTTATACTTTTAATATGCCGCCATCCGATATTGGGACATAAAACACAAGTTTTTTTGCGTGTTTTTTTTCGCGTTCTTTTTTTTGGCTGGCTGTGGCATGCATCTACGGTAGTCTGAGAGAGAATTGCTTGTCCTGCGCTGACTATGTCTGTGATAAATGGCATGTGCTAGTGACAGTTGAAGCGAGGGCTGTGCGACAAGTTGTTTTCTTTTTGACAGAATTGGGTTAGACTCATACCAGAGTTAAGAGAGAAGAAAAGTGCTGAGACAGATTCGGATACAAAGGTAGACTCTGTGAAGAGGTCACGTATTTGCAGCTCTTCTTCAGAGTCTACCAATGTATCCACATCTGTCTTAGTCTTTTATTCGGTCTAATACTCCATCTATACAGACGTTCGGTAACTTCCTTTTCCTAGTTTCTGTATCCACCCACCTGCATATAAACAAACATACAGAGTAGTTCCATGCGTTTCGCTCCGAAATCGCTTAAAATTTATTACCCAAAACTTTTGGTGTCTGTTTGCCATGCATCATGCTCGACGCCGCCGAATTCATATCCCAGTTGGCGTTTTGTTTGCTGCCTATGCGTGTGTGCATATGAAATGTCTTTCCTACTAGCTGATACGTTGGCCATAATTTGGCATTTTCTGCCACACACAAGTATGTCGTGTCGGATGTGTGTGTGCCATATCGAACAAACAAATGGCACTTAAGCATAAAAAATAAGAAAGGAGCTCTATCAAAAGACCCTTCTACGGCATTTGTTGTAATTTCTATGCTCACGAGTCGAATGATGACTCATTTGTCGGCTTACCGAAATGCTCGTGTTATCTCAACGCAAAATCTTCTGCAGTACATTTTATAAATTTACTGGGTTAAGGCTTACGAGAATCCTTAATGACATTTTGTAATCCTTTAGAGAACGCATTGAGTTTTTGTCTCGGCTAAGCATTCACATTATAAATTTCATTGATTTTATATAGTCATTTCAATGTTAATTATTTTCCGTTTTAATTTGGTCGCAAAGCGCGGATTAAGGAGTTTAAACTCAGATGGTCGACCTGTTGGTGCTGGCGCATGATGTTGCATACATTTAGGCGATTTACGCTTCCACGCGGCATTTGCGCACATGCCTGCAATATTGGTTGTGTGTGGGTCTGTGTGTGTGTGTCTGGCAATGTGATTATGTTAAAATAATTTCCGCTTCAAAATAATATTTTCTGACATTTATATCGATGGGGATAGCTGGTGATATTGACGAACAGTATTTTCATAGTATTTACCGCATTGCTTCTTTACTTAAATTTATATCATTTTTGTTTTATCAATTTGCGAGCATAACAGAATATTATTTATTAGTGTTGATTATTTTCATTTTAATTATATTAAAGTTTTGATGCACACTAGAGCTCAGCGGTTAATTAAAAGCATTGTGCGAACGGGACTTGTTGTAATTTAATAATTTACCAATTATTGGATTTGCATTTAAAGGGAATTTCATATTGCAATCAAAGCCACAAATATGCAGCGCCATTAAAAGCGAAAATCTCTTGCTGTAAAACCAGATTGAAACATATAAGCAAATATATATGTATATGCACATATCAGTATATTTATGCAGAAAAGCTTAAGTTCAGATTGAAATATGATTGTCTGTTTAATTAAATGAACACTAAGAGAAGGCCTCAAAGTATTTTTACATCAATTAAATGAGAATTAAAATGAATGTATTTATAGAGGTTTTAAATTATATATGCTTATTGTAAATTTAATTAAATTTTGGTTCCTTTAAGATTTAAATAGATGTAGTTGTTTTTTTTAATATTTTGACTTCGAAAATAAAAACAATTAATCTGCGCAAAAATAAAATAATTATTTATGGTTATTAATTGTTTATCAAATAAAAATTTTTGTATATTTAAAAAAAAACCAGTTTAATATTATTAAAATTTTAAAAAGTAACGTAATTTATAAGAATTTTGTGAGAAATAACAAAATTGATAGTAAATTTATTTATAATATTCATTAGAAAGCAACAATTGTCATGTTCTGGCATAAAGAACAAGAGAGATTTTTTTAAGTATTTAAGCAGCATTTGTGCTGTGCACTTGGATACATCCCTTTAAAAGCTTTTCCTCGATGCAATCAACTGTCAAGTGCTGCCCAATAAGGACAATCATTTTAAAGCCTTACGCTGTGACATTAACAGCTCAACAGTCTGTGCGCATGTATGCGCATGTTTTTCGAATGCCTGTCACTCGGTGCGTATGAGTAATGCGAAAAAGAAATCGCCGCAGCTTCAGCCACAGCAGCAACATTGACGCCCACGTTATTGTTTGGCAATGGATTTTTGTTTTTCATTTTTGTTATTGTTGCTGCTGCTGCTGCTGCAATTTCAGCTGAGTTTGCATCTGCATTGGCTGTGGCAACGGCAGCAGCTTAACTTATTTTTTGGGCTCACGCAGTGATGCGAGTTTTAATTTTTGCCATTTTACATGACAGTTCTCTGAATGCCTGCTGGGCCTGGTTCAGGCCTTGGCAAGGCAGCATGTTGATTACATTGTAAGCTCATTTACAAACGCCCTTCAGATAATAAACGTGGCTACAATAAACAGCCACACAGTTGCCACTGGTCAAGACTGCAGTTTTTATTGGATTTCGTAGGACAGTGGGACAATCCACCATACCATACTGATAGAGCATACAACATTTGCATAATAATGACAATAAGTTAAGCCTTTGTTTAAGTTGAGTTTGTGCAGCTCAAATTACCTGATATTATCATGTCACCGCGCTCAGTGGTCCAGTAATTGATTGAGGCTGGATATGCCTCTGTATGACATTCCAGCATAACATCCTGACCCAAGTAGGCACCTTCCAATTGATTTGGTATGGAAAGCATCGGGGGGACTGCGGAAAAATGTGTATTATGACATTACAGAAATCATTTTTAAAATATAATTAGTATCAATAATTTTTTTAATATGGTTAATAATAAAAACTCGAATATACCCTAATTTTTTATGCTGTTTAGTTTGGCTAAAAGCTATCCTAAAGAACTCCACGTTTTATTGGGATGGATTCCTTTAACGAAATATCGTCTCCTACGCTCTATTTTAGTTACATTTTGTTATTAATTTTATTGTTTATTTTTAATACTTTTTGATAAGACAAAATTCAAATCGATTAAACAAATCGATATGAATTGTAGCGCTTGTAAATCCTTAAACTGTTTCCTGTTGATCCGATGAAACTTGCCAACAATTTCAATTTCCATCACAGATTTTGGAAGCCATTTTCGTATGGAATTTACGTGAGTTTGCAAACTGTTTTTGGATTAAAATGCGTTTGGTCATTAAAAGTGCGCCTGTAAGCGTGAGATTGTTCCTGGGTGTGTGTAAATAGCTTTTGTTACTTCATCGGCCGGGGGCTGTGTGTGTTTGGGTGTGCGTGCATGTGGGTGTGTGTATGTGTGGCAGTAGCAACAAAAGCTCTGATGGCAATGGCAACGCATTTTCGCCACGTACACAGCGCTGGGGCACAAAATAACACCTGCTGACAAACAAACAAACAAAACGCCCACATACAAGGCAAAATGAGCGCATACACACAACAAAAACACACACGCACGCACACACTGGTAAATTAATTTAACGTGACTGCAGCTTTGGTCGATTTTCGGCCAAGTGCGTGCAACCCCGAAGCGGCCCCCTTGCTATTTCGTGTGCCAATGCTGAGGACAAGCTGCGGTTATTGCCCCGAAGCTGCAACAGTCATTCGATGCGTGCCGCTTAAAGCGGGGTGGGGGTAGCAGAGCACACACGTTGCGCACCTGCTTTGCTTTGTGTGTTTTACGCATTGCACAGCGCTTCTCACTCGGGGTTGCCACACCGACCGAAGGCACATAAATGTTTCATAACAGTTGTTCCCCAAAATGGATTTTACGCGCCGGCACGTCGAATTCAATATAAGACTGTTACGCGGTTCTTAAACTGGTTAGGCTCTGTTTCATAGACAATCTACTTGACTTCCAAGGAAAAATGTACGAATTATATTTACTGTTTTATCAATTTGCTGTAAACATTTGTTAATTAAGTTAGGTATTGAAGGTATTTCAAAGGTGCTCATGCCTTTCTTATTTCATCCAAAAGAATAACTATAAAAGTTTGATATAAAAGCAAATAATATAAAGAAAATAATATAAGCGGGACTACCTAATTCCGATATTTTATTTCTAAATAATACATTTTACAAACATTCGTTTTTACTATATTCGATTCCAGTAATTCTTCTTTTCTTCTTTTTAACAATGTTAGTGGTTGATTATTTGCTAGGGTATGAAAAGTATTAGCATAGCTTTAAGGCCAAGCATGATATTTATTCCATTGAAGGAAAGTCTACAGGGGACGAAAGATCATAACATTTTAAGTCTCGTTTTGTATTGGTATTTTTTCATAGCACTCGATTATTTTTTTGTTTTTTCGTTTAATGATTGCATTTAAAAACGATATTTTCGATTCATAACAACCTCCCAAATACTCACATTGAACCCGCAAATGCACCCGCTTGCTTATTGATGGCGGCACCCCGTTGGAGGCCACGCACAGATAGGCCGCCATGTGGAGCCGGCTCACTTTGGTGATGTGCAGCAGCTCGCCGTCAACGACATTGACTGGTTTTTGTGGGTAGGGACGGGGGAAGAGGAGTATGAGAAGAAAAACCACATTGAGCAAGCGCTGTGTGCGCAGATTGTAAATGCGAAGCTGATTACTCACCATGCTCCCCGCCAATTAGCATTTCCTCGCCATCCTCGCGACGCCACATGACGTAGGGTTCTGGATAACCACGCGCCTTGCACATCAGCGATACGTTCTGACCCTCCCGGACGACCATGTCGTTGCTGGTCATGCCCTCGACTATCATGGGTGGCACTGCACAGCGAAGCGGAGTCAGGGAATGAGATATGTGCATTGTGGTTCGATTGCCAGCGCATTGCTGAAGTCGTCTACTTACCCACCACCTGCAGGTAGCCCTTCCTCGAGCGCATTGGATCCTTAAAGTAATATAAGCAGAAATAAATGTTCACTTTCTGCTTGAAGAAATAAAACTCAAGACATTAAACCTACCGTATTGACCTGGCACATGTACCAGCCACGATCCGTTTCCTCTACTTCCTTGATATGCAAATACCACTAAATAAATAAAATATATAACAGAAAAGTTTGATGAAAATCGATGATAGTCGCAAACACTTCTATTTGCCAAGGCTATAATAATAAATAGGTTGTTGTGTTGTTGAACTGAATTATTAATTTGTATATTCAAGAAAAACGATTTTGGCTTATAATATTTTTATTGATTTTAATTTCAAATATTCGCAATTTAATGCTTAAAGACGTAAGAACGATGGAGAAATTTGAATACCAAATAAAGTCTAAAGCTCTGGAAGTCGAGAAATGGTTATATTTTTATATCCGCATTGTGTTACATTAATTTGGAATGCAATTGAAATTTTAAATAAAAACGTATAAGACTTTCTACTCAATAATCAAATTTATTTAATATAAATTCCATTTCTACTAATCATGACTAATAACGTCTACTTGAAAGATAAGAGACAAAGTTATGATATTCTGATATAAATAATAAAGGTTAAATTAGAGTCCGAAAAACTATTAAAAAAAGAAAAATAATAATTTTATTCAATAACTTCTTACCGATCGGTGATCGTTGTATGTCAAACTAATCCGATTATTTTGCGATATTACATTATGATGTATGGAGAGTATCGTCTGGGTATCCACACGCACCCAGGCCACTTTGTAGCCCTTGAGATTCTCGACGACGCAGGCGAGCAGCGCGTCGCGGCCAATTGAGACGGTGACATTAGCAATGGGTTCGGCAAAGCGTGGCATGTCCGCATCTGTGAAAGGACAAGTAGAAGCAGACAGTTAACCGGAAGGGTGCCGCACAACCATTTGTGGCAGAGTTCATTTCTGTAAAAGTTTGCTTGGCCCATATTTGACTTTGTGGTTCGCGCTTTAAACTTATTTTTAAAAAAAGAAAAGGCAGGACCAACGAAAAATGTTGTGCACACATTTTCTTTGACATGACTCTGTCGCAGTTTTACTGACTCTTAATGGGGCATGTTGCGCATACGCTCCGTAAGCCGGTGAAAGTGCGGCGAGTCGCGGGCAAGCACCAAAATATTAAAGGAAGAGAATTTAAAAAAAAAAGTAGCACAAAGTTAAGTTGAAAGCCGTTAAATTAATTACCTTCCAGTGCCGTTTGCTGAGTATCCACGCGTGTGTGTTTGCCTGCAGGACGAAAGAGTCCACAAAAAGGAGCAGTTAGAAAATTTAATTATATTTTTGGTCAAATAATTTCATTGGGAAAACATTCTGGCTGCCCGTTCGTATACGTAATAAATAAAAATTAATTAGCGCCAACTTGGACAAAAACTTTGCGCCAATGTGTCCTGCCGTGTCCTGCGGACTCTTGCTGTCGCCTTATTTTGCTGATACGACAATTTTCACGCTGCGCTTTTAGTTTCTCATGCCCTTTTTTATGACAAAAGTTCAAGTTTAATTGTTTTTTGTCGCAAATTGCAACGTTTGCAGGTTTTCCGTTGTGAGGGCACAAAAGTTTTTACAGAAAATATTTCGTAATTGAATTATAGAGAATCTCTCAGTAACATTATGTTATTCAATTGCTGGAATTATATATATTACATCATTATTAGTCTTTGGCTAAATAAATACAATGCTATATTAAGTTAACGTTCACGTTTAAAACTTTATAGAAAGAAGTATTACATAACTGTTTTATTATACTGAACATTGGATTTGAATTGAAGATATGGTCACTACAATTTTAATAAGAAAATAAATTAAATTATGTATAGATTAAATAAGTTCCAAGAAATAGAACATACTTAAATTCTTTCATTTAAAGATTAATTCAAAAAATGTTTATCAATGGTCTTTCAAAAAGTTTTCGTAAAACCTCCGTTTTTCCCTGGTTCGGTGAATTCTTTAACTCTAGTTAACATTCGACTTTTAGGACACAAAACTGCCGTGTCGCATGTCAATGCTCGTTTAGCCCCGACCCAACTCCAGTATCAGTCCCCTCATCCGTCGACACTTGCAAATGTTCCACAAGCATTTAAGAAATTTGAGTTAGCTGCAAATCTCATTCCAGTCAATGTGTTAAGGGACGCTGTTCGTAAAATAAAACTGGTAAATTGAAAAACGCTTAAGCATTTTTACAGCTTTTAACACGGCATTGCATATTGAATTACGTTGCAAAGTCAGGAGACAGGAGACAGGAGTCAGGCGGCAGCAGGACAACTGCAAACGGCGCTTAAGAATCGCTAGCCCCACTTGCCCCAAACTTGCTGGTGGCCGTCACCCAAAGCCATGACCAATCTCCAATTCCCTCTGGACTTTTGCCACTTTTCAACTTTCGAGTCCTCCCCCTCAATCCCCTTTGCCGTGCAACAACTACTGTTTATGTTTTTTCTCCGTTTGCCTTTACTTCTGTCCCGAATTTCTCTGCCCATCGCTCTGTTTTTCTTTTCTCTTTTTTCGGAC
Organism: Drosophila ezoana; assembly: GCA_035045725.1. Classification (NCBI taxonomy): domain Eukaryota; kingdom Metazoa; phylum Arthropoda; class Insecta; order Diptera; family Drosophilidae; genus Drosophila; species Drosophila ezoana. The sequence goes on from JAWNOU010000005.1 coordinate 8,487,971, forward strand.
AACGAAAAATGCTCAACACGATTTTCGCTGTTGATTTACGTTTTAGCACGTTTTTCGTATAGTTTGGTGCTCAGTTTTTTAGCATTTCGGGGGAAAGCGTAACACCCTTCTTTCAATTTCACCTGTCAGGGCTGCATTTGCAGGTTTTTGCCATTCAAGAGTTGTTTTCTCGCGAACGTCAAGCTGCAATTTAATGAGCAGTTTTTCATAAGCTTTCTGCTTGGCCTGCCGATTTGTCTGGGATTCTATTTGCGTAATTCTGGGCAGCAGCTGCCAGCTGAATGTGATTTCTCTTAAGCCGCTTGGCACTAGAGATATGATCAATTGGAACGCGAAAGAAAATAGTAGGATTAAGAAATTTAATGTAATTAATGTGTAGACTCGGAAGTAGCTCACGAAAATTTCAATATCTCTGACTACAACATCTCAAGGTTATATGCAAATCTTTCGCGATAGCTCGCACTAAAGTTTATACAAATTGGCAACCCCTGTTTGTTATTTAGAGATTATCTAATGCCTTACATACTTTGCTAATTTAAAGCTTGCTTCAATGTTAAAGACTTGTTATAATCAACGGTCTGCCCGCCGTTCGACGCTGCCACCATATGTGGCAGGAGTTGGACCGGCAATCAGTCAGCTCAATGTCCACTCGACTCGTCCACGATCTGGCGCGCAAATGTTGTTTGGCTCACCTAAGCAAAGGACCCGGACCTGAATTGGCCTTTTTATGCAAACGCAGCTGACCATTCAATTTATCAGGCTCGCACATGGCTTCGTTTCGTTTCGTTTCGGGCCGACTTTGGTTTTTGGACTTTGTGCAAACAAAAACACGCTGAAAAGTGGCAGCCAATTTCAATGAGCCGCCTCTCCGACTGGGAGGGATCGGGCCAGAACAAGTAGCTGCAAAAAGCGGCGCCAAAGCAAATTTGTCTGCGATTTTTTTTTTCTTTATTTCAAGCGAGTAAACACAAATTGTCGGCATACTTTTAGGCGCCTCGCTGGCCATTTAAAGCGCAGCTCAGTTTTATGGCAAATTTATGGAGCGCTTAACATTTGAATGCCCCTCTGTACATCAACTGCAAATGCAAATCACAAATCTGCACGTCTTTGCCGGGCATTAAAATGAGTCGTCAACATTTACGCGACTGCCCGGAAACGGACAAATCATTGAGGTAGGCGGACTGCACATAGCGACAGAAGACGAGGAGAATGCACAGACTGTCTGTGTGTCCACCTTGGCAAAACCAGAATCTAATCTCGGCTGCTTGCACCCACCAAATGGGCGTCATAAACAAAACGCACACAATAAGAGGCGAAAACTCTGTGGGAACGTGCCGCCTACTCCGTTTCTGTGGTCGTTTTCAGGTTGCCTCAAGGCGTGCACAGTGGTACAAAATAAAAAATAAGGTATGAAATGTTAAGCTTTACTAGCTGAATATAGTTGGTTATGAAACAAAATTGACGATTTTGATACTAATTTATTTAAAATGAATCATTTAAATCTGAAAGTGGCATATTATGATTAAATGTGACTCAATATTAACAAAGCTTATTTATATAATTAGAGTAAGACATGAAGGATTTAGCACGGGCTTAACAATATGGCTTAAAAGTAAACGATCTTAAAGAAAAAGTATGTATTTTTCAATTGATTAGACTAAAAGCACGTTGAATGCATTGATCAGACAATAAAAAATTAATCATTAAATTGCAAAATTTTGTCAAGAAAAACAGTGAACAGTTTATTTTGTATTGCATTACATCTTTCATCAACGATAATCGAAATCAATCATTTATGAAGCTTATAGGCCAAAACTGCTATTAAGCTGGGGAAATGATATCAACAAGTGCTTTAAAAGCATGCCTAATGAAATTGTAGGACAACAGGACGTGAAAAAATCGTCTAGAATTGATATTAACTGAGAATTATAAATAAATGTTTGGGATTGTAAAGCAATCCGCTTTTTAACATTATAAAAATATGATACAGGTGTTTAGTTAAATGTATGAAAATAAGATAGTTCAACTTGATTTAGTTCGCCGTAATCGATTTGCAGCATATCCGCATATTGTTGTATCCACTGTGCTGGCGCCTTGACCCTTGTTGCCCTTTTTGGCTTTCTTTTTTATGGGCCCATCTTTTTTGCTGGCCATGTTTCCTTTTTGGTTTTTTCTTTTCTTTGCTTGTTGATCGGATAGGGGGCGGGGCTACTTTTGGTTTACGCGCCTTCCACGCCCGGCCGTTTATTGTCGTTTATTTGTCTTTTCGCCATTTTTATATTTACGCATATAATCGCTTTCAACGCTCGCCGCCCTGGGAGCTCTGGGAGCTCATATCGGGCCAAGGATGGGGCATTGGGAGTGGGAATGTTGCCCGGACTTTGGCTGTGTGTCCATGTGCGTCTTTTATTTCTGTTCGGCTTGCGGCTTGCGGCTGCTTGTTGAGTGCCGACTCCAAGGCAGGTTTGGTGGAGGGCTGGTCGCTTATAAATATGATGTTATCGCTTTTTATGGTCCATTTTTATTGCCAGCAATCAGTCTTCTGTTTTGTTTGCTGATTGCTTGCCATTATTCAAATGTATTTGTTTAATTCTCGGGGATTGGTCCCGCTGCCGATGCCGCTGTCGCTGCCGCTGCTCCATTGGGCAGGCACAAATCATTTTAAATCCGCAATATGTCAACAAATATTTGGCCCCAGCTTTTCGGGTTTCATTTGCCAAATGCTCAGCTCGTTATGGCTTATGGTGTGGCCATTATCCTTAAAACTGGAGATGCCAGTGTTGCCTACTTTGCAGCGGGAGTGTTGTGTGGAGGGGGAGCTTAGTGGCTACCAATCAAGCCAATCCAATCACACGCCATTGACATTTGATAGTTGCCTAATCAGCTGCAGCTCATAATCACATTGCGTATACGTAATTAGTTAAGAGCTGTCGAGCTGACTGCCGTTGCCCGCTCTGCCCGCCTCGGCGAAGTCTGATAACTTTCTATTCTCACTCTCGTACTTTCGCACACAATATTTCTCTCTCTCCGTCGTTTTCTCTCTGTACTCACTGTTATATATGCACTTTGTTGACAAACGAGCTGATTAAATGCCAGCTCTGGCTCATTATACAATTAAATGACTTCGGCACTGGTTTATTGGCTGCTTGTCCAGACATGTTCATATCGAGCACGTTAAAGCTTATTTACATTTAAGCTTACAGATGGCCTTTTAATTGCAAGTGTAAAATAACATAACATAAATGCAATTTAATTTTGAGTTATGTGACACAAACAATTGTTTATTATTAAAATATGAGTAAGCCATTCTAAAGATTTAGATGGACAGGCTTAGCTGGCTCTGTTTAAAATTAGAAATTTGGTAAGACAAATTAAGTGACTACATTCAATTATTAAATAAGTTAGTACAAAAATATACCAATTCAATTTTTTGTATTATACATCTTGCTCTAGCAGTTAGTGCGCGTAAAAATGTCAGGGATGAGATTATGTCAAATATTCACCGTCAACTTAACTTAAGTATATAAAGACAAAATAAACTTAAGTCAAAAAGTATTCACAGCCACTTTGGAGCGGCAAAATATTTCCTTTCCTTTTTTTGTCCTTTACGCAACATATAAAATAGCATTGCTATTTTTTTGTTTACACTCAAAATTTTTTCTTAAATGAATATAAATTTTAGCTTATTAAATTTGTAGGTATAGTTTTAAAAAAAATCAGGGCAGCGCAGAAAAATTCATCTTGTTACGCGCTTAATGCCGAAAGGAATGCAAAATAAGAGGAAACAAAAACCGAAATGGCAAACAAGTCGCAACATTTACTTAAGTTGTAATACCGGCAGCTATCCAGGAGGCAACTATTACCATAATTTACAATGCAGTTATAAAAAGGGGATACAGCATATGAAATGCTTTATGCAAATTGTTTACTTTTGCCCTCAGCAGTAGCTGCAGCAGCAACAGCAGCCACAATAACAACACAAAGAAAGCAAGGCGAAGGAAAACAAAATGAACGGCAGCAAAAGCCCAAAAGTATGCAACAGAATTTTTTCACAGCAAGCACACGTGTTGCAAGCAGCAAAAAATTGTGGCAACACCGAAGGAGCAAAGCAAATGCTTACCAGATAATATTAAATGCAAGCAGACCAGAGAAAGAAAGCGGGAGCTGGAGACGTCGCGTGTGTGGATGCTCAGATATTTATATGCAAAACCGCAAAACAAATTTTGGTTGCGGCAAAATGCACTTTGCCAACTTGGCAACTTGGCAAACAAATGAGCTCGAACTGGGAACACAAACACACATTCAGAACCAGTTCCAAATATCAGTTCCAGCTACATATATAAAATTCATATACATATAAATGCAGGGACTTCTTTTGTTTTACAAGCAACTGCAATCTCAGCTCAGTTGAGCAACTGTGGCTGCCGGTTTTTTTTTTTCGCTTCAAGTATTTCGAACTTCATTGGCGAAGAAATTGCTGGCAAGTTGCCCAGCTGTTTGTGGCGGGTTTCGGGCGGGATTCTGGCGGGTTCTGGCTGGCTCTGACAATGTAATCGCTTGTAAGACAAAGCCAGCTTGCATTTAATGGCTCAATTCAAGCATCTTGATTGATTGAGCTGCGATGGAAAACTCATTAAGAACTTTAATTAAATTGAGCTACCAGCAATGTCACAAAAAAAAAAGCAACAGCTACAATAAACAAAAGAAACAAACCCTCGTTATTCATAATAAATATTATAAACATGAGAATGTGAAACTAACAGCTGCAGCAAGAAAAAGTAAGATACTATTAGCTGTTTGACTTGAAGATGCCTGTAAAGCACTGCCCAATCCTATTTAAGCAATTAATGTGTGGAATTCTTTCATATACTGCATTTCTTAAATGTTCAAAGAAGCCTTTGATTATTAATAATTAGAGATCAACCATGTTTGAATGGTCTGTTTTAACAATATTGTATTATGTTTCTTTACTTAAATGAAGATAATATTGTGATACGAAGTCGTTTTAAGGGCTAGCCGATCCTCCTTTATATTTCTAATACATTTACTAAAATTTAATGTATACCACATTCATCTGTTTTCACAGGGTATTAAGACAAAATATGTGCAAAGTAAGTCAGAAAGTGAGCGAAAACATAAAACATGGCAAGCAACTGGGGAGCGTGGGTTGAGTGGGAATTGGGGAGTTGAGGGCGGCAACTGCTGCTGCTCGACACTTTCTCACTTTCATGAATTATGCTACGTGCTTGTCAGCTTCAGCTTGAAGTCCTTGCCCCACCGTTGGCTCCTGTTCAGCATTTCAGTGCAATGGCTGAGGGGCCACTAAGGTGCAACTGCCAACAGGCAGATGGTCGGTGGCAGGTGGCAGGTGGCAGCTGTTGCTGCGGCTTCGTTTAGACTGTGTTTAACATATTAATAAATGATTGTGACAAATGCACAGCCAACGCCTGCATGTCTCAATGTGATTCTGGCCAGCTTGCTCTTCAGTATTCATGGCCTGCCCTGAAGACCTGAGGTGAAGTCGGGGAAATGCGGGTTAAAGTGGTTTATGATGCCAGAATAACAGATTAAAGCTAAACTGGCTGCACGAAAATTAAATTTTTTCAGGCTTTAGTTATTTATGTATTTTGAAAAGAGTTTATATTTGGAAACAAGTAAAACTTGCTACATAACTTTAAGAGGAATTCTAATCTTCAGTCTATTTTAAAATAGCTCTTATATCAATGAGAGAGCAGCGTTAAGGAATAAGATTCAAAACAACATTTGAACAGAGGAGAACAAACGAGTTAACAATGTAGCTGGAATATATCGAAATTAAAAAAGATTAAGAATCTTAATTAATTATCAAACCATTAATGTATAATATAGCCAAAGAAAACTTCCGGGACAAGTAGAAAAAGTCCGTATCAAGTGCCCGACATACTAATTAAGTTAAGTAACAGCTAAAGAGATGTGCATGTCACGCGGCAGTTGCTTTCAGCTTAAGCTGAGAGACGTCAAGTTGTGCCTCACACAAAGTATTCATGTGTCATTTGTCACAGCTTTCGACTTAAGCGCAGCCACCTACAAGCTGCAAGATGCACAATTCCCAGTGTGCATTGGACGCTGAATTAATCATGCAATAATCATTCACTCAATTTACACACACACCACACACACACCTCCGCACACTCACAACAGCTTCCGCCCCTCAGTGGAACAATGAACAATACTCAATCTCCATTTAATGCTCGATTGCTCAAAATGCACATTGCAAATTGTGCAAGAGCTGGTTTGGGAGGGCGAGAGCGCTGCTGGGCAATGGTGGATTGACATTTAAGAGCATATTGCTCATACGCCATGTCAGCGCTTGGTAGCGACGTCTTTTCGCCCAGTAGCGCATGGTAAGTAAATTTATTTCAAACAATTATGCAGCAATTAACAAACCGATGCCGGCAATTACAGGTGGGCGTGGCTATGTGGCAATGCCAGTGCATGCCGTGCATTATTCATGCAATATATCACAGACTGGCGCGCCACGTAGTTGCTGTTTTCAGGCAGAAGGACGCGGCATACTTTTAAGCATTTTAATTTTTCAATAATTCAATTTCAGTTGCAAGTGGCTGTCGTCCGTCTGTGTCGGTGTCGCTGTCTGTGTCTGTCTCGGTCTTTGCCTGATTTCTCACCTGTCTTGCAGATTAAGTATGCGCCGCGTGCGCGCCGCATATGCGTTGCGTGACGCCATTGAGCGCGGCGCCTCCTTTGTTTGCAATATTGCCACGATTCGGGCTCATAAATTATTTTCAACGCGCATTTAAATTACAATTTGTAATGCGCTCTCACTCTGCCATCCACACTCCCTCGCTCTCACTCTCTCGCTCTTTCCCCCTCTTTTCTAGGCTCCGGCAAGTGGCCTGTGGCAACTGCGGCACCTACGCTCGCTTTGGGTTGCGGGTTTTGGCCATTTGCTGCCAACATTTCCGGCCACCGAGACCACTTCACAAATTAAGTTGTCAACAATTTTAACCATATCGCGACCATATAATCTTCACACCTAAATTATTTATATAAAAAGCTCCGACGACCACACACACACACACACACACAAATAAACACACGCTATGCTCACAGAGCAACACACAAACATAAACGCCAGCAAGTGGGGCAATAAAACGTTTTATATCGTCGTTGTTGCTCTTGTCGTTGTCGAGCCTTTTGTTTAATAAATTATGTAAAATGCGCCAAATTGAATTTGAAATTCATGCAGACTCTTACTGGTTATGGGAATTAAGATATGTCGACAACCAGACAGACAGACATACGCCGACACACAGACTGACAGTCGGACATGGCAACGCGTCGTTTTCGGCTACAACACGTAAACTTGGTTAGCAAATCTTTTATGTGTGTGTTTGTGTGCATGTGTATTTGTGAGCCATGGCTTGTGTTTTGGTAGAAGAACAACAACAATTGGCTTGTTTCAATGTAGTTTGTGGCTGACACTTAGCCATAAATTCATTTTGGATGGTTTTATGTTTATAAATAATATTATTTATCAACAAAAACGAGACCAAATTTTAACATATTTGGCATTTTTGTATTTGATTAGTTATTATTATTAATTTACATTATTAGATATTTTTAACAATCAGTAAATTTGCCGCAGTTTTATAAACGTTGATTTTCTATTAATTTGTATTTAAAATATATTTTTAACATAAGAACATAATGGTTAATGTTCAATTTATAACTTAGTTTCATAAAAAAATAGTTAAATTTACTTTCGACCGCTGCTCATAAATTAATCGTTAATTAATATTCAATAATTATTAATTTTAAATTATAAGCTATACTTATATGTTGGCATATAATTCTTTGCAGCCCTAAAATGCAATTCCCATTTTCTTTTCTATGCTTTTTCTATGCAAAGATATTCATCGCTTGCCAGTCGACTTTTGAAGCACCGTTTGTGACTCTCACATTTCGAACATTTTAAAGCTAAGTTTGCTTTTGGACTTTCCCCAATTAGAATGAATTATTTTCTGGTACATATAGCTCGCTCAATCCTATAATCAAGCCGAAACATTTCGGGCAAATTGCAGCACATCAGAGCCAAAATGATGGCCAAAAACTTTCCCAAATAACTGTCTTAACTGGACCATAAAGCCGGACCATAAGCCAGACCCGAAAACAGAGTATAGTCAGAAGACTGCACATAAAACTTAATGGGACTGCATTGTGGGCGGTGGGTTGTGGGCGGTGGCGTTTGAGTGAAGCTGGTGGGTTGGTAATGTAAGTGAAGGCCGCGCACGAAAGTAGGCAAGCATAAACATAATTTACATCAAGTGACGGCCATCAAAGCAAGGACAAGCTAAAAGTCCTTGGTGCAAATCACAACTGGAATTCGTGAAAATAATAATTAGGCGCAGTCGAGCGGCGACCCACGTTTCCCCTCGCGCAGCCTTCCCCTACAAGCCTACAACAAAAGAAGCCGCGCTCAGAATTGCAAATGAAGTGTGAACAAGAGTCTTTACTCTCTCTTTTACTCCCAATACTTCTCTCTCTTGTACACCCCCCCCCTCCCTTCTGCCCTGTGTGCGTGCAACAAGACAAAGGCCCGCAAAAATGTGTCTTTGGAGACGTTATTAAAAGTTTTCTTTTTTCTTTGGCTACTTTTGTGGCCGCCATTTACATTAACAGCCTTTCATCCAGTGTTTGGCCAAAAATATCAAAATGAAATTGCTGCATAATTTGTACTTTCCACATTTTCTCTTCTTTTTTATTATATATATTTTATTTGTGTTTGTCGTCGGAAAGAAAAGTTTTCTATTAATTTTGGCTGCTTGTCATTTGGCAGCAACGGCAAAGTGTAAATAAATACGGACGAGAGTTTCTTATCTAAGCGGCCAACGAAGCGCAAACTTAAATTAAAATGTTGGCAGGACATTCGTTGAATAATTCAGTAACTTTTGTCAACTGCTGGCAACTCTTTTATTTCTTTTCTCATTTCATTTTCTTTTTTCCTGTGGGCAGTTGCCTTTGTGGCCAGCAAATGTAAATTTTCTTGGCTCGCTTGTCCCAGGCCGGCGCAGAAAACGGTTTCAATGTCTTGGCCGGGCTTCTAGGTGGTTTAGTAATTAAAAATCAACAAACAGCGTGGGGAATCCTTTTTGTTAGTTGACGACATTTTGCTTTCGAAAGGATCCTTTTTTTTTTTGTGGCACGTGAATGTTTTTTTTTATTTATAAATAGCTAACACATTTTTGGGTTTAATGTTTATCGAATGAGTTATTGACAGTACGTTTCAGTGACGTACATACAAAAATTTCTTTTAGCTAGCAATATTTATTGCTTTGACCCCACACCTTTTAGTTGCAGCATTTGGCTATTAAATTTATATTATTTTTAGCATTGAGAAATTTTATATTAGCTTTCTGCAAAGTAACTCGATGATATTCTAAAGAGCTAAGCAATTTTCACGCAAAGCAAGCTTGTGACTCCCAAATGTTGCCAAATTTATTTAATTTCCCTACAAGCAAAAGCTTGAACCTTGCCTCAATAATTAAATATGATTTTTAGTCAGTTCACAGTATGCTGCTTAGTATGCTGAATATTTCTAGAAATTAAAACGCAGCTGCTTGCAAAGAACTTCCTACTGAGAATGTATATTTCAAATTTCATGTTTAAAATGAATTCTTGCGTTAGTTTTCCTTAAATATTATACATATTATTATCAAAAGAAATGTAAATGATTAAAATATTTTATGCATATAAAGCCAATTATTTTTGAAAGCAAATTGAAAATATGACTTTTTTCAATTCATTTAGCTAATTTTATTTTTTCCACTTAACAACTATATTGAAAGAACAGTTATTGTTAATATAAAAATCGTCTAATGAATGCAAGAGACTTTAGAAACTCTCATAGCAAAATATACAATTAAATCAGTTAAAATCAGAAAAATCACACACAAAAGTGCCACTGTATAAAGAGAGAGATATTATTGCATCCTATTCCAAACATTATCCATATTATATTGTCTACTTGTAGCGGGTACTTTTTTACCAGAAATATGCTTCTCTTTATCGACGATCTTACTACAAAAGGCTGTTTGGGCTTCTTGGATTTAAGCATTTCGCTGTGTGTTGTTAAAACGTTTAACTTAAATTGTCGTAAATTTCAGCTGGGACCTGCTCAAGGTGTAAAACAGCCTGTCGGCAGGCTGTAGACATAAAAAAATAATGCCGCCTGGCAGGCTGACAGGCTGAGGGAGAGCATTTCATTCGATACAAGAGCTAAGCGGCTGAGGCCAAAAAGTCAACTTTCTGCTTATACACTTTTGCCTTCGGGCCCATTGGGCATAATTCCGCAATTGCCGACACATGTGGCGCAGTCGGCGGACTCGACTTCGACTGTAGATGCCACACTCGGTCTTGCCCCTCGCTCAATCAGGCAGCTGCAGAGCATGAAACACACTTAACCACGGTCAGTTAGCCTACGCAGCTCGGGCGATTCATGGCCCACGCCCATTCGAGCCGCCTATTTGCACATTGGCCCGCTTGTTATTTATATTATGAGCACTCAGAGTTGTTGGCTCATTGTCATAAATTTGCCCAAGTGTTTGTGAGCTGCCCTCTCTATGAAGGACAACAGAAATCCACCGAAGAGCAAAAGATTTTCTTAGCCGTGTGCTAAACATTTTTTTTTCTCATCTTGTTTTTGCTTTTTGTTTACCAGCGGCTCAAGGGCTTTAACAACAACAACAACACTAACAACAACAGGAGCAGCGAGCGCCTCTTGGCCAATTTAATAAATTCCATAAATTGTTTATGTTTAGCCTCGGCAGCAAGTGTGTGTGAAGTGTGTGTTGTGTGTGTTCCCTGACATTTTCGAGTGCTGCTTTGACATTCGAGCTGTGCTTTGTTTGCATTTGAAGTCAAGCAGAGCCGCCCCTTACAGCAAATTTTATGACAACGTCAACAACAACAACTACAACAAAAATATGAACAACATTCACAACTGTTGAATGCTTCCCACTTGATGTATCAAAAAGTGTTTCATACTTTTCCCGGTGTTGGAGAGTGCTCAAAACTTGAACACACATCGAGCAAGCGCAAAGGAAGGGATGTAAGCTTAAAAAAAGCGAAATAAAATGGTATAACATGTAAGTAGCATATAAATGTTAAATCTGCTTTCTGGTTTCAAAATCTGTTAAAGTGGAAGCGTTTACAAGGCCACCAAAGAAGAAGGATTCAGGCAAGGTTTGTGTATGTCTTCACGTGAAATCCTTTACTCTATTCTTTATTTTTCTGCTAAATTTTACCAATAATAGCCCTTGCTTAATGTTAACTTTATCATACCGGGCCCTTCTTGACTTACTAAAATATTTGTTTAAATAATTATCCGAGCTTGAATAAACATTTTTTTTTATCAGGTTGCTACAAAACTTGTCCCAATTTAATATTGAAAATAAATTAAATAATTGTGATCGCAAAACCTATAAGATATTCAATAATATAATGTATACAATTGAACATCTTGCAATTGCTGTTCAAGGTTTGATTTTCCATATTTTCCATAAGTTTCATCCGTTAGCTTTCAATCAGTTAGTAATATCGCTGTCTATTGCTTGAATTAAAAGCCATAGCAAAGCAGAATCAAGAAATTTAGAGCTTAGTGCATATTCAGGGCAAATACCAAAAACTGTCTGGAAATTCATAACTTTAAGAAGTGGCTTTATTGCCCATTTCATATTCCACACAGGCAGCACTCAAAGTGGCACCAATTTAATTACACCCCGGGCCAGACACGGACACAGACATGTATACGAGCACACTTATGCACATATATATACACATACACAGACACACGCTCACATTCATTTGCACCTTGAACAGAAAAACTTTTCAATGCTTTAGATGAAGTTTTGTTCCGGGTTAGTCAGAACTAGTGCTAGAACTGCCAGCCGAAACACTAAGCGCATAATCTTGTAAACTTGGCAAAAATGCTTCAAATGCCATAACTAAAATAAGCAGCGGCATAGACAAAGCGGCCAGAAGACGGCGGCAAACAGCCGGAACGACAGGCTACGTCGGGAAGGCGGGGCAGGGCAGGGCCAGGGCCACATCCACATGCCCTAAAGGGCGTAACAGATTCTGAGCAAAAGTTGTTGGACCAAGAGTGTGCAGAGAGTGCAAGTGCTTGATGCAAATTATTTGGCCTGGAGGTTAACTAGGGTCGTTTAGCAAATGCCTAATACACAAAAAGACAGAGCATGCAGACACACACACACACACACAGACACAGCTTGAGTTTTTATGAGCGCTCTGCATTGGCATTCATAAGAGTGAGTAAAGCATTTTTCTGTACAGACTGTGGGATGGGGTGCAAAAGGAATCGGGTGCCAGCCGCACAGTCTGGACTGCGAGCAGCCCGCAGCTTCAGCTGACACCAAACACCCACCCATCACTACCCAGCACCCGCGCCCACTTTCCCCCTTCAGCACCCCCAACAACAATGACAAGTACAATAAATGCCTTTCAACTGCGGTTTCACATGCACTTGAAGTGAAGTGGGCGGCTGCCTCGGCTAGGGGCGTGTGCTTCATAAGCCCCAAGTGCAATTTGAAGTGAAGTGCCTCGTACTATGAAGTATGATAGTTTGGTCTGTGCATATATACATATATGTATAGCCAACATATACCCTTCCCCACATCGGTTAGCCAGCTCTGTCACTTCTGCTGTGCCGCCTTGTGGCTTTACTTAGTTTTGGAGTCCGTCCCGGCCATGTTAGGCAGCTCTTAATGAAACTTTATCCCTGGAGTGTTAAAAGTCTTGCCATCTGCTCGTTCTGTTAGGCAACTGCATCGACTTGTGTGTGTGTGCGTGTGTGTGTGTCTGTGTGTGTATCGTGGCTGCACTTAATTTGCTGTGCGCAACATGCTTCATGTGCTATTGTGGCAGCTACAGCGCCGCACAAATGATGCTGCAAGTTCGCAAAACATTTTCCAAAACCAATTTTGAAGGCTGCTAGTTTATTTTTTCGTTAAATTTTTGGCTGCACTTATTGAAGTGCATAACTTTACATACGAATAATATGGTAGGATGATAATAAATATAGTTCATCCCTTGGTATTCCATTATATGTTAATTTTAATGTATTATATATTTTGAGCAGATTGTGTTTAAGCTTTTTAAACAAACTTTCAGTGCCATCTTTAGCAGACTGTGCTAGAACTTCAAACACTGATGCGCATTTTAGAAGCAATAACTTGTTGAGAATTGAAAGCGGCAAGCACCAAAAAATTGCAAATCGAACATAATACAGTTTTTTTTTTTGAGCTGTGCATATGGATTCGATTTTATACAATTTAATTTATACAATTCAAACTATTCAAGACAATGTTGACCTTCTCAGCATTCCAACAATCGTGAGTTAAAGCTGACGTCAATAAAGTCCATTCATGTTGTTGTTCTTGCTCTGCATGTGGTTCACCGATGCAACCAAGGAATGCCACACCCACAGTGTCGACAATTCCATACACAGTGACTGCAATTTGCATACGTACACGCACTGTCTGCCCAGCTCGAGCGGAAGTTGGCAGAGCTTTTGCTTGTGCATGTCAATCAGTCTGTGCTCCGGTCGTAAATAGCATTTGATTGACTCGAACAAGTCAAAGATCAAACGCGGAAATCGCTCAACGATTTTGATTTGGTTACTGATTTGGAGTAATGTTCATTTCGGGCACTAATTACGGTGATACACGACAAAAAAATAAAGCAGAAAAATAAAAGTCAAAACAGAATGTCATAAATAATTTGTGCTGCAATTCGAGTGGAAGGTTTTGACCACAGTCCGCCAAACACAAACAACAACAAAACAACTTTGTCGAGAGTCGAAAATGGAAACGAAAATCGGACTGGCACAACACACGAGATGAGGGAGCTGTAGGGACGGGTAGAACCTGTGTGTGAGTGTAGAAGTACCTTACCAACAGCAGGTATAGGTAGACAGACAAGTGTCAGTCAAGCCAAAGAAGGGCAGGCAGTCAGCTTGGCATGATAGCAGCACAGACACCAAAACACACACAACACAGACAGCACACACACTCCACCACCCACACACACGTAAACATATCAATCTTAATTAAGATTTCAGTTCTCTTTCGCTGGAGTGCCTCGCACACATGGAGAGCGCCCCCTCCTGCCAAATGAGGGGAGCAGCTGGTGGCATTCTTGTTAGGGCCACATTAGAAATTGGTGTTGGTTGTTTTGATTTTTGCGCTACTGTTTGTTGTTGTTATTGTTGTTGTTGCTGTTGTAATTCGTTTTGTTGTTGTTAATGTTGTTGTTAGTCAATCAGTGGCAAATGTTGTTGGCAGCCCAGAAGTTTATTACTTGCTTCCATCGATTGCTCAACTAATTGCAGTTGATGTTTTATTTCATTCGATTTTGGGGTTACTTCGGCTGCTCAGGGTGTTCTACGTATGTGTGTGCGCTTGTGTGTGTGCGTGTGCAGGAGAGTGTGTATTACTCAATGCTTCAAAAGGGGTTTTTCAGCTTTTAACCTTAGGTAAGTAAATATTGTTCTTGCCTGAAGTTGTGTTGCGTTTTTAAGCCAAGTTAAAGTTAAGCATGTGTGAATGTGGTTATCACTGGCAGGTTGCTTGGATTGTTGGGTAAATGATTGGATGGATGGATGGATGTGTGGTTGAATATGAAGAGCGCTTTGGTTATTGTGCAAACTGTGAGGTTGCAAAGTGTTCAACTGTTTGGCATGAGAAATGTGTGCACAAAGAAATTCGTATGTGTTTTCCCACATTATTCTTGTAGTATAACCAGAGATGATAGTAAAAAGTAAAGGAGGAGGAGGAAGGGCAGATCAATGACATAATGCTTTGAATGAAAAAGTGAAGTAAAGGTCCAAATCTAAATGAATAAGAGTATTGGTCGTAATATTTTGAAAGTCGGCTAGAAAAGCACGCCCAAAAAAATTTAGGAAATATTTTTGTGCTCTAAGTGCTATAGGTTTTATCAGTGTTGAGTTGCACAGCTTTGAAACTGTTAAAAACAATTTTTTTAAATAAACATTTTTTAAATATCTACACATAACTCTATGTGCTAAAAATGTTGTTTGCATTTATAAGCTTTTTATTTACTTTATATTATTTTAGTCAACTTTCCTAGCTTTAACTTGTGTTTAATTATACAATTAACATTTAAAAAAATTTTTTCTAAGTAAATTTATTTAAAATTGAATTGAGATTTAATATGAAGTATGCATTTAAATGCATTGAATATACTGCAAGTATTTAAAAATGAATTAAAACTGTTTTATTATCCATTAAAATAATCCATTAAAATATTTCCCTGTGCCTGCTCAACCATTTTAACAACTTTCACAAACACATTCCAGTTAAATCATTGAAATGCCGACTTTAATATTTGCCGATTTCTTGCTTGTCAACAATTCACTGGCAATCAATAAAATTCACTGCTCGTTGCATCTCCATTCGTGTAATCCCAATTACAATCACTGCCTGCCGCTGGAGCCCCGTTCGTTGCGGAATATATCAATAAAAGCAATTAAATTTTCTATTAACGAAATCAACTGTGGCAAATGCGGTGAACAGGGGAAAGGCCGGCAGCAGCAACGATTACAACAGCAACAACAACAACAACAACAAGCAAAATAGAGCCCCCAAAAAAATGCAGGCAAGCTCCAAAACAACATCATCATGATTCTGATTGCCGTGGCCATCCCAGCGCCAACCCCATCATCATCAAAATCAACAAGCAGCGGGAGGGTGGAAGGTTCCGGAGGGCTCGGGAGGATTCGGCGCATCATCTATAAAAACAATCAAAAGCAGGCAGCGGCAATTGTCGGGTTGCCGGGAGTTGGCCTGGAAGTTCATCAAACTGTTCCACGGCAAAAAAAAAAACCGGAAAACAGAAAACACAGCCAGAGGGAAGCCTAGCGCTAACTAAGAGTATGTGTGTGAATGTAGCTATCACACACACACACACACACATACACACACACATAAGCCGTCTACATGTGCGCGTTATTGTTATTGCTTTTGTCCAGAGACGCCCCCAAAAAGCCCATGAAGGAGCAGGATGCGTTCATTTCGAGCATTGCCGGAGCAGCAACCAGTTCCGAAGTTGGAAAACCAAATGCAAAAAGAAAAATATTGCTCGTAATATTTTGTTTTTCCTTATTTTTTTTTTTTTTTGCTGGCCGCATGCCAGAAACTCTTCATCATCAAAAAACACGAGAGTGCTGTAAAATTAACATAGAGCGCGAATCGGGAAAAACAAGTGGGCGTTGTATTGTAGCCGGCCCTCGGGGCGTGGCTGCCAAATTAAGGAAAATGCCATCATTTCAATGTTTGCATCAAAATTGTCTGCATAAAATAAAAACAGGTTGAAGCTTCAAAGTCAATTATAATACCAATATAAGCTTCTAATTTTGTAGATATAACATAAAATATCATTTAGTGAAAAAATAACAACTAACAATATTAATCTTATAAACTTATATCTTGAGATGAACATACGTACAATGAACACGATTCTAAAAATGTTTTATAATATATATTAAAATATACATGTAATTTACTGATAGTTTTTTCTTTTTTCTTTAACGATTGCATACCATAAATATTTATCAGAAAAAGAATGCCATGGAAGTAGAATTAGAAGAAGTAGAAGTATTTCCTAAAAAACTTGTTTAATATTTGAATCTAACGTATTCGTTGGAATACTTAATCTCCAGTCATTATATTTAATGACATATGTCTAAATGAAACCCAATTAGACATGTTGAGCATGATGAGATTCATACAAGGCATGATCAAAAATGTTGTCAGAGGAATTAAAATCTGAGATTTACTAATTTTTTGTTTAATATTTAGGCCTTTTGAAATTTGTATTTCAATTACTTCAGTTCAGATATATTTAAAATTCATTATTCTTTGCTGTAATAATAAGTAGAATAATAATAATAACAAAAGGCTAAAAATGGTTATAATAATATTAAAGTTCGATAGCGCACTTTGTGGCGCACATATCACTTAAACTCAATCAGCTATAAAAATGAAAGCTGGCTGCGACGAAACAATAAAAAAAGGTTCAAGTGTTTGCTTTCCGGGCAATTAAATAAACACAATTTTCAAATTATATTTAAACTACACGCTGGCAAAAGTCTGTCTGGAGGGAGGGATTAGGGGGCGATCCGGGTGGGCGCTCATCTTCCGGTCAAACACACACACCCACTTGAGCACTCAACTTTGGCCCTAGACCGAGACGACAGCACGTCCGGCTGTAAAGTGTGAAAAAAGCCGACGAAATTTTGTTATCTAAATGCGCAAAGAACTTTTGAACCGAAAGGATAATACAAGGATGCTCAGACGAAGAGCCCAAAAGACAAAAGGCACACGCTCAATGCGCTTATTAGAATCCTTTTAAGATTGTAACAACTGCCCTCGGTTAGCCCTCGCAGCCAGGTCCTGGTCCATGCTTTTCGGCCCTGTTTGCAAAATCAATTAAGTCGAAGACTTCCTTGAGGATAATTGCTTTCGGAAAGCGAACGCCGCCGGCTCTAAACTTTCAACAATAAACTTCGGCTTCAATAACGAGTTAAGCGAAGCGTTAAGGCCTAATGCCAATGGGATTTTTCGTTTCAATTTTTGTTGCCTTTTCTTGTACACTTGCAGTGGGTGATTAAATTATGTCATTAAATGTGGAACGCAATGTTGAAAAATATATTCTAATCCAGAATGTTTAATATGTTATTTTAGTGTAACTTGGCCGGTTGAATATGATATAGAAACAATTGACATTCAATTTGGTCCGCGTTTTAAACATGCTTATGTATATATATATTTCAAAGAGCAATAAACAAACAATCGACAGAAATATAAGTTTTTCTGTAAAAAAAAAGAATGTTTATGTTGATTCTATTTATTACACCTTGTTTTGAATATATGCAAGAGTATTCAGTCTTCGTCATTTGTTCTTAAAGACCCTTCTTTCGGCACAAATTCAAATAATGTGCGCCAAAAATTCTTTGGGCTAAATTGTTAAAGTTTAACAAGTAAGTTAATTAATTCCCTTGTTTCAAGGGGTTTCTTTCGCAGCGACTTTCAAGTCAGCTAAGTGATTTGTTAATTTGTAATAATAATATAGAAAAAGTTGCGCATACGCCATGTGGCCGCGCGACAATTAACGCTAATGAATGGTGAGTTGAGCAGCGGCAGCATTTGATTTCAGTTTGCCAGCTATTAGCGGTAATTGTAGACTTTTAAAACCGATTCAGCTGAGTGAAATTAGCATGCCCATTGGGCATAATTTTCGTAGAGAAAACGAACGACAAAAAACACACATACACACATGTTAGGAGGGCGTGGCAACACAAAACACAAACACAGACTTAGACACCGACACAAACACATTGTGATTGCTGGCCACGTGGAGGGAGGAGAAACACCCACGTGTTTACAAGCGTTAAGCGGAGCGCCATTAAATGTTATGTCCGGGCTGGAAAACATGGCCATTGGCAGCCAATGGCCAACCAGGTGATAAAGTGTCGAATGTGGCGTGGCACCAAAATGACCAAGGTATTACAACTTGCCCCAGGCAAAGAAGCAGCAAATAGGACAAAGTTTTTCATGCCACATTGCTTACGGTTTTTTCGGTTGAAAGTCAAAAACGTTAAGTAAGTGTGAAAGTTAGTATCTACCACTTAACCTAACCCCACCTAAATAGGATCTACCATAGACACGCGTGGTTAAGTCCTGAGCTCTGAAAGTTACGTGTAAATTGAAAACAACTTACGGGCAGCCAGTATGATTTTCCATAATATGTTGAGCATCAGTTCTTAGCACTTACCTGAAAAGAAAGTTAAGTAAATAGAGTTTTAGTTTTAAAAATATTATATATGGCAGACAAGCTAGTGAAGATAAAGTTTTTATTACTCAAATTATTATTCTTTTCAAAGTTAGTCCTGATTCTAGTCTAGTCATAAGAGCTTAGAAAAGAATCACAATATTTTATGTTGCAGTTGTCAATAGTATTTTCAATATAATATATTTAAATATTTATTTTTTCTAAGTATGTCAGTATATTTAGGTATACGATGAAATCAAGTAAAATTTCTTAATTACAGAGGCTTTTTTAAAAACAACGTAACTCAAAAATGTACTGCGCTATTATTTATAGCTGCTAAATCAGTTGAGTCTGCTGTAGACCATTTAATTTCATGCCAAATAGCTTTATAAAGTGAACATTGGGTAAGGTGAAGGCTGAGGTTGACCTCGCCCGCAAGCCGCAAGGGTAGCCCAGCATATCTGATGGGTAAATAAATAGAGAAGCTGAAGAGCACTTTAATACAAGTGTTTATAACAATTAAAGAGCGTATAATACAAATAATGGCTAACCGCGAAATGCCCAACGAGACCACAATTAAAAAGGCCACGAGTGGAAAACAATGAAGTTTAGTACTTGAGCCTTGTGGCCTCTGGCCCGTTGAGTCATTAATTTTGGTATTGCACTGCCAGTTGCCTGGAGCCTGGCAGATTGTGCACATCTACATCGATTAGTGTCCCGGTCGCATTGTGCGCCACTGACAGGCTGACAGTCGTGTCCACCTCCATTATTTTCAACTTAACAATTGGCCAGGACACGGGCACACGCCCACAACTTAAACAGAAAAAGGGCGACACACACAGCATAAAAACTGCACAAATGCCGACCTACAAGTTGTTTCCTTCCGCCTGTGGTGGAAGTAGCCCCACTCCCAACCTAGTCGGGCGACCCTTTGTTTAGGGCTGGTCCCTCTACACTTGCCCACGTAATATCTTTAATGTCTCGCGCTGGCGAACCGTGTGTCCAGCGGAAATGACAACGACAGTGGCAATTACATTGTTGCATGACACAAATAGTGTTGGCCAACAACAGCAACAACAAATACAACGAAAGCAACATAAAAAAAAATAAAATTTGCTGGCATTGTCCAACAGTTTGTCGGAGGTAAAATGAAGAAAAAACAACATATATAGTAAAACACAAGGCACTACCAAGAGGTAAAAATTTAATTGATGTCAACTCGTAAAAAATGCGATAACATTGCCATTGCTACCATTATTTAATTATTATCAAATGTCCTTTGTTCAGCCAAGTCAAGCGCATGCTATGATACCCTCCTATAGGGTATATTCAGCTTGAAATCCCATTAATAATCAATAGAGCACAAGCTGTACCAGAAACCAACCAATATTCATTAAACGAGTTACAACAGCGCAATTCAGTATGAAATCAGCATATATAATGGATTCTTCGAAAGAATACAAAGTAAAAGTTAGATGAAAAAGAATACGGACGAATATAAAGCTAACCACGAAATTTTTAAGGTTTCTTTAAATGAATTTATTTTAATACTATTTGTCGATAGATCTTTTTTTTCACTCTTCCCAACCAAAGTGCAAGAAAGCATTTCTGTGGATGTCTTTAAATAATCTAACGTTATTTATACTTAAATTTCCAACCATTGGACATAAAAATAATAGTAAGTATGCGATATATCTTACAATTTTATAAACGAATCTTTCATTTAATTTTTAAAGACTTATAATAAATTTAGTTGGTTATTTGTATATATTTTAAAAAGCTTCTTGCACAATTTTTCCTTAATTCTAATTACAAATAAATATGCTAAATTCTGAACTTTACTAGAACTGTTAAAGAACTGGTCTTTATGAGAACATTATTTCAACAAGCGTATATTTAAAATAATATAATATAATATAATAATATGATTCAATAAAACCAATAATAACTTATGATATCCCTAAGTAAACGTCAAACTATTCACATTAAATAAATTAATGGTAAGAATGTAAAACTCCACAGCTATATGTTAGGGTATTTCATGGACGCGTAAGGAACTTAAAGTATAAGAACTTAAGGCTAAAAGTTAAGGTATTCCATGGACGCATACTTCCTTTGTTTCCAATTGCCTTAGCTGCATTGTCACATCGTTTGTCGTTTGTCTTTTACCACACACACACACACATATATCCTCGCACACTTGCAGCCCCTCACCGAGTGCCAAACTAATTGTTTCAAATTAGCGCCTTTATGCTCAGGCAGGCTGTCTGTCTGTTGGTCATGGCCAACTGGCCATTGGCTGACCATTGACTTGGTCTTGGACGAACAGTCGAGCGACGGTCCGTCGCGGCGTCTTTGTTGCGTGTGTAGCCCAATTATATCATGGCCCTTTACAAGGCACAATATGGCCACTATACTTGACGGAATGGCGCAGAAATTTGTTGTCAGGACATTTGAATTTGAATGCCAATTGTTGGAATCGCCTTTGCGTGCGAGCGAATGTTCATAAAGTTTGTTGTAACGTTGACAAAGATATTTTATTTTTGATGAACGCTTCAATTTAAATGCTTAGTTTAACAAAACAATATAATTAATATATTTAATTATGTGGACAATTTAAATATATTTATTAAAATACTGCTATTTGAAATGTAAATACAAATGCAAAAAATAGAATAAGATAAGTTCTGCAAAGCAATTTATCTATAAATATCTTATTTAAAAAACCTCCGAACATTTAAATGTAAATTTCAAATGCTTGCATTTAGTTAACAACTTAAATAATTTAAAGCTTAAGCCAATAATGCCTTTAACCTTTATTGAAATTGTTATTTCCCCTTCTAATTCTTACAAAGTTTGGATAGTTAAATTGTCGTTAATTTCACCTGTAGCACACTTGAAAGTTTATTTTTGCTAATTCGATAAATCAAAAGTTTTGCCAATAAGCAAAACAAAAATTTGTTACAAATTTGCTGTTGCCTCAAGTGAGACGCGTTCGAGAAGCGATACCCTCAATGCCCAGAGGAAACTGCCGTTGCCCTGTGGCAACGACAATTTATGCCACTTAAAGTTAACACCTCGCCGAATGCCCGGTGAAGCGTTGTAAATCGTTTATTTGAATTATATTAATTTTCCCGTTTTTGAACTTGAAAAAGAAACTGAAATATGTAAAGTAAAAAATTGTTTAGATGAATTTCATGCGCTTGTTTGCATTTTGTGATTTGTTGTTGTTTTCCTCCAGCTGGACAACAGGAGAGGACAATTTTGTGTCGCTGGGTTGTCAGGACAACAACAGGAAAATATAAAACAACTCGCTGAAAAATGAGGCAAAAAGAAAAAACAACTCGGCGCGTAATAATAAATGAGAAGTGGAAAAGTTTTGCCGCCAACGTGCTTATTGTCAAGCTCGGCCAGGCCATAAAAAACAAACTTCAATAGCAATAAGGCGACAAAAAATGGTAGAAAACAACAACAACAACGGCAACAACAACAAGCAGGCCAAAAGAACAACTGGCAAAAAGTTCAAGGCACTGACTTTATAGCTGCAATAATGCCTGCAAGGGATCGCTGAGGGAGTAAGGGGGGGCGACAAGGTGAGCCACACGCCAAAAAAACAAAGCGAGGCCGCGCGACAGAGTCCAGGCTATGGGGAGGGTTGGTTGGGAATGCCGCGGGTCACCTAACGTGTTGAGGCACTTTGGCGAGCTAACGAAATGTAACAAAGTTCCGGGGCGCAGTCGGCCGGACCGGCAAACTCTGGTCTATTGTCCGGCACAGTTGGCCGTGTCCGTGTCCGTGTCGCTAACGGGTCTGGTTTGTTATGTGGCTTATGCCGGAAATTTGTATTTAGACGCTTTGTTGTTTTTGCTTTAGCTTTTTTGTTTCTTACGCCTACTGCGGGATTTTGTCGCCGGCTCGTCTGGGCCTGAGGTCTGGGTCAGTTTCGTCATGAGCCAGCGTTAGATAGAATATGTTGTGAATTTAACAAAAATTTAATTTAAATTGGACAGACAGCTTAATGTGGCAATAAGCAAGCCGAATATTTATTTATGGCAGATAGTACAGGATATTTTGAAGCAAAAACTCGAGAATTATATCTATGTCGTATAAGAGAATTCAATCTTTTAAAAATTGCAAAATTTTGATTTCCTGCTGGCCAATACATGAGAGTTGGGTGGCAGTACGTATTTATAGTTTTCAAGAAAACGCCAATTTTATACACTATTCCAGAAGAACTTCTAAAGCCTGACCTCATTGGACAGTAACGCCCAACTTTTTCATTGCAATACTTAAATAGTAAAAGCCTTTTTATGAAATGTTAAAGGGTAAATTTTAAGCCAAATTGATAATTGTTTAAATATGATTCTCTCGCTCATCGTCACCTTGCCCTTCCTTAGTCGATTATGATAACTATGGCGATTAAAATTAATGAAAATTATAGAATATGCGGGCCTGTCAGCTGAATGAAATATTCAACTGCCCCGCCTCCAGTGCACGACCAAGTCTATTGATGTCACCTGGCCCCGCTAAACCGTCACATCGATGACAATTTAAAATCGCGACGGGGAGCCGCAACCGTGGTTGGAAATGCGGCACTAAATTACTATGCTCAACTCATAAAGGTTGGAAAATTTAATTACATGCAACGGGCCCGAAACGTGAAAGGGGGAAAGGGGAAAGGGCGAAAACTTGCGCTATTCAATGGGCATTTGCTGGGGGACCAGCTGGGCGTTGCCCGGACACGACAAGGCAAAAACAATTGTCGAGGCGTAGCC
This sequence comes from Drosophila ezoana, assembly GCA_035045725.1. NCBI lineage: Eukaryota > Metazoa > Arthropoda > Insecta > Diptera > Drosophilidae > Drosophila > Drosophila ezoana. The sequence goes on from JAWNOU010000005.1 coordinate 8,511,613, forward strand.
CGAATGTTTAGACGGAGTAATCATTTCAAAGCGCAAAAACTCTGCGGTGCTGTGGCCCGTGTTGTCCTGTCACCTGGAGCCGCCTCCCCATGGGCTTTATTATAATGCCTACGCCGTTCCTTTGGGACTACCCCCGTCTGGACAACAATCGGTGTCAACAATGTGCGGGCAGTTTGATGAACGCCTTGACTTTCACACGCTAATGAGTTTGTTTAAGTAATTTCAATTCATTTGTTAATTTTCAACTATTGTCCCTCTATTGACTCTATTAATGCGGCCAGTGCCTGTCATTCTGTCACTCAGTCATTCTTTCAGTCCGCACGTTTGTTTGCCCTCTGTGCCCTCAAAGCTTGCGTGCCCATAAATATCGCAGCATTTGACCATTTGTGTCCTTTTGTCATTGCCCTGGGAGGGAGTTCAAGCCATTAATATACTCCTGCTCTACACAATTGTGTGTACAGCCAGACATCCAATTGCCTATTGTATGTTTCTGTAGATACTTATTATTATTGCTTATTATTATAACTTATCTTATCAATACTATGCCAAATTAGGCAGAAGATATTAAATAAATTTTGAAAAAATATTAATTAACACTCAAATGAGTGATCGACTCAAGAGTTGTTGACTCTAATAAAGCCCGTACCATGGTCTGGATCAACGAAACATATTGGTATGTACCCCACACACGGTACTTGGATCAATGCTATTAATTATAATGTGGAAGGAAACATATTATAAGCATTTAAGTCTACATTGGATCTACGTTTTAACTACCCATGCTTACAATTACTTATATATAATATATATATATTACTTATTAGCCTGAAAAACATATAGAAGCGCAATACTATTGAAAGGGAAGGTGAGAATTGTGAATAAGACTGAGTGAGGGGGTAGACACAAAGAGCAAAAGAGAGAGAGAGAGAGAGAGAGAGAGAACATGAGAGAGAGAGAGAGAGAGAGAGAGAGAGAGAGAGAGAGAGACAGAGGGAGATAAAAAAAGAGAGAGTTGAAGGGAGTGAAGAGTTAAGGCGCAATCAAAATAGAGGCACATACAAATTAGCAAATGTTAATCAATATGTAATTTCCACTTTTACTTATTTTAAAAGTTCGCAAACGGCGAAAATTATAATTTTAAATTAAGTTATTAAGTCTTAAAAGGAAGGCCAAAATATAATGGGAATTAATGAAAATTGCTTAAAAATGCATTCAATCTTTAGATACATAATCTTTTTAAATTAATAATTTTTGTGAAAAAAACTAACTTTTCAAAATTACCTGGATATGTAGCCTTTGAAATATCCATCAAAAACATTTCGAATTCAAGTATATGTTTTATTTTACTCAATCACAAAAAAATCCAGCAAAAAAAAATTCATTTCGGTTTTTCCTAATAAATTCTTCGTTTTATAAAATCAATGACCGCAGCTCGATACATTCGAAGTTGGTAAAGTCTTTTAATAGTTGGATTACCTACACGAGGATAGCAAGATGCTAGCGAGATTACGCAAGAGGCTGACTGCGGTTCTTTATAAGAGGCAGCCGCGTCGCTTGTTGAGCGCGATGAGCACAATGTTCCGCAGGGGTCAGAACGATGGTAAGGAGGTTCCCAAGCGGAAAGATCAGGTAACCTCGTTGAAACACGAGAATTTCGATGTGCTGGTCATCGGCGGTGGCGCCATCGGCTGTGGCTGTGCCCTAGAAGCCATCACTCGTGGCTTTAAGACGGCACTAATAGAGGCTGAAGATTTTGCCAGCGGTGCCAGCTGCAAGTCTAGCAAACTAATTGAAGGCAGCAACTCCTATTTGCATGCGGCCATACAGGGCGCTGATCTGCAGCAGATCTTGATGCTGCAGCAGGTGCTCAACGAGCGTGCCACCATGCTGAGCATAGCGCCCCATCTGAATCGCGTGCAACCCATGCTGATCCCCATCTACAGCCCGCTGCGACTGCCCCTATACTGGCTGGGCTTGAAGATGTACGATGTCATGGCGGGCATGTCCAATGTGCGCGGCTCACATTTTCTGTCTAAGGAGGGAACACTCAATGAGTTCCCGATGCTGCGCAGGAATGGACTGCTGGGCTCACTGGTCTACTACGATGTGCAGCTGGATGATGCGCGCATGTGCCTGGCCTTGGCCATGACGGCGGCAACACATGGCGCCACCGTGGCCAACTATGTGCGATTGAACGAGCTAATGCCGCCGACCGCTGACGGTGGCTGCCGCACGGTGCGAGTCGAAGATACGGTCAACCAGTCGTGCTTTACCATCAACAGCAGGGTCGTCATCAATGCGACGGGTGCGAACACAGATGTAGTTAGACTGTTGGATGACAGCAAGCTCTGCCCCATTGTAGTGCCCAAAATGGGCACACACATTGCCCTACCCAGCTATTATGGATCCCAGAACTGTGGGCTGCTCTTTCCCGGCGATAAAACCGCGAAGCAGCCACTGATCATGATGCCCTTTGAGAATAGTATGCTAGTGGGCAGCTTCGATGTGGAACGCCCAGAATTGACTGAGCAGACACCAACTCCGACATTCGCGGAGGTGGAGTGTCTGCTAGCGCAAACGCGTCGGGTGCTCGAGGAATGCGTGCAGCTGCGTTCGGAACAAGTGATGAGCGCCTGGACGGGCATTAAGCCTTCGATTATGTGTCCATCCGTGGAGAATGAAGACAAGGATCCAAATGCGGTACCCAATTATTTGCTGGAAGTCAGCGGCAACCAGATGATCACCTTGGCCGGCGGACGCTGGAGCACATATCGTGTGATGGCCATCGATGCCATCAACACGGCCATCGAAACCTGTGAGTTAGAGCCGAGCACGGATGAAAGCATCACAAAGAATCTGCTGCTAGATGGTGCCAATGACTTCTGTTGCATGCTGCCCATTGATCTTGTGCAGGCATACGACTTGCCCATGGATGTGGCCCAGCATCTGGCCGATTCCTATGGTACCAATGCCAGCCACCTGCTGGCAAACTGTTGTCGCAGAGGCCAACAGCGGCTGCACCCAAAGTTGCCCTATATCCAAGCCGAGGTGACATATGCCTGCCAGCGGGAGTACGCCTGCCATCTGGTGGATGTGATTGCCCGACGCCTACGTGTGGCCTTTGTCAATGTGGCGGCTGCTGCCGAGATGTTGCCCATCGTACTGGACCTCATGGCCGACCAGCTCTCCTGGAACAAGCATAAGAAGGACGAAGAGCTGGGAACGGCCGAATATTTTCTAGCTGAGCAAATGGGCCTTGGCAGCATTGTCAAGCAGAAGAAACTGTTCAAATTCCGGGAGAGTAATGAGCCGAAGCACGAAAGTACCCATGTTAACCAAGAAGAGCACATCCGACATTCTCTGAATATGAGTTCAGTTTCGACAGTCCTTAGCTCGGTTCCAAGAACAGCTGACACCAACAAGAAGTCGCGCCTTAGAGGTCAAATGGAGCCAAATGCCGCATCTGTGGGCTGTAGAGCAAAAGCAGCCTCGCTCATTGGTGAACATTCTTCGATGCGGGTACAAGCATCCATTCCCGCACCCCTCAAGAGCGGGGCCATCCCTAAAAATAAAACGGCTAATCTAGAAACCAAGAGATCCGCATCGATGAATCCTTCAGATACAGTCGGCGGCTCAGTTCCTGTCAGTGGTTCAAGTACAGACATGAGCACTCCCACCTCAATTCAAAAACCAAGCGTGCACGAATGTGCCCCTGCAGAAAGCACCAGCACGCCTACCACGTCAAGCATCAAGAAGCCCAAGATCTGCAGCTTCAGTCCCTATGTTATAGCTGGATCGGAACCCATAGGCCCTGCGCCTGTCTCAATAATGACTTCAGCCGGCTCAGACAGAGTTAGCGTTTTAACTGAGTCCTCCTCCAACCAGAAAGACACGACCAACAGCATCGAACCAAAAACCAACTACAACTCAAATAACATAGCTCAATGCCCCGAGCTTGAGCCCCAACAGGAAAAGTCTGGAAACTCTAAGCTTTCTGCCTCAAATGTAACTACCGACAGCGATGATATCGCTTCAACAGTCGAGCAAGAAGGCACCGCCCTCTCTGAAGAGTGCAAGGAACGGCCATCTGCCGGATCTGCGGCAATCCCCGAAAACAGTGTTGTCAATTCGGAGCTAACAAATCTTAGCAATAAAGCTGACTGTGGCTGCACTACCTCAACGACTGGCAGCGGTACGGTCCTAGAAGGCAGCAGTCAAACTGCCGTCCTTGACACCGGTGTTGTACTACCCAAACCGACTTCTGGCATGTCGAGACTTAGTGTTGAAATGGATTGCATTTCCTCAAGGACTGTCAGGGACACGGCCCCAGAAGGTAGCCTTCGAGCTGCCGATACGGCGACAAATCCTAAGAGCAGTGCTGGCAACTATGAACTTGCGAAGCCTGCAGCTTGCATCTCGATTCCTAGCGTTATGGCGGCAAGTGAGTCCAGCATTTCAAACATTGTCAGCGGTCCGGCCCCAGAAGATAGCAGTCCTACTACAGATACGGCAGCAATCCTTGACTCCGCAGCTGCCAGCCTTGAGTTACTTGAGCAAGCTTTAATCAAAGCGAGTGCCGGTGAAGAGTCGTCTAGTTGCGAAGACACCTCAAACACCGTTGAGGGTAGCAGTAGCACAACCTGTCGTTTAGCTGATCTACATACCGAAGATGCAGACAAAGCCGAACTTGGCAGATCAAGCAACGAAAATGATGCCAAGAAAAATCCCATTGGATTAGATACGGAAGCCTAAAGTTGTAACTGCGTCGTATGATGACTTTGAAAAATTAATGTTACCTCTTTTCTGGTACGAAAGCAACAAATTTGACTGTAAGACTGCGTATTTTTATATATGATATGAGTGCACTCACACACACTCACACTAACATCGTTTGGTGTTCGATGATAGAGTGTGCATGTGTGTAGAGTGCGTAAATATGGAAAGATGATCGTGTCGAAGCGCTGCATATAAACATTAATAAAAGACAACATTATAAAAAAATCAATAGCAATTGAGTTATTGATTCTTAAAAAATGGTTGGGTGGGTGCGCCTTCAGGTGCTTGCGTAGGATCTCTCTTGAAATGTGTGAAATCTCAAGATCTTTGCAAATAAGTATATAAGTGGACAGGAATAAGAGAGAAAACCGAGTTACTAAGCAAATTTCATAATTTTGTGAAAGTACTTTCACAATCATGTTTTGTTGTATTCGATATTTAGCTAGATATAATTGAAATCAGTATTACATATTTACATATATTCGTAGTGATTTTAGAATTGTATTTAAATGCCATATCGCAAGTATTTTGATTGTATTTCCTTAGTATTTAATTTAAGGATTTTAGTCATCTATGTAGGTATTTAAAGTTTAAAATTCATAGAACATGAAAAAAAAGTTTGATTAATTTGAAATGATACTTATTCTGTTTTGCCAGCCCTAAAAAATATCCATAAAAAACTCATTTGCGTGGCTAACGAGCACCCATTAGTCAAAAGGGGAGGCACATTACGCGCACAAGATGTGGCGCAAAAATACTTATAAGTAAAGATGCCGCCCAATCAGCCAATAAATAAGGCAATACATGAACGATAAGCATATACTACAAGAAGCGTCTGCTCATAACAATAATTCAAAAAAAAACAATAATAAAAGAAAAGCAATCGCATAACATCCCTCGCACTAGGACCAAATATACTAGACAGGCAAATTCGGCTAATTTATTAAAAACAAACGACGAGAGCAGCCCAAAATTGCCCAAGTAACGCCAATTGAGCAACAGCCAAAAGAAAATCGATGGCAAACAACAAAATATTAAATGACTTTCAAATGGTTTTCAATGGAAAATTGAAACAAAAATGCAAACCATGTTCATTTTCTTCTTTCTTCTTGTCTTACAGCCCCAGTGTCATAAATTGCCAATTAAATTGCCAGACAACATCTGAATGAAGAATTCTTGTACCATCTGATTGCAAATGCTGTAAACCAGCGAACGTGTGACATATTCATTTCTACATTTTATACAATACCCAAAATATGTCTACATTTTTATAGCGAAGCGAACACAAAATAAAAATAAAGGAAAATTAGGTAGCGATTTTATTAAATAGTATATTTTTGCTTTGAAAAATGTATTTATTTTTGCTAAAATTTTGGTTTTAGGAAACCAAAAACGAGCAGATTTTTTAAAAAGGTCTTGGAGTTAGACGGTAGCATTTAAGACTTTTTGATTGTAACGGCTTCTACACTTTTTCTTTCCATATCTTTCCTAATATTTGGAATATAATAGTGGGTTATTATAATATGGGTTATTAAGAATATTTTATTCAATTTTACTGTTGACTCTAATATGGGCATTGACAAAATTATCTGTGAACAAGGGGCTTAGCTGGCAGGACGGGCAAATAAAATAACCCCATCATATTGGTTGCTATAAGACAGTTTTGTATTCTGATGAGGCTTTTAGCTTTTTATTTCTCTGTTCTTATGTATATTATGATTAAGTTCGTTTTATTGATCATTAACAATATGACACACAAATAATAAAATGAAAAAAACTTGGTAACTTGCCCCGCATGAAGAATACACAAATCTATTAGAATATTATATTTTTTGATACCTCTGCTCACTTCTCCCAAAACTCGCAACTCTTACCCGTTTGTTTATTATACTTATGCTTTCTCTTTGCTTTAAACTTAAGTGACTGGCTTAAATAAATTCAAAGTTTTCAATTACCATTATTGCTGTAGTGTTAAAATGAAAAATGAATTTAAACTACAAGCATCCACAAATAAATTGCATTTATTTCAAATTTCGCTTTGGCACGCATTCAATTCTGAAACAATTTTTCACCTGCACTCTGAGGTAGAAAACTACAGTGTGGCGGACTTCTGGCCTACCAAAAGCCCATAAACAAACCTATTAAGTTGGTCTAATGTGAAACACTTTCGATTGCTCCACACCAGAGGAGAGTTTCTATCGGGCGCTGCAATCGGTTGGTATTTTTATGCTGATTAGCTACGTTAACAATTTGCAGCACGCGAAACTATTTCAACAATTTCGAGTGGCAAAAACTTGTAGCATAAATCGCCGCTGCGGCCAGAGGCCAAAGCTGTTCTATGCCAGAGTTGGAAAACGCCAACAGAGTCTGGGAGAAATTTTAATAAGCCAAGTCTAAGGAAGTATTCGTAATAGAGTAAAATTCATGCGGCGCACACGCGACTTCGTAGTCCTCATAATATTGAGAAAATTCTAGCCATTAAAACCACGCACATACACACAAGACACACATACACACACACACTCTCAAGCTCCTCGTTATAATGCAGTCAAGGACATTTAGGAGAGGCAGGAACCAAAAAAAGAAAATGCTTTAAAACGCGACGTGAATGCCAAAAAAAAATTATAAAAATAAATTCAAGCACACAAAAAAATGCCATGACGGAAGTATCGCAAAAAAATAGTGAAAAAAAAAATAACGAAAAAATATATAAATGTCAAACGGAAATGACGAGAAAATAGTATGCAATAATATATGCTATAATGTACTCAGGACAGATGCCTGCGATAATGTGGGCGGCAGGAAGTCGTATTCATGTGGTTTAAATTGGGTTTCACTTTTTTTGGCTTTGTATCTCTAGGTAGTGCATCTCTGTTGGTAAATGTAAAACTTGTGTTTGCTACAAAAAGAATCACAAATAGGGGAAATGACAAAAATGTTGGCAAAGTTGTAAACTTTTTTATGTGCTAATATATTTGTGAAACATATTTTTGTTCATAATTAGTTTAAGTTTTGTATAACTAAATGGTAATATCCGGCCTTATCTAGTCCAAGATTGTTGCTTCAAATTTAAGACACAAGTTCCCTATATACGTCCATGGAAACTCATATCTAGTGGTCTTGAGGACTACGGCCTAAATTATAGTAACTAGGGTAAACATTTTTGTTTTCTAGCTTCTAGGATTTTATAGAAACTAATCAACAACTATTGAACATTATATTGTATAATTGTTTCCTGCCTAAAATACATGCATTAAATACTTCAAATGGCAATGAAAATATTTTAAAATTATTTATCACAATATCTGATATTATTTTAGTATTATTTGTTGCATAAATTTGCGATTGTTTAGAGTAATGCAACTGTTACTATCTATTTTCCTGCTTTTCTATTTATAGGGCACACATTTTAAGAAATTTCCACCAACTGTAAAAAACTATTCACACGGTTCGCATGGCCACACATTGCAATAATATTTTTCGCTTTACCATGCATAAAATCATAATATATCTTCAACTACAAGTAAAAGTATCTACACCAGATACTACAGACTCTGCCAGCAAATAAGTAGTAAAACAGCGAGTAAGAGCCAAGGACTCTGGCACTCAACTGCAGAGAGAGAGAACATTGGGCCAAAACGATAAGTGACAAACATGTAAAAGGCAAACAAATGTATATTTTATACATGACATGTTGCGAGGGGTGGGCGTGTGTGTGGGTGGGGGGCACTCTGAGTGCCTGGCAAAGAGAGATGCACATCTGTCAGA